>OZ023159.1:30252449-32652449 GCA_963678695.2 Diplodus puntazzo | reverse complement strand
AAAGTGTATATTAGATCGGGAAGTAAAGGCACACAACAATAAAACTTGGTTTCTAAAGATCTCTGCCGAGCGTGAATCTCACAGGAAACGCAGCCGTGATGGAGTTACTACATTTAATTTGTGGCGGCGGCAGACTCTGCATCCATCTCGCCCTCGGGAACACGGAGCACATTTCCTTCATCCAGGCACCACTGTGTTATTTTCTTTTTTTTTTTTTTCATCGCGGCTGACATTTCAAAAAGCTATCTCCCTCAGAGTTCCAAGTTCACCTATCAAGTGCTGCCCTTACCGAGACAGATTAGGCGACAATTTGTTTTAAAAGTCATCCTGTCTTCCAATAATACTTGTACACATGTGGGACTTATGGGACTTACAGGTGTACGGAAACTCATTCTGAGCCGAGTCGCAGGCTTGAAGGGGTGAACGTGATGTGACAGCGGTGCGACGGTCCGCGGAGGCACGGCGGGAATACCAACAAGCAAGTGTTATCTAGCAGGAAAGCTTCAACCTGCAGCGTGATGAACGCCAACATCACTATAATGCATTATGGGGTTTTTATTTAAAGGTTTATCAAGTAGTTTTGTGGAGGAAATTTTAATCAGAAGAGAAAGATTGATTTAAAACACTGAATAAACAGACTCTTCGTTTTTTCACCGCTGAATAAATGAACCGACCTTAAAGGACAACACGGTTTTTGTTTTACAAACTCGGAAATATTAACGATAAACACACTTAAAACAGACAAATAACTAACCGCAGCCGGAGCACACGAGTCAAGGACAAATAAATACAGAGGGAAATAAAAAACAATCCGAGCAAGTCAACTCTGATGACTGTGGTTGAGCACACCGCACTGAGTAACTGGCCGACCCGACATGCAAACCCAACGCAGCAGCATTTGACAAACTGTGAAACTCAAACAGTCTTTGCACCCTAAGAAAAATGACACAAAGTCAGCTGACAATATTAAAAACAACAAACCTGTGGACCAAAATTGTGGCGCAGCCGTCGACTCTGTCTTAAATGTTCACATCCAGATAATCAGCCTTCTGTCACGTCTGCACATCTGTACGTGCAGGACTGCATCAAGTATTCTCCCGTTTGGAGGGTCAGCTTTGCACATCCTCAGAAATTAACGCTTCATGACTGCTGATTGACTAGTTTCTGATCAGTCACACACCAATCACAGCCCAGAACAGCACCACTGAACTATGACTCCTTCCTCTCTGATCCCTGCTGCTGCTGCTGCCTCCACCACTGTAGTCAGAGCCACAACTTGGCTGAAAGAGCAGAAATATTGGATGGTAGAAGTCGCCTTGGGCCCCCTCTTATGCACCCAGGGGCTTTTTCTGCATTGTGCTGCCTTGTTTTGGCTCAGCATGCTGCTAAGCTAACCCAGGGAACATATCAAGGACGGAGCCGTCATCAGCAGGCATAGCTCAATTATTGTGTCATTTATGTTTATGTAATTTATTCATATGATTAAGTAATGATTACTTCATACTGAATGCTTTAAGGTTTCATATATTAGCAGCTATATCAAATCTTTAGACTGATATCCACAGTTTGCATCATGTGTGCTGGTGCAGGATCCAGTTCTGTTTGAGGATGTCGGAGAAGGGTGTCACGGTGTTACAGTATGTTCTGCGTTTTCTTCATGTTGCCGGTGCTGTTTAGTGTTGTTGAGGTCTGATGACTGCGCAGGAAAAAAAAAAAGTCATCCCGTCAGCACTGCTCGCTGTTCCTTGAACTTCAAACGGGCCTGGCAGAGCTTCAGTGCATGTCTGAGGTCCTGCAGGAAAAAGTAAAATCTCGTCGGGAGGGATGCTGACAGAACGGGCTTTCCACTGGATCTTCTCATCGTCGTCGTAAAATAGATTATCTTTCCGATCAAGCTGTGGAGTAACTTTGTTTTGAAAGTCTTTGGTGTGATTTGGTGCTGGGAGAGTTTTTCAGAGCGAGCGAAGGTAAGCTGGAAAAACACTGGAAAGATGGAAGGGCTAATGAGGGAGATGAAGCACAGGTGTGAAGGGAAAGCAGACTGCTGAAGATTACAGCTGTTTTTCATTCGGCAGCAGCTCAGAATCGTCCCCTATCTTATGAAAGTCGTCTAATTATACATCCAACTTTAGCTGGTCTTTAGCTGAACTAAACTGTTGGCGACCAGAAAAGATGCATTCTTTTTTTTTTATTTTTTTGGTATGTAGCACACGGCGAGGAGAGACAACAGCTGTGTCCCAATTCAGGGCCCTGGATTCTCAGAGGGGGGACGTGGCTCCTGAAGGCGGGTCCTTCGGAGGACCCGAAGGCCAGACTGGCTTCGTGCCCTCATCCAGCACAACGGAGAGCTAATTGTGCATTCAGGTGCTCCTATTAGCACGTTGACTCAATTTCTAAATGTATTACGGAGGAACAACTTTTGGGGAAGTGGGACGAGTTTCATGAACATTTTAGATAACTGGCTGAATCAGGTTAATGGTGAATATATTCATATAAAGTCTATTTGTCTGCTCTGATTTACACCATAGACTGGGAATAAGTTTATGCAACACAATTTTAGAAGATGTGTAAAGCTCTGATATCATCATATAGGTAAACAGGCTCATGTATCAACTATCAGTTTAATCGCCAGAAGTAATAATTACTTAGTTTAGCAGCTAGCCACAACAAAAGCTGAGGTTTTTGTACACTTGCCATCACTAAACAGTATAAACGTACAACACACTAATCCTCTCAGCTATTTCCTATTAGCTAACCGGAGTCCTCCTGTTAAGTTATTCTTATTTTTGTAGCATGGAAATGTATTTTTTAGTTAACAAGGTCTGCAGAATTGTGTCCAACACTGACCACTATGACTCACTTCTCTCCAGAAAACGCCTTTTCAACGCGCCGTTCAGCTGGTATTATCCATTAAACCTCAATGGAGAATTAAAAAGAAGTGGTTTTATTGTATCAAATAATACAGATGTAGCAGCCTAATCCCCTTCAGGCAGGTTAATCCCAAAAGCCTGATCGTCTTGTGTTTTTTTTTAATCTCAACATGACAGAATGTAGACATCACGGATGAGCCCGCAGCGCCGAGAGGAAATAAAGCTGCTTTGGGTAAAGATGTGCTCGATGGCAGCAATCTGTCGTTCTAATGAGCAGCGGTGTTTGCGTTGCGTGGGCGGGCTCCATGTGACCCGACGGCTGCAGAGACACCTGTCAGACCTCGCCGCTGTTGTTTTCTGACCTCTGCGTCTCCATTGTTCTCGGCCGCATCCGCCGCTGAGAGGTGAATTGTATTCCTGGCGGCGTTCTCCGCGGGGGGGGGAGCGTGAGGGGGGAAAAAAAACAGGATTACATTTACTGTACGAGTGCCGTTTTAAGTGAGCGGCGCGCGCACACGCATATACGCCCTTTTTTCAAACATCCACTGATCTCTCCACCCTGAACGGTGCTGCTGCTTCAACCTGTTGACGTTACGGATTACAATTTGAGATATTGTTCTGTATTTGAGCCTGACCTTGAGCAGAAACGGTATTGTTCTGCACCCGCACCTCGGCCTGTGAACGCACAGATAAGACGTTTTCGAATGGTTTTGTATTTGTTCCGAGGGCAGAAACACTCAGGCTCTCTTTACAAACACGCCATCCAATTGTCAAGCATGAAAGGCTCATCTTGGAGCAATCTCCCAGCTGTAGCCGTCCAGTCCGCTCCTCTAATACACTAATATCTCACAGATATGCTTCATCACGTCGATGCCTCCATAAAGTGTGTTTAAGGAAAGTCCCCCCCGGATAGCTTAAATGGCTCTTTAGAATAATTGCTCCCATTTCTTACAGTTTTGATGCATGTATTTAGCGGAGTAGCACGCTTTCATTTGAGTAATGGCGACATTAGAACGGCTCGGCTTGTGATCCTCAAGGCGGCAATCATCCAGCGCGCCGCAGCCCTCGGAGATGTGAAGGACAATGTTCTTAGATGTTTCTTTAGCACCGACATCACACCTGAGCTGTTCTGAGGACGGCGTTTAAAAGCAACAATGATGGCTGGAACAGCGAGATTCAACGTTCAAACAGGAGGGACATGACATAAGAGGGACGTCTCTATGGTAACAGCGGAAGACACTTTTATTTCAAAATGTATTCTGTATTCAGTATTTGTTTCCCTTCATGTGCGGTTTTCAGATCCGTTCCACCCTTAAAATAAGATTTTAAAGAGGCAGAAAAGTAGTAAATAGTGACGTTTATTATAGAACATCTTCTCTGATGTGTATTTGTATTGATTTATGGGCTCACACACAGGTTTTCTGCATCTACGCAAGAACATTATGGTTTATATTATTATGGACTCAAAGGTTTAATCCATGTGGAAGAAAAGAAAATTCATCTGTGAAACCAGTTTTTTTCTTGAGGATGTCTATGGAGCCAAAACCTCACAAACACACAAAACATGTTTTCCTCACGCCCAACGATTCACAAACAAACTCAGTGTGGTTTGCAAATACAAAACACCGTTCACAAACTAATGCATTTTGTTTTGCAAATAAAAAAAGCGGATCTATCAAACAAATACATCATGCTTCAGAAACACAACAGCATGTTTTACACATACAAAGAAGCATATTTCTTCAATTACAAAAAAAATATCCCAGTTTGTGAACGATGTTGTGTATTTGCAAACCACACTGAGTTTGTTTGTGAATCGTTTGGCGAGAGTAAAACATGTTTTGTGTGTGTTTGTGAGGTTTTGGCATGATTTTAACTCCATAAAAGTCTGAGAATTTATTTATTTTTTGTCTGGAACCAAGTGAAAGAAAGAATTATTGTTTGATTTTTTTAGGAATCATAAAGATTATCCTGGCTAAAAAGTTATTTCCCCACCAGATAATAAATCATAAACAAAGGCGAGAGGAAAACAAATTGATCGGACCTCAAGGATGGATCACCAGAAAAAAGATACCAGTGCTTTTCTTTCAATATTTCAGCATTTTATCCAACTTGACATGTTTTACTCCACTGTATTAATCAGACAGCTTCAGTCACTATAGATCTACAGATCAATATTTTCCATGCTAAATCTGCAACAAGCTTATAAATGATAGCAGACGGCACATTAAAATGTCACTTCTGCATTAATCCAGTCGTTCAAAAATAGAATAACGTAACACTAACAAGAGACATCCGTGCGCACTTCTATAGCACTCCTAGTATTGTTATATTGGAGTATTGGTGCATTCACGTGTAACGTATTTAAATACTTCCTCCTGATTATTTGTTAAACATACGAGTGACTTCAGCAGACAGATTTTGGCCCTTTAAGCCTCAGAAACTGCACAGTCAGCATGTGGCGTCCTTCTGAGTGCAGCGGTGAACTTTGGATAACGTCTTCTCCCGGAGCCACAGAGCGGACGTCTCCAGAGAAAAGACGTTTTAGTCAAGAAGCGAGGTTTAATTAACGTCCATGAAAGCAGCCGTGAGCTTTAGAGTGTGTTCTTCCAACAGGGGGGAGTCTCACCTCTCTGCCTCAGAGACGCATCAAGAGCCAAATAAAAGCGAAGCGCATCAGAAGTGCTACAGCGAAAGAGTGTGTCTCTCTTTTGATGCGCCTCAAAGAGAATGACTCCACATAGCATAAGGAATTCCTTTTCTGTCGACTCCTCTCGTGTGTTTACATCCTCCTCACGTTTGATTCGTGACAGAGGCTGGAGAATATTTATCCCTTTCCTTCCCACACCAACTTCCACCCACGCCGCCGTGGAATAAGATGGAAGGCACGACGCACGCCGAGTAATTCCGCTAAAAGCTTTTAGCCTGTTTTAGGTCATTGTTTTTGGTCTTCCATACAGCAGAATGATCATTTCCATCCCTGTTTCCAGCTGCAACAGGCGGCTGTGTTCTGTGGGAAAAGTGACCAGCTGGAGAATATAGAGGAGCGATTTAAAGTGAAACTCTCACCAAAATGCAACCGAGGGTCTTTTTGTGAATGTACCTGAGTCAAACTTTCGCGTAAAAGCATCATTACGAAGAAAGGGCCACTTTTAAGATTTATTTATTTTTGTTTTCAGGTCAAAATCATTTTCAATGGGAGTGCTACGGACACTTTTACACTAGCATCAAAATCTCTATTTTTAAAACAGTAAGAAGGCTCGACACAACATGAAACTTTGCTCGTAGTATCACCAGGGTCTCTACACATGAACACGAGCATTGAGAACATTGTATGTGTACACAGAGTTACTAAAAAGAAATATTTTATGAACAACTCACGTTAGCAGTAGCTTGTTCCGCTCGCCGCCGTTCTGCCAGTGGAGAAGTGTCGATCTCAGAATGTGACGTAACCTGGAGGACAGTTAAGGTGGAACTGCTGTCTTCCAGCAACAACTATCCACGCCAGATCTCACGTGACTTTTCCTTTGACTATTTCAACTTCAAGGTCAATATTGTTTTTCGCTAACGACAAAAACAACGAATTATCCGTGTATTTATATGGAACTAAGCTTTAGGAGCGTTCCACCTTAACTCACCTTGATGTTACGTCACATTCGGACATCGACACTTCTCCACTGGCAGGACGGCGGTTTCCTTCTTCTTAGTCTGATTCTACTTATCTGTCATCAAGTCTACTCTGAACGACATGAAGAAACAAACAAAAGAGGACGAAGAAAAGAATCGAGGGTTCACTTTACCCTTGTCGGCAGCCTGTCCATGTCAAAGTCTGACCTCTCCACCGATGCAGATGTTCGGAGGTGTAGCGAGAGCAGCTGGAGGTTCGGGTGACTGTTCTCGAGGCACCCGAGCAGCAGGTTCAACAGATTCCACACCTCTCCCGCTGTGGACGGTCTTTTCACAGATGACACCTGGCACAACTGCTCATCCTCTGTCGTCATTACCGAAGCTGGTCGGGCACAGGTAGCATTAGCATCTTATTTTTTATTTTAGATCTAACAGCGAAAGTTGAACAAATCAGGACAAACCACACTTTACCCACGCTGTCATTCACAACAGCAGCACTGAGTCAGCTGTCTTACCTCTCAGGTACTCGTGAAAAGGGGAAATTAAAAACATTTTTGCAAAAAAATGTGGTAATGTGCTAGATCGAAAACCCACAACCCACACCTGAGTCTGCTGGATGTGTAACTTCTCGGTGGTACATTAGCAACTATATAAGGTGATAATATGCCAAAGTTGCATTTTAAGCTTATTCTGCCGTGTTATTTATAATTTCAACTTCTTTTTAAAAACCTTTGCTTTAATCAAACAGCTATTTCTGGAAAGTGGCATAAACGGAAGCAAAAAAAGGAAGAAAAAAAACCTCTCAGATTATATCAACATTAATTATATCGAGAAGATGAAAAAAAAACAAAAAACAAACTCATTTTTCATCTTTAAACAGCAGCTCCCTTGTTATCTTGTCAGCGAATGTGCCATTACCATTAACTTGCACGCGGGGAAAATATGCCTGGGCCAAACAATGAACATGACAAAATGTGAAATTCCCCAGCCTCTCTCAATGTCTCATTTCCCTGGCAGCTGCTGGGGGAAGCAGGAAGGATAGATCCTTTATCAACAGCCTTTGGGAGGAAGGGTTGCACCATTTTTTTTTTCCTCCATGGCAATTTATCTACATTCAGTCAGCCTAAGTCATATGGAAGCTGTGTCCCTCTAGAACGTATCCAAGAGACGACGCACACACACACACAAAAAGAGAAAGAATTAAAAGCTGTAAGTGTGTAGTCGATTTAATCTGGAGTATGGAGCCCATTAAAAGCAACCTGGAGTGAATTATGCCCAGAATGAATTACCTCTACCCTTGATTGTGTGCAGAGCTGTTGTGTGCGGGTCACCTGTCACGCTGACATATTCATGTGCTCCATCACAGCGGCAATGATCCCACGTAGCTGCCGGAGTCGAGTCACAGGCGAGTAATCTCCAATTCTAATAACATCCAGATTTGACTATATCCTTGCAAAAAAAAAAAAAAAAAATGGGTGAATAGAGCTCCATCATCCTACAGACTTTGGAGTTGATACATTTCTCTGGCTATAATTTTTACAACCCCGGAAGACGGATGGGCTTAATTTCACGTATTGTTCTCGCGCTGCGGTGTTTGGGAGCTGGATACAAGGGCTTCTCAATAACGCCGCGCACAGTACAGTGAAAAGTGGGACACTTTCTTTAAGATATACTGCTCTGTTTAAAGATCATCCCCCGAATCTGTGTTGTCATTTTACATTTGTGATTACCTCTCAGATGTGGCGGCACATCGGCACGGGCTCCCCAGATCACCTGTCAGTCAGACTGCACAGTAATGTGTCCTCTCAGTTATCTGGGGATTCCTGCAGAGGGACTTTTGGATTCAGTATCTGGAACTGTTAGCTACGTACACAGTGACTGCACCGGGCAAACAGCTCAATTCTTCTTTTCTGTCGTTTTCCATCTCTTTGTATAAAAATAACAAAACAGTTTAACCACATAGCCTACTCAGCCACGGTAGAAACACAAAAACCAAGGAGAATTTACGATCTGAGCTCAATCTCAGCACGCTACAAAAGAATAGCAAGTTATTTTAGCACAGAGGCTAATTAGCTACCTCCGCTAGTGCATTAGGCTGTTAAATGAACATTTCCCGCGAGTATAAAGAAGGGCATACGCTCATTAATGCACATTATTTGTACACCGTGCTTCCCTCGACATCTCACCTCGTCGCCTCTCATTAACCGGTAACGTTTCCGGCTGGTGGTTTCGTTTACCGCCTCTGAGAGACGGCGCCGTCGAGCCAACATCTCCATACGAATACATGCATGATGCACCTTACAAAGTCTGCTACACGAGCAAGTCAGCAACATCATGACGCTCTGCTTCTGAAATGTTTTGGGCGGGAGATGAAGTCGCACGGAGGACGAAGCAAAACAGCGGTGCGCACGCCGGGTAACAACGACGCGCTCAACGGAATCAAATGTCAACATCTGTGACAAAAAGCCACGTTGGTAACCTCCTCATATTACATATGCATGTGCAAAGGCTTGTACAAGAGAAGTCCAACTTTCAATTTTAAAATCAGGGCACCAGAAATTTCCTCCCAGGTTGCAGCTAAATGAAAGACACTACTCAAGTTGCATTATGGGGGGTGTAGGATTTAGATTTTTAGCTCTGTTGCCTCCATTTTTGACCATTTTTTAATGTCTCTCCTCTGAGTCCTCTAACTTTATGAAATTAAAATGCTAAATCACTGAAGCTGATTACTCCTGTAAGTAAAGTGAAACTGTTTGAGGTGGTCGACGGACATTCGTGCACTCAGTCTGTTTTTTTTCTAGATAAGAAATATTCAAATGTTCTGGAGCGAAGCGCAACATGCTGAGACGAACATGTTTCACTGAATCGTGAGATTGAAAATGCAGTTTATGATCAAATATCATGCACCCCTGCTTTTGATCCATGCAGCTCTGGTCATGTTTGTGGCAAACTGTTGTCACTGACTTCCTTCTCAGAACACGCTGTCGCTCTGTGCAACAACAGCGCTACTGTACAATTTGGATCGAGGAAGTGTAATTCAACAGTTTTGTGTCGGCGCTGTCAGACTCGGTGATAATAGTCCCTCTCATTCGCATCAAAACTGTGTCGTTCAAACACCTAAACAGTCACCTCCGCTAGGCCTCGTTAAATATAACCACCACTGTGAAAATCAGTCGAGCTTCTCATCACCCGCTGTGATTCTGCATCAGTCGTCGGAGCAGATGTCTCATGTGTCTGCTGGCTTTTTATACTGAGTTCAGCTTTCAGCCATCCCGACAAATGTCAGATTGCAAATTGGAAACTACACAGAGAGGGCTGCATTGATACAGCGGTGATTTTTTAAGGATCTGGACATGAGATTAAGTGCACCTACTTGTTTTCAGTTTATCAGACGGATGCTCGTTATGTCTCTGACTTCTGAAAGAGGCGTCGCGACTCAGATTGTCCTCAAGCAGCCAGAACCGATGGTTCCTTCCTCTCAGAACTTCGCAGCTAAAACATCACATGATAAAATAAAAAGGCAGAAGAAGAAGAGATGTTTGTCTCGACGCTGATCATGAGCAACATTTCACTGAACTCCAGACGTCACAGAGCTCTCTTGGTTTTATACTTTTAGTCTCAATTATTAAGCTGTTATTACTGCTGTGGCTGCCGTCCTCCCCCCCTCCCCCCAGCTCTCCCACAGCTTCTCCCCCCTGTAAGCCTCCATCCCTCATCCCACCTCCCTCTCCCCCTTCCTTTCCACCCTTCTCTCCCACCCTTTGCCCTCTTTCCCCTCTCTCGCTCCACTCTTCCCTCTCCCTCCCTCCCTCTCCCTCCCTCCCTCTCCACCCTTCTCTCTCCCTTCCTCCCCCTCCCTCTCCCTCCCTTTCCACCCTTCTCTCTCTCCCTCTTCACCCTTCTCTCTCTCTCCCTCCCTCCATCCCCTTCCCGTTCTTCTTCTTCTTCTTCTTCTTCTCTCCCTCCCTTTCTCTCCATTCTTCACTCTCCTTCTCTCCCTCCCTCTCCACCCTCTCCACCATTCTCTCTCTCTTTCTCCACCCTTCTGTCCCTCCCTCCTTCCCCTTCCCCTTCTTCTTCTTCTCTCATTCTCTCCTTCTCTCTCTCTCTCTCCACCCTACTCTCTCCCTCCCTTCTTCCCCTTCTTCTTCTTCTCCTCTCCCTCCCTCTCCACCCTCTCCACCCTTCTCTCTCCCTCCTTCCTTCTCCTACCCCTTCTCCTTCTCTCCCTCCCTTTCTCTCCATTCTTCTCTCTCCTTCACTCCTTCCCTATACATTGATTGACTGATTGATGTATTGATCCTCCCTCTCCTCTCCTGCAGCCACAGTGTTCCTCACACATCTCCACACATCGCCTCCTCCGTCATTCCCACCGATCACTTCTGACTCCACCTCATCCTCTGCATCCTGTAAATGTGTTACTACAATAAACTATGTTGGTTAAACCGTTGAGTCGGTGCTGAGGGTTGTCGTGGCCTTAATGCCAGGTTGTGACACGATTAACATGAGACTTGTGAGGCCAGCGGGAGACGTAATTATGTTTTTTATGTTGGACCTCGTCGCAATCAGTCAACCACAAACACTTTCTGACAGCTTCCTATTTGCAAGCGAGCAAACGTCGGTGAAACCAGCCGCGGTAATGTGAGGCGAGTGTCCGTGGTTCAGTCTTAAAGGGGCATTACGTAGCTTTGGACTTTATTAATGAGCAACAACACAAACTCAGAATTATTTATCTTCTCCATAACTGGATAAACAAGCCGTTCTCAGAGGGGAAAAACAAAAAGTCAGAGAACAGTTTTTGAAGCTAGAAAACATTTGTTCATTTATTTAGTTTGTTTAGGAATTTAAAAAAGGAGATCTTTTCTCTTCTGAATCAAAATTTCTTCCCCCCGAAAACTACCTGATCTGATTTGCATAACCATCTGTAAACCGACATCGTTTGGAGAATGATTTTTTTCGTACGCCTCGGCCAAATGCTGCTAGATTTCCTGATCTCCACATTGATTTATGTCTAATGGTGAGCGGGTTAATTAAATGTGAATGGCGTGGCAGCAACATTATATTGAGCGCGGAGTAAAGGCAAAGTGGAGCGACTATTTGAGTTGCTACAACAGCAATCAATGCAAAATAACGAGGGAGTATCTGTCATCGCGCGGCAAATGGATGGGATGGAGTGTGATGTGCAGACAAATTAAGCAGCTGCTATAAAGCACTCAGGCTCGTGTTTGAGGTTCAGTTGTGCATTAGTAATGAGGTGGGTGGATTAACAGGAGGAAGGCTCTCCAAAGACGCTCTGGTTACCTGTGGAAAATGCCAAGACAGACCACAAGGATGTTTAAAGGACATTAAAGAGAGGAGTGCACGTGTCTTAGACGGACAGATTCACCAAACTGTCCACAAAGAGAAAATCTGGGCGTCTTTTAAGATTTGCAGAAAAGTCACAGAAAACGGAAAAAGAGATTCCAAAACCAAATTATATTTTGTGTCTGCCTTCTGGATGGATTTTTTTTTTTTTATTGCCCAAAAAGCTCACTGAGTTTTCTCAAATCTGCCTCTCAGTAGGTCAGAAACTGTGAAATCTGTGCTCTCACAATTTTTGACAAATCATCTGCAGCAAGAGTGTAAAAAAGAATTAGAGCTCCGGTATCAGACGCGGTGAGACGGTGGCTTCCTTTAACGTGCCAGAACAGGAAAAAAACGATTGAACAGTTGGATTTTTTTTTATTTTTTTTATTACGTTTGCCTGCTGTTTGGTGATTTGACTCCATTTGGATTGCAAGTTTCACTTCTTAAAAGCTGGAACATTCACCGAGAACTCATTCCAGATAACTAGTGCTGGTCATAGCTGTCAGTTATGATGAGAGCATGACCGTAACACTAAAACATGTTATGTGAATGACTGCAGAACAACTCGGGTCGGCCCATCGCTCACATTTAAAGACGTTTTGAAGTGGTCGTGTGGACGCGCAGGCTTGTTAATGAGGCTCATGCAAAATAAAGCTCAGATGCTTTGTTTGTTTTAATAAGTGGGATGAGCAACGCGGCATTACTGGTACAATTACAGCTAAACAATTAGTGTTTTTTTTAGGAGAGCAACGTGTTAATTACAGTTTCTCTCTGTGAGATTTTCAACATTAAAGCTGAATTCCTGTTTGTTTTGCAGGAAACAGTCTCCTCCCTTCATCACACTTACACGACTCCTTTGCACAACACAGCTGTTTTCACTCGGTGTGTTTGCTGGTGTAACCGTCACCAGGAGCGCCGGAATCGTTAGTTTTCTCTGTTCCTCCATCGTCAGGGACGGTCGGTGATTGTGTTTAGATTTGTAGGTGGTGGAAAGTGACTGGGAGGCTGCATCCACTCAAGAAGAGAACAAAAGCACACTTTAAAGTTAGCTTTTTATGCTACTTTATGCTTATTTACATTGTACTTTCTCCTCCACTTTATTTATGTGACGGCTTTTAGTTCCTCGTCACTCTAAAAAAAAATAAGATTTTACACAACAGATAACGTGACAGTGTTTTAAAATGCCGCTCGTTGTGCACTGAAGTGTTTTTACCCTCTAAACTTCTCACGTGGTTTCATTTCACTGAATGTTTAAATTATCCAATATCTCACCATAAAGTAAGTCCCAAAACTAAAAAAAAGATATGAACTTTCTTTTTTTGTTCTTTTCCTCTCCTATTACTCATCTTATGGTCATCACATGATCCTGTGTATGAAACTGTAAATAAAGTATCTCCACCTCCAGCAGCAACAACCATCATCACATGCTAAAAGTACTCTTACTTTAAAGTGAAACTCTCACCCAAATGCAACCCAGGTTTTTTTGTGAATATATATGAGTGAAACCTTCATGTAAAATCATAATTACGACGAAAGAGGCACTTTTAAGATTTACCGTATTTTCGTTTTCGGGTCAAACTCATTTTCAATGGGAGTGCTACGGGCACTTTTACGATAGCATCAAAATCTCTATTTTTAAAACACTAAGAAGACTCGAAACAACATGAAACTTTGCTCGTAGTATCATCAGGGTCTCTACACATGAACACGAGCATTCAGAACATAGTTTGTGTACACAGAGTTTACTAAAAAGAAGTAGCCGTCGTCATGGCAGCCCGAATGAGTTTGAGTCGAAAACGAAAATACGGTAAATCTTAAAAGTGCCTCTTTCGTCGTAATTATGCCTTTACACGAAGGTTTGACTCATATACATTCACAAAAAAAGCCTAGGTTGCATTTTGGCGAGAGATTTTGAGATCATTTCATCAGTTATCACAACACCTGTTAGCTATCGGCTGTGCTGGGGGAGTTTTGACAGGTTTATTGCATAAAAACATCCAAGAAGAGCGCAGAAGAGATGTGAGAGAGAGGAGACGAGAGGCTGAAGCTTCTGAGGAATCTGTGGTGATCGACAAAAACATCTGAGTGCAAACACACAGTTTAAAAAGCAGCAAGCAGACGATATTAGAGTGCAAGGGCAAAACTTTACGAGGATATCATTAAATCGTGCTCTCAAAATGAAAGGCTAGAATAAAGAAACGGGTAAAAAGCTCTATACCAGGTCTGGAGGCAGTTGTTTTTAGGGGGTCAAAGGCACCATCCTTCTCTTTAGGACTCCAACAAAATGTGATCCCTCGACCCTTTATCTTCATCTTTATCTTTGATTGATTTAGCCCACTTCCTTTGCTCTCCCTCAGCATAAATCTGCCTCATTAACTGTTGAGAACATGCGCACAACATCCTCACACCAACACAACAGCCAACAGAAACCTGAATGTTATTATCTATATTATCTTGATAACAGACTAGATTAAGTAAGCCATTTCTGGAGAGCAGGGTCTTGATCAGCGTCCTCCGGGTAAATGAGGCACGTTCACAAACACCCTGAAGATACATGACGGCGGAGAACGATCACAACGAATCATATACCTGCTCACCACCGTAGAGATGATAAATGTATTCACCACACTCCAGTTCAAAACGTGCGTTGCGTCTGCTGGGAGCGACACATTTTAAAAGTGGCTGACTGAGGCTGAAGTGGCAGACAGAGAAAAAAAAAACAAAAAAAAACCTGATTTTTGATTTGCTTCTCGACTGCAGCGAGCTGAACTCCACTCCTGCCTCTTTACTTGCTCTTCAAAAGTCAAGTCACTGTTAAAAATCACCCCGAGGTTGCTGCTCACTGACTTTGCACTGGAGTGCACACTATTTGCTGGGATGATTTGAAATACAAAAATGTGCCATGACGGCGTTCTCTCTCCTCTGTATCTCCTCTCCCACCTAACAAGTAGGCAGCGCTGCAGCAGACAGAAGCTGCGTGTGTTGACTCGCGTCTCACAACGTCATCGGCCTTCTAGAGTAAAGTCTCTTATAGAGTCGTCTGGATGAGACGGTATAACATTTACAGATCTTTGTTTTGCTAACAGTCTGACAGCGACCTGGGCAGAGCTGAGCTGAGCCGAGCAGCTGAAAGTGCGAACGTCCATTTCTCAGAACACAAACCTACATCCAAACGATTAAACTTAACATTTCACAAACGATTTTGTTCTTGTCCTTTTGGCCCAAATACAAAATAATGGGAATGTTTCCAGTCTCTAACAGAAACAGAGACTCAGTCGTCCAGCTGGGAAACGTAGTCTGAACACTACAATCTGTCGGCCACAGTTCTACCAGCGCCTCCGAGTCCAGACGGAGACGATACCTGAGAAACAAACACAGTCACATCAAACAGAAGAAGAAGAAGAAGAAGAAGAAGAAGAAGAAGAAGATTTTATTTGATTTTTGTTGCAACAGAAGGAAAGGAAGAGAGAGCAATTTTTACTTTTATGAAAAAGTAACTAAATAACGGATTACTTGAATTGCAAAACTAGCACATTATGTTACTTGTTTCAACAAAACAGTAATAGATTACTTTGTAACAAGTTACCCGCCCAACACTGACCGCCACCTTCTGGACGGTAGTTTTACATCAGAACTTGTAAACTCTCTTGACGTTGAGTTGTGGTTTGACTGCATCGCCACCCGTATGGTTTATTGAAAAACACTCAAACTCGTGATTTCTGCGCACGCCAAGTCTCACCGTGACATCACAGTGTCTCACCGTGACATCACACCATCCCACCAAAATCCAGCGCTAAACATCAACACAGAGCCTGAAAATACAACACAGCCGGCTGGTGTTCAGCTCAGCTGTCTCTCGCCCCTGAACTCTGCTCAGCCACAGTGAGGTTGCATCCCATCTAAATCATTTGTGAACGCTCGAATAACACAGCTTTTAAAAGCATTTAAGCTCCTCCTGCGCTTCCGCCACAACAAGAATAATAACGATAACAATAATGCTGTCATCATCATCATCATCATCATTATAATAAAAGCTGTTGCAGTGCTCACAACATCCCCATCCTCTCTGCGGTTCAATCAGGCTCGTGGGCTTGTGAGAGATCAATGAGGAATCTGAGTCTGTGAAATTCAAGTACAGTGTTACCATCGCCCTGAGCGCTGCGTGATAAAAGAGGGCGAGCCAGACAGTGATGGATATAGATTTTGAAAAGGATTTTTTATCTCAAAGCCATTTTATGTCTCAGTGCATATATGACATGCAAAAAGAACAAGTGGATGTTTCAATTGAAGCCAGATGCATCTGATCGGGGTTAACGTTGCTCCAAGAGGAAGTCTTTGAAACGTTCTGAGCTGTAGGTGAGCAAAGTGAAGGCGTCCTGCCAAGAAATACCACCGTATATAAAATCTAGTAACCTGTGAAGTTTTTCTCTGATTCGTCTTATCCAATTTAAATTCCCTTTTGGACGTGCGACGCGTCAGATGAAGCCTGGGTAACACACTCAGTTATCACAGCATATGGCTACATTATGACACTTAAATCGCAAGAGGGACCGTATAATCTACGGCGCAGCGACGATCACAAGCTTCAGTTAGCTTTTGCAATTAACCGTTTCTGCAAACCAGTCACTCCGGCGTCCGTGTGGATAATAGAAAAGTGTTGCTTTCATGACAACGAGCGTCGCAGCCCACTGGAGGAGTCAAAGTTTGAGTGTGTTCTCTTCAAACGCTCCATTTTATGTCTCACTCCAGAATAAACACACAGCTCGCTCGCCGCTGGATCGCATGTTTTCATTGTCAGCCGTCTTTTCTTTTTTTTTGAGGGCGCAGCATTCAGTTTGCTTTGGAAGGAGAACACGAGCTGTGCGCTGTTTGTGGCGACTGGTTCAGTGTCTCGTTCTATCACCAGGCTTTATACAACAAACACTGCTGAACATTTCCTCCTGCTGCAGCTTCACATTAAAAGTATGTAACTTTTACTTTGAAGTCGGCTAGTCACAGGAAATGCAACGAGTTCAACTCTTTCCTTTATCAGTCCTCCAAAAAAATGCGTCCACAGATGGAAACAACTGTCGTGCACATTTGTTGACGGCAGATCAGTTTGAAGTACGTCCGGGAGAAGAGCGAGAAGGAGCTGCAGGCGACTTCTCAGTGAGGAAACCAACTCCTCTTCCCTCATTAACGTCGTCAGGTTCCCTGTTAGCACCGGGTTTGCATCCGAAATACTACCAAATTGGCACTTTTGCTTTTTTCTTTTTGACTTGACAACAGATCCTGCACCGCCAGTTAGCGCTAACAGGGCCGATCGTCAGTCCAAAACAACGTCATCTGTCCCTCAGCACCGGCAGTCCAGGTAACTACCCAGCAAGCCATGTTATTTATCCGATATTTTCATCAGAATCAGAAATCCTTTAATGTCCCGCAGACGGCGAAATATATTTGTCCCAGCAGCGACAGAATATTAGAAGAACAAAAGGCAACAGAAAAAATAGACAATATAATTAAAAAGGGAAGAAATAGAATAGACGTATATACATATTTACATGATATAGTGCAAAATTAACAGCAAATATATATATATATCATATATTTCATAATAGCTGTCACTCAGAGCAGCTACACCGCTAATTAAAACTATTAAATCCAACTCCTGGGAAGAAAGGAAACAAACTGATCCCTAAAATTAGTATAGAACATTACTAGTGACTGTACACTGCTTATTAATGAAAAAGGAGTCATTGCTATGTTATGTTGCTGCCCCAAAGTTGTGGTCTTCAACCATTTTCTGTTGGCCTTGTTAGCTTTTTGGCTAAACAGCTGTTTTCAGACCGCTGAGGTTAAAAAAAAAAGTGCTAAAAGAGACCAAAAGTCTCCGAACAGCTGAGGGAAAGTGGAGGGTTGGATGATGCGAGCGACACCTCTCAGTGCCGTCAGTTTATCCAGCGTTTAAAGAAAAAATATTGATTAGTGGAGCTTTAAGTCAGCTGGTATATATAGAGAGCAATTCTCTGTTCCTGCCAGGCATTTTATTATATGAATAGTTCAATATTTTACACTTATTTTCTCGCTTGCCAAGAGACAGATACCACTCTCATGCATTTTAATAAGGCTGTATATCTCACTGAGGGCAACAGTTAGCTTGCTCTTGCCAAAGTTAGAAGATACGCACACTAATTATCGGTTTTGTCTCAGCCGGCAGTTTGAACAGTACATTACACTGCAGCAGACGGGGAATAAGTCAAATAACAGAATGTGTCAGGTGGTGCAGCCGTCCTCCGAGAACCAAATACAGGAATTTGTATTTTGCTTACTTTGAAAACTATGCAGAGGAACTCGGAACATCAATCTGCAGAGTAACTCTGTCACCGGGTTCAACTACAAACCCTCCTCTGCCATATTTTTCCCTCCACAGTGAATTTCCTCGGCTTCGGTGACACCTGACTAGCAACTCAGAAAGTCGTGCTGACACTTTGACAGGTGCACAACCTCCTTTTTTTGTGGCATTGTGAGAGTTCAGATCCCGGGCGGTGACGTAGCGCTCCCCCTGGAATACAAAACCAATCCCCACATGCCAGCTTGACAAATCACCTATCGATACCTGTGTGATTTGCACCAATGTGGAACATCAAACACGTGGAGGGGAGATCAGGACATGTTTAAATATGTCTCTGTGATGGTAGAAAGTGAGGTTATCGCCCCGCTACCTCCGGGCTGGCCTTTACCTCCAGTGTCTGATGACCCAAAAGAGCAGTTGGTGTGTGTCTGCTCCGTTCATCAGCGCCACAGATGCTCATGCCGCGCAAAGTAATACATCTATGAGAGCCGCCGCCGCTGCTGATTCATCAGAGGAGATTCACCGGGCGCTGGCATTGATCTGTGACCCATGCTTGTGCCCTGGAATATCATTCCCCCCATCAGGCGACAGTTAGACGACACCAGGCTCAGCAGCACAGCACACACACTGACTTTGATGAGTGGATCTTCCAACTAACTCCGTGCTGGCGTTGAAGCCGGCTGCAATTTCAGCTGTCAGCCTGCACCTGCAATGAATACAGCATTCCATCTTTTTAACAAGATGAGCTGTATTGATTATTTTAACATAACATTTTACATAAAAAGACCCAGAGTCAGCACGTTGCCGCTGCCGTATGTTACATGTTCTCACGGCTTTTTGAGCTGTACAGTATCAGCTACTTGTGTTTGATTCGCTTTAACTTTTTATTTCTGCTTTCCTATTAAAAGTAGCCGGCCACGACCTAACCATGTGCATAAAATAGCCAATAGCCGTTTTTATACTGGGCAGCAAGCCGCCGATGTGGCCGTCCTTTTTGCGGCTAGGTCCGCGGATTTAGACTGAAGGCGGTAAATTGGGGGTCTGTTTTGGTCCGCCAATATGACGCCTCGGAGGGTACACTGTCGATGTGCGGGAGGTGTCGATGACGTGTTGCAAAACCAGGAAACAGCTGATCACAGCAGTCAGTCCATCGTTTCATCTGCGGACGTCGAGATGAGCAACTGGACAGCCGCTGAGATCCGGGAGATGCAGCGTCTCCTCGGTCTCTGTAGCTGTCTTCGTTGTCCGCTTGTTGTTGTAGCGGCGAGCTACTAACGGTTGCTTCTTTCAAATTAAAAGCCCACCACTAAGAACCCAGTTCTAAACTCCAATGGGGGGCAATATAAAGCTCTTATTTTGAAGAGAAATTCGACCTGCTTCTGGTCACGGCTAACTTCGTGCTTCACATCACGTGTTTCGCCTACCCAAGTGGAATACAAGTGGAAAAGAAGCAATATTACACACCTCCCTTTTAGAATGACAAGGCGGCACATTGCAGCCTTTACCTTGCTGCAAATGTGCCACCTTTTCTATCTAAAAGGGGCTAACGATTGGGATTATGTAAAATTGCAAAACACTACAGCAGCCGATAGCGATCCCTCCCTCCCTCGACAGCAGACAGTTTGCATACCGAGCCTACCAGATAAACTCTTGCAGCTCGGGAGGATGAGTGACTCCGACAGGAGCGGCAGAAGACCGGGAGAGAGGCCGAAGAGGTCGGAGTGTTGTTACAGCTCAGGCGCGGCCGCCAACAGACATTAACCAGAGCTACTGTGTGAGCTAACAATTTAAGTCAGGCATAGAGAACACAACCAGCAAATCCAACCAGTCAGAGGCAGAGTCCTCTGTGTCTTAAGAGAACTCTGTGGGAGCCATAATAATGGGATCAGTCTTTGTTTACCAAAATGTGGTATATCGTTACGCCCACAGTGTTTTCCTTCGCCTGCCTTTTTGTTGTATTTTGGATTATCGGAATTTGCACTTGGATGACAACTTTCAGTACAGCTCGCTTCTTGTTCCGCCTTCCTGCCTCAGTTGTGACGGCGCTTGTGTCCTCGCCCTTTGATTGCCTCATGTTGGCGTTACATCACAATACTGCGGTTGAACAGGTATGTTTTCCAATCTCAATTGACCAGACTGTCAATGTTTCTTTACAGCTTTCTGTGGCCAATAAATCAAATAATTCAGGTTTCATGTTGCATCTTCAGGACAAAGTTGTGTAGTTGAGGAACAAACTCTTGTCTCTTAATAGTTGAGAATTGTTAACGGACGTCTCTTTTGAATACAAACGGCAGAGAGAAATATTTAATCGTTTGTTCCACATTGTGTACCTAAATGATGACAGTTAACCAGACGCCCAATATACTTATCTTAATTATTGATCAATTATGAGACAATTTTAAGGAAAGGTAAAGTTGAGTCCACGAAGCAGAAACACAGGTGACAGCTTCACGGATCTTGCAGAGATAAACTGAGTTGAACGTCTGTTCCCCTGCGCTGCTCTTTAATTTCCAACTTCTACGTGGCTGTTCATCGGCGCCGTCAGGATCTGCACACAACAACTCGCAGTTGTCGCGGGGAGTTTTGGCTCCATCTGATTCAGAGCAGCGAGACGAGACTGACAGCGCTCTGAACGCTCACCGACGGGGCTCAAAATAAAACAAAGGTGTGACAACTGTTTCCCACGTCATTCAAATGCTTGTTTAGCTGGTTGAGAAAGTTCAGCGCATCACAGTGCTGGAAAAAGCTCAGTGTGGAGGGAGGCCTGCGAGTGACGTCGCTTCTCATGGATGAAATCAGCCAGTAAACACAGTCAATTTCAGTTATTTCGGGACTAATCCTGTCAGCACTTCAACCATCAGACTCATTAAACTCCCAGGAGCCCGGAAAGCCCCGGGTTCACTGTGGAGCAATAACCTTCATAACAAATGAATTCCAGCGAGCGAGAGAGTGGGTGAAGAGCCGGACTGACACAAACACACCCACACCTCCGCAGTGTCGCTCTCTGCAGACACACAGACCTGCAGCTTTAATGGCAGACTGAATCACAGACGCAGAAATGTCAGTCTCCAAAAGGTGGACGCCCAGAAATGTCCCCAACGCGTCAAAACACTGAGGACATTAGGAAACACAGGCGGAGAGCAGCGCCTCCGCCACACACTTCTACAGCTCGTGGTTGAAATCAATCATTTTTTGGGTGCAGTCCTGCATATTATGCCTTTAAGCAGGGCTTCATTTGTAAAACAGAAAGGTCCAGGAACACAGACGGGGGTTCAGTACCAGCGGGTCGGAGGGGGGGGAGCAGAAAAAAGTCACATAACGCAAAAAAAATCCACAGTGCCTGCAGCACATTGGACGACGCCCGGGGGCAGTTAACAAAACGAAAACTATTCCTACAAACTGAGCATTATTTATTCACATTTAATAATCAGAGCGTTCACAACAATCACTCAATGAAACCAGCAGGGAGAGGTGCGCAGGAACAGCTGATCCGCTCCCTCTCTTTCTCCTCGACTGTCCCCTCACCCTGCTGTCGGCTCGTCTCCCGTCTGTCTGTGGACCGCGTCTCCAAACGACCACAACAAGCAAAGAAACCAAAACTGAGAGACACGTTCGGTTTGATCAGTCGCCTCGGATCCACCGCGGCGCAGTGGACAGTCGCACGCTCGCACCTGCGCACATGCAATTTTAATCTTGTGAGGTTTAAAGTGATAATGTGCCAAAATATTTAGACACTATAAAGTATAAATCACATGACAGCGTAGCTCGTGTTGCATGCACAGAACTCACAGCTTCAGTTACGCTTCTGGCCGCCAAAATAAGCAAACAAGCGAAACTTCAGCAGGAAATAAAAGAAGGACAGGATTTTAAACAACATCCGATCAAACAGGTGCCGGTCTTGGATCCTGCACAAATGTAGCCCTTCCTTTTAAAGATGTATGGAGAGGAAATGGACACAGCGTCGGAGGCGTGGCATTGCTAAATCCTTTTAAAAGTTGAAAAAGCTTCTGTTTCTGTCTTTATTTAATACAAAGACGACTAGAGGTCATCCCCAGGGTTCCACCCTGCATGTTCTGTATGTTGCAGACTCAAATCATGTTTGCTAGCTTTGAAACTGAACTAAGACGTGTTCACAGAGCAACACACTCTTCTTATGACTTCTTTTTTGGATGCTGTCAACAACACGGGGATCATCCGCTTCACTCTGTCGTTTGTCCTTTATAACAAACAAGATAACTCTTAAAATCAAAAAAAAATAAGCCATGCGGATGTGAGGAAAATATTTTGATCATTCTCGGCGTCTTGCGACACTCAGCTCATCACATGTTCCTCCTTCCTCCAGTATCCTTTGAACAAACAGCGTTTTGTTTACATGAGACTCAAAGTAAATGTTTGAAGTGTCTTACAGCACAATGAGGCCGAGTCGCCCTGATCTGTTATTCAGGTCTGTGTTTGTGCGACGAGTGGTTGAGGTCTTAATAACAGAGATCCATCTTTGATGAGAGCGCTGCCGTAATAGAGTCTGACTATGTTTAAAGTCTGTGTGCTGCTCTGCTCATAATGAATCCTCCTCACAATACGCCAATAAAATATATGACATTTATATGCAAATTGGGAGCGCGGTGATACCACGTTGCCAGCAGGTATTAGGAGAAAAGCGCATCTTAATGAAATATCTCCTGCTCGCTGGCCACAGTATTATACAAGAGCTGCTCGCTATTCAGCACAAAGAGGGTCAATTCTAGTTTTAATGTTGCTTGCTCACCTTTGACAAATTTGTTTAAAAAGGAGCAGCGAAGGAGCTGCTGTTTTTTTTTCCCTCCTGTAGCAGCGGGACGGCGGAGAGAGCAGCGGATGGAGGCGCTGGCAGGATTTGATGCGATGCCAGCGGGGGCACGGAGGAAAGTTCAGACTGCAGAAACAAGAGCCGAGGACATGATACTCTGCAAACTTAACAGATGCTGCTGCTGTGTTACCGCACAAAAATTACTCGCCTGCAGCTGTTTGACTTACTACTTTTTAATATTTACTTCTTTTGTCTTGATATCCAATCTAAACCTAAGTATAGTCACCACGTCAAGTCAACACAGGGAAAAGGAAAATGAAATGAGAAGTTGTAAAGATGGAACATAAACACGTAGTCCGTCTCTTAAATCTGCGTCAGGGTGAACGTGAGCGGCAGCAACAAGACGGTGATGATAATGTAGTCGGCGTCTTCGTATCAAACGTTCAGCATCTGGGAAACGCTGTCCATCATCTTCGACTGTGAGTGAGCACCGAGCAACGATGTTACAAACAGTCCAAACAGCTCAGAACACGGTCCGCCTGTCCATCAACAGCTTGATCCGAGATGTTGTGGTGAAGACAGGCCTCTGTGGGCACAACAGCCTCTGATCTCACGCTGTTTTGCCAGCCTGAGTCTCATTTTATCCATTTCCTATTCCTATGAGCAGACATTAACCAGGCACGGCTCTCATTCCGACTGTCTCTGGGACGATCCAGCCGCTCAGGTCCGAAGGGCGAAAGGCGGCGTGGGGCCGTCGCGGTCTGAAAGTCCCGCTGCTCTTAATCCAAAGCACCCGCTTTCTTCTCCAACGATGATGACGACATTTCTGCCATAACCAGTACGTGTTTCAGCAATAAAAAAACAAAAATGTAGCTAATTTTAGAGTTATCGTTGTCGGCGAGAAAGCTGCAAGCCGCTGGATATTTTGACGAGGGACGGCAGCGTTCAACATTTGTCAGTGTGCCGTATCAGAACAGTATGCATTTTTAAACATGATACAAAAGTGCCATTTCATGATATAGCTGCCTGATGACGTATTAATAATAATAATAATAATACATTTAATTTATACAGTGCCTTTCGGGGTACCCAAGGACACTTAACAAAGAGGAACAAACAAAACGAAGAATAAATGTATCGCCTGTCAGTCCGCACGGAGGCAATAGCACCGTCCGTATAAAGAAACTTGCGTCTGGAGGCTCCGTGCACACAGCGGGGGCGACGCAGGAGACCAAGAGATCCAATCGCAGCGATGGAGCCTGGGGTGAAGTGACAGCAGAGCTCCTGCGCTGAACACCTGAAGACCCCGCAAGCAATGGCGGAGCAGCGACCATCTGGGAGGACCAACGGAGCAACGATGGACAGCCCACAGAGTATTGAATGCGTCAACTTGAAAGTTAGCGTTGCTAGGCTAACAGCTGATCAGCAGAGAAAGGTCCAAGAGTCCACGGAGCCAATTGTTCAGGTGTGCAGCCTTCAAAGTCAGTAGCACAGCTCCAGAGCTTGTAGGGACAACTTGGCTTTCTTTTTCCAACAGAAAAGGCAGTTTTGCTACGGATTGAGAAGCGGCGATATTCACACCAGCGACCTCTCGCATCAGGGTTGCCATGGAGAGGATTATTGACCCGCTATGTCAGCCCCCAACGAGGACCTTGAACTTGAAACGGGAGCGAGTTGAATCATGTGGAGGCGGTTTTGGCTACAAGAGTTCAAGAGGTCCAACAAACCCAAGAAATGTTTGGTTAGGTTCAGGAAAAGAAAAATGACTTTGGGTTTAAATAACTACATTCAGTCTCAGAACAGAACAGCAGAAATGTATGTTACCAACATTTATTCTGCCAGTGGGGTTCAGTTTGGTCAGGGGGAATACATGATACAATAACATGCTGTTGTTGTTGTTACTCCACAGGAAAGTATATGAACACTTTACATACCACAGATACTAACACATTCCATACCATGAGCCCTGAAGGGAGTTTGAAGTGGAGAACTTCCTGTCAGGATGTCGTACGTGCATGTTATTCACACTCAGCAAAAGTTAAATGCAGCTCATGTTGTTTCTCATTTCACAGGTTTCACATTTCACAAGCTCATTTTTTCCTGAATTTAGTGCAGAAACGTGTGAAAGT
Source organism: Diplodus puntazzo (assembly GCA_963678695.2). NCBI lineage: Eukaryota > Metazoa > Chordata > Actinopteri > Spariformes > Sparidae > Diplodus > Diplodus puntazzo. The sequence continues at coordinate 32,627,360 of OZ023159.1, read as the reverse complement.
CTGTGTTAGTTAACACTCCTTCACTGGCGACGATTATCAGTCCGACCGACAGGTGTGACGTTTCAAGATGCTGATTAAACAGCACGATTATAACGCACAGATGTACTTTGGACTGGTCATGACAAAAAAAAAGTCTTCAATCTTTTACTGCAACTCGTGAAAACTGGAGTGAAAACAAAAGTGGCGTGAAGCCCTTTCAGACACATTTTAGATTTCATAAATGGAACGACTTGACTTGACTGACAGCAAAAACAGGTTAAAGACGACATGGATAACGACGTCTGATCACAGGGGGGTAAAAGATGCTCGGCTCGATCGGGCTCAGTGAACGATGGTGGACACCAGACTGGGACTGAACACAGACACCGAGACCGACAGACAGCAAGTGTGAAGACAGTACGGAGGTGATTTATGGCGGCTCTGATCAGGACTGTGACTCCAGGGATGAGAGGACAAGGCAGGCGTGGACGGGAGAGACAAGAAGCGGCAGAGAAAAGACCATCAAACTCTGGACTTATCTGAACCAACCAAGACTGTTTTGGTGATTTTATTTTGTTTTTCATGTGAAGTTTAAACGATATCTGGGACCGATATTCATTAGCAGTAAAAGATTAAAGGCTGCTTTACCATTTTCTGCTGCTTTATACTTCTTTCCACTGCATTTATCTGATAACATTGCTGCTTTGCAAAGAGAATTCAGTATTTAGAGTCTATTTTTTGTGACATGTTACAAATCAAGATTCTGCTGTAGGAGGAACACTGTGTGGAGAGGATCATCGGTGCATCAGAGACAAAGTGGCACATTTTTAAATCACAGATACCAAAAACTGTAACGTGCAGCATTTTTCAGCCGGGGTCGGTAATATGTCTTCCTTTAGTTTCCAACAATGTTCGAATCCAGAAAAATAAAATCGAATCCAAACCATCAAACGAAAGAATTTTCATCACCAGCTGCTGCCAAAGAACCCTTAAAAAACACGTTTTAGCTACGACGCAGAGGATGCAGTGAACACTCCGACAGAATTATCTTCTGCCTACATAAGAGATTCAGGTTTTAAGACGCAATCTCTTCCTTTTTTCTTGAATGGCGCCTGCTAGTAACACCAGTCTCCTGTCAGCAGACGGTCGGGAGCTGACATCTCCCCCTCGTGCAGCGCTGACAGTCTGTATCTCACTCGAGTACAGAGGATAGGCTCATCTGCAGCTTCCTGGACGTTGAAAGATAAGTGATGACCATATGAAGGGGAATATCAACCAGTTGCAGACAAGGTGCCAAGTCCAACACATTTTATTTATTTTTTTTTTTTACTTATCAGGCTAATTAACCTATCTGGAGCGAGGCTGAGGCTCTGTATCACCAACCATCTGCTGACGTGCTGTCTGTGCCATTACAGTCTCCTCCACCCACGTCTCAGCAGACGCACCACCCATCAATCACAATCTGTTGCTCTCACCCTGCTCTCTCATGATTAAAGCCTTCTGCGCAATCACGGGCTAATTATTAATGAGCGGGACACGCAAAAGGATATACGGCCGGACAAAGTAGATGACATCTGCTCATCTGCAGCCTCGTGCAACATTTAGGCTGGAAGGGGGAAGGACGTATACGAGGGAATAATGATCGTGTCATCGTGCAGCTGGTGCACACTGCAAAATACATCTCATCACAGCTTTCACAGTGTAAATATGAGCACGAAACACTGTTCCTGTCTGCTTTTTCACATGGCCAACGCCACGGGAAAACAGCGCTTAACAACGGTTTGTTAACATTTTGGTCTTATTTTCACAGTAACGCTAAAACTGTACTCACCGAGTGAACTGCTGCTATCAACTGAACAAGTCACTCGGAAGTAGATCACACTTTTAACTATTACACGTGTGCAAAGCTTTCATGCACTCTACCTGGAGGTGTGACCTGAACCAGAGACGAGATGTGGCATTTTGTTCCTAATTAAACTGGGTGTTTTGAAGCATGCAAACACCTTAATATTGCCCTGGAAGCTCCTTTCACATGCTCAGGAAGCTGCAGGCCCTTTCACACTGCCTGGTTCAAGGCGCGAATATTGTGCTGTTATTCAGCCTCGACGTCTGTATCAAGGCTACAGATGTGGAAGGAGGAGGACAGCGTCTCTGATCTGCTAGCAGAGGTAGTAACAGAGGAGAATCGACGTCTGCGTGTAAGAGGATTAGCTGGCAGCGTAGGACAGCGGTGTGACGTTCTGATGGCATTCACAGTCTGACTACTAAACAGATCCTGAAAAAACACTTTCAAAAAGACACTTCAACACACAAAGCCACGTAACAACCAAACAACAGTAACGTGGTTGCAGGTAGTGTCTTTCACAACTCATGAGGAAAGAAATGCTGATTTATATGTGGAAATGTCGCCGTCACTCTGTCTGTCCTACCGACTCCTCAGCCAGGCGGCTCTCCGTCAAAAAAGTGTTGGTTTTTCGCAACAAATTCAACGAGGAGAGTTGCCGCTACGTTCCGCCCTCCCGAGCCTTCGTTGCGGCGTTATTGCTAGAATCGCTGTGTGAAAAGGGCTTTAGACGTACAGGAAGCAAGGCCTGTGCTGCATCTGTTTGAGTGTTTTGTGCCGACAGCCTCATATCTGCCTTTTTATTGCAGATAAACAGCATGCTATCATGCTGGAATGGCCTCCGCTGCACCACGCTGCCACCGTGGCTTTTCATGTGTTGCAGTCACGCTGAGGCAGGGCTCGGTCGTCCTCATGGTGTCCCCAAGCAAACTGTCAAAACACCTCCACCTGGTGCATCAGCTCTTTGCATGCAACAAGGGAAAGGAAACCAGCAGGCTCCATCCAACAGAGACCAGCCAAAAGTGAAGGTAAGAACTATGAAATACTGTATTCATGCCTGTATATCCGGTGCAAAGCCTGCAGCAGAGCCCCTCACACCCTGTTACGCTCCGGTGTAAGAAGCATTCACAGGCCTCTGGGAAACTCATAACACACTCCGGAGGATCCAGACATCCCTGTAAACCAGCCACTGATGTTAAATTAGGGCAGCGACCCGCTGATTTAGGCAGTTTGTTGACCTCAGTGTGATGTGTGTGATTTAAAGTGGCAAAATAAAATAAAACCAAACAACAGATGTGGTTTTAAGAGACAGATTGTGCTGCAGGAAGCTGTGCAGTCAGACACTGACAAAGTTCTCAGCACGCTATCAGGTTGGTTAACCAGTGTTAGCCAGATAGCTAGCTAGCATTAGCAGGCAATAGCAGTATATATTTACCAGATAAGATGATTCTAATCAATGTCTGCAAGATAGGGATGCTGCTCTGAACACAACTCTCACGAGACGGTGCGAGATCCAAGGTGGCGGCCTCCGGCTGCTGGACTACAAGACCATTCTTTAAAATAAAAGATTCTGACCGGGTTCACTCACATCTCCAAAATCCTTCAGAGCAACATACTCATTCCAATTCATAAACTCTCTGGACTCAACAACAGGAACGCTCTCATTGAGGGGGAGTTCCAGGCTGCACAAACCACAGATGACCTGGAAGAAATCAGGATCAACTCAAAATACCCACGAAGTCCGTCAACAACATCACTTCCCACCCTGTTCACTGTCTGAACCAGGAGAAGAACAACAACACCACCTGTCCACGTCCAGATCATCGCCAGATTTGAACGTTGCAAACAAAAAAGAACACGTTCAATGACTGAGGCGGGCAGCTGAAAGGAATAGACTCTGGACTCACTGATCATTATCAAGCATATCACCAGTTCACCAATCGTTCTCACGGATTGACTTCTTTCTCATCAGCAAATCAGGTATATCCAATACCAATGACTATTAGTGATCATGCACCTGTGCACATTCAGTTTACTTAAACTCAACACCAGATGGAGCTTTAATACATCACATCTCCAACTCTTTTATGGGAAACAAGGAAAAGCTGTTTTAAGAGGCGTACACATTTCATTCTCCGTCTTAAAACAATAAAAGGAAAGAAAAAGAACAAGAAGCTGAAAATCAAACAACACAATATCATTAATGCAAGTGATCCAAGAGAGGAAACCCAGAACAAATTATGATTTAAAAAGAAACTGAATTCCTCAGACGAAGACTGAGGCGAGAATAATTCCACCATAACAAATAAATCTGCTAAAAACCTGGTAAATCAAACAAAACAAAGAAAAACAACAACAATCGCCTTCATTAAAGAAGGAATCCGCAGGGAAGGAAACTCATACATGAAGAACAAACTGCAACGCTTTACTGCAACAACGCTGATCTCCAGTTTGTTTACGTCTGCTTCCCCAAGAGATCACATGAGGGGGAGCTGCAGAGCACTGAAGCCACGCCCCCTCACCTGCGCAGAGCATTTACATTAATATTGACCGTGTCCGAATCGAACAGTAATCAACACAGAAGAGATTCTCTGCAAATCCAAGTCCACAGACGCGCTGGATGACAGATGGTAGTTATCAGACAGATTGTGGTGTGAGTGCCCTCTCCTTAAGGGTCGAGGTAAAAAGCAAATAATACTCCAGAAAATGACGGAAAACATTTGCTGGCAGCGATTTCTTTGGGGTTTCTGCAGATGCTCCGTCATGCTTCAACATTTTTACACTCAGGTAAATTAGCTTATTTACATACAGGGATATCAAACCCCGTCCTGTTCAGCAGATGGTCGTGTGAAGGTGACTCGGACCTTCGACCTGAAACAGAATTTCTTTTTATTCAAGGATCAGTTTGGTGGAAAGCACCGGATGGATTCTACCAAAGAGACAAAAACAGACTAGTTGTGAACAGAAGTGCAGAACTGTCATTTCAGTGTCGTTAAGTTGTTTGTACACACGTTTTATAATTATTTGTCGTCACTGTTGCCTATTAAACAAGATGACAGTGTGTGTTACAGGAAAGTTACGGATCACAAAGGTGAGATAAATTCTTTCTTCTTGACTATTATTACTATTTTTACTATCAATATTACTATTCCTATTACATCATCAATATTATTATTATGTTATACTATAGCAGTAAGACTGAGCATTACTTTAAAAAGCAGAGATCATTTCTGGTTTATTTTATTATGTGGCCTGTAGATTAATAACTACTAACAAGAAAATATTTATCAATATTATTAGAATTCAAGTTTGTTATGAATGTTGTTCCTGTGTTTTTCTTTCTGGTTCCGTGCCTGACAGGGTCCAAACACATGTCACGCTAATTAAGAAATCGCTTAAGCTTCTCATAAACAAATTCACATTTACACAGATTTAGTGTCACATTTCAGATCTACAAGAAACACGTGCACAACTTCCCTCAACTCGAAAGAACACGGGCAGCAAATACGTCTCAACCATCTGGCTGACTGAACTATGAGGATGAGGTCTGCAGTGAGTCATCGACAGAGTGAGTCTCACCTGGATGACATCCCTCACGATGGGCGTCGTCACACCCTGATTGGCTGAGAGGGGAACACTTCAAGCTGTTTTCCCTCGTTAATTAGGAGCCAGCCTGCACACAGCTGATCTGAATCCACTGCAATCGAGTCCTATAGAGTTGCTGTGTCTCCAATTCAGGGTCTGCATCCTTCGAAGGACCCGGACTTTGTGGTCTTCGAAGGCGAGTCCTTCAGAGAGACCTTGTTAGCCGCGTCAGCCGTTGTTAAATGGGACGGTCTCGCCTTTGGAGCATTTCCTGGTTGCGTCACCAGATGTTTTACCCTTACGTCACGATTTCTGCCGCCCAGGCCTGTGAAAGTGACGATCTACACCACGCGATGTCGCCATTTTCTCTCTTTTTGGGCGCCCAAAGAATCTTGGGATATGTGAGGCCACGAAGGATCGTAGCGGTGCATCCTCCAAAAACAGGGAAAAGAAGGAGCATCTGGAGGAGAACTTCGAATTGAGACAGTCTTTGCGTGGCTTTGTGACGTAATCAGCCTTCAAACGCTCTTCCTTTTAATGGCAAACCATTACTAATTTTGTTCTTGACTCTTTGATTGGTGCAGACACTAAATAACTGGTTATGGAACTGTGAAACTGAATGAATTAGGTTTAATCACATAGAAAGGTTGGTTTTCCTTTAGACTAGTTGGAATCAGTGCCCAGCAAAGAGTTTTTCAGTGGTTCAAGTAGGTTTGGTGTTTTGTTCACTGCTGCATGATTTGCCTGCTGCTTGTTGGGAGTCCACTTAAAGCTGCACTCATTATATTTTCATAAGAACAATGTGTTATATGTCACTGCGTTATGTCAGAGATGTGAGTGCATTTCTTATGAGAATGACCACAAACATTATCCCTGCGTGACTGAACTGAAGCTTTTCATTAACTAGCTGTGATTCAGTGTTTTGAGAATATTTCTCCTTCTTCTTTGTCCTCGTCAAGCTCTTAAAAGTCCTCCTCCCTCCTCCTGACAGATTTTCACCTTGGGGCGCATGTAGAGGCCAAGATTCTTTGTGAATAACTTGTTCAGTCTTGAAGAAAACTTCAGAAATTCTTGAATTTTCCTGTCACTAGGAGCAACTTTTAGTGCGAGGCAGCTTTATGAATACGGCCCCAAATATCTCGCTGAGGAGCTAAAAGAATATTTCATTTCTCAAGAGCAGTTCTTGAAGGGGACACCAAAGGTGCTGCCAATAGTATTGTTGTACTAAATGTATATAAAGGAAACACTGACTGTGCTGTATAACTGAAAGGTGAATAACTTCATGCTTGTACCGGCATGTCAAAATATGCAGCTGCTTAGCGTCTCAAGTCATCTCCAGATAATTTAAACCATAATTTGCAGAAACCTAGTTGACTTTGCAGACAGTTACTGTAGCGATTGGGTTGCATCTGTTTCTTTCAGCTAACGTTTTGAAGGCTGTACCTCCACCGACACACTAGGGCTGTCAACGAATATTCTAAATTCGAATATATATTCGAATATTAAAAAAAAACGGAGATTCAATTGTCAAAATTAATATTCGACTGTGGAAAAAAACACATCAGCGGCTGCTTTGCGAGTGGGCGCGCGGCATGACGGGTCACAGGAGTCGCACTTGCACAGCGTCACTCGCTGCTGAAAGTGAGACGCGACAAAAACCGCGGCAGATGCAGACGGCAGAGAGAAAAACAAAATGGCAGATAGTTCAGAGTCCAACTCGGCAGCAGAGAGAGTGGTTCGGATTCCAGGCAACCTGAAAAGCCTCGTTTGGAAATACTTAGGATTTTGGTCAGTAGACGGCAAAAATGCTGAGCCTCGAGATAAAGTTGTATGCAAGCTGTGTAAGCTACAGTTAGCTTAGCATTCCACCACTAGCAACATCTCGAAAATGTGCACCCAAATGATCACGCCATGATGTCTGGAGCTCCGACTAAACAGCCACGTCTCGACTTATATTTTTCACCGCCCGCCACAAGATCTTCGTCTGCAGCACGGCAAGAGGCGTGCTCGAAGAAACTTGCTTTGTTCATATGCAAGGACATTTTTTTCGAGGGAATATTCGAACGTCATTTTGGAGCAATTTTGAAAGCCCTACGACACACTCTCAGAAAAACTGCTCCACAACACTCATAAGCATGCTGATGTACGAGTGCTGAGTGATGAGGTGAAACAAAATGGGAAACTAGTTTGTTTACTTTCAAACCACACTGTTTACACTGAACATTACACTAAAGGTTCGACATACGTTGGGCTACAAAGACACATATTATATTCCTGCAGGAACCATGAGATGGAATAGAAAGCTAAACTTAGTAATCATTACTTCAACTGTAACATTTCATCACCAAAGCATTGATTTCACAGATGAGATAAGGAGTCCAAAGGGGCCAGACTCTTCCTTCCTAATCTCTGAGGGAAGTCGGCACGAAAGCATAAATAACAACTAATTCAGCTCCTCTTTGATGGGCTTCCCTCCACATCTGGCTGACATTCACCACGTCCACACAGGAGCACACACACTCTTGTCCTTCCCCATCTGTCGCTGCCGCCTGCTCCCGAGGGGTAATTGCACCGCCAAATCATTACTGTGCTCTCTTATCAAATGGCCACCAAACTCTTGGAAGCCAACAGTTCAGAACCCTTTCACATAAAACAAAGTGAAATCCAATAAGAGGCAGAACAACAGAGATGAATCTCCTCTCGGACTTGTCTGATCAAAATTATTTCCAATATAAATTCTCTGTAAAGGGCCTCGCCGTTTTTCTTGTAAATTTCCGAAGGCAGGCTGCAGGTTACAAGGCCCGTATTTCTTACGCGGCCCCGTCTCAGTCAAGCCGGCGATAATGAAAGTACCCGAGCACCTTTTGTTGCCTCTGGTAGAAATAAAAAAAAAACAAAACAACAATCACATCATTTGCTTCTGGAGTTCACGTAAGAAAACGCACTGACACGCAGCAGCAGGTCGTGTGGTTCATTCTGTGCGCCGAGATAAGAATGGTGATAACTTTTAAAAACATGTGAGAAGTTTTTATTCAATATCTGTCTTATTCTCTAACAAACGCCATTTTGCATAAGCCCTGTAGCTCAAAGACAAGGTCTAGAATAAGTTACTTTAGAAAGAGATTACCTTAAAACATTTAAGTTTAAAAGTTTACGGGCGAAAGAGACCTGACAGGTGAAAGTGCAGGTTCGTGGGTGTAGCTGCAGTAAACTGTTATTAAACTTTGCAGCAGCTTGATTTATTTTAGACGGTTGAAAGTAAACGTACAGACTGTTGCTACATCGATAGCTAGCACCGTCAGGCTAATTCTGATAGCATGTTTTACTTCCCAATTTAATGACCCACAATTCCTTTTTGGGTGACCACGTGAAACGCACTGCCGCCTTTTGAAAGGCAGATTTCTCGGGGTTAAAAATACAACGAAGATCTCCTCGTTTTTTTAAGACAATGTAATGCAGAAATGTTGCATACTATAAATCTTTAACTATACAAGGTAAACTAATTTGTAAGGTGCAATCTGTTTTTTCACTGATGCATCGTAGCTAAACACATCGCCGGTGCAAACAGCCTGCAGGGATGATACAATAGATGCCTTGTGATGACTCAAATATTCGTCTCCAGGCTTTCATATGTCGAGAGTGTTGTGTGAATGTTTGTCTTTGGACACATCGCCTGCGTGAGAGCGTGTGTTAGCTGCTTAACACCGTTCACAGCTAATGAGTATTCTCAGTATATTGTGAAAAAGTTGCCCCCCCCCCTCGCTTCTTATTCCTGCGGTTCTCGACCAGGATTTCCCTGACATTAAGAAAAGCTAATTCTCAGACACTTCTGCCCTCAATTTCAAACTAGCACAAATCCTCTTAATAGATTACGCGCCATCAATCAGCACACACAAAAGAGAGTGAGGGAGTAAACTCGGCATCCGTGACTAAGCTTATTTGCCCCGGTGGTGATCTCGTCGCTACGATCGGAGAGAGCGAGAGAGGGGGGGGGGGTGTTGAGATGCACTTTGCCACCGCATTACTTCTCACCCACAACAACAGACAAGGCTAATGAAATAGGATATGGAGGGTTCCAGTCAAACAGCCCCCGACTCTGACAATTGCCATATGGGACCCTGAAAGAGCCTCATCTCGGATAGTCCAGAGGGGCTGTCATTTCGCCTCAGTTTCATTTTCTGTATTACCAAAGGAACCCATAGCCAATTAGTCCAGCAGCCATCAGTGGAAGAGGAGAGGAGCTGCGGTCAGTGCTGGTCCTCAGATGGCTGACCTTGGAACAGCAGATCTTCCCTGATGCATCTGGGTCTATAGAGGCAGTGGAGCTTAAAGGCATTCTCCCTGCTGCACCTCCTGCCCCAAATTAGATAGGAGCTACTCGATTACACAGAGCAAGAGACGTGGATCGCTTCTGCCCCCTCCTGGCTAGCAAGACAACATTCAACCTCCCTCACTTCCTCATCCAGAGACCAGCAGCAGGAGCACGAGGCGATGATGAAATGGTGCACTGGTGGTAAAAGACACAACACTGGAGAGAGCCGGGTCACGCAAAGGCCTGGCTCGTAGCAGCACTGTGAGAAGTCGTGGCTAAGCTAAGTGGAGTGTGCAGAAAAAAGCCCATGTTGTGTGATACTGGGTCCTTTCAAAGTCACGGAGAGAATCCGCAGAAGTTGGGAGAATAAAGCGCTTTTGAAACTGTTCTTGACTTTACAAACTAGGCCACTCCTGATCAGGAAATTGCACAAAGGACGCACACAGCCCTCTTTAATTCACACCCTCCCGTAATGAGCTTATGAATTATGAGTTTTCCGGGGGAAATAATGGATTTGTATGCCGAAGGAGCAGCCAGAATGACAGCCGCTATAAATGAAAAAAAATGACTAGCGCCGTTACAGTCAGCCATTATGGAAATGTCAGGTCATTTCTTTTGCCTCTGATGTACGGCTTCTTAACTGCACCGTGTTAAATGGAAACCCGTGTGCCATGTGGACATACTGTAATTACAATCATAACAAAATAATCAGGAAATTGAATTCTGTCTCGCTTACTGTGTCTCCCTTCGGCCATTATGCAGTCGGCTCGAGGAGAAACACGACGGCTGTGCTTTGAGAGGTCCGTGTCAATCACTGTGACATTACACAATATATAAAGTGCTGCAAGAAGCTAACAACACAATGTATATCTCTATATTTTCAATTACACACAAGGTTTATTTTCTGGATGATTTGTGTCCGACTGAAACTGTCCTCAGCGCAAATAAAAACGCAGGCGGAATGAACCAGATGCTCGTCCTCAGTTCATCTGCCCTCCATCACCGCGTAATGGAGCCTGGAAGGCAGTCAAGGCAGAATAAAAAACGCCATGTAATTGAACTCTAGCCCAAGGGGTGAGACATTTGTAATGCCACTGTCATTACTTTTACCCAAACTGTTAGCATTATCGTCAGGACTTCATTAAAAGCAACGTTCCTCCATGTGTTTTAATCAGCACGTCCAATTACTCTGACAGAGTCAGAGCCCCCGCGGTGAAACTGAGAGAGATGTTCCGAGAGGCGACGTTAATGAATGACACAAACAGTTCTGATGTACGAGCATCTATCTATCTATCTATCTATCTATCTATCTATCTATCTATCTATCTATCTATATATATAATCTAGAGATCTATCCATGTATCAATCAATCTACAGATCTATCATTGAGGGATTTAAACATCTAGAGATCCATTTCTATAGATCTGTCATCTAGATATCTTTCTATCCATCGAACTAGAGATCTAGTTAGAGATCAATCATGTTATCTACATATCAGTCAATCTACAGATCTATCATTTATAGATCTTCCATCTAGAGATCCATCCATCTTACTAGACATCTATCAAGAAATCGATTCGTCTATCTATAGATCTGTCATCTAGATATCTCCTATCCATCTATCAATCTATCAATCTATTTAAATATCTATGTATCGATACATCTATCTAGAGATCTATCTATCTATCTATCTGCATATCTATCAATCTACAGATATATTATCTGGAGATCTATACATCAAACTAGAGATCTAGTTAGAGATCTATCCATGTATCAATCAATCGACAGATCTATCATTTAGAGATTAAAACATCTAGAGATCCATCCATCTTACCAGAAATCTATCAAGCGATTGATCTGTCCATCTGTCTATCTGTCTATCTATCTATCTATCTATCTATCTATCTATCTATCTGTCTGTCTGTCTGTCTGTCTGTCTATCTATCTATCTATACCTCTAGATAGATAGATAGATAGATATCTACATATCTATCTACAAATCTATCATGCAGAGATCTATGTATCATCGAGAGATAATAGCATATAGAATGTGCTATATATGTCATAAATATGAGGTACTGTATGTTGGTTGAGCACTTCTATTCTAGTCTTGGATGTCGTGATGATGGCGTGTAGAACTCTGACATACTGTATATCTATTTGTTCACGCCGTCACTATGATCTGTGAGTGATGACCTCTATTTGTTTCTACATGAAGTGAAATCATCAGGCTCATTTCCACGTTTCCACATTAAGATGACAGTGAGTGGAGTCAAAGATCCAGCGCTGAGATATATAACGTGTCACAGAGAGCTTCACACTGCTATGCTCAGCTTGGCTGCCTGTCAGAAGGCTATTGAACTATTTTCAACAGCTCTTATGAGCAGAACAAGCGGCCTCACACTGCGTGCAATCACGGCGTCGCTGACCACAGTGATGAGAAAATAAATACACAGATGTCTTTTCCAATCAGCACAAAATAGAGAGAGATAAAAAGTCATCTAAAAGCCATTGAGCTGCCAATCTGCCGTGCCGAATATATCGCGTCTTTGCCATCTCGAGTGAGGATCTGGTGTCAAGGGTGTTAAAGTTCCAGTGAGGTGAAGTTAATCTGTGTGAATGTTTGTCTTTGACCGCACCGACTTCCGACGGGAATGGAAAGCGACGGAGGACAAAAAGTAGAAGCAACAGTTTAGGTTTTAAGTTGTGTTGCGCCATTCTGCCGCTGTCAGAAAGAGGAATAGTTTAAAGACAATTAAGAGACAAGACTCTGTATGTAGTTCGTCATATCCAGACCAAGTATTTTCTGTAGAATGAAATAAAACCACATGACTAAAATCACCAAACTGCCCCTTTAAACCTCAGCGGTTCTGTTGGTGCAGCTCCGCGACCTCACAAACTGTGGTGGCGTCGCTCAGAGGTGTCAATACAGAGTCGCTGTGCTCTGTAAACACTGCTTGAACGAATAAAGGTCCAACTTTGGTCACGAAAATAAAACTCATCGCCACACGTGCCTCGTTAATTTGACTCGAGAGCCTCGGAGCAATTCTGGAGACTGTGGGAGACTCTTAAATCGGATGAAACGGATATAAATATATTGGAAATGAGACGTCAGAGTGCCTTTGTGCCTCCAATGTTCTGCATATTCCGGCTGAGGAGAGGAACAAGATAAAATGCAGTCACATATTCTCCAATGATGGTATTTAATTCTCCTGAGGGAGTCCCAGCACCGCACCGCTGTGCAAATAGATCCTCCTCATTTTCCCATCCGGTGCCATCCATTTTTATAATGTGCGGTTTTGTACGACGATTCATCATCAGAGAATTCATCACTGCTGCGCCAAACAAGCAGGTACAGAAAAGCTCACAGATACACAGTGAAGAAGGGGCCGTAAAATACGAATTAACAGTTAATATGGAACAGACTTCCTTGTTGAGGTTTTTGGTTTGTTTTTCTTGTGTGTTTGAAGCCTGAACATCAGTCACAGTAATCTGACTGGAGGAAATCTCCATAGACGTTGTGACAGGCCAGGATGTGACCATAACAAACTGAGGCAGCCAATGCTCGAAGCTGTGAGAGCAAGAGTCTTTTTCCAGTTTGAATTATAATGTCGACATCAGGATACGACAAAGATAACATGAGTGAGTGAGTTAGTCGTTGTTCCTGATCATCTAACAGTTACTTGATTAAGATTTCTACCTCTAACACCTGTGTGTGTTTGTCTGTTTGTTGGTTTGTCAGCAGGATTACACAAAAACCACCAAACAGATTTCCACGAAACTTGGATGGAGGATTGTTTCCAGCCCAGAATGGACCCCATTAACGTTTGGTCCCAATCCAGAAAGAATGACCAAAATGATCCAGGAATTTTCTTCCCTCTCTCTATTTTTAAAGTCACCATGGAACCAATTTGCTTCCACATATTTACATGTTTCCTGTAAAAGCAGTCAGGTAGGGAGGGACTGTGAATTACGGCGCCCCACCACGCAGCTCAATATCAAAGTCGCCAACTCCTGACCAGGTCACCGTGACCTCACAGTGAATACGGCCTATTAAGTGGCGACCGGGCGGGCCAATCACGGCCAAGAGTGGGAGCTAGCGCTGCATCCGAGACCGACAGCTGCCAATCTGACGACAGAGACCGTGGCACAGGTGTTCGAGCTAACGAGACACGGGTGGTTGAATTAGTATGGCCCAGGTGGTTAATTAGCGGTGTGGTCTAGTTCCTGAACTTTATATATTTACTTGGAAATGAATGAAACTTTAGCTGCATCACTGAACTAGCAGGTGTTAACTGTCTAACAGCAGCCAAACTCCGTTAGCCACCTCATTACTGGATTAACTTTCGTCAAACTGGCTGCTGTTCGTCTCGAAGTTTGTCTTTGCCTTATCTCCGGCTGTGTTCGCCTCGAGCCCGGCACAGTCAACGTTTACGGTAACAAGGAAAGCCATCTGTTCATCAGGAAAACTCGGTGAACCAGCAGCTCCGGGGTCTCTGCTCGGCTCAGAGATGACTTCTTTTTCTACATATATTTTGAATGCTGTGACTAACACAGAACAATTCAATTTACTTCCACTGTATCGGGGCAGAGGGCAAACAAACCCAGTCTCGGGGTAAGTAATTTGGGTGAAACAACTCGTCTAACAGTAAAGAATACAATCATTAAAATGAGAAAACTTAAACCCATGTCGCCCAGACGAGCAGCGCAGAGAAGGTCAAGTGAAGACTGAGACTTGCAAATAGCAGCGAAGATGTGAGGACGCCTGTCGGTACATTTCATCACCTCCAATCACTGCAGCTCAGTAATAGGGCGATCTGGAAACAGACAGGACGAACATGTCGGCATGTCTGCAGCTCGGGGTGTGTGTGTGTGTGTGTGTGTGTGTGTGTGTCTGTGCGTGCAGCTCGCTAGATGTGTGCAAGCATAAACAATATTTATGCTGTAATTAAATATATTCTATTTTTTTTTATCATTTAGTTTGTCAGAAGGAGCTCAGGTCAAAACTTTATCAATTCCCTGATTTCAAAATATATAATTAAGTTTATAAAAGTGCCATGAAATGTGTTGCAGAAGAAAAACTTAATTATAACAAAGTTTGCTCAGTTTTACTAATTGAAGGAAACCTTAACCTTTGGAGGTCCCCTCCAGTTAAAAGCAGTGGTTGTATATTCAGTTCGCTGCCATGTGTGCACCTTTTTTGTGCGACCGCTCCGACGCTTTTCTTTGTTCCTGGCCTCGGCGATGATATGTATTTACATTAAGCAGACGCCTTTGTCCAAGGCGACTTACAGTAATTCATACATACATTCATACATCGACGGTGGTGGTCCGACCAGCACACCAGGAGCAGTTTGGGGTTCAGTATCTTGGACATCAAGGACACTTGACCAGGGGAATCGAACCAGCCGTATAACTAAAACAAACTAACAGTTAACCGCAAAGGCGCAGTGATTATCTCAGCACTCCTGAGTGCAACGCCAGCGCTTTTCTGTCCCCCATAAAAAACACTGCTTCACTGCATTTGTCTGTTTTCTACCAGGTTTTTTCGTTCTATCCTGCAAACACTTTTTCACTGTCAACCACTGGAATGAACCGGCTATGAATGTGAATCACGACACTCACACACACTCATACAAATATTGTTCCACAGCTCACCTAGAGGCCACAGGGCACCACAGAGTACAACCCAGATCCGTAAAAAGTTCATGTAACACACAAAACGTCAGCCGTTGTTAAATGTGACGGTCTCGCCTTTGGAGCATTTCCTGGTTGCGTCACCAGATGTTTTACCCTTACGTCACGATTTCTGCCACCCAGGCCCGCGAATGTGACGATCTACGCCACGCGATGTCGCCATTTTCTCTCTTTCTTTATTCTTTTTTGGGCACACAAAGAATCTTGGGATATGTGAGGCCACGAAGGATCGTAGCGGTGCATCCTCCAAAAACAGGGAGAAGAAGGAGCATCTGGAGGAGCCTTCGGGTTGTGACGTAATCGGCCTTGAAATGCTCCTCCGGAGGATGCAGACCCTGAAGTGAGACACAGCAAGTGTCATGATTGGGTATGAAAGGCAAAGAGGGGTCGATGTCCACACTAATAAAGCTGTTGTTGGTAAATGATCGCACACATCGAAGCAGAGAAGGGGAAGCAGGGGAGTGAAGTGGATGAAGTTTTACTCTCGGTCACAGCAACAAAAAGAACCGGCAGACAGGAAGAAGCATCGGGGGGAAACAGAAAAACAGGCTCAGGGATCGTGGAAACTCAGCAGATGACTCAACAAAGGGGCTGGACTGGAGGTGCAGGTGGAGGGAGGTGCAGAAACACAGGTGAGGGGGAAAACACAAGAAAACAGGGACGAGTCAGCGCAGAGAGAAAGGGCAGACGACTAACATGCAGTGCAGGTGTGGAGGCACGGCAGACTGCGGAGGAGCAATTAAGCTGATACAAGACGGGTGTGGAGGCAATATCAGGCTGACGAGGAAAACAGAAGACTGGAAAAAACTGAAATGACGGGACCATGACAGCATGTTTGTTGTCATCCATCTTTCTTGGACTCAAGAACAAGATATCACACCTGAAATCGTCTCAAAACATGTCTCTGTTCTTGAAAATAAAACACATCTGAGTCGGGATGTGTTGAAATGTTGAACCGTTGAAACTCGTGTGCGTCCTGCGTTGCGTGCCATCAGCAGATTCACACTTTTGGAGACACAACAGCAGATGAGATGACATTTCAAGCGTGTGTGTGGTGTTTATCTGATGGATGACCCACAATCAAGCAAAGCTGGCGTCGCCGTGCAGTGTAATTGAGAGGATAGCGTCACAGTGCTCTCCTGCCAACAGCGAGCATACTGTTGATTTGTTAGTGGAGCTCGCTGACAGGCAAAATAGTTGGTGTTCTGCCACACTTGGCTCTTGGCAACAGACTCACTGTCATTTGCATTTAAGGCTGTTTTTCTGCGGAGACAAGTTCATTTGTGAAACTCTGTAAACAGAATGACAGCGAGAGTGTGGCGGCCTCGGGACGTCGGGACTGCGTGTTTGCTCACAGAGCCGAGGTGGAGAAGGTTGGTGTTCATCAGGGAGGAGATTCATCTGTATGCAGGTGACACAAACACAGGTGTCCACAGCTGGTGGCGCTTTTTTAAATGAAACCCAACTTGTTACAAGAATTTCACACTTCTCCTCGTAGCCACTCGAGACTTTTTTTTCTGTTTTGGCTTCCGCTCGGAAGAGTTCAAGGTAACAAACTGTGAGGCAAAGTAGAGTCAAAGTAAACAGCTTTATCGTTTAATCTTCTGTAATCTGAGCTTTGTTCTCGTGAAGAGGGTTGTTTGTGCTTTGCAAAGAGAGAAAGAACAGAGAAACGAAAAACATGACAAAGTTCATCCTCAAGTGGGTCTAAACATTTTCATTTGTCGCAGCGGTGCGCCTTTAATTTAGCACTCTATTTGTTAAACTGTTGAGGTAATAGCAATTTCTTGTTGCATTGGATTTAAACGGAAATGGTGAAATCTACGTAGTGCCCCTTTAACGTTACCTGCATACTTCATTCTCTGGAGCTATTTCTTCATCTTTCTTTCAGTGACATGACGACCCGTCCTTCTTTTTCAGGTTTGTTGAGCCCAATCAAAAAGCAGCTGTGGGTTTCAGCATCATTGTTTCCAAAAACAAGCTTCTGAATCTTCATAGTTTTACTTCAGGGCCCCAACACACAGCAGACAATCAGGTGGAGAGGTTGGGGAGGGAAAGTGGTCGGTGTAAGTGTTGGGCTGATGAGGAGATCGGAGACAGGTGAACAGGGTGTGTGTGGGAGTGATGGCTGACGGCAGTAAACACAGAGGACTGCTGCAGGGCGAGGAGGTAATTGCAGGCTGTAAAAAGACAGACAGACAAATGACTGACAACAGGTAAAATACAACATGCAAGCAACGTTAAAAGAAAAGTCCAGTGATTTAACACTCCTACAGTATAACCAACCCAGCTGCAACAATAGATAGAACCATGGAGCCACGTTCTGACTTATCGTCTCGGCATGAAAACAACATGTGGAGGCTGGAAATTGTCCTGACGTCTCGTCAAAAACCTGCGGTTTCACAAATCCAAATGACAAAACGTCACCCCTGGTTGCTGAACTGAAAAGCCCCCATCGTTCCCTCCACATCCCAACATGGAAGTAAGTGATGATGATATGTACAGTTATGATATGTACAAATTGGAATATATCCATGTTTTGCAGAAATCTAACAATGTAGGACGTGAGGATCAATACCAATGAACCCTGCCATCCGTAGAGCTACGCTGCTGGTACATCTAAAACACTTTGAACCAAGTTTTATAGATCTAATATATTACATTTTAGAGAAACTGAGTGGTCTAACTTGTCCATTTATTATCCCACTTTACCCTCTGTCCTCAGTGGAACGCAGCACCCAGGAAGCAAGCGCTCCAAGTTCTGCTTCACTGCAGACGCCGTGGATAAGATTGTCCCAGCTGCACCTGGAACTTTTCCGAAGGCAAAACTAACTGAAGCAAGAAAAGATAACACCTTCAACACTAAGAAATAGGACTGCCCTTTCTGTCCTTTCCCCTCGCCAGGCTGCCTTTTTCCAGCGAGGAGCTCTCCGTGGCGAGGAGCTCCGGGTTTATAGTGTCAGAGGACGGCTGGATCTTCAACAGAGGATAGAAGTTGAGCAGTCTGACACTACAGTCACGGACGTGGATCAGAAAATGGACGAGTCTCTCATCAAATTGAGTCGGATGTGAGTGGCCACATTTTCCCCTCAGCTCCCGACGGCCCTCAGACTAAAGTCAGTCTTGTGTTTTCATCTGGCCTGGCAGCTTGTCATCGGAAGCCGACATCAAAGTGTGTAAATCCTGAACATAAAGGGGGCAGATGATCCGGTCAACGAGGGCTTTTTCCCTCTAAAATTAGCCTCTATCCCAACACGGTCGATGTGTCGCCCGACTTCCTCTGGGGTGGTATCGCCTTTTTGAAGTCAAGGCTCAGCTATTTTTTTCCTTTTTTTTTTTGGTATATTTGTGAACGCAGCTGTGAATAAAACATGTCACTGCTCAGACATGTTCTCACACAGCCGGCTTCTTTGCATGGTAGAGGAGGACTGTACCTCCGACCACTTCAGTCAGACTCCGCTCGGCATGAAGTTTATGATTAACATTTTTTAGCACTGATCTGAATACAGGAATAGCCCAACATCAAGAGTAAACTGCCGTCACTGCGATCGACTGCTCTAGAGGTGAATGAATTTTCTTTCGAACATCAAGGGAGTGTTGGCAGCTTTACAATGCTATATCTCTCTGTTTTGCGCTCCTCGTAGAAGGAGCTCTAAAGCTCGCCTAAAAGGCAAATTTCTCATAAGGCTCCACGCCCCAGGAAATGTGACTATAAATTTGTCTGAGAATTACCCTCAGAGATAAATGACCTCAGTCTGGAATTATAGGAAGCAGGCAGAGGAAAGCTCAAAGCTCAGGCTTGGTTTAGTTTAGAAACACAGAAACACATATTCAACACACAGATTAAGCTTAAATCTATATGGGAAAACGTGAAAAAAAGAAATGTTTGCTGTCAGAATTTGAATAAAACGACGTATGAGCTGATAAAACACAACAATCCACCCGTGACACGAACGGCAGATGAGAACGACACATTCCTCGACATGACAGTCAGGTTACACTAACCTGCCAATGCCTAATAAACGCATCTTGTGTTGAAAGCGCAGAGAGAAATCAAAAACTCACCTGCAGCATGGTCATGAGTTGGTCGTGCACTTCAGCCTCTTGTGGTCTAAATGAGTATTACAAAAACAAACACAAAAAATATTTTTTTCCTCTTAAAATAAAAGATTTTATTTCAATCAGTTCCACACGGCAAAAAATAAACATTATCCTGGCAAAACTTGTTTTCCCACACAGGAGAAAATAACTTAGATCAGACAGAAAAAAAAACACAAACCATCTCACCTGCCCCTCTGGGCTTCCGTAGAAAAAAGAATAACGCCAAACTATTTGCATACTTGTTCTGCTTTCTGCTTTGTAGGCGATCCTTCTTGTTTGAGGTCATCATTTTGTTTTATGTAACAGCTCCAGTCAGCTCCCTCAGGTTCAGGATTAAGCTCCCCTCGCAGCATTTTGGGACGAGACCTGGGCGCCTTTGCATTCTTCCTGTGGAATCAAATCATACAGATGGTACATTCATTCATCAAGGCTGCTGCCTCTCCTTAAAAATGCAGCTCTTTCTAAAGAACAGTTGCCATAACAACAGTGCATTTTATAAACCAACCTTCAGTGTGAAAACACTGATAAGTGACTACAAAAACCAAGACTGATGGTATTTTTTTGAGGTAAAAAAAAGAAAGAAAGGAGACCACGAGTTATGTTATGTTCATCGGAGGGGAAACAGGTTTAATACTCTCGCTGCTGTTTTGTTTCTGAAAGAAGCAAAGCTACGTAATCAATGAAGCACTTAAGAGCACAATCTCATGGCTCTCTCTCCATTGTGTGCTTACAAAGATGGAGATGTAATCGACATAAATACTCTGAAAGTGGCAGCTGGAACGTCTTTTGTCCTCCCCGCAGAGAGAATGTGTTCGTTCCTCTCTGATTCCTGCAAATGCCGTATGATCGCTGCATGCTCACACCGTTGTCAGTAAACATCAGAAGAACTAACTTCCTACATCACGTTTATTTTAGGAATGCATCCGTTTTCAGCAAGAGCTTCTGGACAAACTGGATATCGGGCAAGTTCATTTCAGTGGAAGCTGCTGATGAGCACGTGAGACAAAAAAGTTTTCTCGCTTCTGGATTTATTTCTCCACCTGCAGTCCCCTCAGTCCTGGACGGCTCATAGACTTCACACTGGAACAGCACTGACACATTTACAAAACAACACACAACTTTAATGATTATAAGAAAATAATTACAAATAATATTTATTCCTCCAGATGATTTGCAACCAATTCACTCCTCAAGAGCTGGCGAGGCTCAGCCCCACCAATCACACTAAAAGATTATTTTCAACAATATTTAAATGACGTGAGTGTGTTGGTTTTCACATTATTCATTTGATCTATTGTCTAGATAAAAATTCTGACTCATGCAGCTGTAATATAATCAGTTTTTACACTGGACTAAAGCAGTCTTAGCTGCATATATACAGAGACTTTCCATCCTGGCACAAATATTTAGGAATAAATCTGTTTTTAATCATCTCTTTTCTGTGGCTTCAGTCCAAAACACTTCAGCATCACGACCACATAAGCCTCAAAAAACAGGAGTCCGACTATAACTGACACACGTACATGTCAATATTATTCTCCGAGGTCGACCTAAAACGTAAGCTCCTGCATAAAAGATGTCACATTTCTAAAAGATTAAATATGTTTTTCTCTCCCATCGGTGTGAGTTTTAAAGTTAGATACCTCACCAGTGAGTTGCCTTTTTATTACAAAGTATAACCTGGAGCTAATCAGTATGATGCACACAGTGAGAGCTTGTTTAGGCGCTAGGTTTTTACAAAATGCCACAGTAAAGCTGTGAACTGGCATCTTGAGGCCTCTGGATATTTTCCGAGGCGTGGAATAAGAGCATCCCTGCAGTTCTCAAGGCTGCACATTGAACTGTGGTCTGGTTGCTCATTATACTTGTGCTTCCCACAGGCGAAAGCTCTGACATCTTTCTCGTGGCGAAGACAGGATCTCTCTCTCTCTCTCTGACTCTTTAGACTCTCTATATTCTTAATAGTCCAACACCGCCTCCTGTGACATTGAAGCCTGCAGCTTTAAACAGCACACAGCAGCAGTCATATATCATATAACCAGTACAGCAGAGGAAGACGATCTCCCACCACACTGCTCCACGCAGCCCTCGCTATTGTCTGGTGAAACCAACATGTAGTCTTTAATCTAATTGCACGTATTGTCAATCAGTCTGAATAAGATCAGCAGCCAGCTTAAACGCCTCGAATGCAAATGTCAAGCGGTGCAGTGCACCATAAAGCCACGACCCCACCGCTCCCGCTGTTTACTCCGTCGGCTCTTGTGGGGGAAAGAAGCCGGCAGGAGAAGACTTGTCTAAAGGTCAGTGTTGTTTTCCCCGAGTGTGTGAGATCTACCCAGCTCAAGGTAGCTGTGCTTAAGCCAGGCTTTGTGTGAGTGATATATGCCACGATATCATCATCTGCTCCACAGGCAGCCAGTCCAAAACCATGCAGGAGCAGCACCGTCCATACCTACACGTCCGTGTCGAACCTGCAGCCGACTTGATGAACGTTGACACGGTGTGTGAGTAGCTCTCCTGGTGAAGTACATGCCTCACACAGACAATGAGACCAGAGGTTCAAATCCTCCCTGTAGCTTTTGCTTGCATGGAGCAAAATTTGGCCTTCATAAAAACCTAAATTTTCAGCTGAAGCTGTAGCAGCTACACCCAACCGTTCCCCTCTCTCCCTCTCCAACAGTTCGCCTGTGCAGCTTCCCAACAGTGTGCTGGGAGGATGGAAGGAGGTCACTGTGTGTGAGCTGCCAGCTGATTCACATAATATCCTGGAGAAAAAAAAACAACAACTTTTAGAGCAACAGCTCCCCCTGCTGACACAGATACAAAGGAAAAGCCAGCAGGGAAACCACTGCAAGTCAGTGTGTACAACAAATGTCTTCTGTTGTTCCTGGACTTGTATATAACGCACATACAGCATAAGAATATAAAGAAAATGATAAATTAACATTAATAAAAACTATATTACACTAGGTGTTGTTCATGTTGACTTTTATTTTGTAAGCGCAGAAGAGCGGAAGTTGTCATGACAAAGGTCTGGAGGATGTGCATATTTTCAGTGTAAAGGTTCAGTTTGATTTAGCTGATAGTGAGTCAGCTTCCACACGATTAAATCTGGCTTTTCTGTTTTTTTTTCCTGAAGTTTTTCTGCCTCCAGCCTGAGTTCAATAGTCTTCTCAGACCACAGCGAGGTGAGCTGGTGTCTTTATTATCCTTCACTCCTTCACTTAGCTTCACTTTAACTAATTCTACTGGAGATATTTAGATATTTAAAGTATCCTGGCTCTTATATCAATAAGATGTTATTTCAGATATGAACTTCAACAAGCTGTTTTTCTATAGAAAATATGTGTCTGCTCTGTTATTATGAGCCTAGAATTGAAGAACTGCCTGTTGATGGATTTTATTTAACTGTGTTTAGAGAGAGAGCCCGGAGTTTGTTTCTCAAAGGGACATGATGTAATTTTGAAGAAGAATTTCAAACTCAGATTTTTTAATACAATACAATATTAATGAGATAATAATACAAACTCAGGGAGATTTATCTTTTCCATAAGTGAGTAAATAAGCTGTTCTCAGAGGAAAATAAGGTCCCAAAACACTGTTTGAAGCTAGAAAGGTGGCAGGGTCCGCCACATATAAACACAGTGAAACAGTATGAAAGGTCAGTTTGTTTATTCAGTTCGATAAGTCATGAAAAACAGAGTTTGTTTATTTAATCATAAGCATGTATGTAATATCGAAGTGAATTTTCCTGAAGCATCGTCCAAATAAATCTATCTATATTTTTTACAAATGGAATTGACTCTTAACAGCCCGTTGAAGGCACGAGGTTTGCTCACGCGGTCATGCATTCATTTGTCTTTTTTCTTTCTGCCTGTCTCTGGTTGAGTGCTGTGAGTGACCCGCTGCTGACGGCCCAGAGGTCCGAATGAATTACCAGTTTTAGAGAAACCAAAAGCTGTAGCTCCTTCAGCAGGATGCTGATGAAGCCGAGACTGCTTCTGTTTCTGGTTTTATTCGCCCAAGTTTTAAGGACCCACTGCCGGCCCGCAAACTCTGACATAAGTAAGATGGTTTTAAGACTAATCCTATTTCTGAAATATGGCTGTTTGCCATCTCCAGCAACCGAACCTTCAGTGTTTGTAGGTTTAGTTGTCAGATGTGTGTACTTTTGAACTATTGCACATGTTTGTCTCTGCATGTTTGCTTTTCTGCTCCCCCTAGTGTCTCAGCTAACCTTTGTGTATGTTTTGTTTGTGTCGCAGAGCGCTCTCCCCACAGGCCGATCCTGCAGGCCGGCCTGCCAGCTGATCGTACCGCAGTGGTGGGCAGCGATGTGGAGTTTAAGTGCAAGGTGGATCAGCCACCCTCGGGCTCACATCCAGTGGCTGAAGCACAGCATGATCAACGGGAGCTCAGTTGGTCCTGATGGATTACCGTATGTCCGTGTCCTCAAGGTAGGAGCTTCTTGTGACCAATCCTGCTGCAACAAGCCAGTTACAATCGGTTCTTTTCTTAGATACCCAGTCCTGACTCTAAAGGTGTATTTTGATTTGTTTCCCCTCTTGGGCCTCTTGTCGGGTCTGCTTCATTTGTTATTTTCTAGACCTCTGGCCTTGACACCACAGACGAGGAAATGGAAGTCCTCCAACTGAGAAATGTGTCTTTTGATGACGCTGGGAAGTACACCTGCTTGGCAGGAAATTCTATCGGGGTCTCTTTTCACTCTGCCAGGTTGACTGTTGTTGAAGGTATCAATTGTTCTGTCACTTTTATTTATTTATATTGCCTTTGCGAAATCCAGCTGTTGAGCAAGCTGCTTATTCAAAAAGAACCGGCATGTCAGCATAACCCACACAACCCGTCGTCCTCCCTGAATCACTGAATGAATACGTGCTTATGATGCGCTGCCACGTCTCACAGCGTTGTTTTCTCTGTGTCTGTCTGTTCTGTTGGTTTGCAGGTGAACTACAGGTGAAGCCATAGCAGCGGTTTCTCTGCAATACTTCCTTCATTCTCTGGTTTCTAAAATTAACCCACAAAATGTCATGAAAAGGAAATATGTTAACATGTTTTCCTTAATAAAAAGAAAAATACAACCGTACACTGTCTGAATTTAAGTTTCTCACTTTTGTCAAAGACAGGCCTGATTGTCGCTGGATGGACATAAACTAAATAAAACTCATCAAAACAGTCGTGGTTTGTCTTTCCACACTTACTTCTGGCTTGGACCAAAGAAATCCTGAAATCACAGATTCAGGTGTTGAAATATTCCAGCTCCACGCACCGTTTTCACCAGTTGCTGACGTCCGGCTCCCCCTCTCCTCTGACGCCTGCCGTGTCTTCTCGTCCCTCCGGAGTCGTAGTCCTGGTCAGAGCGGCTGTAAATCACCTCTGTACCTTATCCATCTTCTTCAAACTGACCTCCGTTGTCCCGGAGGCTGTGCTCAGCCCCAGTCAGCTGCCCTGTCATACTGTGATTTTGTGCTTTTGTGAATTTATCTGAGAGGGGAAGTTAATTTTCCCACAAGAATTTTTATTTAGACTCTGTGGTCGATGGTTCAGCTTCCTTTTGTTTACTGGGGACGTGTAATCTTCTCAGTAGCAGAGCCAGACAAATAGTCCATAACTGTACCATAGGAGTCTATGAGATAATTTATTAAGCGTATGGGATCTATCTTCTCCTAAATTTGCATATGAACTCAGTTATTCTCCTGTACATACTGATTGTTCAGTGCATTGGCTTGGTTGAACTTTTGGTGTCCATCCATGATGCTTTCTTCCCTCTCTCGAAAACACGCACACTTGCTTCAATGACAAAAGTTCCCCCTGCTGGCACACATTCAACAAAGCCCAGCAAGGATAACCTCACATCAGCTCGCCCAGATGTAAAGTGGCCCCTGTCATTCCTGCAGATCAGCTGGTGGGGAAGCGGCAGTCTGTTGTTCAGCTGGCCGTGTGTCAGCTGCTTCTGGAGCACCTTCAGCAGCTGACACACTTCCATATTCTCATGCTAGTATTTTTATCTGTTATATCTGCTTAGTAATGTTTTTAATATGTCACAAGATAATTTTTTGTACTGTATTTGTGCCCGTCTCTTTTATTAGCGGTGGGAAATTACCCATTATAATGATAGTATCTCTATACACAGTTCTGTAATTATTATTAAGACGATTTCTGTTTGTCAGACGACATATTTTTAATGGCATAAACAAGACAAACACAGTTGCATACTGATTCAAACCTGATGGTAAACACTAGTTTTTAATGAAAAACAAATATTTTTAATTTTTAATGTCACAACAAATGTCAAATTAGTACATGGTAAATGTTAATTTATGTTACTGTTTCATTGATTTACAATTAATATTGATTGTAAATATTAATATTACGGTTATTAAACACAAATACAATGTTTGTGTGTGTGTGAGTATATGTGTATGTGGGGGGCTGCTCACACATATCATTCACGCTAGAACTGAAAAATAAGGCCAACGTTTTTAAAAGATGTTCTTTCAGTTTTAAAACAAACAAATAAAATCTCACCTGAGGCAAGTTTACTGATGTACAATAGCTCCATTCAGACACGAGGTCATTCTAACTGCTTTATATAAATATACATCAATAATAATAAAATGCTTGTTTTAAAATGTAAAATTTCTTAATTCAGTTTGTGAATCCAGCTATTTATTTGTCTTCTGCAATTTTTTTATTTAAACTATTTATCGATGGATTAAAATTTTCTTTTATTACACATTAAAACATGACATAATGACACATTTATTATATATTGAAAACTTATACAAATATTTTGTTTCATTAATGCCTATATTTATTGCACAATTAGTTAAATGCTTTATTACTATTTTCCATGACACTTGTGGTCTGTCTGTGACAGAGAGACAAAACCTCAGTGGTACTCATTAACTACAAAATACTTATTAAAAACAAAGATGGGAACATTAATATTTGAGGAGTTTCTGCCTTAATGAATGAAAGAATATTTGTGAGTTTGCTTAATTAAAGAAAATACCTCCTGCTCAACAGCACAACATTTCCTACTGATCTGATAGAAAACATTAGAAAACAGCAGGCTTGTAGAATCAGTTTGACTCATTTATTGCTTCATCACAGACGGACAGAAACCAAAGCAGTCTATGTTGTTGAGGATTTTCAGGAGTCTCACAGTCTGAGGACAGAAGCTACGTCAGCAGTTCCTTCTGGTTCTGTTAGTGTTTTCAGTATTCTCTGAGCTCTGAGCAGACACCTCACCTCTCCTCTGTCACTGATGCTCTGTGGATGGATGGATCACCCGCTGCAGAGCCTTCCTGTCCGGGGCCGAGCACCAACTAGACAACATGTCAGTCCACAAAACTTAATGACAGGAAATCAGGATTTAGTTCAGGAAACCGTCGTCCAGCTTGTCCTCAGCAGCCTGTTCCTCTGCCCACACTTTCAGCTCCTGGCTGCTCTCGTTCTAGAGAAACCAACAGTGACCATCAGCACTCAGCAGAGTGAAAAGTCAAAAAGTACAAGTGAAAGATACTCACACTTTCCCTTCAGGCTCCTGTGGCGGCTCGTCTCCGTTGTTTCGCTCGTCTTGTTCGTCTTGGTGATTCGTCCTTTCAACCGTCTGTCACCTGCAAGATGAGAAAGAAGAGCAGTGGTAGTTTCACGCCTCTTTGTGCAGGTTTTGTGTCTATTTGTGGACGTTGTAGAGATTAAGTGTGTCATTATGGAGGTTTTGCGTGTATTTCTGGAGGGTTTGTGTGTCGTTGTGGGTTTTTTTGTGTCATTGTGAAGGTTTTGTGTGTATTTGTTGAGGTTTTGTGTGTTATTGTGGAGGTTTTGTGTGTTATTATGGAGGGTTTTTGTGTCATTGTGGGTTTTTTGTGTCATTGTGGAGGTTTTGCGTATTTGTGGCGATTTTGTGTTATTGTGGAGGTTTTGTGTGTTATTGTGGAGGTTTTTTGTGTCATTGTGGAGATTTTGTGTGTTATTGTGGAGGGTTTTTGTGTTATTGTGGAGGGTTTTGTGTGTTATTGTGGAGGTTTTTGTGTTATTGTGGAGGTTTTGTGTGTTATTGTGGAGGTTTTTGTGTATTTGTGGAGGTTTTGTGTGTCATTGTGGAGGTTTTGTGTGTTATTGTGGAGGTTTTGTGTGTTATTGTGGAGGTTTTGTGTATTTGTGGAGATTTTGTGTGTCATTGTGGAGGTTTTTTGTGTCATTGTGCAGGTTTTGGTTATATTTATGCAAGGTTTTTGTGTATTTGTGAAGTTTTGTGGAGTTTTTATGTGTATTTATTTTGTATGTCATTGTGAATATTTTTAGTCTTTTTTGGGAGGTTTTGAGTGTATCTGTAAAAAGCATTTAACATGTGTATACACTGAGAGCGTCAACATTAGAACCAGTGACAGGTGAAATAAATAACATGGATCATTGTGTTCCAATGCCATGTTCGGCTGTGAAACCATGAGTCCTAGCATTCATGTGGACGTCTCTTTGACAAACACCAGTCACCCAAACACCGCTGCAGACCGAGTACACTCCCTCATGGCAGCAGCACTCCTTGATGGCAGTGCCCCCCCAGCAGGACAACGCGCCTGCAAAGCTGATAAAACTGCTCAGGAATGACCCGAGGAACGTGGGAAAGAGCTCAAGGTGTCAACCTGCCCTCCAGATTCCCCAGATCTCAATCCAGCTGAGCTTCTACTGGATGCAGTCTGAGCCAAGAACGATCCACGGGGGCCCCACATGGATGGGATTTGGTTCTGACGCATCCAACAGATGCTCGACTGGATTGGGATCTGGAGAATGAGGAGGCCAGTTTGACACCTTGGGTTCTTTGCCATGAGGGGGTGTAGTTGGTCTGAACGGTGTTTGGGTGGGTGGTGTTTGTCAAAGAGGCTTCACAGAAATGACAGAACTGAAAGTTTCCCAGCAGAACATTTGATTGTAACAAGATGATCAATGCTCATTTCACTAGTCAGTTGTTTTAATGTTTCGGCTGAACAGTGAAGATATACATGTTAAATACTTTTCATATTTTGCATAAATTGAATTTTTAACTAAATTATTATTATTATTATTATTATTATTATTATTATTATTATTTATTATTATCAGATTCTTATTATCAATATTAAATATTTGCTGATCAAACATGATGTATTATTATAGATTAAGTTAATCAGCATTAAAAGCAGAAAGTTGAGACCTCAGAGAGGAAAAGTGAGACAAGTCAGTGTCCTGCATTTTGGAGGACAATTATTAATCAATTGATTAATTGCGTGATGTCGGTATACTCATAAAGCAATTCTGTAGAAAGACAGCTGATTTTTGAGTCTCATTCTCAGGTTGTCAAAAAACCCACTTTGTGGGCTATTAACAGGACTCATAGAGAGTGGAGTTGTTAACAGTGAGAAGACTTGTATTTTCAAATACATTTTATTTCAAGATATATTTTTACATATATTTTTTGTGTTTATCCAGTAGCGGTAAAAACATTCCTTGATTCCTGTGAGTTTTGAGGTGGGGCCTAAGTCTGCTCTGGTTGGCCGGTTCACACAAGCCTGATAACCAGGTTTGCCTGGCAGAACACTGACAACTGGATCGCTGTTCCTGAACTTTTGTGACGAGAACTCCACGGTGGTGAACTGGTTGTCATAGCTTACTGCACTCAACACTGTTTAGTTAACACTGTTAGCCTTTATACCTTGATGTTTTTCCAGCAAAACAACTTTCAAGGCTTCATAAAGCTGATCAAGCACTCTCTGAACGCACATTTGCAAGCTGGAGTGGAGATGTACCTGTACTGAAAACAAACCTTCAATACACTCAGAAGGACGCAGACAAACTAACAACCGCTCAAGCTGGCGAAAGCTATTAGTTCGAAAGACAACAACCTCAAAGGATTCATAAAGCTGATCAAGCACTCTCTGAACGCACATTTGCAAGCTGGAGTGGAGATGTACCTGAACTGAGAACAAACCTTCAATACAGTCACAAGGACGCAGACAAACAAACAACCGCTCAAGCTGTTTGTAGCTATCAGTTCATTGCACTTCTACCATGAACATGACCTCAACAACTGTTTCCAAAACGAAAAATGTCACAACAGCACAATCAGATCGTTATTAGTGGTCTGCTGGGCAGTGAGGCCGAGGGCCCTGTAACAGCTTTGTAATGATCTCTGCATGGTGTTATCATGCAGGATGCTGTAGCACTGAGTTGCAAAGAAAATGAATTCTTGCAATTGTTTTCGTTTTGTTTTATCACAGAGGTTCAACATTATCTTCAAGCAAAGGCATTGCATTACCATGCTCACTGAGGTCGCATGTGAATCTCGTCATGGACATGAGGGCAGAGAACAGAGCTGCATGTGGCGTCAGGCTAGCTTCTGCCGTGGCCCTGAGCATGTCCCTAGCCAGGCCGAGGCCCAAGCTAAACACGACCACTATGTGCTCGCTTCTACCAACCATAGGTTTGTATCATCAGACAGAGACCTGCTATAGGTATGAATACATGTACAGGGACCTGTAAGTTGGCGGGATCGCACAAGGGCTCGTAAGGTACGCTATTACCAATACCTGCAGGTGATCAATGGCCTGACTGACTGCCATTCATGGAAACCACAGCTATCAGCTCTGATGGACAGCACTCAGGCATTTGCCATTGAAGATAGCTGAAGTCGGGTCAAGTTAACCTGTAACTTACAATGATAACACCAGGTTTGCTTGGCAGACCACTAACAAGTGGATTTCCCTTAATGAACTTTTGTCCCTAGAAAGCTCTATACAACGAGGCTTCCAAAACAACACATCTCCGCTCAGTTTTGCTGATGTTGCAGCTCTCAATTTGCTGCACTTCTACCATGAATAAGAACACCAATGTTAACAACAGGCCCTGCTCAACATAGTTTATACACTCAGAAGGACGTAGACAAACTACCACCCGCTCCAGAGAAACCTTACACAGGCCACCAGAAATTAACATGTCTCCTGTCATTCTGCTGGTGTTTGTAGCTCTGTTTGCTGCACCTCTACCATGAATGAGACGACAATAACTGCTTCAAATCCAAAAACTGAGCCACCGCACAGCTGCACGTCAGAAACTGATTACAATCCTTTTCAGTTGCCTGCTACGTGAATAGGCCGAGGCTAATGTTAATGTTGAATCTACAAACATGAAGCTGTCCATTTAAAATTTAAAAGTCCCAGCTCAAAACCCACAGGGTTCAAAGGAAGTAGAAGTATTTTAAACAGTTTTTTTTTTACTGAGAGGGAATATAAACAAGTCTGGTTACAGTGCCTAAATGCATTTATTTGATTTAATTCATAAAGTATTTAACATGTGTATACACTGAGAGCACCAACATTAGAACCAGTGACAGGTGAAATAAATAACATGGATCATTGTGTTCCAATGCCATGTTCGGCTGTGAAACCATGAGTCCTAGCATTCATGTGGACGTCTCTTTGACAAACAGCAGTCACCCAAACACAGCTGCAGACCGAGTACACCCCCTCATGGCAGCAGCACTCCTTGATGGCAGTGCCCCCCCAGCAGGACAACGCGCCTGCAACGCTGCAAAAACTGCTCAGGAACGACCCGAGGAACGTGGGAAAGAGCTCAAGGTGTCAACCTGGCCTCCAGATTCCCCAGATCTCAATCCAACTGAGCTTCCACTGGATGCAGTCTGAGCCAAGAACGATCCATGGGGGCCCCACATGGATGGGAGTTGGTTCTGACGCATCCCATAGATGCTCAACTGGATTGGGATCTGGAGAATGAGGAGGCCAGTTTGACACCTTGGGTTCTTTGCCATGAGGGGGTGTAGTTGGTCTGAACGGTGTTTGGGTGGGTGGTGTTTGTCAAAGAGGCTCCACAGAAATGACAGAACTCAAAGTTTCCCAGCAGAACATTTGATTGTATACAAGATGATCAATGCTCATTTCACTAGTCAGTTGTTTTAATGTTGTGGCTAAACAGTGAAGATATACATGTTGAATAAAATATGATTATATAATTTATATTATATGTAAATGAGATCAAATAAATGCAGGCGTTTAAGACGTACTGTTTATATTTCCTCTCAGTAAATAAAACCCATTTAACATGTTGAACTGAAACAAGGCCAGTCGCCAAAAATATAGCACTTAGTAAAATCCATTTAAAATACTACTTTTACTCGTACATCACTTGTTTGCAAATTTGTTTGCCTTTTTAAAAGACAAACAGAAAAAGAGGGAGAGCGACTAGTGTCCCAACAGTGACACTGTCGTGGCTTCTGCCAACCCAAACTGTTGGTATTCAACGACCTGTGAATGAGACTCGAGGATCCTCTGGAATCATTTACTGATCTTAGAGTATTAATGAACAGCAACTGACAAATCTCAAACTTTCTGCCTTTAATTTTTGCCCCTGTTTTAGCACTGACCTTGTTGGACCAGGTGTCTCTCCGCTCCGGGTCCACCACTTTACAGGTCAGAGCTGTTCCACCTGAAGCTGAAGACAAGGCCCACTGTTCACCTGGAGAGAGGAGGAAGCACTTTGATATAACATGATGACAACATGCATATGTGTGTCTCTGTGTGTACTATATATATGTATATATATATATATAATCTGGAAAAAGAAGATGTAATTAAATTACAGATACATCAAGTAAAAAGAGGATTTCTTCCACGATTATAATTTCATATTAAAGAACGATATAGCAGTCTGTAACCATGTGCATGACATCACTCCCGAAAACTCACATCACTCTGCACTGTAAAATCTATCAATAAATATGTTTCTTAAAGGTAAACCAAATGTATTAAATCCTGAGAACATTTAGTGCTTTACACACGAGTAATGTGATTTTAAAGTCTATCTTTTGACACACAGGGAGTCAGTGCAGTGATTTAAATAACATATTAAACCAGAACTGAGACAAACACACTGAATACATTCTGTGCAGCTGCACTGAGGCTGCATATTGTGTGTTAAACTACTTTAGCTGCTCAGAATGACCTTCTAGATGCTGACATACTAACATACTGAGACATTACTAACACAACATGGAGCCTGTTAGCTAACTGTGCTGCACTCAGACATTCAGCTGTAACGATGCTAGCATTAACAAGCTAACATTACACAGCACGTGGCGTCATGCTAACACTCTCCCACAGACACACACGTTAGCTAACATGCAAACCTGTCTGTAAAAACACGACGATTAAATGACCCAGTCGTCTTTATAAGCTCGTTATACTGTCAGTACCCAGTTAATGTGTCCTCACCCGTTAATAAAGGCAGCTGAGCCGCTGCTAACGTGTTTCCAAACCGTGCAGTGCATCTGCAACAACTTTAAACTCAGCTAGCTAACATAGCATAACAACCACTCACTGAAACTGACCTGCAAACGTTAGCTAACCAGCTTTCTAAAGAATACATACATTTCAAAAAAGCTTCATGCCGACTTTACCCAGACTCACAACTTGTTTTGAGAGAGTGGCCACCGTTTAATTAACTGTGCATTATTCATGTAATAAACAGGCAGAGATAAAAAGACCAAAATCACAATGGAGTTTGGTGCACTGAGCAAAACACAACATCTGTCGCGGATTTAATTGGATGTAATTAAAGGATTATTTTCCAGCCGAATTCACCTCAACACTTAACAATTAAATGAGACCTCTTCAGCTTCTGTTCAGAGTTATTTCAGCAACATTTGAGGCAAACACAAATCTCACCGACATGAGAGGGAGGCTGGCTCCGTTTTAACCTGCAGACAACATGACGGTAGTTACAATGTGGAGCTCTGATATATGAAGGAATATCACCTGGGCTGATTACCTGAGATCTGAAGGTAATAACTGATCTGTACAGCTCCCACACAGACATGAATACACCTGTACTGAGCAGGTAACTAGGCACATAAAGCAGAATCATACAGAACAGTTTACTCACCGTGTTCGTGTCCTCAGAGAAGAGCCGCAAGGACCAGAGTGACGCTCTGTCAGCCTTATTATACACATCCTTAATTTTGGAGGGAAATGCAGTAACTTCGCGCGGGAAACCGCCCCTTTAGGCGCGCACCACCTGGATTCGCCAGAAAATCTGTGGGCGGGACTTATTTGACCTGGTTTATGCTGGTAAATCCACAGAGACCAACAGCTCAGTTGGTACAGCAGGTATCCCAAATAGGTTTTGCCTCAGAATGGTTCAGCTCCTGGCTCAGGGTGTTTTACTGCATCCTGTTTCCTGTGATTTCTCAAGCTGTTTTGTCAAAAGAGGCTAAACTTAAAATAAAACAAATATTATTAGAACCAACACAGACAAACAATTGATAATACGATTTTATTGATACTTCATTTCTCTGGTCTTTAATTGTTATTATTCCAATACTAACAGAATGTAATTAAGTTACTTTACTTTAATATTGTAATTGGGTGAGTTCAGGTAATTAGGGCACGTCAGCACAAGTGTCGTCGATTTTTGTATGTAATATTTCAGCAAATGAAATGAAGATTTAACTAATCAATTATACCGTTACCATAAACGTGTAAATGCACAAAATGCATAGAATTATGTTATGTGTAAACCATACAGTCTAATGTGTAAACGTACGTGTTTGTTAAGCTTTTATTTTGGTGATTAACTAACTTCCGCTTGAGACCTCCGGTATGGATTGGATAAATGGGGGCTTTTATTTTGGTTTTATTTTGGTGATTAACAAACTTCCGGTTGGGACTTCCGGTATGGATTGGATATATGGCGGCGCCCTTGTCGACCATCTTGACTGCAGATGGGTATTGTTTGGTAAAACAAACGGCACTGCGTAATTTTGTGTTCTGGCAACATAATGATCACTATAGTATCATTATTGTTATGCTGCAAAGGATGATTCAAGTTTTTTGAATATGATCAAAAACCCTCTCAATATTTGGTTGCCTGGGTAACCGGAGAGAGGGCATCATGGGAGCTCGTTCACGAGCGCAACAAGTACGTCACCTATTCCTGTGTTGTTGTTGTTTTTATTTTTTAATTCCTTCGTTCGCTGTTTATTCTGGGCAAACATGAAATACTATTTAAATGCTAAAAACGACAACACGGGGGGCGTGGGTTACTTGGTTTTGACCCGGAAGTGACATCGTCAAGTCCTTCCTGCATCGAGACCGGCAAGATGGCAGCGGACACGCAGGTTTGTGTGGCTGGCTTTTAACAGTATACTATCGACTTAGAGAAAGCTATTCAACTACGTTAGAAACCCAAATTGGTGGTAGATGGAGTGTAACTTGTATGTTTGTGTTGCATCTAACCAGAAACCCGGGTAGTGTTCAACGACAGCTAGCGAGCAGGCTGTTAGCTTTGTGCTACGTAGCCTTTAGTGTGTCACTTCATGACTGAGCTGCTGCAGCTAGCGAGAACCAGCCTGTTCTGATGGAGGACTGGTTCCTGTCCACAGTGGCGAGCCGAAGCTTTATAAGGAAGAACTAACTCTTCAGGGGATAAAGTCGTTGTCATAAAGATGAATTTGTCTGAATTCTCATAGTTAGGCACACAAAAATCACTGGTGTGATGAGGAGTTAAGCCACGCCCTCCATAAAAGTGGATTAAAATCAGTCTATTGATGTTGTGAATAAATCCAAGATACAGTATTAGTCAGTTTAGTAGGTAGTGACATGATAGATCTGCTGGCTGATGTAAAAATGAGACATTTATCGAGTTAAATGTATACAGGGCAGTTCCACAAATAAAAGTCTCTCCCTTTTATCCGATCCCTCTGAATTAATCTCAATCCCACCCAGAACAATTTCAGATAACATTTAAAACTGACACATTTACACGGTATGTAGTTCAGCCTTATACGATTGCAGTTGTTGGTAGTGGTCGACCAATATTACTTTATGAGGGCCGATACCAATTATTAGAAATCAAGGAGACTGAATCAGGGACCGATGTTATTCTAGTGTAGAAATGAATATCAATCAGTGATTAAAAAATCCGTAATACAGTTTACTCAAATATTTTTCAGTACAATTTTGAGGTACTTTACTCTATCGTTTATATTTTCCCCTACATTATTCTTCCTCTCACTATATTAATTGATGTGTGAGAGGATGTTGCATCAGTAGCACATTTTTAAATTAGATTGTTTTTTAACTGTGATGGGAGAGAAAAGTCACAGATACCAATAATGGGTAAATGCTGAATATTGGCCCTGATAATTGTCCGGGGCAGATAATCGGTCTACCCCGAGTCGTAATCAGAACATCAATGTCCCAAATAGGAATTGACAAACTTGTCACTCTTGTTTATTTGTTTATTGACAGGAAATCAATCAGCTACTTGTGTATGTAATTGTAGACTGTATATGGATTAAGTCGTCCTTCCGTGTTCCACTTGATTGTGAAGTGAATATTTTGTGGTTCTGGACTTTTTGTTGGACTAACTGCATTGACTCATCTTTATACTAACTGTGACTATTACTCCAGGTTTCAGATACACTGAAGAAATTTGCTGTGAACATAACTACAGCCAGCGTGAAGGAGCGTAAGGAGATATTTGGGGAGCTGAGGCAATGTATAAAGGGCAAAGGTGAGCAGTGTCTCCGTTGTTGTTGTTGTAAATTATGTTTCCCCACTTTGTTTAAAGACGGCGCAATAATCAACACTAATACTTCTTCATAATGAACTGTTACAGAGTTACCAGAGCCTGCCATCAAAGGTCTATGCAAGCTCTTCTGCCTCACTCCACACAGATATCGGTAGGTGTTTCAAGCTGTGAGAAAAACACTCATTACACAATGGAAATATAAATTAAATGTATGTGTTTACATGGTTGTGTGTGTGTGCTTCTCAGGGATGCTGCATCGCGCAGAGAGCTCCTCTCTGTCATCGCTCAGCTGGCTGACAGTCAGCCTGACATCCTGGTGACCAGCCTCCTCCACTGCCTGCTGAACAGTGGCGTCATCAGCAAAACTGGAGAGCCAAGGTACAGCTGTGAACATTATACTGAACTATATATATTTTTTATGTATGACTCAAGACTGCCATGATATACATGTTCTTTAGATGTGTATGTAATCTTTTAGGCGATAAAAAACCTGTTTCTGCTCTTCCTCCTGTCACGCCCATCTTTTTATATTTGCAGTACAAGCTCCGGCTCTGCTGCCTTCATCGGCTTGTCTTGGACCTGCCTTTTAGTCCACAGTGTGTTTTCTGCCCCAGAGAAGAGAGAAGGAGCCACCTGGAAGAAAATGGTCAGTGAAATAATATCTCTTATCTATTTACACAGAGTTTTCCTTTTTGATAATTATCAGTAAATATGATGACGTGATTTTCCTTTTTTATTTTGAATGTTTGCATCACCTTGTGGTCTGTTGTCCTGTCTTGCAGGTCGAGGTTCAGAGCCTTCTGGTGGCGGAGGTTGTGGGTGGAGCGAAGACCGCAGCCCAGAAATCAAGCCTGAAAAATCTCAGCCACCTCTGGGAAGAAGTGAGTACAGTGTCTGAAACACACTGGCAGTAAAAGACACGTTGATTTTGTTGAAGGAGAGGATCTAACAATTACCTGCTGTTATTTGGGGAACCATCTGGTCATCACAACAACAGAGTTATTGACTTGGATACATCATTAGTATATAATATTAATCAACACATCTTTTACCACGGCAAAGAGATAAGAAAGCCTCTGGCATCGTCTCACGTAGTGCTGCCTGCCCGCCACCATTCCTACTGTGGGCACAAGCGTATACATATTACCTCAGTTGGCAACATCTAGAAACAGACATTTTATCGCCTTTAACAGAATCCTGGACTGGTGGATCAATACTTCAGCACACTGTTGAGTCTGGACCAGAGCCCCACCACTCTGGCCATGCTGGGGATTTGTTTAGACTTCTGCACGGCTCATAAAGACAAAGAGACAATAGAGAAGCACAAGGTAAGTTAGTTTCTTATGTAACATAGAATCTCAGGTGACTCTATTTGACACTACAATCCTCAACATTGTGTCTACGTTTTTTTTCAGAGTGCCCTGTTGGACCTGTACATAAAATCAGTCCTCATGAGCAAGACAAAACCACAGCAGCACATTCTGGACAAAAGTGGCTCCCTGCTGCGTCACGTGTCTCACTCGGAGTTCAAGGAGCTGCTCCTCCCCACGCTGCAGAAGACGATGCTTCGCAGTCCAGAGAACGCCATTCACAGTAAGATGCAATTAGGTGTTAGATACTCATCTGCACAGGCAGCTCTCGTACAGTGGATTAAAACGTTGTCTGCTCTCTCTGCAGCCATTTCCTGCCTGCTGTCGGCTGTAACTCTTGACCTCAGTCAGTATGCCATGGACATCGGAAAGGCCATCGCAAGTAAGGCAGTTAATTTGTTTTTACATCCATCTAACAGAACGTTTATAAAGTATACACTCAACTGCAGTGAGGGGAATGATTTATGACAGAAGAACTAATGACCGAAAGACTGAGTGCTTAATTCAGCATAACTGTGTCTGTTAAATTACAATGGTCTGTGTTACAGGCCAGCTGAAAGCTAATAATGCCCAGCTGATGGAGGAGGCGGTCCAGGCCATGCAGAACCTCGCTCAGCAGTTCAGTGATCCCTCTGCTGTGCAGGACATCGTCACACACCTCTTCAAGATCCTCGGAGGTGAATTAATTAACCACCAGTTAGACTGAAGTATAATCTGAATTGTCTTTGGTTTGTTCACTTGAATCTTAATATTGTGGTTGCAGGTTCGGAGGGAAAGCTCACAGTTGTTGCTCAGAAGATGAGTGTGCTGTCAGGTAAGAGGCCTAACAAACGCCTGTGATTATAAGCTGTTGTCGTTTTTTAGTCAACCTAAGAGTTTTCTTTTTGTTTTAGGGATTGCCAGCTGCAGCCATCATGCTGTGTCAGGAACCTCCAGCCAGACTCTCAGCTCTGCAGTTGCTGTGATGTTCATCCCGTATTTACAACAAGAAGGTATCATCGCTCTTTGTGTTCTTCCTCTCCTTCCCGTTCCCCCCGATAGAGAATCTAAAGGGCAGTGTTGCTCAAAATGTCACTACCTTAGTGTATTAAATGGGGGGCAGGTGTGTAAGTTAACTGCAGTCAGTGTAAGTCATGTTAAAGAATTGTTTCAGTCCTACATATAATGCAAGTTAAAGCATCAGGCCTGTTGTTTTACTGTTGTCATGTAGTTCACGAGGGCACCCTGGTGCACGCAGTATCTGTGCTCTCCCAGTGGAGCAGTCGTCTCACAGTGGAAGTTCCCACCGCTCTTTTGGATTGGTTGAAGAAAGCCTTCACCCTGAAGACCTCCACCTCTCTGGTCCGACAGGCCTACCTTCAGACCATGCTCGGGGCCTTCAGAGGTCAGTCGCACAGGAGATGTTCTGTTATGTGTCGAATGTACAGATCCATGAATTTAACTGACTCCTGAGTCCTGTGCTGTCACTTCTCCTCCGGTTTTTAGGCGACACTCTGGCCCAAGCCTCAGACCTCGTGCCTTTGCTCCTCCAAACAGTGGAGAAGGCTGTGGCCCAAAACTCCCAGCATGCTCTGCTCGCAGAAGGCGTAGCAGCTTCTGTTCTTTTGAGTCGACTGACGCTGCTGGAGACACAGCCAGGTAAGGCAGACATCTCAATCATAATTTTTTTTCTAACTTCTGGAGACTCTTCGGAAGGAAAGTGATGAGTATGTTTTTGTGTCTCTGCAGAGGCCAAGTTCTCCAGCTTTTGGAACTTGATCTTAGATGAGAAGAAGCCGCTTTTCACAACAGAGAAGTTCCTCTCCCAGGCCAACGAGGAAAGTAAGGCAACATTATCTTACTAGTTTAAGAGTCACTCATTGGCAAATTAGCCCAAAATTCAGAAATCTTCCTAGTTCTTTTCCTGGATTTCTTGAAAAATGTCTATTCTAAAGTATGTGTGTTGCCTTTGTCTCATGATTTCTAATTATTAACTCATGCACTGATGTCTTCGTCTCTCCGTCTCCAGCTCTGCTCACAGTGTTGCAGCTCTGTGAGAGGCTCTTCCTGGATCACGCTCACAGGCTCAACTCCAGCAAGTCACAGTGAGTCTGTCCCTCTGCTGACATGTAGAGAAACTGTCTTAAAGTCAAGTTAAACAATGCAAACTACAACATACACCTAGACCCTGTGGTGCTTGTGTCCCCGGTTAATTTTTACCCCGTTGGTAACTCTTCTGCAGGATGTATCACCACGCCACGGTTGCGGTTCTGCTCAGTCGCAGCTGGCGTGTGAGGAAGCGAGCGCAGCAGACAGTCAGGAAGCTGCTCTCCTCTCTGGGTGGCTCCAGTCTGGCCCACGGCCTTTTGGGAGAACTCCGCGTGGTCATCAACAAACACAAAGTATGTAATGAATTTTCATCAGAGCTACATCTTCATTAGTTGGCTGCGGATCATTGATTGAATCAGCTGACTGCTACAGCTCAAACATTTAATAAACCAAGTTTGTTTTTTTTAAGTTACTGACTGTTGGCTGTGAACTTTCAGGTTTTGCCTCAGGATGTCCTGGCTTCAGAATCTGGAGAGCTCAGCGAGGTGGGTCGCAGCTACATTCCTCCTCGCGCCCTGCTCGAAGCGCTGTGTGTCGTTTGCTCCGCTGCCAGCCAATGGGGTGACCCCGCAGAAGCAGAGAATCTGGCCATGGAGACCCTCATAGTCAGCCATCACCCATCCGTCGGTAAGACACCGAGATGCTCTCCAGAACTGAACAACATATAAACTGTTGCCAGGTTTTTGTTTTTTATTAAAACGTGTTTTTTTTGGATAGTCGCGTTGAAGCCCTGTCACATATTTGACATCTCATCTTCTCCATCTCTTTCAGTTGTAGCTCGCCGTGGACTCTGGCCTGTTCTGCTCCTCTCCATGAAAATTAAAGCCAAAGAGTTTATAGAAAACAATCTGGAGGCTGTTCTGCCACATCTGCTGGAGGTCAACACAGACAATCAGGTCTGAAAACATCCCACACCTCTTTGTTTGGGCGTGGATACGCTGATACGTTCGATAAATAGTCAGGAGATTACCCTGCAGACCGCTGTTGTTTTGTCCACTCTGTGCGGGCCATTCATTGCTTCTTGTTATGACTAGACAGGACTGGACTCAACCCAACGTGTAACTGAGCTGTCAGTGCTTTAGCTGTGATGATAATAATAGTAATAGAAGGTGAGGGTCAGGGCTGCACTGGGATAATAATTTAGGCCAATCTCCACATTCAGTCTGTTCACAACAACTTATTGCATTTTTGTTATATAGTTTTTTATAATTTCTGTTGATGTCGGTAGCATATCTTTTACTTTAGATATAAACATAACAACTAATGTAGTTTTGACAGCCCTGTTTCTTCAGGGTTAGTCAATTGCACTTCCATAGTTGAGGCAATAAATATTTATATGAATCCTTTTTTTGCACTTTGTGATATGTATTTGTTTTGCACCTGGCATTTCCTTCAGAGCTCTGTCGGGACATTAATATTTGTTACGCTACCAGGATGTTTAATCATCACATTTTTCTCCTCAGGCTGTGAAAAACGCAGTCGGTGCCCTCTCCAGCCTTTCCCCTAACAAGCTGTTACCGCGTGTGATCAGTCACGTCACCGAGGCGCTTTCCCGACCTGCTTTATGCCACGTCACCAAGGAAGAGTATGCCATCATGCTGACGCCCGACGGAGAACTGTATGACAACAGCATCATCCAGAGGTAATGCACAGCCTCTGCTACAGCTTCGGACTCTCTGTTGTCTCTCTGGCTTTTTTCTTTACTTTTGTTTTCTGCGTCCACGTGCGCTGCAGTGCCCAGAAGGAAAGCACCAAGAAAGTCAACATGAAGAGAGAGAACAAGGCGTACTCCTACAAGGAACAGATCATTGAGCTGGAGTTACAGGAGGTAAAATGCTCGTACTACCATTTGTGTATTTTTGGTGTTGTGGTTTTCTGGAACATATGTTGAGGTTTTTTTTTTTTTTACTTGCAGGAGATAAAGAGGAAAAAAGGCATCAAAGAGGAACTTCAGCTCACAAGCAAACAGAAGGAAATGATGCAGATGCAGCTGGAAAAGGAGGCGGCTGTTCGCAAAAGGCTTCGCGGGGTATGAAGCCATGTCATCCAGATTAATGCCCTATAACTGAAGCGTGACAGCCTTGTTACTGAGCTGCGGTGTACTTTTTGTTGTCATCAGCTGGATGTGGAGCTGCAGAGCGCCGTGGGTCTGCTGGAAGCTCTTCTGATAGAGAGACCAGCTCGGATCACCCAGGAGCTCCCCCCTGTCCTCCAGGTCCTGATTCCACTGCTCCAATCCCCTCTGGCTGCTCCACGCATCCATCAGGTCTTCTTGGACATCGGAGTGTGCCTCATGCCAAAACACCTTCACCATCTCGGTACACAGCTCGTCTTCGTGTTGTATTTTATTGACGGATTGCAGCTTAAGCATCTTGGGTAAATGCTATTTTTCCCGCCCATCTAGCTGTGCTCTTCGGACACGTGACTCTGCGGCTGCTAAAGCCAGAATGCGATCTGGACGAGGCCTGGGGACAGGAGGATCTGGACACA
The DNA here is from genome assembly GCA_963678695.2 of Diplodus puntazzo. Lineage (NCBI taxonomy): Eukaryota > Metazoa > Chordata > Actinopteri > Spariformes > Sparidae > Diplodus > Diplodus puntazzo. The sequence goes on along the minus strand of OZ023159.1, from coordinate 32,585,290 downwards.
GCAGTTCAGCGCACCGTACTGCTGCTGCACAACCACACTGTCCCACAGAGGGAGGCCAAAACTGCTGGTGAGTACAAGACTAAGTTACACTGTTAACACCATGCAGACTGATTGTTTTCAACGTATCCACTACACAGACACACTTTTTGTTTCTAAATCGTTTCTTGCTAGAAATGTTAGTTAGTTAGTTAGTTTCATTTATTGTCCACATGTGGAAATTTGTCTTTGGTCTCATAAAAAAGTTTTTGATGTTGTTTGAATGTGTCCAGACTTCAGGAATGAAATATTAGACTTTTTCTTGTTTTTGTTTTTCCTCAGATGTAGCTCCGCTGTCCGCTCCCGCCTTCTCCTTCTGCTTCCCTCTCCTCAACGCAATGCTCCGGGAGTCTTCAGGCAGCGACGAGGAGACGGAGAACCTGATGACCAAAGCATTGCAAGTCATCACAGAACACTCTCAGCTTCGGGCCGAAACAGAAAGTGATGATGTTTTTATAGACGAGGTAAACGTCATTTTCTTTTGTCTGTGACCTGCATAAAAGTGCAGACAACCAGAAACACCTGAGAAATCATCACCACGTCTCAACATTAATTTACTAATGAGGCATCTGCTGTCTCTTGTGTTCACACATATTTTCCGTAGCTTGAAGCAAAACCATCGGCCTGTAAAAATGAACTTCACAGTGAATTTAAAAAAGCTTTATGTGACATGAAAACCATTTGATTTGTAGTTTATTGGATCTCTGTACTGACTGTTGTGTTGTCTCATCTCAGAACGGCCCAGAGCTGCTTCCACGTGTCACCATGCTGCTACTGCTGACCAGAATTATTTCTACAGCCACCCCGAGACTGCAGGTAAAGGACGGGATTTTGTTGTGATATTGTTTGAATTTCTGCATATGACTCGTAGCTAAATATGACTAAATCTGTCTGACTTTAATTCTATTTTTTTCCCTTATCCTTGTTCTGTGTCCTGTTGAAACATAATGATATTTTCACATAGATGACGGAAGTGTTGCTTAGCTCTGTGATGTTTCACACTCTGTTTCAGGTGTTGGCAGCTCAGTGCCTGACAGCCCTGTGTGCCAGCGCTGGAGGAGGAGACGGCTGCACTGTGGCAGAGCAGCCGGAGATAGACGTCCTGCTCGAGGCTCTCCTCTCACCCTGCTTCTCTGTGCGCGACGCTGCCCTCAGGGTGAGCTACAGTTTATTCAGATATTAGCTGAATGGTCTGTCCCTCAGTAAAATAAACCGGTCTGTTACAGACAGAATTACAGAAAGCATTAACGTTATCACTTAAGTTATAGTGCTGATGTTTATTTCTACTAAACATACTCATTTTGTCTGTGCTCAGGGATTGTTGGAGATGGAGTTCGCCCTGCCCACAGACAGCTCAGAGTCCAGCGGGTTGAGTCTGCTGCGCAGGCTTTGGGTTTCCAGGTTTGATGTTGAAGAGGAGGGCCGAGCCTTGGCTGAAAAGTATGTAATATAGGGGTGTCCTGCTCTTTTCCTCTGTTAGCCGGACAGCTAGATATTATAACTGTGTTTTTTTCCTGCAGACTTACATTTTTGCACTGTGACTGAGAGTGTAAACTGTGAGAGCTGTGAATACAACAGTTAAACTAACGTGTTGCCTTGTCCTTTCCCTTCCCCTCAGACTCTGGGAGTCTCTGGGTCTCGAGTTGGTCCCTGAGCTCTGCTCCCTGCTGATCGGTGACGTCACCCACCACGAGGAGGCCGTCCGATCTGCCAGCGCCGAAGCTCTGTCAAGTGCTGTGTCCGAATACAGAGACCAGGCTCCCACCGTTCTCGGCCAGCTCACTGAACTCTATCACCAGAAACTCTATGTGAGGCCCTGATCCCAGACCACATCACAATATAACTCTTCTAGGTTCAGTACCACTGGTGGATGAATTTGATCCCAGAAGCAAAAGACTGATAGTTTTATGTTCATTATTTTTTCAGAGACCACCTCCGGTGCTAGATGCTCTCGGCAGAGTCATCTCTGAAGCTCCACCTGACCAATGGGAGGCCAGGTACACCTCAGTGTTTGTTTGCAAAGATGAGATAAACCAGCATTTTTTTAAATGTTTTCGTCTCGAGGCAAAAATACATAAAATCAGTGCATCCTGGGGGCCTAAGCTAATGGATGCACAATTAACCACCATACTGTCGACTTGGCCTGCTATTGTTCAAGGCAGAAATGTTTAGATTTTCTCCAACAGGAGGAGAGAAGACGCCAAAAAAACTGTAGTGCTGATGACAGAAAAATGCAGAAAGATGCTTGTCTACTTTTATCTGTGTTATTTTGAGGCAGTCCAGACAGAGGTGACTGGAGACCATTAAATATTAGATGATCTTTGCACTGAACCCTTTCACACTTCTTTGTCAGGTGTGGCATTGCTCTGGCTCTGAACAAGCTGTCCCAGTACCTGGACGAATCTCAGGTCACCCCTCTCTTCCTCTTCTTCGTCCCCGACGCTCTTAACGACCGCCACACTGAGGTGCGGCGCTGCATGCTGGACGCCGCCCTCGCTGCGCTCAACACGCACGGAAAGGTAATGTTTGCTCTGATTCTTTCAGCCTGTACATTTGCACAAGTATGTACTGTATGGCCAATGATATGTTGCACTGCATTGTTAAGTACTTGCTTTGTGTGACAGGACAATGTGAGCTCCCTGCTGCCGGTGTTTGAGGAGTTTCTGAAGAATGCCCCCCAGGACGCCAGCTACGACTCTGTCCGTCAGAGTGTGGTTATTCTCATGGGCTCGTTGGCCAAACATCTGGACAAAAATGACCCCAAGGTCAAACCCATCGTGGCCAAGCTCATCACTGCGCTCTCTACACCCTCACAGCAGGTAAGCAACTTATCTTAATTCAAATCACACCCGACATGGTTCAGAGTGCTCAGAATCTGAGAGTTGGAACTACATTCTCACGTGGTTCGTCGTCTCTCACCAGGTCCAGGAGTCTGTGGCCAGCTGTTTACCTCCTTTAGTCCCTGCCATCAAGGAGGACGCTGCAGGGATTGTGAGGAACCTGCTGCAGCTGCTGCTGGAGAGCGACAAGTACGCAGAGAGGAAGGGAGCGGCGTACGGACTGGCCGGCCTGGTCAAAGGTCTCGGGATCCTGGCGCTCAAACAACAGGAAATCATGACCACGCTGACCGACGCCATCCAGGACAAGAAGAACTTCAGACGGAGGGAAGGTCGGTGAAGTATTATTTTACACCTGTTGATGAAGATATTATGTGTCAGACTACGTCTTCCTCATCATATCTACAGAAGCTAACATCTGCTGTCACCAAAATCTTCAGCAACAAAAGCATTTTTTTGGTTTCATCGGGTAAGAAAGCACTGACCACATGTTTGTCTCTGTTCAGGAGCGCTGTTTGCCTTCGAGATGCTCTGCAATATGTTGGGGAAGCTGTTCGAGCCGTATGTGGTCCACGTGCTGCCACACCTCTTGCTCTGCTTTGGAGACGGAAACCAGTATGTCAGAGAGGTGAGCGGATAGATCATGTCCCTCAGTCCACTGGTGTGTTCTGCATGAATTATCTTGCTTTTCATCAAAATGTCCTGCTGTAAATTATAAGATGTTTCTCTGCACCATCAGCTGTTCTTGAGTATTTACATTAAAGCGAAACGATGTGGACGTAACTCCTGATCTGTGAAACTGTTGTCGTATCCCTGTCTTGTGTTTTTACCCCCTGCCTTCTCTTCCACCAGGCTGCAGATGACTGTGCCAAAGCTGTGATGAGGAACCTGAGCGCCCACGGGGTGAAGCTGGTTCTTCCCTCCCTGCTGGTGGCCCTGGAGGAGGAGTCGTGGAGAACTAAAGCCGGTGAGGAGCCTTTAGATGCACAGGACCCCCAGGAGATCCTAATACTCATGACCCAATTGTACACAACTATGACGACAACGGTTTAATACAGGGACACAATTAAACTGTACCACTTTGTGACCCCCCCCCCCTTTCTCCAGGCTCGGTGGAGTTGCTCGGTGCCATGGCGTTCTGTGCACCCAAACAGTTGTCGTCCTGCCTGCCCAGCATCGTCCCCAAGCTGACCGAGGTGCTGACTGACTCCCACGTGAAGGTGCAGAAGGCCGGCCAGCAAGCACTCCGACTGATCGGCTCTGTCATCCGCAACCCCGAAATCCTGGGTAAGTGACTCTTAAGTGACTTCACGTCAGAACTCGTTTGTAATTGTCATAGCATTTGCTGAAGGATCTGCAAGTTTACATATCGTGATGGCGATGTTGTTGTTCCTCTCTCAGCCATCACCCCCATCCTGCTGGACGCTCTCACCGATCCGTCCAGGAGGACCCAGACGTGCCTGCAGACGCTGCTCGACACCAAGTTTGTCCACTTCATCGACGCCCCCTCCCTGGCCCTCATCATGCCCATCGTCCAGAGAGCCTTCCAGGATCGCTCCACCGACACTCGCAAGATGGCGGCTCAGATCATTGGAAACATGTACTCCCTTACAGACCAGAAGGTAAACAGCATTAACGAAATATCAGAGTGCACTACAAACAAAAAATATTATGTTTTGTTTACGCTGTGATACATCTCGTTGGTTGTAGGACCTCTCCCCCTACCTGCCAAGTGTTATTCCTGGACTGAAGGCCTCTCTGTTGGACCCGGTGCCTGAGGTGTGTTTAGTAATAGAAGCAGTACCATAATTTTGTGCCCTGTGTGTGTTGACGTTGAAGCTGCAGCTGCTCTTCGTCTCCTCCCCAGGTCCGTACAGTCTCAGCCAAAGCCCTGGGCGCCATGGTGAAGGGGATGGGTGAATCCTGCTTTGACGACTTGCTGCCGTGGCTCATGGAGACTCTGGCCTCCGAGCAGAGCTCTGTCGATCGCTCTGGAGCCGCACAAGGTCGCTACTTCTACACTGTGTCACTGTGTTGTTTCTGTTTTTCTCTCTCTCTCTATACATATCACTCACTGAACTATGTGTGTGTTGGTGTCTTCAGGTCTGGCCGAGGTCATGGCTGGACTCGGAGTGGAGAAACTGGACAAGCTGATGCCAGATGTGGTGCAAACAGCCAGCAAGATCGATATCGCGTCTCACGTCAGAGATGGCTACATCATGATGTTCATCTACCTGCCCCTCACCTTTGGAGACAGGTTTACTCCCTATGTTGGACCCATCATCCCCTGCATCCTTAAGGTATTGTTGGGATCAGAATGTTTGGGGGGATTTTTTTGGCTGTTTTTGAATATTTTGCTGTGATTTTAAACACGCATAAGCAGGTATTTGTCCCTGGATAAAGGGACAGATTTCGATGAGAGCTACTGTTATCTCACTCCTTGCTCGCCTCTCTTTCCCGCCACAGGCTCTGGCCGATGAGAACGAATACGTGAGAGACACGGCACTGCGAGCCGGCCAGCGAATCATCAGCATGTACGCCGAGACCGCCATCGCGCTGCTGCTTCCTGAGCTGGAACAGGGCCTGTTTGATGACCTGTGGAGAATCAGGTCAGATTTAAATCCACAGATACAGATTAATGATTAAGTGTCACTCTTATATTGACTAGTTGTGTGTCGGTGGCGTTGGTGGTTGCAGGTTCAGCTCGGTGCAGCTGCTTGGAGATCTGTTGTTCCACATCTCTGGTGTGACAGGAAAGATGACCACAGAAACCGCTTCTGAGGACGACAACTTTGGAACAGCTCAATCCAATAAAGTACGAATAGATTTCTTTTCTACAACAAAATTCTCTAGTTGAAGTTGTCTTTCTTTTATATCTTTATCATTGCTGACCTTCGACCTTTCCTCTCTCAGGCTATCATTGGAGCTCTCGGAGCTGAGCGGCGTAATCGCGTCCTCTCCGGCCTGTACATGGGCCGCTCAGACACTCAGCTGGTGGTTCGACAGGCTTCCCTCCACGTGTGGAAGATTGTGGTGTCCAACACCCCCAGGACTCTTCGAGAGATCCTCCCGACCCTCTTCACTCTGCTGCTGGGCTTCCTGGCCTCCACCTGCCCTGACAAGAGAACGGTATTACTACTTTTAACTTTGCAAACCCACTCTGTTTTTATTCTCCCTGCTTGGCATCACTGTTTATTTTTCCTGCCACTGTGAAAACACCTGCTGTGTGTCTGTGTGCTTTAAGATCGCTGCTCGCACGCTGGGTGATCTGGTGAGGAAGCTGGGAGAGAAGATCCTCCCTGAGATTATTCCCATCCTGGAGGAGGGACTGCGCTCTGACAAGAGCGACGAGAGGCAGGGAGTCTGCATCGGTCTCAGTGAGATCATGAAGTCCACCAGCAAAGACGCAGTGAGTCATGCAGACGCAACAACACACACGTTTCTCCTTTACTTTACAAGCATTCAGCATCATAGTTAGTGAGGTGACATGAGATGAAGATTATAGACACCCACAGCGGGAGAGGGACAAACAAATCTTACTTATATTATAGCAAGACTAACTTATCAATCCTACTACATCAACCCTGTAGATTTGAAGTCATGGGTCAGAGTCAGAGGACTGGAAATAAAGGTATGAGGATTCTGAGAATTGCATTATTTAACTTTACTAACTAGAAGGTGTTTGATTTGTAGGTGCTCGTCTTTTCTGAGTCGCTGGTCCCCACAGTGAGGAAGGCTCTCTGTGACCCTCTGGAGGAGGTCAGAGAGGCTGCAGCCAAAACCTTTGAGCAGCTTCATGCGACCATCGGTCACCAGGCGCTGGACGACATCCTGCCTACGCTGCTCAAACAGCTGGTGAGGGAACGAGGAGAGAAACACTGGTCGGATAGCATCTAAAGTTTTCAGTGCAGCTTTTAATACGCTGACTGTCTTTTCTCAGGATGACGAGGAGACAGCCGAGTTTGCTTTGGACGGCCTGAAGCAGGTCATGGCGGTGAAAAGTCGATCTGTGTTGCCTTACTTGGTTCCAAAGGTAAAGCGTCACAGCTGAGCTTAACTTTTTTTACCCTTTGTTATTGTGACTGGCTGTGACTAAAGTGAATGTCCTCTCTGGTCCGACCAGCTGACTGCTCCTCCCGTGAACACGCGTGTGCTGGCCTTCCTGTCCGCTGTGGCTGGAGACGCTCTGACACGCCACCTCGGGGTCATCCTGCCCGCCCTGCTCTCCTCCCTCAAAGGAAAGCTGGGAACAGAGGATGAAGCACAGGTGATACCAGCGTTCACAAGCTCAAATATCCACAGCTGCTCGTGTGTTTGACCCTTCCTCACAAAGAACAAAGAGTAACCCTGTGTGTCACCTTTGCTACAGGAGTTGTGCAGCTGTCAGACAGTGATCCTCTCAGTTGAAGATGAAGTGGGCCAGCGGATCATCATCGATGACCTGCTGGAGGCCTCGCGGGGTCCCGACTCCGGCCTCAGACAGGCTGCCGTCACCATCCTCAACGGCTACTTCGCCCGCACCCGCCTGGACTACAGCGCTCACACTCGTTCCCTGCTGTCAGGCCTCATCCGCCTCCTCAATGACTCCAACCCGGAGGTCCTGGCTCAGAGCTGGGACACCATCAACTCCATTACCAAGGTGTGTAAACACAGAAACATTCTGACCCAAACAAATCAGTGCTTTGATTCTTTCCTAATGAAACCGTAAATGTGGCCTAACTTTTGGTGTTTCTTTTGTATAGAAACTGGATGCGAGCAGCCAGCTGGCTCTGATCGATGACCTGCATCGAGACATCAGATCAGCAGCTGCAGATGTTCGAGGCCAGCACCTGCCTGGATTCTGTCTGCCCAAGAAGGTAAGAAGTGAACATCGGGACCTTATTACAGCGTGGTGGTTTTGTTCTGGTATTTCTAGCTTTTACAGAATCCTTGTCGGTTTTTGAGCTCCTGTGTTATAAGAGAAATTATAGGACTGCTCTGACACTTCACCAATGCCTGATCACATAGAAGCTTTTTCAGTTGTCTGCTGAACACACAGCCCTATTCATCCCGTGATTGTTTCCGCAGGGTGTGACCTGTATCCTGCCTGTCCTGAGAGAAGGGGTCCTCACTGGAAGCCCTGAGCAGAAGGAGGAGGCAGCTAAAGCATTAGGGGGCGTCATCAAGCTGACCTCGCCCGAGGCACTGCGGCCGTCTGTCATCAACATCACTGGACCGCTCATTCGTATCTTGGGAGACCGCTTTGCCTGGTCGGTGAAGACGGCTCTGCTGGAGACTCTCACCTTGCTGCTGGCGAAGGTCTGCACCCGTTTCTCCCCGTTAGACGTGCAAAAGGCCAAAAACAGTTGAAAACACTGATTCATCTCCACACATGAATCGATGTATCAATCAGGAGGCTCTTTGTGTGGCTCTCTCCTCCAGGTGGGCATTGCCCTGAAGCCCTTCCTGCCTCAGCTGCAGACCACCTTCCTGAAGGCCCTGCAGGACTCGAGCCGTGCGGTGCGGCTCAGGGCTGCCGAGGCTCTGGGTCAGCTGGTTTCCATCCACACCAAAGTGGACCCACTTTTCACTGAGCAGCTTTCTGCCATCCGCAACGCTGAGGACTCAGGAGTCAGGTGAGTCAGAGGATACTATTAAAAACACATCGCTCTGTCAGGTAACGCTGAATGAGACTATTGTTAGATGGTGTAGCTCTTAATATCACAGATCCCCATCAATCAATCAATCAATCAATCAGTCAAACTGTAAACAAATCAAAATGCTTTAAAAAAAAAAAACCTGCAATAAAATAACGATAAAGATCAAATAAAATGGCTGCGACTGCAGTTTTAATAAAGGAGAAATAAAAACCTGCTGATTGAGTTCATTTCTGCTGATGTACAGAACGTTATAGTCAAATTAAAATTTTAAAAATTAATTTTGCTGGGAATCCTGGAGGTAATTTAACCCACATTTCAGAATCATTGGTCTGAGGCTGGTCTGGACCACTGGGCTCCCAAAATGAAACTGAGGAAGTCCCAAAATGATGATTAGTTGCAAAAAAGAAAACATATTGATCAGTTGTTTCATTTTCAGACTTTTCTTTCTTTTTGTTTTACTTTTCTTGTGAAATATGTTCATGTTCACCTCCACAGATTCTTCCAATGAAGCAATCTGAGAAGGAAGCACACTTAAATAATCGATTAATGATAATAATTTGTGTGAGTTGACTTAACAACAGGCGAATATTATATAACATATAATTATAATATATGACTAGACATGTCAGTACAGATTTGCAGTCATTGAAAAAAAGAAAGTACTGCCATTTTGTCCGAGTTTGTCCACCAGAGGGCGCTGACGAGTTTGTTTTTCACTTGTAAGTTGTTCTTCACAGTTTCTGTTCACAATTCTTTAAAAAACAAATCAAAGGTTTTAAAAATGTTTGTTTGTGTTCTATATGTGTGTAAAAAATTACTACAAATTATTTTATATAAATGAACCAATATAACTTTTAATTTTGAGAGATTTTCTAAGCTCTCTATATCAATCTTGGTATCTGCTTCAAACATCTATGATTAAGATGTAGTTCACTGATATTTAGCTATTTCCTTCATGGTAGAAGGCATCATAAACTAAAGAGTGTGGATTCTGTTTTATTTTGTTGTTGGTTTTTTAATATAATCCAATAAAAGCTGTTAATTTTAGCACACAGTTCTCATGCTTGTGTTGTGCTTTGTTATCCCTCCCACAGGGAAACTATGCTCCAAGCCCTGAGGTTTGTCATCCAGGGGGCCGGGTCAAAGGTGGACCCAGCCATCCGCAAGAACATCACCACCACATTGCTAGGCATGCTGGGACATGATGAGGTATGTCAGGAGGAGCAGATGCCTTACAGCAGCAACTAGAGCTGAGGAGATTTCTTTTAATCTGAGCTAACACGCCTTGTTTTTCCACCCCGGGGCCAGTTAAAGCTGCTGAACAAAAAAAATAATTAATGAGCTATGAAATACAGTATAAAACGCAGACAGACTAGAGAGTTGTTCAGCGGTTTCCTCAGTGATCACAGTAGAAAAACGGAAGTCAGGCAGAGAGGATGTGGTTTATCTAAAAAAGGTGGTTTTGAGCCAGCACGTCAGTTCGAGAGTAAATGACTGTCAACCTGTCTGTGTCTGGTTGTCTGTGTGCACGCACGTAGGATGCAACACGTATGGCGTCAGCCGGCTGTGTTGGTGAGCTGTGTGCCTTCCTGTCGGAGGAGGAGCTGAAGAGTGTGTTACTTCAGCATGTCTTGGGTTAGTATTCATATGCAAAGTAATCATCACAAGATCACATAGTGTGTGTTTTAATTTCCCCAGCTACTGTCTTATAACAACAGTAGTCCTTATTATATGTATGTAATATGTTTATGCTAACAGTTCTCATGATAAATGTCCAACAAATGAGGTGATCTGATATTTTTTACAGCGGACGTGTCTGGTGTTGACTGGATGGTGCGTCATGGTCGCAGCTTGGCCCTGGCCATAGCTGTGAAGGCGGCTCCTGAGAAGCTGTGTGGGAAGGACTACTGCGATACTGTGACGGAGACAATTCTGACCAACGCCACCGCTGACAGGGTGAGGAGACTCTGTGTGGCACTCTGTTCTTTTGACAATATACATCTCATGTCCCTCATGAGCTGATATCATAGAAAATACAGTAGGCACATCCTCGAGGTGTGGTTGTATTGGGAGTTACCTGGAGTAATTTCTTGTATTTACCAGAGGAGGTGCCAGGCCAAGAAATGGTCCCAACAGGGCAAAATTACAAAACAACATTCCTCTAATCGAGCATCTGGATCTGTTTGCTGTAGGATGAAAGTAGTAGTTGTTTTTACGATGCCATATTACAGTTGTTACTTTTACATAGCCACAAAGAGATAAATGACCTCATCGTGACGCATCCTGTAAACGTCTGCTTGAAAGAAAAATAGCATCAAAATGTTTTTCTACAGTCTCATCTCCTCTGCTGTTCCCCTACATTATGCATTCGTTCCTGCTGCCCTGATATGTGTCAGTACATTTACATAATAGTGATCGTGCTCCTCTTCCAGATTCCGATTGCCACCAGCGGGATCAGAGGGATGGGATTCCTGATGAGGCACCAGCTCCGAACTGAGGGACTCAGTGTTTCCCAGAGAATGATCACACAGTTAGTGAAGGTAAAGCAGGAACCGTTTGATTCAGCTGACATTTGACTATTTACTTTTTCAAGTAAGTAAGGAAGTGAGTGTCGTTGAGTGCTAAAATGTTCTGGCTTGGTTGTCTGAGTTCATGTAGAGTCACCTATTAACATTCAGTCATTTTCTATAATCATCTCTGACTTTTCAGGATTATTTAAAACATAAAGCTGCACTAATGATTTTTTGTGTTATTAACAACGGGTGGAATTACAGTGTGAAATGTGTCACTATGTCAATATTGTGTTCATCTTATTGACTATACAAGAAATGGACTAAGCTTCCAGGTCTGAAGTGTGAAACCGAGGCCGATGTGCCTTAAACTTGCATTCTTCCTAATGGCCTGCAGGGGGGCGTATCGACTGGTTTCAAAGAGATGCTCCTATTTTATTGATTTATTTCCTCAGTTAACAGTTTCCTAATGTTTTTTATGGTCTCACTCGCTAGTCCCAAGTCTTCCTCATCACAGCATGATGTCCATTTTGTACATTGTTGTCCAATTAAGAGTAAATTAAAAGATACAGCAGGGTCCTTGTGTTCTCAGTCAGATCCAATCAGGATATCCTCCCCAGTTCCGTTCATTCAGTTCCACCTGAATCCATTTTATTTTCTCTCAAACACCCAGAATTCAACTATGCATATGCAAGTTAAGAGTTTTTGTAGTATTGTGACGAGGAGCTGCTTAAACAGAAGGTTTTGTTTTGTGACGTCTCCTCGTCTCTGTGACCACGCAGTGTCTTCAGAACCAGTCGAGTGACATCAGACTGGTGTCGGAGCGGGTGTTGTGGTGGGTGTTCAAAGACCCGGCGATGCCCCCCATGGAGGTCGCCCTCATCAAGCCCCTCCTGAAGGGTCTGCTGGACAACACCAAGGACAAGAACACCAGCGTCCGGTCTCAGAGCGAACACACCATCGTCAACCTGCTGCAGCTCCGCCAGGGAGAGGAAACCATGCAGGTCAGACGGTGATTATTCATGTATGTAACATAAATATGGCCGAAGACTTTGTACTCATTCCTCCTTTTTTGCTCTTCCAGGGTCTTACTGCCATTCTTGACTCTGCAAGTAACGACCTGCTGTCAGAGTGTCACCGCAGGTCCCTGAAGAAAATCGCCAGCCAGCCAGACTCCAATGAAGAGATAGACGATACGATCCTAACGTGATGGAGCAGGACTGATCTACGACACGATCTCTGCAGATCCCCCGCTGTACAACCCCAGACACGCTCACCACACATGCCAATGTTGCCCTGCGTGGACGGTGGCTGAGATAGGCAGTGTTTTCTCATTTATCCCCCGATAAATTCCTTTTTTTTTTTCTCTCTCACTTTGCATCATTGTTGCGGCCTTTAAGCCCAATTTATAACTTTTTATTTTATTTTACCTCGCGGTGTTGCAGGTTATTCTCCTGTAATGAACTACATAAGGCCAATTCTGTTTTGGTGTTTCAGTGTTTTGCTACTTGTTTTACCAAAATGATTTCAGGCATTTAATATGCTGCTTTAATGAAATGACTCCCCGGTGTTTAACTTTTATTTGGACTTTGTGTGTGAGAGGTGTACGGGGGGCGATAGCAACATCTTAATGAAATCCTTCTTATGTCAGTGACACGGTTGTAAAAAGGCAATACAAAATAAAAAGATCTTGATTTCATAATGTAGTGTTTGAAACACTGGAAGGCCGTTGTTTTATTTCAGGGTGGGTCAGGGATCATCACTGCTGCTGTAACACCACAGATTTCTATGTGCACGACCTCGTGGCGTTGGATATTTTGTAAGATTACACGCAGACAAACCAAATGTATGCAGAGGTGTTGTGAGGAAGCATGATCATTACTGAAGGGAGAGATTTTAAATGTATTTTTATGTGGTTTGGACATATTGTCTATTTACTATGAACTACCATTAATGTGTTTATGTGACTTCCAAGCTGGTGGGGAAAGAAAGTTTTGCTAGGATAATATTTAGTGTTTAAGACTTGTTGTTGTGAGGGGAAGAATTGCCAGAATAATCTTTTCTAGGTTCCTTTTTTTTTTTGTTTTTCTTTGTGAAGCTGATGTATTTTGAATGAGAACATTTATTTTATCTGTGGAACTTAGTGGAAATAAAATTCTTAAAAATCACTTTAAAAAAAATCTTTAAATGTTTTAAATGTGTGAAATAGTAAAAAAAAAAAAAAACTTTCACATGGCAAAAAATCCACTCTGTTCCACAAATTAAATTAATCCATGAAAAGATTTTTAAAAATTGTTTTCTTGAGAAAGAAATGTTTTTGACTCAGTTTCAAATATGAAAAAAACTATTTCTTGGGATTTTTTTTTCACAACAAAACACAATTTTTTGTGTGTGATTTTAATGTATTTTATCCATTTGTGAAATATATTAGAAAAAGAAAATATCATGAAACACATGACAGGAAAATTCTTGTTAAAATGTTTTCAGAGACAGGAAAAAAAAAATAAGGAACTTAAAAATATCCTGGCAAAACTCACAAGTCATTAAAACAGGAGAGGGAATAAAACAGCCCACCAGAATAAAAGCATTGTTCTATTGTCCCTCGGGGCTTCCGTAGCAGGCTGATCACGGCCGTTAATGTGATTTTTAAACAAATGTGGAGGATGCTGCCGGTTCAAGTTGTCAAACAGCGGCTTGGTTCGAGTCTCCAGCCCCTTCTGGCAGCATGAACGCCGCACTGGTGCTCATCAGGGGGCTGGGACGGCCGCTCAGTGGAGGAGCCTGCGCAGTGGAGCCGGGTCAGAGTTGGGTGCAGCTCCACCAGAGAAGGAAGCGGAGTTTCCGGCTGTTTGCAGCGGAGGGAGAGGATTGCTGACGCCGCGAAACCCCGAGAAAAACGCCGCCGGCTCGGGGGGGCTAACAGTTTGTAGCATCTGTAGTGGTCGTTTTCCTTCATACCGGTGATTGTGTTTTTTTTTTTTTTTTTAACAAACCGAGGGGGTCGGACCAGAAGACCGAGCAAAGAAGCGGCACAAGGCGGGGGTGAGCCACCAGCTACCGGCATGGCCAGGGACTACGATTACCTCTTCAAGCTGCTCATCATCGGTGACAGCGGTAAGCCGACGCCGGGGATGCGGGACGGGAAGTGGGCCTTGTCGTGTTTTTTTTTTTTTTTTTTTACATGGTGGGGGGAGAGAAGAAATGCAGCTCTATAGACGCAGTCGTACTTCCATGTTGCGTTTACGACATATTATGTTTTATTTCGTTCATGCAAAAATGATTGGTGAAATGTACACATCCGCCATATTTCTGTGGCGGTGACAGGGCGGAGGTTGTGTGTGTGTCCGGGCTGGGCATGTCAGCCGATCGGGCCGGATATCGCCTCCAGATCTATAAAGGGCTCGTCGCTAGAAGATTTTGTGCTCTTGTCCTCGTACTTTACTGAGACATTTTGTGTTCAGCCTCATTACAAAGCACACACTGTTCCCCAAACAACTGCACGGGGGGCTCCCATGTTTCTCTCATTTGGCCTCTATTTTGTATCCCCCCTTTAGCTGTGTTAGCTAGCTAGTTGGAAGTTTGGTTAGGTAGCTAGCCGTTAGCCAACGTTAGCTGAGAAGCTAGCTGTTTTGTAGCAGTGGAGGGTCTGTCCACACATGCTAAAGATAGCGTCTTGTGTGTGTGCTGCTTGGTGTGAGGTCAGCTGAGTCAGGTGAAGTTACTGAAATGCATTTTGTTATTTAGCTGGCTAGCATGATAGTGCGAGCTAGCTAGCTAGCTAGCTGCTGTAGTAGTGGAGGAATGCTGCACTGCAGTCTGGTTCGCATCCAGCCAGTCAAAGTATAGTGAAGTGAGACTGACACAGTGGTAAGTATCAGCTGTTTTGTCACTTAATGAAGTGAGTCTGTCTGCCAAGATCAAGAGGCTCCCACACTTCTGACTGTGTCTGATTAGCTTCCTTTATTATGCTGAAACAAATGACGTAACACAGCCACAGTAACAGGTAGATGCATGATCTAAGTTTCTGTGCAATCAATGGGGCTTGCTCTTCTTGCATCTGCCCATTAGAGTATAGATATAGTACAGCTCCACCCTCAACAGGAGTACAGCCTCAGCCTGCAGGACTTCTTTGTGGACCATGATCTTTGGGTTCATTGACAGCTCCGATCCTGGCACTACCCCATCAGCTGAGGGCAAGGCCGCACAGCAAGCCCTTCACTGCCATTCACACACAGAGGCCAGTGTCCCCTCAGCTGCAGCGTGGAAGCACAACTGTCAGAGATTATTTGGGAAAGATGCTCAGACCTCTGCCCCCCCAACTCCTCCTCAGCTGCATGCAGTCAGATCTGCTGCTAACAGATCGTCCACACACTGGATCTCCAAGCTGCACCGGGGCTGAGTTCTATCACTTAGCCGCACTTGTTTAGCTTCTGACCCGTCACGGTGGTTTATCTGGTCTGACACAAGCTCAAATTCCTTCCAAATCATGGACACCTTAGAAATGTAAATTCTAAAGATGATGGTGTTAGTTTCTTCTTAGCCAGGCGTCAGAAGGACACAGAATATAAGGGCTTCAAAAGTGCGAGATGACTCTTCTGCTTTGAAGCTCTGGTTATTGTTTGTTGAACTCTGTGGCGTGGAGCTCACAGGAACCTGAGAGCTTTTATGTGGGGACCAATCAAACGTGATATGACAATAACACAATAGGTAGGCTTCAGGTTGGGTCCCACCCCAGGCTGGGCGGCAGAGTCACTTCCTAACCTCCAGCTGCAACCTGAGCACTGATCTGCCGAAGACACAACACTGATCCCTCGCATACATTTACATTTTTCTTCTCCCTCTGGTTTCTCCTCTCCTGTCATCAGTTGTGTGTCTGTTACTCCTTCCTAAAAGCTATTTATTATGCATGATAATTTTAGGTTTCCAGACAGATATATTTGTTTCTCTTGATGCCTTGCCTCTGTGGCTTTGGTGCAAGCCTTCGCAACTGCTGCCGTTTGTTCTGCTGTTGCACCGATTACGCCTCTGTAGTGTCGTCTAGTCTAAATGCTTTACGTGAACATGTCGGATGCAGCCTGCATACCGTAAATCATTCACTCTGTACACTGTGCAACAGGTTCACGTCAGTCTGTATGTCCTGAAGAACTACATCTTTAGGTACACTGGGACTACAGCAACTGTCATGGTCGACATCTGGTTGGAGGTTTGCAGCTGGGCTTGAGAAAAAAATACCGGTTCCTGAACGATACCGGTTTTATTAAATCTGTTTTAACTAAATGATTGCATTACATATACACGTGGTGATCGTCTCCTGGTGTTACCTGGTGTTTTTCCTCCATGCCTCGAGACAGCCAATCATCAGTGGTATTCTATCTTGGCACAACAAGCAGCTGTATGCTTATTGGCTGATGAAATGAACTCCTAATGTTTTGAAATCTGGTATTAAATGACAAGACGTGTTTTGGTACCCAGCTGTAGTTTGCAGTGGTCACATGGTGTTGGTGTTAGTAACTAGTTCATCATATGAGAAAAGAAAAGTTTTTGTCATCAGACAGGATTTACTGACAAAGAATGCACTCCGTTTTTGTCGTGTTTGAAACCTGTTGTACTCTAAACCTCATCCTGTGCTTGTGTTTCCTCCTCAGGAGTGGGGAAGAGCAGTCTCCTCCTGCGATTTGCAGACAACACATTTTCAGGTATGTGGTTCCATCTCAGCCGCCGCAGCATCGTTTCAAGACTTTGTACTTGGGTGTCGTCGCTAACTCGATGCTGTGGTTGGCGTGCGTGTTTTTGCAGGTAGCTATATCACCACGATCGGCGTGGACTTTAAGATCCGGACGGTGGAAATCAACGGGGAGAAGGTGAAGCTACAGATCTGGGATACAGCAGGGCAGGAGCGCTTCCGCACCATCACCTCCACGTAAGTAGATCCACATACGTGGGCTTTTCAGGTGAAGCTTGCCATTTTCATTTCATCATCTGAGTCTGAAACCAAGAATAGCTCTTTGTGGTCCTCAGATTAGGTATTTATTTGAGGAAGCAGTTTATAGACAACTAGAATGAGTCGGTGCTGCTCTGTGAAACTGGATGGAATTCCCCACAGATCCTAATTACAGATGTGAGAGGGAGGCTCCTGGTCTCGTACTGTAGCGCTGCATGATGGAAGGCGCTGGGCGTCCTCACCCTCGTACGCTCGTTATATGTGTCGCACAGTTCAGTCTGGTGTTGCACAGACTCCACACTAAGAGCAGAGAATCTCTCCACACCTTTCAAGGTGAAAACACAAGCTTTCATTGTGGTCGTTGACTGACAACAACCCGGCCAAATAGAACCAAACCACCGAGTATTGTCTGTGCAGCCGCAGCCTGATGTGGTCGAGCTGAGTATTTTCATAATCGATGAGTCGTTTTATTTTTCAAGCAAAAATGTCAAACATTTGCTGTTTCCAGCTGCTTAAATGTAAAGATATCTGCTTTTCTTTTGTCACTTTTGATAGTAAATGAAGAGTTTTGGGGTTTTAGAAGCATTTTGCAGATGTAACTTTGCACTTTGTGGAAATTGTGATGAGCATTGTTCACAATTTATGGACTGAATGTTGGAACGCAGTTGTCGTTGCATTGGGTGACATTTCTTTCAGTACTGTCTGAATGATGGTTTAGTTGTATGGTACACAGGTTGCACAACCAATACTTGTTCACAGGATAAGGATAATTGTTGGTTCTGGTCCGTCCATGTGGATTGTTGCTGATGTTAATAAGAAAATAGACAAAACAACTCTGACGTTATCCTTTAAATCCAGAACTCAGACTCCCCAGATTTTCTCACGCTGCCATTCAGACTCCATCAACCCACATTAATATTGTATAATGTTGCAACACGAGCGCAGAGGTTCCCACCCATAGAAGTCCAGATGTCAAACATGTGTCCAACACGAGGCCTGCGAGCTTGATGCGTTCAGTTTGGCCTCGGCACAAAGCAAACAGCTGCTCACGACTCTTGAATGGAAACACTTTCCCAAGCTTTCAAAACTGGCCGCATCATTTGCCGTGACGCCTGCAGCTCTCAGCACGGCACTAAAGAATATAACTGGATTACATAACGTTCATGTGAGGATTGAATGGGCCATCGGAAGACACAGCGGTGACTGCTTCTAGATCTGTGGCCAAGAGAAGGCAGTTAATGCAAAATGAATGTCATCCTCAAATATTAAAAGTGTTTCTTTTCTTCAAGGGAAACCTTTTCCAACATTACCTCGTACCATGTTGTGTTCACTCTACTACTACTACTACGACTATGAACAGTTGTGATAGTAGTGGTGGTTATCTGGGCCACAACTAACACATATTTTTGTTGTCAATAAATCAGTCATGAAAACATTCCAAAACCCAAGTACTCTTCTTTTACTCTCATAGATGACGAAGATGAAGAAAAGCAGCAAATTCTTACATTTCAGAAGCTGGAACCAGCAAATGTTTGACAGATTTGCGCAAAAAATGACAGAAAGGATGAATCGATTTTTGAAGTTGCCGGCAGTTTTCTTTCAATTATTGTTGGTGTCCCTTTTTCTCAAAGTTAAAAACGTACGTATGGAATATTTCTTTGTTCGGTGCAGTCAAAGCTTTATCACCGACAACCTCTGCATGCTTCTCATGAAAATCAACACTGCGGCTGGTGACAGTGAATCAAAACGGTGAAGCTGCAGGTTGTAAAATCAAACCAAAGAGCTGAAAGACGCCACGTAGCTGTAGAACTGAGAGGAGCTGCTGTGTCGGGCGATGACTCTCAGTGTGTTTGTCAGAAAGAGCGACCCATTTTCATTTTACATAGTCTTCTCATCCATTGTTGCTCTGAAAAATCAGCTTTATTGCAGTATTTCTATAAACTGCACCTCAGCGACTGAAGTAGTCGGACGCTCCTGTTGCCGTCGGCCGTCCCATGATTCCTCGTTCTCCTTGTAAATGCCACGCTGCACTATGGACTTGCCATTTAACTGCCATGTAAATGACATGCGCTGGCTTGAGTGCAGAATTGACACCCAGATTATAATCAATAAAGGAGTAGTGTGTAGCTGTGCAGCTGCTGTCACTGTGTGAGGGGTCACTGACCGAGCTGCTCTGAAACCACATTGATGTGACCTACAGCTCAAACTGCAGTCATCTCTGCACACTCATCTCCTTTTTGACTTTGACAGAGGCAGACAGAGGCTTATTAAACTGTCACGGCCCGAGACGTGCGAGCGTTGCATTGAAGGTCAGGAGGGCATGTCGGACGGTTGTTGTTACGTAACATGAAGCACCGCTGCGGTGACGAGGATCAGAAAGCTTGAGATGTTCTCCGGTGCAGACGTTTTAGTCCCTGAGGAGTCCGACCGCCCTAGTTTAGAAGCACGGTGGACAGTTTTTCTGCAGGAATCCCTCCGCCGAGCAGGCAGCCCATTAAGGCTGATTGTTCACTGTGCTCAAGTATGAGTGGCGTGGTGCCTCATTAGCTCCTAAACGAATTTGTTGAGATGCATCATGGGCCCTGAGATCGGCTCGGTCCCCTTTGGCACACTAAGCCTGGGGTGGGATCCGTATGCCAGACCCACCGCCTCGGTCAGAGTCAGGCACAAAGTCCAAGAATGACATAAAATCCAGGCGCTAGTGGGTTCATGCTTTTTTTCTTACTTTCATTTGCAGAAACACTCGACTGTAAGACGCCACAGACTGATGATTTCTGAGGGAAGAGTTCAGTTTTTCAACAGTTTATTACCTTGTTTGTGCCGGTCGGGCCCCACACGCCTGCTGTGTGTCTGTTAGTTTGTGGTTAGGTTTTCTAATCATGTGTGCTGAGCGTGCACACACACACACACACACACACACACACACCTGAACATATTAAGCCAACCACCCTGCTGTCTGGTGGCCTGTTACTGCTGAACATCGGGGACATGCTCAGGCAAAACACTGTATCCCCACACTGTCACGCCAGACACACACACACACACACACACACAGTTCGCCTGACAAAAGGGTCTTTGTGTGTTGTTTGGTGAGTGGAGCTACACTGGGGATGCTCCTCTCTGAGGCCTGTGCACTGTTTGAAGCCCGGCTGCAGGTCTACAGTTAAACTGTCAGTCACATTCTGGTTTAGTCATCTGTGTGCGACAGATGCTGCTCTCAGCTTTGTGCGTTCTACTCTGTCGCTTACGCACTCACGCTGTGTTACTGATGTATTTCAGTGTTGCGTTGTTGAAGCAGCTGTTTGAATGGACAATGCAGGTGTTTTATTATCGCTGCAAGACGAGCGGATGTTCACGTCTGATTAACTGGAATGGAATCGAGTCATTGCTCATTTTGAGTCATTTTTAAGGATTTGTTTTTCCTTCCAACAATTTTTAAAATCATTCAGTTGAGGTTTGTCTCTCCCTGCTGGATGTGAGCGCCAGCTACCTCAGTGGTTTCATCAAGCTTTTAACCAGACACTGTATATTCTCAGCGCCCCGACGGGTGAGCTGAAGTCATCCATCTCTGAAACCACCTGTCATGTTTCTAAAGTGCTCATCTGAATTGATTTGAAAGTGGATTTTATTTAAATTGTCAGCGGTTAGGTTGTCGTCAGTTTCCATTTGTGCTGCTACCACTGAGCGCCATTAATAATTTGATTGTTTACCCACAACTTTTAGCCAATCATTTCAACTGTGTGTTCATTACTTTTAACTAACTATTACTATCATTGATCCATCAAAGGGAAGACACTGTCAGATTTCACAGCATCTGACTGGTGGCTGATGCTGATTTTGTGTTCTTTTGAGCTGACACAACATGACAATATCCTTTTTAAATCAAATCATAATTTCTGTGACTCACGAGTTTCCGAATGTCAAAGGCTGACTGTGTCTCTGTCCCTTGTGCATGTTCAGATACTACAGGGGAACGCATGGGGTCATAGTGGTATACGACGTCACGAGTGCCGAGTCCTTCGTCAACGTCAAACGATGGCTACATGAAATCAACCAGAACTGTGACGACGTGTGCCGAATATTAGGTGAGTTTGCACCTTTCATTGTTCGGAAAGAGTCCGGGGATTGTCGTCACCTTGGCATCCTTCATCTAAAAATAGACTCTACCCTTGAATCGACTACACACCTGTTTTGTGGGAGAATCGCCCGAAGCTCTGTTTTCCAAGTCGCTCGTGTTGAGTCACCTTTCACAATGTTCATTTTTCCAGTGGGAAACAAAAACGACGACCCCAACTCCAAGGTGGTCGAGACGACTGACGCGCAGAAGTTTGCAGAGCAGATGGGAATCAACCTGTTTGAGACGAGCGCAAAAGAGAACATCAACGTTGAAGAGGTAACTCGCCGGTTCAGTTGTGTCTGGCCTCAGACTGTTTGCGGACTGATGTGTTTGCGTGGGGACGTTTCTGGGACATGTCTGGTATGTGGAGCAGATCAGCTGAAGGTTTGAATCAGGCAGCGTTTCTGAATGCTTTGTAAAACCTGCTGATCCGGCTGTCTCACTGTGTTCAGTAGGCGTCTTCTTTGTACAAACAAATCCGTAAAGAAATTATTTTTGGGGAAAAAACACTGCAGCTAAACACTTCACAATGACAGTTTCTCAAGCCCAACTCATAAAGATTTGACTTGCAGGTTAACAGCTAGCCTGCCTCTGTGTAAAGGCAACCTTTAAAGCTCACTAATGGCGTTTTTCCACCAGCACTTTTGGCCGCGCTGAGTCAGACCGAGCTGTGTAGTAGGCCGCAGCCAACCCGTAACAAGCACCTGTCTCTCCCCCTCAAACAAATGTGTCTTGCAAATTAATACTCAAATCGCGTCTGTGCAGGAAACCTGAGAGAAATACGCCTTCAACCGTCAGTGTGTTCAGCTCTCAGTATTTTTGTAGCTTTAACAGAATCTCTTTAGTTTATCTTGTCTTGTTAGTACTTTCAGACATCTTCTGTGTTTTCCTGTTTCCTCTGGTTCCCTTTCACACGACATTTCCTGTGACGCTGCTTCATAATAAAAGGATTAAATACCCGGGGGCTTTTATTGTGAAGAAGTTAG
Organism: Diplodus puntazzo; assembly: GCA_963678695.2. NCBI lineage: Eukaryota > Metazoa > Chordata > Actinopteri > Spariformes > Sparidae > Diplodus > Diplodus puntazzo. Next base: position 32,563,224 of record OZ023159.1, on the reverse strand, counting down.
AGGAAATGAAACACGTTGGATATTAGCAGAGCCACTATGTTAGCGGTGATTCTTTGACAGTACTGCGGGCTATTAGCACGTTATCAGTTAAAGACACACCTTGAAGCAGGAAGCCCAGCTGTGGTGGCCCCAGTCAAACCCAGCGCAGCCAGGCTGGCAGCCGGATGGAAAAACAGTATACAAACACGTTAAACCACAGTATCTTTTTGTCATGTCGTCATGCTGAGGTTGCCAGGAAGTGGTATCTTCACAAAGTCACAGCTCTCGGCCAAGAAAGTGTCAATAACTTTCACAAAAACATTACAGTAGGCAGATTATTCATGCTGTTAGAGCCGGGCGAGTTTTTACAGTCTTTACAGTTAGCTAAGGTTATTAGCTGTCGGCTGTAACTTCATGTTGAATGGATAAAAATCTCTGAGCACTGCAGGAGTCTTTCCCTGCAGTCGTAACACCTGATCTACCTACTTTTACTGTGATGTGTTTGATGTGGCTCGCTGTTTGCTGCACTCACCCACACGTCATCGTTTTGTGCTTCTCCTGCAGATGTTCAACTGCATCACAGAGCTAGTGCTAAGAGCCAAGAAGGAGGTGCTAGCCAAGCAGCAGCAGCAGCAACAGAACGACGTGGTCAAACTCACCCGGAACAGTAAACGAAAGAAAAAGTGCTGCTAGCAAACTCGAAGCCATCCACTAAAGGCCGGCTGCGTCTTTTTCTTCACACACGCATACACACAAGATGGGACTCAGCGCATCTAAATTAAAGAGCAGATAAAGATTTAATAAATATACCGTGAAAGATTTAAAAAAAAAAGAATAAAATAAATGGAAATAAATGTCCCCTTTGGACAAACTAATCATGAAGACTTAAAAAAAAAATGTACAGATTTTATTAGACGTCAGATCAAGTTTTATTTGGAATTCAACAGATGGGCACTATTGACCTGAGGTCCTCCTTTCTTAAAGGATCTGCAAGCTGACAACTGACCGCCATAATGCTCAGATTTATATCCACGTAATCCCAATATTCCTCCATCAGTATCTCATCTCTCCTCCTCATTCCACTGCACACGGGACATTTGGAGTCGAGTCAGACTCTGCGCCTGAGGAGAAGGAGGGCTCACCTTATTCTGGATTTCTTTGTTTCTCTCTAGTTTCATTTTTTTTTGGAGGGGTGGGAGTGGGTGGGTCGGGGCGTTGTTTGGTTGGTTGGGATGTTTTTTTTTGTTGTTTTTTTTTTTCTTTATTTGAACGGGCGTCTGAATGAGAGCGGAGGTCTCGCCACCTTTCTCCAGTTTCAGCCTTTCAGACACCTGTGTTACCGCGGCTCACGCCAACAGATCATGAACTGCTAGGTTTTGTTTTATTTGACATGATGGGGGGGGGAATCACACGGATGATGATGATGATGATGATGATGATTGGTAGATGACCTTTAGCAAACTAATCCGATGGACAGAACTGGTGACTTCTCATGTTTCGTTTCTCTTTGTCTATATTTTGCCAAGCTCCTCCCACCTGTCTCCCCTCTAACCTTCAGTAGTGCTGAGCCAACGTTAAATGATTTTATGTTTTTTTTTTCTTTTTTTTTTTTAAAAAACAAAAAAATAAAAATGAAAAAAGTGCGGCAGAGCAGTCTAACCACTCCTGGAGCTCTGAAAGCACCGTTCACTGCAGTCTTACGACGCTTTCAGAGTTTGCTTTTAAACCTTTTCCTCCATCGTTCCCTTTTTTTTTTTTTTTTTTTAAACAATGAATACTGCCAATATTATAGAGGAAAAAAAAAATATTAAGAGCTCAGTGGCGCCTCTCATTGGACTGTTGCCATATTGGCCCCTGGTTGACCAAGAGGCAGGGTGAATCGGGGTCAGACGGGATCCTGTTGAGTCCTCAGGAAGCGCTCAGGGCTGCCCTCCCTCCTTCCCTCTCCTTTATTTCCCCTCTGTATCTCTGCAGCCACTGGCCTTTTTTTTCCCCTCCCAAACGGCCACATATCAGCTCCTCTCACCGCCATGACGGACTCACTTCCTGCGTTTGGGCCACTGAGAGGCGCGCGGAGGCTAACCCTGCTCCTCGCGGTCGATCCGTAGCAGACTGTGGTTTTTGAGCATGTAACACTTTGTTTGAAGGGGTTCGTAAAAGCTGATGCCTGACGTGCATTTAGACTGTCGAGGATTCACTGTATTTTTCTCAGCTTGCAGAATATCTAAACGGTCGACCTCTGTTCAAATCTGATGTCATGTTTTTTCTTTTTGCTCTCGTCTGTCACGACGCCCCCCCCCTGCTTACCTGTTCAAACTGAAGTGTTACCGCACAGTGTTTTCGGCATCCATGGTGAGAGTGTGGCGGACAGTGGGACTGTTAACGTTAAGAACAAACGGGGATGGACTGCAGCACTGGATCTCGGTGTGTTCGGGCCTGAGCGCCCTCTCCATGTCCAGGGTTTGTCGCAGAGTCCGAAGCATCGCACAGTGGCTGTTACTGACATATGTTTCTTTATTTTTTAATTGGGAGAGTAGTGAATGGAGAGAGCTGTAGCTGCTGGCTACGCTTCTGTTGGAAACGCTTAGTTTTCATCCTCTGGGCAGACTCTGGCAGCCGGGGTGGGATCCTGATACACGATGAGAGGTCGCTGCGACCTCCAGGGCCTAGGAACGGTATCAAATCTCACACTTTATGATTTCTATTCATTACGTGTATGTATATATAAATATATTTGTGTGTTTATATTCAATATAGAACATACACACATAATTAGCACACCAAACTGTGCATGTGTTTAACATGCCCCGTGTGCTAAGGTTGAAACACACTCGTCAGCTGTGGTTTGCTGTACACTGGAGAAAAAGAGATGTACTATTCATTTTTCCCTACATGAATTTAATCAGTAATAAACGTTTTAAAGGAATAAATATTTGACACAATGACTGATCTCATTTGTCAGTTGCTTAACTTCATTTGAAAACCTGTGTCTTTTATTTTTTGGCTTTTTTTTTTTTCTGTGAATAAAATTGAATGGGAGGAAGTGTGTGTCGCTCTTTGAGAAGCTACTGTGTCTCTTGTTTATTCTTGTTTTATAAGAGGTCAGTTTTCCACACGAGCAGCAACACGTTTAAACATCTAACGAAAACACACTGACAGTCAGAGACTTGTGGTTTTTAATCATTGCTTTCCATCGTCAGTTATTTGTCTTATCGGAAACGTGCATGGATCTGCCAGTCGAGGTGATTAAAGATGCACTTTGTTGTTTTGGAGAAGAAATTTTGATCAGAAGAGAAAGATCCTCATTGACTGATTTTTGTTTTTCATGTCTACACAATCTTAAACTCTCGTTGTTTTCATGACTGAATAAACAAACTGACCTTAAAGAACATCATTTCATATTGTTTTACTTTGTTTTTTACTTTCTAGCTTTGAACAGTTTTCTGGGATCTTATTTTCCACTGAGAACTGTTTATTCAGTTATGGAAAATACCTTTTTTTAATTGGCCATATATGAGCAGATTTTAACGTGACGTGAAAAACTAGACCTTCCTCGTCTCTCGACTCCAGGCTCAGTCCAAAAGGAGTCGGCTAACATAAACAAACGACCAGATTTTGGTTCCACGGAGCCCCTTTAAATATCTTCACCCATTACCCAAACCTATAAAATAATCTGTCTTTGTCTTTTTGGGTTTCTGCATCCTGTTATTGTTTGATTCTCTGCAGATGACAGTGTCGTCTTTGCCTTACGTATAACACGCCTGTCTTCACTGTGAGAACCAGAGAAGGAAAGCGTCTGTGTTTCAAGTCCGAGTCAGTGGAGACAAGCAGATTGTAAAGTATTTATTTGTACAAAAGAATCCCCAAAATGCTAAGAAAATTGCATGATAAATATTTTGAATAGTTTGAAGCATTCTGGAACTAAAACAGTGCCATTAGTCAGTGGTGAATGGAAGCACTCACACCGGAGCACAATGAGTCCACCGAAAGCACTAAATTCCAAAACAACATCCGACCATCCGAGCGGAGACAAGACGACGTAAAAAAAAACACTCAATGGCACGTCTGTCCGTCACTGCAGCACACACACACACACTGGACCCACAGCGTCAGGATGTTCAGCACAGAAAGAAAAAACACACACACAGCCGACGGTGTCTCGGAAATGCTTTCAATCAGAAAACAGAATCAGAACAGTCATGAACGAAACGTACAGAAAAACAGGAAACAGAAACAGCCATTACGAAACAATGTGGACAGAACTCGAATATGTTACACTGATCGCGTCCGACGAAAATGTGACATGAAGTGAGACGAACGACAGTCGGCGTGTGGCAGCAGTGACCGGCGTTCGATCCAAGCCTGCTGCAGGCGGCTGGTGGGAGTCCAAAACTATAAACACACGAGCGTGAAGTTCAGTTTTCCAATCCGCTTTTACACTTTGCATTTCTGTCTGCCTGAGGGAGGAACATGTTCTGCATCACGTCCCCTCAGATAGGAGCACTGAACATCCTAATAAGACGAGATTTTGATGGCCGGATTAATGGATAATACATCATCTACATGGATGTAACGATACCACAAACTCGCACGACAACAATGATAATAATGGTTTGAACAATGTGTTTTAATAATAAATCTGACGTGCATGGCATGTTATTATTAATATACAATTAGTTTTTTAACTTTCTAGTTGATGTCCTTACACTTTTCTTCTTAAGTACTACGCATGTGCAAAAAGTAGCCATGAATTGTCTTTGGTAATGAATGACTGAACTTTGTGCAATTGCAAAACAAGACAGCAGACAGTCGCAGTCGCTCCCTCGCTCTGGATGTCCAGCATATTATTTCCTGACTGTACGTTCAGTGGTGGTCTGGCGTTAACAGTTCTGTTTTTCTAGCGGATGATTTGTAAAAACATCCAGAGCGTTGGAGCTGATGCAGCGGACTGTGAGCTGCAGTTTCCTCGCAGCTGCAGTGTCTCTGGGCTCGCTCGGTGAAGCAGACGGGCCGGGTGGCGGTTCAGTTATACCGACTTCCCTTGTTAGATCCACGAGCTTTACGGTAGTATAACCACCAGATATGTTGGAAGATATCGCTACCGTCGCACAACGTTATCGTAAAACGTTTTGGGACATGATATCGTTACATCCGTATCATTTACTAATGTCTGGAACCTCCTGCTATCAGAGCTAAAGGTGAGAAGTTTGGTGAGACGCTCTCTCTTCTGGATGCCGATGTTTAGAGGAACGATAAATGATTGTGTTGGTCTGATTACGTCATGGTTATGGACATGGTCTTAGTTATTTTTAATATCTCCAGATACATTTTGGCTTGTTTTAAAGGCTTTTTCTCAATTTTAAAAAGAAGTCGCATTGTGTATTTTGAAAAATTTTGATTCTGATCTCATCTTCTCTCTACTCAGTTATACTTATCGTCAGTGCTCCTATCTTGGTGAGGATCCTCACAAAAATACATGTTTTATCTAATCATATGAGGCTTTGCTAGATTCAAAACAAAGTACATTGTGGGTCTCCAAGTTGTGATCATCTCTGCAGACAAGTGATTACGCTCTCAGCTCTTTTTTAGCTCTTAAACTTGTCAGAAAGTCTCGATCCAAAAAATCGTTCAACCTAAAAGGGCTGCAGAACATTTATTAACAATGTATTTACAAATGCTAAGCTAAGCTAACCAGCTGCTGGATACTGATGTTCTCATCCAACTCCCTGTTAGAAAGCAAAAAAAGCGTATTCCCCAAAATGTCTTAGTCGTCCTTTAACAATTTGACCCTTTTTCACAACCTGGCAACCCAAACAATGTCTTTTAACGTGAATTAAAGAGAAGAAACGATTTAATTAGTAATATATGAAGGTGCTGATGAGAAACGGTCGTGCCACTCTCGGATAAACAACAGAGATTCATGAGGCTTCTTCTCGTCGTATCCGGGGATGGTTCTGGTGAAGCGCTCATGAATCTCTGGACCAGCCAGCGGTACCGCGTGCCACACCCGAACAGTCAAATGAACACAGTAATGAGTGAAAACATCCAACTCACCAATGACATTTCCTGCTCACTCTCAGGACACATGAGAAAGAAAAACAGCCTAGAAATAACAACATACAGGTATATTTCTCTCTAAAAAAAAGATTTTCATTCAAAAAAAGTATGCATTATTTTTTTTTCTTATAAATATATCGATTTCGTCCAAACCTACTTTTTTTTATTGTAAAAAATCATTCTTTGGGTTGATCCTTGCCCAACAAACCAGCTGAGACGACAAGAAGACACCTGCATAGGTTTACACAGCTGAATTAGACGCGAGTACGAACACAGACGGACATGAGACATCACCGCGCCACACTGTTAGTCATTCACGCTCGCAGGTTTCAGGTCAACACGCTGTGGTTACAAAATGGAGTCACAGATGTGTCGCCTTTAAACGGAAGCCCGGCAGCTAAGAACTCAAAGTGCCCATGAAGTATTGAAGCAATGAAAATGGAGGTAGACCTTTTTTTATCTATTAGTGTTGATCCAAAGCAGCTTAGATGTCGACCACTGCAGTGGATGTTCAGTGGATTTATCTGTACACCAACATGCTTCTTAATGATCGGAAAATTCAACAGGTTATTGATAAGCTGGATTCATTGACTCGGAGAGTTGATGAGCAGTCTAACGTGGTTCTTCCTCCATCTCAAGCTGATGTAAACATTTAGAAAAATTTGGTCAACTAGGAAGATGATTGACATCATGGAGACGATGTTTCGATAAATGTCTTGAATATCAAATATAACATGAGCTGTGGAAAAAGAACGATACCACCTGGACAAACAGTTAGACCATCTTCAGTCACCCAAAGGTTTATTCAGATGTCGGGGACGAACACGAAGGCCTCGTTGAGTTCGCCTCACACAGGTCCGACTGAAAAAGTGCTGGTTTCTATACATTCACTCGGTGCAGGGCTGCATTTGTTTCTGTTTTACTTCAGTGTGATATGTGAAACTTAACCGTGACGATATGCGTCACTACTTTCAGGGACAAACAGGGTCAAACTTTAAAGGGGAATTACGCTGAGAGTCGGTTTACTTGTCGTGGTAGGACTTCTCGCCAGTTATTTAAATGTCATATGTGGCTCTGGAGGAGGTTTGTTAAGTCCTGCGTCCGTTTGTTGGTTTGTCAGCAGGATAACACAAAAACTACCGAACAAATTTTCATGAAACTCAGAAGGAGTATGAGTCTCAGCCCAGAACGGAGCACTGGGAACGTGGATCGAGTTAAAGGGGCGGATCCAGGACTTTTATCTCGCTTTCTTTAACATTGCAAGATTTTTTTAACAATTTCTCAGGGAATCATTTATGGATATTTAGTTGGCTGGTGTCTCCGAGTGAGATCTGGTGAGCTTATGATGAAGTTGTGGGAAGTTTTAAAAATTAGAGCAACCTTTCTCAAGGTGCGGTCTGCAAGAACCCCCTAGTGGTCTGCAAGAGTTTGGAAGTTTTGGGGTTTTTTTTTGGGTTAAGTGGTCCTCGCGCTAAAAACGTCTATAGTTCTATATTTATTTAGGCTTGATTGCATTAAAGTGGACTGTTGGGCCTTGGTGGAGGTATGCGCTCTACTGAGTGTTTACATAATAATTCTAGATATCTCAATTACAGATGTATATCAGATAATCTGTGTTACAAACTGGGCTTGTGGGATGTGAAAGACGTGGACAGTTATGAGGCAGGTCGGGTCCACTGGTTGCATTATGGGAAATGGAGGATCTGCTGTTTTTGGAAGTCAAGTTTCTGCTGCTTTGAATCTGAATGTTGAATGAAAAACTGCACCAATAACTGTTTTGGGGGCTTTTGGAACAAGCTGTAAACACCTTCCATTGTTGTGTTCGCAAACAGCTGTGCACGGGCCAACATTTACTTTCTCTTCTATCTCGCTTTCTGTTTTGGTCTTTATCCAACTCCCGAGGGGAGTGCCTGGCGCTTTAGCTGATAAATGGTCCCACTCTGTTCACCAGCTAGCTGATAACTTTGTCTGTCCCCCTTTTGGTGCTGAGAAGGTAGAAAACGATCAGTTTATCTTATTTTTTAGGCTGAAAACGTTCCCTGGTGCTGAAAGTAAAGGTCACACAAAGAGCTAAAACAGAGAAATGCTGCATAGAGCTGAAGGGAGCTGCAGAGTTAGATGATCCCTTTCACATCACACATAGTTATTTAATCTGTTGTTTTATATAAAAATAATGATTAGTGCAGTGTTAATATATCCCCAAACCGTATGAAAGTGCAATAAGTATATCTTTGAATCTCTTTTTCGAAGCTTTGATGGAAGTTTGGGCCTGGGACAATGATGAACCTGCACGTCTGTTAATAAGAAAATAAGCGCTCTTTTTGTCATCTGTTTTGTCGTATTTACAGCACACATCGGTCCTCAAACATCCAGCTGTTGCCTCATGTAGTGAACATCCCCTGAACAAATGAATAAACCTGAGAGATCACATGTGGGCCGGCTGCAGCGGCGCTGCTCTGCACCCCGGACGAGCGCCGTCGTCCTGCTATCCTCATCTTCTCCCACATTCCTGCCGTGTCCCATACATCCACCTGTCTTTCCCCAGACTCCTTGGCCTGATAACTGGGATGCATACAGTAACAGTTTGTACATAGTGTTCCCTCTCTACAGAGTTGGCAGTGGGCTAGAAGAGATGGTCGTAGGCACTACAAGGAAACCTTCCTCTTTGGAGGTAAACTTTGTGACCCTGTTCATGATCTGTAAGACCGATAGCTTTCTACAAGAAGGGCTGAAGCCAAAGCCTCTGGGGAAGTCCTATTCTTATATTTCTATCTTTCATTGTCACCAATTAATCAGCGCGGAGAAGAGTAATGGGACAGATAAAGTGCAAAAATGACCCCCCCAAACCTCAGTGTGTGCCACTACCCGTCTTTGGCTGTGTTGTTACCCCTGTACTGTGATCTCCCTCGCCTCGTCTGTCTCTGTCTGTCTGCTGTGCTCAGGGCCAGTCCAATGGGGCTCAGCTCTTTTTGAAAAAAGAGAAAAGTCTCTTGTCCCGGTCGGAGATGCGCTGAGCTCGTCTGGAGGCCTGACCGCCGTGGGCCCTCGACGACCCCGACAGGGAGGACGGGGCCGAGCGCCACTCGTCCTGGTACTTGTCCATCAGCTGCTGGTCAATCACTCTGTGCATATCATCCTAAAGCCGAGGACAGAGAAGCGAAATGAGAGAAAAGACAGGGGAGAAGTGTCACACAGAGGGGGCACGTGGTGGGACGTTAGAGGAAGGTGTCGGGAGATCGGACTCGCTGATCGAGTCACCTGTTACAGAGACACCACGGTCAGCTTTCACCTCTTTGTATTGGACTTCATATCTCTCTAAAATAGCCAGTAATCATGAATCACGTCAGTAACCTACTAGGCCTACTACTAATTGCTGTGTGATTATTCAATGAAAAACCTTTATTTTGGAATATTGGCAAAAGAAGAACAAAATGAATCAATAAAGATCTGAAAATGTAGACTGTGTGTATAAAGCACTGTCTTGATGTTTTCCAGATGAAATCAACCCTTAAATCACTGGTTCCTAAACTTTTTTGACACTTTGACATTAAAGCTGAGCAGTTTATCGATATTAAACTGTTTCTAAAAGACGTTTCACCGAGAAGCTTCTTCAATTATAACTAACTGGAGGGGAGTTGCAGGCTGCTGAGCCCTGTGTGGGAGTGTCCTGACAGAGTCGTTAAGGTCACGTGTGAGCCGTTGTTTGTTTGTTTTGTGTCACCAACAGAACAACCTCCTCCGTGAACGATACCTCTTGGAGGTCAGCAATGTTCACATCTCGGTCGGAGAAGACAGGTGGTTTACAAGAGGTGTGAAAGAATCCACGTCAAAGTGAAACAACCATCATTGGACGGAAGAGGTGACCTATGACATTACTCATCACCCACCTACAGTGCTGTTCTGAGTTCTGTTCACGTCTGGACTCACCTAATCATAACGACCCACGTGAATGCTGTTTGAGTCAACGACTCACATGTGACCTTCAGGACTCTGTAAGGACACTCCCACACAAGTCCAGTTGCCGTCGATACAGCACTAAGAATAACCACGACCTGGATGACTGAGAACCTTCATCAACCTTTTATGGTTATTGACATATCAGACTATATTTCATGTTAATCTTAGATGATAATTTCTTTGTTTTGTTTGGTCAAAATAATTGTGATATTTGATTTTGTTGCCCACTCGGAACATTTATCAAGTGATTTTGAGGAGATTTTTACGAAGTGAACTGAAAGTGACATCTTAGTGTTGTGAAGAGCCAAAGAGTCGTTCCCTCATCACCTGAAGTCATCTGAAGGTTAAAAGAAAAGTAAAAGTGTTCAGTGATTCACAAGTCTGAAAAAAAACACTATTTTGTGTTGCAGAAATGTGCTTTCCTTTTCTTTTTTAATCATCTTATGACTCCTGAGTTTGGACGTTAACCAGACCAATGGGTGGAAAAAGTTGCCAGGTTTGTTGCCACCAGGGGGCTCTGACAGGCTGCAGTTGGAGCCAAATGGGATGGGAGACTAAAATCTAGTACTTAGTACATAAATACACACTTTGTATTAGTACAAAGGTTAGTCTTTTTACTTTGGGTGTCACCGAATATCACTCACATACAGCAGTATAAATACAGATCCATGCTGCACTCAAGCATCATGACATATGAGGTGTGTCTGTGTTCTCAACAGGTCAGACGACCAGCGGACCAATCTCCTAAAAACCTTCCATTAGAGGATACGGCTGTATGGAGAGAGGAGACAGAGGCAGGTGGAGAGAGACAGAGAGAGAAGGTGGTGCGTCTGGATGTGGTGGTTAATGGTTTCGGAGAGAAAGAAGAGCTGTGGATGTGCGCTTTTTTTTTCTTCTCCTGAATCGGCTAACCGTGGCATGGAATGGCTCAGCATGGGCGTAGTCGGGTTAGTGCAAGGGGGGGTTTGAAACGGCGAGATGGCGCAGCTCGTGGCTCACCTCTAAGGCAGGAGGGGGGGTACCACAGGGGAGAAAGGGTGGTACGGAAGCTGAGAAAGGCCACTAGATCAGAAACCACAAGAGCCAAACAGTAAAGAGCCCTGAGGAGGCAAACTGTGGGCAGGGAGAAGAGAGAGGAAAGAGCTGCTAGTTACAGATGAGGGAGGGGAGGGAGGGAACACACACACACAGACACACACACACACATACACTGACGCACACACACACACACACACATATACAGGCTACATATGCATCCTTACTGACACCCATCACAAACACCCCTCACAAGTTAATGAGTGTTTTAGTGTGCGTGCAAGGATTAAAATACACTAAACACAAGTTACAGTGGGGGGAAGGAAAATGGACAAACTACTCCAGAAGTTAGTGTCATTTCATCCTCACGTACTTTATATAACAGACTGCCTACTGTTTCATCTTAAAGGAGCACGACGTAGAACATTTTCATATTCACAATATTAATGAGGTAATAATACAAACTCTGAAATATTTATCTTTTCCTTAAATGAATAAACAAGCTGAGAGGAAGATGAGGTACCAGAACACTGGTTGAAGCTAGAAAGGTGGCAGGGTCCGCCACATATAAACAAATTAAAACAGTACAGACTGTGTCGTCCCTTTAATGTCAGTTTGTTTATTCAGTTTATCCAGTCATGAAAACAAAGCGAGTTTGTTTATTTAGTTTGTTCAGACAGAAGAAGAAAAAACTACACAGTGCTCCTTTAAGTCGGATGATTAAATGTCATCCGCTTCATCAACAGTGCAGCTTTATTTATCTAACGACCTCAGCTGCTCAGAAATACTGCAAAAATGATTATTAGGGGTGTATTAACAGATCACATGTGACCTTTGACCCACCTGCCAAGCCTCCAGCTGCTGCGACAGGTTGAGCTTCTGCTGGATGGCGTCCAGGAGCTGGCTATTCAGAGACATGATGTCGATTTTACACTTGGCCAGCTCCATCTCCACCGCTTTCTTCCTGCAGGGTACCAAGACACAGTGTGTCAACGAGTGACTCCAGTTAGCGGACATTTAGCTTAGCTTAGCATAAATACTTTAAACGGGAAAAAAGAGCTTTCCAGCCTTTTCCTCAAGGTCACAAATGAAGACGGTGTGTCGTGTTTCAGTCTGTGATTCTGTGATTTCCTGTTTTATTTTGAAGTTCTGCCCTCATGTGTCGTATGTGGCTTTTCATTTCCTTTTTCTGTGTTCACCTGTGTCTTGTTTGCCAATCAGCCCTAGCGTATCTAGTCCACTTTGTCTGTTTTGTCTTTTTAGCCATTTAGCTTGGCGCTAATAAAAATAAGAACCTTGTTGTGCTGAGACGGCCTTTTCCCTAAAACTCTACGTTATATTGATGAAGAAAGTTTAGATGCATATGTGATGTGACCGTACTTGGCTATGGCGTCGTCTCTGTCTCTGATAGCACTCTGGAGCTGCTCGCTGGGTTCTCGGATTTCGGCCATCGTCTTCATCCGCTCGTTCTCCTCCCGGAGAGAGCACATCTCCACCGAGAGCACCGCCATCTGCAGGACACAGGGGAGGACGACACGCACGCTTGAGTGGCTGGCCGCACATTAAACATTCAGCATCCGGTCTCTAACGTCAGCGTTACACACTGAGATGGATGTTTAGCTGACCCAGTTTGATGGGAAAAATTACTGACACACACTTACTGTGTGTGTGTGTGTGTGTGTGTGTGTGTAGCTTATTTTGTGTAAATCACGTAAGATGGCATTTCAGACCCGCAGGAGACAGAGCGAGCTGTCCTGGCAGAAAGGAGACAAGGTTGAAGTCATGTCCTTATCTTACAAACACCATCCATCAAGTTCACACCGGCCACAAACTGTGGGGGACTACATCTGCAGCAGTGTGTCAACCGAATGTTATTCTTAGACATGAGCGCTCCTTAATGCAACGTTACTCAGCCGAGACAGGCCGGACGTGACGTTGAATTAATGAGGGCTGTCCGACACTTTTCACACGGTGAGCAGCAGCAGAGCCTCGCTGCGACGATCTCCTGCTCGCACTGCGACCTCTTTTTTCACCGTCTCATCTCTTATGTCACATCGATGTGGGCCTACATGAATGTTGCATGTGTGAGCAGGTGCACCGCTGTGTGTGACTGAAGTCAGTTACCTGGTTGTGCAGGTGCAGCGCCTCGTCTTCATTGCTGCGTGTTTTGTCCTGCTCGGTCTCGTACAGCTCTCTGACTTCCCTCAGCTCCTCTCCCAGCTTCCTCACCTGCTCCTCCAGAGCCTCCTCATCGCTGCGCCTCGAGCCCTGCCAACACACAACACAACACAGTTTACTGTACGTCTGTTATCATAAAAACGCCTTCAGAGGAAGTATCATTAAGTGTTTGAGTGTTGTTTCTACTTAAGTACTAACACTTCACTTTATAGGAGCCAGAGGTCCAAAACAATAAATTCATAATACAGTTCTGGGAAATATCTTATTAAATGTGGGTCTGTGGTCTCATTTGCGTCAGTTGAGGGGTCTTTCACAGGGAAAGCAGCCAAACATCAGAGTAACTGCTAACTGCTTCTAACTTCAAGCTCAGTTAGCTATGCAGCTAGCGGTCCAGACTTGAAGGGACGTGTTGGTGTTTTAACTGCTAGCACTGGAGCTGTGGACTCAGATGATCTGTTTATTCAACTAAATTTCTTACGTGTTGCACCTTTAAACTGTCACTGAGTTATGATTCTTGACAGCTACTGACAGAGGTTTGTTCTAATGATGTCAAACTTACCGATCTGTAGTTGTCATGGTGTAAATATTAACTAAACAACATAGTTGACAACTTAAAAACTAATAAAATGACTGGAAGCTCACGACAGTATCCTGGATTAGTGTCTGTTTTTTTCCCCATGATGATACCAAATGACCAGGGGAATTATTATGTAATCACCACAGCCCTAAAATTAGGCTTTACCTCCCTTTTTTTAATAGTTGCCAGTGTTTTCTGTTTTACCGTGGACTCGTTGCCATCCAGCAGATTCTGTGTTAGCCTCCGTAGCTCGAGCAGGCTGGTGTGGAGGCTCCCGGTAGGCACATCCTTGGCTGATGACGTCTCCGAGGACTCGTCCATGGAAGAGTCGGTGGACAGCGCTGAGTCCGTGACGTCGCTTCCCCGGAGATGCGAGCAGAGCGAGCGAACCTCACAGTAGGCCTCCCATAGCTGGAGACGCAGCTGCACAGACAAGCAGTGGGTGCAGGGTTTAAAAACAGAAACAGCACAGTTTTTTTGACAGGGATCATCTTTACGATCACACAATCCTCCTGTCGCTACCTGCTCTCTCTCCTGCTCCTGCTCCTCCTGCTCCATGCTCTGCTCGATCTCACACAGCAGGCTGGAGGGGTGCGGGGTGAGGCTGTGGAGGCTGTGCTCCTCCGACAGCTCCTCCAGCTGGGCGCTCAGCTGCCTGTGGGACATCTGGACCTCGTGGAGCTCCAGCTGGCTCTGCCGTAACTGGACACAACCAGAAGGAGGCAAAACTTGGGATCCAACAGTGCAAAGTATACATGGAGTTCCTGTAAAGTTCTGATGGCTGAGTTGAATATTTAAAGGAAGGATTGTAGCGAGAATACACAAAAAATACCAAAGAATTTAGCTGACATTATCTAGAGAAGTTACCCTAAGATCTAAAGATCTCACGTACCTGTAGATCCTTATCGTGACTCTGCCTCTCCAACACCAGCGTCCTCTCTCTGAGGTCGTCCACTGTATTCTGCAGCAGCTCGTTCTCCTCCAGCATGGCGTGCACCCGCCGCTCTAGCTCCATCTTCCTCTCCGACAGCATCTTAATCTAACGTACGCCATGGGAAACAGACATTAACTGGAGAGACTGAGAATGGTTCACAATTCCCGGTTGACCAGCGGACAGATGGGGCAGCTATGGTTCCTGATCCTAAGTGTTGTTGTTTGTCTTAGTCTGAGGCGAGCTGGGCTCTTACACAAGATTAAAAAGTACTCCCACTGGCCTTAAGAATGTGTGTTGCCTAGCACGGGCGTAGGCGTTAGTTGCCACCCTCGTCTTCAGGAATGTCCTGGTGAAATGTTACCGTCTCCACAAAAGCTTGGTATCAGCCCTCCATGCATCTGTACCAGCCTTTCTCTACTGACAGTTAGCATTGCAGCAGCACCACAGACTCCCCGTGAGTTGTTCTGGCGTGTATCTGCCTGAGCAGCTTTCCCCATTAAACAAACATCAGCTTTTGTTCATTTTTATCCCTCCTGCTTCTGACCTACATCTGGTAACCTACTTCACAGCGCAGGAGCTTACATGTGGATCAGTTGTGTTCACCGTCATGAGCATCCACAGTGCCAGGTTTGGGATATTTTTAGGGGGCTGCTAGTCTCTCTCGTCGTACGTATAGGGGCCTGAAAGTGTTAGTCATCGGCACATGTCATGTAGAGGAAATGCATTAGAAAAGTGGGAGCACCCAGACATTGCAGTATCTCAGCTAAATATAGAGCGGTAGCCTTTTCTTCCAATTATAGCGCGAGGCTCTGCAGTCTGGGTGTTTTCTGCGCCGCTTTGAAGAGGAGCTACGGGGAAATCTGAACTGTTGTTGTGCTCTAACAGAAACTCTAACAGAAACTCTTGTTCATGACACATCCGGCCGGCATCATACATGACACGACTGACATCACAACACATCTCAGGCCGTGACAACAGAGGATGTTATTCATGCATGATATGAGGAAACAGGGATTTGACATTAAATGTAACACGTGAACAGCACCGAAAGGTTGAAAGAGTCGATATTTCATTCAGCAGGAGATTCAATAATTTGCAATAACAATAAAGTGTCGCTCTGCCCCGTCGTCCACTCGTTTAATTGGACACAGGGGGAGCGATTAAGGTGCAATCCTTGTTTCTATTACTTTACAAGGCGTTACATGCAGCATGCAGTCGGGCTGACGGACACCGTTCGGTAACCACACTCACTTCTAGCCCTTGCTGCTCCAACCAAGAGTGAAGGAGGGTTGAGGGAAGAGAGGGGGGAGGAATGGGTGAGGAGAGAGATAAAGATAAAGAGAGGAAAATATTTGAGATAAATTTCACAGCTGCCCTGGAGGAGTAGACACTTCCCAGAAATTCTATCAGCAGTGCAGGTGAACACCATTCTGCGCTCCTTCGTTTAAAGACGAGGCTGCGTAACTTTCTGAGTGCAGTGTTTCCCACACATAGACTTAACGCCCCAAATGCTCACTGATATTTGGTGACATTTATTCATTTTTAACTTTCTTTACAACTTCATCATTGATCGATTAAATGGTGAACAATCTCCCCTCGCTCACCTCTCTCATCTACCAACAATCGCACATGTTCTGCAGAGGTACACAGAGAGGCAGAGGCTGCTCTGGCGTTACATCCCTCCTGTCAGCACACTGATTGCGTTGAATGCTGCTCGACAGGCTACGACTTAACGAAAAGCTTCCCGCTGTCGTGAAAACAGAATCAGGCCCCCTCTTGCCACAGGAGATGGACCGCTCTGTGGAAAAACACTGAAGCGGTAGGTGCTTGATGACGGGACATTGAATTTTACTTTGTTTACTAATGTTAGCTCACATTAGCCACCAAGACAGTAGCAGGGAAACTCCTCGGAGAATTTAAATGAACAAGAGTGCGTTTTTATTTCAGCCGATCTGTTGATACTGAACTGCTCGTTTGGTGTTGTTTATTCTCTCAGAAGTTACACAGTCTCGCTTTACTTCCCTCGGGAGCTGCTGTCGTCTCAGGTACTCCGGCTTCAAGCTGAATACCAGTGCCTGCAAACAGCTGCACTTTTCTGTCTCTGTTCCATTTCTTTTTTTGTGTGTCTCGTTTTTGATGGGGTGCTCAAGCTGTGTGCACTGTAGAAAGTCCAATTCAATCATCTGCACTGAGTATAACGTGATGTATGAAGGAGAAACGGCAGCGATGGCGGCTCACCTCAGCCTGTAGAGTCTCTAGTCGTGTCATGTGCTGGCTTGTAGACATACTCTTCTCCCTGAAATCGTCCCGTAATGAATGGACCTGAGTGGACAGCTGCCTCTCCACCTCTGCAGCCTGGATGGACACAGACAGACAGACAGACAGGACAAAGAGAGAAATATTGAGTCAACAATTGTCTTAAATGTGTCTGCTCGCACTTCAGACAGCTCTGAACATCGTCGGACTGTTAGAGTGGAAAAAAAGACATTTTCCCTTCTAATATCTCTAACTGGGGTTATTGTTGGTGCCACTGTTGCAAAAGAAAACGTTACATTTTCCTCAGAGAAGCAGCTACCAACAACACAACACATTTAGTCTGTAATAGAGAAGTGAGAGCAGGTAGAACCGACTGGATCGCAAGTCAGCCTTCATTTATCCGGGAGATTTTATGGGCGGTGGCAAACACAACGGGAAGCCGGTCTAAACGCTGATGGTGTCATTATTCTACAGCCATTACACTCTTTATAATGAGCTACAACACTGCCAATTTAAAGGTGCACTCTGTAGTATTGGGAAAGAAATGTTAGGGAGAAGAGAAATATCTTCATTGCCTAAAAACAAACTAGATAATCAAACTCTCTTGACTGAATACACTGAACAAACAAACTGACCTTAAAAAACAACACAGTTTCACACTGTTTTACTTTGTTTATATGTGGCGGACCCTGCCACCTTTCAAGCTTCAACCAGTGTTCTGGGACCTTATCTTCCCCTAAGAGCAGCTTATTTATTCACTTAAGGAAAAGATAGATATGAATCTATCTATGAGTTCATTAATACTGTAAATATTAAAAGTTTGTATTTCTTTCTTTCAACAAAAATGATTCCAAATGATCTCGAATGGACTCGACTGCTAACAGCTGTTTGTCATCTTCAGACTTCTATGACTCGATGTCACACAGCTCCCATTGGAGACTTTAGACGGCTCTTCTTCACATTTGCAGCAGCCGTCCTTTAATTCTTGTTTACGATAATGTTGACATTACAGACACATTGTTGAAGTGTTTACATTAACTGCTCGGTTAAATTAGACGGATTATACACCGGCTCTTTTGTCTGTGCTCCTTCAGACAGACGCTGAGGTGACTCATAAACACGCTGATGTTCACTACGTACAGTTCGTCGCTGACAGAGTGTTACTCCCTGCTGCCTGTTCCTGTCAGCGGTGCGTTTGAAAGCCAATTTCACCCGAATGTCACGGCCCTTTTCAAAAGCCTCAAAACAGTCCTCTGCTCGGCGTTTGTACAATCGAGCCCGGTGTCGGGCTCAGTGCATCAGTTGAGCTCATTGGACAGGTAGGATCGGGCCATACAGAGCCTGGCGGGGGAATTCATTAGCATAGAGCTGCACTCAGGAAGCTGCGTTATCATCACTGCCATGGCAACAGCAAAATCCTAAAAAAACACTCACGCTGTACAGCTCAGTGAGACGACTGAACATAAAGTAAACATGTCAAAGACACTGTGAGAACAGGAAGCAGCTGTTCTGCACTCAGGACACAAGTTACATGTTCATCACGGAGGCAAGCTGTAAAGGAATCAACACGCGTCTGACTCTAAAATGATCATTAACATAATATTGTTCTGTTTTTTTCTTTTAATCACAGGGAGTGAGACTGGGATGTGTTGAGTCAGTGTGCAGCTCAGCCTCTAGGTGGCACTACACGCTGCTGCAGCTTCCCCAGGAGCTCACAGGGAGACGTGAGGACGGTCAACAGCTGGTCGCGAGGACGCATCAGCTCGCTTCGGTTCACTTCTGTCCTCAGCCAACACCGGTTGTAGTCTGTGTGTCTCCATCCTGCCGGGAGTCTCTGGAAAGGACGAGCTGCCAGGACGGCTCTGCTTCAGCTCTGAGCAGTAAGTAATAATGCAGCACTTTATGTGGAGGTGCTGTGAGTGCTCTGCTGTGATCAAGGAACATCGTGCCGAAGGAAAAAATAATAAATCACACACCATGCAATGCAAAGATGTTCCAGAAAAGACATTATTTTTTATGAAATTACTTTAAATTATTTGCACAACACTGGAAAATAAAACCTATACCCTGTGTAGTGATTAAACCTGGATTAAATCATGGCTTCAGTGACTCTTAATTATCATACTTTGAACGACAGACTGAGTTTACAACATCCGAACAATTCAAAGAGAGCAAGTAAAGTTGTCATTCACAAGACCTACGGATAACGCTTCACGCTGAGTGGATGGAAGACCAACTGGTGAGCCTGAGCCGATATTTGAGAGCGATATTCATCTTCTGTTAAGATTTAAAATCTTGGTGTCAAAATTATGAACAACCAGTGACATAAGAAAATATAATTTACTCAAGTACTGTTTTTATCTGACTGGTAGATGTTTCAAATCAAATTAGTGGAGACGAAGTAGCAGAAAATGGAAATCCTCAAAATCCTCAAAATGTACTTAAGAACAGTACAGTAGTGTAATTTTACTGCAAATCAATATTTCCAATCGCCTTGATTTCTAATAATCAATGATGGTCAAACTTGATATCCAGGAAATTAATGTGAGGTTAAAGGAAGTTTTTATGACAGAAACTGAGAAAAAGCGGATTTTTCACATGACAAAAGAGACTGAGCATATTATAAAACTGTTTAAATGTTTAAAACTGGTCTTCAGAAAGTATATACTCAAAATCTGAGCACCCTATAACAACTTTCTTATTGGTGTTGTGCTGTATTGTGCAATTAACGCCTTTATTTTACAACTGAAACGTTCTGATAAATGAAAACATGAAACAAATTCAAGATGTATTTGTAACTACAGTTTCTCTTAAGTCTTAAGGTCTTATGTCACTCTATTGTGTCACTATGAGATAATGTCTCTGGGTGTTATTTGGTTTCCAGGCCAGATGTGTGACAGGATGCTGTCTCTCTGTGAGGGAAACAGATGTGGAGGCCGGTGCAGCGACAGGTCACAGTGGTTAACGTGACATCTGACCCACTGACCCACTGCGCTGACAGATTTAGATCGTGCGGGAATAAAAAAGCACAGAGTGATGACCGCAGACTGCCTGATTTGCAGAGACTCACTTAATCTGCGCATAAATTCCTCAGATCCCAGATCAGGCAATACCAGCCCGGAAAGGACAAACAGGGGCAAATCGGAACTGCCGAGGCAAAATCCAGGGCACGCAAAGTAGGGCTCAGCAGAGAGACGTGTTCCCGTTACAGCCCGATTACTCTGACTTTTACACGAGCGAGTGTCCAGACTTGAAAAGAAGATGAAGTTGACTGAGTCGCAGGCGGTCTGCGGCTGTGTGACTGCAGGTGCATCAAAGGTCTTCGGTGGCGCAGCATCAAAGCTTTCTGCATCCTTGTGTCATTCTGTAGAGCGCATTCCCATGGTAACACCACATGGAGTTTTCAATTTGCATGTCACCCCGGTTGTCATAGCAACCGGGGGGGGGGAAGCAGGATTGGCGGAGCCGCGTCTTGTGGTCTCAATGCTTCTGGTATATTCCTTAGTCACTTTCACAGAGCGCTGCCTCGTCTAGACCTATGGAGGATGGGCAACCCCACGTTTTCGAAAAAACGGTTGCGTAACAAAATACTCCGGAGTGACAGTGTGCGCCGGTCACCGAGCTGATCCCGGAGAGCGAGCAGCCACCTTAGGCTGACAGGAGGCAGACGCTTTGTGCTCCAGTGACTGAACGTGATGGAAGCTGATGGCTGGTCTGATGCCCAGCGACCGTGTTCAGCAGGAGAGGTTGTAAAACCGAATCCTGTGAAGTGTGTGATGTGGATACAGACACAACATCCCGTCACGTCATTTTAAAGACGCTTACGTTACGCCTGCTAGGCCGCTGCAAATGACAAGCCAAAAAAAAAGTAAATAACCGTAAATACACTTTGATGAGTCACAGGAGGCGGCTGTCAACGTTCGGTGAATTCTCAAGGTTTAGAGAAGTAGAATTGACTGTGGCTATAAAACCGGCTTCTGAGCATGTGTGGTAATGTCATTAGAGAAAGGTCCACTTCCTGCTGGTTCACTCTGATCAGATTAGGTCTGACGTGATTGGCTGTTCTCACACTCAGGGGCCACACAGACCTGCACACATACCCCCTGGGCTCTACTCCTGGATTAACAGGGGGTCTATCTTTTCAGAGTATATTGAATATAATGCGTAGTTTTATAACTCAGTGTTGGAAAACTCTCTCACAGCCACACCCAAAGAGGAAAAACCACAGGGGGTAATCGTGTCAGCCAAAGACAAGACGACAGAGCCAGGGGCTCAATTCTGACATCTTATTAACTCAAACATCTAAGTTACCTGCTGTTATTAATTAAGTAGAGTATGGACTGGAGTTGCTTTGGTTCCTGCCTGGTTGCATATGGCAAGGCTATTAGCACAGATTACAGCCTAATCCCCTCAGCGCAGTACCTCACCCTCAGACTTACATCACTTCCCACGGAGTGCCCTGCCCCCTCAAGGTCATCCCGCTGCAGCCAACTGAAGCCACGGTTAAGAAGTGATTCCTCAGTTGTTGGGAGGGAGATACACCGCGTTTACATCTGTGGCGACGAGGTTTCGTTTAGAAATCCCCCTTTTTGAAAAGCCGGTGATGTATGGAGAGCAAAAAAATTACTTGAAACGAAATCGGTTTCGAAATAACAAAAATCTGAAATTAACTCTTAAATAATTCAATGCCAAAAAAAAGGAGGTAGTTAATTCGGAGAAAAAAATGTATTTCTACATTTCTATTTCCTATAATTTAAACTTGAGTTTGTTAATTGATGAGTGAGTTATTACTCGTCGGTGGTGGAGCAACGGCAGGCGACGGATGTGTTTGTTATGCTGCACACAAATTCACTACACTAACAGGCTCACAGTCTCGCGGGCAGAGCACAGGAAACGTGCTGGTCCACAGTTTTTGGACGGGTCCAACAGGACGCCACAGACGGACCGATGTAGATCATAATAACACCGTCCCGTCAGAGGAGGGTAGATGAAAATAACCGGCCCCCAGTGGATTCACCACCACAGAGCTTCCTCGGGGCAGTTTTACACCGGCTCTATTCACTCAGAGCTGTAAACAGTTAACAGTACTTAGTCACAGCCTATTGCCTATTAATGAGCAAAGACAGAGACGGAGAGAGAAAGAGAAGACAGCAAGACAAATAGAGAGAACGAGGGATGAAATGAGAGAGAAAGCGAGCACTGTGGCTGACCTCATTTATTCTATTACCCAGCAGGTCTCCCTCAGTCTGCCCAATCCTCTGAATCATGGGATCTGGATCGATGCAGTCAATTAGGTCTCATAAATTTCACTGAGTCACAAAAAACCACAAGATATGCTCCCACCCCAAAACACAACACAGACCACTTTCTGGAAATATCTTTATAGATTTCCCACACCCAGGTTTTCAATTAAATTAAATGCAGTTTAATTATGCTAAGAGCATGCTCCTGCTTAGATCTATAACGACTGGCCAGTCCAGCACAGTCCCTGATTGCACTGTGATGATGATGCTGGGGCTAAGATGGGGCCGGGAGGCTGAATTACTCTGATCAAGATGAGAAGGAGAGCCGCTCTGCACGGCAGCTAGCTCAGGGGTTAAAACAAACTGCACAGAGCGACTCCTCCCTGAGCAGCGTGCGCCTGGCAGCAGATCGTATCTTCTCCCAGGAAGGGAAACAACACGCCCAAGCGTGAGTGTTGCTATAGACAGCAGTGCTGACGGGGTTATCAAAGGACCTGTGCAGGCTTGTCAACTTTTGTATTCACTGCTTTGGGGCATCCTGAGATGTAACTTCCCCCTGGTACCCACCGCCAGCTGACAACAACAGTTCATTACAGCTGTTTAAACTGTATATCCCTCTGACTGGGTTGGGAGCATGATGCAGATCTGCTCCTGGAAAGCAAGATCATCGCTGTGACGTAGCCCTTTAATAGCCACACATTTTGGGAACCAAAACATAATATGTAGTGACAAACCATGCGACTATGGAAGGGACATCAATTTACCAACACACCAAGGGTGTAATCAAGGCCAATCCCATAATTACACCAACTAGAGAGGAGAATTTCTGAAGGAGAAATTGTGGTGTGAAAGCTGGAAGCTAAAAAGTGTCATCAGTTATGAAAGCGGGGTGAGGTTGAAGGATGCAGAGTAAACTTTAGGTCAGGAGTTAAACTGCATTACTGGTTTGAATTTCTATGGACAGCTTAGAAGTTTATAAATCTCATAATGTATCAAACGTTTTTTGTTAGCAGATAAAAGTTGAAAATAGTATAAATAGTTGGGGAAGTGGAAGATGGATGAAAGAATGCAAAATATTCGTTCACAGCAATTATAATGGAAGAGAGTACAAAAGTGTAAAACACCCGTCTTACATTGTCTCATTAGCAAGTTTCCCCAAAGATAAAGTTCATTGCGGAGGCGCTGAGGCAGAGTTTCACCTCAGGGTCCACTCTGTATGGACAAAGTGTCTTTGTTTCGGTGTAGATGGAGCAGATTGAGGTGTTGTACGGAGCTGCTTATCAGGGCTTAATCAGCTGTGGCTACAAACGCTGGCAATCTCAGCTCCATCAATCTGCATCTACTGCCAATCTCAGTATCTTTTGATGCGTGTGCAGTAAATGACATCATCAAGGACATAGCCTCAGGACAACCCTGAGTGCTGCTGCATGTATATGTACTGTATGTACTCATCGATCAGCTTTTACAAACTTTGTTTACCGGCATTCATGTGGATGCTGCTTGACATACACCACCCACCCAAACATCGTTTCAGACCAACTGACCTCCCTGACGGCAGTGCCCACCCCCCTTAGGAGTGGTCTGAGGAACATGACAAAGAGTTCAAGGTGTCAACATGGCCTCAAAACTCCCAGATCCCAATCCAATCGAGCATTCATGAGACGTCCCTGAACGAGTCTGACCCATGGAGGCCCAGTGGGGGATCAGATTTGACTCCAACCTGTCAAGGCATTTGGGTTAGGGTCCTGTGGTTCCTGGCACCAGCACATTGGTGGCAGATGCTTTGAGTCCTGTAGGCTGCAAGGTGAGACCTACAAGGATCAAACTTGTTGAGGGATGTGCCACGGATGCTGGACTCATCCGGGTCAACGCCCTGAGCTCTTTGTCCCGTTCCTCGAGCCATTGCTCGAGCACACTGTCCTGCTGGGCTGGGACACGGCCATCAGGGGGTTTACTTGGTTTGAAACAGTGTTTGGACGGGTGGCGTGTGTTCAGTGGCGTCCACATAAATACCAGTGCCAAAGGATTCCCCCGCAGAATAAGTGGTGTTAATGTTCTGGCTGATCGATGTTAATATATGTGGGTCTGTCCATCATTCAGTCTGTCTGAACTGGATCTTTTCTGCTCTGCCTGTTTAATAACTGCACTCAAATTACCTGTCAATATGCAGAGTGCTATTGCATAAGTGTGCAGTCCAATCATTCTAAATAATTCAGCATAAGACCCAGAAGCTCCACTTTTATATTGATGAGTTGGCATAATTCAGGTGGAGATGTGAGGGGGACCGAACGGATGGAGGCAAATCCCCTCCTGAGGGGTGATGAGTCCTCACCTGGCTGAGCATCTTATGTCATGTCAGCCAGGCAGACTAGAACTGGACTGAGTGGCCCCGAGGCCAGGCCAGGAAGACACACACACACACACACACACACACACACACACACACTGGGTGGAAGGGTGTTTAAAGCAGCATTAAGACCATGTGACACAGTGACTCAAAGCTCAGACTAATTAAATCTTCCATGCACACTGGCCCAGGCTGCCTGAAGCAGTATATCTGAAGCACACACACACACACACACACACACACACACACACACACTGCTCCTCACCCTACTGAGTTGCTCCAGCAGTCTATGGTTCTGTTCGGAGAGCTCGCTGATGGCCTTGGTCTTGTCTCTGTCGGCCTCTCTCAGCTGGACCTGGTGGCGCTCCAGCTCGCCCTGCAGCTGCTGGACGTCCGTCTCCAGCTCGGCCACGCGGCCCTCCCATTCCCCCTCTCGACTCTCCAGACGTCGTCGCAACTCGTGCTTCTCCTGCTCCAAGTGCTGCGTGTGAATGAGGGGAGAGAGGGTCAGACCTGATTTACTGTATTGGCTTCAGTTTGCAGAACATCAGTAGCAATGAGATCATTGAGGGTGGGACAAAGTCTGAGACCTCACAGAGACGCTGGTGCTTCAATAGACTGGAAAAGTTCTGCTCACTGTGTTGAAGACAAAAAGGGTGGCGACTCGTTCATCTTAATAAACATTACTGTACAACAATAAAGGCACAATTCAGCTTTCATTCAAGGGCTCAAATTGCCTTTCTTGACTTTTTTTTTACCTCACATGGTGAATTCAGGATTTAAATTCTGGTGCCAATAACATAAAACAAAACATTAAGGATAAAGAAAGTTTGACTATGGAGCTGTACACCAGAAACAGAAGTCTTTCTGTCTTTCTGGCAGAACCAGCCTCTATGACAGGCTCAAATTCAGACATGTAATCTAGAGATTTTGAACTGAGGCTGTCTTGTTTCAGTCGCACCTGGAGCGACAGTTCAGCTAACAAGAAGCTTCTTTATATTCTCTGGGTGGCAACGGACAGCGGACAGATGCACTGCAGCACCGGCGGCTGCCAGGGTTTGGATGGGGGGGGGGTTGGTGTGGTTAAATCCAAGGTGGAAGCAGCTGTGCCCACTATTTTCATCTCTGTGTAAATGCCCCCCAAACAAAAGGAGGGATCAAAGAGAATCAGAACAAGATCACAAAAAACGCTGGTAGAACAGGAGCTGTAACAACATCAGTGATAAGACGGAGAACGATATTAAGAGGCAGCTTATTCCTCTGAGCTGCAACATGAGCATGAATGTGGATCAAAGGGCTGAACAGATGTACAGTAGATACAGTAGTCGGCCGCAGGATTAGTCTTTGTGTTCTGTCTCCGGCCACGTGTTGGCTTGTGTGAAGGATTTTGAAAAACAGCACAAACAAAAGCTCAGCTGTGCAGCATTCACTGTAAACATCATGTGTGAAATATATAACACTTTTCGTTACACCTGGCTGTTAGTCACCGTGAAGGACAGAAACAAGTGAAGTTGACTTTATCTTTACATCAGAACGACCAGCAAGTTTTAAAAACACCTAAAGTTAAAGGGGCACCGTGTAGTTTTGGAGAATTTTCATATTTACAATATTAATGAGGTAATAAATATTTATTTTGTTCCATAACTGAATAAACAAGATGTTCGCAGAGGAAAGTAAAGGTCCCCGGAACACTGTTTGAAGGTAGAAAGGTGGCAGGGTCCGCCACACATAAACAAAGTAAATCAGTATGAAATTGTGTTTTTCTTTAAGGTCAGTTTGTTCGATCATGAGTTGGTTAATTTAGTAATAAAGATCCGTCTTTTCTGGTTAAAATGTCTTCACCAAAACTACATAGTGCACCTTTAATAGCATATTTGGTGCAATTATGTCAGAAACAAAAGGTGCGCTCCGTAGTTTTGGGGAGGACATTTTGTTCAGAAGAGAAAGATCGTCATAAAAACAAACTAAATAAAAAAAAACACTCTTTGTGTTCATGACTGAATAAACTGAATAAACCCACTGACCTTAAAGAACACAATTTCATACATGTTTTACTTTGTTTACATGTGGCGGACCCTGCCACCATTCAAGAACAGCCTGTTTATTCAGTTGCGGAAGGGATGAATATATCTATGTTTGATTTTAAATTGAATTTCTCATCCAAAACTACACAGTGCTTCTTTAAAAAGGGCAGCAGCCTGGATGTGGAGCTCTACAGGCAGCACTTGTTATGATCCTCCTCAGTTTGTTTACATCCTGAAGGCCCAGACTTCTCTCTAGTATTCAGGCATTTTTCTGGATGAAGCCAGAGACAGGCTTAAAACTTGAGTGAATTATATTTTCTGTTCTTACTTTACCTCTAATTTCTCGTTGAGATCTTTGTGCATTTTCTCATATTGCTTGGTCAAGTCTTGGTTTCTCTCCAGCAGCGCTTTGCCGAGTTTAGCAGCTAAAACCAAGTCTTTCTCCTTTTGACGGAAGAGCGACAGCAAGTCTGCGTTGTGCCCCACCGCAGGCGTCTCTAGGTCCGACAGCTGGTCCTCGTCGCCCCGGTCCCCGGTAAGCATGGCCAGTTCCTCCTCCAAGGCCATGCCGAGGCCTCCGGAGCCGGTGTGCCGCAGCGGGTGACCCTGCACGCCGCCGGGCTCCTGAGCGGCGGGGCTGGCCCGGGGCTCCATGCAGTCGCTGTCCAGCTCCAGTGGTGCTGAACCCACGGCAGACGTCTGCAGGTCGAGGCAGAAAGCGGACATCGCCGCCCGGCGGAGGAGAAGCCAACAGATGAGAGCCGAGTGATTTCACTCCGGATGAACCCACCCTGCTCCGACAGGGTTGGGCTGACCGGACCGGCTTGTAATCGACAATTCATCCATCACCCCCGCCCCGCAATTCCGAGCTGGATCCGGTCGGATTGTAAACTGCTGTCTTCCGAGTTCGCTCACGTCCTCTTCTCCTCGTTAACCCACCAGCCGCAACTCCGGCTCTGATTGAATCCCGGCGAGCGCCGCCTCCTCTGCAGCTCGCTCCCCGGCTCTCTGTGATCGGACACACTAAATATTCTTATCCCGGAATAAACCGCCTCGTGGAGCTCTCCGCAGCGGTCGCTCGGTCATGGTCCATCCCGTCCCGGGGTCCTCGGTCCCCCATAATGATCGGCCTGTTACACCGGAGGCATCCGCCGAGCCAAACAGATGAGCGCGGTCCCGATGCCTTCTCAACCTCTTTGCCGTCTTCGACGCGCGCTCCCGCCACGGTAGTGACGCCAGCTGCGACCTGTTACAAACGGCCAGCCCATTGGCTGAAAATGATAGCGCCATATTTTGGTGCCTCACACACACATCTGTGACATCCAGCAAAAGAGCACGTGAAGAAGAGAAGCAGCAGGCTGGTACCTCCAGTGACGCAGCAGCCGTTGGTGAAGCCAAAAAAAAAACAAAACAAAACGGTGATGTTCGAAAAAACACATAAATGTATATTTTACATAAACTGACCCTTAAAACCTAAACTCTGATGATGGATTTTGTTTTTCTTGTATCACATATTACTTTGATAGTAAATAAGAGTGTTTTATTTTGTAGTCCTAGAACTTCAGCTAGCTTAGCATGTTTTAACTTCCGGTTCTCTCTTGTCAAAGTCCAGGAGTTTTTTTTATTTGGTTTCTGGTAAATGCCTTAAATAAGCTCAGTGGTTACCACATAGTTAAGATATGTTGTTCTACGACATAAAACACTAATTAAATGTCCCACAGTTTAATTATAAAGCTCTTAAAATGGCGGTTGCTAACAAGTGGCTAAATAGTTGAAGCCACCACCCTTCCGGTGGAACCCATGGAAACTACCATACATGTCTCAGAAAAAACGTTGTATGGTAGTTAATACGAATTATTTTTTGATCTTGCTTTAGTTATTATGATGTTTTTCAATCCAAAAGATAATTTTCCAGGTCAGAAAGTCGCAGTTTGTCTTAAAACTAATAGAAGAATCAGACTGTGAAAATCGGTCATTAATTGTAAAGACTACACAGCCAACAGTCATGTTCTAATGAAGGCCTCTTTGAGCATTCACCAAAATCCGTAACTTAAACCTTGTAGATCTACTCTTTTATATTAACTACCTCACAAAACTGACAAACCACCATTTCACATAACACTATTTGTCAGTCTGGTCAGTTTTATTGTGATTTTCATCTTTTTTCGTACCTTTTCTGTGCCGAGTTGGCGGCCATGTTGGTGTAGATGACATATACTGAGCAAGACGATGTGGTTCACGCAGCTCCACGCAAAACTAGATGGTATTTTAATTTATTCATAGCAAATTGTGATTTTCATGACTTTCTCATCTAATTTCACAAACATTATATGTTTACTTCTTGGCACAATTCAAACAGGATTGAAGAGTGATTTGTCTCTTTCCATTCACTAACATATTTTTTTTTCCAAAATAAGGTCCCATGGTATTTTGACTACTTACAACATTTGAGCAGTTACAGGTGAACAAATTAGGAATGAAGCAGCTAGCTGGCTGGTTTAACTAATCATCGGTTAATTAAGAAAGAGAGAGGAAAGAGCTAGGAACAAAGGGGAAAATGAGACTTGTTAACTAATGAACAGTCACTCATGGAGTGACTAATTAGTAATTAATGAGTCCATTTCTTGATGGACTAATGTTAAAGTTATTAGTTAACTCCAAAAAGTTAATAATTAACTAAGGGTTAACTGCCAGCTAGTCCCTCATTCATTCCTCATTTGTTCCTCACTTGTTACCATTGAAGAACTACTCAAATTGTGTTGCTATCTTTTTAACATTTGCAATTTGTTTCCCAAGCGAGTGTTTAATAGATAAAGAAAGGAGTTTAGTGTGCCTCAACCACTTCACATGGAGCTTGAAGCCTGTGTTGTGCTCTCAGTGCAGGGCACTTCTGTGACATGAAAATAAAAACTCAAAGGAGTTGAGTCCAAAGTTAAATGCAGCACATGGATACAGACCGCAAACTTTAATTCAAAGACTAACGTTTTGATGCCAGAGTCATCTCAAACGTTAATGACTCTGATGAAGACACACATAGCATTGAAACGTTAGTCCTTTAATATAAGTTTGTGGTCTGTATCCGTGTGCTAGAGTTTACCTTGGACTTTGTTCCATGAGTTTTATTTACCTGTGTATGTTTCATGTTATTATTGCTTCATTTCATTGTATTTATTGCCTTCCTAATACAGTACATATCCACAGTGGTGGAACATGACCTGATCTGCTGAGATGCTGTATTATTAGACTTCCTGTGCTGCAGTTTTGAGGTAGACATCTTGCACTGTACTTGAGTATCTCCATTTTATGCTGGTTTCATTCCACTCCAGAGAGACATATTATGTGTTTTACTGTTATACGGTATATTAAAGTACCAGATATGACAAGTTTTTAAAACTAGCTCCACATTCAACATTAACAGGCTTCCAGGCTAGTCCCTCAGAATTATAAAACCAATGCTGATACCAAAGTACAATGTGCTGATGATATTCATGTGCTTTTACTTGATTAAATTATGAATGCAGGATGTTTACTTATGGTGTTTTACTACTTTTACCTACTAGGCTATATCCCATATTATTTTCAGTATTCTTTGTTTTGGATATCTGTCCATTTTTTGTGTATTGTGTGTATGTAGTATTTAGTAAGTGTGGTGTATTTTAAGACAAATTAAAATTAGATTCATTCAGATATGTTAAAAAGCTAAAAAAAAATTTAAAAAAGTGTGAAAGCGATTTAATTATAGCTGTCGCATTTTTGGCAGATGTACACATGACTCCATATGTCACACTAGACTCAGCAGTTAGTCATGACTCATCCCCGCAGGCCATCAGCCTGGGCTTCTTTTTTTTTTTCAAAGCCATGCGGCTAATTTTTATTTTAAAGGTATTTTTCTCAGTTATGGTTTTTTCCCAAGTCTATTAAATAAAGAACTCAGATCAATTCTTCTCATCAAGCTGGACCTGTTATGCTCTTTGATGTGGATCTTATGTTTCACAGAGGGAAGGTCAGGCCATAAATTAAAGTTGAAGATACATTAGGATTTGGTCTAGATGAGTGTGAGCTGAGGTTAAAGTTTAAGGAATTAAAATCCTCACCATACAGCAGTATGTGTATGTGCATATTGATGGTGGATGAAGGGGTAGCGATGGAGTGAGGATGTTGGGGGTGGTGCATCGGTCATGAATGATTACAAACAAAGCCTCTTGAGCTGATAAAATGAAGGCACAAAAGAAGTGGGTCACAGGCTGCTGGTCCACTGTCTTTAGCTCCAGGGGCCGTGGGGGCCACTCAGTGGAGGCTCTAATGGGTGATTTCCTGAAAGCACATCAAAACCTCACTGCACGGCTCAACTGCTAAGCTGAATGAATTTCACAGCCCACGTTATCCTTATTAGTGTAATGCTGCTGATGTTTGGTTGATGGCAAATACAAGGAAAAACAACCATGTTTGTGCTTTAGGAAGAATAACACACTGATGTACAGCTTGATCAAACAGTTTGGTCAGTAGCTTTTACCATTATGATTATATTTTCTATTACAAACAATATTTATAGTTAACATTTTGGCTATAACACAGCAGGTCAATATAATGAAAATTATATATTTAAAGTGAAACTCTCACCAAAATGCAACCTAGGCTTTTTTTGTGAATGTATATGAGTCAAGCCTTTGTGTAAAAGCACAATTACGACAAAAGAGGCACTTTTAAGATTGACCGCATTTTCGTTTTCAGCTCAAACTCATTTTCAATGGGAGTGCTACGGGCACTTTAACGATAGCATCAAATCGCTATTTTTAAAACAGTAAGAAGGCTCGACACAACATGAAACTTTGCTCATAGTATCACCAGGGTCTTTACACATGAACACGAGCATTGAGAACATTGTTTGTGTACACAGAGTTTACTAAAAAGAGAGTTTTTGAACAACTCACGTTAGCAGTAGCTTGTTCCTCTAGCCGTCGTCATGGCAGCCCAGACGAACTCGGGCATCGACACGTCTGGATCGAGTGTCTGTGGTTCAGTTGAGCTAAGTGTAGAGAGTTTTTTGGCAAGAGTTTCACTTAAATGTTAAAACATTATTGCATAATGAGTAAAGCATTTATATATTTTTTTGTCATGGTAAGAGAACAAACTAATACTGTAAATAACTAATAAGACTTAAAGATGCCCTATGAATAAACAAACTGACCTAAAACACAATTTCATACTGTTTTACTTTGTCTATATGTGGCGGACTCTGCCACCTTTCCTGCTTCAAACAGTGTTCTGGGGACTTTATTTGAGAATAGTTTGTTTATTCAGTTATGGAAGAATATATATATTTCCGAGTTTCGATTATTAACTAATTGATAATGTAAATATTACAATTCAGAGTTTGAATTTCTTCCCCCAAAAATACACACTGCCCCTTTAAGACTACCACATTGCCTTGCCTCTGTAAATTGCCTTCTACTGTACTGTACAAACTGACTGTCATTGCTTTTTATTATAGACTGTGGCTCCCTCTGTAGAAAAAAAAATGATATTGCATTCACATGCCATTAAATCAAGGGTAAACAATCACAGCCTTCTTACACTGCACAGCTTTAAAGAACTGCACAGATCAGATCTGAAAACTACTTTGGGGTTGTTGTGTTATAAAACTCCTCAGTTTTATGATTGATTGTAATCACTTTAAGTATAGGATTTGTTGTTGTTTTTTAATGGAGATTATGTTAAGGATTCGTAAATAGCTATGTAATAAATGTCTACAGTCGTACAGTTGTAAATCACAGTTTACAGAGCTCCATTCATAGATGTCTCATGTTCTGTCTGTGACCGATTGTTAACAACTTCAAAATCATTTTCTGTAAATTTGCGGGTGGCAACGTCTCATGAAAACTAATAAGCAACTCTGAATTCCCTCAGTGAATCTAGCTCCTTTAATAGTGGCAGTTTAAAGCGAGCACCTAGAGCAGAGTCTTCCCAGTACTTAGTGTACTGTGCTTATGTAACATCAACCCTTAGTCATACAGGCCTGACTCTGAATTTTTTCCAACTAATACAAGGTTGTGCTGTCTGTTATGTAATGGAACCAGGCTCTTCAAACCTCTAGATTGCAGTATTTCTCTCTGATAGCCCCTAACCGCACACATACATGACAGATCACACAAGATATAGACATTTAGCTGTATCAGAATTTAGCCAGTGGATGGCAGTGTTTGTACTTCTTCTAGATGACCTGTGAAGCTTGTGGCACCTGCTGAAGTAGCTGATAATTTAAGTTTCCCTGGTTGACAGTTTCTGCCATTGCTTCTCCATTTGGTATGTGCAGCTTTTCAAAATTTAACAACTACTTGTACGTCACATTATGACACATTCATGAGTAAAAACAGTATCGTGCTGACAATCTGCAGAATATCAGAATCTGAATTGATTCTGAAGTAGTTAATTACAGGATATTTCAGTGAAACTATCGAATGAAAACAGTTGATATTAACGTCATATCTTGAAGTTGTGATTTACTGACATCAGTATGAAGATGGGTTGTATATTCACAGTGGTTTGGAGTGTTGGGCATCAAACTGATGTTACTAAGCAACAAGATACTGTATGTCTCTAAGGCCAATCCCAACACAATCCTGAAGTAGAGATGGAATAATACAACTGTTTTGATAGTTTCACTGTATTGTACCAATGTTAAGGGATCTTAATGTGGCGTGGGAAAACACAACTATTGTTTTTATCATTGCATTAACTGAGGATGCACAGTTATGTATTGTTTGCCACAACAGGCTGTACTGTAACTGTGAAGGTTTAAAAAAAAATGTGTCAGGCTGACATATATAACATACTGCATTATGTAATGGCATCAGATAAAAGTAGGTTATGTTCATTAATCATTACACAATTTTTCCTAAGCATATTCAAGAAAACTTCTCTCTGAATCAGACGTTTCTCTGCTGCACAGATACCAGACGGAATGGGTGTCACTCTCGAGCAAACCTATTCAACTGGCGGTTTAGGGATGAATGATTTTTATGGGCTATTCCAGAGGTTAGCATTGCCCTGGTTCCCTCGACAAGAAGCCTATGGGATTTTTGGGAATTGGCAGAGAATAATTTCTGTGGCAAAATAATCTACACAGATGAACGCCACTTTTGTGATTTTCGAAGTGTAAATGAAGTCGCTAGAAGTAAAAAGCTAATGTTAGGCTATAAACAGACTATATTGCTGCCGCATGACTGAAACATCACCACCACTAAGCGTCTTACTACACAATTACTGTACATGTTTTCTATAAGTTGATAAATGTACAATTTTAAAGTTAAAATCAGAATGAATTGTGACAATTTCTGTAGTCCTGTTTAACCACTTGTTAGCAGCCTCCATTTTAAGACACTTTAGCACTTTATAATTATATTGTATTACTTTTAATGATTTGTTTTATGTTGTGGAACAAAACATGTTTATATCTTCAGCCTGTTGTAACCACAGACATTTAACCAAAAAACAATTTTAAAAAAACGTATTGACTTTGCGACAGGGAACCGGATGTGCAAAAATGCAAAGCGATTTCCGATTTCCGGGTTTTAGGACTACATTTTTAAATGATTGATTGTTGATTGTTTTAATGATTGACATTTTTGCCACAATAAATCCTTCAAACCAGCAAAGCGCTCATTTCATATATAAGATCTATGGTCCTGTGCTGTAAGCTAATCAAAAATGTGCATTGTTGGTGATGAAACACCGCCTTTAGCGCACGAGTGTCACAGACTTGTAGCTAGCTAGCAAAAGTTTCAGAAAACCGATTGACAAAATGACGCTTTCACCGCCGAAGAAAGGAAAAGTTAATGCCGAAAGTCGGAAATTCAACGGCAGCTGGACTCAGAAATGTGTGGACATACGAGGAAACTGCCGAGGGCAAGTAAAGGATTACAACCTGCTGAAAGCACTTTAACACAGCGCCTGTCCATCTGTCTCCGGTGAGTGGCAGCTTCTTAACAGGTGTTTTAAAATCAATAAGCAGTAACTGTGAAAGAGACTTCGCTGTGATCTGTATGCAGTAAGTTGCTCAAAAGAAGGCCGAATAAACAACACCATAATGCTGCCCTGTAAAAATCCTAAATGTATACTTGGTCAGGTCTGTCGGCTAGATGACAAGCAAACAACTTTAAAAATGCTTGTTTCCTGGATGGAGTTCGGATCGATCAGGGCTATGCTGTGCTGAAACATATTTCCATGACTTGCCAGGTTGTCCGACTTCCTGGCACAAGTTCCTCGATGTCAGCTCAATTTTTTTCCTGTCTCGGTATGAATAGACGTCTTACTAAGCAAAATACATAGCAA
Source organism: Diplodus puntazzo (assembly GCA_963678695.2). Taxonomy (NCBI): domain Eukaryota; kingdom Metazoa; phylum Chordata; class Actinopteri; order Spariformes; family Sparidae; genus Diplodus; species Diplodus puntazzo. The sequence goes on along the minus strand of OZ023159.1, from coordinate 32,528,306 downwards.
GCTCCCTTCATTTTTAACTTTTGCAATCTTTTTGCTAATTTCTGTGTTTTGCTTCATAGTACAGGCTGTTATTGAGCTCAGTAAGAGATGAAAAGACACAAAGCTAGACCTAATGGTCAATGTTTTGATAATTTTAGCTAATCTTAGCTTTATTATTCATATTGCTAAATGTAAAATAAACTCCACCCGTATTTATGTGCTATAATGAAATCCCACTTATATTAAGTTCCTGAACTTAATGCCCAAACACACCAAAGATCTCTATGTATTATTAGAAAATGACATCACCAATGTAGTGCATTGATCTACATTTCTTTTTTAATGATAATTTGCTTTTACCCTGTTTTTACTATATGTTATTGTCTCTGTTTTAATGTCTTATGCGTTAAGAAGTTTAAAAAACAAACTGTAAATTGTTGCATTACAGTTTGTAAATTGGAACTTTGTAAATAAAATTTTAAAAAGTCATGTTCCAAAAAAAGAAGCTACTTAAGAGATGTAAGAATTGAACAGATTATACCAAACAGCTGACATGAAGTTGCATCACATACCTGTGTTTTAAATATGTTTCACTTTTGGGGCTGTGTCACAGCTTTTGTTGCAAAGAAAAATAAATACTTGTTGTGATTACATAAAGAAAGCCTAGTTATGTTCTTCTTTAATTTATGCTTGCACTAGTTTTGCAATGTAGCAGAATGTGGCGCGCTGTGTCAAGTGAAATATCTGGCCCCCCGGCCCTTAGCTCTTTGCGAATGTGATTGAATAGCTCTGCTGTTTGTGAGGCAGGTGATGACCTCATCCTGCGTAGGGAAGTCTTTAATTGAGGGCTCTTCCTGGATATTTGTTTGTGCAGATCTGCTTCTCTGTATGAAAGAAGCCTGATGCAACTGAGTGAAAAACTAGAGTGGGACTCTGCCAAATCACAACAATCCCCCAAGCGTAATCCAATATTTACCTCGATAGCCTTGCATCACTGTAAATTTGAAACCACCCATAACTGCTTCACCATAATTAAAGCCACCTAACTACGCATGATTTCTTTCTACAAGATCAATGAATTATGTCCTGAGAAATTAGTGAAAATGTCAAGTGCCGAGACCCTTCCGCCATCCAAGTTTCAGTAGTTTTTTATGTAGTCCTGCTGAAAAACCATCCAACAAACGGACACGGGTGAACACACAACTTCCTTGGCGGATGTGGATGCACATGATTTGATTAGTACTACACACATGAAAGTTTAATTAACAACCACTAAGAAGTATGAGTGAGTCATGCCCTTGTTGTCTGTCTGCCACTGATTACTGTAACACTCATTGATTGTACAGTACTGTGCTTTCACCTTCTGAGCATTTTGTCCCTTCTGCTGAGCTGATGTACGACTGCTTGCCAGGTTCGGTTCTGCCATCTGTTACAGTGTGTGTAATCTGTCAATGTTTGTGTGCGTGTGTGTGTGTGTGTGTGTGTGTGTGTGTAGCTTGTAAGTCAGTATCACAGTGACGTGTCACTTGGCTTACACTGGCATGAAAAACAAGACATTAGAGGTGAGGCTGAATTAGTGTGTCAGACACTTGGGAACTTGTTAGGTTGTGACATGACATCAACTGTAACACCGTTTACTCTGGTATGTTAATGCTTCCATATGCTTTGTTACATCGTTGTCCGCATACTGTTGCAGTGTAATCTATTACAGAGGCATTAAGAGATTGTTCTGATGCAGCTCACAGCAGAGTCAAGGGTGGAGGGGTGAGAGTGACAGTTTGTTGCTGTGTATTATTATGATATATTGTTAGAAAGCTCGTGTTAAAGGGACTCTGTGGAGTTCAGGGCAGCTGGGAGCACTGTTGATAAATCTGTTCACGTGTGCGTCCCCCGTTTTGTTCGAGTGTCACGCACAAGGACACATGTGCAGGAGGAGATACGTAATTATATATTTTCGTTTGAAGGTGTCGCACATTTATCACTAATTGACAGTTTGCGGCCATAAAGACACACAGCGGTGCTCAGTGAAGGTGAGGAAGAAGAAGAAGAAGATTGTACGCTCGCCTCCAGGATATAATTAAAGTGTTTTCATGAGAAACACTGAATGTAAAGATAAATGAGTTGGCAAGATAACTCAGCAGGGAACTTTCAAAGGATAACTCCACCAACTTTACACATTAAAGGAGCACTTTATGACATTAGAGAAGAAATTCAAACTGAGAATTTTTAATATTTACAAAATTAATGAGAAAGTAATACGTAATAGAAATACAAAAAATATGTTTTTTCCCCTAACTGAATAAACAAGCTGTTCTCAGAGGAAAAAAGGTCCCTAGAAAACTGTTTGATGCTAGAAAGGTGGCAGGGTCCGCCACATGTAAACAAAAACAAGCAAAGTTTATTTAATTTGTTTAGGCAGAAGAAAACAGTCAATGAAAATCTTTTTCTTCGGATTGACATTAAAACTACATAGTGCTCCTTTAAACTGTGTTTACAGGTCTAGGGGAGAACAACAGGAAGCTGCATGTGCTTAGTTGCATTGTGGGTAATGTAGGCACCAGGTTTTGACAAAGAAGATAAGGGCTTGGAAAAACTGGGCGAGAGTCTGGTTTTGTTGTATTGATTTTAATAATTTGTCTCCAGCGGTGTGGACTGTTTTTCAAAACCTGGCACCTACATTACCCACAATGCAACTTGGCCATTAAATTACATCACTAGAGGCAGTTTATTAGATTCAATACAGCTTCCTCAGAAGCCACAAAAGGCTTTATACAAATTTGTGTGCCTTCTATAATGATAATTAGTATAAGCATTAGTAAAAATGTGTTAAATAGATGACGTTACCCTTTAAGTCTGAGTTGTATCCAGAAGCAAGAAGAACACATTTGTAAACATACAATAAAATTGAAGGAAAAATATAAGTAAAGGTTTATGACACTAACCTTTATGGGAGAAAATGGTTATCAAAAAAAAAATCTTACATTAACAAACATTTATTATTTAAAGTATTGTTTTTCGCACTTCAATAAAAATGGCCCCTTTTGCTAAAAACCTTGAAACAATTTACTTTTCGACACTACTATTTATGAAACATTTGCCGTGTTAATTTAACTATACTTTCTTCTTTCTTTAAACTGAACCTGCATCATCTTTCCTTAAATGTTCTTGTATACTTGCAGGCAAAAGCAGATCCTCACTGTCATAACATCCTCGTCCTGCCAGTTTTCAAATTGCTTCTGTTCACTTAGAGCAGGTTTGAGTATAGGGCAACTGTCTGGAGTCACTAACGAGCTGCACAATTTAAGGAATCTCCAGTAACTGACATGATTGTACAGTAGTTTGCATGTATTGGGCGCTGACTGTTATCGCAGTGTGTCAAGCTGCATACATTAGTGTGATTAGTGACGGCTGCTGCAGTATGGGGAGAGGAAGGAAGAGTCGGAGAGGGGGGGGAGCGATTGACAGAAAAGAGAGATGGGGGGCGGGTGAGAGTTTCCTCTCACTCTCTACAGTATGTGATCACTGGTCTGCTGCATTACTCCACAATGCTATTTCTCAGTAGTCCTCCACTCCCTCCCTCTCTCCTCCGCTCTGTTTCTGTGTTAGCAGTAATCTCCAGTCGCTCTCGCTGCCTCACAGCTCTCTGCCCTGCCACAGCACATCTCTCTCTCCCCTCGGCTCCACGCTCTCCCCAGTGAGGATGACATCCCCGAATTTGATGAACCAGCGAAGCTCTCATTCCGGCTGGTGGCTTCCGAGGGAGACCCCACATGAACGGGCTTACTGGACGAGGTGGTGCCGCGTCTAAGGAGCTTGGTTAGAAAACATCAGCTGTAGCAGCCTCCGAGTAAGTGCGATACTGTTTCACTTACAGTCATATCAAAGATAAGGAAAGGGGGTGAGGGTGAGGTGAGTGTTTTTTGCTTTACAGCTGTGAGCTGCTACAGTGCATCGTTATTTTATCCATCTCAGCATGATGGAACTATTACGTGACTGATTGATTGACTGACACTAAAGCTGAGGATTTATGGACTGATGTGATAGCTATGGGTTGCACCGATGTTTATGCAGCAGCAGCTGTATCTTGTCTGTCAGTAATGAGCTCTATTCTTGGTCACGACACTGAAATGCCGTGTCTTTGTTTGCCCATTTCTCTTCATTGCTGTGCTTACTGTAGCATACACTCATACAGATGGCTATCGCTCCCTTGGGTGGCGTTCAAACTCTGCACTGTTGTGATATGGTCACAGTGATACCGCTGCACGCTTATATCACACGTCTGATCGGTCTACGCCGAGGAAGTTTTTACAGAAAGTTGATCCATCACGCAGGGTTTTGCCAAATGATCCCAACTAAGCGTCCAGTCGGTGGGGTGTCATAGTAGTCAGGGTTGAGATTCAGTCCGGAGAGAAAGATGGAATTACAAAGTGAGTCGGAAAAAGTGTGACAAGACGAAGACGGTGGTTGGAGGAATGTATCTCTATGGTAACAGCAGGTTTTGCCAAGGGTAGAGGAGAGGTGAAGGGAGCGTGCTGCTTCTTTCTGGCGCCTATTCAACTGGATCATAAATAACAGTACTGACAGGACTTCTCAGGACAAAACAGAATATTAATGGAGAGCTTGTGGGAGCGACAGAGAACAAATTATAGATGGAGAGATGGATCAACACAGTATTATGTTCAGCAACCAGATAATGATTCATGCTTAACATACAGTGTATTCATTATGGTCAAAGGTTTGGCAGGAGGGACTGTGTTGTCACATCTGTTGGTGTTTACTTTAATTTGTGTTTACCTGTTTGTGGAGACAGACCAAATTGGTGGTGGTGGCACAGAGGAAAATGAGGGACACCTGCGCGTAGTCAAAACCAAAAAGAACTCTCTGCAGAGCGAATCTGTCAATGCTAATGTGAGCTCTGATGAGAGAGAGAGAGCTCTTCCGTTCCATATCCTCAAGTGTCATTTTCCCAAAAGCCTCCTTCAGAAGCCCACACTGATCCTCTTTGTCATTTGGATTTGTGATATAATGACAGACTGGATTTTTCAAGTGCTTTCCCAAGTGCTCAGCGCACTTTTATGGATTGAGATGAACAGTCAGCTCGGCCACCACAGATGGGTTATGCATCAGTGTCAGATCACTGGGGTGCAGGTTTGAAGCTTTGGCAGCCCGCGATGAAGCGGTTATTAGTGTCATACGGAGCCCACCTTGTTATGTAATCGCCATCCAACAGCCTTGTCACTGGAAAGTTGTGGAAATATCAGTCAATTATTTTGACTATTACAATAATTTAAAAATGACAATTTTTCTCCCTACAGGAACCGTAGACATAATGACTAATAAAATGTAACAAAGACCAGTATTTCCGTTCTAACCATCAGGCTACACACATTAGGCTCTCCAGAAGCAACTGCAGCACCATTAAGCCATTCATATGTGTAAACTCTACACAATTTTCTTTTCTAATTACTCTAAAAATATGTTTGAAAAACTCTCAAAATGTATATTCAAATGCTTTCAGACGCTCTCATGCATGAATTTTGCCACCCAATGCGAATGCACCAGGCCTATTATGCACCTCAAGAACAGATTCAGTGGATGAGGCTGCGTTTACGGATTGGCCCGGGTTAATCTTCAAAGCCTGTGGTGTTTAGCAGGAAACTACGGAGCTGGAAAACCAAATTTGAGTCAGAGAACTGCTGCAATTGCAGAAGCCTGAAGCCCTCAATCTCCCTTCGCATGACTGTGGTATTACTAATTTGTTGTTGTCATGACAATAGGCATAAAATGCCTCTTAGTTTATGTGGAGAGGGTGGACTGAAAGATCAAACTAGAGGGGAGTATATGGGAGAAGGACTGTGAGCTTGTTTTTTAGAGAAGAATCTGTGCCACTACAAGGTTGCAACAGGTCTGTGATTCACCGCTGCCTACAGCCCATACAGTAGCACTGGCCCCTGGTCACCCTGCAGACTGAATGTAGAGCAACACCATGACTGGGATGCAACCTCTATCCACTCTCCTCCTCTTCAACAACTCTGACTCACAGCCCAGCACACATTATTCAACCCACGAAAAAGAGCTCCTCGACTGAGTTGGAAGCCAGTGTTCCTCAGTGAATGTGACCGTTCTGTCGCTGATGAGCTCCCATGAACAAGCAGCGTTTATGGAGCATTTATGATTGCATGTACCGTAGTTGTAGTGCTCGCACAGTCTGTGAAACCAAGCAGAGACTGTGGGATGGTTTTCTGGACTGGAACTGGCGCGAGGTGCCAATAACAAAAATATGGAATCGGCAAACAGAGAGAGACCAGCTCACTGGTCGAACCGCCTTTCCTGTAGTTGTAATGAGCTTCTTAAAAGTATACCATAGTTATCAGTAATTGCTTTCAGGGAGCTAATTATTGCAGAGGAGGAGCCCAGCTGCACAGTCTGTTAGCTCCGCTTATTATGGGCGGTCAGCTAGCACTTGAGTCTAGAAGGAAGACAGCCAGATCTGAGTCCCATCTGGTCCCTCGTGCAAGGATGGCACGCTGCAAAGCACCAAGTTAACCACTGGCTCGAAGTAGAAGACGTATACAACACTAAATCATGCGGTGTTGTTGGTGTCTCAGCATGCATAGATATATTGGGTTCATTAGCAGGTTCAGAGCTCTGCAAGCTGCCATGAGAAACAGGAGTAGTTCTTGATTCTTCTCTGTCTCCTCAAAATCTTGAGTCAAACCTGGTTTCTCCTCCTTTCACAGCAACATTTTGGCACCTCATCTAAATCAGACAGATTTACGGTAATATCTGCCACTGAGGTAACATGCTTACAGGCTGAACGATCAGCAGGTGCCAGTGAAAGTTCACCTCATCTGACGCTCTGCTCATGCCATCATCACTCATTACAAGCCACCTGCTCCGGCGTCATGTCATGCCAATGAAAATGGAAGACCAGTCAGTGTTCTGATGCAGCTCTGATGCACGCTGTGTGTGTGATACCCAACAACATTCCCCACAAGCGACCCTCGAGGCACGAGGGATTACGAAAGTCACATTTCTGGGGGGAAATATTCGTAAGCACCAGAGTCATCTGTCCAGACTCATAATATCTGTCGTCTATCTGCGACGTCTGCCTGGTTTTTGTTTGTTAATTCTACTCCATGTGATCTTCCAGGCAGTATCGTTACATCCCGCTGGTCACAGACACAATAGACAACACTCAAAAATTGACAGATGATATAAATGACAGTAAAAACACACAGCAGTTCGCCACGGTCCACATGTTAGCTGAGCTCAGAGCTGAGCATGTTACTGTAGGGAAGAGTGGGAGGTGAGCCTCTGCTTTTAATAGACATTCTCCCTCTGTCGCTCATTCTTCTGCCTGCCTCTTGATCACAAAAGCTGCCAAATATATCCAGTGGTGGTAAAAGAGGCTGTTGTGCGAACACGAGCAGGCTATTTATAGAATCTGTTAAGCTCGAATATGAATGCATGTTTGGTCAGCGCAGTACGAATCTCTCCTGGTGTGCTCACTAAAAATACCTTAACTATGAGCAACGTACACCTGATTGTTATCCGTGTGATCGTGTCGGACACATGGAAGTTGAAGAGTCACATTAATTGGTTACTAGGATTATGTGAATAATAATAATTGATTTGCTCAATGCCATCCTTGATTTTGGAGCCAATAATAAGGGCACATTTGCTTGATTAGCTATTTGTTTAAATGTTGAATGTAGTTTTGATTGCAATAGTCACAACTGCAATCAGATTCTACATTAATTCATGTATCTATATGTTTCGGTACATTAATTCAATAATCTGCTTTGGCTTTTATGTTTAGTGTCAGAGTACACTTGGACGATAAATCGTTTCAGACTGAAGAAAAGATCTATACAGTATGATTATAAAAGGTTAGTGTTTTACATAAGAGCATTGAGTCAGCCCTTCAGTGTTGGAGAGGTTGTGCATAAAGGCTGTTTACTGTCATGTTTTTCTCCCTCTATCTCCCATCCTCTCTCTTCACGCTCTCCTCTCCTGCAGATTAGTGACTCCATCCAACCGACGTCTCTGGATAAGACCATCGTCTTTGGGAAGAATCTCATTAAAAAAAAAAACGCCAAACAGCCAGAATTGCCGGACACATGTCACAGGTATTACTCTTCACATGGTAAGAGTTTGTTTCCAGAACGAGCTAAATCAGCCATCTGTTTGTCAGTTTGTCTTCACGCTGTAGTAGTGTGTGTGTGTGTGTGTGTGTGTGTGCGTGTGTGTGTGTGTGTGTGTGTGTGTGTGTGTGTGTGTGTGTGTGTGTGTGTGTGTGTGTGTGTGTGTGTTTATGTATCTTAGTGTTCCACGTCATTCGTAACTATTTGTGAAAATGGAGCCGTCCTTCTGGGCTGAATCCCTGACAGTTGTAGAGAATACACTTCTCTGGGTTTGAGCTCAGTGTAGCTTATGGTTCTTTTTAACACAACGTGGTGAAATTACAAACAAAAGCAACCTAAAAGTCATAAAAGAATATTAGTATATATTGTATTATGATCTTTTCCCTGTAATGTAAAACCTGGGAAAAGTGAGAGCAGAATTAGTTGATATTATTTGTGACTAAACACATTATTGATGTGTTAAACAAGGTGTTGCACTGTTACAGAGAGCATCAATCTCTCCTCCCAGTGTGAAACCAGAAGTCAGTGGTGAGTTATTTTAACTTACCAACATTGTGAAATGTCGTAATGTGTAATGAACGTAAGATACTTAGGTAACGTAGGTACATTCTTCATGGAAATAACAGAAGTAAAGTAGTAATTCGAGCCCAAACCGTGATGTTTATTTCCAACCCTAACCTCAGAGCTTTCTTGGCAAAACATTGTCACACTGTGACCGTATGAAGAAGGTCCAGTATGTGTTTCGGCCATGTTGGTTTATTTTCGTATTGGGAGATGTTGAAAATGTATTCAGTCGTTTAGGGATGAGGATGTTCTCCTTCCACAACCACCTTTATCAAATTTCATCTTTCTTTTCCCTCCATAAACAAAATTCTAGATTTTTTTATAAAAGTACATGTTATTTCAATCAGTTACAGAAAGAAAAACATTAGTAGTTTTGGAGAAGAAATTCAACCTCTGGATTTTGATATTTACAATATTAATGAGGTAATAATGCAAACTCAGAAATATTTATTTGTTCCGTAAGTGAATAAACGAGCTGTTCTCAGAGGAAAAATAAGGTCCAAGAACACTGTTTGAAGCTAGAAAGTTGGCAGGGTCCGCCGCATATAAACAAAGTAAAACAGTATGAAAAAGTGTTGTTGTGCAGTTTATTTAATCGATTACTTTGTTTAGGCATTAAAAAAAAACAGTTAATAAAGATCTTTCTCTTCTGAAAACAACATAGTGCTTCTTTAATGTCTGTTTCGCTCGGTGACCTCCATCGACACATTTGGATTTTACAGTTACACATATTGACCTACTATTTTATCTTGTAATACTAACACACATAGTAACAAAATGCAGAAAGTTAAATGAGCATGTGCTTCAGTATATTTCACACAGCAGCTCGCAGTGATGTGTGAAGCCACTTGCAAAACATGGACGACTCCATAAAGGGCGGTATGGATGTAAAACAATAGCTGTTCACCACCTCCATCCCTCCATGAGACGGCATTTCAGATCTATTTTTGTTAGATTTCTTGATAATGGTTTTGTTAACCATCGTCATCCTTTGTTTTATTCAGACTAACATCTTTTGATCCGTGTCGGAAACGACCAAACATTTTTTTAGAAGAGTTGGATTCCAGTACAGTTTCCACCCACTGCTTTTTGTGGCTCCAGCCCCCATGCTGTGTTGCTGCGGTGCCGTGTTGTTGTGAGCATGTGTCTGCACTCTTGACTGTGTGTTTGTGTTACTGTTTCGGTGCTGTGCGTCTGTGGCCGGGCAGCAAGCCCTGCTGTTTCTCCGGTTTCCAGTGCTCCTCGGGCCCTGTAATGCTGTAAAGGCACATCTAATTGTATCATCAATCGCTACCAATGACATGTGCCACCAAACAAGTCCAGCCTTGCACACTTGAACACACACACACACATTAGAAATATATCGTTGTTCGGACAGTAAGAAGATGATATCCTTAACACAGTTACGGTCTCTAGGAACACTGTAACAGATGTGTCCACTCAGACCCACGGGCCCCCAGAGATTCATTAAATGAGACTAAACTGTCAGAGTAAAGTTAGGTCCATGCTGTCTTCCAGGTTGAGCAGGAAATCTCACTCGTCCAGAGGAAGATGTCTGACCTGGAGTCAGTGTTGCAGCAGAAGGATATAGAGTTGAAGGCCTCAGAGACCCAGAGGACCATCCTAGAACAGGACCTGGCAACCTACATCACAGAATGCAGTGTGAGTAGGCCTACACTGTAACTAACTTAAATCCTTAAAGGGGTTCTGCGTAACAATGTTACGTAAGATGACGTGAAAAATTTGACTTTACCGTCAAGCCTGTGGATTTCTTTGTGAACAATACGGGTCGGATTTTCTGCGACAGTCCAAATGATGTGCCTCGTCTCAGTGCCTCTCTCTGCTCCACTAACGAAGAGCAAAGGTGGATAACGTTAGTTTAGAAATGGAGTCAGCTGAGATAAACTAACGACGAGTCCGTTTAGAATTTAAGATGAAGCCTTGCCTTGAGGGGAAGTTTAAGTTTGGATCACTGGTTATTGTTGGAGTGGATGTTACGTCCTCTGAAGTCATAAAAAACATGTCTGTTTGCATGAACGTTCATTAGGATTTGACTGTAATGAGTGCACTGGTATTTCAGGATTGCCGCTGGATAAACTGATCAGAACAGAATCATAAACAAAGGATCTTCCCATTATATCCAGTTGTTGCAGAGCTGTCACTGAACATACTGTATGTATGTGTTGATTTCAGAGTCTAAAGCGGAGTTTGGAGCAGGCTCGTATGGAGGTGTCAAAGGAGGACGATAAAGCGCTGCAGCTCCTGCATGACATCCGGGAGCAGAGCAACAAGTTGCAAGAGATCAAGGAGCAGGTAGGACGGCATCGTGGGTGTCATCTTGGTAGGTCAGTGGATTGAGATATGTTTTCTTTAGTCCTGATGTCGTGAGTCAGGGCGCGGCAAAGCAAACTGATCAACTATCTGACGCAACAGTTAATTCAGATTTAATTCGAGTATAGATCGTTGTACAGCTCCCGAAACAGCGAGCAAATGATATGATCTCTCTTCAGTGACAGAATTTTATGTGTTTTTAATTGAAGTTCTTTGATGAATTTGTGCGTGATGGTTATACTGCGTACTGTACTGTTTCATAATGGCAGTCAGATGGAGGAGGTCAAGTCGCCCAGGCTGAGTGTGTGTGGGGTGTTAATTAGACATGCACATGATGTTTGAACCCCAACACTCTCTGCAGGGGTGTAGTCAGTATAACATTAAGCACCCACTGCACAGCATGTCTGAATATGCCTCGTGTTGCAGCAGCATATTTATGTGTATCATTGTGAACTTTCTTTAAAAAGCCTTGAACCTGAATACAGAACATAAAGGTGCAGTTCATCTACTGAAAGAGATTTGTTTGTGTGCTATGTGGCTGCGAAGATTTACAACAGATTCACTTCACAGTAAAGAAAAATACATGAAGTTCATTTAAAGTTTATTAGTTTATTTGCAAAGAGGAAGCATCTTCACACCAAGCTGGTGATACAATTTGTAATTCTCTTTGTGTTATAGTGACTGCTGGGTCAGCTCAGTGTGAATCTCTGTGGGCAAAGAAGCCAGAGGAGCTTTGCTGTCCACGCAGCCATTAATTACTGAAATGTAATGTGATGAGTGTGTGGCATGTGTGAGTATTTTTGCTATATGTGTGTGTGTGTGTGTATGTGTGTGGCAGCACCTCATGACCGAGTGATGCCAGCTGTGAGAATTAAATGGTTACAAGTCTGACAGATTAAGACAACAGAGAGAAAGAGAGGAGAGAGAGTATGAAGAATCGTCTTTCTGGCATCATGCACCTTTCTTTTCCTGGGAAAAAAAAAAAAAAGAAGAAGAGAAAAAAGGTAATAGAAAAGCAACCTGTTTTCTCTCAGCCTACACTAGTGCTGGTTACCAAGCACCCAATACATTGTGCAATGGTTGCTATGGTGATGGGAGCGATATATACCTACGAGTGAAGAGAGAGCCCTGATGCAGTGGGCAGGCTGTCGTGATGAGGTGCTGGGGCCTTTGCAGCTCTCGCTGTTTGAGAAACAGATTCTTTCTGACCATCACTTGATGCATCACCCCTGAGATTAGCGGTAATGTGTCACAGATTACCTCCCACCTTCATAAACCCCCCCTGGTGAGACAGTCTGCATTTAAAACCCAGAAAATGCAATTTAAAACCCAAATCTCTATAAAGACAATATGATATCATAGAAGGGGTTTACAGAGTTCAGAAGGGTTTGTAATTGAGCTGCTGATAATTGGCAGGAGAAGGCAGTTGAAGTAATCCAGGCTGAAGCCCCCTCGCTGTTTCCCATTTTAAGAATACTTGAACTTTTAATTTTATTCCCCATCACAATTTGGAAGGCACCAACAGAAAGAAGGATTACAGCAGACGCAAACTGTCAGTGTTGATAAAGGCAGTGGTGGAAGAAGATATTTTAGTAAAAGTATCAATACCACAGTAGAAATACTGAAAGTTCTGCATTAAGGATCCTCGTTAATAAAAGTGCTGAAGTCGTAGCATCAGAATATATCAATTCTTATGCACGGTGGTTCATTTCAGAATCGTATATATGCTTGTTTTGGTTATAATGTTATGAGTCTTGTTTCACGTCCTACGTCCTCCCTTCGTCTGTTTTCCCTCCCTTCTTCTGTGATCACCTGTGTCCCATCAGTTAATCACCTCTTGTGTATTTAAGTCCTTGTCCCCTCCCTCCCTTTGTCAGTTTGTCTGTTCTGTTCTGACCTTTCCTTCCTGCGTCTCCCTTTTCCATCTTCCTGATGGACGATCCGGTTATTTTCAATCCCCGGGAAGTCGAGCTTTTTTGGCTTCAAAATGCCTCTGAGCAGCTTTCATAGGAATGAGCGTGTGTCTGGATTTAATGTGACGTCCTTGGTTTGAGTCCCCTTTTAGTGAACCTAACATATTATCGACCACTTTAACGTTGCAGCTGACAAAGATGGAGCCATTTTAAGTACTTTTTATGCTGTATTTAAGTTTAACGCATGATTAGTACCTAATGTTGTCAAATAAATGCAGTGAAAAGGAGGGTCAAAAATCCTGCTGACATCCCACAACCCTCCTCGAAGACTTCGATTGTGTTAACTCAGTTGTACACGTGAAAACAAAGTGATGGATTAGTTGTGAAAAAATGGAAAAACGGAAAGCTTGACAGAAACTCAAATCCTGCCTCCTTTGTCTCCTCCACACACATTGGAAGTCGCTACATGAAGGTGGACGTGAATGTCAGATCGTTTGTTTTTGGAAAGTTTCAGAAATTGATGGACAAAAGAGCGTTTGACACCCTGTTAGGCTAATAATCTAATGTATGCTGAGGAGCGACATCGCTATGCTAATGTGTAATGTTGCCATGTTCACAGCCTCAGAGTAAGAATAACAATATACTAAGACTCTTAGTGATATTTGTGGTGTGCGTTTCGACCAAAGCGACTGTTGGATCTCTCAAATTAGTCTACTTTTCAAGGTTATCAGTATTTTAAACAACACTACTCTGCTTAGCTGTGTTGTCCTCGTTTATAGCTGTCTGTAGCATTCAGGGAGATGAAAGAGTGGAATTCCTAGTCAGTGCACAGCTGACTGTGAGTCAGGTATAAGCAAACCTTCTATGGATAAATTAGTCGATGCTGTATCTTCATGTTTAATTTATTTCGCTGCTCATGCATGTAATCTGGCTCCGTGGTCCCATTGGTGCCTCTCAGCAGGGTTTTTACGCCGGCTAAATCCAGCATTTCATCTTGAAAAGCATCTGTCTCCCACGCTCTGTCATATGACTGCAGTGTTTATCATTTTCATGCAGAAGCCATGCAGTGTTGGAACAACAAACAGTAGATATTGCAGATAGAGCTTCGTTTTTAGAGAAAAGCAAACTGAACCACAGCCGTTGAAACCTGCCAAACATATGCAAGGAAATAATTCCACCGAAGGCACGAGAGCAAAGACCTACTCTGGAAAACTGTTTCTGTTTTGGTTGTATTAACACAAGAAGGATTAGACAGAATGGGAGTTTCACAGTTAGGTTGTAAAAATCCTGCACTTACTTTAAAATGATAATTCAACACACAAAGAAGTCTGTAGCTTCTCTGTCTCTGCAGAGACCCTGCCCTCTGCTTGTTCTTTCTTATTCCCTCATCAGTTCACTGTGCTCCGGACATTTCTGGGCGTCAGCGATTCTGGAGAAAGATAGTTGATTTCTGTGTCTCATTCCCAGGTCATCAAATACCTGTGCTTTATGATGGAGGCTCGCTGAGTGTCTTGATCGCATATTATTTACATCTTTGTTTCCTAGATGTCCTCATCATCCTTACCTTTGTTGTCACATTGGCAGTTAGAAGGTTATGTCAAAGGCATCAGAGTGCTGTGTTGCAGATATCTGCTGAAGTTAGCATGCTAACCTGCTAGCCCTAGGCCTGAAAACCCCTCCCAAGCTGCTAGCGGTGTAAACACAAAGACTCCCCAGCAGTCTGACTAGCTGCACGGCTAACAGTGCTAACGAGCAAATGGCATTTACAGTCGCGGATGTATAGAATACAGTTAGTAGCAGTTAGCGGTTACTCTGCTAATATGCTGCACCCTACATATTGCACTTTTTTTTTTTAAAAGATTTCAGTCAGAGGTTCACAAAAGTGGCCTCATCATTTCTAGCTATCAACTTGAAATGCCTGAAATGACAACTAGCAGCTAGCTAGCTAATTAGCCTGGTGTCTCCACCAATTTTAAAGTGTTTACAGGACTTGGGGAGTATGAAGCCTTTTGTGGCTCCAGAAGAAGCTTCATGCAATCTGATAAACTGCCTCCGATGATGTCACTCCCTGTCTAAATGCATTGTGGGTAATGTAGGCACCACATTTTGAAAAGGAAGAAGAATACATGGAATAAAAAAAAGGTGATGTCTCTGGTTCTGCTGTCTCAGTTCTGATCTAAACTGTCCAAAATGAGTCCAGCAGTGCTATAGGAGTGCACTGCTACACCAGTGGGCTGCTTTCCACTGCATTACCTGCATTACCCACAATGCCACTGATGGACATCCCTGGAGGCAATTTATCAGATTACATGCAGCTTCCTCTGGAGCATCAAAACCCTCAATTATACTATATTTTTTCACACATGATTAAAGAAACACAATTGTTCTTATCTTGCAGTATAGAGATAGTCCTATAGCGTAGATATTTTATTCTGACATAACACTGTTGGGCTTCTTATCTCGACGCTTTGCTCTTTCGTAGTGGTTTTGGAAAGACTAAAGAAACTCAACCCTCCCGACGTCTCAAGAGGCTGAGTTTCCATTTTGCTACAGCCCCGTGTGCATCACTACGGCGTGTGCGGTAACCAAAGCTTGACAGGCCTTTTATGCGTACTTACGGTTAGAGCTGATGATAAAGACTGTAACCAGCACCAAGATATTGAATAGACAGATAATTACTGGTTTGAAGGTCTGTCTCACTCTCTAGGAAGTATTAAATGCGTAAATCTGCAGAATGAAATGACACTATTGAGAGTGACTGCCCACTTTACAACATATTATGTGAGTTTTAAATGTTTATTTCTTTGATTTCTTGGGAGTGTCTTCAGTATGAGTAGAATAATTCAAGGCGGCTAAATTCCAACACAAGTGATGCAAGTGTGTTTACTGTATAATTCCCTGAATGAGATCACCCGAATGAGCCAAGGACAGAAAATGAATCGTACAACTGATCTCTGTAATGAAAGAATACTGTAATTCAATGCGCCTTTAACGTCATATCGACGAAAACTGTATTCCCTCGTCTTTAATTTCCTAATGCCGAGTGACTCTTTTGTCAAAGAATGACTGTTTGAAATGTAATGATGTTTCAGCTTTTTATTGAGGCGGGAAGTCACGACCAGATTTCAGGTGGTTCCCAAGAGACTCGGTCAGTTCTCAGTGATGGGAGCTGTCTACCACAGGTACTGTTATACTGTGCACCTCACTGCTGCTATTTCTTAAAAGTCAGAGTTCCCTACATTGGCTGACCGGTCAGGGGAGGCTGTGTCTTTACTCAAAGATCCAGGGTTACATATGTAACCCCTCCCTGTCCTCTTCAGGTTAAATTATTTGAGCTTTGTTTTTCACCGTGTCTGATGCTGTCGGCTTCGCTTCGTCTAATGTGTGTCGGTTGAGCGTCAGGCTCCCTGGGTGCAGGAGGATGTTGCTTTTTATTAGGCTGACAGACAGGCCGATGTTCCCTGTAAGCTGATGAGGAGGTTGAAATTAGATCTGTTAGGCCGTGACTAATTGCAATTAAACAGACATGTGCAGTAAGTGACTCTGACTGATCAGAATCTTCCGTCCGTATTACTCGTCTCTGTTCGTTGACTCTTCGTACCGTTAATGTGGTTATACTTGCAGCCATATTCGAAGTATCTCTGGACTCCTAATAGTACCAAAAAAACAAGCTTTTTTAAAGGGAAACTCCGCCAGTTTTACAGATTACAGTACTGCTGTCTCCGTCAGTGAAGCTGAGGTGGAGCATTACCATCACTGACAATCTGTCTTGTCATCACGCATCATCACCCTGGATACAGAAACTTAGGAAGGTGAAACTCCAGAGCGAGATTCTGATGAACTTTTACAGAGGAGTGGTAGAAACTAGGAAGGCTCTACAGAGGCTGATTAAAACCACCCTTGCTTAAAAAAAATGACATTCAATTGAACCTGTTCCTTTTTTATATGTAGGGGGTAAAAGCAGTATAAAGCCTTTAGAGGCTCCGGAGGAAACCGCATGTCATCTGATAAATTACCTCTAAGTAAAACGCTTTAAGTGTTTGTTCTCCTCTCTTATAAGGTCTCGGTCTGACTAACATCACTGGAGGCATTTTATCAGATTACATGCAGCTTCCTCTAGAGCCACAAACGGCTTTACACTGCTTTTTTTGCCCCCCAACATATGCAGTAGCACTCCTCGAGACCTGTAAACACACTGTAATGTGTAAAATTGATGGAGTTACCCTTTAATTTGCCCCCACTGTGCTGAACCATTTTCATCCTGTTCAGGTTGAATGTGCCGCTCTTTCCAGTAGCTTATCTAAAATACATCTCTTATGAATGAGTTTGTTCTTATAAATAATGCAGTGGCCTCCAAATGGAACATTTTCCTCAAATAGGCCAATTTGTCCTTAAATTTGCTGCACTGGTAGAAGGGCAACCTTAATGGCAGATACAGACAAGTATATTCAGAGTAACTGGATAAAGTGCTTGCAAGTACCCACATTTGGAAGAGACGGCCTCCTTTTCCAGGAACTGTTTGGCAGAGGTTTGTGCTCTATTAAGTGGAATTTACTTTCGTGATTTTGGAAATTTCCTTTGCTAATGTTATTGCTCCTTTCGTGTGGAAAAGGACGATCTCCTCTGTCCTCTCCCGTCCTACTCCTCTCCTCTCTCATCCAGGGGCTTTCTGTGGTCTCTGTGCAGGAATATCATGCCCAGCTGGAGGAGATGCGGGTCTCCATCAGACAGCTGGAGGAGGACCTATCGGCTGCTCGTCGCCGCAGCGACCTGTACGAGTCCGAGCTGAAAGAGTCTCGGCAGAGCAGCGAGGAGCTGAAGAGGAAGGCTGCCGACTACCAGCATCGGA
This sequence comes from Diplodus puntazzo, assembly GCA_963678695.2. Taxonomy (NCBI): domain Eukaryota; kingdom Metazoa; phylum Chordata; class Actinopteri; order Spariformes; family Sparidae; genus Diplodus; species Diplodus puntazzo. The sequence continues at coordinate 32,510,523 of OZ023159.1, read as the reverse complement.
TGCAGAAGGTCTACACTGTAACTAAAGGGGTTAATGATCCTGAGAGAAGTTCTCGTTTATTTGACACATACTCTGCTTATTCTGAATCAAAGTATGGCTCCGCATGATTGGATTCTGTTCAGCGTAACTCGCTTGTAGTCATTATGACATTTCTACCGTACTGTCTGCTTACCGTGATCATAACCAGGAGAGATCTCAGAGTTTTCTTTATCTTCACAGGCCAAAGAGCAAGGCAAAGCAGAAGCAGACGACCAGATCACCAAGCTGGAGAAGGTAGAATTTCATTGATGCGATTAGCGAGGACACCGACAAACTCAAGTGACTTCAACAAAGGATAATGAGCTTAAATATCAATCTTAACATATCATAATGACTGTTTTTTTCTGTTTCAGACGAACGCTGAGCAGCAGATGAAGATCCAGGATCTTCAAGAAAAGCTTGGCAAGGTAGAGACTTTCTGCTGCGAAGATTAATGAATAATTTATACGAGCTTGTGCTTCCAAATGAAAGAGATGTAACAGCATTTTACACTTTGAGATGATTGTATAAACTCCGGCTCTACCCTGACCTCCTTCTTCCTGTCGCTGTCTCTCTCTCTCTCTCTTCGACTGCGCTCCACCGTCAGGTTTGGTCTCTGGCCCCGAGAACAATTAAGCTGTCTTTTTAAAAACCAGAGTTACTGCTTAATTATCAGCAATCAAACAGTTGTGCCTCATTAGTAAAGATAATTTCATTCTAATTGTCTTTTCCCTCAGAAATGAATATTTAAAAGCACCATCCGTTCAGCAGAGCGCATCATGAGTTGTGGCACTGATATCCGAGGCTGACTGAGCCCACATTTGAAATCGGTGTTCTTCTGACTCGAACAGGTTCATGAAATAATCAGTAGGGTTGGACTTTTTCCTAAAATAACTCCGTGCAGTTTGTTAGAGGAGTTCATATTGGCTTCACACAGACGTTTGTTTGCAGGTAGACACTGAAGTTTGCAAAAGGATGTCAATTATAAATTCAGTCGGGCCAGATTTAAAACCAGGAAATGTAGATGAGCCAGACATTTTCATCAACAGTTGTCAATGTCAGGTTTCTGTTTGGGGGGTTGACATAGACGTGCAGTATTTGCATGTGACTGTTCTGAATTGCGTCCCGAGAAAAAAATAGTTGATTTGCGAAAGGTACCGGATCTGTACATCCTGCCCCGCCAATACTGCGCTGCCACAGAGATGAATAAGGAGGCGTTATGCTATATATAGAATATTTTTAAAAATCTGTTTTCAGCATCTTCTGAATACAGTCTGATGAGCCAGATGATATATGTGTGTTGACTCATAAACATCACATCAATAAGCACGCACTACTCAAAATTAATAGTTTATTCTGTGACGTATCTGAATTTTGTGTTTTGTGAATATTGTTGGTCCCGAAAAATAATAATGCGACACACATTTCATTTGACTTTTATTGCATGTGCATGCACAGGTGTACATACAGCCACATCCCAATGTCCCTAACTAATTTTGAGTATATATGTGTGAATTATACATGGATATATAAACTATACGCTGTAAGGAGACGAAAGAGAAGATGATGGCTGCTCTATTTAAACACAATGGTTGGGAGAGAAATAGGAGAGAAAAAGGTGATTTTAAAAGCAATCCAGGCACTCTGAAAAATAAAATATCAGGAGACGAGGAATGAAATACTGAAAAGCCTTTATTATAGTGGCTAAATCATTAAATGGGCAATAATTATAAAAGCCCTTATGGTAAAAACATTTCCTTTGAGTCATTTAGCCACCGCATTTCCTTCCTTGTCTCCTGATACTTTATTTTTTGGAGTGCCTGGATTGCTTTTGAAATCACATTTATAGTTCAGTAGTCTACATTATTTGTCATATATCATATTTATGTATCCTGGGACACACAGAGCTTTCTTCTGGGTTGCATGTGCTCTTTTAACTGATGGCGTTATTAATCATTCTGTCAATTCTATAATGGCATCTTGTCTCAAACTTTGTATTACACTTAGTTTTGTGTGAGTAATATCTATATATTTATATTTTTTCCTTGTAGTCATTGAAGGCCAGTTCTGAAGCTACAGACCATCTTCAGAGTATGAGAGTGGTCAAAGAACGCCTGGAGCGAGATCTGGAGAGGCTACAGAACAAGGAGGACTCAAGCGACAGCCTGCGTAGACGCCTCCGTGAGACTGAGGTACATACACACCCCTGATATCACACACACACACACACACTCACACACTCACTCACAGTTTATACATGTTCTGGCTTCCTGCCTGTTTTCTTCTCCTTTGTTCTGTGCATCATGTCATTTGCTGCTTTGCAACATTATGAACCTCTTTGTTTAAAGTGTTGCATAAATAAATCTGCCTGTGCTATCTGCTAAGCACAAAGAGCCCATATGCTCTGTTGTGAGCATGTTGTTTTTGCAGCTTCCGAGGAGGAACACTTGTGCTGTGATGGCATGATAGCATGTCAGATAGCCTGAATGTTTGACACAGCTGATAATCGGACAGCTTGTTTTCACGTGATTTGTGTATTTTCTGATTTGGGATAAAACTAAACCAGAATGTGACTCATATCACAGCAGTATGTTTTTCACATACAAGTGCCGTTGTTAATCGTTGTCGAGAGACAATTTTCCTTCAGGAGAAAAGCAGTTATTGTTGCTGGTGTTATGACGCTAATCAGTCTGCAAGTGACATTTTACTAATTTATTCTCGAGTGGCTCCATAGTGCCTCGGCCTCAGTGCTCCTGCTTCTGCCACAATGTGTTATAAAACTGTTGTTGTGCACAGTTTTCTTTCCGAACAAATTCACCACCTCAACATCTAATTTAACAAAAAGAAAAACATCCATATCTGTGTAAAATCCTTTTAATAACATTTCTTAAAGTGCTGCACTCATATTCCACTTTTATCCTTTTGTTTTGTTCGTACGTGTCCTTTAATGTGATTATCAACAAGTGAGTAGTTTTCAATTAGCAGGGAACACCTGTATCTGTTTTTTAAGCCTTTATTTGTAAATGAAATGCAGAACTTTATGGTTGCCTAGTCATGCCGTGTCCGTAACAGCATATTCAGTATACCTTATTTTTTTAAAGGGGTTGTTACAAGATCATCTAAAGCAGCACCTCACATCGATCTATAGACATGTAAATTTGGCAATTAGCATAGGTTAATCTGGACGACAGAGTCGAAGGGGAAGAAAATATGCACATGGTCAAATTTAGACAGCTCTGAAGACCTCTCACACCATCACACATGAATGCAAATGAGCTTTTTTAGAATCACTGTGAGGAACTTGAAATAATGAGATATAAACACTGCAGAGGTGCGTCGCTAACAGGCCAAATGGATGTGGCCGCTTCGGTATGTCATCCTTTTTTTCATTGAAGTAGAAGTCTAATTAGCATTTCTACAAAAAGTGGTTTGACGTCCACGTAGCATAAAAGCATTATTATGGTCTATGGAGCTTTTGACCTGAGGTTGCATTCATCAAACTGAAAAAAAAGTCTTGTTTGTATGTGTGTGTGTATTTGTTGCCGTGTGTGCAGGATGGCAGGAAGACTCTGGAGAACCAGGTGAAGCGGCTGGAGATCGTCGAGCGTCGGGAGACTAAACTGAAGGATGAGATCCAGAGCAAGGCCCAGCAGATTCAGCAGATGGCGGATAAGATTCTGGTAACCCACCTTTTCACTACTTGCGTGGAGCTAAAATAATCAGAGGAGGTGTGAGGTAAACATAGCTCATTGTCATCACTGCAGAGGAAGTGCTATTTTACATAATATTCCTGAAAAACCTTGTGTTGTTATTTAAGTTATTTTCTAGATGATCTTGATATAAATTGCCGGTTCTACATACACGGGCCACAACGTTACCCGTACAATAATGGGTTTTACATAATATAGTGTCATTTGAAAGCCCCTATATAGTCGTACTACACCCACACATGTGCTTTCCATTGTTGTTATTGAATGTCCTGATTAGTGTGGGCATGTGCGGACCGTCTATGAATGACGTCTCTCTCACTTTCCCATTCTGTCGCATCTCTTATAGTTGGACTAATTATCTGTTCAACTATATATAATGACATAAAATGATGACCCATACTAGTGTATAGAGTTTGCTCACTCAATCCCCTGTATGCTTATGCCCAGCTCTAACCTGATCTGAGGTCTGTGTGTGTGTGGGTGCACAGGAGAGAAGGTAATAATGAGTTGCCGTGTTCCATTCAGGTGTGTCAGTTCCAGAGCGTTCTGCATTTGTTCCACCTGTGTTTTTCTTACAATGACAAGTGAAAAAGGTCAATAAGGATTGAAGGGGTCAGGTTCATCTCATTAATATGGATGAGATCGTCCCTCATGCTTATTTACACCCACTTACTCCGTCCATAGTGGCGAAGACGAAGGGAGTGGTTAAAGGCTTTGTTCAGATTTCAGCTCAGATCTGTTTTGTGGCACGACCAGATTGGATCCAGATGGATTTTAAGGAAGTCTGGACAGCAAAAAAACACATGAAATTCGGATCCAAACCACATTTGGAGGCGGTTTAAATATGCGGTTAAACATAGATTTCAGATGCATGTCAGTCTGGACACTCGTGTCAGATCTCAAAGCATCTTGTGTTGCATGCGGCGCAAGAACAGCAACGACGGACGTTCATCACAGCGGCCGTGCAGAATCCACGCTGCTGTGAGCGGAGCGGTATGGAAGACAACGCGGAGAACAACAGTCTGCTGAGTCACGCTGGGATAAATTTGTCTGCTCCGCAACTTTTGACAGAGCGATTGTTCGGAGAGCGAGATGATTGATCGTGCATCCAACGTTGGAAAGGCGCGTCACCAGCATATGGAGTTACTGACTCCTACGTCGTTGCCACAGCAACTCATGCAGATATGATGGTGATGTCAGGACACATAAATCCGATCTGATCACATGCAAGTAATAGTGCGGACACAGAACACATTCAGATGTTCCTGCAGTCTGAACATCTGGCAGGAACCATCACTGATTTATGTTAGCTGTCTGGAAGTACCTTCAGCTGCTTGTAACCTCGATGTTGACGTGCATAATGTGTATTTTTACGTAGGGGCTGGAGGAGAGTCTGCGTGAGACCCAAACTACAGCCCAGCGGCTGGAGGCTCATCTGAAGCAGAAAGAGAAGCTCTATGAGGACAAGATAAAGGTTGAACTTCACATCATATAAACACTCTCACATATGCAGACTCTTTGGTGCTACGTAAAAACAACAGGCAGGTATATCTTAACGTGCTGTACTCGCAGGAAGTGCTCTGTGACGTGTTTGGTCATAGTTTAGCTGTTTTGAGTTGTGGGTGTGCTCGGGAGATCTACAGTATGTCATCCTCACATTCTCTGTCCTGTTAAGTGATATCCTGGTTATGGTTCTGTGGGCTGCCTGGCATTGAGCAGGTGTTGGAGGCCCAGATGAAGGCGGACATGGCTGATAAGGAGATGCTGGAGTCCAGTCAGAGCAAATATGAGGAGGAGGTGCGCGAGAAGTGCGGCGTCATCAGTGAACAGAAGGCGGTAAGAAGTGACCAGCTCGGCAGTGACGCTATTTCAGACGTATCTTAACATTTATCACACTGACATAGATTCCTTTGTTTGGACTAATCCTGGGTGTTGTTATTGTAGAGCACAAAATAATGAACCTTAATGTGATCCGCATTAAAGCCAGTCATGCGAGGATCTAACTGAGTGTTTACCAGTTACACGGTTCATAATTTCCCCTCAGACCATAAATGCTATGGACTCTAAGATGAACAGCCTGGAGCAGAGAATCGCTGAGCTGTCTGAGGCCAACAAGCTGGCAGCCAACAGCAGCATCTACACCCAGAAGAACATGTAAGTGCAGAAACACAAAATGTTAGAAAAACTTCCTCCATCCATGAATTCAACTCTAAGCTGTGGCATTTTAATATCCCCAGTAAATTATTAGCTTCAGTCTTCAGCCTAAAGAGGACGTTGCTTTTCCAAAATAGCACCTGGAAGCGAGTCTGTCTTTGCCTTCGGACCTATTTCACTGTACACATAATGGCGTCACACCAGCTTGCATTACCTCCTATTGAACTTCATTCTTGTGCGTGTTCTCGGCAGGAAAGCACAGGAGGAGATGATCTCAGAGCTCCGCCAGCAGAAGTTCTACTTGGAGTCTCAGGCTGGGAAGTTGGAGGCCCAGAATGCCAAACTAGAGGAGCACCTGGAGAAAATGAGCCAGCAGGAGCAAAGCAATAAGAGCCGAGTGCTGGAGCTGGAGACGAGGCTCCGAGAGGTGAGGGGACATGATGGAGAAGAAGAAGCAGAAGGCCTCACAGATTGTTGGATCACTTATCTTCTTATCTTTCTTCTATGTCTAATTCTGTTTCCGAGTAATTTTCGTTGACACCATGTGGAGTATTTACACAAAGAGTCTGTTTAATGTCTGAGCCGAAGAGCTTTTCAGTATTCAATAGATGAAGTTGAGCGCTGAGCCGTTTTTTCATTTATTCTCATCTGGCTCTAAATAGTGGAAACACACCTGTGTATAATTGCTTTTCTAAACTGCTGGTCGAGGACATAATTATTTTTGCATCATGACCCCAAGAGGAGGCAGGTGCAGCATGTGAAACAGTCGTGGAATGATTATAACGAGTCAAACGATGCGTTCCAGACGATGTTGGAAACTTTCAACCTGTAAGCGATCCAGGTGCCAAACGGCAAAAGTGAACGAAGACAGTAAGAGAACGATGTGTGTCGAGTGCAGCCTCCTTCCATATATAAATGAGACAGAGAGGGGAAAATGGTAACAAACTGCATTTTCCCTTCGCTGGCCTAATACAAACAGTGTTGTCTACAAACACGTCCTATCGCCTCCCCGGGGTGCTGCCATTGTTGTGCGAAGTCAGACAACTGCTCCCTTATCAAGTCCCTCTGATTGACGTGCCCCGAGTTTACATGATTCGTTTTTATTTTCATGTCATGCACATACAGCGCCCGACCCTCAACAGTTTACAAGACACCTGAAAAACAGTTTCAGAGTTCAGACAATTCAGAACCTGCAACATCTGCAACAGTAAAGGTTTCTGTCCTGAAGCACAGCTCAAGGTATTTTATAATCATCCAACCAAAATACTTTTTAGTAAAAGTTACATCATCATTAACAGGCAAAATACAAGAACCTCATTCTTAGTTTTCTCTTAAGCTCACACAGCAAACAATCTGTCCTCCTCTGGAGTGGCACTAAACCTGCGTGTCTCCGAGGCTGATGGTGATGTTCATGAGCGCAACTGTGCATGTAGGGAACTTTGTATTTCTTTAAATTATACTTCACAGGTTTGAGACAGTAGGCCTCACAATTCCTCCTTTGAGTGGCGTTTCATTGAACTTTTCCGAGTAGTTGGTCGGAAATGTTTTGAGTTCCAGGTTGTCTGGACGATGGGATCTGGTAGAGTCTTGAGATCAGTGCAATGATCTTATAGATGACTTCAGAAACTGACTCTTGTAAGATTTTAATTATGGCCTTGAAATTATATTCTGATATTTGGAGGCCATATTGGGAAACACTGTTTATATAAGATATTTAGAAATCTCCTGAAAAGCACAATCAGTGATGTAGATAAAGTGGATAAAGGCAAACATTACAACAGGTAGAACAGTCCAGAAAATCACATCACTTGACTGTAATGCAGCATTTAAAACCAGGAGTCACAACACTTGTGTGATATCACCATATAATAATATCAAAGATCTAGATGTATAATCTCTTGTCACGATATTGGATTGCCCAGCACTATCAGAAATTTGAGACCAACAACCTTATTGACTCTGTGTTATGGTAATTCCTTAGAATTAGAACAAAACTCCTTTTAAATCCAGATGTAACAGAAAAGACCAGCACAGCAAATCAAGGTGCAGTCATACAATTTGGAGTGTCAGTGTCTGCTCCTTGTGGGGTGAATCACTTCCTCCTTCCTTCCTCACCCTGGATGCTCCCTACTTTTCCGTCTCCCTTTGCAGATCGGGCTGGAGCACGAGGAGCAAAAGCTGGAGATTAAGCGTCAGGTGACCGAGCTGACGCTGTCGCTGCAGGAGCGCGAATCGCAGATCAGCAACCTGCAGGCAGCTCGCCACGCTCTGGAGGGCCAACTGCAGCAGGCCAAGAGCGAGCTGGAGGACACCACCGCCGAGGCCGAGGAGGAGATCACCGTGCTCAGAGTGAGGGAGAAAGACAGTAGAGGAGAGCTGACGGTGGTGTCTCCTTGGATGTTGTTTCATTCAGGCAGTAAAATGTCTCCCTCTGTCTTTCTTGTCGTACCTGCTAGGCACACAGAGACGAGATACAACGAAAGTTTGATGCCTTGAGAGACAGCTGTGCGGTGAGCTGTTCACTCCTTTTTTCTTTTTTTGCTCTTTCACTCTTTCCAGGAATAGACAGCCCTTCTCACACCGAGCACCAGCTGACTCATCACATATCATCACACATATCCATATGTTGCTGTCATTCTAGGTTAAACTGGATTCATTTAAAAAAAAAAAAACAACTCTCTGTTTCAGCTTTGAGCTTTAGAAGTTTGGGATCACCAGCCACAAAAGCTTGATTCAGTCAGGACAACTCTTTTTTTGTCCCTTGATTATTTTTTGTTGATTTTCTTTTTCCAGTATGTCATCAGCCACAACTAAGTGATATTATCCTGTTTTCATAAGAATCAGAATCGTTTGTATTTCTTGGTACGTACGAGGAATTTGCTGTGTCATGCAACACAACAAACAATATTAAAAATAAATGAAAGATTTACTACAGATATAAACAACTATTAGCCAGGGGAGTTTTTGTCAATGTTTGCTATTCTTCCATTTGTCCAAAGGTTTTCATTTCCTCCCTATTATGCAAAACTGCTCCATTACGTCATCACCAGATCTTCTGGTGATGAAGCGCCACGTGTTGCCAACCTACTAATGATGATACTTCAAGATCTCAAATGAGCCACCGTCTTATATAGCAAGACTCATCTTTTATTAATCAGATGAACATGCACATTTTCTTAATTAGATGTAGCTCTTCACCAGACGATGAGGGCTATGTGTCATAATCCACAAGCTGCACATCAGAACTGCCACATTTGTTTTTTGTATTTTCTACACTTGTTTCGTTATTAATGTGGAACTCTGGTGTCCCACTAACCTTAAAGAGGATGATGCATGCATGTTTGAGGGATTTGAGTGCCTTCAATTTGATATACCTCGAACGAACACCGAGACCATCGTGATATTCCTTCATTTCATTGCCTTACTTTTGAGTTCCTCCCACTCACAAACTGTTCTAGCACAGTCCATAGATTCAGCTGGCCAGTGTTCAGGCAAACGCAGCCAAATTCTGCGACGAGCAGAGCTTGAAATGCCACCGTATTTTTTTGCCCTGCCAAGACTTGTGCTGTTGGTGTATCTGTGAGTCTGTCTGTTGGACACTCTGGACCGGAGCGACATGTCTTGGGGAGCTACGAGCCAAATTGTTATTAAATTTAGAAAAGGTCCCCTGAGCGAGATTCTTAATCCCTTGATTTTTCATCCAGGATCACTTTTAGTGCTCCGTCTAACCCAGCACTTACAGCAGGCCATTTTTTCATTTGTACAGACACATATATCACAACCGAAAGTGCCAAACCTTCCTGAAATACACCGAGCACTTTCATGCCCCTCAAAAAATGAACTCCTGCCACTTAAGCACTTTCCTCCAGTGCTGTCTTCGAGCCAAAAGGTCAACTTTGCAGCCAATCAAAAGACTGAAATGAAACATGACAGAATTTTTATTATTTTATAGCCACACTGCTGTCGAAGGTGCAATATGTAATAATGGGCTGCCTGTCGAGCTCATACCCAAAACAAATAGAAGGCAGCGTATCACCAGAGTAACACTCGCTGCTGCCAACTGTGACCACCGTTAGCTTGTTAGCACAGCTAGCCGTGCAGCTCGTTGTCTGGACTGGGAGTCTGGAGAAGTGCAGCACAGGAGTCAGGATTAGCTGTTTAGCATGCTAAATCCAGTTGATACACGGTAGAGTCGAAGTCTTCAGTGCTGGTTTCCTCTATTCAAACGTGGAGACAAAGAACTGGATCAAAGCTTATTTTGACATGTTTATAATAGTGACATTTGAGAGTCGTGTTTTTTTAAAAGAGCACATTGTTGCTTCTGGGATCTGAACTTCACAGAGCTAACATGAGCAATATGAGGAGGTTTATTATGAGACGACAGACATTTGTCAGCCATTAGATTTTTTTGTTATGCTGTTTCTACTGAGGTAGCTGTGCTGTTAATATCTTTGGCTGCATTTAACGGTTATGTGCAACGTTTAAATCAACAAGGATTAACTCAGTTGAATTACCAGCAAACTTACTATATCGACACACCGACCAGCCGCAACGTTGCAGCCGGGTTAAGTGAGTAACATTGATCATCTTGTTTGAAGGCAATGTCCTGCTGGGAATTCTTGGGCCCTGGAATTCATGTGGATGCTACTTTACATGCACCACCCACCCAAACACTACTGCAGGCTTTGTACAGCCATCAAATAATGGTACACGCCGATGGCAGTGGTCCTCCAAGTAGGACAATGGACGCTGACTCACCACAGAAACTGCTCAGGGACGGCACATGGAACGAGATAAAGAGCTAAAGCCGTCAACTGGGCCCCCAAATTCCCCCAGATGTCAACCTAATCAATCGGCTGATTGAAGTCTGATCCATGGTTGCTCCACAGTTTATCGGACTTGGCTCTGATCCATTGAGGGATGGACACAGGACCTTCTACGGGTGGCCTATGATGTCTGGCACCAGGACATTGGTGGTAAATCCTGTAGGTTGTGAACAGGGGCCATCATAGATCAGACTCGATCCAGCAGGTCCCACAGATGCTTGATCGAATTGGGATCAGGGGGAATTTGTAGGCGAGGTCGACATCCAAGCCCTTTGTCATGTTCCTCCAGACATTCCTGAGCAGTTTTTGTGGTGTGTCAGAGCGAAATGTCCCAGTGGGGGACCGCCGACGTTGGTATGGTTGCTATGAGGGGGCGTACCTGGTCTGCATCAATGTTTGGGTGGATGGTGGTTGTCAAGTGGACCAATAACCCCAAGGTTTCCCCCGAAGGACGTTGCATGGTAACAAGATATCCAATGTTATTCACTTCACTTGTCAATGTCGTGGCTGATCAGTGTATATATTGCAGTTTTGTCCACGTTAGTCATCCATATCTAGGAAGCAAAGATAAGTGGCAACACTGAAAATCTTTAATTAAATCAACTTCGACAGCTCATATCAGCTGTTCCGTCTGTTTCATAGAAAGCGCAGATGTTCCTCTGTGTGTCGTACAGTCAGCGTAATCTAAATGTTACGCTAATTTTAGTCAAAGAAAACATGTAGCAGACTTGATGCCTCTTTAACTGTGCTCTTTATTTGCTCTGTACCCACGGCCTTCGCAAATAGCGCTGAGCGATGTATTCAGCAGTGTCGAGGATACCAAAGCTCCGGATGTGATTTACTTTAGGTCTGCAAGTCGGTCTATAGATTGGGATGACAGACAAGTAGAGTAAATAGAGAGGCTTGCCAGATCACCACTGTATCCACTGCAGCGTTGACTTCCTCGGCCCGCCTTAAGTATTTAGTTGCTGCTGTCAGTCGCCTGCCTCAGGGGAGCAGAAGCACTGAGTCAGTGCAGAACAGACAGCTAATTTATGTACTTAAAAGCTTTGCCTCTTTCCCTCCCCACCGCCACCTGGAAGTTCTGCGTGGTACACATGTTCCCATGAGAGCTGAGAATAAGGGGCTCTTAACAGGCAGCCTCAGCAGCCTCTAGCCCTCATTTCCCCACAGTAGTCGCGGCTGATTAAGGGAACAGACTGATGCTGATGAAATGATTAGCCTGCTCCTTTGCTCTGAGTGCTGCCTGGGTTCAAGAAGTAGCCTCACTATCATGATTACTGCATTATATCACTCGCCTAGATATCTGCATCATGTAATAATGCAGCAGAAGAGTTTAGACTGTGTGGGGTGTCGGGTCGAGTTTTTGCGTGGTCGAGCAGTAATATGCACAATGCTGTAAATGCACGATGAGGGGAGAGTCTCGGTTGGTGTATTTTGGGTTTCAGCATGGGTGCTCTGCGTACTTTCCTTGCCGTCTGAGCGTCCCGTCGACTCTCCCCCCCCCCCTGCAGGTCATCACAGATCTGGAGGAGCAGCTGACCACGCTGACGCAGGAGAACGCCGAGCTGAACCGCCAGAACTTCTACCTGTCCAAGCAGCTGGATGAGGCCTCCGATGAGAGAGAAGACCGACTGCAGCTCGGCCAGGACGTGGACAGGCTGCGGAGGGAGGTGGCCGACCGTGAAATGCACCTTAACAACCAGAAACAGGTTCGTGGCTGCCGGTGGTGTGTGAAGGTGTGTGTCCGTTCTCTGTAAGTCAGGTCAGACGGACAGGCAACGCTCAACTCTGCAAACGTTGTAGTTAAAGGCACCTTGCGGAGCTTTTGTACCCTTCGTAGCAATATGGAGCAAAACTTTCACACCACATTATGTTGCTCCTCATCCACAAGCATGCAGGGATGCAAATAAAAAACTCTTGACCCTTTCCATACTCATCCTCTCTGGGCCCCTCTACACATCCACAGCTATTCATTCGAGTATCTCTGCGGGCCCTGTTGTCACATTAGGATCTTGTGTCCTCAGTCCCCCCTTTTCCCACCAGTGGGCACACGGGTGATGTGAAACACACTCCTGCCAGTTGATTCCACACCACTCGGCTGATCTACAGATGGCGGTAACGCACCAAGTTGCGCCAACAGAGATGGTGTGGAGGAAGAGTGCTAGCTAGTTAGCTAACAGGGATGTAAACAGTACAGGTTAGACATTCATTAAAAATCAGAGGAGGGTGGATTGATGGAGGGCTAGCTGAGGTTGTTGGCCTGTTGAACAGTTTTTGAAACTCCGCAGGGCACTTTGAATAGATTGTTGATCAGATTCCACTCGCATCGTTTCTCTTAGTGCTCTTGTGTTTATTTGGATTATTATCCAGTTGATTTATTCATATTTGAGAGCTGTTCCGGAGGAGTTTGAACTCTGACATGGTTGAAATTAAACAGGAAAAACACTGCAGTCTTTCATCCATTCCTTCTCTTTTAATTGGTCGCTATCACCAGGTAAACACACACTAACAGCTGACTCATGAGCCCAGTCACAGTGCATAGCATTTAGCCGACAAATCAACATTGTAGTCTTGTAGTTTTAAGATTTCTGCATGAAGTGGCACAAAATGTCATCTGTCATTGGTTGAAAACTTTGGCAAAGACAGTTGTACTCCCTCCTGTAGTTCAGGCTCCGTCCCCCTGCCCACTTCCCACTCACCGCCAGTCAGACACGAGGTTTTCACTTACTCACATTATGTGATATCTCCACAGTACCTTTGACAGGTGACCTAGACATCTCTCGGAGCTCTGACACTGTTAAGCGTAAATCAGGCGAGAGAAACCCTGGGAATATTTCAGTATTGCTGTGTGCTGTATTCTGCTGCAGCGAGAGAGATTGCGAGCGAGGAGGCTGTGTGATGTGTGCGCGGCCCCTGTGGGAGGATATGTGTGTGGGTGTCCAGCAGCGCTCTCGGCCCTGCTGGTTGTGTAACCAGCGATGGAAGTCATAGACGAGGGATGGGGTGGTGTGTGGGAGGGATGTGTCATCCCCATCACTCCCAGGTCGTGTCAGCTGTGGAAGCGTTGGACTTCTGAGGGCCGTGGTGTTGCTGCAGCACCAGCACAGGCTATATTTGTCTCCCAATGCTTTGTCTAAAGACATGAAAACACAGCGCTTTGTGTAGGCCCTGTGAACAACATAGAAACACATTCTGTGTCCAAACATGGCGTGTAAATGCTCCACAGGAGAGCTGGTGCTGTTTCTGTGATTGCAGATTTGGGCTTATTGTTTAAACTGCAGGTACAGAGAGTCGTCAAGCCCCAGGTATGTTATTAAAGCTGCCATCAAAACCTCCTCTGTACTTAATTTTAAGCATCACTTCTGTTTGATAACCATTCATTTAACCAAACATTAAAACCCCTGCTAGCCCCAAATCACCTTTGCTTTGCTGCAGCAGCTGGAAATTCCTGAGAGAAGACTGCACACGGCTGCTCCTGATAATCTTTTTTATTATTTTGGGAACTGTAAAAACAGGATGACAGTGTCGGGAGCGCGGCCTTCACATACGCCAACCTGCCTCAACCAGTCTCCCGTTGGTTGTGAGACAGCACAGATAAAAAAAAGACAGAATTTAAATTTAATAATAGCAAGTAGAAAAAGAAGTGAGTGAGTGAAAATAGGTACGTTTCAAGAACTGTTCTGGATTATATTTTGATGGTATTTCCTTTTCTTGTTTAATTTAAAATTCAAGTCCTTCACGAATAAATCCACAATCCAGCAGCATTAAAAGACTTTAACTGATCGTCCACAGGCTTGTAAAGGCAACCAGGAGAGATGAGGGATTCAAAAAATGAAAAGGGGGAACGTGTAGTTTTTGTGAAGAAAGCAAAAATCAGAAGAATTTCACTGACTGATTTTCTTCTGGCTAAACAAACTAACTTAACAAGCTCTCATTGCTTTAAGGACTGAATAAACAAACTGACATTAACATCAAGTAGATTAGGATGATATTTCACATCGAATTAAAGTGATTACGAGAATTAATTACGTGTTTGTGAAACAGTCTGTGATTCCGCTGATGATTATAAATGACCAGTAACAGCAAACGAGACCATCAGCGAACAGACTGCTGTTTTTATATAGTTATTATTAAGGCCTGTGCTCGGGTCCGATCACATGTATCACATGTACAATTACAAATAAATACATTACTCCATCGGGATCTTTCTGTCACGCGCTTCCTAAACAGATGCAAGCACCGCCAACATGCTCTTGCAAAGCTTTTTACAACAGCAGGCGCTGGTGTAGTACTTGAATTAAGTCTAAATTGTAGTATTGCTACTTACTGTATCATAGTCAGGTGACTAGCTGTGGGAAGAAAAGTATGAAGCTATTGAACTACAACTCTCATCAGTGAAATTGTCTTTTAACTGAGAACTTTTGAGATGTTGAGTTGTGTCCTCGCCACCGTCGTCATCTCTCATTTAAATCCTCCTCTGCACCAGAACCTCGAGACGCTCAAGACCACGTGCACCATGCTGGAGGAGCAGGTCGTGGAGCTGGAGAGCATGAACGACGAGCTGCTGGAGAAGGAGAGACAGTGGGACGCCTGGAGGGCAACGCTGGAGGACGAGAAGAACCAGGCCGAGAGACGGACCAGGGAGGTCCAGAGAATGCTGGACACGGAGAAACAGAACAGGTTATAAGAACGCCCACACGCACGCTGCGTCGCTTTAATTGTGTGGGCATGTATTGACTGAAGTGACCCTCAAATTTGTAAAAAGTTCTCACCGTGTCAAGAAATATTGAGATATTTTTGTTGTGCAGTTGAAATTAATAAACTCATCTGAGTTCCTCCACCCAGAGTGGCCTCAGTGGACCGAGATATAATTAAACCACAAGACATTTTCAGAAGGGTTATAAGTTTTTTTTCCTTCGCGCTGGAAATAACTCCGTGTTGCTGTTGCTATCAGCTTTGGATCTGGCTCCTTCCCGCCTACACACACTGAATGCAACAAGTTTAGGCATATTCTCTTGGGTTTGTCCAAAGGTATTCTGGGAAATATATGAAATTATTTTCTGAGTTGGTGTAGGCAGGGGCAGGGGATGAAAACTGGGTACACAGCAAGCATATTAAAACACAGATACGTCTCCACCCTAAACTATAACAACCATACATCAGGACAGTCCACCAAAACAACCAGTGAAATCATTAAGCTGAGCAGGAAGAGTAAGCGCTTACACACTCCAGATAACTAGTGTAAACAACAAATTGTTTTTGCTCCAGGCTTCGTGCAGAGCAGCGCAGCTCTGAGTCGCGCCAGGCTGTGGAGCAGGCAGTTAAGGAGCACAAAGCTGAGATCCTGGCCCTGCAGCAGGCCCTCAAAGACCAGAAGCTCAAAGCCGAGAGCCTGGCAGACACCGTAAGCTTTTCCACACCGCTGGATAAGTGTTTCACTTTGTGCGGTTAGCAGATGTTACAGCAAACTCTTCCTGTCGTCTGTTTCTCAGTTGAATGATCTGGAGAAGAAGCATGCCATGCTGGAGATGAACGCCCGCAGTCTGCAGCAAAAGCTCGAGAGCGAGAGGGATCTGAAGCAGAGGCTGCTGGAGGAGGTGCGTTCTGTATTTTCACACATGCACCTCATTGATCTCTGCTGTTTGCTTCGGTGCTGCTGATGTACATATTTGAGATGTTTTGATGTTTTCTTTGCATGTTTTCTTGTTACATTTTTACCTCTGCTGCACATCAAATGCCAGAAAGAGAAAGCGTTTTCTTTTCTGTTCGTAAAGTCACATCATGCCGAGAGGTTGAGCCGCTGCTATCATGTCAAGAAATCAATTGTAAGAATTGGCAAAGCTGCAAGGTCACAGCGCCCAGCTGATGATGTAACAGCTGTTATCACCTCCACAGCAAGAGAAACTGCAGCAGCAGATGGATGCCCAGAAGACCCACATCTTCCGTCTGACCCAGGGGCTGCAGGACGCCCTGGACCAGACCGACCTGCTAAAGACTGAGAGGACTGACCTGGAATACCAGCTGGAGAACATCCAGGTGCTGCTACGTACATTTACACACTCGTACACACAATCCTGCCAATGTATATCCACAGAAACACACACACACACTGAGAGGTTGTGAGTTCACAGTCACTGCACGGGCTGGGAACAAATCTTTCTGTCGTTTGCAGCCTTGTTTTCTCCCCCACTGTTCTGTCCCTTTGTTTTAGTGGTGAAAGACATAAACACCCCCAAACACTTTTTTACCCCCACAGCCGTTTTTTTTTTACTCCACCCTCTTCCCTTCTCCGTCCCTCTGTCACCCTCTCTGTGTGAATTGAAGTACTTGAGGAGAAATTCATGGCAGTAGTGATGTTCACTTAGCTCCACCTGCAGGCCGTCTACTCCCATGAGAAGGTGAAAATGGAGGGGACCATCACCCAGCAGACCAAGCTCATAGACTTCCTCCAGTCCCAGGCCCACGGTGGCTCCAAGAAGAAAAAGGTCAGATGAGATTTGAGTCCTCATTGGACTGATTACAGTAAACAAACTTATAATTGAAACATTATTATTATATGCCTGGTTCTGATCTGAAAATATATGCAGGTGAATTTTTCTGTTTACAAAGTGCTTTGACAAACAAGCAAAAGCAGGAAGCTCAGACAACAGTGTTACAGAATAAACACTCAAGACAAACACGAGGAAGCCGAGTCTAAAGTGAGTTAAAACTAGGAGTTAATATGAGGAAAAAGGAGTAAAAGCCGAAGTTATGAAAAAAAAGGAGTGAATGAAAGAATCAAGATCAATAAAGGATGATAAGAAGACGACATCAGATCAGAGGAATTAAGAACAGATAGAAAGATGAAGAGCGTATAAAGAATAAAAAGATTCACATAAAAGCAGTTTGATAAAAGAAGTGATTTAAAAGACGTTATTGATCTCTGGTAGAAGATATCCTGTTTGAATTTTTGAGATAGCAAAGGCACAAAGTAACAATCGTTTGTGTCATGTTTTTATAGAATGAGGTAAAGAAGTATTTGTTCAAAAGAGGCGTCTGAATGAAAATGACAAGTTTCATAATTACCTGACTATAAAGGTTAAACTCAGGGTGTCCGCTGATGAGTCACTTCATGCACAACCTGTCATTAAATCTTCAACGAGAGCTGCAGATTGTCACCACACAGAAACTGAATTAGAAAGGAGTAAAATGAGGATCCCAGCTGTGGTGAACAACAAGTGTTGGCTGCTGTCTCAGGGTCTGTTCGGGCGTCGTCGAGAGGACCTGTTGGCTGCCATGGCTGCTCAGGCCCAGTCTCAGGGTCAGAGTCAAGGCCAGGTTTCCCCTGTGCCCCCCATCCAGCCGGTGCCCCTGCAGTACAGCGACATGAAGGCAGCTCTGGACAAAGAGCGCGCTCGCTGCACCGAGCTGGAGGAAGCTCTGCAGAAGATGAGAGCGGAGCTGCGATCCCTGAGGGAGGAAGGTGAGACGGCTGCTCTACGATCTGGTCACAGTTTATTTTAGTGATACTTTACACCTAAGTTAATCGATTCTTCTGACCCCAGCGCTCCAGTATAAAGACCACGCTAACCCTACGAACCCGGCTGCAGCACGGCAGCAGATGATTATGTCATCTATAAAGTCTCCTGAGCACCAGCAGGGCCCGACCAACCTGGCACCCTCCAACTCCGGACGCAGGAAGGAGACCGCAACACCCGAGGGTGAGTGAACGGATGATGATTTTGATGAAGTGCAACCTTTTTTCACTCTTAACAGACACGTACATGCAGGTTTTTTCTGGCTTCATACTTGACTCGGCCCCGACCTGCACACACACATAGACACACACACACATTTAATAATCACTCGCGAAGGATCGATTACGAAGCTCTCACTATCCTTTTTCTTTCACACACCTTTCAGAGAGAAGGAGGGTCACTTTTGAAAGTAAGTTATCCAAACTCGTGGTTTCTGCAGTTTGGCCTCTTATCTCCCCGACTCTTTTTTGCCTCATCCACATCCTTGAAAGGCCAGATTTTCAAAAGCTCTGCACTTTTTCTTTCATAAAAAAAAAAAAAAAAAAAAAAAAAAGCGTGATCCCACCAGGCTGGTCAGGTGAGGCTGAGAAATCTCCAGGCAAATTCTTTCACCTTGTCAGTGCACAGCTTTAGAAATCTGAAGCATTTTTTTTTTTATCTTGGTTGCTGACAGCTAAGCTTATCTGATTTTGCAGAACTCTGCTCTGCTCTTTGACTCACTTACAATCCCACCCGAACGTCACATCATACACTCACAGAGATTCACCACATGATAAACTCTGCAATGCACAAAACGCTGTTCGGACCGACACTCTAAAGGTATTATCCAGTCATCTCGTTGCGTCTTACCACGCTGTCTTAATCTTACGTCATTGATATTGATCCTTCTGAGGAAATCTCGGGATTGTGTAAGAATAAAAGGAAATAAGAACATAAAACCATCTTAAATGTAGACACAAATCCTGTAAGAGCAACTCACTTTGATACCTATTATTATATAAAACACTTAGTAAACTAATACGTGCATATAACGGGAAAGAAAAGCTACAGAAATCCACATAAAGCGAGTCGCTTTGACATGTTTTAGAGTCAGAACATGTTTAGATAGCATCTGTAGTATCCGATGTCCAAATGTACCTCATGTTGACATCAACAGGTCCTCTGGTGCACATGCGTGTAATGGAGATATTTGTTGAACACAGGTACTGACTGGATAATGCCTTTAAAATGCAACAGCGAGTGGGCACAAGCAGAGGGATTGATTCAATCAATATTCTTTTTCAAGCCTTTTTGTCTTCAGAGTTTACTTGCTTATGCATTTTGCTAAACATCTTACAGTTCTGTTGGAAACCTTCTTTTGTTGAACTAAGTTTGTGGCGGGTTATGGCATGGTTGCACTGAGGTGTTTTTGTTTTTGAACTGATGGATGTTACCCGGCACAGTTACGGCATGCTGCAGCCGCCCGGCCTCACTGTGTTCCCTGACTGTATTCAGAGTATAGCCGCCGCTTGAAGGACAGTCAGAGAGACAGAGAGCGGGAGAGAGAGAGGGTGGTGCACCACAACACCGCTCACCGCTTCACAGTGGGACTCAACATGAGAGCTGCCAAGTGCACCGTGTGCCTGGATACTGTGCACTTTGGTCGCCAAGCTGCTACCTGTCTCGGTGAGTTACAGAGGAGTCGGAGAGGCCGAACGAAACTAAACGATCCACATCGTTAAAGGAGCGCTGCGTAGTGAAGAGAAAGATCTTCATGGCTGATTTATTTACGTCTAAACAAACTAAATAATCAAACTCTCTTTGTGTTCATGAATGAATAAAGTGAATAAACAAACTGAGCTTAAAGGAAAACACAAATTTATACTGTTTTACTTTGTTTATATTTGGCGGACCCTGCCATCTTTCAGCGTTTTCCTCTGAGAACAGCTTGTTTATTCACTTATGGAAAATCTGAATTTGTTCTTTCACCACATTGATATCGTAAATATTAAAATTCTGGGTTTGAATTTCTTCTTCAAAACTGCACAGTGTCCCTTTAACTTCATGTACACTGAAAACAGATTTTTTTACTTTCACTTTGTTGCTCCGTTCATTAAAGTATCTCTTTATTTTAGGGTTCACATGTTAACTAAAATCTAGTCGATCATTAGCATGAATTGACTCGAGCACATTCACATCAGAAACAGTCAAACAGATCCACAAACACGTCTGTGTTAAACATCTCAAACCTCGCACACGAAAATGAAACTGTAGTATTTAAAATCTGTCCGTTTTGTTTTGTCTGTAATTAAATTCTGGTCTCAGCCACAGAAATGCAGCGTTATGACAAAAGGTTATAGGCAGGACGACGGGAGCGAGAGTGAGCAGCCGTCACCATGGTAACCCAACACTAACCACATCGTTTATCATCTCAACAGAAAACACACAACAAACATAAACTACAATGAGACTCAATAGAGCGCAAACTTCCGCTGAGGTCCAACAATCCCCGCTAATTTAATCAAATCTAGCTCAGTGTCAAACTCGATAACTCTGTATCACTTTTCCAAGTTAAGCTGATCTGGGTTGCACATTAGATTATACTCACTTATTGATTTTCACCACCATCTATGCACTGTTACCTAGAAATGAGAATCTTTTAGAGACTCTTTAAAGAGTTATGATGCCACTAATACACCTGCTGATGAGCAACAGGCGGATGGTTAACACGTGTACCCTGATATATAATATTCACACGTCAGCCTTCTTGTTATTTAACTTTGTTGTGTATTTTTCAGTTGTATAAATAGAAGTCATGATCAATGGGAGTGTGATTATGATGTGTGAATCATGGTGACGGCTGCTGCTGCTGCCTCTCGCTCACTGTCATTGTTCCGCCTGACCTTTTTTATAACACCGCCTTTTTTTTTGTGGCTGAGACCAGAATTTATTCAAAGAAAGACAAAGGTTTTATCTGTAAATGAACTCGTTACAGATTACTAGTTTCTTTTGACAGTTTTGAGACCTTTCCTTGATTTGATGTCACTTGTACTCTTCCTTTTTGTGCCGTTGTCAGTCCAGAAGAGAGAGAGAGAGAGAGAGAGGAGACAGAAGCTGCTGTGGCTTTGCTTCCTCTTGAACGATGCTTTATCTCCTCAGAATGTCACGCTCTGTGCCACCCAAAATGCTCCCCCTGCCTTCCAGCCACATGTGGCATGTCCAGCGACTGCTCCCTGCATCTGTCTGAGGGCCTGTGTCGGGACAAAGGCAGCTCCCCGGGCCAGCAGCTCAAAGAGGCCAGCGGACACATGCACCTGGAGGGCTGGATGAAGCAGCCCAGGTGAGCCAGGTGTCATCAAGTTAACCTTTTATCTATCGAATCACACGGGCCAGAGATTCATCCAGACACTGGGAATAGAAACAGCTGCATCTTTGCTTAACCCATGATGGTGTGTCTGATTTACACGTACAAATCCTTAATAAAGAAGTGGAGAAACTTGCAGCTGTTTCCATACGGAGCCACTGAATAGTTTAACGTGTGAGTGTTGAGGCGATGTGGGTCATATGCTTCAGAGGAACTTGCTAAATCTGCACCCAGGAGTGTTAAAGCAGTTCAGCACCTTACCAAGACACTTCATGTCGTGTATCCGTCATGTCCTTCACACCCATGAGTGTATTTGTCTCGAACAATATAGTCTCTCTGTTGCACCGCGGCTGTGTCATCTCCTCCCACTGATCAGCCAGGCTCATGTTACTTAACTCAAGTCCTCTCAGGAGCTCTCTGCGCTGTTCTGTCTGGCACCTATCTGGTACTTAAACCAGTTTAAACACACAAAAAATGTTGGATCCCGCTTTGTAGCTTCGTAGTAATGCAGCTGCATCGTGTGTTTGCAGGAACGGGAAGCGAGGCCAGGGCTGGGAGAGAAAGTACATGGTCCTGGACGGGACTAAAGTGTCCATCTACGAGATCGAGCCCCGAGAAGGTTGATTTTTGTTTTTACCGGAAGAACATCCTTCACCTTCGTCACAAACGCTGCCTCAACTAATATGTTTCTTTATGTGTGTGTTTCAGATTCAGTGAAGCCGCTGGAAGAGTTCGACCTGTGTTTGTCAGACGGAGAGGTGGTTGTTCACGGAGCCGTGGGGGCGTCTGAGCTACCAAACACTGCCAAGTCAGGTACTTTACAGTAGAAAGTGTGTTAGAATCACCTTCCTGAGGCTGATCTGCGTCCTGTGATCTGTCACAGAATCACAGTTTTTGTCTGGTTTATACGAGATTTTATTGTCAAACACAGAACAGTGAGAGGACTGACAGGTGAAGTGAAAAGCAGTGATTATCTAAATATGATGCAACGCTCTGCTGGGAAACCTCGGGAAGCTTTTACATGGAAGTCATTTCACCGATATCGACGTAGGAGAGGAAAAATCCACCGATAGACGATACGACAAGTGATAAGTGGAAATAGACCTTTTCTGAGTTATTTTTAACTGATCATATATTGTATGAACAGAGTTCTGATCTTTAAAGTAACTATCAACTATATCTGTGAAATAAATCTCTCAGTGGAGTTAAATGTAGAATATTTCCCTCGATGGTGGAGAGAAAGAAGTAGCAGCATGATGTCTGTCGAGTGGCATCCACATAAACGCTGTGACTCAAAGTTTCCATAGCAACGAGATGATCATTGTTTTTCACTTCACCTGTCGGTGCCTCTCAGTGATGTGGCTGATTGGTATGTTTTTAAGCCTATCGAATAGATTTCTGAGGAGGTTTGTCACTTTATCGCTGCCTCACTTATGTCCCCTGTGTGTCAGATGTTCCCTACGTCCTGAAGCTGGAGTCCCGTTGTCACGCCCCCTGCTGGCCCGGACAGGCACTTTACTTCATGGCTCCCAGTTTCCCAGACAAACAGCGCTGGGTGGCTGTCATGGAGTCCGTGGTGGCCGCAGGGCGGGCCTCACGGGAGAAGGCCGAGGCCGACGCAGTGAGTATCTCTGGAGAAGGCGACGGGGGGGCAGTTTGGCTCTCAGCGTCCTCGATGTCTGCTGACTCAAATCGTAAACTGTTACGACCGCAGGCAGAGATCGCTGCAGATCGTCTATGGCTGCGATCGTAAACTGGCTGTTTAACTGTGTGTGGGCTTTTTTCATGAGCAGCAGACGTTGTATTCTCTTAAGAACTGAGTTTAGTGATAACCCCCAGTTCACTTATATGTGTCGTTAATTGTCCCCTTCTTCTCTCTCTCCCTCCTCTCTCTCTCTCTCTCTCTCTCTCTCTCTTTCTTTGTCCTTCTCACTGCTGTTTGTTGCTTTTTCATCATGCCACACTGTATGTCCGGTATATGGGCATGTTTTGTTGATTTGCTCTATTCTGCCCATTCCATTGGGTTTCATTGTTACACATAGGCTGCTGTGTCCAAAAGACAAATGGTTCTGTCTCCACTGGTCCAGGTAAAGAGTTACAAAGACAAACATGAGACTCACTGATGCACACACACACACACACACACACACACACACACACACACACACACACACACACACACAAGGCACGCAGTAGTGCATGTGTCTGTCATTGTGTTGGTTGGTCATCCCCCCCCCCCCCGCTCTCACCTCACCTGCTGTGAGCGCGCCTCACTCTCACTGTCCTCTGCTACACTGTCGCGTCCTGTACGAACTCTTGTGTCCACGTTACACTTTGAGTGTTGCTCAGATCTTCTTCCCTGCCTCTGGTGTCCTGTTTTTATAGCCACAGTACACAACTGGGCACCAAGATGTTTGATCATCTTTGGGTCGATCCTCCTCGGCCGTCCCGTCCAGAGGACCAGGGATCAGACAGTGGGTCTTTACCTGCTCGTGTACTCGTCTGTGTTTTCACCCCCCGCTGCCCCTCTGCACTCTCCGTAGAGACTGGGACTAAAGTCACGTGACTCTGTGAGACACAGCTGGGCGACACGAACTTGACTTTACGTTTACCGTTACATTTATCACAACGACTTGAAAACCCTCATTTCTTCTTCATCTTTTTCACCGTCTTCCCATGATGCTTTTCAGGTTAGCCGGTTTAGATTGACGCACCTCATGCTATTAAACTTCATTCATACAGACAAACAACTACAGACAGATTTGTCAGCTCTTTGTCGAGCAAACTGATAAAAGCTCATTGCAATTTATTGTTGACGAGTTTAAAGGGGCACGATGTCATTTCGGAGAAGAAATTCAAACTCAGTATTTTTATATTTACAATAATACAAACTCAGAGATGTTTATTTGGCCCATAAGTGAATAAACAAATTGTTCTCAGGTGGAAAATTAAGTCCCAGAACACTATTTGAAGCTAGAAAGGTGGCGGGGTCCGCCACAGATAAACAAAGTTAAAACAGTATAAACTGTGTTTTCCTTTAAGGTCAGTTTGTTTATTCAGTTTATTCGGTCATGAGGACAAAGAGAGTTTGTTTATTTTGTTTGTTTAGGCAGAAAAAAGCACCGTGGAGGAACCGATGTCGTGACTTTTAAGTCGCAGAGGAGGAAACATCCAACAAATCATGATGATGTCGTCTTTATTTATTTATGTTATACAGCTCAGAGATACAGGGACATTAAACATTGATGACATTTCTGTTAATGTGCCACTTGATTTTCGACTACAGTCCAGAAAAATGACGCTCGATTTATCAACTATTTCTAATCAGTCATAATCAATTTTCTGTTTCTGTAAAGCGAAATAAAAATAATACAACTTTTACTATCCATGAACACCTCAACCAGTAGTTTGATAAAGTTCAGATAAATTATGACAGTCATCAGACTTTTCTTTTGACAGTTTCAGCGTTGTTAAACGCTGTGAGAGAGCTGGGGATCGTCTTGTTACGAGCACACTTCTACCAGAGATGATCAGACATCGTTTTATTTAATCAGATATCTCAACTCAAACCGCGCTGTAGCAAATAGCTGAATAAAACCTACGAAGGGTTAAACTTTGCAACAAATTGACGGACTTCCTGCTTGTGACTGGACTTGTGTGAGGCTGTGAACATGACCTGGACACAGACTTGTGACTTGGTCCCGCCTCTGACACCGTTAACCTGCACACAGTCCTGCAGCCGTCCAACCCCCTCTTGTCCTGCCCCTCTGCTGCCTCCCCCTCAGGTCGTGTTGAGGTCGTGACCCCTGACCCCTCACCTCTTTCTGCTCTTACAGAAGCTGCTGGGAAACTCTCTCCTAAAGCTGGAGGGAGACGATAGGCTGGATATTAACTGCACCCTCCCCCTCACAGATCAGGTAACGCTGTTAATGGGGTGTTATTGTACGGAAGCCCAGAGGGGCCAGTGAGGAATCTCATCTAAAACATTTTTTTCCTCCTGTTTTAATGACATGTGCTGAAAAAAAAGTTCTGCCAGAAATAATCTTTTCAAGTTCCTTAATTAATTTCCCTCTGTGAGAACATCTAAAAAAGAAAAAAAACTGTGATGTGTGAAGAATATTTTTTCCCTTTTTTTTCTTTTGAGACAAAATATTTTTTTTTGACTCAGTTTCACACATTAATTTAGTTTTTGCTCCTGAACATTCAGAAGCATTCAGGTGCAAAACAAAATTAGAAAAATAACAAATAAAAAAATAAATATATTTCAATTGAAAGAAAAAAAAATCTGTAGAGGCTTCTTCAGTTCACGTGAGTAGTTTTTCAGTTCAAAATAAAAAAAAAAGTTTTTCAGTAGGATTTTTTTTCCATGTGTGGAAGTGAGTAAAAATAAACAACAACAAGTTTTTCTTGATTAATTTTTTAGAAAATAATTCTACTAAAAATTAACTGAATATCTTTATGAAAAAATATTTCACACATGATAATATTTTCAGAGGATTATTTTTTTTGTTTGTCGAAAAAATGTTTTTTTTTTCCTCTTTTTTGACTCCACACAAAAAATGTTCAGGGAAAAGAATTAAACAGCAACATTCATGTTCAAACAAGTCAAAAAAAACATTTTGTTGTTTCAACAGTAAAATATTTTCAGTAGAAAACCTTTTTGGTGAAAAAATTGTGTACTGATAATGTGTCTTGAAAAGGAGAATACATAAAAAAATAAAATGTGTGAAATCAAGTTAAACATTTTTTTCATAAGTCATCAGGGCCACTTTCTTTCCACTTCCGTGGAACCGAGACTTTTTTTCAAGTTACTTTACTGAAACAATTTTTAAAATTTTTTAATCAGTTTCACACATTAAATTTTTTTTTTCCTCTTCTCATCAAATGTTTTCATAGATGGAAAAAATTAAGGAACTCTGGATAAAAAGATTATCCGAGCTAAAGTTTTTTTCCCACCAGATCAGAAGTCATAATCACACGAGAGAAACTTGTTTAGATCAGACTTTGAAACTTATAATCAGAAACGAAAAATCCTCACTTGCCTGTCGGGACGTCTTTATATTTGATTGTTGTCAAAGATATTTTCACATCATATCTTAAATTATTAATCTGCTGATCATTTAGACGACCTCGTTGATAAAGGGACTCGGAGCACAGAGCAGATGTTCGGAGGCTCACTGTTAAAGTTTACCACGTGTTGCTCCTGTTTGAAATGTTCACCCGGAATCATTATAATTACGTTAATGACTGTGTTTCCTTGCTGTGCCGCAGATAGTTCTGGTGGGCTCAGAAGAGGGTCTGTACGCCCTGAACGTTATCAAGAACTCTCTGACTCACATCCCCGGCCTGGGATCCGTCTTTCAGATCCACGTCGTCAAAGAGCAGGAGAAGCTGCTGATGATTGTCGGTGAGACATTTTACTATTACAAAGTAACTGGCAGTAAATAAGGAACATCATCAAAAAGTCCCGTGATGTAGAAAGTGAGATTTCCATATCGAGCAGGTCAGTGCGGAAAGGATAAGAACCCCTGAATAAAAGTGAGCATGATAAGGGAGCTTTAAAGTCTTTGAAAGGCTGCAGCGTCTGATCATTTCTTTGATATGATGTATGTAGTTCCTTCATCACCAGCTTCTTTGTAATGTCCGTGTGCGCTGCAGGGGACGAGAGAGCGTTGTGTTTGGTGGAGATCAAGAGAGTGAAGCAGTCTCTGGCCCAGTCCCACCTGCCCAGCCAGTCCGAACTGGCCCCCTACATCTTTGAGACGGTCAAAGGCTGCCATCTGTTTGCTGCAGGGAGAGTAGGTCCTCCTCCTCCTCCTCCTCCTCCTCCTCCTCCTCCTCCCTCCTCCTCCTCCCCTCCTCCTCCTCCCCCTCCTCCTCCTCCTCCTCCTCCCCTCCTCCTCCCCTCCTCCTCCTCCCCTCCTCCTCCTCCTCCTCCTCCTCCTCCTCCCCCTCCTCCTCCTCCTCCTCCTCCTCCTCCGTGAGACTTGAATCAGACATTCCGCTCTCTGACTTTCTCTTTAAAAGCTGACGTCTGTGTTGTGTTTACAGATAGACAACGGGCCGTGTATATGCGCTGCAATGCCCAACAAGATAACCATCCTGCGCTACAACGACAATCTCAATAAGTACTGCATCCGTAAGGTGAGCGTGACCTGCAGAAGATCTCTCTCTTCTGATTAAAACCTTTATTATTAACTAGAGATAAAACAAGTATAAAGCAGCGGAGGCCTTTTGCCGTCATAGAGGCGTCTTTATCTCCTCACGCCTCCGTGCTTCATCTCGCAGGAGATTGAAACTCTGGAGCCCTGCAGCTGCATCCACCTGACCAGCTACAGCATCATCATCGGCACCAACAAGTTCTACGAGATCGAGATGAAGCAGTTCGTGCTGGAGGGTGAGGACAGGAGCAGAACACGAACACGGCTGACACGCACGTTTAATCTGTGTGTTGTATCATCAAACAACTCGACTCTGTGTGACAGAATTTAAACACGTTGGGTCTTCTGCTTCGTCCACTGCAGAGTTCCTGGACAAGAACGACGTGTCGCTGGCCTCGGCGGTGTTCGCAGCCTCGTCGCACAGTTTCCCCATCGCCATCATGCAGGTGGCGAGCAGCCTGCAGAAGGAGGAATACCTGCTGTGCTTTCACGGTGCGTTCTGAACGAACGGCTGCTCAGCGCGCTGTTTTCTGTCCACGACACATGATGGTAGAAGTTCTTCTCAGTAGTGGATAAAATACAGGATGACTGCAGCAACAACCAACAAGAACTACGTCTTCTGTCCATGTTTACGATGTTCACTGTAAAGTCACGTCATGAAATAGTATCGATCTCTATGTAGAAAGTGAAAAAGTGTCAAATAATGTGGCTCTATCTGCAGTTTTCTTCAATTAGATGCCAGAGAACAAACATCTACAAACTGTGAAACAGACAGTAACAGGATATAGCTGATGAAACTATTTCCAACACCAACTTTAAGGATTTAAAGTCCAGAATACTTTGAGTTAAATGCATTTCTGATAAGGCAAAAGTCAAATATCAGCATCATAAACTTCTTACAGAAAACACTTCAAGTCATTTTCTATATTCAGTTTACGAGGAGCGACTGGAGAGGAAAATATCTAAACTTCCTCCTCTTGGGGGAAGTGAAGCCTTTTCAGTTATATATCAGGGAGGAAACAGGATGATTGAATTCAACATAATTCATGTTTCTGGATGTCGTAGAGCTTCTGTGTTCAGCAGAACAAGTTTTTGACGCTCTACTTGTTTAACAAACGTGATTTACGGGGGCAAGCGATCAGATAAATGACCGACTTAAGTGGGATCTCTGTAAATGTATGAGCAGGAAGTATAATCACGCTGGTCTACAGAGCAGGAAGCTGCTCAGGGAGCTTGAGCTGGTACTGACCGGGTGTAGCCGGTTGAAGGGTTGGTGTGACGGAGGCCTCTTACATGCTGTTGTCTTGTTCAGCCTTAATTTAAAGCCTTAAACCTTTATTTTCTGTCGCAGAGTTCGGAGTGTTTGTGGACACGTACGGACGAAGAAGCCGCACTGAGGACATCAAGTGGAGCCGCCTGCCTCTGTCCTTCGGTAAACACACTTTGAGCTCCTGTTGCTTTATGCTGCGATTTTATTTTGACATCTTTTCTAAACGTTTGCTCTCTGCTCCTACAGCCTACAGAGAGCCCTACCTGTTCGTCACCTACTTCAACTCCCTGGACGTCATCGAGGTTCAGGGACATGCTTCTCTGGGGTGAGCGGAGCAGCTGCCGTGGATACGTATTGTTAAAAACGTCCATTGTGATTTTTAGCCGTCCCTCTCACATCCCTCTCTGTACTTCCAGGCCTACTGTTCTGGCCCACCTGGACATCCCCAACCCTCGCTACCTGGGCCCAGCCATCTCCTCTGGGGCGATCTACCTGGCCTCGTCCTACCAGAACAAACTGCGGGTCATCTGCTGTAAAGGAAGTCTGATCAGAGAGTCCGGAGAGCTGCAGAGGACCGGCTCCAGCCGAGGGTCAGCGCCGCTCCTCTGTTTGACAAGAGAAAAGAAAAGATGAAAACAAAGCAATAGAGAGAAAAGAACAGAATTCATATTTGAGCGTGTGGGAGGATCAAAAACACTTGAACACCTACGACACACATTTACTGTCAAGTGTCAGTTCAATCTGAAACACCACTCGATGGAGTTTTGGTTTCAGGCCAACAGTGCCATCTGCTGCGAAAATGTGAAAACCTGCCTGTTGTTTCTTGAAGATGACGACATTGTGAGACGCCGTCCTCTGTTGTGTGTTTTCCACAGGAGTCCCAGTAAGCGAGGTCCCCCCACCTACACAGAGCACATCACCAAGCGTCTGACCTCGGGCCCCGGCAGCCACGACGGCCTGCACCGGGAGCCCAGCACCCCGCATCGCTACCGGGAGGGCCGCACCGAGTTCAGACGGGACAAGTCTCCCGCCCGACCGCTGGACAGGGAGAAGTCGCCCGGCAGGGTGCTCGACAGCCGCAGGGAGAGGTCTCCGGGGAGGTTCGGGGACAGCACCCGGCTCCATGCCGGGTCGGTCCGGACACAGCTCGCTCCCGTTAACAAGGTACTGCAGGGAGGTCCTGCTGGCTGAGTGGTTCAGCCCAGAAAATACTCAAATGTGTATTCTGTCTGGGTAAAAACTACTACACTCACCTATTTTAGGACATTCTAAAGACTTTTTTACAAGTGGAACTGTTCATCGAAATTCTCATCCTTGAACTTGTGCGAACATATTTTGAAAATATTTCTTTTTTTAAATTCTTATTCAGAGATTAAACCTGAACGTACCTGAATATTATGAAAATGTGATAACACAATGAATACACACACCCTGAATCTGAACTGAATTCAGCCCTCTGGACATTTAAAACATCCACTCGAGCTGTTGAGCCGGCGAGTGTGACCGTTCTGTCCCGGCTCTTGTCTTGCAGGTGTGGGATCAGTCATCGGTGTGAGTCCAGTCCGGCGCTGCTCCTGGCTGGAGGTCGAAGAGAAAACTTTTGGGGGAAACCTTGAAACCACTCTTGAGCGCAAGCACACACACTTGCACACACACACATCACTCAGGCTGACTGTCATTGCCTCATCGCCTGTACATAGTGCAGTCTTAGCTCTTCGTTCAGCAACACACTCACACACACACACTCACACTCACACCTGCACTGGGAGACGTCTCCTGCGACAATCCTCTTTTCTGACACGTGCTTTGGCGGGAGGAATCCCGCAGTAGATTTGGTGGCAGGGAACCTTCGCTGATCTACAGATCAAGAGAATCTACTTTATAAGATACACTCAAAGTTGTAAATATTGCCGTCTGAGTTTTTATAGATAAAGGGAATAGTCGGCTGGTGAAGCCATGTCTATTTTTTTTAAAAACTGAGTTTCTAAAAGACGTTGCAGGGAGATTTATGATGTCGTTGGTTGAGAAATACAATATCAACATTTCATTAGAATCTGAAAGATCACGTTTGGTTTCTTCTCTGTTCAGAGAATCGAGACCAACATTTAATTGCTCACATAAATCATGATGAGAAAGACGTTTGCACATGAGATTGGATTTGAACAGGGGTTTAAAAAAAACTTGTTCTTGTTACACGACCAGTCTTCTTTCTTTGGATCAAATGTATGGTCCTCCTGACTAAATAGCCTTTGATATATAAATGCATATGATTGCTTTATTGACAGTCGTCGTCCGGCCATACTTTGTAAAACGATTATTAAGCAATGTTTTGCTCCAAGTGTTCCTTGTGTTGTTTTTAGCAAACCTAAGATCAAGAAACACGCAGT
Organism: Diplodus puntazzo; assembly: GCA_963678695.2. Classification (NCBI taxonomy): domain Eukaryota; kingdom Metazoa; phylum Chordata; class Actinopteri; order Spariformes; family Sparidae; genus Diplodus; species Diplodus puntazzo. The sequence goes on along the minus strand of OZ023159.1, from coordinate 32,479,134 downwards.
TCTGCCTCTGATGCCGGACGTGTTGCAGTCAGGCCGGCCGACGCCGCCTCAGCTTGCTGTTAGACCGCCGCCGCTGCCGCCACCGCTGCTGCTGCTGATTATGGTACAGATGTCCTGTTTCTGTGCAGTGGTATGAAGTCTAGTAATCGTCAGGGGTCGTCACTTTATGGTATCGTTTCTTTAGAGCCGGTAAGACCACCTCCATTCGTCACATCAGTGAGCATGACTAACTTAGAGCAGCACTCGTCGCTTTTTCCGATCTTGATTCTCTCTTGGTTGTTCTTTTCTGTCATGTATTCACTTGAATTTGCATTCAGTAAGTAGACATTGATGTTAGACAGTAACTTAAGATTTTCTTGATTTTTAGAGATGTATACCAGTACATGCATTAAACATGATTGAAGTGTTCCTCTTCGTGTGCGTGTGTGTGTGTGTGTGTTGGTGTGTTTTCAGCTTTGCACAGTGAGATCAGCCACACGGTCAGGTTTATCTAGTTTATTCTTCCTTTAATTCTACAACAATGTAATGCTCTTTAAAGTAAATCCAACAAAACGAAATATTCAGACTGAACAAGGAGCACTTGTTGTTACAGGAAATTGCTATGTACAGCTACACACTCCTCTGACAGACATGAGAAGGTTCAAAGTGCTTATCAAACAGGAGGGAAAGAAAAGGAGGAAAAAAAATAAAATAAATCAAACAAAAAAAGCACGAGTGATCCCTTTGTGAGAGACCCGTAATAAAACTGCTTGGCACCAGTCTCCACCGAAAGAGACACACACACACACACACACACACACAAACGCTCAACGCATCCACACGTTCACACTCACGTCATGTGATTACTGGGCCGTCGCAGTGCCGCCTCTGATAGAGCACGTCAGCGTGAGTGAAGAGAAACAACATATGCAGAACAAGAGGGGGAGAAAACAAAATAAAAGCACAGCAACGGATCATCCTGGCGTCGTGTGTGTGTGTGTGTGTGACCCAACCCACACACACACACGACCCTCAACCATTATGCTCGTCACAATACTGAAAAGCACAGCACACTCTCAGCTTTACTTTTTAAGCACTCTGTGGCAGTGTCTACTTGATGTCATGTGCAAAAAATAGCCTTTTTTTGTTTGTTTGTTTGTTTTTTAGACAATTCACATTCATGGATTGTTGAACGAGACGAGCTCGGTGCCCCACGTGCCTGTGACGGTGGTGGAAAAGAAAAAAAAAACACAGAGGAAAAAAGATTCATGCTGCCGGCTGTCGGTTCGTCTGCGAGGAAAGTGTAAGAACTTTGGCCTCGGACGCGGCTGATAAAGGGACGTGGTCGAAATCCTTTTCAAGTGAAATCCTTGAGAGGTGCTGAATTATGAGGACAGACGTCGCTTTGGGAGGAGTGTGAAGCTTTAGAATAACTCAATCTGTTAAGAGGGCTGATCTAGGAATACAGGCCAGCTTTAAATCACCGATATAAACTGAACAGTCTAGCATGTGAAGTCAATCATCTGGTTGCACATCAGTATTCCAGTTTATGAACAAAACAGAGCGGCTGGAGAAAAGAAAACACAGAAAAAGGAATCTGAATTTGCTGCACATTCAATGCAGAAGTACCACCTCAAAGAAAGTCAAAAAAAGACTGCAGCGCTTTTTCATAAATATTAAAATCGACAGAAACGACGGCGGCTGATTTGTAGAGGGCGTTTTTTTTAATATATATACCGTTTAAAAGAAAAGAAGGTGGAGCTGTCGAGTTCAACACTTCCAAACAGGCAGTGAGGAAAAAACAAATGCTTCAGTCATCAGCTGATGGTTAGTGACGAGGTGCGTACGTGAAATAAAAAGATTGGCAGTCTCGACATTATGATCGTTGAAGTGAACGTCGGCGGCCGGGTGCTGTACCTTTTTAATGCTCCAGCTGATTAACAGAGAAAATGATCAATCACAAAAACGAAGGCCGTTCTCGATGGTGCGAATGTTGATACCGAGAATCACTCAGCAATTAGAGGCTCAGTGTGAATGTGTGTGTGTGCATGAAAGAGTGTGTGCACAAAGTAGAGGTAGTGTTTATAGATGGGTTTGAAAGGAGTAGTGTGTGTGTGTGTGTGTGTGTGTGATCTCAGGGGTTTGTTAGTTTGGGTTCAGGCTGCTTGATTTGGACCACTGTTCTCTCAGTGCATAGACATCTCGTTGGCTACGGACGCGCTCGTTTGTTTTTTTTCCCTCCAGTTTGACGTGATGATCGTCGGGGGGTCGCAGGGTGCTACACGACGCCTCCCACTTCACCCTTCACCCGCCGCATAATCCGGAAATCGTCACAGAAATGACGAGCGTCGCCGCAGCCGCCGATCAGAAGCAATCTCTGGCGTCCCATCTCATAAACACTGATTATCCTGTGGCAATTATTGAATTGTCTGGATCTCAAAACAGCAATTCAACAACAAAACCTTAATAAATTAAATCAAAGTCAAGATCGTATTGAAAAGGGAAAAAAAAACAAAAACACTGCAGCATCAAAACAGGACACCCTGCTTCTCTATTAAAAAAAAAACAACAAAATAAAACACCTGTCGTCTTCAACAGGTCCCAAAATATACGTTTCCTTTCTACAATTAACAAGAAAACAAAGAAATTAAAAAAAAACTTTTTGGTGACTAATTAAGTGAGCCACTATTCAAGGATTCTATACATTTTTTTCTTAAATGCTATATATCTGAATATATTATTTTATTCATTTATCTTACAAAAAGAAATGTGTGTGTGTGCGAGGAGGTCATTGAATGGGTGTTTGGCAGAGCGGGCGTCTCAGTGAAGCTTCTCTGGCAGACAGTGACGTCACCTGTGGAGTTACAATTAAAAAAACAAAAAAACAAAAGACGCCCAGAGCCCTTAAGCCAATCAAAGCGGAGATCACAAGTGAGGTCATGGTCGACTAGCGCCTCAAAAAGAAAAAAAAAAAATAATAAAGAAAAAACATGTTGAGGGTTAAACGTGACAAATTCTCCACTTTGTGATTTCCACCCAAGCACCGAAAAAAGGGAACGAGACGTCCAGCTCCCAGTGCCTGCTGGGTAAAAACAATAAGGGGGGGGGGGGCTGCTGTGAGTGAAGGGCATGAAGGTACGGCTAACAGGAGATTACACAGTCAGCCAGTCAGTCGGAGCGTGTCGGACACAAACAACCTGCAGCTTTGTCTGACACAAACTGACAACGCCACAACGCATCAGTTTACGCTCCCAGCAGCAGTAACAGTCTATCGGGGGGGAAGAGCAGAGCGGCCGTCAGCGCTCTCTTTAGATTCTCTCTAGATCGACGGCTGACAATTATTCACTCACCTCCTGCTAAAGGTAAGAATTCAGAAACAATCCCAACAGCAGATTTTTTGTCATCGAGCGACTTTCAGGACGACAGCATCCTGTCGGCGCTCCGGGCCGAATCTCAACGCACGTTAGACGACAAACTAAAGTTTCACGACCTCCATTGTGGGTTTTTTTTTTAATATATTTTGTATTTTCATGTCAATTAGCTGATTTAAAAACTGCCGCAAAAGTTGAGACTCAGCCCAGAGTTTGTTAAAGGGGCACTATGTAGGTTTGAAATATCACAAAATCATAAATAACTGAATTAACTAGCCGTTCTCAGAGGAAAACTGCGTTTGAAGCCAGAAAGGTGGCAGGGTCCGCCACATATAAACAAACAGAGGGAGATCATGTTGTCCTTTAAGGTCGGGTTGTTTACTCACTTCACTCAGCCGTGAAAATGAAGAGAGAGTTTTCTTTATTGAGTCCATGAAGATCTTTCTCTACTGATTAAAATTTCTTCCCCAAAACTACTTAGTGCGCCTTTAAAGGGACAGTTCACCCAAATTACAACACTGTGGATTACACAGAGCAATGAGCCTGTGGTAATGCTGTTTAATGTCCTGAAAAACAACCCCGATGATGTCATAGTGATGTCACGGGTCGAAGGGTCGTCTCTCCCTCGAGTATGGAGACCAGAGACTTATGACAAAAAGCTGTTGGAGCTTGACTCACTGACAGTCACGATGTATCGGCCTCTCGTGCAACAATTCCAGCATTCCTGTGTTAAACTTTACAGAAGTGCGACATCTAATCACTGAGAGCAGCTTCAGAGCTGTGAGGCACGAACAACGACATTTTCAAAATCTCTTGGTCATGTTGCGGAAAATTATGTCATCAATTCAAGCAGGAAAAAAAATGCCAAAACACTCATTTAGTTTCTCAAATGTAAATAAACTGGCTGCTGTTCTTTGTCACGTGTTATTCAGAGGAATATGTTTCGTCTCTGAGCCACAGCGGCAACTTGTTCGCCTTGTTTGAAGAGTAATTTGGGTGAACTGAACATTCAAACTTTATCCTGAACAACACCGTGAGCATCAGCCATCCAAACTTTTCCCAAAGCTGAGGGAGTGTCTCGTGATTACTGGGAGATTTTCCACATTGCTCCTGAAGTCCACGCTGGGAGATGAAGCGTGGGCGGGCAGGGCGGGAGGGGGAAATGATTCAAGAGACTTCAGCAACACAGTGAGACAACCTCCTCCGCCTGCCTGGTCCAAAGGCACCAGGATGTCCATTCTCGCTCCTCTGGCCTCGGAGTGCCGCCTCGTCACTGCCACAAACCCTCCGTGTGGAACGTGTGTTTTCCTCTCACACACACACACACACACAGCACCCACCCCTGTGCACACCCATCGTTCCGAGCGCTGGGCAATCGCGCCAACACGTCATTCAGCTCCTCCGCCACGCCGTCCTCTGTATGTACACGTTCAAGTCTGCACCACACACACACACACACACACACATAAAGTACATGGGACATTCTGCGTAGCTCCTGTGCTCTTCCTCAGCGGTTCGCCTGTGTCGGCGGCCGGCGGCTACAGTCCGCCTCCCCTCCTGTCCCCGGTCCAGTGACACTCAGTTGGAGCTGGCCGTGATGGGTTTGTCCAGCTCCAGGTCCAGGGGAGCCGGGCTGAGCTGCAGGCTGCCGTAGCAGGTCTTACAGACGCGGCTGGGCTCGAACAGCTGCTGGCTTGGCACTGGGATCTTCTGGTCACAGCAGCTGGCACAGAACACGTTACCGCAGTTCCTGCAGGGAGAAACACACGGGTCACAGCTGGACTCTCAGACAGAGCCTCTTTACACCCACTGTTACCATGCGTCTCTTCTCGGCTAGATTTCTAATTTATTCAACGCTGACTAAAGATTTACTAAGAGCTCAGCTCTAACCTACAAAAGTGAAAACTCACTCAACTCGTCTGGATGATTTTTAAATAACAAACCTGAGTCCCATCTACAGGTCAACCTATAAGGTTTTTCAGGGACTGATAACTGATATATTTGCAGTAAAAAACAAAAATCTTGGTGTCAAAATGTCGAATAACAAACTACAATTTAGACAAGAACTCCACCAAAGAACATCCTTGAGCTACTTAACTTAGTATTTTCATTATTTGCTACTTTATACTTCCACTCCAACACATTTAGCTGATATTTTTAATTCCAAGTTACTTTACAGGTTCAGATTATTCACTGTTAATAGGTTATTACTTGTGACGTTTAACCAATCAGATCGTGTTATCAGCGTGACGCTGAGCGGTGACTACAGACCGAAAGAGGACGCTGCATTTATTTGTGTGTTGTGATAGAAGTTTCGTCATTAATGAGATATGAAAGCATCAAACATGCATTTTGGAAGTTTTAGATGTCCACACTAAGAACTCATTTACGTGTAAGCTAATGTGTGATACGGAGGTTTTCTACCCGGATGTTTTTGTAAACAACGATGTGATCTGGGATCATTTTAGCCGGCTAACATCATGTTAGCCTGGATGTAAAAAAAAAAATGTGTCTCCTGCAGATAAACCGCTTTACAGAAAAGTGTTTGTTGTCGTGCTTCCTGTCTGTCTCTTCCTGGGACGCATGATAAAACAGGTGGAAAGAAGTTACGGGAGCTCTGTGTTCACTGCTCGCTCTACATGCCAGGTTAGAGGAGGTGCTCTATCACTCAGTGGTGCTAACTTGATTATTCAGCCCATTAAAAAAAAACAAAAAAAAAAACACGTTATCATGAGTAGACAGGAAGGCAGGTCACACTGGAGGTTTCAGATACCCATGCTCAGATCCACATGTAAGGCCATGCTCACACACTTACACACACGGTGTTCCCCTCTACCTGCCTGTACTCACCCTGCGCAGAAATCATTTATCAAAACTCATCTAATTCACTCTCGAGTCTCCAGCCTTTTCTCCAGTAGCATGCTGTGCTGCTGGGAGGTGAGATGCAGGGGGGGCTGGTTTGGGGCAGCATGCTGCCGGGGTGTGTGGAGGGCAGTGGGAGGGCAGGGTGCTGATGTGGTGCTACGTCAGGAGGGGGGACAGGTTGAGGAAGACCATGTTTGGTTTTGTTTTGTTTTGATATTAGATTTGAATTTTCCAGGTGATCAAGCAACCAACCCCAGCTCTCCCACTGACAGCAGTCGTGCTCGCAGCCAATTGAAAACCGCCGATGGGAACACACTGGTGCTGCAGGACGCACATTCAAGTCATTACATCTCAGAAATGATAGGCGAATTTCCTGAGAATTTGCTGACAACTAGAACAGAATGAGGAAACCAGATGTAGCAGGTGAGGAGGGGGAGGAGCAGGGAGGGAGGGAGGGAGGGAGGGAGGAGGGGGGGGATTAGGAAGAGGAAGGTGCAGCAGCGCCAGGTTAGAAAGGTGGAGGGTGGAGGGTGGAGGGACAGGGGAGCCGGATCTCACCAGACCTCCTGGACAGGCTCCCTGCCACTGTAGAGGAGAGGGGCAGACAATGGATAAGAACTGCCTTCACAGTGGAGAACACTTAACACACTAAACACACACTTCCTGCTGCAGATGTGTGTGACAAAGACAGAAAATCTAACACAGCTACGACAGAGAAACAACTACAGTCCTGCCCTGTCAGTTCTACACTTCAGTGTTTTGAATCCTCGCATGGCTGACATGACGTCCAGACCACACCGGATGTCCAGAATAAACCGTCCTTTCTCAAATTTCTAACTAAGTTCTTAACTCGAACCGACCAGCCACAAAGAAAAGGAAGTAAAGAGCAGACAACAGTGATATGAGGAAATGATAACAGCGGAGGAAATACCAACAACTGACAGAATGAGACTAAAAGGCACCAAAAGTATCTCATCGTGCACCCGCGACTTTCAGTGTAGGACAGCAGCCCGTCTGACAGAATCAATCAATCGTTTTATTGACCTATCAACGAGGATTTTACTTGCAGCTTGTGAAAGCAGTTGTATTTTGTCTTCAGCTGCTCTGAGGTGGCCTTCTGATGTCTGAGAAAGTTACCCTGATGACATCATCACCGTCCCGATAGAGCGCAGAAGCCACGCCCCTTCTGGTTTCCCTCATGGGAATTTATTTCAGAAAAACTTTGTACGGTGGTGAAAGAAGAAAGACAAATTATTTTTTTTGATCGCATCTCATCACATATGATGCTTTAGTGACGTCATCTCGTCGAACACTCAACAAAACCTGTAACTTTGCAGAGCTGCTCCTGCATGTCATCAATATGAGCAGACTTAATGTGATTTGCATTTTTTTTGGTAGATTTTCTGTTTGTCAGCAGCCATGTTGGTGTTACTATCTTTTAAATTGACAAACATCATATGTGTGATTCATGACACAATTCAAGTGGGATCAAAAACGTATCCGTCTCTCTCCATTCACCACTGAACTTCGGCTCTCTACGTCATCAGGGTTATCTCAGCATAGACTAGAGACATAAAGTATATAACAGAGTTTGGAAGCCATGTGTGTTTACCAGGCTGCAATAAATAATGCAAATCAAGTTGCATTATGGGAAACTAGGGGCGAAGAGTCACATCACGTTTGTTTCACGCATTTCTCACAATTCTGTGGAGGTCACTGGAGGGCGCTGAGTTTGAAAGAAAAACGTAAGCGCAGTAACGTTATCAGTGTCACATCGGGGCCGAACATGTGCAACTCTCAAATGAGATGACAAAGAAGGCAACTACGCAAACGTGTCTCCGTGCAGTCGCAAAGAAGTCAATCAGCTAAATTTAGCAGGTTTAGCCGCATTTAAAAAACCTGCATAGACTCGATGGTGGTGGATGGTGGTAGTTAAATGCCACCAGAGATTCCGAATTCCTCACAAGATGTTCAGTGAAAGCTACCGAAAATCTCTCAGCTTAATCTAGACACAGTCTGGATGTATTCCGCATACAAGAAACTCGGTCTGATGAGTGAGCTTAAACAGAGGAAACGTCCCTTTAAGCCCCGACAGGACAGACAGGAGTGGCTGATGACAGGGACACTGACTGAAGGTTTGAGCTCCGGCAGCTCAGTAACCCTCCAGAACTTACCTGCAGTGATGCTTCCTGGCGGCGAGCCAGAACCTGCTCTCACAGCCGTAACACTGAGCTGCCAAATGGTCTGGGTACCAGCGAGTCACCTGTAATGTACAGACTGATCTCAGCTCACCTGCCACCAACCGTCAATCATCATGAACTGCCATTGCTGAAGAGATGTGAGGTCTACATATGCAAGTTACAGACAAACACAGGCTTTGCTTTAGCAGTTTTGTTCCTTTTTCTCCCTCAAGTTATATTCAGGTCAGCCTGGCTGCTGCTCACCTCAGTGTCCTGCTTGTCCACCTGCTCCCAGCTGGCCTCGGAGAAGAGCTCTGTGCTGCAGCGTGACAAACAGTTGGGATCCAGGTTGTACTCAGAGTCTGTCATTGAGGTCTGCATGGAGGGAGACACAGACGATCAGAAGTAACATTCATGTGGAGAACAGATCAGGCGGTCAATCAGTTTCGCGGTCAAGCTGTCGCCATCTTACCACTTCATCTCCCATGTCTCCGTTGATCCTGTGGGAGCCGGCGTGGTGCTGATTCTCCAGGCGGCTCCACAGCTCCTGCACCTGCTTCTTCAGAGTCTCCACCTCCATCTGGTGTCCCGCCTCGATCTGCCTCAGCCGCTGCTGGATGGCGTCCGTGTGTAGCGTCAGCCCGTCGTCGTCCAGATGACTGCGTGACGGCTGCTCCGGGCTGATGGCGGCCCGGCCTAGCGAGGCGTGGCACCAGCGGTGCTGGGAGCAGCTGCCACGTGGATGGAGGATCAGGGAGTTGCAGCTCGCTAAAGATACCTGTCGACTGAGAGGGGCCTTCTCCCCATTCCCTTTGGCCCAGTGAGGCCCTCCACAGGGCTCCACCTCGAAGCTGTCGCCATTATAAACACCGTCCCTGTTGAGGTCAGCACTCATAGACTGAAAGGCACTGACAGAGGGCCGCTTGCTGCCCCCGTTTAAAGTTCTGATAAAGCCGTGCTCGCCTGTCTCCAGTCCTTTCTCTTTCCTGGAGCAGGGCGGATGGCTCCGGCCATCACTGCAGGGCTGACGACTCGGGCAAACAGGATGTGCTGTTAGCTCCAACCTGGTGCAGGCCTCTTCAGTTAAAGTCTCTGTGGAGCTTTCCATCAGGGAGGTCCTCTTATCCAACTGCTCCCCCAGCTCCAACACACCGTGGTCAGGTTCAGAGTCGGGGCAGGTCTCCTCCTCCGCACCTGGCTCTTCAGGTGAACTGTCCAAAAAGCCGTTAGTCATAGTTCTATGGGCTGCAGGCTGCTCAGGCTCATTTGAGCCGGACTCATTGGGTCCATGTGCAAGCTCCTCTTGTACAGAAGAGTTCTCAACATCCTGCTTCACCAGATCGTCTGGTGTCTGAGTCACCTCAGCAGCCTGTTGATCCAGCTCCTCTGCCTTCTGTGTGGGCAGAGGGGGAGACTCACCGTCCTCCTCGGCCTCCATTACACCATTTTCTGGATGGTGACCATTAGCCAAAGCTTCTGTCTGGATCTCAGTCCCGTTGACCTTAGCACACTGATCATCCTTCTCAACCTGTGCTTCTTTCTCCACCTCTGTGTCAACAGTGTTAACGACCTGTGTGACGGCAGCACTTCCCTCTCTCTGGACATCTGCTCCCGCCTCCTCCTTAGTGGCTTCCTGAAGGATGTTCTCCATCTGGCCCTCAGCCACGCCCACCGCCACAGACAGCTCGGCCTCCTCTGCCTCCTCTCCTGTTTCAGCTGCGCTCACAGAGGCCCTCTGTCCGAGCTCAGCCTCTGAGCCCTGGGGCTGCGGGCTGTCGTCCAGCTCGGAGTCAACTCCGTCCGGGTAAGGCCCTACACCGTTGGGCCGCACCTCCTGATCCTGGTTCCCCCCTCCCTCGGGCCCCACTGCCATGTTGAGCTCCAGAGAGCGGCGGTGGTCCTGCCATTTCTCATTGAGGCTCGGGTCACTGGAGCGGCGGTTAGGAGCCAGCGAGTTTCCCAGCTCACATGCACTTGGCAAGTTGTCAAAAGAGCGAGTCTTTGTACGCCTGAAGAGGAAACGAGAGGTGTTATGATCTGGAAATGCTTTCAATACATAACAATGGCTCAGTGTGACACCCTATGATTCAATGTGTGGCTGTATGCATATCATTTCAAAATGTTTAGTTGACATAACAATCACATGTCAGCCTCATCAAAACAAGAAAAATGCAGCACAAACATAATGACAGAGAAGCATTCAGAGTTGGTCTGTTTAACTTAGAGCTAGCTGTCATCAACATCATTTCATCATTAAAATAAAACAACTTCCTGTAGCTCTTTATTGATGGTATGACTGTCACGAGACATGAGATAAGCAGAGCGTAAAACAGTAGCTGTGGCTGTAAGGGCCTGGGCAGAGCAAAGTATGTGAGCAGCAGGGTTGAAAAGCCGGGCCCCGGGCTGCAGGAGGCATCGACCTGTGTTCATCTTACATGAGGAAGGAAGAGGGGGGGGTTCGGGTTCCAGAGCGCCAGGCTCACCTGGCCAGCGGCGTATCCTCTGGATTGCCACCGGGCACAGGGTAAGGTGCACAGGAGTCATCAGAGGGGGTCGTGGGGGAGGAGCTGGGCAGGTAGACCGCCGTCCACAGCATCAGGTTGCGTACGTGACACACTGGGTGGAGAACCTGCAACGACAGCTGCAAACTTAACTCGGACAAACGCACGATGGTACAAAAGTTAGCTCGTGAAAATGAAATAAAAGACTCGGCTGTGCAGAGTTCTGACTACAAGAACATCTAACTGTAAATGAGTTCTGGAAATATGAACTCCCCCTCATGGTAAGTGGACAATATTTATGGCCACACGAGAATGCAAGCACAAAAACAACAGTGACCACAAAAATGTCATTCTAAGAAGGGTGGCAAAAAGACTCCTAAATCAAGTTTGGTCCCATAACAACTAGCAATCAATCTAAAGAGACAGTGTGAAATAAACAGCTCTGGGGTTCGTCTTTCCCACAATGCATCTGAATACTGTGCTGCCAGAACTTCTCCTGCGTTTTCCAAATCCTGAACCAGAATTTGGAAAACCCCAGGCCCTCAGGAGAGGGTAGATTCAATGTTTCCTCATGATTCAGAAAAAGTTCAGCTAGTTTCATTATAGCACACTTTCTTTAGGTGACATAAAGTCAGAACGTGGAGTAGTCTGCTTCTTTTAGGATTTAACATTGAACACAGCGGTAGACGGTGGACGTACAGTCTCGGAGTGCGAGGAGTACAGCATGTTCCTCAGTGTGCGGTTGGCCGGTCTCAGCAGTGACCACACCGAGCAGGTCCTCTCCTGAACGCGGCGGTCCTCCCTCTCTTTGCCGCTGTTACACAGGAAAGTGCCGAAGAGACAGGAGTAGGTGTGCTGCACCAGTTTCACCTGCACACACACACAGACACACACACAAGTTGACATGAAAAGGCTTGTATACACACACCTCAGGTATGATAATAAGCAGAGATGACAGGAGATTCCGCACAGAAGGAATGAACACGCCCAGACTGTAAATGTTAATTAGTGGCACACAATTGGAAACTGAATCAGAGGCATGCGACTTCTCTGCATGAAAACATTTTGAAGCGTTTCATCTACGGATCTGAGCAAACCACCACACTCGTACGCACCAGGAAGGCCTCGTTAAACTCAAAGGAGCAGGGGAACTGTCGCTGCAGTTGGTGAACGCAGTCCAGCCACTGCAGGAAGACGGGGCAGCGCTCGTTCACGTCCTCAGAGTTTTCTCCATGGCCGCAGCGGTCTGCAAATTTATGGCCAAAGTCCAGCCACTCTGTCTCCACCAAAACCTGGAAACCCTGCGCAAAGACGTCACAAGATCTTAAATTTAATTAAATGTTACTTCACAATGGCATGATATTTTTAGAACAATCCCGATGACTGTTTCATTCAAATTAAAGAAAAATGTTTTTATCCTCGCTGCACTGGAGATAAGGAACGTTTTCATGGTTTTCTGTCCTCGACACAAACATTTTAAAATGCTAACAAAAGCCAGGTTCAAGGGTGGAACTGAATGAAGCAGAGTCTTCATCTGTACCTCGATAGTGCGGTAGTAAGGGTCCAGCAGCAGCTTGGACAGAGCAACGATCTGAGGCGTGCGGTCCCAGCCATCTGAACAGTGCACCAGGACGGGCCTGTGGTCTCGGTCAACGGCGTTTACCACCAGCAGCGCCGCCTTCAGCAGCAGGGAGAGATGCTGCAGCCACTTGGTGCTCTCCAATGCAGAAAGCCAGCTGCAGACGCACAGAGAGAGAGAGCAGAAACACATCAGACGACCTCATATGCCTCCGAGGCCAAGTGATGACACACGTGTTTCGTAAAGGACGAGTACATCACATGGACCTGTGCCACATACCAGAGCATTTATAGTCCCAGCTAGCTCACAACCCCGTCAATGACTCCTCTATGACATATGGCTAAGAGTTAAATCAAGATGTATATATGTTCGGTCTGTCTACTCAAAAACATTTCGAAGTGGTTAAAAGACGAGCAACTTCTGAGTCAAACGGTCTAATACCGCTTAACTTCTAACTGTACTAACATCTGAACACATGTATTTTTTTTTTAAACATGCGATAACTGATTCTTTGACACATGTGGGCAGAGGAATAAAGCTGTGAACACACCATATGGCGAACTTGTTAGCAAACAGTCGCTAATTTACACAGTCAGCAGTTAAGGGAGCAACACTAGCATTCACTGAGGCTTTTGTTTTGGACACCTCGTGAAGTCCAACTCTCCCTTTTACCAAAAAGAGCAAAAAAAATTAAGCACATACTCAGATTGCACTTCGAGAGTGGCCAGAACCATGACTACAAATGACGTAAAAACTGGCAACATGGTGACAAAAACTTAGTTACTTAAATGATTTCTGGGGGAATAATGCATGGATCTTGATGGAAAGAGTATTTAGGTCGCCGGTATCTATGACTGATAAAGAAAACAGATCTCATGGTTTTTAAATAGGTTTTATTTGATATTGGATGAGGCTTGGTTAAATTAAAGGGGCCTGCTGGTGCGTCGGTGGAGGTGTGCACACTGCTCGGTGCCATTCTAGTTCAGTGAGTAGCTCTGCCTGTTTGGATATTGGTTATGTAATATATCAAAACATTACCTGACCAGTCGGAGACACGCATAGACCTTGACCGACTTTAATTGGTAGTAAATGTTTGACTCGTCTTATCTTATCTGGGTCATAATCGTCAGCGCTGTGTTGTTTGTCTACAAACCTGGAGCGTCTGTGACAGAGACCAGCCTGTGACCGATTTATACTTTTGAAGAAAACAAGATAGATGTGTAAGCAATCGTGTTTTGTAAATTGATACAAATTAGGTTTAGATTTTCGCAGAAATCATGAGACCCCGGTACAACCTGCTGTTTATCCGTTTATTTATTTTAGCATGAGCGTAATAACTTTAAATATAACGTAATATGAAGTTATACTAAATGAAGAACCCTGTGAGTCTGTTTTTGTCTTCTGAGTTTATCTTCTATCCACTCTCAACAACGTTCTCTCCAGCCAGCGTGATTCAATTACACATCATTGTAACATCAAGTCTGGGAGCGCAGATGGAAAGAGATCCTTCACTTGGGGTTGGGCCAGGCTTTCTAAATCAGGAACAGATGTATAGCCAAGGCCAAAACACAGCTGTGATTACTAGTTACCTACCAGTTACTACAGCAAAGCTTGAGCGCTTTACGTGTAATGGTTTTAGCCTGCACAGCTTTAGAGTTACGGCTCGGGAAAACCGGAGGCACTGCTGGAGGTAAAAAAAAAAAGAAGAAGAATAAAAACGTACTTGGCTGGATCAGGCATCTGAGTGCAGAGGAAACGCAGGGACTGGAAACTCTTGCGGATGGAGTGGATGTTGGCCATGCCCATAAACACCACTTCGCAGTTGGGATAGTACTCTGGAGCAGGAGGAAAACAGTGGTTAAAAAAAATGAGAAAACAATAATTGGTTTTAATTTCAGCAGGCAGGACAATCACATTTGTTGTTAACGGAGCTCCAGAATCAAAAGCACACATTGACTTGATTGTGCCTGGGGCCAGTACAGAGCTGACAGGACTTACCTGGACACTCGCAACCCCCACCCTTGGCCCTGTTGGCTACAGCAGCAGCGTAGGACCTAGCATCCAGGATCAGTAACTTGTGGGGCTGGATGGCCAGCGTCTCCACCTCCGAGCTGTTGGTCATGGAGGATTCTGATAGAGACACATAACACAGGGACATTTTCTCTTTGTACAAGTCAGGTTGTTTAAAACTAGGCCTCCAGGGAAGAGCTGAGGTCATTTAGATGATTTAAAATGTTTATATACATATTTAAGGTGTGAAAGTCAAGACACATCCATCAGAATCTGTTTGACATAAGAAGCTAATGTTGCCTGAGAGTGTTTGTCTGAACATGCTGCATCAAACAAGCGCCAACAGGTTGGATTGTACATCACATCTGCTTCATGCAGACAGCGACGACCTCAGCCTGGAAATACCTGTCTGTGTGCGCTGCTGGGGGTGTGTCTTTGTTTATGGGCGAGTACAGTATGTCGGTGAGCGAGTGGATCAAAGCTGAGTGTGAGCTCTCACCAAAGTCAGTATCAGGCAGGTCAGAGCCGTTGGTGTAGTTGCCGTTGGAAAGGTGTTTGCAGGTGCTGCTGTCCACGGCGCACGCCCTGGCGATGGACTGGACCAGGTGCTCATCGTCGGCGTTCCTCCAGCCCCACCAGCTGACCTCTGGCTGGCCACAGCGGGCGATCACAGCCCCTGTGGTCTGGTGCCTATGTGGAGGGGCGACAGAAGACAGGAGGCATTAAAGACAGAATTTACCATCTTTATATTAGATTAATCCAACAGGATTAAGGGCTATAGGGCGATAGGGCTCCAAATAACAACTGATTAAACAATCATTCCTTTGAATTGATTAATTCTTCAGCATGTAAAATGTTCGAAAATTGTGAAAAATGCCAGTTTTCCTGAAGCCCAAGTTCACATATTAAAATTGCACATGGAATTGAAACTTTTTCTTCTGACCAACAGTTTAAATCTCAAAAGTGTTTATTTTACTGTCATATAATGCTAAGCAGCATGCAAGCAACACATGTTGTAAATTTGTTGAGCTAGAATCAGTGAATTTTAGTTTTTTTGCTAAAAATATATAAATAAAAGGATACATCATTATAATTTTATAAGTTAGAAGTTATAGCTGATTAATTTGTGGCTAAACTAGCAAATTAATTGACTAATGAGTTTAGCAGAAGGACGGGCGATCTGACGATTATTGAGGCTTTTCAGGAGAATCATAGACATTGTGGTATTTAATATCATCTTACTTCTGTTTCCAAACTTCAAATAACATCACTGACGAGCAGATCTAAGCTACGGACACAAACCAATAACATGACGTATTCTAAACAACGCAACATGAGTTATAGCTCGCAGTAAAGTGGATGAGGACCTTGTGCCAAAAAATAGCTATCTTTAATCAACTACAGTGTTTTTAAGGGTGCAAGTGGAGGACTTCAAAGGCTATTTAAAATCTGACGGTAGTCTACGGGACATTTTCGCAATTGAGAAATAAGATATTGGTTGAATGGAGATTGTGATATTGTTTTTTTGGCAGGATCGTCAACGTCTGTTTCAGCTCCAACAAAACAATTAAACAAAATAAGCTAAATGTTGACTGCTGAACTGCTCAAAACTCTCCTGATCCATGACCACTGGCCTGACTCATTTTAAGCCACCAAAGCAAACTTTTGTCTCGTATTTATTTCAGGTGCTCTGACGCACAAAACAGGCATTCAAAAGCATCCAAAGCTTCTGGTCAGAGCAGTTTTCCAAAAACAAAGATCAAAAGCTCCTAAGCACTGTTGGTTAAATACAACAACCACAGTTCACTGGAGTCATGACGCAGTGGATGTTATTGGTTAACTTAGTGGTCTTAGTCATTTTTAACAAAATCTGAAAAGGTAAATAGAGAAATGTAGTTTGGAGGAAGCTATCCTTTAGTAATTAGCTGTATGTTGAGGTTTTATAGGCCAAAGTAAACTCTGTCCACGGTGGCACTGATATAAAGCCATAAAGATATTCTTTGAATATGGTTTCATTCCGTTCATAGACAAAAAGGCCAATGTGCACATAATTAAGCGCTTCATTGCTGTGTGACCGTAAACACGCTTAACCCTCTGTCTTGAAACGAACACACCAACCTATAAACCACGGCAGGAAACCTCTTCCAGGAGCGGAAGGCCGCCACATTTTCCAGCTCCTTGTCAGTGATCCACGCTGGCACCAGGAGCTGCTGAGGATAGCTGGGGCAAAGCCTGGCAGAGCAGAGGGGGACGAGAGAGCACCGGTTTAACGAGGAGGGGAGAGGACTGAAAGGCTGTGATGGCTCAACAAAGGTCTCAGTCTACAGACACCTAATCCTGGGCTGAGCTCTTATCTACCCAGGGCGCAGCACCAGCAGAGTACAATAACACAACCACCCACTGTCAAACACACATGCACACACCCACACACACCCACTCACAAAAGAAAACTGGTCTATCTTCTAGCTGGCGTGATGAAATCAGCACAGCAGCATGGCTCCTGAATGAAAGTAGCCATTACCTGAACTTGCTGTTGATGTCGGATATCCTCCAGGCGTTTTGAGTGTCAAAGCCCATCCTCTCCACCTCGTTCTTGAACCAGGAGGTCACGTGTTCGCCTACGGACAGAGCAGAGATGTCCGATAAGACTCGAGAGGAGGAGGAGGAGGAGGAAGAGGAGGTTCTGCTGGGGGAAACGTAAGAACGTGCGAGGGGCGGTAGGGTACCTGGTCTGCACAGCTCGCCGTGCTGCTCCTTCTCACCAGCGTACACATTCATGCAGTGGGCGTGGAAGGCGAATGAGAAGAGGTCCTCCAGCCGAGAGGGAGGGCGCGCTACTGTGTTCAGCCGTTTGAGCCATTCCTGACACTGCTCAAAGGTGGAGAACTGACACCTAGGGGATCAACCACAAAAGTTACACCTTCAACAATGCTAGTAATCGCTGACATTCATGACAACTATGATACAAATACTTCAAAATTAAGCAAATGCTTGCCTAAACCGTCACCCTTCATTTGTGGAAGGACAGTAGTATTCACACACTACATAACATCACATCATTTTAACCCGAACCCATCAAGTATTTTTTCTTTTTTTTTGCTAAGTATGTGTTAATTTTGTATGTGGTCTTGCAATCAACTCTTAAAATGTCATAATTGCCGCTGATTGCTCCAATGTTGTTTCTTTACTCATTTCCTGGTTAAGACGCTGGTTTTTATACGGTTTGGCTGTGACATCAGGGATCCCATTAGCCGAATATTTTCCATTATCGACTGAATTTCTCACAGTAATGAACGATGAAGAGCAGTGGACCCTCACAAGGCTTGAAGCTATGCACTAGTGGCCAAACCACAGTGGTTGGACCAATTAGTGTCATCTAAGGAACTGCTGGCAGCTACAGATGGAAGCTACAGTCCAAGTGTGATGACCAGCAAGAAACAACAAACACAACTGAAGGCTTTTTCTCACAGGAGAACACGTTTGCTCTTCCCTCGACTGGCTTTGGTACGAGTTTGACGACGGGCTCTATTGGTGGCGCTCTCCTGCTGTTGATCTGATTAGTTGAAGTTGGCCATTGATAGACAAGCGGGTTCGTCCAATGGCCAATTTTTTGAAGTGCCAACCCTTGTATAAACTGTTTCTAGCTCATCCTTTCCAGATGTTTGGCAGTGTCAGGTTAGCAGAGCACGGGTTCTGAGCGAAATCGAAACAGCAATGAGAAGTTTGAAGCAAAGACACAAAACCTGATCACATTTGATGCATTGGATTAGACCCACGTACAGAGCCAGTTTAGGTCCATGCAGAGCAGGAGGAAGGTTTGATTTCAGGCTAGACTACAGCAGCTCACTCTAATCATGTTGTTCTGCATCATTTATATGTGCTTGTTTAGGCACAAAGACTACAGTGTTTTTATGCCCTCAGCTGTCAAAAAAGCTCCTTCGTGAGGTGTTGACATGAAAAGTGGCGGCGCTGTCTGTGTCTCTGTTCATCTTTTCTCACCGAGTCCTTATCGAGGCACAATCTGTACGTTTGTTCTATATATTATATTGTTCTGTATATTATTATTATATCTTTATTTTCATGAATGAATGAGTTTGAATTTCTTCACATTATGACAGTTTCCACTGCCCTGTCCTGCACAACGACAGATGACGATGTTGCTTTCCTCTGATGTGTGATTGACATCCATTGGACTTCTGTAAAGGTTGACCTCTGTCAACTGTAGAAGACTGATGGACAGTTAAACCTATCCTGCACATTGTGTTGGGAGTCATTGGAGAAAAGGAATATCTGCAGTGTGAATTTCAAGCATGATAAAATACAAAGTGAGCTGGTAAGTTAACTGCAGGAGGCGGTCCAGCAGCGCCGCTGCCGTTGTTTGAATGTCGTGAGCTTGAGCAACAGAGTGCTTTTTTTCCTAATTACCTGTGAAATGGAAGTGATATCATGTTTTACCTTCATATATTTTACTGTTACAGCTGTCGGGCTCTAAAATGCATTAAACAGCTTCTAAGCATGGTTAAATACACCCCTCCCCTCCCTTCCTCGATCCTTCTAAATTAAGTTTCTTATACCTTTGACTTCAAGAAAGTAACAGCTGGAATGACTTTAGGTTGTTGAGTGTATCTCTGGTCGTACCTGATGACTTTGCAATCCTTACACGTGACATGAAGCTGGAACATATCCCGACACTCCGCGCACTCTATGAGCTGAAGAGGAACCTGCGGGGTCAAACAGAGGCGACGTCAGCCGTGAGAGTGTGATGCAAACGTTTAAAATGTAGCAACCAAACACATGCAGTCAGTAAATGAAGTGTGGCAGACTGATACCGATCCATTCAGCAAATTAGTGGTGGTCGACACGGAAAAAATGCTTTCATGCCGAGAATGAGCTGCAACATCGCGTGTTTGGATTAAATATTTAATTGTACTAACCAAACCGCCATTCAGCCACATGGTGCTAAAGTCACGCAGATTACTCATCCAGGTGCGTTTCCATTAATTTTTTCACATCACATCTCCCTCAGCTTTCTTAATATACATAATCGTCTTAACTTTGAGTATAGGAGCACAAAAACACTCGATACTAGATGGTGAAGAGCTTGCATCTACATTTCCCTCCTGGCCCAGAGCTGCTGTCTTATCTTTTATAGGCAAATGTCATCCAAAGTACAGAACTGCCATGTGCTTATGACTTAAGAGCATACTTTGAATACTGCAGGGAAATACCCATGCTGCTTTTGTCTAAGCTCTGTTAATTAGTAAAGAGCCACTTTTCAGCAGCACAGCGGGCTTTAACGAAAGGTGTGGCTCAATCTGCTGTTCACACACAGCCCGGTGCCATGCAGGATCAGCAGCCAGGCATCAGCGGGTCAAGCTCCAAATTCATGAGTGTGCAAATGACAGCTTTACTTCCTGATGGCGGATCAGTGTACAAGTTGCATCGAAAGATCGGCGGCTTGAATGCTTTGTGTGGACAGATTATTGCTGCTCGTATTTTTTTTTTTTTTTACATCATTTCTCCTATAATCCAACACCTGGTGTTAAACAGGATGAACAAGCAGCATTCGACTCCTCGAAACACCAGCCGGTTAACAGACAGGCACACACAAAATTATACACTCAAATCAAGCACTCCACGCCGTGCAGCTCTGCTGGATACTTACTGACACCTCACAACAACAACTCTATCCAAAGCAAAACAGAGAGAACAATAATGAAAGTGATGCACTGCGATTTGGCAACTATTGTCTGTCTGTGTATGGCTGCTATCACTGCACATTCCGGACGTTCGAGCATCCTGCTGCCACAACTTAATTCCTGCCCTCTAATCTACATGCCTAATCTGGCCACCATCAAAATTCCTCGACTGCTTGTTAACAGCCTCTCGCTCTCTCGCAGCACCTCCCACCCCTGATTTGTGAGCTCTGACAACCCTGCCATGTGATGCAGATGCCTTGTCAACCCGTCCAAATATGTGCGAGGAGAACGTTGGCTCTGTCTGATGTGAGCACAGAGAGGTGGTGTGTGTGTGTGTGTGTGAGCCAAGAACCAGAAGCTCATTGAGGTCCAATTAACCCCGACAACACGTGATGGGTGGCCAGCAGAAACGCTCAGACGGACGCGACCATTAGAACCCCTGAATGAGTCAAATCCATATAACGTAAACATTGAGATATGATTAAGATTTCATGTATTTCAATATCTATTGCTGATATCGTTCTGGAGCTTTGCTACCAATACAGAAATGAAAATGATTTTTGGATGCAGATTTTGAAGCAAGAAAAAGCAACTGTGAGTCTGACTGTTGTGTTTTTTTACAGCCATACTTGTTGAAAGGATGAATACATTGTTGGTTTTGGTCTGTTAAATGGGTTTTTGTTGAGTATGACCAGAAGTATTCTTTTAAAATTAGTATGTTTCAAGAAAAAGGAAGTGAAATATACAAAAGCTTTCCCTGAAGCACACAATCTGTCGTTGCACAACTTTCCTGTTCTCACACATGAGCAGCTGAGCAGCTTGGCGATCTGAACACAGCATGTGCTTCTCCTAAGGCTTTTTACAGTCGGCTTTCTTGGTCAAATTATGGAAAATGCTTCATTTGTATAATAAAAACACTCATAGAATCGCATGTAAACTGATCATTTGAGACAGAACACGTAACGACTGACAATACAGTCTCTTAGAAGCTGTTATTTTTTTCCTCACCACTACCCTGTCTGACCCTGGATGCCATAATATAGTACATACAGTACAAATGCAGACATATTTATATGTATGTATATATACATAATACTTGGGGGTTGACTCGGGGTGAAAGGTGTATAAAAAAATATGAAACCATAGAGCAGTGAACATCTTTGCAGCGACTAATGAGACAAGTTTCTTTTAGAGAGTGTCCACACTTGGGTAACAACACTTGGTTCTCTTTTTTTAACGTGGTGAAAGGAGACAGAGAGAGAGAGAGAGAGAGGGCGCGACTGTTCTGCATCCCCTCTGGAACAACTGCAACCACGGCAACGGCAGGTGCAGAGACAAAGCGGAGGGAGCAGGCAGGCGCGTGTCGAAACAGAGGTGATGAGGAGTCACGTGGCGCTGCTGCCAGCGCAGATCGGCTCTGAATGGCCCGGTCACCGCAGCGCTGGCACAATGGCCCCCCCAACTCTGCCCATTCACAAAACATTACTACACACCTTCACACAGATTCCAGTAGAGACAATGTAATTCATTCTTCGGTTTCTTTAAGCTGTGTGGGAAACATTCTCTCATCGTATCAGACCTCGAGGGTCATCGGTCACTTTTCAGAAATACTCACGTTGACAACAGACTCTTTGAACTTGATGTGGAGGCGGTAGTTGGATGTTGCGATGATGGCATCCTCTGCCCTCCCCACATACTCTGTGGACTCCCCGTGCAGCTCAGGAAAGGGCACCTAGCAACGGCAGGAGATAAAAACATTTCAAACCCACAGCAGAGCCACACAGATCATCAGTGATAATGACACATGCAAAGGCGCTCGATTCACTAGATATCGCCATCATGACTGTTCTTTCCAACTTGTATCAACATGTTGGGAGCTTTTCTGCAGCAGCTTTAAAAAAAAGTGCTTTTGATGAGATTTCAAAATAGCTGATAAGTGTCTCAGAGCACTTCTTCATAATGAAATGATAGTTTTTTTCTCAGCACAGGCAGTAAAATGTTAGTTTCTATTGTCAGATTAAAGGGCTTCAGAGATCACTTGACTCGTCAGAGTGAAAGTGAGCTAAAGAAGCATGTGACTTAATAGTGGTTATGCAACGGATTACAGCAACTCACCACAAATTAACACATAACTGCAACATTAACTGTTTTTTTACAACACAAGTTTGGCAGCAGGAGCAGCGGCTTCCTCACCTGCATGTTTTCCTCCTCTAAGACGGGGGACTTCTTGGGGAAGATCTGATTGGCCTGGATACACTCCAAGCTCTGCTGCCCGTCCTCCTCCTGCAGAGAAAAGGCCTTTTAACTCTTTATTGAACCAGTATCAACTTTAACTACCACGACCTTCTTTCAGGCACATTTTTTCGTTTATTTTAATACGTCTGCTGAAGCGTTGGTCCAAGAAAGGCTGACTGAGTGTTTCCTTATTTATCACCCTGTTCCTGTCACACATTCATTTACTCTGACTCATGCATTCACAGCTTTGACCAGTAAGCCGCTCTGCAGAAATTGTTGGGAGAGTTAAAGTCTTGCTCAAGACCACCTGAGTCGTATTTTTTGGGGGGAAGAGTCGTCACTGCTGTCATTACATGCAGTTGATTTAAAACCAACTTGACAGTGCTGCATTTATGCTGTTTTGCGTGGCTGTCTGCTTGTCCCCAGACACAACGTGTAATGTGCAGCCAACTTAATTTACTATAATCACCCCTTGTACAACAGACCATAGTGTAGCGGATGCCAGTAACATACAGCACTCTAAAACTGGAACCAGACAATTTCCACACAAAAGCCTCAAAAGAAAGTGGAGTCTAAATTTGATTTTTGGTTGGCAAAATCAAATTATGAAATTTCTTTGTTTAAAGTCGGTTTTCACCAGCAGACTGTGGGCTTTCATGAGTACCGAATGTTTGAGGTCACGGTAGACTCATTTGAGATGAACATATTTCACAGAGGATGCCTATCAGTGGGGAATGTGAGGCATGGATACACAAGCAGAGTCAAGGATTTTTTCTCAAGGGCAAAACGGGTGAAAAAAAAATGTCTGGCCTTGGGCCTACAGAGATGGACAGGACTCTGTGGGCTGTGTTTGGTCAGGAGCCAAGTTGAGTCCGGGCAGCATGCAAAGAAAGATTAAGGTGGTCGAAAGCGACGGCAGATAAGAGATAGCCGCGGCACATCCTGTGGGCTGCTGGCTCAGCATGAGCCGAGCTGATACACGCAGTCGCCGAGGCCTGAGGAGCAGTGTGCTGAGGCCAGCCAGGGGGCAGCCGCCACATAGCAGCGTGCCAAAAACACACAACTCAAACACACCATCAAACAGACAACTGATGTAGTCGTTATGTCACAAATTTCTGCAGTGAAAACTGAAAGCTGCCCGGCCTCGGCAGCAGCCTCGGAGGACCTTTGACACTGCAGCAGCTGATGTAAGTGTCTGCTTCCTGATACACAGTGCTGATTACAACCTGAAATCAATGGAGAGTTTCCGATTCTGTAGACTGCACCCAGGCCACATGACACAGGAAACACAGCAACTACTGCCAAAGCATGCATGAACTAAAGGTACTTTACCATGGCCCCTGCGAAGGAGTGTGGGTCAACCAACGAGGAACTCCGGCCTGGACCAGTCTGTACGAGGAGATCACAGCAAGTTGCTAAGTAATTCAGAAAACATGTAAATGATATGCCATGCCTTTGAGTCATTCTCTGTAAAACACACAATGTAACAGCCATCAGCTTCTTAAATGTGTTTTTTAAATAATTTATTGCCTACGCTGACAAAGTTTCACTGTCGGCAATGATTTCAGATCAGTTGAGGGCATTGTGAAACTCCCAGCAGCTTATTTGGAGGAAAAGCATCGATATAATGATTCAATTTTGAAGGTATTCAAGGTTCAGCTGTTCAAATCAGTAGGTCACCATTTTTTTTTTGATAGTGGACAGTATTGGTCAGCTGTTTTAGTGGTAAAAACACAACAACCTTAAACTTAAATACTTCATTCTAGAAGAAAGAAAGTAAAGACAATACATTTATGGGGGCGTCCGGGGGGTTGAGGGGTTAAGACGCTGACTACAGACAATATCCTCGTTGCAATCTCAGCTGCATGTCACGACCCATCTTTCTCCCTTCATTTCCTGCCATCTCTCTACTGTACACACTCAAAGTTTTTTTTTTTAAATATCACAAAACATACGTGTGTTGAATGGATTTGGTTAGACTGCAGGTGGACGGATTTTCAAGGAGCTCACATGACAAAAATGTAACATAGAGGGGGTGAATTCTGGAGGCCAGTCCAACTGCAGCCTTTCTGTATTGATGATGTTAGAAGCAAGCAACAAGATGTGTAAATACTTTCTCAGGGATCGAATCTAGGCAATGAACTGATTGCAGCCCACGGATCGACCTGGAGATTGTGAGCCCCTGGTTGGGCAGTCAGACGTTCAATAGCAAATCAATTCAACATGAAATGGCACAACGAGGTGAGGCATGGCCAGCGATGGCAGGATTTAGTCCTTTACTGAAGCTTATATTCAGTCAGTTGCATCAAAAGCAGTAAAGAGGGTCAAAATTATTAACGACCGCATTTAAAGAAACAGCAGATGACTCATAAAACGGCACATTAAAACAGCTTTGCGTCACATTTACGACTTACCGCGGACAATCAGTAACGGCCGATGAGCAGTCCTAATGATCCTGTTTGGAAACTCTCACAAGTAAGACATGGAAATCTGTGGAAACGAAAGCAAACAGGCACCTGAATAATGAGCGAAGGCTTGTCCTTACAAACGTCTCCACATTTTGCAAACAGCGGACTTCTTCACGAAGACATTCAAGCTACAGAAGCTCTTTTGATTCCCTTGCAAATATAGCTGTACTGGTGGTCACAGTGGCTTGAATGTGAGCTTAGAGATACCACTTAAACTCAGTTGGGGAATGGGAAAAAAAAAGCCCACTGGATGCACTAACTGTTCAGTGTGGCTGGCACATAGACATGTTTCAGTCACATGAACTATTCATCTAATGTCCACCTTCAGAACAAAACAAGAATACACAATTTGGACTAAATATTCATTATAGCAGTCCTTCACACAGTACAGATATGTCTTGGGAACCAGAGCACAGTAAAGAATGTGAACTGGGCACTTCCAAGCTGCCTTTGAGCAAGGCACCGATCTACGTGGCAGGACATCACTCTGATAAGATGTTGCCTGATATGACTTTATTTTCAGGGTTGATACCGATCATTAGAAAACAAGGAGACTGAAAACCAGCAGTTGGGACTGATATTTATTTGCAGTAACAAATTAAAATATTTGTGTTAAAATTTCAAACAACCAGTGAAATAAACTTGAGTGCAATTCACTGAAGTACTGTAAGATTTTTGGATATTTAACTACTAGCCATATAACTTCCATTTATTGCTACTTTATACTTGCTCTCCACCACATGTATTTGGTAAACTGAGTCACTAGTTACTTTGCAGATTCAGATTATTTTACAGTTTATAGGCTGTTAATTGTGACATATTACCACTCGCACATTGTTGTGGGCAGGACGATGTGTGAGAAGATGTTGCATCCGAGCCAAAGTAACACATTTTAAAATCAGTTTGTATTTTATCAGCAGTCTCACAGAAAACTCACAGACATCAGAAAATGCTGACATCTCTCCAACTAATGACTGCCCATAGGTCCTTTGTGTGTGTGTGTGTGTGTGTGTGTGTGTGTTGCTGTATATTTCGGGCCTTTGTTGTGTGACGATTTATGATGACTGTAAAAATTAAATTTCCCCAATGACGGACAAACAATCAAGCACTTTCTTCATACTTTTTACTACGTCTTGAGGAGTAATATAAGCTAATGGAGGGTGTGCTGTGATAGAAACAAGGTCATGCACATAAACTTGGCAGAGACAAATAATCAGATGGTGGCTGATATTCATTTCCTGCTCAGTGTTCACCTGATAAACTCCATCTACCAAAAACACGAATGCATACAAACTTTTTTTGTTGAGATAATGTTCACCTTTCTGTAACAGGTGCATCCTTAAAAGTGATATAACCTGATGTGTATTTTCAAAACAGGCAACCTGTTAGGGATCTCTAAGCATACAGGCCCACAAATATTTGAAAAGGTCAGACACTCTTGCAGAGACTGAAATCTGATCTGAGAAGGTCAGTGAACAGGAAAGACCTCAACACACCTTCAGAAACAAGATAAAATTCGTGTTGCACCAGCAGCAGAGGAGGACCTGGACACTCTGGTCATAGTGAGCGGTGTTAAGATGCCAGGGGAGGTCAGCACCTCACTGACTGAGGAGTCCGGCTGCTGCTGCTACCTGATAAAGCATATCTGCCGCACACACAGGGCTCTGTTTACCGCAGCGGGCTCATGACCCGTGGCTATTGGCTCAGCCTGGTTCTGAGTTCAGAGTCACACAGGGAAGGCTAAGCCCCTTAGAGCCTTAACGTTACTCCTATCCCGTGACAGGCCACCATGCATCATAGGCTGCAACATTAACAAGCACAATAAGTCCCACTAATAATAATAATAAAATGATCGAAAACAAGGAATACTGACTGTGGCGACTGACACCACTATGAGCCTGACAAACTTGCGTTGACTGTCATGCAGTTAGTGTAAGTGAACTGAACAGCGGTGCTGAAAAGGATTAGCTCGCATAAAAAGCAGACACGTCGGCCAACTTTGTCTGTGAAAAAAACAAATTCGGCTAGCTAGCATAAAGTTGACGTTGTGGTTTCACTCGTCAAATAAAACGTAAACAAGCGCTAGCTAGAATATTAACGGTATATCAACTTCCCTAGCGTCTGATGAAGAGATAAACATAACGTAGGTGATTAAAAATAAGCTACAGCCAACCAAAAGCCAAACACTTCCGAATCTTGCGAGTGCTAGCAAGGCAACTGCTGGGCAACTATGGCGAGATCATTTATTACCGAGCAAAAGTCAGATGCTAACGTAATGCTAGCTAACAGGCTCGTCTCAGATAACTCCTCCTGTCGACTGATACAAGCTAAAATACACCAACATTTCGCTAACTTAGCTAGCGACAACATTACTGTCGATCTCTCTTCTCTTTTGGTAACGTTAAGCTAAATCTACTGCAGCTAGCTAACGTCAACAGTTAATCGAGAATAACATTTCTGCAAAGCTATGTTAGCAAGCTAACGCTTAGTTCAAAGTGGGGATTTAGGACAGCAGCAGACATTAACATTTACTACAATTCAGTCTGCTGTTGTGCTGTAATAGTACTCGGTGTTTGCTCTTAGTGAGTGGGACACAGACCAGCCAGCAAGCTGACCAGCTAGCGTTAGCTGGCGAAGCTAGCGCGGCTCTCTGCAACTGTTTTTGTTGTTATGAGATGGAGGGCGGAACCCAAAACGGAGGCCTCTGTCAAAACACACCGAGGAACGACCACAGCCGGCGGACTCACCAGGGAAAGGAGCGAAGCGAAGTTGGAAGCCGAAGACTCATCCGAAGCCCGTGCAATTACTGAGCAGCAAACACGCCTCGATCGAATAAACATTAGTCATATCCGAGCCGAGGCCAGCTTCACTGCGTCCCTCTCCAGCAGCGAGCCGTCGTCGCCATCGTCGCGAATTCTCCAACAGCCCAACAACTTACGTAAGCGCGTGACGTAATCGCGTAGGAGCGATGCTGCGGCCGGGGGGAGGGGCTTAGACGCACCATGCGGTACCATCATGTAAACACTGGACTCCCTGAATAAGTGAATATAACTGGCTTTCTGTTTGAAACCACAGTGTGGATGTGTGTGTTTTATTATTATTTGTGTATGTTTGTGTTGACTCATCTGTGCTGTGGGAGCAGCATGAAGAAATAAAAACACAACACAGCAGGATCTTAAACAATTATGTATTGAATGATGGCTTACATATGCAAATTCAATTTCCAAGACGCTTGGTATACCTTTGTCCAGTCTTTAACATTTATTAGCCTGACATGTGAGGCGTTAGACAGTAAAGTTAAGCCTGCAGGACACTTCTCTTTATTGGCTCACAGCTGACTTGTAAATGAAACATTTCTTTCTTGACAAACCCTCAAGTGTCAGAGTTGTAAATATCGCGTCCATATAAACGACTCTGAGCGCAAGCGTTCAAATTTTGCTGACCAATTACCTCATTATTTAGTGACAAATGTCAATTATAAAATAAAACTATCTAATGTGTAGGGCTCTTGTCATGAAAAGCTTAGCTTTTTTTTCTGAATTAGGTTACAAATAACCCTACACCCCTCTTTAATCACGCTCCACCGCAAGGCATTACTCCTGTGAGGATAATGCATGAGGCATATGATATGGCACAAAATAATTTAAATATTTACCTGGAAGTCATGTTTACGGGGTCATTGTCGGGTTCTGATTTGACTGGATTCAAGATGACTTTGTGAGAGAGCCGAATTCGTCAGCTGCACCATGCATGGACTTCACCAATGTAATAAGTGCTGATTCAATGTCCCAGTGCAAGAACGACAACACAAAAACACAGCCTATCCCTTGTCATGTGTTCAAGAATGGATTCGCATGCAAAACAATGGAAAGATGGGCTTTACATGAAGAGATAATGGTCTGGGTAAATACATTTCTTTTTCAGCCATATGTCCATGTTACCATGAAAGACGATGAAATTTCCACATAAGAAATGCCACTTCTAATCATACAGTATATTATGCACAAAAAATGGTGGTACGATTAACCAGAGAAAAATCTTCTGTGGCTCCAAGAGAGAAAACAAAAAACAGTATTTTTAGAGAGCAAAGTCTACTGATCTCAAAAAATGCAACCCATTAGCTTCATCCTGGTAGTTCCAATCGACACTGTACTTTGACACGTCCGTGTAATGAATTACA
Source organism: Diplodus puntazzo (assembly GCA_963678695.2). Classification (NCBI taxonomy): domain Eukaryota; kingdom Metazoa; phylum Chordata; class Actinopteri; order Spariformes; family Sparidae; genus Diplodus; species Diplodus puntazzo. The sequence goes on along the minus strand of OZ023159.1, from coordinate 32,450,067 downwards.
AAACAGCTCCCCAACAAACCACTGCTTTTCTGTGAAAGTTGCATTCCTCCATTGTGTACACGCACAACTTCCACGGGTCCATTTAATATATAACGGAGTCATTCTCTACACCACATAATGTTTTTTTATCATAGTCACCGCCACTGATGAGAGCAACTGTTTCAGTAAAGCTTTAAAAAGCAAGACTACCCTGAGAGAAGGTCTAAAACGTGGGCAAGCTTGCCAGACCAGAACTGGCTTGAATGGGTTTGGTTTATTAAATCTGTACACTCTATTTCAATATAATCAGCACATTTTGTTCCAAGAATGTAAGATATCATTTTTTTCTTTTTTTTAGTAATTGTGTAATATATATCTCTACATAATACAATCCAAGTCCTCTGAACTATGTAGACATGTGCAAGTGTTTACTACCAACTTCAACAATACAGTAAAGGCAAAGACTTGTGGACACTAAAGTTAGGATAATGTTGATATTTGAAATTTTTCTTGAGTCCTCACAATTATCAAAATCTAAGTGCTGTAAGTAGTTCATACACGAGGTATTGAATATCTAGTTAACTGTTCTGAGTATAAAATAGAGGCAAAATACATAAAGAACATCTCGCAAGCATGACAAAGAAAACTTCTACAGACACAATACACAAGTGGTCAAAGATAATATGAGGGGATACCTGTAACCTGTTTGTGTCCTTGAGTATAGTGTACTTACAGATTGGATGTTTTCATGTTGATGAGAGGTCAAACTGTATCATGCTCTCACACGCATACTGTGGGCTCGAGCCCCCCGAGGGAGCGATCGATTCACAGCACGGCGCTGCGTTACTCGCCGCAATCTCTTCGCGTCAAACCGCCCCGACTTAAACATCATCTCGGTGCTTAGAGGTTGACGCGTTTAATCAAGTAGACATTATTCTAGCTACAGTAAAAGACCCATTTTGAGAAAGTGCACCAAGTCAGGTGTTACCTGTGAGGAGGATCATGATACACACATCCAAGGAATTATTAGCTTTCCTTCTCCTCGTACAGCAGCATATTGTTTTTTATTTTTTGTTGTCGTAAAGTTGGATTTTGCTCGTTTTAAAATCGCTTCATGTTTTGATCTCTGCACGTCTGAGGCATGATACAGAGCACTGTCCCTCCGTCGATTCAAATAAGCGCGGGTCGTGTTTTATGTATAAGAATGGAACGCATGGTCGTAGCATGATGTGCATCAACATAATCTGAGGTAAACCAGGTGTCCTGTGTCTTGGCCTGTTACGGTCTGAGAACCAGTTGCCTTAGAGGGTCAGAGAGGTAAGTCTGAAAGAAATCATGTAAACTGTGCTCATGTGTAGTGAATGTTTCACTTACTACCAAAAAGCACAAGGGCCCTAAACTGTAAACCTCAAGGATTATTCAAACAAAAAGAAGAAAAACCAAACACTAAAATTACTCTACTTGTTAGGTTTAACGTTTCCTTTTTTCTTATTTTTTGCAGGGTTTTCAGCTTTTTTTTTTTTCTCTTGTTTTCGCTCAAGTATAATCACAGGTGACTAACTACAGAGGATAACAGGGTCAGGTGAGTACCATGCTACATCAGGTTTAGAGAAGGCTATTGCAGACAATTCTACAACATGTACAACCACATTTTATACGTGTGAGTTACAAATATTTCAAAACATATCACCAAGAAACTAAGTACATACAAGATGTTGAATATTTAGAGTCTTAAAGGACTATCCCTCAGTCAGTAGTAGGATTTCATGTTACTTGACTTAAACTGTCCAGTCTTACAGACAAAATCTGAAAAATTGCTATTCAAAAAGTAGCAAATTTGGTCAATGTCTCTTTTCAAATAGTTATAGTGCTTTTAATGGCTTAAGACAGGGGTCTTTTTTTTAATCTCACCCAGTGGCAATCTACAGAACTTCAGTGTACATTTTATGACACCATAGCTGCAAAAGTCTTCATGTCAAGTCCAATAAGTAAAACAACAGCTAGTGCTGTCACATATATTTAAAAGTAGTATGCATTATCAAAAAAAACAAAAGAAAAAAACAAAACAAAAACAAGAAACAAATACACAATTATAAATTTTTTTCAACTCTTCTCAGTTCTTGTAGGGCGTTCAGCCGTATGTTTCCTATGAGTTATCAGTCTGAGAGGACAGGCCTTCAGGAGCCAGGCTCCACTCCAAGTCTTTAGGAAGCTTCTATTTGAGACTCTCCTATGTGCCGCGAGGGTCATCAGGGCTAGATACAGGTAAAAGTGGACTTAAAACTCCCATTCCAGTGTTTCTTCTCGATTGGCTGCTCTTTCTAACCTGTGGATGATGTTATTGAGGTTGGCCATTTTCTCATTGCGTCTCTGAGTGCTTCTGTTGAGTTTGGGGCTTTGGAAGGGAGGAAGCGGGTTAGGGTCCAGGCTGTGATTGGTGCTCGTCGAGGGCGGGTTTGGCAGCGAGGGCGATATGGGAGCGGAGGAGGAGGGCACGGGGGAGACTGACATCATGAGGCCGGGTGAGGATGCGGCGGAGGGGGAGTTGAGGGAGACCTCCAGGCTGCTGCGGCAGGGCTCTGATGAAGCCTTGAAGCTGACCGGGTCAACGGGGGACTTTCCGGAGTCTTCCCCCTCGTGCCTGGACTGGTTGGTTCTCTGGGGGCCGTCTATGGAGACTGCAACGTGGTAGAGCCCCTGAGCCTGGCTGCTCATCCCCTCGTCCTGCCTCAGGCTCTGGCCGGCTGAGTGGGGCTCATGGCAGCCGGTGACGGAGTCCTCGTGTTCGCTTTTCAACAGCGGGAACTGTACTGCTGTGGAAAAACACTGAACTTTTGACTGTTTCATGGAGCCCTCCCTGCCCTCCTCCCCCTCGTCTTCCCTGTCTATCGCCTCTTGTTTAACATGAGGCAGTGCTGTGTTGGCGCTTAGAGGGATGCTGGAGTGGATGTGTCCTGAGGGCTGCTGCAGCCTCCTCTCCTCTCCGTCAGAGTGGGGGCTCCGCGTCGCCGATGGGGAGTAGCTGTGGTGCTCAGCATCTGTGTCATTGTCTGGCAGGCCCTCCATCAGCACCTCCCGTCGCATCCTGGACCTGCACACAAACACGACTGTTAGACAAGTCACATGAGGGCAAACGCTCAATACACACTGCAGATATTCAGCCGCAGCTGAAACCAACACAAGCAGCCTTTAGAAAAGTTCACAAAAAGTCAGTGGACTGGCCTGTAGTTGTGGAACCAGTTGATGACAGTGTTGGTTTTGAGTTTGAGCTGTGAGGCCAGTATCTCGATGGTGTTCTGCGAGGGGTAGGGCTCCATCAGGTAGGCCTTCCTAAGGGCTTCTTTCTCCTCCGCTCCCAGCACCACCCGAGGCTTCTTCACCTGGCTGTAGGGGCACAGGTCCAGCGAGGCCAGGGCCGGACTCACACACTCAGAACGAGTGCTCGGGGAGTCGCTGTCCGAGCCGGTGCTCAGAAGCCCGTACCGCCTTTTCAGATAGGCTGGAGGGAAGACAGCGACACAGAGCATGAGGAGATTACAAAACACAGACGAATGATCAGAATTGTACTGAAAGATATTACAGTAACCAATCCGGGTCCCCACCTTTCTTCTCCATCTTCTTCATGGCCCTCAGTTTGTCAACATTGTGAGGGTCGTTGAGCCACAGCTGCATGCGGACAAATGGCTCCCTGCCTTTCAGGCTGAGTTTGTGCCACGGTTTGGGCCTGGAGAGCAGGTCGGACACCGAGCCTTGAGTCAGGCCCAGGATGGTCTCCCCGAAGAGACGCTGGCCTGTGGGAGAAAAATACAAAGCGCATGAAGGACTTGTGACTTGTATCTGTATTCATCAGCTTCACCCCACACTGTGATCCTCGACCCACCTAAGTTGTTGTCTGTCAGAACCTCCTTGACCTTCTTGGTGATGGCGTAGGTGTCGAGCTCCGGAGACATGGCCACCAGCTCCTGTATACCCAGCGGGTTTGTGGGCGGATTGAGCGCCATGAGGCTGGGTGTGGATTTGCCTCCGTCAGGATGGGGGGGCAGCCCCAGGCCGAGGCCCTCAGGCTGCTGGTTCTCCTTGCTGCTCTCCAGGGAGAGGCTGACAGGCTCAACCAGCGGACTTGGGTGGCTCTCCACTGGGCTAGAAGGCGGGGAGGGAGAGGACTGGGCCGTCACTGGGCTTTTTTCTGGAAGGAGGAGGCATCACAAAAAAAAACAGAATAAGCCTACAACCTAGAGTTCGAGTCCTGCAACGCAAGTTTGATTCTAGCAAGTCAGATTCTCGTTGATGTGAGCGTGTCTCACCCTGAGCGTGGCCCTGGTTCGGGTGCTGGCTGAGGCTCTGGCCTAGCTGGTCCAGTAACCACAACTGCATACGGATGAAGGGCTCCCTGCCTTTCTGGGTTAGCTTGCTCCAGGGTTTCGGCCGAGACAGCATGTCGCTCACGCTGCCCTGAGAAAGCCCCAGTACCTGTACCATCAGAACCAGAACCACAATAACAAGATGTTTCATTAGCCAAAGTACGCGTCTGTTGGCATTTACTCCACAAATATAACGGAGGATATGGAGGACATACAGTAGAGGCTAATATACTGTGACTGTACCACTGCTGTCTGCAACAATACTGTAATACCAATGCATTAGCGATGATTGATTTTTCCAAATTATCATTACAAACAGTCTGTTTCCACTCGTCACAGCCTGAGTGATACACTGTTGGCAAACTACCACTAGAGGGAAGCAATGCATCATAAATCTTCGTGTCATCGTTTCACTTTGAGCTGCATGAAAAATGTTGTTTCCAGCGTATCTGTCATTTTTTAACAGCCACAGAGCGTTTTGTATCATTGATCGTGAATTAATCCACCAAGACGAATATGTGTGGTCACAAACCAAGAGAAAACATTTTAAAAACAATGTTATATTTTTCTTTCTTTGCTGTTTATTTTTTAAAATTTATGAACAAAAATCTCAACACACACTTAAATGTGCCTGAGAAATTGGTTGGTATAAAATTGCGGCACAGTCTTCAACCGAAGAGGAACTAAGAATATTTTCACAACAGCAAAGTATTTGAGAATATGAATATTTTTTTGGGGTGGAGAATCAAGACTTGAACTCTTAATATCATCAAAATGTAAAAACATGCACCACGAAAACCTAAATGTGTTATCTACTCCACAGAGGATGAACTGTGACAAATGACAAAAGGTGCCTTGGAAAACACCCAGAGGGTCTTTCTGGAAATAAAGGCATATTTTCCGCAGCTGAACTAACGACACCGACAGCAGCTCATTACGGGAAAAAAATACATATATAAAACGCGGTGCCGTAAAAACACATTTCGTTCTTTCTGAGTTCCTCGATTCCGAGCGAATGGTTTCAAATTAAATTAAATGTCGAATTTGACCAAAGGATATCATTTTTTTCATTTAAGGGACAAACTTATCCACAAACACTGATGTCACCCATTTAAAAAAAGAGCATTTGCGCCTTGTTATTCAACCAGATTCAGACGATTGAGCGCAGACAGAAACCACACGGTGCCACACAGGAAATTCCAGAAGAGATGACCCTGTTGAAATCTATCTGTCTGGAAAAGCTTACAAAGCAACCAAAACCACAGTGAGAGCTGACTACACGGAGGGTGCAGCCGGACGGGGTGGGGGGGGGGAACTCGCGGCCAGCCTCAGCAGCAGCTCATCCAGGAAGTCACGAAAGATCACAGCAGGACATCGAAAGAAAGTCAGACCTCTCGGCCGAGGACTGTGCTGACGGCACGGCAAAAAAAAAAGGATTCAAGGGAGAGCGGCAAAGCGGAAACTGTTGCTCTCTTTTCATTCACTCGTAGAAAAAGCACCTGAAGGCTTTTAGGAAAATGTTCTATGAAGAAAAGAGTAGAAAACAGAACTGTTCAGCATTTCGGACAGATGTCAGTTTAGTACAGGGCTGAGATATCTAAGCAGACGCGGAGCCCACAGTGTGGGGAGACTCAGGACTTTTTTATCGTTAAGGACACGATGAACTCAGTGCCAACATTTTCTAAAAGACAAGAGTCGAGTCACCCGTCCGTGAGCTGTGACAGCGATCGAAATCGCAAAAGATCCAAGGGTGAAAAACACAAATTAAAGTTGTGGAGGCTCCTTGACAACATTCTCTCATGAACACCTTGACTGAAGCACTTCAATTGTGTCCAAAACACAGAGCACAATTCTTCCACAGAGAGTGAAAAATACTGATATCAAATTAGAAGAAGCGCTGGGCTGCGGTTATTGCTGCTGAAGTGCTGCAGCCTGTTATTTCATTTTAAAAAGGGGGCAATTACTTTTTCTCATGGATGATTTGATTGCTGGATGACTTAGTTCCTTAGATTACAATTAGAAATGAGTTTTGTGTTCAGTCTGGTTACCTTGTTCAATATTACATGTAATGTGAATATCTGAAAACATCCAGTGTGACAAATGTGCAATACACAGGACGACAGCAAGAGGGCAAATCCTCCATCATGGCTCTGTGTTGTGTCAGTTGCTTTGCAGCATGCGTGTTTTTTTTTTTCATCAATAACAAAGAGCAACGTCTGACCTTTTCACCAAAGATCCTCTGACAGATGCCGTTCTTTGCCAGCTTCTCCTTCACCTGCCTGGTCAGCTCGAGGGTGTCCACCTCGCGGTACATGTACATCTCGTACTGCTCTGGGGTCAGCGGCGGGACGGTGGGCTTGAGGGCTCGGGGGATGTAAGCTGGATAGTAGGAAAGCCTTCCTGGACCGGGACCAGGCGACTCTCCACTTACCGATGTGTCTGACTCCACCTTCACCTCCACCGGGCGACCCAGGCCAAGCTCGTCCTCGGCGGCGGACGCCTCCTCGCTGTTTGGGAGACACTCTCCGTTCTCCAGGCGGGGCCAGGGCCGGGGCAAGGCGGAGGGCCCGGACGAGGAGGACGACAACGAGGGAGAGACTGAATTGAAGGGCCGAGAGCTGCCTCCGCCGCCGAGCACCATCGCGCCTCGCTCCTGAGACCAGTGCTGGTCGAAGTAGGTGCCGGCCTCGCCGATCTCTGATTTGACTTTGCGGATGATATTCTGGACGAAGGCGGCGGGGGAGAGGACGCTGAGGGGCGTCTGGGGGCTGCTGATTGAGTTGGCCATGCAGACTGTGACGCAGCCTCCTTCTTCCTGTTTGATGGAGATGGGTAACGGCAGAGCCCTGGAGCGCTCCGGGGGCCCCAGGCGCTCTACCTGAGCCCCCGAGCTGACTGACTGAGACCTCCCGCAGACCTCCATCTCGATCAGGGCGTGTTGCTGGGCCTCCATCTCCCTCCTGGCCTGTTCTAAGATGCTCTTTATGGTGTCATCAGAGCTGCTGCCCGGCCCGTTGCTGCTTCTGCCTGATGAGCTGTTCAGAGACGACTTGCCGTCACCTAAAGAAGAAAGATCCAACATGCTGACTCACTCTCAAACCCACTCTCCAATTTAGATGCAATAAATTTATGATCGAAATTTCATGAAAAAAAAACAACAGTAAACATCATTGTCAATGATAAAGAAAGAAAAAAATCAATCAATATGGCTTTTAACTATGACTTATGACTCGCAGCTCCATCCTCACCTCCCCGCTGGGACTGGATCTCCTTCTTGGCCTGCTCCAGGATATTCCTAATGGCGTCGTCTGACCCAGTTTCAGGAGTTCGGATGCGCGGAGTGATGCTCCCTGCCACAGAGGGTAACAGAAAGAGATAGAGAGGAGAGGGGAGAGGAGGGGAGGGAGGGGGGTGAGTGGGATGGTTGATCAGAGAGCAGTTCCAAGGCTTTGCTTTTGACTGGTAGATCAATGGCTGCCTTTGAGCGCGTGCTGTCTGAGGTTGCAGTATACGGGAAGCTCAACTTTCAAAAAGCTTGAGAATCTGGGGAGAAAACAAAGTTTAAAAGTAACACTACAAACATGGCAGAGGAAGCCGCGAAGAAGTCAAGGATGAGGTCCAAGTAGATTAGAAGGTTTAAACGCACACAGGTCCAAAAGCTAAGCCACCAAAACAAGACGGCATGATTACATCTGCTCTAAAAAAAGAGAAAACACACGGGTACATCGCAGCTTCACACGCTCAGAGATCCCTTAAACACTCTCAGAAGAACTTCTTCAACAGTCTAGTTCTTATTTCCGTGGGTTTGGCCACCCGAGGGTTTAAGCGGCCATAACAAAATAAAGTTACCGCTCTTAATGACCACTGTACCGCGCTCAGAGCTACTTACGCATTTTTCTTTTGGTCAACTGCTTTCGTTTTTTAACAATAAGCTCGGTAATTTTCTGAACCAGCAAACGTAACTCCAACAGGAGCAACTCGTGCAGATGTTGGGACCATTTTCAGATGCAGATTTGTTCTCTTGAGTATTTCCAGCAGCAACCAGGCGGTTTGTGTGTGACTGCGGCTCACTGATGTGTTTTCAGCAGGGGCGGATAGAAATGTATATCAAAGTAACGCGCGCCAGTAAAAAAATGTTTTAACGACTCGTCATGTTGCCAAAACCTTTGCTTCTACTCTCGACTCCAGTATATTTTTGAGCCAGTAATCTAATTTCTTTTTTGCTACATTTGCCATTAAATCTTCATCTCAACTAGTCTGCTCTGAATACGTGGTTCGAGTGTGTGAGCGACCACCTCTGCTGCAGATGCTAAGCTGCCAGATGCCTGGAAGGAAAAAGAAGCACCACCTGTGTCTTGAACACGACGTGATAATGACCCAGAAGAAGAGGCAACCACCGGTGAAAATCCCCCGACCACAACAAGCCACAGTTTTTACATCAAATTCTAATCAGCTTAAGGTGCATCAGCTGTGCCTCCTGAAAAACAGAGATATCTGCTTTTAAAATCTCCTAATCCAACCTCTGCAAGTATTTTGTAAAGAATTGCACATACTATAAGACAAAATATGGTGATTTCCCATCCTGCATCATCTGTCGATCTCTGTTGTCATGATTTTGCAAGCGGTCAGAACTACAAATACAAAAAGAAAAAGCCTGAGCCTGAACATTGACGAACACTCACCTCTCTGGCGGACCTGGATGGTCCTAAGTGCCAGGATGTTCTGTTCATCAGACAGGAACTGCTTCATCTTAATGAAAGGTTCTTTGCCTTTCACAGTCAGCTTCCTCCAGGGTTTGGGTCTCGCCAGGATCTCACTGACCGAGCCCTGAGAGAGGCCCAGCACATAGTGGCCGAACACGCGCTGGCCGATGTTATGCTTCAGCAGCTGCTCCTTCACCTGGAAGGCGATCTCTGCCGTGTCCAGGTGGTCGTCGTCTCCCGCGGTCGAGCTCCCGCTTTCTGATTGGTCGCTGGGCAAGCCGGCGTCCGTGCTGACCGGCCCGACGGACCCTTGGGTGGCTGACATGAGGGCGACTTTGGCTGCATAGAGGGCGGTGGGAAAAGCCATGAGGCCCTCCTTTTTAAAGTGTGGGGAGAGGAGCTGCTTGTGGAGGATGTGGTCTCCCGACAGTCTGTCACCGGAGCACGGCGACACGGAGAAGGGACGCGGTAGATCGTGGCTGGAGGACGAGCCGTCCAGGGTGGGGGGGCCGGGACTGGGGGACGTTCGGCCATCCGCCTGAGAGGAGGACGAGTGGGAGCCGGACGGCCTGCCTGTTTCCCTGCTTGCATCCTCAGGCTGGTCGTCATCTGACCACACAAAACACACGCACGCCTTTAGTATCGGTGTAACCAAGTGTTATCAACTAATTTTCTTTCTCGCCTTGCAAAAAAACCCAGACTACATCTTTCAGGCTCAATTTATGCAAAGAGATTTAAGTCTGACAAACATCGACTCCTGAATTGATCGAGCCTGACCAATGAGCACCGAGCAATCAGTGAACTAAGGGGAGGGTTTAGGAAAATGACAAAATTTGCAGCTTCTTGTTGAAAATCTCGTGTTAAACTAAACTTATAGAAAGAAAATGTATTTTACCGATGCTGTGCAAAATGCGGGCCTTCTCCACCAGGTATTTGTGAGATGGAAGAAAGGCCTCTTTATCCAGCAAAAGAGCCTCTGCAGCCTTGGCAGACTCCTGTACACACACAAACACACAAAAGCCGTTAATTTTCGATTAATCAATTACTCTGGCTGTAGATATCCTCATAATGGATGACAATCAGTGGAGCATTCAATGGCACTGCTGTAGTTTTTCTTCCCTGACACCGAGGGGGAACATTAGGAGGAAAGCGAAAGGTCTAGTTTGCTGAGCGAACAGTAAAGACGGTGCGGCAGCACACGTACCTGGGACGAGCTGCCATTTGCAGAAGCCATCTTCATGACCTTTAGGATGCTACAGTCACAAACAAACACGCAAAAGGAGGTCAGTTTTTTTGTGGTTTTTAAATTCACATTATTGTGAATGAGTCGCACGCTCAGTCTACTATGAAACAATCACCTGAGTTCAGTTTTAATCTCTTCATAGTCCATCTGGGATTGCAGTTTAGCTTCTAATCTCTGAAATGGAAAAAGCAGAGCAGCAGTTTTATTTCACGTTAATAAAAGTCTCGCCGCTGAGGAACGACGAGGCGTCTGTCACGTTCCCGAACCTCTCACCTCGATAGCTTCCGTCTTGTAGGCCAGCTGGCGTTCCAGCTCCAGGATCTGATTGGCCGACGTCTCCTGGACTTCCTGTAGCGTGAACTGCAGCCGCTGGATGTTTTCGAGCAGACGGAGGATTTCGCGGTCTTTAGCCAGCAAGGCGGCCTCCAGCTGGGAGGGCAGCAGCTCGCCCTTCTCGTTCCTCTCCTGACAGGGCGAGAGGGAGATGTGACGAAGTGGTGAAAGGGGGATGAAAGGAACGAAGAGAGGAGAAAATGTCAGACACCAGCCTGTGAATCACGACCTCTGAGGCAGCGTTATCTAATTTGTAAAGAACAGTTCTTTTAAAGAAGAGATATTTACGTGATTATGTTTTAAGACCATAGACCACCATGTTCAACAAGTGATCAAGGTCATGATGATGTCTGTCTTTATATTCGTTTGTCCTTGCTTTAATTAAAAAATAAAAATGCAATTACAAAATGTAAAGTCTTAAGAGGAATAAATCTTCTTGAATTTTTCAAAATTCTAACCGCTACACTCAAGAAACCTGGTTGTTGCTGTGAATTACTTTCTTTTCTTTTTTTGCATTTGTGGACCTACGTCAACACAGGCTATTGTCAAATATACTCAAAGTTCTAGTCAAAGAATAAATATATATTTTTTAACAATGTGCAGCACCAACATCAACTTAAATGTCAAGAGAACTGGCCAAGTTACCAAAAAACCCCAAAAACAAACAAGTGTAGTGTTCAGATCCTTTGCTTAAGTCGTAGTAACACGGCAACACTTTTGTAATAAATTGAAAAATCATAGTTAACTGAACTATTAATAGTTATTTACCTGTAAAGTTCTGTAAAGGTGCAACTGATGCCTACAAACCTTCACAGTTTAGCTTAGCTTTAGCTTCATAAATTGTAAAGCATTTCATTATTTGTTAACAGTGAAATAACTATAAACTAAAGTTTAAATTACTGTAAATTTAATATTGATGGCTATGATTCAGGGTTAGAAGTTTTATTATCAACTCTGCTACAAGGAACTTTTTTGGTGATTATGTGCGACCGCTGTAAAAGAGGGAAGTAAAAGGAGCAAGTAAGGAAGAAGTATGTCAAAATCCTACCAAAGTAGCTTCCAACACTGATGTAACAGATGTGTGCTAAAGTCAAAAACCCCGTCCCAGACTGAGAGCCGTCATTCGTACCTCTGCTGGAGGACCGTTCCCGGCCGTGGCGCTCTGTCCGCTGGCCAACTGCTCCTTTAGCCGCTCCACCTCCCTCTGGGCCTTTTCAGCTCTCTGCACACAGACACGGCATCACAGCGTTAAAAGTTTTCACACAGCGGCGACATCAACTGGCTAATGGGACGATCAAGGTGAGAGCTACACATAAATCAAAACGAGGCTTCCGAAATTTTAAGAGCAGCGTGAAAAGCCTGAGCAGGGGCCCGAGCAGACGAGTGCAGCCGCGTTTATTCTGCTGAGGGGGCTGTTTAGTCAGCCCACTTTATTCCCCAAACTGTTTACCTGCTCTGTCACACCCGGCCTGCTAATTAATGATTCATTTTGAGAACATTTATCTAGGAGCTGCTGGCAGAAAGCAGCAGAGTGAGGAAAAAAAGAGCACGAGAGAGAGAGAGGGAGGCAGAGGGGAGAAGAAAAGCAGCCGAAAGAAAAGAGGTATCACCAGGATAGGAAGCAATCAAGGCAGCGAGATAACTAAGAACCCCAGCGCTTTTCGCCACTCCGGCATCAGTCGCGCTCGGCAGTCTCCCGTTCTCTGCTGAGTGGAGCCGTGCTGCCGTAGCGCGCCCACCGACGGGGGCTCAGGTTTACACTCGCTAATCACACACACTCAGGGGAGGGGAGGTGGAAGTGGGAGGAAGGAGGCGAGGGGTGGAGGGGGGCACAGGACGGAGGGAGTCTAATTAAAGCCGAGGCTTGATTACAGGAGTGATTACCTTAACGAAGGAGCATCTCAATCAGAGGGAGTGCAGAGGAAGACTGTACTCACCTGGTTTGCCTTCTCAAGACTCGCCATGATGGCGTCAACCTCCTCCGCCCTGGGACACAAACGCACACAGACAGAAAGACAGACGGTTACGGAGGAGACACTCCCACGCTTTAATAAACAGACAAATGTTGAAAAAAACAACAAAAAGAACAAACCCGTTGTTATTATCATGGGAGCAACATGCAAAATTAAAAGTGTTATTGTGCTGCAGAAATATCTACTTTAGCTAGCATGCTAACCAGCTAGCCTCAGCCACCGGCGCAATAAACATCAACACTCCCCTGATCCTCGAGATCCTCGTACGAACCGCTTAGCTAACTGAGCAAACAAGCTAACAGCAGCAGTTAGCGGTTACTCCGGTGATGTGCTGCCCCCTATTTGTATTAAGTATGAATCTGACAGTTACCCAATTCTTACATCTTGCACCTTTAATTCTATAATCCTGTTAAAAAATAAAGAACTACAGTTACAGCCCGCTTCCTGAAAAGTTAATGAACCGCTTCTGCAGCTAAGCTAAACGTAGCCATTTGTGATTAATACTTTAAGAAATGGCAAATTAGTGTGTAATTCAACTTCGTGAATAGTAGCTGCTCCGTAAACAAACGATTTAAATCTGAATTAGACAAACCACACCATAATATCTCTCTGTACAACACAGAGCAGTTCAGCAACAGCACAAACTAAATCCTCCAAACTGACCGCACAGTTGGTTCAACACCTCTCTTAGTTGGAACAAAACCTGAACGCTCTGATCTTCATAAGCACAGGATTTATTGTTGGACCGTTGTGTAAGGCTACGGTATTTTTAGCTAGGTGTGATAAACTGTTAACTGAGTGTGTCACTGCTCTTCTGGTGGCATTTCAGCACCATGTATGCAAAACTGTAGCCAGGTTTCTAGAAATAATGATGTTCAAATGTAATAACACTCTTTAAATTGCTTCCTCCTGTGTTTTAAAGCCTTGTCAAAAATACCAGAAATCAACGAAAATGGTCAAATCAAGATACTGTAGAAAGATAATCCATTTGAAAAGTGTAATTTGTGCATAAAGGCAGGAAATAAACTCGTCTGCAGGTTATTATAAACCCCTAAATTGCCGATGACACGACCCCTGGCGTCGTCTCTCGTGGCTGTGGACGCTGGACACACAGTCCGTATGATCCATGTCCTCAGAACTCTTCTGAGACCGAACTCCAACTCGCCTCCATACATCTAACAATCAGAGGAGTCTAATTTAAACAGAAGCTCTGCGGGATTATTCATGAGGTTTGTTTGAAGTCCAACAGTTTCATTTTGCACACATGGGACCTGATTTTCAGAAGGTAGATAGGGATGAATTAACGAGGATGCTGTGATTGATTTAAATGAGCGCATAGGTTTTTTCTCAAGTTTTTCGGGACGCAGCCGTCCTTTTTTTTTAACCAAAAGAAAAATGTGTTCAAAGACCAAATTAGACTTTTTTTTTTAATCCACATTAAACAAACTACATCCAGCCGAACCTTCGTTTTCTTTTTCATGTTTGCTCTTAAGCTGCTCCCATTGTCTCAACATCAGGCTGCATAATTACCTTAAAACATTAGTGATCCAGTAGAATCACTGCGACAAACGCAACAGAGGTGGAATTTGTCAGATACTCTTGACGGTCTAAAACTATTCTTGGCATAACTGATCGTCGGGGTTGTGTGGCGCGGCGCTGGTTTCAGAGGGTCTTGGCCGCGGCCCGGGCCTATCAATAAGGCCGGGACAGATGGCGCCCTGCTGACAGCAAACACTAACAGGTGTCAGCTCCGCGTTTAATGAACTTGTGCAGTACGGAAAATGTTTTGTATTGATTACCTGCTCAGCTACTCAAGCCGAAGCAGACAAATAGTCTTTCTTATCAACATTGAGGAAACAGTCAGTGAGAGTAATAGAGGCCAGCCTGGTGTTCGGAGGCTCAGGGTCAGCGAGGGAGGACTACCATCAGCTGGGAGGAACGCGACCAGGACGGCACCCACACACACACACACACAAACACATACTATATATGACAAAACCGCATAACAGAGATGCTCTTTCACACGGCGGCTGCACACGAAAAGGTAAAGGGCCAAACTGAAAATGTGTCCGATCCAACAAAATGGATGGCAGTGGGTCTAGAAACATCAGTTCAATTGTGCCATGGATTAAGCCTGGGAGAAAATCCATTAGCAGCGGCTGACTGTGCTCTGGAGCACAACCCAAACAAAGGAGTGTTTACTTTGAATGTCTATCGACATCCTTCATACAAGCTCAGATTCATTTCAGGCGTGCGGTGGATACATTGCGCTCAAAGACCAGGACAAGGTAGAGTGTTTTCTGAAGCAATCTTTAAATGGAGCAATTCTTCTTGAGGGCTGTCAAGGCCCAGCTGCCAGTGAAGGCAAACACAGACCTCTCTCATCGACCTGCATTAGTGGCTGAGTCACTCTCACTCCCTTCCTCTACAATGGCATTCCTCAGCTGCACACTGGACATGGGAGTTTATGTTGGTAGAAGAAAGAAGAAGCGACCTTGGTTCTCCAGCGATACCATGAGCACCAGGGAGGAGGCCGCAGAGGTCGTAAACACCTACAGAAGATACGACGCTACACGTACAAACACGAGGCGGACTCTTACTTGTTGGTCATCTCCTGGTTGTATTTACACCGCAGGTCCAGCAGCTCGGTCTGTGCAGTGTTCAGAGCTGGTGAGAGGCAGACATGAGTAGAAGTGAGACACATGACCTGTCACCTGTAAGAAGCACTATGACGCCTTGGAGAACAAATTCAAACCCAGAATTTAAATAATCACAATAATAATGAGGTCGGAAATATTCATTTTCATTCATTCAAGTGAATAAACAAGCTGCTCTCGGAGGAGAATAAGGTCCCAGAACGCTCAAATGAAACTAGAAAGGTGGCGGGGTCCGCCACATGTAAACACAGCAAAACAGCATGTGTTGTCCTTTAAGGTCGGTTTGTTTATTCAGTCATGTGAGCAAAGAGAGGTTGTTTATTTAATTTGTTGCATTAAAACTTTAAAAAATAAAATGTCTTCCCCACAGCTACAGAGTGCACCTTTAAAGCTACATCACTGATTATATCTGGCAATAAAAAACATATTAATATATTTTACATATTCACAGTACAGCTCAGGAACGATATCAAACTGTTTTTGGTGAATTTCACTCAAAAAGTGTGTCAACAAAGCAGCAGCCGGGCGCCTGTGTTTCAGCAGGGGGCACCATACAGCAATTATACATGCATTGGCTCTTTAATAGGTCGAAATTAAATTTAACAGCTACAGTACGTGCCAGCGTTTAAACCACTTACATGAATGCAGAACCTTGATCTTCTCCTCGGCCTCTGAGAGTCTGCCAGCCAAACCAACGTCGCCGCTCTCCTCCTCCTCCTCCCTGCGAGCAGAAACACACTCTGTCAGTTGCTTCACTTCATCACGGCAGCACGTTTAAAAACTGCAATGTGTAACTTTATAGACCTGCTGGAAAAAAATGTCTTGATTTACTTAACAACTTAAACTTGGGCGTAAACGAAGCAGATGCTCGTTGTTATTTCGGTGCATATTTGGAGCTTCATTTGATTCTTTGGTTTCTTTGATGAAAGACCTTCTCGCTGTTGTTCTCGACGGCTCGCTGCGACCCAGAAGGTCCCCAGGACGGGCTTAAACTGGGGCATTTAGGCTTTATTGCACAGGGTCACAGACAGAAGACAAATGACCCTCTAATCTCCTCTTATATCATTAAAGTTGAATAATGTTGCCTTAATGAGCATTAAAATGCCAGAACGACTAAAATAATTACTTAAGTAAATGTAAGCAGTGGTCCGCGCTGGAGGAATCGGGTGTCGCAGGCAGTTAAGAGGGAGCATTTGTCTCTTTGAACGCAGGCGATATAAACCTCGAGTCTAATTGTGGCGGGGAGTGGTTCACTGGTTCTTACCCCTGGCCCTCAGCTTGGTCCTGGTGGTTCTCCTGTGGGGAGCCCGGGGCCCCAGGAGCCGGTGTGCTGTTGGGGGTCATCAGGGAGGCCGGTGAGCTGGATTCTCGAGCCTCCTCTGTCGATGCTGCCCCTGAGACGGCTGGACCGTTGTCTGAGTGCTCTGTGCGGAAGAGACAACGCTGGCATGAGATCTGAGTTATCCATTATGAACAGGTCGTGTGTGAAAATGTGCTCTAGTCACTTTAAGGTGACAATTTCTTACATACTCCACATATACAGGTTGAATTTACAGCCTTTCCTTAGACTGTGCACAGCACTTTCAGACCTGCACGGAAGCAGCTACTTCTGCAGCGCCGCATTAAAAGAAACTTTGCATTCAAGAGGGATCGCTCCCCGATGTGTCCTGACCTGTCTTTTCAAGGCACTCCAGGTGTTTCTTCCAGTGCCCGCTGATCTCTCGTACCAGGGCCTCGCTGTCTGGGGCCGAACTCTGAAGCTGCTGCAGCCTTCCCTCCAGGGTGTGCGAGGCCTCCAGCACAGGAGCCGGATCTGTGGAAAAAGGAAAAAAAACAAAAAACAGACGTGAGCAAATCTCTGTAGAAAGAGCTCCTTCAGATTCACATGATATCCACACACTTTTCAAAAAAAGCAAAATAGCTGTTTTACTGTGCGCGCTTGCCTGTACGGCACATTACAGAGTTTTCTGCAGCTGCAGTTCCAACAGACGCAGACTATTCCACCGAGACTTCTTTCTAAAGAGTGACTCTTAGACTTTCCCCCCACACTCAGACGCCTTTGAACATTTTTCACAGGCTGGACCTAATGACACAAGTGCCGCTCCGACCCCCTTCACATGTTCAGAAATCAAATCTAATGAGTCTTCTCACGCGCTCATGACAGCAGAGAAGACAAAAAGATTGCTATGAATATGTGACGGAGTATTAAGTCCCAAGTATACACCTAGGCGAAGTGTAGAAAAAGTCGGCTCCTGAAAAGGGGGTAAAAAAAAAAAAATAAAAAAAAAAAGCGGGATTCTTTAGCACAACAGAGGAGCTGTTTTGCAATGCATGCGCGGCAGCACCGGGCCCATGGGGCCAACTAGGAGGCTGTTTCTCAGCTAACAAGTCTCCTCTGTATCATTTGATCATTTAAATTATTATGCCAGGAATTCTCAGGAGGCAGCTCGGCACTCCACATCACAGGGCTGTTTTTAATCTTCCCCTTCCCTTTCTTCCCCTCCCGAAAAGTTCAACAGCTCAGAGAGAGAGAGCTGCTCCTGTTGTGTACCTGCCTGCCGAACACCAAAGGAGGTGACTTCTAGTGCCAAAGCACAGAGAGGGAAGCTCAGGGGAGCTCCTTGACAAGGGGGGGAGGCAAGATGTGGAGCCACGCGCACACACACACACGCACGCACTAACACACACACACACATACACTCCACACACACACACACACACACACACACCGCAGCCCTTCAAAACTCTAAAAGAGGAGGAAAATCGCTGCTTTGCTGCACAAACTTTTCTCCCACAGCTTTCATCCACTCATCTTAGACTTCTGTGTGGAACCCAATTGGATCCCTTCTTCAGTATGGGCACTGACTGAAGTGACTTTTCATAAGAAGTTGGAGCCACAGACGTTTAAACTTTGCCAGATGCCACGGAGAGAATGCAAACTCCGAGCCGGCAGGCCACGAAAAGAAAATAAAGAAATTTAAAAAACGCTCATCACACGGGCCAGAAAACTTCTTGCAACGTGCAATTTGTTGAAATCCTGGTCATAGGTTGCAGCTCGCCATATCTGCATTTTCATCAGACAAAACATTTTGGGCCATTTAATTGATCGAGCTATTTTTCCCAGCACCGTTTACAGTCAAACATTGTCTGCATTCATTGTTACACCAACTGTGGAGATGTTGCATCAGTCACAAGGGACATCACTATTAAGAGCAGCGCTCTTCCAAGACAAACAGGATGACTTAAAGCACTGCTATTCCATCGACCCACTGTCACAGAAATCACTTTATCAGCCTCTTTCCCATATATCCTTTCAACTTTTAATGATCAAAGGACAGAGATTATAGTAAGGGATCTCTCACACATGGACAAGCCAGGATTATCAATCAGTGGCAGGGGAGTAAAGTAAAGTCAAATGTAAAGTGAAGGGATATAACTTAAGTCTGTATACAAAATTAACCCCCATCAAAGTAGAGCAGCAGGGATTCTCTCCGAGGACCCGGGATCTGCACTTACTGGAGGAGAGTCCAGAAAGACTGCTGATAACTTTGGAAAGTAGAGCTGCTAATTGATGTAGCTAATAAGAAGCGCTGGAGCTTCTTTTTGAGAGCAGCTCTGACGGTAAATCCTGCAAATCAAACCTGGAACAGAAAGATGGGGGAAACTCAACACTAACCCCCGACACAGCTGACGCGGCGTTATGTACATCAGGTGACTCACATCCGTCTCGGAGCAGAATAAACGGCTCAGGTTTTAATTCACACCTTATCTTAATCGTAGATGATTGCACGTCTGCTGTAATAACTGATCGAGCAACAGCAGCTCATTTCGACTAATAAATCAGACGACACTGAATACATCATGTTTCCGTGGTGAACGCAGGTCCAGCTCTGCAGGAGGCACAGCGACCGAGAGGAGCAGAACCAGACGGGGAGAAACACAAACTTTCATAGGCTCGACAAACAAACTGACAGTTTAAACAGATTAACAACAGATTCTTTAAGATAGACAGCTAGATAATGTATTGATCCTGGGGGTTATTTAGACATCCAGCATCTTATACGACACATAAAAAACAAAATAATAAACAGAATTTAAGAGCATGAACAGAATATAAGGATAAAAATTATAGTCTAGCCACCAGAAATGTGTCGTCCGACAGTATGTGCAAACTGAGGTAGTTTAACTGTGCCGGGGTTCGCCGGTGCATGTATTGCAGTAAATTGCATAAATTGAGTAAATTGTGATAATCATATTAACTCAAACAAAGGAACTGTGTGTGCTGCATATAGAAATAAACAGGAAAAGTAAATTAAAGTGTCAGTTATCTCAGTAAAACTGTGGACACAACACTTTGGTGCATACAGCCGGAATAAACTGATCCAGAAGTCTGAGAAGTGGATGTGGAAGACGGATGTTTACTTTGTTTTCTCTCCTGAATAAGTTTGTTTTTTGTGTCCTTGATAAAGTCATAATGTCCTGATGAGCCATATTTAAAACCGGTCTAAATGTCTCCATGTTTGTGCTCCATCTGACCTGCATTCATCGATGATATAAATGAGCACACAGTACGTAAAACAAATGAATAGTGTTGGTCTGTTAAGGTAAATCATAGAGTGACTGACATTAGTGAAGGTTATCACACTCAGAAGAGTGTTTGATGGGCTAAAAGGTCACTTAAGTCAAAGTTAGTTGTAATATTGCATGTTTTGTGTTCCTTATTAATTTCCTGCAGCCACCGGATGTCAATATTACGTTCTGTAAGATCATGGCAGCAATCTTTATATACTCACATGACTGATTAAGCTCTATAAGGTACCCGTATGAAGACACTGCAGTGAGAATGAAGGTGCTTGTGTGTGTGTGAAGAAAGTTAGACATCACTGGAATAAGACCCAAAATCTGATAAACCCCCGACTTGCTGCTAGCCAACAAACGTTAGCGCGACTCTTTAAATTGTTTTTCGCTCATTCTCGGCTGCATTGATATCGAGTTTCATCACCTTGGCTGAGCCATAATGAGGCTGCCACCCTGTAGCTGCTTCCTTGTGGTCACTGCGTTGATGTTTCTGTGCTATTGCACATCTGAAAGCGGCAGGCAGTTGCTGTATGTGGGTGAGACTTCAGTCCAGGAGCCAAAGCTCGTCAGAAGCTGGACGGCTCAGCGGACTGCAGGTGGCACCGAGGGAGGACGGTGCACAGGTTCAGGATGTGTGTGTCTAGGTGGGTGGGGGTGGACCAGGGTGGTGTGCGCCAAGACAAGCAGGTGTGTCGGGGCGGTCCGTCTTGGCCCTGTCAGCGATACACCATCATTAGGCGGTGTGGGCGCAGCAGGGTGCACCATTATGTCTCCCTGGGCCCTGTGTAATTACGCTCTGACATAATTAACCCAGCAAGCCCATTAGCCAAGCATTGGCTGGCTGAAGAGAGAAAAAAAAACGCTATAATTATTTGTTGTGCGCATGTTAATGAGGCCAGCTGTGTTCCCATCATACAACACGAACAAATTAATTTACAAGGCTGTGCTCCAAGGTTTTTTCTCTTCATTCAAAACAGTCTTGTTTTTTTTCCCTCTGAGTGGACTTCAAGGTCCATAAACACGCTCTGCCGCTGCTGCAACAAACAGTAACACTGCTGTAATATTGTTGTCAAGAACCAAAACTAGGTTGAGAGAAACACTTTAGTCTTTACTTTCACCTTCACAGAAGATGATAAGTGATATAAGGTATGTAGCATCAATTGCTGCCTCTTTTTTTCTGCCTGTCAAGGATTAGTTTCGATTGCAAAAAAAAAAAAAAAAAGAAGCTGTTTGCAACAAATTCACAAACATGACTTTTGTGTTTGTGGTGCATTTTAAAACCAACGAGCATTTGATATTCAGATAGCAAACCGAAGACTCGCTTTACCTTGATGTGGCAGGAAGAGTGCGAAAATACTAAAATAAAAAGATAGGTGGAATGAAAAAAAAAAAAGAAAAATGATTGTGGGAAGCGGCGGCTTTTGTGTGTGTGAACAAAACAAAGCTGAAAGAGAAACTTCTTAACCTGTTCTTTTTTCAATGCCGCTCCACGTCTTTGTCTGACAGACTGAAGGACGGAGAAGGAATGACATCAATACCAACGCGTTTTTAAAAGCTCGGAACAAAGCGCGAAGCCGCAGCTAGATAGCATTTCAAATTAACGCGAGATACCGCGGAGAAAAAGAGAAGTGGCGATGACATACAAACCAAACTTCACTTGAAAAAATGACATGAAAAATAAAACAACCTACTTCACATTCCTCTTTGTGAAACATGGAACACAAATCACAATTAATTAACCTCATCAAACACACCGCTCTGTCGCCTTTACATTTTTGAATCCCACGGTTACATCGTCTCCGCTATCAGGGACACACACGCACAAATACAGACATTCCTACACACACACACAGTTGCCGTCTTTTAAGAGCACACTCTCTCCTGGTCCCTCTGGGGTCTCCTACTCCGCGGGGATCAGTTGGAGAGGCCCGGCTCTTTTATGAACATAATGCATTATTAAGCACCTCAAACATCTCCTGGGCCTTTGTTTATTACTGCTCTTATTAATCACTTGTGCATAATCGCGTCCCGCCCAGAGAGCTTTCATTTTCCATCAGCTTTTTTTTTTTTTTTTTTTTTTTTATACGTCGTTATTTTCCGACAGACCGCCACGGCACTCCTTCTTCTGCTCTCATCCTGACGGTAGGTACTCAGCTGCAAAATTACAATAAAGGCAGCTTGCTGTGCCTCGCAGGCCTCTCCGGCTGCCGCTTGCTTATGTATATGAAGGGTTGGAGAAGGACAACTATTCTTTATGCATCTGAATGACTCTGAATCGCTAAGGTCAGTACGCTCTGTTCTGATAATCTCATAGCCCAGGGAAGCATCTGATGTGAATATGTAAGGCACTTATAACCGTCTCATATCACAGAGAGACATGCGACTTCCATGTGACACATAAAGCTGCCTGTGCCCTGCGCCGCAATACCCGTGGTCACCACTAGCAAGCACTGTTGCCATAACATTTTCCACCGGCGTGCACACACACATGCATAGAGACACACACACACACATACACACACACATACAGCTCAGACATGCCGTAGGCCGGGCGCACACACACACACACACACACACACGCACACACACTTAGAGGGGTGTATTCAGATCAGAATCTTCACAAACTCTCGGTGAGCTCCCCGCTCAGATAAAAGGAGCTGTGTTCTAAAGGAGAGAGGGAGCGGGGTGGATCCTGAGGGATGAGTGCGTGTACTGAGAGGAGGCAAGGAAGAGCAAACACCTGGAGCGTCAGTCTCAGGGCTACGCCCCTGGCGACAGGGCCTCGCTGCTCTCACAGAGGTGGCAACAAACGCCGACGTTCAAACGCCACTCACACACTCCGGGAGAGGGGAGCAGAGCGAGGCGGCGAGGAAGAAGAGGAGGAGGCAGAAGAAGAAGAAGAGAGGCGAAGTTAGGTGCATCTCTGGGAAACCGATGAATTCTGGGCAAAAGCTGCCACTGTTTTTTTCAGCTATTCAGTGATCAGGACGTGTTTATCTGCACTGATCAAAAACCGTGCGGAGGTGATATAAACATTGTTAGGGAAACACTGTTAACAGGCCTCTTTCAAGCCAAGACTGGGTAGGAGTTACAGTGCACAGCATGGGGAGATGTCACAGGCAAATCAAAATATAGAACGCTAATGAAACACTCCAGCGGATTGACATCTCGGCTTAGGGGCCTCATGAAAGGCAAGAAGAGGGAGGAAAAGAAATCACTTCAATCACTCGCATCAAGAAGTTTATTTCTGCTCGGAGTTGACTGTGGTAGTCTAGTTGCCATTGAGCCGGAGAATTAGTTTGCATTAACGCGACGTAACATCATCGCGCTGGAATCACACAAACGTAACGGATATGTTATTTGTATTCAATAGCAGGCACGGCAAAGTGGATAACTGATATGTGACCAGATGTTAATGATAGCCAGATACAACAGGTCACATATTGAGCTGCTGCTGCTGCTGCTGCTGGCGTACACCTCCCCACCCCCCTCCTCCCCTTTTGCTCGTTCGCCTCTTGCATTCATTAACTCTGCTGTTGGCCCGCTCTGATTGGACTAAAGGCCTCAGTGTCGGGCACACAAATGAGCACGCACACACACATCGAGAGAGAGAGAGAGGGAGAGGCACTTTCAAATGAAATAATAAGAGAGGGGGGGGGAGAAAAAAAAACGTCCTGCAATGAATAGTAATAACTGCATTAAGATTAACGAGCACGGCGTGTAAAGAATAATTGCATCTGTCAAAAGATTAAAAATACATGAGCTGTAGCATTTGTTGGGGGAATGGTGGGGAAGCTCACTGTTGTGTTTGAGGGGCAGAGAGAAATGAAGTGGGGCCACAGCCAAATGACTGTCCTCCGGTGTACCTGGAGTCATCCATTCTAGCGAGGGGTGGGCAGGAGAGAAGAGGGGGGGGAGTTGTGACCTTGGACACCAGCAGCAAGATGTACAGTGACAAACAGGCACAGGATACTGTAGGCCCTCCTCACAGATGGCTGATACTGCAAGGGCCCGACACGGAAAATTCTCTCTGTGGTCTGACTTCTGTTTGGCTGCAGCCTGAGACGAGGAGGGGGGGGGGGATATCTGGCAGAGAAGGCACCTAATGTCGCGATCAGTCAACGCTATAATTTCGCTTTTCCGTCTCAGATTAGGCAAATCATTAAGTCATAAATTGTGGCTGTGACTTGGCTTGAAAGAGGCAGACTACAAGTTGGACCCTGACCAATCATAGCTTGCCAATCCGTCACAACTCGCATGACGTACATTGGTGATCAGAAAGGTCGTGTCGGCGGACCGCCTGTGCAGAAAAGTGCTCTGTGCTGCTCAGTAAACTAGGCGAGAGAAGGTGGGTCTAAACTTGAGTTGGATGGAGGGTTGATTTTTTTTTTTTTTTTTGCTCTGTGTTTCAGAGACACTGCAGGGGCGGATCAACCTGACCTGGGGCAACAACTTGCCCTTGGGGCCCCCCTGGCCCCCACAGAGCAGAAATTAATTTAAGACCACACAGAGCAGCTTCTGTAATCATCCTGGAGCCCAAAGACAAACTCACAAACAGAAACGCTTGTGTTGTTACAGAATGAGTGCATCAAACATTAAATCATATAGGACTAGGCACCATGTGAGCACAAAATAAACCTCTTCAAGACTTCGCCGCAAGATCAGGTTAATCTTATTTCATATTGGACTTTAGTAGAGCAATTTCTGCAAAGTCGACCCGTGACTTTCAGGGTCAGGGCCCCTTCAGTAAACCATCACTGAGAGACTTTTCTAGTCCGTGTTAGTTTGGTACGGTTGCAAGAATTACGGAGAGGCTATTCACAGCCAAAGAGGAAGGAATACACCTTTAACACCTTTAAGAGACTGGATACAACGTTGCTCAGTGACGCTTTGAAACCAAAAAGGTTTGACTTCCCGTGTATGAACTTACCAGTGTGTACCAGAGACTAACTTCCAGTTTAGCGCCCAGCTAACTTGAATAACAATGTTAGCTTATGGGAAAACGTATTTTTGGGGCCACAGTGTGTCAGCTAATGTTGTCATTACTTGGATTGCCAAGCTAGCTCAGTTGATACCTCAGAACAGAAAGCATGCAGCGAAAATCTCAATTTGTAATTAATAACTTTCTATTCATTTCTTCTTATTGTCATTCTTTAGTAATACTACTATCTAAATATATATATATATAAATATCTAGTATTGGTCCTACTATGTAAAGTGTCCTTGGGTCTTGTGAAAGACCAAGATCTTTTCACTATTATTATTTTATTGAGAATATAAAAAACACAGAAGTATACTTAATAATCATAAGTAGTTGCCATACTACTAGTAACTGCAGTATGTATGACTATTTCAAATATATGTTATTCTACATTACTTAGACTTTGGGATATGGGTGGTAAAATGTGGTTTTTAGGGACAAAAAACATTCACAAACCACAAAACAAAAAAATCAGATCTGTCACAGAAAAAACAATCAAGCAAAAACACTGAAATATCTAAATATCCCACTAATTTTGAATAGTGTATGCATGTTTTTGCTTTTGCATAAAGTAATTATTACATTATCTAAGTAATTAGTATTTCTTTGTGTAGTAAGTAATGAGTAATAAATAACATTTCTCAGCCTCCTCGCCCAGCTCTGTTTAGCTCCCTCTGACCTTTGCTGAGATAGAAAATAAGTGGCTTCACTCTGTATGAGCTCCAGTGATAGAGTGAAACAGACTCCCTTTGTAAAGGTAAGGTCAAACGGAGGTAGGAGGCTGGCGGTGCTACGTCACCTGATGTAACCTGACACAGGAAGGTCTACTATTGTATACTCAATATAATGACCACGCGTAGCCTCCGCGCGAGGACGAACACGGCGTATAAAGAGACAGAGAGGGGAAAAAAAGATGAGCTAAAAAGTGTTTTTTCTTACAAACAGAGTCGGCGTTGAGTGACGGTGGCCTTTCTTTTTGTTTTAAAGTCTTTGTTCTCGAACGTAACAACTCTTAGTTGACTCTATTCTCTACTTGTGAGGGGTTCGTGACAAAATACATCCCTCAAGACGCTCCCGGGCTCGAATTAAGGCCTTGATATAAAAAGGTATAGGTCAGAAAATCAAACTGAATACATCTTCAAAGAACGGCATTTCTTATCAAGGAAATAACTCCATTCAAAAGTCTGTGTGTGTGTGTGTGTGTGTGTGTGTGTGTGTGTGTGTGTGTGTGTGTGTAAATCTGTGTGTGTGTGTGTGTGTGGTGGCGCAATATCAAGCAGGGGACTTCAAGGAAAAATGGAGACCTTTAAAAGTCAGTTGCTGCCGTCGCTGTTTCTCTGACGCAGACTTTTATCTTGTATTCATTGAATCTGTAAACAGCATTCTCTACTCCTGCCACAAGTGTTCCTCTGATCTAGACTGAGATTGGGCTGCGTTTTGCTGCCGTCTCCTGCAACAAAGAGCAACACAGTACATGTGCCCTGGCATTGAAATAACAACTGAATAAACACACAATATGTCTTTCCTTCGGCTCTGACTTACTGTCTTTGCCCCTTTTCTCCCTTTTCTTTTCCCCCCATTGGCCTCATCAGGCCCTGCGTTCCGCACGAAGCCAGACTTCAGTTGGGATTTTAATTGGCCCTCCACAATCAACAGCAGAGCTCCTCAAGGATGTGTTCGCTCCTCAGCCAGGCTACACTCAAGGACCAGCGCTGGGTTTTGAAGTGGCCTCACGCAGAGTTTTGGAAACCACTCTGAGAGCGCAGACTTTGAAAAATAGATAAGAGCCACAGGGTATGGGGTTTTATGTATCTTACATCCATGTGCTGTTGCACCATATCTATCTATGGCGAGAAAATTACTTTTCGGTTTGCGTATGTTGCTTCATATATCTATGATAGGTCTGTTTGTGTCTTTCCAGCGATAGTAGTTGAAGTTTGATGTGGAGTCGATCTCCGGGGAGCGATCTTTAAAAGGGGGGAAAGATAATTCTCGAAGTAATGTGTGTGAGTGCGTGCTGTGTTTATACTGCTGCTGTTGTTGTTTGTGAAGATGCACATCTCAGGTCTTAGTGGGAGACTCACCTGGGGCCTCGATAAGCTGTTTGTAGATTCCCAGGAACGCAGACTCGGCCTCCTTACTGCGCTTGTTCAGAGCAACCACCTGCAGGGGGGAGAGGACGCCGTTAAGGTAAACACGGACAGGTATGATCCCGGTATATGTCTGACTGACGATGCACAGCACATTTACATTTCAGGCATTACAACGATGCGTTTACACAGAGCAGAAAACGCTTAAAATCTTAAAAAGCTAACAATGAATCAATAGTAAACAGAGCAAAGGTCAAACTCACAGCTTCCCTCCAATAAACGAGACAAACATTCCAGCAGCCTCACTGTATGTGACATATAACATCTGTGTAACAGAGAAACAGCGTGCTGTGCGTAGCTAAAGCATAAATTAACCAATTCGGGAGGCTGTGTTTCATCATGAGCACCGACACCTAGAGAAACACGGCGTGCACGGTGACCATATCCTCCCTGTTCAGCTGCCAAGCTGCTGCATGTTGCGAGGTGACATTTGGCCTGTTAAATGTAGGTGCCGGCGTGCGCGTGAAGGCTCGCCAGCGACAGTGGCCTCCATCACCAGCAGCACTCGGCACCTGCTATCCTCGACGCGGCGGGTGATGCAAACCAATTAACGATTCATTAGGAGGGACAAAGAAAGCGAATTAGCCACCACCTGGCCCCATGGAGAGGGCACCTGCACTAGTGGGTATGTGGGTTAGCGTGCTCCCAGCTCCCGCGGAGACCCGGGGCCTGTTTGCGAGTCAGAGGACGCGCCGTAGATGCCTCTCGACGTCCTCTGCTCTGCAGCAGTAAATCAGATCAGGGCCCGTCCAAATGACCCCCCACTCCAAGAGCAGACGGAATTCAAATTATTGTCATCTATTGTCTATGCCATTTCTGTCACTGTTGATTACAGCCTCTGTCGGATCGGCTCGATGGACTCCACAACGGAGGGTCAAGTGCGCTGTATCAGCGAGCCGGGCTGCTCCTCATCGGTATGACTATGCTTGAAAAACACTCATTTTCACGAAGGCTGAAAACACTTATGAGAATGGTGGAGGCTGCGGCGGCGGCGGCGCTGTGTTGGGGCTGTTTAGTAGGGTTATAAATAAGGTGTGTGGTAAACAGCGAGGGAGACGGAGAGCCTTTGATTTACTGGAAATGGCTGGCGTCTTCCCTGGGGAGGCATAACGACAGCATCATGTTTAAAGAAATATCATAAAGATCAAGCAAATCCCCCCCCCACCCCTCCCCATCACTCCCACTTGGAGCAGCTCAGAGGAGTTCATGGAAAATGGAAAAGGCTGGAGCCCAATCAATACAGATGCAATAGTCTGCAGCTCTCAGCCTGCTACACAATGCTGTTGTTTCACTCAGCTATACCCCAATTTAACCCCCTCCGCCCACCGAACTCCATCTGCCCTCCCCAGTCGCCCTCCTCGCTCCGGCGCTCACGTTGGCATATCCGTGAAAAACGCGTGAAGCACTCGGGCCCCATAAACAGCTTCCAGCTTTATGAGTACATCAACAACTAGTGTTGGTTCAGCTAAGGTTTGCTTTATGTCCACTGATGAGAGATGTTTTCATGTTTGCTTCGTTTTCACTATGAACAGAAGCAATCTCCCGACCAGTCGCCGAAAACAAACGTGACGATGAGCAAAGCTCAGCGAACGGCACCATGTGACATCCAGACAAACTTTCCTCAGCCCGAGCTCACACCTGAACTTGACGGCCGCTGCAGCAGGGTGGCTCAACCCACCGCTGGTAATCAACTTTTCACTGACTGTCGGCTCGCTTGGCCCGGCCTCCTCTGAAGCACATACATCAAACGAGGCTCCTGTCTGCATATGTAAAAAGCCTGAGATCATGTGAAGGCAACAGCCAGGGCTCCTTCTCCCAGAGACACGCGGGGTGTCCTGGCCCTCCATCATCCTTTAACGAGAGAACACGGAGATTACCTCCACAATCACACCATTAACCTGCCTACAGACGCTAGCAGAGGCATCAATCACACGCCTGCCTGACGCCTTCTCATGTTAGCGCCCGCTATGCGTATAGATGCCCCCCCTCCCTCCTCCACAAACCACCCTTGCTACCATCAAAAGTACTCTGTGGTTGACGTGCATAATACGGGCCGATCGTGGAGTCATCCTCATCTCCATGCTAATCCACCTCCAGCGAGGCACTTTGGATCGCAGATAGGGCCGCTGCACAGACAGGCACGACTCGAGCAGCGACTACAACCTGCAGATCTCCTCTCTCCTCTTTTGGATGCCAGATACGGCTCTTGGCCCGGCTTCGGCTCACAGCTCATTCTTTGTTTTCACCCGTTTTGTGATAAAGGATACGGCTGCCGAGGGAATGGGCTTGGCCACAGGTTGATTTTACAAGCAGGAGTAAAGCCCGGGGCAGAGTAGCAAGAGAGAGACAAAGGAAACCTGTTAGCGCTCCACCATAACTCTTCACGCGGCAACAGAGTGGGCAGAACACAGCCTCTGGGACAAGGCTGCTGGGAAATACTTACTGATAAGCCTTTGAGAATACTTACAGTACCCGCTAGTGAGTCTTTGTGTGTGTGTGTGTGCGAGGGAACTAGCTAGCATGTGTTGAGGCGAGGGAAATAAATGAAGGAGGAGAGAACAAATCTAGAATGAAGTAGAGGAAGCAGAGTGAAGGGCTACTGAGCGACATACAGAGAGAGACGGAGAGACAACGGAAAAGAGAGGTTCCCATAAAGAGCGCAATTAGCAATTATGCAGTCATCAATTACAATTATCACAACTGGTGATTATGCAATTATCACTCTAAATCATCGTTTTCCCCCTCTGCCTTACCAGTTTGCCACCCCCTGTGATTTGGTTGTTTGAGGATGGGCTTGTGATGATGCAGGTGATTAGAGTGTGTGTGTGACGATGATGATGGGGGTGTTGGGCGGGTGTCAACGCAGATCTTCGCACAGTGTGCGTGTGCAAATAAGTGTGCGGATGCTCGGAGCATGGCTGCAAATGCATCTGTGCCTGTGTGTTCACAGCATGGGATTTCATTTTTTTTTTTTGCATGAGTGTGTGAATGCAGTAGATGTTCGTGGACACACTGCTCCTCATCTCAAGGTGAGTGTGGTTTGGTGCTGTGGGTGGTTTTGGGGACAGCAAATGTATAGTTCCACAGTCCCTGAGGGCTCTAAATTACCTGTCATCTTCCCCATGATGCAAAGGTCAGTGCACAATCATAGAGAGTCCATCCTACTGTGCTGCTCACTGAGCGCCAGTCCAGCCCACAGGCTGACAGGATGTCACAACAACCCCCGATCCCGCTCCATGCTTATTAGAACAAAACAGTGGGAAGCCCAACACCACCGCAACACCACTTGTCACAACACCTTCCCGAAGAATCCACCGGATGCCTGACAAACGTCCAGTTCGTGGCGTTTATACTTTTGGGGCAAAATTAGGAAATGTTCTGCTATTATGCTTCTGATTAGTAACATTTCTAACTGCTAACTTAATTTGTCTTTCGCTCGGTGTTACTAACCCTTGGTCCTGTGTCGGGGAATCGACCTTTCCCCAGCTCCTCGTAACAGCTTTTTACTTTCCAGTTAATATTCACTACTGAAAATTAGCTAGGGATATTGGGATATGGGTGCATATATCTGTGTGCAATGAGAATCAAATTAAATGTGCACTATTTTTGGGGACCAAAAAATATTTACAAAACATTTCTTAAAAATTAAGAAAGGGCAAAGAATAAATAATCTAGTAAATTTTTTCACCAACTCTGCAGCAATTATAATATATCTATAGTTATATTCACACTCAGACTGACAGCAAAGTCCTCGTATGTGTAAACTTCTGATCCTGATTAATCAAAGTTTAGCTTCATCCACAGGTCTGGACCCTTTCACTTCCTGTACAAATTAATGTTTTGATCTTCAAAGTCAAACCAAGAAAATTCTGGTTGATTTTTCTATTTCTAAATATTTTTAATCACCTGGATGACACCATATCTCGCCACTTTTATTTTCTAATGTCTAACGAAGAGAGCTGTTCAAAACAGGTCGAAATTAAATACTGAAGGCCATTTTTTTCTTCCGGATTTTTTGAAAATATTAAGACATGCTTCTCAACGTCTGGTCGGCATCACTCTTGGTTTCATCACTGCATAAACAATCCAAAGTAGCAAACCTGCAGAGCGCCACATAAATGTAGGACAGCGTTGTGCTTTTAGTTTCCTTCATATGTGATCTGTATAAAAAAAAAAAAGGAAATGCAAAAAACGCAATTTTTGCCTTCAGAAGCAGGCAGAGGATCATATTTTAGCGGTGCCACCCAGCACTTTTGTAGCTGTCACCGCTGCCGTTTGTTTTGCATCGAGTGTAGGTTCAGAGGAGAGGCGGGAGGAGAGAGATGAGTTGGTGTGGAGTGACTGATGAGTGGGTGGAGGAGAGGGGCAGAGGTAAACACTATTGCAATACAGTCTGGACGGTGAGAGACCCGTGTACACCCACACACGCACACATACACACCCACACACACACACACACACACACACACACACTTGAACTCGAGAGCATGCAAACACACACGTCAGCTCACACGCAGATGCACACTGCACACACAGGCTGCGTTTGAGGGAAGATTTAATCATGGTGACACCCATCTCGGCGCGGTGGTAGCAGCATGGCGCTGGCTGTGGCCGTGTCTGGATGCCCGGCGAGATGAGCAGTCAGAGCACTGACACACATCTCGTCGCCACGTCAATTCCAATCAGCGGTGCCTGTCAGTCAACGCGCCGCGCTCGCGACAGACTGACGCCGGCGCCGCTCTGCCACTGCAGAGCTGCCATCTCAGCCAAAATAAATGGCCAAAGCTGACCAATATTCTTTTGTACCACTTATCCCCTCCTGCAGCGAGTACATGCTGCAGCGATGCAGTGACAAATACAGAGTGAAAATACAACTCGATTCATGGAAGCCTTGTGGGAAAGGCTCATTCGCATTTGAATGGATGTAGAGTAAGATGTTGTATGAGTGAGTGTACGGCAGAAAATATTTCAATATACGTTTAAAGAGAGGTTTCCACACCCTGTTAATCCATCAGTCGTACAGCTATTATTTAATTTGGAGTCATTAAACAAAGATACAAGTCTATAGCCATGCTAACCCTGGTTAGCATCATTCTGGTTCCCTCCGCAGAAAGTCTTCCTGAGTTTTGAACCGGATTTTGGAACAGTGATGAACATAATCTCTGTGTCAAACACAAGTTTACGATACTTAGTCCTCACAGATGAACACCACTTTTGTGATTTTCAAGGCGTAAATTAAATGTGTAGCAGTAAGAAGCTAATGTTAGCCTATAAACAGACGACATCACGGTCACATGACTTAAAGTCAAGACTTAAGTCTTGGTGAGTAGATAAGTCTCAGTGTTCGCTGTGAGGACTTTTAATGTCCCCGACGACCTCTGTAGTCTCACTTAGACACTTTATACAGCTTTATAATTAAACTGTGGGACATTTCATTATGTATTTTAAGCCATACGACCTGCAGAGCGTGGCGTACGCACATTATGTCAGCCAATGCGTGCGCTTTTATCTTATTTATCTATTTCTGTCCTTTTGTTTGTTAGAGTTTCTTATCTCAGAGACGCCGAACAAAGCTCAGATTCTAACTCGAACCCTGAAATACACCTAATTCTTTTCATCAAGATCCATGCTTTATTCACTGAGAAATTAACAAAAAGACGACTTCCTTGGTGGATATAAAAAGAGTCAGGGGATCACAAGTTATTTGCCTCACATCCGATGAATTGTCAATTAATTTCCGTGGGTAAGTGGCTTCGTTCCATAACGAACACTAGAGGCTGCCGGAATGTTACGTCATTTTAAGTCGACACTGGCACATAGCCATGCCAAAGTACTCGTGCACGGTAAAAACAAACTATCGTACGTTAAAGCAACATCTATATAGCTAATAGCGGTTGCAATTGTTGTTATTACTCCTCCT
The DNA here is from genome assembly GCA_963678695.2 of Diplodus puntazzo. Lineage (NCBI taxonomy): Eukaryota > Metazoa > Chordata > Actinopteri > Spariformes > Sparidae > Diplodus > Diplodus puntazzo. The sequence continues at coordinate 32,417,189 of OZ023159.1, read as the reverse complement.
TGTTTCCAGCACAGCTTGACAACACTTGACGACAGCTTGACAACGGCGTGAATCCTGCCCTTGGCACTGATTGGCAAAATCATTAGTCCCCCTGCGGCACTCATTGGATCATCATGATGCCAGATGATTCAGCCGACTCGGTGGTCTGGATCGTTTCATGGCAATTCATCCAACAGGTGTCCAGACATTTCCCTAAAAACCACAACAGCCATCCTCATGGTGGTGCTGGATGAAATATCAGAAGATTACCAAAGTCATAAAGACTCATCCTCTGGGGAACATGAATGTCACAATCCATCGAATGGTTGTAGACAGACTGACAGACCTACATTGCTATTCACAGCTCCACACCTCCACCACGGCTAAAAAAGGTACTTCAAGATATATATCGTCAGGTGTTCCACTTGAATATGTGACAAGACTAAATGAGTGAGACCTTGGGCCAATGCCCCGGTGGAGAACGGCGATAATGACCCAGGCTGAGAGGAAAGCAGATCTCTATAGATCAAGGTGGAGCTGACGTAATCCCAACGGACGCGGCACACGGAGCAGCATGAGAGACAGAACATGGCACGACATTAAACCCAGATCAAAGGCCCTGCTGTCTCCACCACGCAGCAGGTGCCTTCTGGGTCCCCCTCGCCATCAACAGGCAGCATAAGCGCCGCGCTTCCCGCCCTCTCGACAAAACTCAAAAGCGGCAGCTTCGGCGCTAACATCTCAAAGTCACGACAAAGTCAAAGTCAAGAGCCTGCGAGAGACGAACGGGAGGGAAGAAAACAAATCTTTTCTGAACGTCTTTGTAGTTCAAAAGACAGGAGTTGTCATTTTCTTTGAGCTGGTGCTTTCAAATGTTTGATGCAGCGAATGACCTAAACCTTGAAGAGAAGTGTGTCTGCTCTAAAACGTATCTATCACGGCACGATGGGAGGGAGCGGGGGCGTGCTGAGGCTAAGATGAAGGCACCGGTTGATGTGCTGAAAAGGGAGGGCTGTGGAAAAAAAAAAAAAAGTAGTAATGAGTGCACCTGGACTGGAAATTCAGAGCTGGGAGAACTGTTAAGAGGAGAGAAGAGAGGAGAAGTGTAGGTAAGGGCTAATTATAAAAATAAAGTGCCCCCATTATCCCGGTGCTGTACTGCCCTAGTGAACAAAGCTACAACAGATGGGGTGTCATGGGTAACTGTGCCAATGTGAGCCAAAGCCCTGGAGTGGATGGACCCTGGCAGGGCGCTAGCGGAGCAGCCCTGGCAAGGGGGAGGCACAGCTGCATATCTCGCCCTCAGACACATGTTGACAGTGTTTCTCCAGCCCTGCCTACACTAGTCAAGGTGAGACAGCATGACACGAGGGGGAGAGCGAGGGAGAAACAGGGGGGAGAGAGCGCTCCTCTATGATGGATAGCGTTCTCCATCCACCTCTCCTCTCTCTCCCTCTTAGAAGGCTGGTGACTTTCCAGTGAGGCAATTATCATTGCGGAATGCATAATAGCCTAATTAATTACAGGTGTCAGCGCTGCCTTTGTTTCAGCATGGAGGAACATCATGCCAAAGCCGCATCCGCTAAAAAAGAGCATGCCGCTGATGAACGAGCCTTGAACCGCGGCTAGAAGAGCGCAGCTGAAGGAGGCGGCGGATCGCTGTGGAGACGGCTTGAAGTCTGCCAAACAATCCCTGCGTCTGTTAGCTAACGAAAGACGGATTGGAAACACATGGTGCAGAAATTAGGTCCATTATTTGCTTGATAAATCTGCCGTTGTCAGCGGCAGCGCTCGGAGGAAGATCTCAGGTAGGGCCCCTGCGCGAGGACGGCTCTTCGGGTAATTTGGGTTTCTGAGAAGCGGAGAGACCTGCGCGGCGTTGGTGGCAGCGCTATCAACAATGGAACCAGCGTTTTCCTGACAAACATGGCATGTCATTTGTCCCGTCAGATGCGCCGATTTCATTCATTGTGGCGAGAAAGCCGGAAAAAGGCAGACAATTGCCGGAGAGGGAGGGAAGAAAAAAAAAAAGACCTAACAGGACCTGCGAAGGAGTGAAGTGAATGATGGGGTGACTAGGGAGGAGAGACAGCGCCGAGATTCCTGTTATTCTCCTCCTCAGCTAAACACAAGCGTACTCTGGTGCGGAACTTAATGGAACGTCACATTTGGTGTGTGTGTGTGTGTGTGTGTGCACTGTACAGCTTGTGTGTCTTTCCACGGGGGGTCGTGGCGGTAGGCTGATAATCCCTCCACGCCCCCAGGCAGTGGGGGCTCATTGTAGAGTACATTGAGTCTAATAGGAGCGGGCGCTGCAGTCGTATGCAGCTCTCCCTGCTCCCACTGTGAGGAGAGTTTTACATAATTAATGACTGTTGATGTTTCCCAGGTAGTCGCCCGGCAAATTCACTCCAGACTCGGCTGCCACCGCCGTCGGTTCCACAGAGAATGAGCGACACCAGAACAGACAGCTTACATTACAGGCATAAATAAGGCAATTTTGTACAGTGTCTTCAGACATTACTGTGAGGGGGGTTCAGGGCCAATGATTCGACTTTGCTTCAGAGAAACGCTCAGAAAGAGCTTTTCTATGTCTCGGAGTCTACAGAGAATTTGCGCTTGATCCGAGTAAAACTGCCTCCTTTAGTGTTTTTTATAATTCCGTATGCTGTTGGAGACGCGCAGCGAGGAGAGCGCTGCCTTTTCAAGATAACAGTCGACGGCTCCAGACGGATGAGCGTTCATGTCTTCACGAATCAGTCTAATCTGAATGTCGATCTTAATACACGTGAGCCTGGTGGTCTCGGGGTTTGCATGTTCCAGACCACTGACAGTCTGGCGAGGCCTCGGGGGCCCCTGCACATATTACTGGGAGGCAGTCCACATTTATACTGGAGCATGTTAAATTAAACATTTAGACACGACACCAAGGGAAGGCTATTTTTTACTGCTCTCGGCCCACTAGTCATTATTAATTTGTAATAACCTTTAAGGCTTTTTGATGTCATACATATTTTACAGAGAGATATCACTCCCAGCCAGGCCGGAGAGGGCCTGTCGATGACAGATCACCAGCGTGCCACCGAAATGTGCCTTCGCCTTGCTATAATTAGGACCAGGTGAAGGTTAAGAGTGATCTCTGGACCGCGCGTGTGCGCATTCGTCTGTACGCCACCTTCGCTCGCTAATGCATCAGCGCGATGGCGCGTCAACAACGAAGGATTAAAAAGAAGAGAGCGGACGGGTAGCGAGCCAGGATTTTTCCCCCCCCCCAAAAAAGATTTCCCACAAAAAAACAGTGCAGGACGTCTTTCTGGCAGTGGCCCTGACCATCATTTCAAAACCTTTTTAGGTATTTATGAATGCCCAGTGTAAAGGAGTTCATTCCACTTGCATAAATCAGCCGAGTGGTTGAACACTGGGGGGGGGGTTGAGGGGACACATTAACACTCCACTCTCTGTCTCCTTCATATTCCTCTGCTAGAGGGCTGGCCAAGGCCCATCTTGCTCCCGCTCTGCTGGGAGGTCCTCCATGCCCGCTGGATGCCAGCCTAAAGCTCATGTACGCCGGTGCCAACACGCCACTAAAAGCTGTAAAACAAACGAGCTCTGTTTGGTTAATGTACGCTGATTGACCTCTGCTGCCAGGCATTTGATGTCATGATTGTAATGACCAGCTTTCCCGCCTGATCACTCATATACAATGTGACAGGCGCGAGGTGGCATTTCAGTTTGACTGAATGAGGGCTAATCAGATAAGATGCGTATGACAGCGAGGAGCCGATGTTGTTTTCAGACGCGTCCACCGAGAAGCTGCCGAGAAAATTAGCAAGAATTCAGAACGTATGTAGTTTTGGTTTTAGATTTTTCACTTTCTTCCTGATAGTTAGTGGAAGTATAACCTATATTTAACTGCAGGTTGTGCAGGTGTTTTAAACTTTTAAACGTCTGCTTGCAACCTTTCATCACATGGAGATGTGAGCAGTTTAATTAAAGAGTGACCTTCCCTTCGACGGCGTTTCAGAGGCTTTAAAAAGGGGCGCGATGTAGTTTGGGAGAAGAAATTCAGAAAGGTAATATTAATAATACTAATGAGGTTATAATACAAACAAAATATTATATGTAACTGAATAAAGAAGCTGTTTCTCAGAGGAAAATTGGTCGCCAGAACTGTGTTTGAAGCTAGAAAAGGTGGCAGGGTCCGCCACATATAAACAAAGTAAAGAAAAAACGACATAGTGCACCTTTAAGAGGTAAAACTATGCAGCGTTTTCAAAAGAAAGAAGCAAATATCAGAAGTTTTTGGTGATTCAGAATCTCTTTGGAGGTTTAAATGGAAGTAGAAACATTGAGATTAAAATTTTGATCAGATTTAATTTAAAGCGTTCAGTTCGGGCCCAGCACACCGACACGCTCCTCTTCAGTTCTCCTGGAGATACATTTGTTTCTTATGTATTATTCAGACATTTACTTTTTGGATTTCGTGCCACTAACTGAATTTATATTGCATATGTGAGTAGACGGAAGCATCTCTTGACCCACGACCCTCCGGTGGTCCCGAAGCCACAGAGAGCATCACACATTAATTCATAGGAGAAAGACTTTCCTGGAACGACGGACTGTATCTGAACTTTAAAATTATATTTTCACTGATTTCAAAAGCAATCCAGGCTCTCCAAAAAGTAAAATATCAGGAGACGAGGAAGCAAAACTCGTCAGCAATAAGTGAAAAAGCGTGTTTCGAGGTTTTACAAGCCTGTTTGGGGGTTTTATATCATATTATATTAAACACATTGGTGTCTGTTTAGTATTTTGCAAGCATGTAAAGCTTCTGTGTCTTCTCATCTCCTGTCGCTCCCGCGCTTCATTAACTTGAATTTGTCTCACCTGGTGTGTCATTAACTGGGTCGTGTGTGCGTGACTCCTATTGGCCGCACGCTGCTGTTTGTTTGGAGCCCCGATGGTCAAAACATGTTTTAATTATTGCCCCTTTAATAATTCAGCCCCTGCGATAAAGGCTTTTTTAGTATTTCCTTCCTCGTCCCCTGATATTTTCCCTTTTTAGGAGCGCCTGCGCTGCCTTTCAAATCACCTTCGTCTCGTTTTCCAGGAGCGCCTGGCGACAACTTTTTTTTCGCCACCAGTCATGTTCTCGTCTCTCTCCTCTTTCTTTTCTCTTATATTTTTTTTGTCTGGCGGTTCATTCTTTTCGTTACATCATTGTGAAACAGACGTTCAGGGGCACTAAATCAATCCTAAGCAGCCTCAGAAACAACTCTTCAGCAAGCTTTATATATAGGACCTGACTTTAGTGGTTATCTATTGGATGCTGAGCGTTACATAACCCTCCATATGCTCAGAGTGTAGGACAATTCCATACGGGTTATAAATAAAGAAACCTGACGCACGGCTGCAGCCACTGTGATTTGGGCAAGTTCTCACATGGGATGTCATAGTTCTGCAGTGCTAGCCCCACTGCTATTTCAGGCTCTGCCTCATTAGAACATCCGCCGTGAGTGAACAAGGAAAAAAAAAAATATAACAGACTGTACAAAAGACATTTCATTAGGGAAGAGAGAGCACGAAGAGAACGCTCACCCCGGCTCTTGCGCTAAAAACTCCCCGCGCATCCCGCTTTCACTCGGGACGGATGCGGCGTGAAGTGCAGCCGGCGAAAGTGCGGAGATCTGTGATCCAACATGGAGGAGGTCTGCATGGCCCCCGTCGCTGACAGGGGGGCACAAACACGCGACCTGCCACACGATGACTGCAATTACCCCCACATCCACAGCCTCCAGCCGGGGAGGGAGTGTGTGTGTGTGTGGAAGTGTGAGGGACGGGACATGAGATTATTCATGTAAGTGTGAGTTCTGGCATGAGAGAGGAGGAGGGAGGAGGGGGGGGAATAAACTACACAATACTGCGTGACTGCCTGTACCTGCCTGTGTGTGTGACTGTGTGTGTGTCAGAGTGTGTGTTGTGTGCCTGTGGAGGCCCTCTCACACCACAGCGGCTGGCTAATTTAGTTAGGGAATAGCTGGCTGTCCTTCAGGTGAATGGACAGAGATTGGTCTCAATATGAGATGTAATAAAACAAGCCCATCACCGGATCTCACCGCACCTTCGGCTGTCCTTCACATGTCTCGCCAGAAGAAGACACACACCCACAAACACACACACACACACACACACACACACACGAATCCTATATGCTATTCTGAAGAACACCGTGAAGCAAACGCGCCTTCTCAAGTTATTTTAAATCGCCTGCTTTCCCTATTTATTTACTTTCATTACCGGTGGCACTGATACAATTAAAATGTTCACACACACGCACACTTTACGCACAATTTTACATCGCAGTTGTCTCAAATACATTAAAATAAAAGTGCTAATCCTCTTACAAGCCACAAACACTGTGGTGGAAGAACAACTGGGCAACTTCACTTTAAAGAAACTACTTTTCGGCTGGAAAGATGGCGTTTGCATAAAACTGCTCCATCTGTGCAGCACGCAGATTTTTTAAATCAGTGACTCGTGACCAGAGGAGACAGAGATAAAGGGGCCGGCGGTATTTCCTCTTTTTGTTTGAAAGGAAGACAACCAGAATGCACCGTGTTGCACTTCCAAACTTTGTATGGCAGTGAGAAATATAATCTTTGCTCCTGTTTTACAAAGTCTCACCAAAAGTTTGTCACCAAACTAATGAAATATCAGAATGTGAAAATACGTCATTATAAAGACGACACAGCCTGCAGTCGTCAATATGAGCAGATTTATCGTGATTTTCATCTTTTTTAGTAGCTTTTCTGGGTCCACTTGGCTCCATGTTGGTGCTGGTGACGTGTATTGATTATATTTTATGCTAATTACGACAAAATGAGACTTTATTAACTTGGGAAATTATCATTAACATCATATGTGTAGTTTATGGCACCATTCAAGCTGGATCGTGAAATTATTTGTCTCATTTTATTCACTATCATACAAAGTTTTTCTGAAATAAGGTCGGTCAGTTGGATGCTGCTCGGTTGTGGCTCGTCGTCCATTTTGAAACCAGAAACAGTTTGATGGCCGTCTGGTAATAAAGAGTGTCATGTAACATCTAAAACAGTACATTAAAATATGTTTCTGAAAACACTTTAGGTGAGAAGTAACAGAATCAGCGCCGCCGGGTTTGGACAGTCTTCTCTCTCTCTATCACGAGGTGACATTTAACTCGTACTCTTCTACACTTTCTGACACACTCCAACGTCAGGAAGTGTTGAGATACTCAACCGTCACAGGTTACAGTCACTAATGTTCTTAAAGTTTTAAAACATTGTAAGTGTTCATTGTCTGCTGGTTCACTGAAAAGTGTCACAAGATCAATCTGAGGCAAACACGGAGGAAAAACAAAGTTCTGCTGCTGCAAAAAAGAAAAATCATATTCATGTTTTGAGACTTTTCTACATTTTTTTCTTCGAATGCTAATATTACCTCTGAATATTTATTCAAATGAAACCGTCTGAGAAATTTAGATGGGAAATTACTCTTGTGTAGAAACACATCTGTGACAAGAAGCTCCGACTGGACTGATGTCATCTTCTCTAATTTATCGTGTTTTATAAGCTTATCGTATGTTTTTTTTTTTACAATATAATATGAAATGTATCTTGTAGTGAAGTGTCAGAATATAACCTCCGTGTTCCTGTATAGTGTGAAACAGAGCCTCTCTGTGAGGACTGAAGCCCGGCTGAGTCCACCTGTCCTCCCGTTTGACTGCAGCTGACTCCGGCTACATCCTGCCAGCTGCTAGCGTCCACGGCCCGATGACCAGCAGCTTCTCCCCCACCACAGCCCCCCGCTCCACGACTGTGGGGGCCCTTCACTCGAGAAGAAGAGCCAGAGCTCTCCCACTAAATCCACCGAGACCCAATTACAGGGACAGCAGGAGAAATCACGAGGAGATGCAAAGTTACTTTGCTTTAATTGAGGATGTGTTTAACACTCTCCTCAGGCCACCATGGCCACTTTATGTCTGGGATGAAACAGAGAGCCCTGCTGTGGGACTTCAAAACATATATCTGTTTGTGACAAAGGCAAAGAACACTCGTATCTGTGGGCTTAGATATTTAAGGGGCGGCTGGGCGTGATTTAGGACGTCGTATTTCCAGAGTAGAATACGAATTAAACAAGCAGATCTCTTTAAAGTGCAAAAACACATTTGATTTGTGGCGAAGAAGCAACACTTTAATGTGCGGCGTGCGTTGGAAGAGTCGCCTCCCCTCCCCAGTTAGAGAGCAACTTCACTTGCAGCTGCTTGTTTTAATAGATCCACACGTTAATTAGTATTGTAGTTAATCCCATATTAGAGAGACCCAAACTGTCAGGTCATATTATAAACAATCGGTCCTAATGTTCGTGCATGTGACATTTGGAGCTGCTATCTCTTCTAGCAAAATGTTCCCAAGGTACTAATTGGCCTACTTTACGCTGTCTTTCTTTGAATTGCCAGTTTCTTTATCATTTAGGATATTAGCCTTGACAAGCATCATCCCGTATAGCATAGGCCGACTCGGAGCGGAGACGAGCTGCATCTGTGTTTTTTTTTTTTTTGCATAGGGACGGCAAAAAATGTGGAATAAAAGATTTACACAAGAACGTAATACTGCAAGATCTACCTTCATGGGATATTAAATACAATTTGAAAAGAAAGAATAAAAGTTCAAACACTTAGCCAGCAGCAAAGTGAGTGTAACTTTTCTCTGCGTGCATTATTTAAGATAGGCTCCATCATTTTATCAATCTATCGATCTCTCGCCAGAAAGATGAAAATGGGAAAATAATGAGGCCGATGAACGCTGTGTAAAGAACATCAATGTGCAAAATTTAATTATCTGTGGTTGGAAAAAGAGAAGGGAAAAATGTGTCGGCTGTTTTCTAAAACAAAAAAAAAAAAAGTGAGAAAAAAAAGGGAGCAGTTAATATTTTTCCCTCTCTGCATATTTTAATTACCAGATCAATCATAACTACGTACTGCAGTACTGCAGAGAAAAAGAAAATTGCAAGTCTAAATGAAAAACAATAGATTTGCTTTAAAGTCTTCGCTCTTTTGAAGTCTAAATTAAAATTTCAGGTGCCTTTACAAGAGCCTTCTTCAGAAAGTTATGATATTTAATTAGCGTGTTTAGATTTCGCTGAAATTAAACTTCACAGCCGAGCATCATGTGAAATGAAGACTGGTATTCCCAGGCTTTCAGCGGCTGGGAGGGTGGTGGTGGTGGGGGGGGGAAACACCGCAGTCGAACAGAGGGAATTAAATCACTTCAGCACATGTGGGCTGTGTATCCTCTGACAGAAGCTCATGTTCTTTTGACTCGTGCTGCCACCGGCTTGATCTGAGGCTGGGTCTCGCTGCTCAATGGAGCAGAGAAACAACTTTGCTCCCTGACTGTCTGTGCAGCTCCGATTCTGCGCCTGAAAATCAGAGAATCGCGCCGTAGAATTGGCGGAGCAGCTCTTCCCGTTCCGCCTTTTTTTTTTTTTTTTTCTTCCCCTTCCTCGCATGAGCCTTTTTCCTGGTTGTGCGAGCGCTGATGTTTATTTCTCCTGGCATGTCCTCGCCGGCGCTGAGCCACCGATTTCACACATTTTTATTGGCTAATTTGACTGTGCTCTTGCCAGCAGCTGAGAGTGAGCCAGGAGTCAGAGATCCTCGGAGACAGTGCTACTGCTACTGCTAGTGTTGCTGCTCTCTCTGGCTTAGGGGTGCCTGGAGGGATCAGAGGAGGGGAGGGAGGCTCTCACCTGTCTCATAACAAGTGGTTGACCATGTTAGTCTGAGCCGAGCAAGGTCTTAGAAACTGCCTCTGAGATTAGTTACTGTCTGCTGCCGGCGAGTGTCTGTTTGGTGAGGGGTCAGGAGGGGAATGTGATTGCCTGTCTCTTAAGGTGACAGGGGTTTAGAGGAGCGGCTGTACACCCAGTGAAACGCCCAATAGGAGCGGTGCAGGCGGCGCTGTGCGTGCGTCCATCCTCAAACATGGCTAACATTTGCACAGCAGCGGCAGTCAGGCGTGACGTCTCCGGGCTCTGAGGTTTGTGCTGTCAGGACGGTAGAAATTAAACCTGGCACTGCAGAGCAGAATGTGCTGAAACTCATCAATTCCACATGGCTAGAGAGCCAAGTGCCTATTTATAACATCCCCCCCCTCCCCTCCACCCCACCTCTCTCTCTCTCTCTTCTTTACCTGGTGTGCATCCCTGGCTCTAAACACGCATCCATAATGATGAATACACCCAACTGGGACGCTCCGACAGGGCATCAGTCAGGACAGGAAAACAAACACGCCAACACACACACACACACACACACACACCATCAGATCACAGCACAGCAGAGGAGGGATAAGACTGACACCGGGAAAGGCTGATGGAAAGGTTGAGGCGTCTCAGCATAAAAACACCCGGCAGAATCACAACAATCAGTCACCACGCAGGAAACAAACAAGGGCAGTCAGATATATTAAACTTCCCTCAAAAAGGCCCAATCTGAAGCTGAGATGTGCGGGTGAAATACTGCCACCCAACCACTGGGGTGGTTCTTTTTTTTTTTTTTTTTTTTTTATGCAGTCATTTACTGAATTGATGATATTTCATTTTAAAAAGTGACTGTCTGAAGTCATGACAAGCAGACTGATGGCATGTTGCAGGAAGTCTTGAGTTATGCAGTTCGTGTTGGAGGGAGAGAGAAATGTGTTCGCGACGGCGGACAGAAACGACCTGTGTCTGCTGTTTCAGGGGACGACGATTAATAGATATCGTGAAACTTCCACAATGTTTGTATCACAAGTTTTCTGAAATGTTTTGGCTCAGATGATGATAAAAGGGAAGTATCGGACAACATTCTTATATCTTATATTTATATGTATACACGGGATGTACACATAAACACACATTCATTTGCAGTAAAAGATCTAAATTTAAATAATATAAACCTACAATCTAATGTACAGTTCACTCAAATACTGTTCTTAAGTATAATTATTTAGGTATTTCAACTGAGTGCTTTCATTTTCTGCTCCTTTAACTTTTATACCGAACTGAATATCAAACCCCTGATATTTGGTCTGAAACAATTAACTTCACTGATTATCTTATAATCATCCATTGAACCTATTGAAGCATCTTTTTCTGCATTATGTTCTCAAAAACACAAGTTTTCATATTGGCAACAAATTGTATTGATACATATACATCTATGATCAAAAAAGTCAGCCAATAACATCGACCTCCTGATAAATTGGGCTCTAATTTTATGTTTTTAAATATGCAAAACCTAATTTGCAAACATATAAAGTACAGAACATCTGGACATGAACACCTAAATGTGTAAATGTGACATTTTCTTTCCATGTTGTAGAAGCAAAACAGCCCAAAACCTCAAAGTTGATGTGCATATGTCTTCTTAAAAAACACATTCTTCCACTTACATGTAAAAAACTTAAACACACCTTCAACATACTGAAGGTTTTTACTTATTTTCCACAGCAGCAGCTGATTTATGACTCGTCTCTGTTCGTCGTTGTCAGTTTTTTGCTCTATTTGTAGAAATTTGATCACTGGAGTGTTTTTGTAGTTTGTGTTTCTTTGTCTAAAAAATAGACGATTTTACCCATTATTCAGACTTTAGCTGCAGCTAGCTAGCAACATTATTGCTGACTGTTGAAAACATTTAATATTTCATTTATCTTGTCCAGTTTCTCTCTGTGTCTTTGTACAGTCATTAAACTGAGTCCTACAATTTGGAGATGAGTGCAAATGTTTGGCTCACACTGAAACATTTTTTAATAACCAGCAGATGCATCGTTCTTTAATTAACACTGTCTGGAGCAATTTGACTGTCAATAAACGGTAATAATAACAACTAACTAACTGAATATAAAAACTGTAAATGGTCCGCTGAATGGCGTTCTGGTAAAAGTAAAAACAGATCTCTGAAATCAGACGAGCGTGCCTCTCAACAAGCAGCGCCACCTTCAAAATAAGACTCCAACAGCCTTTTGACTGGGCTCTTAGTCAACTTATAAATGTATGGACGTGCATTAAATGAGAAGAAGTAGAATAATTATTTTTTATATCACGATAATGTGCCAACACACTCTCAGCCAGGCTGTGGCGTGTTTGGACAAGCTCACTCTAGTCAGATGAAGAGTCGTTATGATACGGGTGCTCGGCGCGGCCAAAAAGGGTAAATGAACATTTTATTCACCCAAAATAAAAGAGAGAAAGAAAAGTCACTATCCAGCTTTTTTTTATTTGTTCCTCAGGCGAATTGTAGTCGAAGTTTGAGGACAATAAACTGAATAAATGCACATTGTTTTCTAAGTCAGTGAGCCCTGACGAGAGGTAAGGATGGACGGCTGTACAATATTCAATCCAACATCACCTTCGACTAATCATAATCAATAACCGCTAACGTGATGAAGACGAACACAGACGTAAACAGAAGTGCGTTAAGTTTTGGTCAAAGCAGCCCTTCTGAGTGGAGGACATCCACCCTCTGGAGATGAAGAGGACGTAAAAGACTCACAGACGGTATTATCTAATGTCCAATTACACCCTCGCCCCCCTCTCCTCCCCCTCCCCTCCCTCCCTCTCCTTAGTATGAAGAGGACACAAGTGATAAACCAGGAGCAGAGAGCTGGTGGTTTACATGGCCCTGGAGCCCATTATGTTCCCCACAATAGGCTGGAGGCCTGGACGTGCTGTGAATAGGTAATGGCCTGGAGATCCTGGGCCCGGCCTGCTGCTCAATGAGGCTGAGACAGCCGAGCAGGAGACAGGCATTAGAGATACCTCGTCAGCCCAGTGTGGAGCAGTCTGGTCGTAGCTTGGGGGGAGGCAGGGGAGTGTGGGGGGAGAGGGAGTGAGCGAGAGGAGTACGAGGGTGTCGTAAAATGCCCCTTACATAAGGTAGGGCATGAATAATAACACAAAGGGAATATTCAGAGGTAACTGGAAGGCAGGGATCTGGTTTATTGGCCCAGAAATATGGGCCTGTAATGTACAATATACATACAAATCAACACTAACCCGATTTTAAAACTATGCAGTCTAGAAGCCGCATCTGCACCGCACTGTGCGAATCCGCTGCTCGCTTGTTTCAGACCCCACCCTCTCAAGTTAGCCATCCATTCAAGCAATCTGTACCTAATAACCGCGAGGTTTAGCCCGTGATGAAGATCTGTCTTCATTGAGCTGGAAAAGCTGTAGCGTTGCCGAGCATTTCTCCTAACGGCGCAGTCCCTCATCTATGAAAGTGCCATAGAGCCCCTCAGACAATTAGGCAGGGAAAAGCTTTATGACCGTTAGACTCACTCAGTGAGCGGCACTCTCACCGCCAGCGCCGCCAGGAGCGCTGGCTCGTGCAGAAAGGTAATTACGGAGCCTCTCATAATGACACGGAGGAAGCTTGCGTCATAACACCCACAGCCTTTTATCATAGCGCTGTAATTAATTATCATCCTTTACTCTTTGATTCATTCCACTATTCATAACATATTCATACATTCAAGAGAAATTATCATTTCCTTCAGGAATTAATCAAAAGGAGGAAGAACTGGTCGTCTCTCGATGGATGATCAAAGACGGTGTTTGTCTACCTCGCTGCGTGGCGGGCGAGCTCGGGGCAAGGCACTGTGGGCAAGGTCTCTGCAAACGCTGAAACACTCGCTCTCATGTTTCCACCGCGCCGGTCAAATCACGATGCACGATTACACGATTTAGTGGAAACACGGCTGCAGAGAACTCCGCGACTTCTGTCGTACGTTACCCGTTATTTCTCCTCCGTTCCACAACACACTTTCTCACAAAAGCCTGACGGTTGCACGAACATCCCTGTGAGACAAATCGAATTAATACAAGCTCACAGGATCTGCCTTTGTCTCTCTGAATGTGACGCGTACGTCGTATAGGTGAGAAACAGCAGCCATTTTGAGGTCTCCCTTCCTCACTTTTTTCGCGGAGTTGAAAAGCTGCTGTATAGTCAGAATACCTCCCGTGCTCTCACAGAAAATAAGCAACAACAACAACATAAAACATCGTCTTCCCCCACATCATCACTTCCCAACCTCAGGGGAAGAAATGGCACAGTTAGACTCATAAACAGGTGTCCACCGGCCCCCACTTTGCAGCGCTTTAATAGCTGTTTGATGTTTTTGATGTCTAGTCAGCTCGATCGTACCTTGCTGCTTGATAATGAGGGCCAATAATGATTCCTGAGCTTGAGGGGTTAATGGTATGTAACCGGCAGAGCTGCTAATTACACGTTACAAACTATTTATCAGAATCTCCATCTGCGCAAGCACCACAACTCTCATTGTGCACGCTAAATTACTCCACGGATTATCATTGTAAAGCAAGTTTCAGTAATTAGGGACCCATACTGCTGTTTTCTTTTTCTGAGAGCACCAAACGACATCAAGAGGAGAGGAGAAAAATAGAATGACTGGTTAATTCGGGCCTGATATTCAGATTGGATGTGAGGAGAAAATCTGTCGCTGCCGAGGAGAGAGAGGAGAAAAAAAAAGAAAAAGAGGCAACAGACGTAGAAGAAATCCGTCACTGTGTTTTTTTCCGTTCTCCCCTGCCTCACAAAGGTTTATCCTGAGGGGAGTTTACACTTTAAAGTGAGAGGGAGGTGTAAATTGCATTGAGAAGCCCACGAAGTCTTGGTGAGACCCGGTGAAGTCTGCTCTCCGTGCGTTCAGATGGCGGCGAGATCTCGTGCGAAAAGTTTGTGCGAACGGCGCGGTCCGACGGGCCCGTCTCTCCAGCGATCGGTTATTTGAGAAATAACTGTCATATCCCCGAGCCCCAAAGGTGTGCCTGAGACCACGGAGACGTGTACCATCTCCTCTTCTTCGCCGTAAATTTTTATTAAAATTACCTTCATTATAAGACAGTGTTCATTATAAAACCAAAAACGCCGGTCTCCCAGGGCCCTGTGGATTAATAAGGACAGCGGTGTATTTTAAGCCGTAAACTCAGCTCCTCACTGTCCTTAATCTCCTTCCTACTTCACAAGGCCAAATTAACACCTCTCCTCAGCTCTGACGGGACCTCATTAGCAAACTTCCAGGGAAAGAAAGAGGAGAGCAGAACGAAAAAGAGGAGAAGAAGGAGGGAAGCGACCAATGACAGCCACCAGCTCTGGGATTAACCCTTTCTCCTCCTCCAGCTCCTCGGAAAAAAAACTAGGTCGGCAACGTGTTTCTAATCAGTCGCCTGGTTAGCGATAATTAGAAGGCGAGATTGGACGGGAGAAGAGAGAGAAAAAGTGGGTGGGGAACATTGAAATGAAAAAGAAAAGAAAGAGAACCTGTCATGTCGCAAACACTTCAAAGGAGCCGACTTCTCCTTTAGAAGTGGCATGATGAGGGTCCAAATACCACGAGGCACTCCTCTGGGCCCTCCGAACTGGGAGGAGGAGGAGGAGGAGGAGGAGGAGGTGGTGGTGGTGGTGGAAGAGAGGACCCAGTTCTTTCTCACATATATGCATCCTCACAAACCACACACACACACACACACACACACACACACACACCAGGACTTTTCTATCGTTCACCACCTGTACAGTGCAGCTGCAGGGGAGCTTCAGTCTATCCCAAACCACACAGCCAAACAAGCACATCCAGCTCCACCTTCTCCTCGCCGGTCTCCCCCTGCAGCAGCAGGTCGAGGTCCCACAGCTTACACTGAGGTCGCCGAGACTACCGCTGGGTAAAGTTCACAAGCCTCCGCAAGCTGTTTGACATTACCAATAAGGTCAAAGTGTATCAGAAAACACCAGAGGATTATATTATTATGGTGTGCTGAGTTGCTCGCTGCACCTCGAGATCAAAAAAATAGCCGAGGCTTCTTCGTCTTCTTTTTTATTCACCGCGAGCTGACTGGCTGGCTGACTGGCTGACTGGCTGGCTTGCTTGCTTATCAATGTGCAGAACAGAAGCTTGTTGGGAGTTACACAAGAGAGACCAAGAGGTACCCAGAGAGGCCTGCAGCTAACAAGAAGAAGAAAAAAAATCATCGCTCATTATCAGCCATCTATTTTATCTACTATGAAACATCTCTCGACTCCCAGTTGTCAGACTTCAATGGTGCTTAAATTAATCCTGTGGGTTCCTGTTTGCACAATAAAAAAAAAAAAAAAAGATACGGAAGGGGGCCGCCGCTTCTGATATTTGCACGACTTTACAGTGGGAGTAATTGAATTAGCACACAAATCAACCACGGAGTATTGCCGAGCGGCGTATTGAAGAACGTGATAGCTCCTGCCAGGGAACAACGGTTTGCTCGGGCATAGTCAATTATGAAGCATTAAAAAGAATCTGCCAATAATCACTTCCAAGAGAACTGAACAATCCATGCTGAGTGTTCTCATGTTTACCGATGATAGGGCTTTCAGGTTAGCGCCGAGCGGGAGTTTGGAGGGGAGAGAGCGAGACTGGAAACATACTTGTGGTATCATTTCCATAAGCCTTCTGCTTTGCGGACCATAACGCAGCTCGCAAATGTGATTTATGACCTTGGTTTAATGGCCGGAGCAGAGTCTTGGTAGGTATCAGATGACTTTTTCAATATGGCGACGTCAGAGGGGGCACGGCGAATGCACCATCACAACAGGAAATGAGGGCTTGTCTCGGGCCAAGAAAATATGAGAAGCCAGATATCTGATCATCTAATGGCAGATAGATGCTACTTCACTTTGACAGAAAAGGCATCAGTCAATAAGCACCCGATGAGCAGCCAGATGAAAAGTACGCCATGGATTCCTCGCGCTATCTATCAAATCATTCGTTCCAGGAGGCACGGTCGTCCGCCGCTGGTCAATGTATACACAATATCCAGCAGGAGCGTCTCTTGTTTCAGTGAATCATAATGTGGAGCAGGAAAAAAGGATTGGGAAATCATCTACAGCTTCTTATCCAGGGCGACCTGCGTTTGATTCTGCTGAATCTGTAAATGTTTCATGTACCTGTAAAATGCAACAACAAAAAAAAAAGGGACATGCGACTCACCTGGGCCTGGAAACTCTTGAGAACAGGTGCCACCATCTCCCGGACTTCCTGTGCACAGACAAAAAAAGTAAACTCAGCCTCAGCATTTTCTGTTGTTCGCAGATGCTCCACCTGTTTAGGAATCAGATCGGCCCCACCGAGGCACAAACGGCTCCATAGGAGAGAGGACTGAAAATCTTTAATGTTAATGGATTCTTTCCATAGCTGCTCGTACGCCTCGTGTGTGTGTGTGTGTGTGTGTGTGAGAGAGTGAGGTATGTTGTTATGGGGTTCGGGTATTAGTGGTTAAACCTACAGGGTTTGAGTGGGCATGTTTGAAAAGTGGGGCTTTCCAGTAGCTTGCGTTAGAGCTCAGAGATCCAGACTTGTGCGAGCTCCCACAGCCTCAGGTAAGGGGATTGTGCTGCCAGTGGTGACAGCCTGATCCTGTCTTAAACGCCTGTATTATACTGACAAGATTACAGCACTACACTACATACTCGGGCTGAGACAGGCAGGCAGCATAGCCACAGCAAATAGCCTGAGGGCTCATTTATAAAATATAAAAAAATATTCTCTTTGACTTCAGCTTAGATGTCAATAGATGATCATTTTCAAAGAGAGATGATGAAAAAAAAAGGACAAAATCGTATCTGTAGCATTCATAGATTTTGCTTTTCATGTATTCACTTCAATCCACCTTAATTGCCATTTTGCCTTTTAAAAAACAGTAAAGGTGGAATGAGGTCTTGGCACATCCTAAAGCTGAAGACAGCGGCGTGATGCACAGACTGGAGGGGAAAAAAAAAGAAACGCGAGGAGAAAATTCCCAGTGCGGTTTTAAAAACAGGCGACGCAGTGATGTTGCTAATAAAAGAGCCTCTCGCTTAAATTCAGGATAAACTTCAGCGTGGAGCACAAAGAGGATCTCGCTCTCAGAGGCACTTTCTGAACGTGGGCCTGCTTGTTTTTCAGAGGGAAAGTTGCACATGGAGGGAATTCTGTACCAAAAGCTTTGTGATCTTGGACGACATCCACTTCATTTGGCGAAACCTAAGAACTGAACTTAAGAATCGTTTTGGCAAAACGAAGACGGTGGATTTTCATCCCTAATCTCTTCCATTGGAATCAATTAAAAAAGGATCATTTCACGGCCAGTATAGGCGAAAGAAACGCATACAGCAACCACGAAGTCTTTAAATGTACTGATGAGCAATGTAGACTTAAAAATGAGACTGTTCCGTCTCTCTCTCGCCTATACAAGCCTGTGAACAATCTGTTTAAGGTGTTTCTTGTAATGGACTCAGGTCAGATTTTCAGTGACAGTCCAAAAGCAATATTAGGAAACTTTAGTTTAAAAACAACCAGCTTCAACACAACACAGAAGTGTCACAGAGCCCCTTTAAAGAAGATGTTAAACTCTCCTTTAAAGGCACAGTAAGTATTTTCTGCCACTTTCTGTCCAATCAAAAACATTCAAACAAACGACATGAACATGCGATCAAAAAAGCTGCTGTCTTCACTGTTAATCAGCCGAAACAACCACGACATACTCGGTCTCTTTTGCCGACTTCCTTCGTCACCATCTCACGAATCATCAGGAAGTTTTAGCGACAGGCGACCAGATGAAACGCAGCGTTACCGAAACAAAACCACAGATTTCTCTGCGTTTGAACTTTGTTGGAGAGAAGGAGCATGAATCTTTCGATTCAAAATTGATTATCGATTGAATGAATAGAAAAAAGGGGCAATTATTTTCAGTCTTTTGCTCCAGATGACTTTTGTCTTGAACCTTTTATTGGGACACACCTGAAATTTAAGACAATCTGCAGTCTTCTTATCTTAACAGCATCAATTAATGAAGTGATTAATTTGAAATCATGCATTCCTATATGTGCATCACAAAATAAGCGTATGTGTTCTGCTGTGTTATTAAAGTTATAAGTCGGGTGTTTCTATCGCTGTCGATCGAAGCAGGAAGTACCTGAGGTAGAACAGACTGAGCAGAGTTATTTATTCTTGTTTAACGCGTTGAATACTTCACGTACTTCAACGTCAAGATGACTCTGCGCCATCAATCGTCCTGGTGCTGCACCACCCTCGCTGTTTAACAACATCCATTTTTGACATTTGTGAATCGATACCGAATCGTGTGAATAAAAGGAATTGCTGTCTAGGTTAATATAAGTACACAAGTCTGTAAATGTAAACGTGAACACTTCGTTAACAACTGCGCGTCTGTCTTTAACAAAAACGCAGCACGCGGTCGTGTCGCAGCGAAGTGGGGCGCTCGTTCATTGACATGCATCAGATTGTGTTCAGTCTGAGTCCCGTTCCTTGCGGGTTTGGAGAGACACCTGCTCCTGTTACATCACAGGGAAACTTTTTTTTTTTTTGGAGAAAGTCAATATCAGCTGCCAATTCTGACACCGGGATAACTTTTTCATAAACTGCTGCTATGGAGCTGAAAAGTAAGCTGCAAAGTTGCGCTTACCTTTTGTAAATGAGCCCCCCTGGCCTCTCATCACACTCAGCCAGAGGCTAACGATACTGCAAGGCCTCAGCATTTAAATATTAACTGAGCCAGTGGAAGAGGAAGAGGAGGAGGGATGGGGGGGGGGGGCGTCAACCCTGACTCCTCACAAGTGTTGTGCACTGTTAATATATACTAATGCAGGTATTAAAAAAGAAATAAATAATTCCCGGTACAAAAGGTACAATGTGCGGGGGAGACGCAGGCAGTCAGTACCTGCTGAAGTGAGGATGAGGGAAACGACACATGGTGAGAGAGGAAAGCGAGGGAGTGGGGGGGGGGGGGGGGGAGGTTGTTCGACTCACCTCAGGGACATTTCTCTTGAACTCCCTGCTCAGCTCTACCAGGTGCTTGTGGGAATGTTCGCTCTCCTCTTGTCGACCAGCCAGCTCAGATGCTACAGAGTTTAGCTCCCTCTAAAAAAAAAAAAAACACACAAAAGAGGGAGAAACGTTGAGAGGAGGAAGAAGAGCGGCGTGGAGAGAGAGAAAGAGAGGGAGAGAGGGAGAGAGAGAGAGAGAGAGAGAGACGGCACTTTAGGGAGCCTGCCAACGCCTCATCCAGTAAAGCTTAGAGTGTACATAAATAAAAATACACTGCTGAATATTAACAATGTAATCCTTCATGATCTCACAGCAGTAATACTTACAGCTAGCCCTGGCCCATAAATAATTAAGCCAAAATAAATCCAATGCCTACAGTAGCAGAAGGCCTTTTAGATAATCAGTATTTGAAATAATCAATACGCTTGCAACGGCTATAGAGCGCCAGTGAGGGAGTGGGGCGAGGGGGAGGAGGGGGTGGAGATAGAGAGAGGAAAAGGGGGGAGGAGGGGGTGAGTCACGTGTAGAGACCCAATAACCTGACAAACACCCTTGCAAACAAATAGAGCTTCTTCCTGAAATGAAAGGCTGTTTTTTTTTTAAGCCCGGCCAAGACCCTGATTCAAACGTACAAACGCCTCGCTTGCTGTCGTAATTACCACGGGTCAGATCTATTTTCAGCCTTCTTTTTTTTCCTTCCAATCTCTCCCTCTCTCCCCCATCGCCTGCACCGATCTCTACATTGATCCGCAGAGATTTCCAATACATGACAGCAGCAGCCCCCTCCCATCGCTGTAACCAAATTACCCTTTTGCAACAACTACGGCTCTAATCGCTATTCCATTACTGTCTCCGCACATCGCTTCTTTACATGTCTGTGTTATATATATATATATGTATACGAGGAAAAAATGAGAGCTCCACCCCGGCAGCGCGTCTGATCCGCTATTCAAAGCTGTCTGTGCAGCAGGCCCCTTCATCAGAACCTTGCATTCATGCTGGACTCAGCTGCACCGCATGCCATCCCCAAATCCGATATTATCGATCAGTCATCCAATTCCCGGCTCTTTCAGCAAACAGAAAGGGAAAGAAAAAAAAAAAGAAAAAGAAAAACAGATTCAAACTCTCCTGTACTGAGCAGCGCTGTAAGCAGACAACTGTACGTTCACCTCCTCTTCGTTCTGACCGCGATTCTCAGTAATTGATGAGGATCTTCTCTCGTAACTGCCGGGTTACAATATAAAAAAGTGGAGTAGGGGATTCAATTACCAGTGCGAATTTATATATGACGCCGGGAAATTAAATTGACTGTGTTTTAATTAATCTGCAGTCTTACTTAAAGGCAATTTAATAAATCATCACACGAGGAGGAGGAAAAAACACAGAGAGAAAATGGAGGGGTGAAACTTCGACAGTGGCGGCCTCGTGGGATGGTGGCGGCCTGTCGGTCAGAGATGTAGGACGTTAATTGAAGGGCTGCTGGTTCAAGTCCCTGGACTAACGAGTCAGAGAGTGGCGGAAAAGAAAAAAAGTACAACTGAATCTGCAAACTGAGGTGAGACGAAACACTTCAGACGGCTGATCCTAATTATCAGCAATCAAGGAGAGCGATCAAAAGCTGATCGCAAAGACCCTCGCAACTTCCATCATCAGAATCAAAGCAGAATTGGAAGCAGAATTCTCCCCGTTTCTTTTCTTTCTTCTTCACCTTCACTTCAAAAGGCGACCGATAGCTTCCCGATGGCCTGTAGCTGCACCTGCAGACACGCGTCTGTGTGCACAGAGACGATCAGCTGATGGAATCCGACGGCGTCGAGAGACGTCGGCTTTATTTTCTCTTCTGAAGAACTTTTTTTTTTTGGTTTGTTCGGGTTTTCTAAAATTTTACATATTGAATTTCTATCTTTTGTTGTGTATCTTTCAACCGCCAAAGAGCAGTGATATCTATTTATTATTCTCTTTTATTTGTTCTTTATTGAACTCTGAGAATCTGTTTTTTCTTGCCGAATATTATTTGAACTTGCCAATCTCTAACCCACAAAACTGGACATGGACTATAACACTTTTTCCAATCTACTGACCGCTCAAAGCACTTTTACAACACTCGTCGCATTCACCTATTCACACACACGTTCAAAAACCGATGGCAGGTGCCGACTCGCTCATCAGGAGCAGTTTGGGGTTCAATATCTTGCTCAAGGATACCTCGACGTGCAGCCGGGGGATCGAGGGATGCGAATTCAGCGACTGTCTGAGTGCTGAACGACCCGCTCTACCTCCAAAAATCCACCAGTATAAAGATATTGTTGCAACATATCTGAATGTGAGCAGCGCAGGATGTGGCGCTAAGCTAACGCTCCTTGCTGGTCCGTTTGAGGGGTCGAACACATCTTTGCTTTTGGTTTTGGCTTCCACCAGTGTTCAATGCCAAGATGCTAACTTGCTTCACCGCTGGATGCAAATATTTAATTTCCTCTTTGCTTAAAATAGAGTGGAAGTGAATGGGAGTGAATATTTGCCTCTGTAAGTACAATTTAGTGTAGTAATGTTCTTAAGTACAATTTAGAAGTACATTTTAACTCCACTACGTTTATATTGGATCCGATAACCCGCCAGGCTGATAATCAGTCGATCCCTGAAAACTACAACTTGCGAACATGCCTGACTTTTATCACCTGAGCACTAAAAGTCACCTGGTGGACATTTAACTGCCATGCTCTGCACTCTATCAGCCAAGTAATAACATTCCAGAGGCAACGACGGATCAGTCAAGTTCAGAGAAATGACACATGGCCAACAAGTCCTCGACAGTGACACAATAAGTCGTCCGTCATCGCCATCCAAAATGGCGCACGAGTGCTTTCTGCAGGACGAAATTATTTATCAGCGCATCGCCAAACTAGTTGGTAAAGGTTAGGAAGAGTTTGCGGTCGCGGGTCGAACAACAAGTCAGAGTTTTGGAAGGAGACGGGAAGTAAATAGTTGTCTCCAACATCAGAGCCAGACTTCTTTCACACCCACCATCCAACAGAGTTTTGCAGCGCTCAAGAAAAATTAAGATACTTTCACCTTCTTTCCTCCAACAGTCGTTATCTGCACGGCCACAGGAGGTCACTTGTCATAAAAATATGAACGCAAGTGGATGTTAAAGGATCGGTCGATAAGTTATTCTATATTTCTTTTTTTTATTGACAACAATTTGAATTAAAAAAAAAGACTAAACCAACTAGCGTGTTCCTCCGTCTCATGATACTCTCTGACTTCACCCAGTCTGTGGCACTCAGCCCTCAGGCCGTCTCACGCCTGCTGAAGAATCGAATCTTTACATTAAAATAAAAAAAAAAAGTTGTATTTATTTTGAAAGGGCTTCTAATACAGCTGGACACTGTAGCTTTTAGAAAACATGACTCAAAAATCTGTATTCGATGGGAAATGTCTCCAACCGTGGATTAACATTTGGTGCAACAGTGAATATTTATGTACAACCGAAGACAGATAACACATTTTTAAAGGTGTGTTTTCCCCCAACTGCTCGTCTCTTCTAGGTGAAGTCCTACCAAGCAAATGTCGAGGATGCATCTGGTTAGCGGGGGAAACGTGTCATTCCTGGTAAATGGCGTGCCGTCACTGAAAAAAAAAAAAAAAACGGCCAAAGCCGTGCGGGATAAGGCGACAGGACTTTATAAATTCCTGTTAGTCCTCACAGTCCATCTGGGATGAGCCTTCCTGGAGATTAGAGAGTGGGCTTTTCAGAAGCTGGCCAACCTCCACTAGATTCAAATGGCCCCAGACCGGCTAATCTTGCCAAGAGAAAATTCCTCTAGAAGTGACTTTGAGTGGATTTTATAAGTACTTAAGATATAACAGTGTGGTGATTCTAAGTCCGCCTGTGCCTCAGTGGCCTCGGCGTAGAGCTGGGTTCACTTTTTTTTATTGCGGCTCAGCTGATGAGAATGGTGAGTGCTCTTGCTGTATGCAAGCCAAACAGTGCTATCATAATGGCATGGTTATTTTGAAAGCACCCCCACAGTTTCTAGACCATTACGAGGGAGGGGAGCCTGGGCAACGGCCCATCAAATGAAACCTACTGTCTGTCTTTCTGGGAAGAAGTGAAGCAGAACAGACCGTTTGCTACTTTGGTTGTCTTGCTCAGACTGATGATGGGAGGAACTCCACAATGTAGTGTTTCGCAGAGCTTTCTCAGGAGACAAAAGATACTCAGGAAGATTTTTCCCTCTGCCTTTCCCTAATCAGATGTGATCCATTTCAACCTACAACCAGGGCACCGTCGAGATCCCTGATACAATTCTCTTATCTCCCTCCATTATGTCGAGCTTCATCCTTCAAGAGATCATTTACATGAACATGCAGATGTTTCTGATGACTTGAACGCTCACCTCGCTGTGCAAAGACGAGTTTGCCTATAATCATTTGACAGGTTTTTTTCTTTTTTTTTTCAAAGACGATTGGGACCGAATTTTCAGTGTGTGGCAGTCAGGTCAATACAGAGCTCCTGTCATTAAGCCTCTGCCAGTCAAACATCCAGCCATAATTGATGAGTTTCCCCCGGGGAGGGCGGAGCTGTCATTGGAGGCTGGAGGGGCAGGAAAGAGGGATTTTGAACGTGAAAACCAGTCCTGGCGTGCTTGAGTCAATCTGCCGAGGGGAAAGCAATCTTGGTGACTTTTGATCCAAGAACAAAAGACCAAGACACAGGAAGTTTATTGGCTTTAACAGGATGGACCTGCAGCCTATTGGCTGTCAGTAAATGCACTTGAAGCTCAATGAACTGCTGAACAGCGAGAAAAGAAAAAAAAAAAATAAGCCGTGAAACTGAAATGTCCTTTGGCTTACAATAAGACTCTGCCTTTTCTGACAAAGATGGAGTCTGTCAGCGTCTGTAGCGGAGGCCTCACATGATATATGTACTGTGTTAAGAGGTCTCGGGTTTATGCAAGTGTGTTGCAGCAAAGCCTGCAGGGAGTGGTCCCTTCAAGACCGCACTGGGTGAGGGATAAACCAGGCAAGAAAAATGGACGCCAGTGGTGGCAACAAATCTGTAAAAAAGACAAAGCACGGAGGATTATGACATAAGCCGGTTGTCAAGTATGTTGTGTTTCATTTAAATCACGGGCGGAAAGTCACGTCTATAAGGAGGCAAAACAGAGGGTGAAAAAGTCTAACAGTCAAATCCAGCAGAGACAAAAGCTCCTTTGCAGCGATCGGAGCGAGTGTTTTAGGTAAAAATTCAAGGCTCGCTAATGTATTGTGCTGGATTTGACAGTGATTCATTAAACCTAGCTTGTCTTGATTACATCTGTAGTGGTAAGCTATTTTCTGGCCTTTCACAAAGACAACCCACGGTGGAAAATGTTGACAACTGGAGGGGGGGGGGGGACTACCTAGGTACCGCAATGAGGTAGACTGAGTCAAAATCACTATTGTGTGCACTCGGCTTGGACAGCACAAATTAAAGAGGAGAAAATAGGGAGGAGGAGGAGAGAAAGGGGAAAATGCAGATGGGGTATTATTTTTCTTTTTGTATCCCATCTAATTGCAATCATAGGCAGATGTCTGAAAGTGTGACAGCATCAGCAGAATTGCTGCTGAGAGCACAGAATCTTTGTCTAAAAATAATCAGACATTCTGTGTGCTGCTGTTTGTTATAATGGTAATCGATGCTGGAGGCTTTGAATTCCATCAATTTATAGATCCACTCTGTTCTGCCTGGTGACTGTACTGCCTCACAACCCCCACCGCATACGCACACCGATGCAAAAAAAAAAAACACACACACACACGCACACACGGGATTGCACGCAAGGTCTCGCACAAAAGAGCGGGGCGGGCACACATGTGCGCCGACGGACGCGCGAAGGAGGGGATCTGCAGAGAGCAGCGTGTGATTAAGATAAGTGTAGTTTCCTTTCGTAGGTTCCTTGTCGCCTCCCATTCTCTTGCCAGGCACAAGATTGTCCATAGCTGCCTCAGATTAGCCTCCGCATCTCAGACGCCACATTTGAGAGAAAGGGGGGGACTGATCAATAAATCAAATCACCACAATCAATGGCCTCAATCACTGCAGTCTAGTCTGGCCTCAACATTATTACTGGCAGTCCCCCCAGCCACTGAGGGAAGGGAGGGAGGGTGGGGGAGGTTCGGTGCGGGGAAGAGCGCACATTGGCGCCTGTCCATATGAAAGATCCGACATGAGCTCTTATCTGGCCTCTTTGGGCTGAATATCAGTTAAGGGCAGAAGAGGCAGACAGTGTGTGTGTGTGTGTGTGTGTGTGTGTGTGTGTGTGTGTGTGTGTGTGTGTGTGTGTGTGTGTCTCAGGGAGCTGGCCCGGGTGGAGCCTCTGACCTCCCTGACCCGGTGCTAAGAACGTGAGCCGAGCACGCGGCCTCTGACAGCGCAGCACTGTGGGGCTGCTATCACCTGGCATCTTCCTCCATCTGCTTACCACCGACTGCTGCTCCATCACTTCTTCTCTACTCTCCACCAGCCAGAACAGAACCCGCTCCAGATTCACACACCCGCCGTCACGCTGCTGTTGAGACCACATCACACACGCCCGGGTCAAACACTATTTGCATATAATTCTGACAGTGTGCTTCAGTGTGTTCCCGGGTGGGTGGAGTCGCCATCCGGTTCAGAAAAGGTCAGCTGCCAGGTGCGTCAATCACGAGAGAACTACAACAACGACACCCAAGCATTGTTATGAATGTTGAAATGTTTGGATGGTCCATAGATTTAAATAATAACTAGATGGCACCATTTCAAAACAATGAGAATTGCTTGCCAAAAATGTTTTCTGGCTTCTGCATTTACTTCCTGGAAAATGCTTTTTGGGCCACGGGGGAATTTCTTCGCTGCAGTACCGCTAGTGGCCACCGGGACGGACCGGAAGCAAGGCAGAGCGACGGACACTGTACTCCTCTTTGTGCAGCCTGGCACTCGTTATCTGTCTGATAAATCTAAAACTATGGCCAGGAGTTGATGTTAGCTTAGCATAAAGAAGCATTTGTCAGCCAGAACTGCAAAAACCTGCAGAAGTCATTATTATCAACCAAATAACAGTCCAGCACATAACCAGCTGCTTCCAATCTACTAAGCTTATGATTTATGCTAAGCTAACTGTCTGCAGGCAGTAGATTCATATTTGGCAGTATCATTATCTATTTTCTCAGTTAGCTCTCTGTAATAAAGCTTGTGGGATTTGCAGAACGTGTTGAATTTCCATTTGCACGAGTGACTAGATGAAGTTGTCTAGCGTAGAACCCTGCATTGATTTCCTGATCTATCTTAAATTGCCACGAGGAGAGCCTACAATCTCTCCCGTGATTCCATAATCTCATATAACGTCGCACAATAAAAGCAAATGTGGAAACGCGTAGAAATACTGTGGATTCTGTGAGAAAACTTGTAGCTGGTTCCAGTTTGTTTGAGTGGCATTTTAAATCTTCGGCCTATTTTGATCTTTATCGTAATAATATTGCGAATTGCGTTTCTTTTGGACCGGGATCTTCTCATGCTTCTGCAGAACCACGGCGCTTCATTGATAACAATATGTGGTGACACGTTTGACCTTTATCTGAAAACATTCCCGCTCCTGCAGTTTGGATAATGCACTTGGCGATATTTTGATTTCTACTATATTTCTTTACATTTTTCTGCAAGTTGCTTTTCTTCCTCTGCTCTCATACCCTGGTTATTGTCTCATGAACGCCTCTGACTCATCTTGCGACCAACTTTGGCGTCCCGATCCGAGAGTTTTGGGATTCTTTCCCCTCCAAAATACTTCACACATTATTCTACTGTCCACTCTTCAGCAGCTCCACCGACTGCAGAAATGTGTACGTATAGATTCCTGAGGACTTACCAAAAGGAGGAAAAAACCACTTTTAATTTTTTGACACCTCTTCTAAACTCTGGACTGGTAAGTCTGATAAATCATCCAAAATAATTAATCCCCAGTCAGTCAGGCTGTCTTCAAACGGCATGCTAAATCTCACAAAAGGAAGGAGAAGCGCGCGAGCGTTACAACCATCAGCAAAAGGTGTGACTGGTGTTGTCAGCCATTATTCGTCATACCCGGCTTCATTTGGAGAGTTTTTGGCGCCTGATGCACCAGAGCACAGCCTACTTGTCAACACTTCTCTCTCTTTAATTCCAACACGCACACTTGGACACACACATGCACACAAACACACACACACATTTCTTATTTCTCGCTGATGTACCGCTAACACACATCTCAGTATGATCACTGAGGACTCTAATTCCATTTTATTGTCAAGTCTTATTCAAAATAGTATCGAGACGTATCATGAAAACATCTTATCACGGCCCCTTTCAAACAATCCCGGTATCCTCTCACGATCCAATGAATAACTTTAAATGTCCTCCAATTAGAAACTTCAAATTACAATCTATGACTGAATGCTCCAAAACGAAGGCCAATTACAACACCTTATTTATCATCATTAAGGCCGACCATTGTTCTGTTCCTTTCAAACTCTGCGGTTACAATCAGGGTGTCTATTGTCATTGTGTGGTACATGCCGGGTGACTAATTACACAGTCGTATGATTCATTAGCAGACTAGTGAGTTGAAACCTGAGAGAAAGACATGATAACCTCGGTCGGGCCAAATGATCGGCTCAGATGGAGACGTGAGCGCGGGAAGAGTGACGGCGAGGTTTCACAATAGCCAAGAAGATGAAAAAAGAGCCAGTGAAAGTTTTTTGTTTGAGGGGGGACGCATGAAAAAATAAAGAGGGGAGAGACGCCGTCGAACTTAAACAACAATATCGGGGACGAGGTTTGTTTTTCCTGTTTCTTTCAAAGTGGGAACTCGAAGAGCGCCGCGGGGGGACTGGCTCCTGTGAAGCTTCACCATCGAGGTCAGTTAGTGGGAGAGGCTCCGAAGATGCAGCCACATCACCGCGATGGCCCACTTTCACCTGAAACGACGAGCGGCAGCGATGCAACACAGCTAACCTTGCGATTGTTTATTCTCTCTTAAGAAATGTCAATCTGTTCGCTCTCAGGTGTGCTGCTCTTCCTCTTGTTTTTGTTGTTTTCTCCCCCCCTACTCTCTCCGTTTTCCCTTGTCGATTGCAGCGAGATCAAAGCGACGCCGCTGGAAGAATCTGAATATTTCAGGTGTGGAGAGAGGGCTGCGTTTCACACCACCTGTGTAGCGCTGAGAGACAGGTCCCTCCTCTCGCTCAGACTCGGTTAGCGGGGCCCCTGGGGCCCGGCGACATAAACCAGGGCCACCTGTCTGAGAGAGGGAACGCTCCTTTACCCTCCTTCTCTCCATCACACTTTCATTTTACAGCATTTGAACCAAAAATAAATGAATCTAAATAGAGCGCTGAGAGTGGGAATAAAACCAGCGCTGACAACAAGCAGCTGAGAGCTTTGAGCGCCGTCACAAAGGCTCCGAGATCTGGCAGTCGAGTTCCGCTGCCGCAGAATGGGAGCAGCTACTTGAAAGGGCAGTTTATACATGAATCATTTTATAATTTGCCTGGTTCTGCCGCAGAAGGTAGCTCTCGTATATTAAATGATGAGCCCGGTCAGGAGCATCACCAGGATTACTTTCTGCCGTTAGCGTTAGCACACAGCGTGGAGCGGGAACGCCGAGATGATTCTCATCACATCATCAGGGCCGCCATTTCTGACCCAAAGCAAATAAAAAGTATCCCCGATGTCCGCACCAGCCCGAACAGTCTGATGTAGCTGCTTCTCCTTGGAGGGCCGTGTGCCTTGACATGTGTGCATGTGTAAGCACTTGTGCAAAGCGTGTGTGTGCGTGCATGTGTGTGTGTGTGTGTGTGTGGACGTGTGTTCAGGGGGGCGTGGAGCAGGTTCCACGCTGCTGGTTCCCCAGCCATGTCTCTCAAAAGGGCCGTAAAGTCTTTACAGCAAATTCCTTACATTCATCTGTGTCAGAGCGCTCGGCACACATTAGGCGTTTACACGGGAGGAAACACAATCTATTTGATGCTACACTGCCCACACGTCCAGAGCCCTCCTCCCCACACTGGAGATTCACAGTGTTTAACTTCCATTTCATATTCCGAACAGGCAGGCAGGCAGACAGGCGGGCAAGTGCAGGGGAATGGACTCCATCTTGCTGTAAATCAGCGTTTAAACACCCGGCTAAATGTAATCTGGAAAGAGTCAACAAGAGGCCCCCTCGCATTACGCCGCTCAAGATATTTGTTTTTATTTATTCTGGAATGTGCAATTGATTTTTGTTGTTCCCTCTAATGATGTATGCAAACTGTGAACCGAAAAAAGTCACACTTCGTTTTTTTTTTTTCCCTCCCCTCCCCGGCTGCTGCTGCTGCTGCTGCTGCTGCTGCTGCTGCTCCCCATCTTTTAATATCAGTGCTGCTTATGAGAACAAGTGGAGGTTAATCTAGGGAGCGGGTCATAGCCAGCCGGCTCTTTGTAAATGTCAGCTGGGAGATCCAGGCCGTTCTTATTACCACACTAAACCAACAAGGCTGACGGCTCCAAGACGGATGTGTGACTTGGAGGTGTCTCCCCCCCCCCCTCCACACTTCTCACCACCATCACGGACCAAGCCCCGGCACAGAAAACCTTATTAATCAATCGATTTATCGCCATAAATCAGGCCAGGCTTTGATTGTATCAGCAAGTCATGCAATCAATCAATTAGTCAGGACCTAGCAGCCCAATTTGCCTAAAGAAAGATGAATGCTCCCCCACATCATCCATTCGGTTGTCCGTTTACCCATCAAACACGGCTGCTGTTGACTCCCAAGCCCAACATGCATCCTTTTATCGATTTCTGCAGATTAAACTTGCAAAGGAATCAAAGGACACTTAACTGACTGGGAATTATTCTGCCTTTTTCTCATTCGTAGAGAGGTGCTCTCCTCTGATAGTGTTGCCGCGAATCATCAAGACAACACGAAAGTAAAATATTAAAATCAAGGATACGCGGCGCTTATGAGCGATCGAGCCGAGTGCATCCACGGCCGCAGAGGATAACATTTTTTAAAAAGAGTAACTGGACTGAGAAAAATGGGGCACACTGGGACAAATCATGGATTATTCTCAGTCAGCCCTGCACAGGTTTATATGGCAAGACAAGGGGAGGAGGAAAAGGGGGGGCGAGCAAGGAAACAGCTGGATGAACAAACTGCAGAAAACATATGTATAATGACATATTTGTTTCATATTTTATCCCAACTGTGAATTCCAATCCACATTGTGACACCAGCTGCCTCGGTCCAATGCCTCCCATCTGCAACTCGGTGTCAGGATGTCTCAGAGGACGGGCTGGGAAACTTTGGGGACGACGGAAAACCGACAGGAGCAAGTAGAGCACGACAGAGTGGGCTGCCGGAGCCTCGGCGTGCTTCTCCCCCAGCGGCAGGTTGGAATGTGGCGGACCGCGGAGCTGCTGTGGAGAGGAAAGAACACCGGGGACTCCCCGGGGAGAGCGTCTGCGGTGGGATTAGAGCCCCAACAGGCCCGGTTCTGCTTCACACCCTCAGACCCTGCTGTGTTACAGCAGTGGGGAAGGGGGGGGGGGACACCGAGATATCTGCAGGGGCTTTACAGTTCTGCCCAATCTCCCCAAGCCTCACCATGTAATTAGAGATAAAGACAGAGGGCTCAGCTACTCAACCTCAATTCTCCCAGCTTCACACAAGGCTGCCCACCCATAGCCCCCAGAGGAGCCCCCTCAACACTGCCACTACACCAGCACCTGTGTGTACGTTAGCCAGCCATCCTCTCCCGTCCACGTGAAAGCGCAACGAGGCCGTGGCGGCGGCGGCGGCGGCGGCGGCACAAGATCGTGATCGATTGGCGTTCGAATACGGAGCGCTACGTCTGCGATTTAGCAAACCGCGGTGTGCCTTTTTTTCTGACGCCACACACCCGTATATTATGTGTGTCGAAGAAGCTTCATATTGTGGAAAAAAGTCTCAGGTAAACAATAACCGCGGTAAATAAGTAATTTTTCTTCATATCTCCCTCCACTAAAAACTTCATCCAGGCGAGGGGGGGGAGGGGGGGGAGAAAAATTTAGAGGATAAGGCAGAAGAGGAACTCTCGACTATATTCAAGAAACACAAAATTATACTATGGAGGGATCCATTATTCATCTCAGATACATTTTTCATTTAAGAGTGGGCTGGATATGAGCAATGATGAATGCATCGCCCAGGATGCAATTTGTATGTAAAATAACAGAAGATTACAGAATATGTTTTAAGTGCAAATGCAGTTTGTTGCCATCTAAGTAGAAAATGCATTCCTACAAAAAGGAATAAGACCTGAGCCCCGTGATGCCGCCTCATAAAATCACTTAGCCTATAGCTAGGCCCCTCGCCAGTCCTTATAAAAGGGTCACAATGAGAGGCTCAAGTGATGAATGAGCCGACTGGAGTAGATTTTCATTCACATAATATACACTACCTCTTGGCAGGCCATTTGAAGAAGGTTGGGTGAGTTAAGCGAATAACTACGGCTAATTCAACTTACATTTCCTTGAAATCCGGTTCTTGAGTGTTTGAGCACACAGAGAGCGACTGGCAGACAGCGCGCTGTTAGATACATGTCTACGCTCAAGTGCACACAAACATACTACAGTGTTTCGCTGCCTGCCAGGCATCCTGCATGTTCCTCTCAGGACTCGCTCTCTCCTCATCAGCTTCACTCGGTGCACACCGTTTCAATTCAGTGCCTCTCAAAGACACACAAAGAGCCTTCCCCTCCATTCACAGTACAAAGATTGAATACAGCCTCCTAACACAAGACATGCCCACCACAGAGCATGTAATACAACTCATTACTGGGCACGCAGGGTGCAGAGGGCTGTGATGGGAGAGACAAGCACAGCGGGGAAAGAACAGGGGGCCATTTACACCAACATCTCCATCTTTGCTCACAACTAACAGAGCTCGAAAACCAGCCTTAATAACTAAAGCAATCCGATTGATTTTTGGAGGTTCTCTGAAATAAGTCTTATCACAGCGGCGGAATTGAGGGGAAAAACCACAAACACCTTTTTTTTTTTTTTTTTTAACACAAAGTGCCACAGAGTCTGCAGGCCAGCAGACATCACTCCCTACATGATGGATATCATTCTGGGGTTAATCCAGGTCGGAACTGCAACTTCCCCTCCTGCCTCTCCTAAACTGTCGTTGACCCACAAGCCAACTGCGTCCAATCGCACAGAGGCAGGAGGACAGTGTATCTGGGTCAGCCACATTGATCTCAGCCCTTCACTGCATGGCTCTGGGGTCAGGTTTTGTGTGCTGACAAGAGGGTTCGGTGGTGGTGGTGGTGCACGTGGAGGCAGAGGAGAGGGGAAGCTGTATTGTGAAGCGGGGAGGAGAAGACGGACGGCGAATCGGCTATTCCACCGCTGCACACAGCCTCGTGAACCTTCCCTAACCTCGGGGCAAGCGCATGACCCGAGGCGAAGCATTACACACATTAAAAAGACATGAACTTCAGAGCATTGGAGTTTCAAGCACGCAATCAATGGGGCCACAGGTGCAAACATTTTCTGCACTGCCAGTGGAATGCCCTTTTCTTTTCTTTTTTTTCCTGTTTTTTCACCCCTCCCAGGATTACAGTCGAACCGGTTTTCCTTTTTTTCTTCCTCTTTTTTCCTCCTTTTTTTTTTTTTTTTTTTTGCACTGCGTTCATGTTAATGTCAGCAATAATAAAGACCTGCAGCACAAGAAACAATAAAAACGAGCACGAGCTGGAGACAGCGTTTGGAGGTGGGCTGGAAACAGCGCGGGGAGTCAGGAGAGAGGGCAGGATGTGAGGAGTCTGTCAACTTCTCCCTGTCTGCTCCTGTGTTCGCTCGCCTCAGACTGAGGGGAGCAAATGGGCCTAATTCACACTGGCTGTGTGTGAGTGTCTCTGCTGTCTAGCAGCGTGAGCGGGAATTAGATCTATGGTTTGTAGCCTTCATCCCTTCCCAGACAGACTTGTTCCGGCTCAGAGGCGCTGCCTAATCCGCACCTCTCTCCCGCTTGCACTCCCGGAAAATGACTTCACACAGCTGCCTCAAACGCCCAACGCAGCAATTCTCGTCTGACTGAACCCCCTCCCTCCCTCCCTCCCTACTCTGGAAAAAAAAATGCCTCAGCAGACCTCCCATAGCTCATTTAACATACCAATTTCTCCCCAAAGCCCACCCTACCCCCACTTAAGAGATGAAAACAACAAGGAAAACAACTACAGGCCCGCTTGATAATTTAAGGGCCCCTTTTCTCCAGAGAGTTGTCAGAAATCAGGACTACAGTGGGAGAAATTCAGAGACAGAGGAGGTAACCTCGGTTTTACAGATGTTGGTTTTAGACCGTTGTGTTTCCAGTTATCACGAAACAGGCAGGACGTTCATGGAGCTGCACCTGAGGGTGTCACCTGGCCATCGACCGGTTCTTTCTAACGTCCAGCAGAAGTCTTTCCAGAAGTCTGATTGTATGTAAGCCTATGAGGAAATAACCTGACTTCTCACTCCATTTACTACACCAGCAACCAGTTTCCTCATGAGTTTATGGTCTCAGTCGCTTTTTAAACACAGCGTGATGTTCATTTTGTATCTTATGGTCCCATTTAGAGTAAAACAGACCATAAAGCAGGGAATGCTCCCATCCAAGTACAGCCACTTCTGGTTTAAAAAAAGCCAAGATGGCGATGGCCGTAATGCCGAGCAAGCTCCCAGGAAGAGCGCCAGGCTTTGAGACAAGTTTTCCTAGTGGCCAAACCGTGTAACTACATCGTCACGTGATGCAATGTCTGTAAAATGAAGCCTAGAAATTATTTTAGCCCCATACAAATTGGCCAAGCACTAAACTAGAAGTTGGCCAGCTTGGTTGGCCGAATCGAGCCATTCAACACGGCAGGTCCGGGTGTTTTCACAGCCAGGAAGTCGAGTATTTTTGGCCTCAAATGCTGCTGAGCAGCTGTCATAGGAATAAACCAGCCTCCGTCTTCAACACTGTCCAGCTGTGATATAACAACCTTGACGGCAAGGCTACACAACAGTCCTCGAACCGATGAGTGACGTCACGGCAGGTTCGCATCTGGCCCGCGATCCTCTTTCTCTCTCTCTCTCTCTCTCTCTCGTTGCATCCATCCACCCCACACCACCAAGAGGATGAGAAGTGAATGTCAATTCACAGCGAGGGCTCTGGGAACACAAAGCCAAGCCAGTTCTCACATTAAAACTCCACATCTTGGCCAGGTGGTTTCTTCTAGTTGTCGTCAAGGACACAATCACGGCAGATAGAGCGAGCTGC
Organism: Diplodus puntazzo; assembly: GCA_963678695.2. Lineage (NCBI taxonomy): Eukaryota > Metazoa > Chordata > Actinopteri > Spariformes > Sparidae > Diplodus > Diplodus puntazzo. Next base: position 32,381,994 of record OZ023159.1, on the reverse strand, counting down.
GAGAGAGGCCGCTCCCAGGCACAGTGGCTTATTTGGGTCACGCAGGGTAAGTTGGGATAATGGCAAGGCCACTCAGACAAACACTCCAGCCTTGAGGACAGGAAACCGGGAGAGGTCCTTCTTAAAAACCCAGGCCTACCTAATGGCTTTCATCTGTTTCATGAATACCCCACCTACCAGATATCGCCACGACGCCTCGCACTTCTTCACCTGCCTTCGTCTTTTTTCCCCCCAGTTTCTCAGAGCGACTACGAACGCCATTTTCCCAGATCTTCAAGTGCCTCGTTTGGATCTCTGGGGAGAGTTCAATTCAGTGTAGAATATTTCAAAAGCAAGAAAAGTCAAACCGGCAAACGGTGCTCAAAATTGAGGCATTTATGAGCAGTCAACTGATGCTGCAGGAAATGCAGTGTAGTTCTCAAGAAGTCCTTAGGCAGCAGCGAGAAACAAGTGATATTACAAGAAAAGGAGAATGATTAAAGCCTAATATGGCATAGTAGAGAGAGGAGAGAGAGGTGATTTATCCCTTCACGGCCTTTTGACACTAAATTAAACTGTTGAGTCCATTCCCCCGTGCCAGCTAGTTATCTTTCCAGGCTAATTTAACACTATAATTTACATTCCATATAAAATACATCCTGATGTGGTGCTGTCAAGGCCGTACATCATTTGCAGAGAGTGCTCCAGTTTCAGTGAAAAGGACAGAATTAGATCATATTCATGATGCAATTAAACACTTCAGTGGGAATCGATGTAAAACCGATGAGCCCTGAAAACAATGCATATGGCTGAGAACATTAGAACACATTACCTACCCGTGGATCCCTCTCGCTCCACAGACGCAATTTAAAAATCCTCCGCCACTCCACTTTCCCCGTCTCTCCCCAGATTCATAACGCACGGCGATAATAAATGAATTTTTCACAAAATTATTCAACTACTAAATTGCCCATGGTAACTGAGTATCAGATGAAAGTGATGTGAATTATTAAGTAGGGAAACTGTTTGTTCTCACCACGGGTGTAATAATCGGCCAAATGAGAGGAAGAGAAGGGGCGCAAGAGGGGCAGGTTATAGTACAAAAAAAAAAAAAAAAAAGGGAGATCTCATAATAAACATCAGGGTTGATGTAAAAATGGGAAAACTCTGTCTGCCGCCTGGGCCTCCAGCTGGGTTGATGGTATCGACCAATTTCCCCTAGGGCGGCAGTGTGGGTTTTCTTATGGATACAGAGAGGAGAGAACATTACGAGGCATTGCTGCACATTCTCATGTAAAACTGGCAACAGGCCCTCTGGAGCTGGCAAACCACTGCAACAGCCAGCCAATGTTACACCATCTCACCACATTTTACATAATCAGACAGACAGCGCAGCAGACCACACACTCACACCGCTCCACTCCAGATCACGTCAAACTACCTGTCACACTTCCTTCTCCACAAGCCACCAGACTTCGCTTTGATTGGCTCCTCGAGGAGGGGAGGGGGGGGGCACGCATTAACACAAAAGCTGGAACACCTAACTTATTTTCATTACTCGCCATTTGCCTTTTTTTTCCATTCCCCCCCCTCCATTCTTCTCACCGAACACGCCGTCATTGTCAAAGCCCGAAGCGCGTTTTGATCGTAAGAAAAGCAGACAAATGTAATGAAATTCAGAATTTAAGAGCCGTACGCGGGTCAGAGGTGCAGCAATTTGTAACCATTTCTGACAGGATGAGTTGGCCTCTCCAACTGAAACAGTAATTATGCTTAATGGTCCTTTAATCTGTCCATCAGGCGGGAGGTGAGCAGCCGGGTCAGCCTAAAGTGCTCCAGGCGTCACAGCGTGTCAGGGTACAGTCAGAGGGGTGAAGTGCTCCACGAGGAGTGCCAGCGACGCTCCTTCTCAGCACACAACATGAGCCGGGCCGCGGGACTCGGGCCTCCCTCCTCCGACACACACATTAGTCAACACATCGCACACCTACTGACCGACTCCTGCGCCAACACACTTACAACTGGATAAGTATGAGCTGAGCAAATGAGTGCGGGGGAGTGTGAGCACCTGACAACTTTGATATAATTCGAGAAATATCTTGCATTAAAGGGACAGAAATCAAATCTTTTCTCCCCGTCTGCAGTGATGTTTAAGGCCGTTTTGGTGTGAGTTTACCAAGTTTGATACACATGCCGGCCACACTGACCGCGTGAGGATTCCGTTAAGTGGCGTAACGTTTTTCTTTCCATTTCCGAACTCTCGAGATTCAGAGTCTCGCCCCATTTTTAATAGACGTGAAAATGACCTGTAGACGGTCGTATCGACATCAGACCAGCGTTTCACCACAGTTTTAATGTCTGTATCTGTAGAATATGTCACAGACATGAAGAGAATAAACACAACAGGTGATGGGCCGTTGTTTTCCTCTGTTTTTTCTTTCCCTCCCTCTCTTTCCACATTCCGTTTTCACGCTCTTTCAACCGTGGGAAAAGGAAAATCATCTGGTCATATTATCGAAGGTAAACGTAGTCGCCAAGCACTGAACATGCAGCCAACGTGGTCAGCCTTGTTAGAGATGCTTTCAATACAATGGAACTACATTTTAAAACTTAACACAGATATCTCTTTCCAGAAATCAAGAGCCGGTTACTAAAGATAATCCACAGAAAGCGCTGTTTTGTCTCTACTTATGCTACTGCAGGCAAGCTAACTAAGCTAGCTAACGTTACAGCTAATTCATGGAGGACGCCTCTAATATTTTCCCCAGGAATTTAATCTCCATTCAAGTTAGCCGAGCACTTAAACCGGACGTCAACCGGCTCCATCGGTGGAGGTCAGGGCCATTTTCATACCCAGGAAGTTTAGCATTTTGAGCGGCTTTCCTAAGCTCCGCCTCCAACGCCGTGTCCAGATTTCATATGACATTCTTGTTTATAACCCACGCTGTCACACGTACAAGCCTCACGCCCCTGAGTGGACGCATGCTTCCTTCAGAGCAGCGATACGGTCGGCGGGTTTAGTTAATAGTTCCAACATGAAACTTGCTCACAGCGAGGTCTGTGGGTAATTTGGAGTATCTGGGTAATTGTTTCTGGAGAGAGACGTCGCTGCTGACCATCTAGTTTATTACATCTGACAGGTGGCAGACATCTCTCCACAGCCGATATCTCCAAAAAACTTGGCATCTCACAATAAAACTATCCAGATGGATAAATAACTCCACAGCTGAGAAGGAAAATAATGTCATTTTTGTTTTTTTGGCGTTGACTGTCCCTTTAAACTCTGAACTACTGCGTCCAGCTGGAGCCCTGGCGCTCGGCCATCATCATCAATCTCTCACGGATTCGCAGCTGATGAAAGTGAGGGGGGGCTAATTCCAGTTCGCGTTAGAAATCCCAGGTCATGTCCTGTTACATACCTCGACAGTCACGCATGTCTGACGCTCCTACACGCAGACAAAGCCGGGGCGGAGGGCAGCATTCCAGCCGGAGAGATGGCACTACGTCTATCCCAATAGTAATGGCAGAGACACAGGGTCCATACCAAAACAAGGGTGGACAAATAGTACCTTTGTACCCAGAGTCATTTGTACCCGGCTCAGGCGCCTGGCTATCTCAGAGCCTGGCAGATAGAGCTCCTAGTCCCAGCTATGCATCTGCACTTGTGCTGTATTTGTTATCTCGGACAAGCATTCTCCCTCACCGTTTCAGTGGCCAAATAGAGAGGGGGGAGAAAACGAATCACTCCTAGACCTACTCCTGTTGTTCCCTCAGCTGTCAACACTTCTCACAGACTTCACCCCCGCCTAGCCACATCGATACAGAGAAGTGACTGCCGTTTGCTTTATGATTGCCTTGTTTTATTCTCTCGGCCGGGCTTTTTCTCAGCCCCTCGCAGCTCTAATCAGACCGCCTTTGCCTGGACAACAGAGCCATTGTCTCTTTAAGTGAAAGAGGCAGTGGATCAGTGAATCCCTTTCCATTTTCCCGCTTTATTAGCCCAGCGGCACACTACTGTTTATACTAGTGGGTATTCTGTGTTTGCCGAGAACAATTACAGTATGACAAATGATCCGTCAATGCCATCTATCAGGCCGGAGCTGACAGGAATCCTATAGACAGGGCAGCCATTCGTCCCCCCGCTCCCCATCTCTGGGGTCCCATGCTTTAGTATCCATGACAACGTGCAAGCCACTTGCCACGCTTGCCACTTCACAGTGAGAGATGAGCGCCCGTGAGTGGCTTTGAAAATTAGCCTTTGACACCCCATGTTCCACCGCGCTCCCACCCTCCAAGCCCACAGTCCAGCCCCTTTGGGGGGCCTCTGCACAGCCCCAACCCCCCCCCCCCCCTTATTTTTCCACATTCAAGCTCACACAAACACAAAAGGCAGACACATAGCTCGGCGCTGCCATAAACATACCTCTCCGGGTCTCACGGTGTCAATTTTATTGTGCCTGAGCTATACGATCCTCAACATTAACCTCACAGCTACATTACCTATCCAGCAACGGAGACGACGGGAGAAGCACCAACATGGCCAACATCCATAAAATAGGGTGAAAAATAAAATGGGGTGAAATAGAAAATAAAGGTTGAGAAGTGCCTGAATGCACATGAGCTGCCGGCACATTATCAGACGGAGCCAAGTGTCCGACCTCCTCCTCCTCCTCCTCACACTTCATGAATGACTTTCTGAGAAGAAGAAGAAGAAAAAAAGTCTCTCCAAAAATACTTCATTAAATGCTGGGAAGTTTATGTTTTTTTAGGCCAAGCAGCAGTAGTTCACTATCCCTCACCTTTTGGCTGAACGGTTACAGGACAGTTGGGTGTAATAGGATGGGATTTAAAAATATACGTGCAATATATTCCAAAATATCAGCAGGTCAACGCTGGAAACCATCTATTAAAAATACCCAAAATATAAATACAGACTTAAGTAAAGTATGAGCGATGTTTCCGGGACTAGGTGATGATTCCCGTTTGACTCCCAGACACACCTCTTTGGGGGGGGGGGGTTGTGTTGATGCCATAAACTACACTTGGCAGCCGAGGATCATATTACTACCGTGAAAGAAACAAACAAAGCTGTGCAAACGTGGTGCACTGTCAGAAGCAACGGTTTTACTGCCTGTGATTAATCATATTTGGAGAAACATTAAAGGGAAAGGAGGAAACTGGCTCCAGCACTAGGAGGTAAGGGTGTCAACTGATATAACCCACCACTGACATCAAGCAGAGCCAGCTAGCTCATTGATGTGGCAGCGTCTCATTTTCACCAGTTTGGAAGCAGACAGTTTTGCAGCGCCTTGCGGTTCTTAATTATCTTCCGACTTTGTCTAATTCAATCAACACAACTCAGATCTGGCTGCGAAATGGCACTCACATCCCCTCAAGCTCAGCAAGTCAAAAAACACTGAATAAGTGGAACAGTCAAACTGACAAAATGGCATAGCACATGAGAAATAACTGCTATTTTATCTCCCGGGCTGAGACCTCATCCACAGCGGTGGGGATGAGGGGAGGCAGGGAGAGCAGCCAATCGGCTTTTTGTCTTAAGTTACAAGACAGCGTTCGGGAGGACGACGGGGGGGGCGACACACGGGAGGCGAGCGCTTTGATGACGCTGCAGATGTTGCCTTGCTGAGCGGTGTGTGAGGTCACTCTGCTCGCCGGCTCTCTGTAGCCCCCCCTACGCCTTTTGCTCCGATGCTTCCTGGTGAACTTAACATCCACTGGCGTCTCATTACGATGTCAGGACGGCCATGACTCCCTCACAACTGTACATTTTTAATAGAATACACGGCAAACACGGCAGCGACCGCGTGGCCTCGCAGACACACGGACAATTTAAAGGTCATTAGGGATTAAATTGTTTGCCAATTTGCAAGCCCTAAAAAAGTGAGTGACATAATGAGCAGGAGGTGGGACGGCTGAGCCCCATCCCACAGAAATCCTTTTCCCGCCCCGCCGCCGCCGCCGCCATTCCCACCCATTCACCTCCCCGTCTAATTCCGAGGGCCACAGCATTATTAGATTTTGACATTATTAGCTGAAATAGCAGAGAGGCCCTGCTGTCATTATAAAGCCTTTACTTTCGCGCTGACTGCCAAATCTGTTTTGCACTAGCTACACACTGCCAAACCCAACAATGGCAGATTAGTGAAGCCCTTCTCCTGTTGCAGCAGAGGTTAATATAAAGTGACAGGGCTAAGTCCGCTCCGATTAAGTATGCTGAGAGATATTACGGCAGTTTGTTACATCAGATCGTTATTGGATTAAACAGCATGCACAACAATGAAAGTTTAATTTTAATTTTCGGCAGGAATATAAAACAGGCCCAGAGAGCGCTCCTGTCAGAACAAAGGCAGTGTTACAATACCTTCTTGTTTTGTGCTGTTTCCCCCTTTTTGCTGTTACTGGAGTGGCAGACATGAGGAAAAACTGATGGTAAGTGAGGCTGTCAACCTTTTTTTCCTCCCTTAGGTTAATACATTATTTATAAACCAACAGAATTCAGCTGCACTATATAACCCGGGATCTGGTAACCCAAAACAGAAGAGGATATAGTGGAGTGGTTATTGTGTTTATTGGTTCGGTCGTCCGCCGCGTGCAGCCCAGTTGGCCGGCGCATTGTTAGCTCCGCGAGAGGTCACCGCACCTGACCAATAAGCTGTTATTAATCCTCGCAGAGTCATCCATTAGCCTGTCCGATTTTTATGACCCTCTCCTTTATTAGATGAGCTATCAGCTGTCCATATTTGGCAGAAATACGGACTTCCTCATCTCCAACACTACCCATCTTCCAAGAAGGTGTTGGCATGCTTGGACCAGGTAGAGCGAACCTGAAGCCGAGCCAGGAGAGCAGCACGGGGAGGGTGGATGGATTGGAGGATGGAGGGGGGGGGGGCTGGATCTGCCAGTCTCCTGGGGTATTCCCCACCGTCCCGTTACCTCCGATAAATCTCAGTGCTTTACGATTAGGTACATAAAATGAGTCATAGATCTGGACGGTAAATAAGAGCTTGTCAGTGGGGCTGACGCCAGGCCCGGCTCCTCCTCCACCTCCTCCTCTGCCAGATAGTCCCTCTGTAGCCCGGCCATCAGACTGCTGCTATTGAGCTGGGGCTAAAAAGGCTCCAATAAATAAGCCTGATATTTCCCTCAGGACGTCTACGGTGCCACCCTGAAGCACGCTCGCATACACTGAACAAACAAAACCATCCAGCATCAGAAACACGGACTGTCTGGATACTAACAATGTTTTATTTTCTTGTTTTTCAAAAAATCCTCTTCAAAAAAAAAACGGCATTCCTCTTTTCTAATTACTTCTCTCGGATAGGAGAAGCCAGGAAGTCAATGGATCAATCCATTTCAAGTATATTCAAACTATATGCCGGACTCTCCGAGACACTGATGTCTTTTAATGGACCTTCAATCCATACTTGCAATTAAGCATGCAAAATCTCCCATTAAGTAACTCCACTTACGCTGTATTTACTCCGGTGCAGTTTTTTTTTGGGAGGGGGTGGTGTTTCACATGAGAGGCTGAGAGCGCAGCAAGCGGGCGGGATGACCTGAGGGAGGAGCGACGGTCTCCAAATGCACTAACACAATGATGGACACTTCCTCTGCAGCGCCAGCTAATCATTGTTGCCGATTCGTTTACACTGGTCCGAAATGACTCCCTGAATGACCGCCTTTGCATATTAAACAGACAAACAGACAATAGGGACACGCTGGTGGAGGACACGAGAGCAGCTAAACACCAGCAGTGTGGAGATAGTCTGGGGAACAGTGGACTCATAATACTGTATGTACAAATGGGAATCCAGCAGCTGATTGATAGCATATTAAACAGAGCCGCGTTACTGCCGATCCACTGCACATTTTGACGGGGCACCTGCAAAACTGTTTTTTCAACATACATCAGCACCTATTCAGCATAACTGCATATAAAGTGCAATGCATCTCGCTGGGAAGGAGAAAGAAAAAAAAAAGGAGGCTATCAGGAGAAAGAGGGTCTGGAATAACGAACGCAGAGGAAGTGCATGGCTACAGGCATGCAATCAGCTAAGAATTCACAATCTCGCCCAGTTTATACAGTTCTATAATCAGAGAGAGGAGAAGGAAAACAACGCCATTGGCACGGCGGCGAAGAGATTCAAAACATTTTCATTAGTGAGCAAAAATATAAAGTACTCCTTGGTGAAAGCGTTGCCGCTTCTTTTTTTTCTTTTTTTTTTTCAAGTTTGACGCTTGAAAAAGGAAGATTAGATGGCGGACAGGAGGGGTTTTTGTGTCAAGTCTGAACTCTGCAAAAGTCTTTCTTGTAAGTTACACCATCTGATTTATATTGTGTTTTTTTTTTAATCAGTCAGAAAGTGGAGCAGCGAAAATATGGAGCAGGAGTAAAGCAGTAATAAAAGATTGTTATTCAACAGTGTTATGTGGAATTGGACACTTTATTTCACTCTTATTTGGCTTTTTTTCACAAATGCTCAAATCTCAATCACAAGAAACAGTTTTAAACTCAACAGTATCGTTCTACTGAGGTTAAGGAATATTCACCAGTAGACTCAAGTCTGCACCGGAAGACACGAGGAACCTTTTATTATGAACATTAATATTCAAACGTGTCATTACGTCAATAAGCCGTTCCGCCTGTATGCCGCGATCCAGCGTCGCATTAATTCACAGGCTCGAAATGTCATTATGTCAATCCAGTGTCATTCCCCGTATGTCATTACGTCAATATGCGCTTGTGCCGTTCAATAAATCATTATATCGTATCCTGCAATCAATACGCCAATAAGTCATTATGTTGTATGCTACAATCAATATGCCAAATATAACAGTATATATTGACGGGTTTATATTAAAGCTTTCTTTTGTTTCATGTTAGTTGAAACTGTGATAACGGAATTTATTTAAAAAGATTCTAGAGATCTAAAACGCAGCTCGCCAAGTACCGACGCTCTGGTCTCGGGTCGGCGACACCGACCTGAAGCGCCAATAAAGAGATTTTCTTCAGAATCGTTTGCTGCAGCTGTATCTGTCTGTATACATGCAGCACGGTTGTTAATTAAAAAACAAGAATGTTTGTTGCTTGACGCACAGTGTCCCTCCCAGTGGGAACTTATTTGTACGGTAGCGAACGGAAGAGAGACAAATAATGTTCTGATCCTGCTTGAAATTGTGACATGAATCACACATGTGATGTCGATTCAAGTCAATAAAATCTCAGTTTATTGTAATTAAAGTAAAATATCTTCTAGTTTTGTGTTGAGGCGCTCATCGTCTCACTCAACACGCCAACATGGAGCCAACTGAGCTCAGAAAAGGTGCTAAAAGAGATTAAAATCAAAATAAATATTGAAGACTGCAGGTGTGTGAAAGGAGAGTTGGTCACTTTTGTCTCTACGATGTTTAAGTTACAGGTTTTGGCGAGCGTACAACGAGACAACGATACTAACGTCTATAACTCAAGCTGGATAGAAACAACTCTTCCTACAGGAGAAAGAGAGACTTGACTTCGGGCTGAGCAGATTCCTGACGAGCCCGTACAGTCGGTACTGAGTCTATAAAATAAAACATCAGTCACACCAGCCTTTATAAGAGTCTGCTCAGCTGTTCAGTGTGTCGTCAGAGTCGTTGCTGCTTTTTGATCACCAGTCTGCTTCACCTGCTCCGCCAGCTAAGATCCGTGTTTATGTTCTGTAAAGTGGATCTGATCTTCCTGACGACGGTCTAATGTTTTGTAGCTGGAACCTTCTGTTTATCTTATTCCTGCGTTTCCGTCGCCGAGTCCCTCTGTCGTATTGATCTACGTCGTCTGCTCAGTCTTTTATCTCTCGTGACTATGAAGTGCGCTTGAATTTGTTTTAAGAAAATGCTTCAGTATTATACTATTATAACAGTTATTATCAGACTGATTTTGTTTCGCTTTATTGTTTTTCAGCTCATATTTCTGCGTCATGATCTTGTTCTATATGTAGACAACGACGTGAAATAAGAGAGAAACAAACACTTCTATCGTTTGTCCAACAACTTCCAAACCACTCGGTATATAAATATTTTAAAAAGTATAGATTCAGTGACGGATGAGATTAATTTTGCGTAAATTGACGATTGTTTTAGTCATTTTTATATCTGGAAAAACAAAAGTAACATCTTAAATAGGTGCATCGTGTAGTTTTTTTGGTTGAAATGTTAATCAGAAGCTTTGATTTTCTCTTTTTTATGCCTAAACTAAATAAACAAACTTTTCGTTTTCCTCTGAGAACAGCTTGTTTATTCAGTTATTCAGCTGAGCTTGTGTTATTACTTCATTAATACTGTAAATGTTGAGATTCTGAGTTTGAATTTCTTCTCCAAAACGACACAGGGCCCCTTTCAACCGTCGATAACCACCTCCACATTTACATGTATCATATTCGTGCTTCACTGACTCAGCGTTACTGAAAGAGTTTTGGGACTACCAACCCTCCGACCGCTCTCAGACAACTCATGTTAGGTATCTTACTTTAAGACTTCAAGCTAATATGTAAAAAAGCACTTGGCATATTTATGGCATTTTAAAAACTCTCCACGACTGATGCACAGTTATTATGGTGCACGGATCCCACCGGTTTCTGCTTTTTAGTCATTTTCATTCTGCACGTCGAGCTCTTTGCTGCGTCTTTTTCAGTGTTGATGCTGATACCGATTACTGAAAAGTGATATTTGGGACTGCAGTAAACATTCACCTTCTGGTGTCAAAACTTGAAGTAAAATTTACAATTTTCAGGCACTTTATTTCCATTTTCTGCTACTGGAATCTGCAGATATTGTTGTGGATGTTGCATCAGAGCCAATCAGACAAAAATCACCGATATCGATAACCAGAAAATGCTGAATATCTTCCAGATAATCGGTTTTCCTCTCGTTGAAACAGCTGCATATTTTACCTAAACTTCTTTGAAATATGTGTATTCTTTTAACAAAGGTACACGTCTGGGATCGATGAGATTATTTAGAATCAAAAGACTAATTGTCTCTGCTCAGGTTGACAGTCGAGGTGTTGCACAGACGCGTCTTCTTCCTTCACTCTCCGGTTTGCTAAATGACTTCAGGGTCGGGGATGAAATATCTTTTCAGCAGCAGAGTGATATTTTTTATTCTCACTTTTAATTATGCTCCTGTTGTCATATTATTGATTCATCTTTTTGACTTGGATATATTGATTTAACCCCATCAGGACAGAGCACTATTGATCCCGCACCACATCGCACCATTTGACCTTGTTTACTGGAACATTTCGCTATTTTTTAAAAAAGGACAAAGTGCGGGGGAGTCTATTTTTTTATACATATTCTGGTATTTTGGTGTTTCTGATCAGTACGTGTGTGAAGTTTCTCTGTACAGCCGGACCCACGTGTATTATGTACCTCACAATAAGAACTTCGCTCTGATCTCTTGCATACTGACGGATCCTTGGAGTGATCAGACAATGCATTTTTGGGGGTTGGGTGTAAGAACCAGATGTGCATAAATGAGGAGCACGCTGAAGGAGGATTATCTCCCCATAATTCTGCCTACGTATCGAGTCATAACTAGACGTCGTCAGCAGTTGCGGAGAGGTTCTGAACATTAAGTTTATGGGCTCCTCATTATTTAACATGTTAGGGTCTCCCCACAGCCCAATGAAATTTTGATGGCAGTATTACAGCTAGTTTGTTGCCTCCTCACTCCTACTCACTACTTATGCAGATGCAAATGGGTAAGAGAAGTCTCTTTGGACAGACCCACACTTGCACAGGAAGACACATTAGCTTAATCCACCGTTCTGCTCTGATGTGAATAAATATTCAAAACTGATCTTCCAAAGCACACGATCAGAGAGCGCTGGATCCGCTGCAGCCCTGGTGCTGGCGGTGCTGGTGGTGTTGTTGTTGCAGACACGCATGATGAGGCCAGACCCCTGCCCGGACAGGCCGGGGACTGCAGTGGTGCAGTGGTCTGAGCGAGCCATTTCCTGCCTCTACATCTGCATACAGTAAAAAAAACAAACATTCCTGTAAATAAAGACGGCTGTCCAGCAACTGTCTTCCCAGCGACAATGGTATTGACCGTAGTCAGATGCTCCGCTGATTAAAAATTGATCCATTTTGAAAAATCTAATCAACTGAATAGGATTCTTTCATACGTGGGGTGGGGTTGGTGTGCGTTAGCTCGGGGTGGTGGGGGTTGAGCAGCTGCTGACACAGAGAGGCAGACCTGTTATTAACCCCTGCACCTCCACGCAGCCCCTTGCACCCTGCTCCCCAGTTCACATCCCCCTGCGCCCCGGGACCAGACACGGCCCAGACGGTCTGAATTATTCAGCAGTCTGAGAGAGGCTCCGGACACTTGGCCTATTAATGCCTGCCAGTAGAGGCTAGTGGCTCTAATGGCCGGTCCAGAGGAGCCCCAGTTCCCAGCGGACGGGAGGAGGGCTGCTAACGCTAGGCTTCAGGGGATGTGAGAGCGAATTCATCAGAGGCTGAGGTCGCGGCAGGTTAATGATGCCGCACGTCTAGACGGACGCTGGACTCACACCCTGCCCAAAAGGCAGCGGGGGATGGCGTTGGGATGCAATAATATTTTTATCTTTGAAGCAGAAGGAGCCCGGCAATATTAAGTCTTAGAGCTTATCTATGTTGACTCTGACCATGATCCACTATTGACCCGGTGTTCCCCCCCCCTCCCTTCAAAATAACAGAACACCATGAATATCTCCAATATGACCAGAGCTCCTGTTACATTCTGCTGTTATTAAAGGCTAAATGAAAAGGAAGTGCAGTAAGAAACATTTATCACAAATGGATCAAATGTCCCGACACAGCTGAACCATGTTCATTACAGACAGATTAAAAGATCGTCTACACAACCCAACTCTGATTACTCACAACCCCTTATCATCACCGCACAAACAATCCCAACAGCTGGAGAGGGCCCTCAACTCCGGCACACAGTCACTCAGTAATCAGGGCATCTCCCCCAGAGGGAAAACGGGGGATGAAGCCCAGGGTGCGACTCTCATTTGGGAGCGGCTCGGGTTGCCATGTGGTCTATCACCTTGGTGATCACGTGCATCCGCCCGGTGTCTCTGAAGGGTGTAAACACAATAGTGAACTCGGGGCATTAGAAACAATGACCCTCCTGGGCGCAGCACAAGATGATCCAGTCAACAACAACAGCAGCACACATGATCCACCTGGAGGATTCTTATAGGAAGACAAAAAAGTAATCATTGTTGCACCAGAACACTCAGTCATCATTCACCGTGAGGACAAATACATTATAAAGTCCAGGCAGAGGAAGGTATTCTTATTATCGTCTACCAGAGATTTATGCACTTGAAGGTTGAGTTCTTTGAGTGAGTGTGCTCGATAAGTCTGATGAAGCGGAATGAGTTTAGCCTTCAATAGGGACTATCTGTGCTGGACTGCGCCGCCACGACGCACGCTATTCCTCTATCCAGGATCTAATGCCAAGCACATTTACGGTTGAGGTCGACCTCAATGCCATGATTGAACCAAACCAAGGGCGTCCCACGGAAGGCTACAGGAGGGGATGCAGACACACCCTGCGCCCATTTACACAAATGTAATTTCCCCCGAGCTCCACTCACTCAAGGTGACCAAGCACATCATTCAGGGATCCACGTGAAATGATCCCGATGGCCTCATCAGCAGCGGGCCAGATTCTCCCCCGCACTCGAAAAACAAGTCAGCAAGAAGAGCCGCTCCAAAAAAACAAAAATACAAGACGTCCATTCAACGCTGAAACCGTGTGGGCCAAGCAGAGAACCACGCGCATAGCAAATTATTTTGCTTGGCTGCGGCTGAAAATCATACGCTCGCTTATCATAAAGAAACACTGTATCGCAGTATAAATATTGGTACTGCATTAATAGTCAATAGGATCATTTCCATATAGCATCAAGCTGAGGTGAAACGCTGTTGGGTAAACATCCCTGTGAGGTCTGCGCAGATCTCCTGCAGCCACGAGAACCCACAAGGCCGTCCACTTCACACACGTGTCCCCTGGTTTGTCATACAAGTTGACCCCCACCTCCGCCAAAATTTCGGCTCCTTAGGCGTACTCTTCCTCCCGCTGCAAAAGCCTGGAGCAATGTTTAGCTAAACCTGCTGGCCTACGTAGGCAGGGAGAGTCCCCAGAGGGCTGAACAATCAGACAATTTCAAGATCATGAAGCATTAAACCAATCCCGGCAGGGTACACTAATTAAACAGCCGAGCCCGGCACAGCCAACCAATCCCCACAGAGCAATTAAATCCATCCCCTCTAAAACACTGTGGAACCTGTCTGGGGAAAACTGCCGAGGAGTGAGAGAGAGGAGAGGAAGAGGGAGCGGAGGGGAGGGGAGGGGAGGAAAATATCATAAAATTCATCTGGAAAAAAAAATAGAAAAAAACTATAGGGGGAATGCAGCAGGAGGCTAACAAGGGAAATTGAAAAAGGAGCGACTCAATTCAGTTCTTTGTTCTTTTTCTCCCTTTTGTGCATTAAGATTCAAAATGTCTGCCTTTTCTCTCTACTGAGAAGGGGGGGTGGGGGGGGGTTGAGGTATGTGACCACATTTAAATGCAAAAATAGTGACCCTGTCGCGATCAAAAGTTGCATATTTAATTAAGATTACAAGGTCTGGAAAGCACTCGTGAGACTTAACGGGAAAGGCAGAATAGCCTCAAGGCCTATATTACACACCGGCAGAGCTGCTAACACAGTTACAAACCCTAATCAATACCCTGATGCCCTCCACTACGAAAGTAAATGAACAGGTGACAATGGAAGCATGACATCACCGGGCTTTTCAGGGAACAACAAAACCAGAGAAAGCGAGAAGCAGGAGGCAGATTTTAGGATGCGACTGCACCTCCTACACACCAGCAATAACTAATTAGACTGCATGTGTTAACATATATAATTGCTGACATTAATAATAGATTGTAAATCAATAGGATGACTTTTTTTTCTCCCTTTCTTTCTCCCAGACGCTTATAGTTAGATAGGCAAATTCTTATATTATTTCCCTGGAGAGGCTGGAATGAAGTGCAAGTGTATTTTGGTGGTGTTGAAGAGGAGCCGCGAACACCTCGGGAGGTATGATCAGAGCAGGAGCGACTGCAAACCAGAGGTGTGGACAGGGAGATAGACTTGCTCCTTTCTTTCTCCAATCCCCCCCCTCACCCGAGTGAGGCGGTGTATAAATCACAGAGCCCAGCTTCATGTCTCCACTTCCTGTTCCTCTCCATTAAAAATGATAAACTGTACCTCTTGAAGCCACTCGCTCGCTTTAGGGTCCCAGTCTGCACCTTCCCGGTGAAGAAGCGAGAGTGCGCGGCTCAGATTTATTCCATCCCCTCCCATTGTTGGGGATGAATAAGAGAGTAATTAACTGTGTGGGGGTAGCAGCTGCACAAAGACAAGACCGGCTAACACAACAACCCTGATCCATCTGCTTTTTTGCTATAACACACCTTTTGTATTATTTTGACAAATAAGAGCACATCTGCTTAGTGATAACAAACGCGGGTTTAACACTTGGAAGACCACCGAGGTCTTCTCTCTTCCTGCTCAAATGAGGACAAATGGGCCCCTACGAATGGGTGGCATGCACAGGATAACTATTACTCCAGTCTGGTAAACACACTGTGAGCAGTGGGCACATAATGAGAGTGCCTGAGATCCCCCCAAAGACAACCTGGAGAAGGTTAGTGAAGCATTGATCTCATGAGTGCGCCGGGGCCCAGGAGCACCCTTCACACCATGCTAACTCACGCTACATGACAACCAATGTCAGAACACACTCGGCACAAAAAAAAAGCCTGGCACTTGCGCATTTGGGAAATAAAGGCGTGCATTCTTCTTCTTTTTTTTTCTCTCCCTTTTCTAGTCATGAAGGACGAAAAATGGACAATAGAGGCATGAAATAGAGCAAGTGAAACCCTGCCAAACACAGCTGAGGCATGCTAGGTCGAGAGATGGAGCGGCAGAGAGACAGAGTGAGAGAGAGAGAGAGAGAGAGAGAGTGGGGAGAGCGGTGGGATTCATCGTAAGCCTGGTAAAATGAACAAGAAAGGACGGCTGCTCAATACGTCTGCAGTGGCGTCAGACAGTCAAAACAAATAAAGCCAAGGCCGCGGTGGAGAAGCGCAGCTCAATATGGACTTGCTGGGCATGGGACCGGCTGTCAGCGGGGAGAGAGGACACAGCTTTATACCCATGCCGATGAGCCATTACCTCTCTCCTCCTGATGCTTCCGCCTGCCTCACAGTGAGGGAAGAGGAGGCAGCCCTACCGCCATGGAGCCATCCTCCAGCAGACTAATGTGTCCCTGAAGTTTTGTTAAAGCTGGTTATTTACTCCTGCAAAGCAATTGCTCCAGCCCAGGGGCAGCGGAACGGAGAACGCACTGCTATGAAAAATCTGGCGTCTCGCTTGCTATGAAGCACTGTCAACTACCAAGGGGGGGCGTTTCCCGCTGAAGCGTCGAGGGGGGGCGCTTTGTTTGGCCCGACGCTTCAGAAGAGAAGACGTTAAAACAGCAAGCCTCCAGAAACACAAATATTCAGTTAGCGTTTACCTCCCCCCCAAAAAAAGAAAAAGGATTCTTAATCGTGACAATTGAAATCACACGTCCACACGATGTCAATCATTTCAGCCGGCCCGGTTCAAAAGGTAGTTTTAAAAAGGTTCAATCCACCAACATTATGAAGAACATTTTCTCACTTACCTCCAGTGGCATCTGGTCGTGGTTCTGTTCTGCGCGACCCTGATAAAATTGAGGTGAATGGGAATTTGGTTTGGAGGTGTTCACAGCGACGAAAAACGTTTAACAGCAACGTCTCCTCTCAGAATAACAATGTCCACGTCTGTAAAACAGCCAGCAGAACAATTCTGTAGGAGGAACTACTTCCTGTAGCACCCTGATCCATAATCAGCACACGCGTCGCAGCTCACATAAATCTTTAAAAGGAAGAAATAAAAACTCATCACAAAACTACTGGTGGGAAAAACAACATTGGGCAGTTACTCCAACTAAGTCCAATACATGATGGGTTTTGGGGCGATAATGATTCAAATTGATCGAAATGATCAACTTAAATGATCTGAATCTAAAGCAGGATCTGCAGCTCTTCTGCACTTTCTCTCCACTTCAAAAGATGGCACAGCCAGCTAACAGCTAACCGCTAACCTGTAGCTGCACTTCCAGACACGACTCACCCCGCGTGCACGAAGACGATCAACCGACCGGTGCCGGGGGAAACTCCGACAGCGTCAGAGGTGTTGGGTTTATTTTTCTCTTTTTCAAAGATCCTTAATCGATTCGTCTCCAAAGAGAGGGTTTACTCGTAGGGTAAGAAACTGAACTGTGCAGAACTGATAGCACTGCCAGAGATCTTTTATGGATTTGTTTTGAAAGAGGGCTTACTCGAGAAACTTAACTTACAAACTCTGTTTCTATGTTGAGTTGTTTATTATTTTCAAACAACAGAAGGATGGTATTTTTAGTTGTTGCACTCTGGAATCTGTATTTTCTGGTTAATATTATTTTAACTTGCTTAACTTGCCTCTGAATTGTGTCCTCAGTAGGGACTGTGGACTCCGTCTGTAAACCAACGTTAGCTGCTGAGAGGCACTGAGACGAGGCAGTCGTCGCAGAAAATCTGACCCAAGTCCTTCACAAAGGAATCAGCAGTCCAGCAGCAATTAACAACTTAAAGTAAGCGCTCTCAGGCTTGTATAGGCGACAATTCTCTCAAATATGGCCATAAAATCTGTGATTAATACATAGAAATTGCTGTGAATTGTTGCGTAGATTTTGTTTTTGTCTTATGTAGCGGAGCGCTGCCGTCGGTGAGTTAGCTAGATTACTGCAGCACTTCTAAATAAACTGGTGTTCTGCTCCTTTATCCCTGATTTTGCATTGAAAGTGAAAGGAGGAGAGCAAATCCTTTATTCCCCATTTTCACTGAAGAAGATTAATTTTAACAGTCTTCCTGTAAAAAAAGATTTTATGAGCCGATCAGGGAGTTAAATGTCTGACTTCTGGGAGACACCAGGAGCAGTGATATGCTGCAGGACGGCACCGAGTCCGGGCTTTGGTTTTCTTTAAAGACCCTCGCTGCTGCCGTAATTTTTACAAAACGGAGAGGAAACTGCGTTTGCCAACCGTCGCATCGGGGCGGAGGAAGAGCTGTCACAAAACCGAAGCTAAACGCACGGCTACGTTAGCGCTAAAGGAATGTTTTTTTATAGCACGATGTGAGCCGATCCTTTTAATATTTCCAGCTTACGGGGACATTTTCAAGTATACAATCACTGATACAGACAGTAACATCATCACACGCCGCTCTTATCAAGCAGCAGCACATACAGCCGTCTGCAAACGGCAGCACGAGCACGGCAAAATGATTGGATAGGTATGGAAATCTACTTGAAGGAAGGTCAAAGTGATTAAGCTGACATTAATGACAGGCCTAGTCTTCCTGTGAGAATGCTCACCGTAGCTGTCTCTAAACCCATTTGTCATTCTGCTTCCAACGCTGAAGCATCTGCTTTGAAGTCTCTACCACTAATGCTACACAGAGAGGTTAAACAGCTTAATGCTCAAGTCTGTTTCACTCCTCTCGCTCTCTAATGTTCCCTGCGTTTTATGTACCGGGGGGTTATGGCTCCTGGATTTCACATCTCAATTTGCCCCAGATAGTCCTGTAAAAGCTCCCCTCTTTCCTTTATTTGCTTTTGTTGTCACTGTCAAAAGGAAGAGAGGGCCGACCCGAGAAAGGATGTGGGACCGTGACAGACATGCCCCACCCATCGATTCACAGAAGTGGTAATAATGAAGGCATGTTAAGAAATGTTTATATGGTTGAGGGGGGGGGGGAGGCATACAACAACTCAAAAAAAAAAAAAAAACCTGCACCGATTATGAAGATGGTGGCAGCTTTTCTCTTTTTTATGTTACATTTTAAACACAGCACTTAATCTGCAGGAGGTTTTCAAAGAGCTGACGACGAGAAGACGAGTGTTGGAAGACGAGATAATGAGCCAACATATAGCCTCCGCCGCGCTGAGGTCAACTTTAAAGCCTGTTACATCCAATCGCGGCGCACGAATAAGACGATACGGCCGTGGTGATAAATAAAACAGGATCTGAGACGCTGTGGACTCACTTACTCTCCACTACAATGAGATTATGCTGATGCATTTGACATTAACAATATCAGCAAACAAATATATGAAAGCATGAATGAAAGGGAGACAGAGACCGATTTTCACAGCCAATTTGAGATTGCAGGGTTGGTTTGTGTGTTTGTGTGTGAATGTGTGTGTGAATGTGTGTGTGTGTGTGTGTGTGTGTGTGTGTGTGTGTGGGAGCTACTGGCAAACAGCACACAGAGCAGGCTGGCAGCGGAGGCAGCCAGGCTCACAGGCTGCAAAGCAATTTCACTGTTTGGCAATACTGTTGTCTCTGTGTGCGGATTAGAGCTGACACCAGAGCAACTGAGTCATGCTAAATGTAGTACAATCACAAGCTTTTGTTCCTGATCTAAAACCCCTACTGCCTCTTAGATTCATGGAAGAGAGAGAGTGGAAACGAGAGGCTAAAAAAAAAAGCCGGTAACAAATAAGCGGAGCATTATTTCGCCGTATGAGCGCAGCATTGCGCCATCGCTAAAAAAACAACAGAGGGGATAAAAGTAACTGGTAGTCAAGGCATGGAGCCCAAGTTCTCTAAAGTAAAAATCAAATAAAAAGTCTTTTCGGTCTGCTTTGATGATATCCTTGCAAATCCTCTTTTTTGTGTGTGTTTGTGATTATGTGTGATACAGGAGACACAACCACGACTGTATTTCCACCTGAACACACGTTCTTATCACTGAGCTCTGCAAAGTCTTCCTACAGGCCCGACCCTCGCACTCTCTCTCTCTCCCTCCCTCGTTCTCTCGCTCTCTCCAGGTACCGTATTGGCCCTGAGTTGTTTTTTGGGCCTGGCAGGACCTGGCAGGACAGACCCTGACCCGTCCTTTTCATGCTCGCCCACGGAAATGCCATCTGGCTGGTGTGAATGATTACCACAGCAACGGCCGGGTGACCTGCAGCCAGCAGGAACCAAGGTCACTCCACCTCAGCGCTTCGCACTTTCCCTGCCCTCTTTTCATCAGCCTGCAGGTGAATTATTCATCCTGTACAACCTCAGAGGCACGAATCTACTGCACAAACACCCCCCTACCAAAAAAAAAAAACAAAACTGCACACTCAGTTTACTGATATAATAACTTGTAATGAGAAAAAATAAATGTTACAGCATGAACTGCTAAAATAAACAGCTCTCAGATGTCCTCGGATATCGCAGGGATGCGGCTCTGTACGGGCGAGGATGGTGGAACCAGCTGTAGTGATTTTACACCGCCAGAAAAACTGGCTCCCACCATGACTGAATGAGAAATAAGTGAATTAATTGATTCCTGACACATGTAGCACGGCGATGTCACATTTGAAGCTTTACAGGGTCTCGCTTTGCAACCCAGAGGCTCGTAGGAACACACATCCACCAGAGCGGCTGACAATAACGTTACGTTGAAAAAAAAAAAGCAAGAATTTCAGAGGGGAAGAGAAAGAAAACGGTCGAAATGATCACCACCAAATCTACGAACTTTACATGATCAAACACAAGCGGATGAGAAGCATCCAGAAAAAGCACACAGAAGACAAAGTCAAGGTGCGCTGTGCACATCGCAGTCGCTGTGATTCAAGCCAATTTTCACCTTTGCGGACATTTTTTAGCTTATGTGTAAGTTTCTGCAAAACGATCCAGTGGTTTATAGCCAGCAGACACCTGCACGCACCTATAGGTGGGGGGATTATTCAGCCACCTTTTTTTATAAACTGACAATAATCCTCCTCCTTTTTAAGACTATTTCACAGCGAAAGCGGCGTCGAAGTGACTCGTTTTTTCCACGAGGGTAAGGTCATCCAAGGGAACACGAGCGTGAACTAACACGTTTCTTGCAGGTATCCTGATTTTATAAAACGATTTTCTTTTATATCGGTGTCCGTGTGCCTGGTGGTGATCGCTGACTGGAGGCTCACCTTTTATTATCACCATCATATACCACTACATCACTTTTTGCTCATGACACTACAGGTAATGGGCTCGGGGCGTCCTTAAGGGGCAGGTTCAGATCGAGCTCCTAGGCTCACTCAGTCACATTTAATGAAAAAAATGTATATACATCTGTCACACAAGGCTCCACAGGGTGAGTCAGGAGCATGCAGCCTGCAGAGAGGACGCTACATGCAGCCAACAACAACAACAATAGCTCGCCCCTCATCCTTCCTGGATCCCCTCATCCTGGAGGAGAGAGGAGGTCCAGCGGCCGGGAGCTGGAATAACACTCCGAACCGACACAAGACAACCGGAGAGCCACCAGATCTGATTCCTCCTCCTCCTCCTCCACCTCCTCGGTATAGGGCTTTTTTTTTATTTTTTTTTTTTTTTTTTCCGAGGGACCCGGACTGCCACGCTGCTGTCATCTCTCATGTTACAGTACATCAGTCACACGGTGCAGACGTTGCCCTTGCAGCCGGCCGAGGCTGATTTACAAACATTAGCGGGGAATACAATTACACAGCCCCCCCGGCCGAGCAGCCCTATGCGGCTTGAGGGAGAGAGGAGAGGAGGGTGGAGGTGGAGGAGGAGGTGGTGGTGGTGTGGGGGGTGGAGTGGACACTGAAAACAGCGTTTAGCTCTCTTCCTCTTCTACAACCTCAAATCAACGCTATGATATTTTTAAAAAATCCAACTTTCAGCTGAGTGGCTGCAGAGCTGACATGCTGTATATTTCAATTAAACGTCATCAATGAGATAGAACACAGTATAAACCCGCTCACCTGCCACATTTCTCCATTTACATTTTGTGTTGCAGCGCTTTAAAGACTTCAGGAGACGAAAAAAGACCAAAAAAAAAAAAAAAAGACAAAAAGCTCCTCTGTGATAATATGTTGCACAAACCCGCTGATATCTTGCACGCTATGCACGAAATAAACGCGTGCACAAAAAACGTCTAACGTGCACAAACTTTACTTACAAATAAAACTTCCAACATTGCATTAAAAAAATACCAGAATTATGAAAGAGGAGCTTGGAAAGACGCAGCAAAGCAAAGCGACCGTCGACACGAGAAAAAAAAAAAAAAACACCCGCATGAAACATTAAGCTCAGGAAGGCTGGAGGAAGAAGAAGAAGAACGGGGGAAAAAAAGAAAAAGTTACAGCCTACTACGTCCAAAGAACAGATTCAGAGGCGCATTAAAAGTTTCCGTTCGTGTGAGTACGGCGGAGCAGCTCCGGTGGTAAAAAAAAAACGAGCAGCGGGAGGAAGAAAAAGCTGCAAGAAAACGCGAGTAAAGCGCCCAGTGCTGTCCGCGGTGCTGATCCCAGATCGGTGTGGCTAACGCGGGGAGGCAGTGCTGGCTGCTCCGCGGTCGCTCCACCGCTGATCAATGATTGAACTGAACAAAGGCAAGAAGAAGAAGAAGAAGAGGAGAGGGGATCAATTTCTAATAACTATCAATGCACAAAAACGCCGCCAAGCTCCTCGCCTCAAACATTCACCCGCAAACCAGACGGCGCACGGCGGCGAGGAAGGCGAGGAAGGAGCCGCTGCGAGGGGAGAGAAGGCGAGGAAAAGGTGAGAATAGCACTAACCTGGAGCCGCCGTAGATCAAATTTCTTCCAATATTGAAACATCGATCCTACATCGGCGGCCATCTTGGGGGATATTGAGGAGATTTTTTTTCAGCGGCTGCAATAAATATGTGGGCTGGATTCCCCCCTTCGTGTTTAAACAACGTTTACGATCAGCGGTCCCACTTTTTTTTTTAAAAACACAGACTTGACACGAGACTCACACGCAGATGTGTGTGACAAGTCCGCCGACATGTTTCTGTGGAGAGAAAAAGTGCGAGATATTTCTCTATTTCCCTTTTTTTATATAGAAAAGTAAGAATTTTTTTTAAAAAAAGAGAGAAAATATCGAGTGTATCCGAGTCTGCGTCCCTCAACATTAACTGAACTATCACATCATTTATTTTGTTTTTTTTTTTGTATTTTTTTTTTTGTTTTGGTAAAAAGTTATCAATACTGACGTAAAGCCCCCCCGGTTGATCGATACCGTCTGGAGAAAAAAAAGGGGGAGAGAAGAAGAAGACGGAGATGATGATGTGTAGATTAGAGGAGTTTCAGGGAATTTAGCCAAGCCTACTTTTTTTTTTTTTTTTTTTTTTTTTTTTTTTACAGGATAGTAAAAATAACAGGAAGTGTTTCACTGTCATTAAGCACAAAACACACACATGTTCACATCATTAAAGACAATTTAACATAAATACTATAAATTGACTTACACAGTTATAATAATATTATTAATAATAATAATAAAGTCCATTAAAGGTGCAGTACGTAGTTTTCCCCAGAAGAGAGAGAGAGAGAGAGATCTTCATTCATTGGTATATTTACATCTTCACTGTATTCGTGGCGGACCCTGCCACCTTTCTAGCTTCAAACAGTGTTTACCTCTGAGAGCAGCTTGTTTATCAGTTATGGAACAGATAAGTATGTCTGAGTTTGTTACTACCTCATTAATGTTTTGTCTCCAAAAACTACACACTGCCCCTTTAAAGGCTGAATAAACAAACTGACCTTAAAGGACAACACAGTTTCATACTGTTTTACTTTGTTTATATGTGGCGGACCCTGCCATGAGTTTCAATTCCTTCTTTAAAACTACATAGTGCCCCTTTAAGGTGCTAATCATCTTTGTTACTTGTAGTTTAAGCCTCCACTTCATTTTATCTCACATTTCACATTATATGATTGTTTTCTTTTACTGTATTTTAAGCATTTGTGTACATTTTTGATCAAAGGTCATTTTTAAAGGTGTAGTACGTAGTTTTATCCAGAGGGGAGAGAGAGAGATCTTCATTCATTGGTATATTTATGTCTAAATAAACACAATTTCACTGTATTTGTGGCGGACCCTGCCACCTTTCTAGCTTTAAACAGTGTTTACCTCTGAGAGCAGCTTGTTTATCAGTTATGGAACAGATAAATATGTCTGAGTTTGTGTTATAATCTCATTAATAATGTAAATGCTCAAAATTCTTCTCCAAAAACTACACACTGCCCCTTTAAAGACTAAATAAACTTTACAGGACGACATAATTTCATACTGTTTTGCTTTGTTTATATGTGGCGGACCCTGCCACAACATTTTTTAGTTTGAATTCCTTCTCTAAGATTACATAGTGCCCCTTTAAGGTGCTAATCATATAGTTTTAACCATTAAAGTGGTTTTGTTACTTGTAGTTTAAGCCTCCACTTCATGATATCTAACATTTCACATGTTATTTTTGTTTTCTTTTACTATGTTTTGATATTTGTGCATCCATTTGTGGTCAACGGTCATTTTTAAAGGGGCAGTACGTAGTTTTCCTCAGAGGAGAAATATCTTCTTCTTCCTAAACAAACTAAACCTAAACTAACTAAACCAACCTCTCTCTGCTTTCATGAATGAATAAACAGAATAACCAAACTGACCTTAAAGGACAACACAGTTTTTGTGTGTATTCATTTGCGTACAGACGGTCAAAGGTCATCGTAAAGGGGCAGTTTGTAGTTTTGGAAAAGAAATTTAAACTCTTATTTTTCATTTTTGATAGTTTTTGAGTAAAACAGACAGATGTGCACCTGAAATCTAACAGAGTAGCAGAAAAGGTATTCCGGTTAAAGGGGCAGTGTGTAGTTTTTGTTTTCTAGTTTTAATATTAACAATATTAACGAGGTAATGATACAAACTAAAACATATTTATCTGTTTTCAGAGCTGATAAACAAGCTGGAAAGGTGGCAGGGTCCGCCACATGTAAACAAAGTGAAACAGAAACTGTGTTGTCCATCAAGGTCTGTTTGTTTGTTCAGCTTATTCAGTCATGAAAACAGAGAGAGGTTGATTATTTAGTTTGTTTAGGCAGAAATAAATCAGTCAGTGAAGATCTTTGTCCAGCTTTAACAGAAAGCGACTGCAGAATAAAACAATAAGTTAATGACAGATAGAAATATTCACTCTGACATGTTTCACTTTCTCAGACTTAATAAATGAACGTGAAGCTGCTCTCTGCCTGCTTTGAATAAGTCATTCCTCTGGTCATCACAGGCTGCTGTGCTGCTGCTGCTGTGACACCGGTACCAGGAGCTCCCCCTGCTGGACACCCGGCGTCAGAACCGGGCTCATGTGCAGATGAGCTTTTGTGTGATTTCCTCCATTAATTACACCATTATCACCGAATGAACATATCCATCAAAACCCAAATGGTTTTAATCCGCGTTCCACCTCCTGATCGCCCCGCTCTCCAGCCTCACAGTGTGGATCTTCTCGCCGGTATCCCTTATGAAAATCAGTCCAGGTAGAAAATAATATCCTCATGGGTCGTATTTTTAGCCCCTCGGGAGGGACAATGACATATTCTTCTGCCGAAGACAAACACCTGAGGGGAGAAAGCGAAGGAAGATTATTAAAAGTTTTGCTTATTGCTTTTTATTTGTGGCTCTAGGGTGAGGCTAAAATACAAGATTCAAATGCAATAAGGAAGATGGTGATGTATCACAAAACTAAGAATCCACAGTGGAGCTATAGAAGACGAGTATGTGTGGTGCGAATAAAGCTGATCACGTAAGGAAAAAAGCAAACCGAACTCCAGTTTGGAGATACCAGAGGTGGATTTCATCGTTCGATGTCGAGATGCAGTTCCCATCGGTCAGTTCGGGAGGAAGAATCGTTCATATCGTTCGTTCGTTCAGTGGCGTTTCAGGTGAATCGTCAGCTCCTCGTTCTCAAACAATCGTGCTAACGGTCAACATAACGCTGTAGTTCAAGGCAAATACACAGCTGTAACTTCATGATTATATGTACTTTTAAAACACAACAGTGGATAATTTGTATATTCACCTTGACATTAGATTGACATGTAATTAAGGTAATCCAAGGGTGACGAGAACGAGAACAATGAGCTACGAATGAAATGAAATGTTGTTTTTTTCATGGAGACGGTTGCTATACTTTCCTGTTTCTCATTGGCTAAAATCCAACAACAGTGTCCTAGACTCAGCGTGCGATTGGCCGGCTCTCAGTCGTCTTCACCACTCTGATAACTAAACGGCGAAAAACACGGCGACTCGTCTGTGAGAACGAAAGAACCAACGAGAGAGAAGTGAAACGTAGATCAGGTCAGTTTGTTCGCTTTAAAGAGTCGTTCCTTTAAACCGATTCGTTCCCAAACGATCCATCTTTAGTTCCGGCGTTTTCCTGACTGAGTCGAGGATCTGATCGCTGTGCAACACATTTGCAATCCTCGCACACAGTACCTCTTCCAGACGCACAGATCAGGTCGAGCTCGCGGTGAAGAACAGGCTGAACTCTGGTCCAGGACTCTTCACTAACAAAGGACAACACAGAACAAACAGTTTTCTCAGTTTAATCTTTGACCTTACACACTAAAGAACAAAACTTGCGAAACTCCCTGTTTCCCAGCAATTGTAAACCGCAAAACATTTAGATAGGAACACTGTTTTCTGAGGAGGGCTCAGTGGAGACCCAGGTGGGGATCTGAACCCACAACCTCGACCTCCAGAGGCTGATGCTTTGTCTGTCAGGGCCTCTGAATCCGCTGCAGGACTCAATCAGTTCTGCATTGTGAATGTAATCTTGACCTAACACTCGCTGCTGACGCGAACAAAGCCCGACGGGCCCTCTTACAGTAACCTCGTCACCCTCCGCTAAATTAATACATTATTCAGAGAAATAACTTAATCTTAAAAGTGATGCGTGATGACTGAAAAAAAAAAAAAAAAAAAGAGGCCCGGGCACACAGAAGGGACATTATCCCGAAAATCCTTGTTTTGATGAGGTCACTGAATGAAGGATTTTCAAATTAATGTGATTCTTTGGAAATGCTGACAGATAAATAATGAAATGCTAAATCATTTTCTGAGTCAGAGCAGCTGTTTTTTTACAGCATGTTTGGTGAAACTTAAACCACTTTGGCTCATTTTTAGTCTCTGCAGTACGTCTTTATCACGACTGTGAAGACTTTGATGACGCAATCGCACGTCACCTGACTCTGCTGCTGTTTTAATCCCTTTATTTTGGCTGTGTGTAAATGTTTTATCTTTGACCTTTGAGTAATTATCACCACGGTTTCAACACGTTTCAATCTTTAGTCAACCCAATGAGAAGTTAAAGGGTAACGCCACCAATTTTACACATTGAAGTGTCCTTACAGGCCTGGAGGAGAACCACTGTACAAGTAAAACATAAATAATCTGCATGTAAACTGCATGTAATCTGAAGAATTGCCTCCAGTGATGTCACTCAGTGGCTAAGATGCATTGTGGGTGATGTAGTCACCTGGCATCCACTAGCTTTGCGCTCACATCTTCTTCTCTGTTGTCTTTTTGTTTGACATTTCTTCCTTTATTTGTTTTCAGTTTTCTACAAGAAGTAAATGAACAAACAAACTAACAACATGAGCAGTTTTGCATTTTAGATAAATAAATTCAAATAAAGAGTTGGATAAACATTCAAACGTAAGAAGGGCGTTTCGGGGGAAATATAGATTTTCCACTTCTTCCTGATTTCTTCGACTTTATTCTCCTGAAGCCTCCTTAGAAAAAAAAAATAAAAGATTTAATAGATTATGTCGCAGCAGTTCTCTAAGGATGGAGCGTCTGACTGAAGACATTTCTTTTTAATTGCTTTTCTAGCAGCTACACTTTGTATTACAAATAAGTATTTTTGCTTTAATATTTGTAGTTGTTTGAAAGTAAAAAAAACCATAAAGGCACATCTGGTTCCCTCAAAGCCCATGAGTTTCTTCTTCTACATCATTTTTATGTCCCACAGTTTAATTATAAAGCACTTACGTGTGTTAATAATTGCAACAAGTGTCTAAATGAGACTACAGAGGTTGTCGGGGACATTAAACAGAAACTCATCTTCTCACTCGTCCGTCTTTACAGGCCCGCTTCAGTTGCACACTATTCTAACTCTGACTTTACAACTTGTACATTGATCAGTTTATAGGAAGACGCTCAGTGGAGGTGACGTTTAAGTCATGTGACATGTTACACAAGTGGTGCTCAAATGTGGAGATTATCTATCTTTTGACGAGGGAACCAGTGCGATGCTAATTTAGGTTAGCCAGCAAAAATAAGTCATCCCGACATAAACTCAATAGTCTTGAAATGATAAAATATATAATTTAATTTTACGATGTCACACCTGAAAAAAGAGTATTTTCATACGCTCTTTTTTCAAAACTTGCCGCCTACATTACCCACAATGCTGTGGAAATTTGTCAGATTACATGCAGCTTCTTCTGGAGCGTTTTTCCCCCTGAAAACGCTGTTTTTATGTGTGAAATTGGTGGAGTTACCCTTTAAAACAGAATGTGAAAGGTCGTTGTTGTGACTTAGCAGCTCCACGTGTGTCACAGCATGACATTAAAGCTCATAGCAGGAGAGAGATTACCTTATTATTTGCACTTTGGTCGCCTTTTCCTCAACCTGTGTACCTGTGTAAGTATCTTTCACAGTAACACAAGCGCTCGCTCTGTACGCAGAGAACCACATCAGTGTTCACAACAACACTCTCAGGTACAGGTACAGGTACAGGTGTGTCCTGTGTAGCTGAGCTGAGCTCGGAGGTACCGACGCATCTTTGCTTTTAACTGTGTTTAAAAAAAAACAAAAAACATGGGTGATTAGTCGACCGCATTAAGGTTTATTAAAATATTCATTAGGTGATGTGATAATGTCTTGCAATTTTTATTAATCGAAATGATATCAGCATAATTAAACACCTGATGATGCGTGATGCGGGTTAATTAAAGTGGTTTTGTTGGGACTGAAGGTACGTCACGTTAAGAACACGCACGCAGCTCAGTGTTTGTTGGACGACAGATGTAGGAACGGTGAGTTTGCTGCTGAGAGAGTCAGGAGCAGATTTCTGTGGTGCAGCTGTGGGTTGACAGCACTACCCACTGGACGAGATCGGTAAATGACTGGACGAAGAAATAAAGAAGTCTGCAGAAGACCTGAACTCTCTCTAAGTTCTTAATATCAGTCAAAACCCTCGGCTGTGTTGTTTGAATGCTTTAGTACATCTTAAAATCTGTCACAGTTTGTAGAAATATGAGTTTTCTGCTGGAGCTCCTAATCGCACTGCAGCCTTAATGATGGTTATTAATTACACCTGTGCTTCTCATGCTTATGACACGTTGAAATATCTGCTGACAGAAGGTGTTTTCACCCACACAAAAAGATCAGTTAGCACTTTAATGTGGTATTTTTTTTAAATAATCAGTTCCCTCCTTCATCAGCACAACTGGACGTCTTTAAAGGGGCAGTATGTAGTTCTGTAGTTCTACCACATTCAAACTCAATAATCTCATATTTACAGTATTAATGAGGTAATAACACAAAATCAGAAGTATGTTTTTGTTACATAAGTGAATAAACAAGCTGTTCTCAGAAGAAAACACAGTTTGAAGCGAGACAGGTGGCAGGGTCCGCCACATATAAACAGCAGTATAAACTGTGATGTTCTTTAAACTCAGTTGGTTTATTCAGTCATGAGAACAAAGACAGTTTGTTTATTTAGTTTGATTCAGCAAGTGAAGATCTTCTCTTCTGATTAAAGGGTCATTCCCCCAAAACTACAGACTGCTCCTTTAATATTTAGGACTGGACAAAGCCTAGGTGTTTTGATTTTTGACTTCTCTCTTAAAAACTTGCCTTCTACTGTCACAATTTCAGACACAGATATGTGGGACCGATATTCATCTGCAGTAAAAATGAAAATCTAAATGTCTCTCTGTCAAAATGTCGAACAACCAGTAATGAAATAAAGTAAAATATACTCAACTACCGTTCTTAAGTACAGTTTTGACGTACTTAACTTGAGTATTTCCATTCTCTGCCACTTTATTCTCCCTCTGCGCGACATTTATTAGATATATTTAGACCAGTTATTCTGCAGATTCAGGTTACTCAGTGTTTATGGGCTGTTATTCGTGACGTGTCAGATATTGTCGTGGGCGGGACATTGTTTGAGAGGATACTGCATCAGAGCCAGAGAAGCACATTTCTAAAACAGTTTGTTTCATCTGCAATCTGACTGAAAAAAATCACAGATACTGATGATTGGAACAATTGGTAGCCTGCAGGTTCTGGTCCTGATAAAGGGGGAAAGACAAGACATCAGTGCCTGTTTGATATTCATGTCATACAAAAAAAAGACTCAAGTCGAAATCACGATGACTTGAGTCTCCACCACCATCACCAAAACTCAACAACATCATACAAGAAGACGTCAGATCATCAGAGTCTCACGCTAACGTTTTTCCGCTGCCCGGCCTGCTGTTTTAGGGTCGAGTCTTATTCGGGCTCTTCTAGCTGAGAGTTTCCGTTTATTGTGCTACTAAGAAACATCTCCCAGCGTGACACAGCTTCGGCCCCAGTGGAGCACTAACAGGACAGCTGGGCGGCGGATCCCATCAAGTGCGTCTGCCAGTCACAGAAACAACTGTCCTTCCCGAGCCAGAGATATGTCCTATTGTTATTCTGGGGTGTCTGTGCTGGGGTATGTGTGTTTGGCTGTTATCCCTAAATCTCATGAACTCTGACAATGGTTGGGGGGCTGCTGCTGGTGGTGAGGGAGTAGTCTCCTTTACCTGGGTCTCTGCCTAAAAGAGGGCATGGAGTATTTATAACCCGTAAGCCTACGCCATTAAAGAGGGGAGCGGGGTCAGTATATCTAGCCCTGGTTGTGTGTGCCGCTCCATCATAAAGCAGGATAGTGTTTGGTCCTCATCCAGCTCCCAGTGAAACATGGTGAGTGGGTTTCCTTGTCGTTTGCTTTTAATCTTGTTTAAAGCAACAGCAGAGTGCACGGAGACCTTCTGCTCTGCCGCATGGTCAATGTGCTTCTGCCCTGAGTTATATATTTATGTTATTTACTGTCATGGCATGTTTTTTGAACCGTACATCTCGATCTGCTCACGCCACTGATAACGAATCGATAATCTCCACGTCGATTTGCTTCGTGGCTACCGAATGCAGATGCACAAAAATAAATCACCAGTAGGACGCTCACTCCGGTTGTCCTATTGATGACTTATTGATTATTTTTTGTTCTACCTGAAACGATTCTGAAATTGAACTGATAAACTATGGATTGGATGGAAGAGGAGAGGAAACAAGGAGGTGTAAGGAAAGGAAACGAGGAGAGGAGAGGAGGAGATCTTATTTTGGGAAAAGCTTTGTATGGTAGTGAGTGGATTATATTCAGGTGATATGATAGTTAATGATTCTGGTTAATCAAGTTATTTTCTGCACAGAGAGTCGAAGTCACGCCCCTTCACGTTTGCGCCATTTTGGAAAAAATGCGCACGGTATCGAGACAAATAATGTTTTGATCGCACTTGGATTGTGTCCTGAATCAAAGATAAACGTTTTTTGTAGATTTAAAAGATAATTTTCCAAGTCAAGAAAGTCGCAGGTTGTCATAAATGAAGTAAGATATCATGTATGTTTGTGTGACCGACATCGTCTCACTCAATATACGTCACTAACACCAACATGGCCGCTAACACGGCACAGAAAACATGAGTGACTCATGGCACAATTTGGCATAAAAGGGGGCGTGGCTTCAGCTCGCTACGTAGTTTTGGGGAAGAAATCTTTATCAGAGGAGAAAAAATCTTTATTGACTCATTTATTTCTACCTAAACACCCTAAATAAATAAAAGACTTTCATTGTTTTCATGACTGAAATAAAGAACTGACCTTAAAGGACAACACAGTTTCACATTTTGTTTACAAATGGCGGACCCTGCCACCCATATTAAAACCCTGAGTTTGAATGTCCTCTCCAAACCCACACACACTGCTCCTTTAAAGTGTTGGTTCTGATCAATGAAGTTTCTGTCCGTCTGATCCGAGCTGGGCAGCTTCCAGCAAACTGCAAAAACTCTGCCTCGCGTCCCATGATTGCACGAATCCTCTCAAAACAACAAAATAAAGAAATAAAGAAATAACTGAGGCTGAGCGCCAGAGGTCCCGTCCACCAGATACACGAGTGCTCCGGGGCTAATCCACAACAAGGGTTAGACAGCAGCTGTCGAGAGGCCCGTGAATCCGAGCAACATGATGTCATCGCGCCGCATCCCCTCACACTCTTTTTCACAGTTCCTTGGCAGTCATGTAAATAGCTCGACATAATCCTTGTCTCCGAGGGATTTCTGATCAAACAGGGCTCAGTGTACCATCCTGTCATCACCCGGGCCCTATAGAATAATCCCTCATGTGATCCTGGGACTGTGGGGGGGTGCGGGCAGCGGACCACACCCTCCCCAGGCTTAGTCTGCATTCTCACAAAATTGGAGGCTTGAGTAAATATTACCACAACAAACTGACAGTGTTTGTAATCCCTCCTAATGAAATGCATGCCCCGGTGTAAACCTCGCCTGTTGTGCAATTAATGCCCCCCACACTCGGTAAGTTTGCTGATCATTGGCTCGTTATCATAAGCGCTCCGTGTCACAGTAAAAACCGATAATGAGCGAAGCTGAGCGGTGAGCCAGGTGATGATCACAGCGTCTAATATTTGATCTGATTAGAGTGTCATTGTCAAAACCCTGCAGGCCCCCAAGAAAGCCAAGAAGAGGGCTGGAGACGGAGCCAGCTCCAACGTGTTCTCCATGTTTGAACAGGCCCAGATCCAGGAGTTCAAAGAAGTCAGTGCTCGGACAAATGTTTTATCTTTTCTCTGTGATTGTCAGCAGTTTTGTCTGTGGTGAATGTCTGACTGTGCATACTGGAATCACAGCAAGTAACAATAACACTTCTGCAGGCTTTTACCATAATGGATCAAAACAGAGACGGTTTCATTGACAAGAACGACCTGAGAGACACTTTTGCAGCTTTGGGTAAGATCACCTGCGTGTCCAGTTTCTCAAACATGAGCATTTCTTCTGTTTGTCTTATGTTATGGCAACTTGATGTTTTTGGTTTTGCACACTTGCTTGGAAAAAACAAGCCATCTCAGGGTTCAGTGTTCACACACGCACCCAAAAAATCTGAATATTTTCATTCATATCTTCATTCGCCTGAGATTTAGAGATTTATTTTTTAAAGAATTGGGATTATTTCAATGTCTTGTTGCATTATTTTTTTTTTTTTTAAGAAAAACATGTTCCCTACGGAAGCTCCGAGGGGTCAAGTGAGGTATTTTTTGCCCCATTCTTTCCATTTTCTAAGTTGGATCTATATTATTTAATCTCCCGTGTTAATAACTTTCAATCTGGTGGAAAAAATGTTGTTTTTATAAATGTCCATTTGTGAAAATGTGAAGAAAGAAAAAATATCAAGGCAAATTTTTTTTTTTCTCCACCAGATTCATAAACACAACAGAGAGAAAAAAATTAGATCCGATAATAAATAAATGATCACCAGAATGTCTTCCCTGCTTCTCAGGAATTTCCAGCTTTTTTCATTTACATAGTGTGTGAAGAAATGTATTATTGGATGCACCTAAATTAAACTTTTAGGCGCACCGGTGCAGACCAGTGTAAACACTCAGTCTGGATCCCTGATTCTGGAGCATTTTTCACTTATTTCAGTCAGAACCATTCTCCAGTTAATTGAGAAAATACCAGTCAGATTAATCAATGATGAAAACAATCATTAGCTGCCGCTCTGAACTCTGTTCCACCGTATCTACCATCCTTCTCCAGGCCGTTTAAATGTCAAGCAAGAAGAGATTGATGAGATGCTGAAGGAAGCACCAGGACCGATAAATTTCACCGTCTTCCTCACCATGTTCGGAGAGAAACTAAAGGGTGAGGGGTTTTCTTTTTTCCGTCATTAAAAAAAAAGCTCATGACTGTGACATTTCCTGGAAAAAAAAAAGATGCTACCGTTTGTTTTAATCCTTCACGAACTCAGAGCTGCTACTGTTCATCTTCAGGAGCTGACCCGGAGGAAACCATCCTGAACGCTTTCAAAGTCTTCGATCCGGAGGGGACAGGAGCGTTAAAGAAAGACTTGTGAGTAGCAGTTTGGATGCGTAACGTCCCGTCTGCTCATCTGCCGGTGGAACAACAGCGGATACTTCTGTATCTCTCGTCAGACAGCAGCAGATGTCAACATCATGATGTGTGACGTCACGCCTCTTTTGGTTCGGCTGTGTGAAATGACAAACCGGATTCTGAAAAGGCCTAAAAAGAAAAACCTCCTCTCGTCCCTGCTGCTGTCTGACAGGAGATACAGAAGTACCCAGAGCAGCTTCTCTTCCTCTGTGACTCCTCAGCTCATCCGCTTCACTCCACCAGAAATAAATGACACTGAACTTTACGCTGACCTTAAAACTTTAACCACCGCTTGTCTTCACAGTATAACAGAGATGTTGACGACCCAGGCCGACAGGTTCTCCGCTGAAGAGGTCAGAGCGCCTCCTCGGACCATCACATTATTGAGTTTTTAATCAAAGATATTCCTCGCACTAATCTGAATTTCGTGCCCACAGATGGAACAGATGTTTGTGGCATTCCCGCCAGACGTAGCGGGAAATCTGGACTACAAGAACCTGGTCCACATCATCACACACGGCGAAGAGAAAGACCAAGAGTAGACTCATTGTTCCTGAAGGGGCCCGCTGGACTAAACCACCAACCACAAGGTCGTGTTTGTGCTGAGATGTTCAATCAGACGGACTGATGCAGAAATATCAAGCTAAAATAAATAAATCACGTTTCCGCTTTTATAATTGAATGATTAATTTCAAGGTTTTAGGTTCATGTTTGCCTCATATTTTACGCCATGTTCCTGTAATCTCTGTGTTTTAGTGAAAATAAAACTATGTGTCCACAGAATGTGTTTAAAAATGATACTACATGCTATGAGATGTGTTTTATCTGAATGAATAAAGGACGGGATGGTTGATGTTTCCGCAGTAGCACTGATATTATTTTGTACAATCCATGAAGTCTTGATGATGTGGGAGATTTCCGGCGGTCAGGAGGTTAAAGATGGAGGCCTGTGAGGATGTGAGCTAATCCCAGTGCGAGAAACAACAATTACTCTTTCTCATTTAGCCCCAGGGAGATAGATTTGTGTGCGGATTTACTTCTTATAGTTGCAGCAGAAAAAAAAAAGCTTCAGTAGTGATATTTAATTAGCTGTATATAGTTTTAGTCCACAACTGGCTGTCTAGAGTGTAGAAATGTGAACAATATCAGGAAAGGATCCAAAGGAAGTGATTTTTCTTAAAGACAACACTTAATATTAACATTTTCTGAAATTAGAAATGTGTTAAGACATTGCATGTTCATTTGTACGACACAATTGAGACACACGACAACTAAAAAGTGCTCTAAATGGACATACAATTACATAACAAGACGTTAAAAAGAAGCAGTAGCAGAGAAACAAAACATTAAACCATTAGAGAAATAAGCTAAACTGTAAAAGGTTTTAAAACAGACCAGACAGTTAAAGTTAGACTGCAATCAAAGCCTTTAGATTGCTTCAGTATAAAAGGCAGCGGCGCGTAAAAAAGGTCTTCAGCCTTGATTTTTTTTAAAGAGGTGAATAGTTGGAGCCGACCTGCAGTTTGTTGGTTCGTAACGCAGCAGCAGATCAGAAACCAAATGTAAGTTTGTGTTGTGTTCGGCTAAACCACATCGAACTGAAGACTGACGGCCGCGCTGGAAACTAAATCCAGCGACTGAGAACAAGTATGAGCAGGAAGTGTTTTCCTGTCAGGGATGCCAAAAAGCTTGAGAGCTGTATTTAAGGATGTCTGTGTTTCCATCCTTTGATTTTAAGTTGACAAACTGTCAAAATACTGAAATTAAATGTACCTATAATTACTGCATCATCGTCAGTATTCCTTTGCTGCATAATTACCTGCTAAATACTTTCTTCTTGGAGCCTACTATGTTTTTACGACAACAGTTTTGCAACTACCATCAATAATTAATCTCCTCCATGATTACCCTGTGACACGCTTTAATGGCAGCAATATTTAACTTTTTCTGTGCTGTTTTCAGGTGAGAATTAGTGTTAAATCATAATTTTCACATGCCGTGTGTGAGCTCAACAGAACTGTAATGAACTTTTATAAAACTTTTTTGTTGTTAGCTGTGATGAGATCAGACTCAGACAGACACAGAAATATTTATTTGTTCCATAAGTGAAAAAACGAGCTGCTCTCAGAGGAAAAAAAAGGTCGCAGAACACTGTTTGAAGCTAGAAAGGTGGCAGGGTCCGCCACATGTAAACAAAGTAAAACAGTATGAAACTGCATTGTCCGTTAAGGTCAGTTTGTTTATTCGGTCATAAAAACAAAGAAAGTTTGATCTTTTAGGCAGAAAAATCGTTCTCCTCTGACATTTCTCCAACCAAAACTACAAAGTGTACCTTTATTTCTTGAATTTCCTCTGATTTAATCCTTCTGTCTTGTCACCTGTGTGAGTGTGTGTTGTCTGAGGGAGCTGATTGGTTCCAGCCTCCGAGCCAGAACATTTATGAGCCGGCTCGTCTCAGTTCCTGCGGTCTCTCTCTCTCTCAGCCAGACTGCCAGCCGGTCTGTCTGTGAACTGGATGTGTTTTTTTTATTTTTAAATAAAACCTTTAAAAACACTTTGCTGCTGTCGGTGCCTGGGAGATTGGAAGAGAGGAGAGTCTCATTTTCATGTTGTGCCAGAGTTTCCCCGAGGCCCTCGTAGTAACACGATTACATTTAGAGAGGTCATATTCTGCTTTTTGGCTTTTTGCCTCTCCTTTATTGTGTTACGGAGCATTTTTGTGCTTGTAAAAAGGTCTGCAAAGTGAAATAGTCCAGAATCCCCACTGAAGGGAGTTACTCTCTCCCACAGAAAACACTGCTCCTTGGAGTCGAGCCTTTACTTCCGTAACTTATGTGCATCACTATGTAAAAGGCGTTCTATGAATACATATAGTTATTATAAGATATTTACATGTAAGGCACTTAGCAGAAGCTTTTCTCCAAAGCGACTTACAGTAATTGCTACTGCTGTAGTGGCGTTATTTTAGATCACACTACCTTGCTCGGCATGACCCGCCCTACTCCACCTCTGATTGGCTACATCCTGCCTGTTGAGTAATGCACATGTGCAACTCAAGATTGAACAAAGGTGAGATGTCTCACTCTGCAGCTAAAACAGAGCGTTAAAGACACAGTGTGGAGAGGGATGCTGCGGCAAAGCACCGTATGAAATGAAATAATGTGTTTTTTGAAAAGTGAAGTATGTAAACCTGTTCTACTAGGACCGCCAAATAAAAGTATGAACCTAAATATTTGCATAATATGACCTCTTTAATGTGTTGGGAATATTTGGGGAAAAGTAGTGCTGTCGGATCGGAGTGATAGATAGATAGATAGATAGATAGATAGATAGATAGATAGATAGATAGATAGATAGATAGATAGATAGATAGATAGATAGATAGATAGATAGATAGATTTACAAATACAATCAAAATGAAAGGGCAAATATAGAAATAAAGCACTATACACAATATGCAAAAAAAACAGTTAAGTACTACATACAATAAAATGCTTTAGCAGTTACAAAATAAGATAAAAATAATATGGGTGGTAATAATATTTGGTAATATTTGATAATATTTGGTAATTCCTACCTGGTGCCATCAGACTATAACGCCCACAT
Organism: Diplodus puntazzo; assembly: GCA_963678695.2. Lineage (NCBI taxonomy): Eukaryota > Metazoa > Chordata > Actinopteri > Spariformes > Sparidae > Diplodus > Diplodus puntazzo. Next base: position 32,344,153 of record OZ023159.1, on the reverse strand, counting down.
AACAAAACACACATAGCTACTGCGCTTTATATTGTTTCTGTACATAAACATGCACCTTATGTCCCACTTACCTCAATATTTTTATTTGCATACCGTCGCATTTTACTGTATATAGTATTCTACTGTAAGGAACTTTCTATTCCATTGTTTTTGTTTTGGTTGCATATTGTATACACTGCTTTATTGTTTCTTATTGCCTCTATATTTGCCTTTATTTTTTATTTTATTTGCACGGAATGTACCTGCTGCTATGATGATCTATCTATCTATCTATCTATCTATCTATCTATCTATCTATCTATCTATCTATCTATCTATCTATCTATCTATCTATTTACCTCAGTATTTTATCTTATTTTTGTAACTGCTAAAGCATTTTATTGTATGTAGTATTAATTGTATGTTTTTTTTGCATATTGTGTATAGTACTTTATTACTATATTTGCCCTTTCATTCTGATTGTATTTGTAAATAAATCTATCTATCTATCTATCTATCTATCTATCTATCTATCTATCTATCTATCTATCTATCTATCTATCTATCTATCTATCTATCTATCTATCTATCACTCATATTCCCAACACATTAAAGTACACAGTAAACTATCTAAGAGGCAGTAATTGTTCAAAAACCTTTAATTGTATTATTAAGATATGAAGAAGATGGTGTAATCAGGTAATTCAGGTGTAATTCCTCTGTAAAGGTAGAATGGCCCTTTATAACACTACAGGGTGCTGTTCTCCATCCAGGCCAGCAGGGGGCAGCAGCGGCGCGGCCGGCGGCAGCAGCAGCCTCCTTGAAGCAGCTGTACAAGGTGCGGCAGAGAAAAACAGACGGGACACCATCGCTAGCGAGCAGCTAGTGCGGCTGACGTTTATTTTTGTTATCCCTGTTTCGTAGCATAAAAAAACCCACCATCGGATGTAGATTTTTAGTAAAGTGCGATGTGTACGTAGCTTATTAGTTTGTCCAAAGTGTCATCGAGCAGCTAAAACACGGAATCGCACCAACATCTTTTTTACCCCTCAGCCGGAAAAATCAACCAAGCTAACGTTAGCTTACGTAGCTAATGCCAAGATAGCTAGCGGGCTAGCTTTCACCACCTAAGATTTGACTGAATCGATTTTATTAACCCCCTAAAGCTGCAATGGCTGATGTTGACAAGCTCAACATAGACAGTATCATCCAACGGCTTTTAGAAGGTAAGCAAATGTTAAAATATTACGAGTAAAACACCGATTATTAGCTTAAATGTTAATATGACAGATTCTAGCAGGACACAGGCGGCTAACTGTACCGTATGTTTGTCAACAACGCGTCCAATAATGTGTTTTATTAGCTTTAATGTATTTACTGTTGGTCGTCAAATTTTATTTTTGTATTTTAATCTCTCTCTCGGTTGATAATGCCAGTAAATGTAGCCGAAGGGCACAAAATGGCATGTAGCCGCCTCTGGGTCCAACACACACTGTATTCATCACACAGTAACACTGCGGCGCCGTGTACATGTTCACCATTGGTACCACACACACACACACACACACACACTCTCACACACACAGCATATAGTTAAATAGTGCTCCAGCCAACAGTAGCGAGAACAGCGTTCACCCATTGTTGTCGCTGACGCTGTTTGTGTGCTCATGCTGCAGTCAGAGGGGCAAAGCCTGGCAAGAATGTGCAGCTGCAGGAGAATGAGATCCGTGGATTGTGCCTGAAGTCCAGGGAGATCTTCCTCAGCCAACCCATCCTGCTGGAGCTGGAGGCCCCCCTCAAGATCTGTGGTCAGTGAGATGGTTGTATGCATATGTATATATATTTAAATCAGAAATGGAATATACAGATGTACCTATAAAAAAAAAAATGAGGTAATTTAATTAAAAATGTGAAGTGTTTCTTTTTATTTTGATGATTACGGCTCATGGAAATCAAAAATCCAGTATTGCAAAATATTTAAATTGTACATAAGACCAACCAAAAAAGGATTTATAATACAGAAGTGTCACACTTCTGTAAAGTTATTTTCATATATGCACTCAATACTTGATTACAACAGTTACTAGTCTTAAATCAGCGTCTCCACACAGCATGGAGACGCTGATTACCTTTTCCAGCAGGACTTGGCACGTACCCCACTGTTCTTGATTGGCCAGCCGACTCACCTGACTTGAACCCCCGTAGAGAATCTTTGGGTTATTGTCTTGAATAAGATGAGAAATCCAACAATACAGACGAGCTGAGGGCTGTTATCAAAGCAACCTGGGCTTCCATACAGGCTGATCGCCTCCATGTAATTCATGCAAAAGGAGCCCTGACCAAGTATTGAGTGCATAATTGAACATACTTTGAGGAAGGTCGACATTTCTCCATAATAGTCCTTTTTTTGATTGGTCTTATGTAATATTCTAATATTTTGAACTAACTGATTTGAGTTGTAAGCTTTAAAGCTCATCCACATTTAAACAAAAAAAGGCTGGAAATATGTCACTTTTTAAATGAGATGAAGGGGAAAAAATAAACTTTTCCGTGGAACTCTTAATTTATTTAGATGCACTTGTATTTGTTTTGTTGTTGCCCAAAGCTGTAGAAGGCATGTTGAGCTCCTACCAACTTTTTGTTTTCATATATTTATATTGTTATTCTTCATTGTGAGCATGCATATTTTGATGGATACAAATACATATATCTTTTTAATGGTTTAATTGTTGATTGTTTCGCAGGCCCACAGTGCCATGTAGTCAGCCTACATGCTTCTATTGTTTGATTCAGGAGAATTTTCACTCAGTAACTTAACTTTATTGGTCCACATGTGTGTGATAGTATTTTGAAGGATGTCTGTAATGTGACCTGGTTGGTCCACATGGGTCTGCCAACCTATTTAAGATGGTCTCCTGTATTGTCTTGTAAGGTAACCTGATGACTGTCTTTGTGCAGTGTGAGCAGTTCTGGAAATTTTTGGACGCTGTTCTGGAAAATGTCACCAGAGACGAGGACAGATTAAAGCACGAGTGCATTTTAATTTAGTTCGGTCCTGAAGATAAATTGTTCTGCCTCCGTCTTGTAGGTGACATCCACGGGCAATACTACGACCTGCTGAGGCTGTTTGAGTACGGCGGCTTCCCTCCAGAAAGCAACTACCTGTTCCTGGGTGACTACGTGGACAGGGGGAAGCAGTCTCTGGAAACCATCTGCCTCCTGCTGGCCTACAAAATCAAATATCCAGAGAACTTCTTCCTGCTGAGGGGAAACCATGAGTGTGCTTCAATCAACAGAATATATGGTTTCTATGATGAGTGTGAGTATTCTGCCTCCGTCAGTACGAACTCACTCTGGATTATGATTCTTATTTCTATGAAACAATGCTGACTTGGTATATTTAAATTTTATTTTTTTAGGTAAAAGAAGGTACAACATCAAACTCTGGAAGACCTTCACAGATTGTTTTAACTGCCTCCCTATTGCCGCCATTGTCGATGAGAAGATCTTTTGTTGCCATGGAGGTGAGTTTTTGTTTTTTGATTTAAAATAAACCCACCATATGTCTCAAAATTGATGGTTTGTGTTGCCTAATTCCACTTATCACGTTTGGCTGTAAAGTTTTAATCAGAATGTCCAAAGTATTCTACCTTTGACGTCAGCCACTGTCAGTTTGTCCTTGAGTAATGTTGTTTTTTCAGTCTGTCGGCTGCCGTAGGCCTCATACATGTGTAATAGATATTGATCGCAATGTCAGTGTGTTTATTTGTACTTTTACTGCCCTTCTGCTCAGGACTGTCACCTGACCTTCAGTCCATGGAGCAGATCAGACGCATCATGCGCCCCACTGATGTGCCCGACCAGGGTCTGCTGTGCGATCTGCTCTGGTCCGATCCAGACAAGGATGTTCTGGGCTGGGGAGAGAACGACAGGGGCGTATCCTTCACCTTCGGCTCAGAGGTGGTGGCCAAGTTCCTGCACAAGCATGACCTGGACCTGATCTGTCGTGCTCATCAGGTAGATGACCTCTGTCCTCTGAGCAGAGATGTGCAGTGGGATGTGGCCGTATGTTTGCAGTCCACTGGACATGTAGACACTCTCGATCCAAGTAGTGCAGGACATCACACACTGTGCAGAGAACTGGTACACACTGCGTACATGGGACAGTGTTTCCCAACCTTTTTGGGTTTTGACCTTTCAAAGTAAAGACATGTCCACCAGTCACTTCTGAGCACTTTTTGTATGCTGAAATTGTAGTTGTTTTGACCCGTAAAACAAGAATTGAGATAAAATCATCCAGCTAGTCACAAGAAAAATAGCAGCCAGAGGAAAGTCTGAAAGAAACACACATGATCATTTGTTTTCTGCTTTCCAGTTGTCTTCATTGTCTTGTGACTCCCTGTAGGAGTCCCGACACATGAGGTTTTTCAAACCGCTGCTCCAGGCTTTCTCAGACACGCTCTGTGTTCGTACAGATAACATTCATTCGGGATGTTTTGTGTTTTAAGTGTGTAATCTGGTCTTTTTCTACCATAATCTCACTCGCAGGTTGTTGAGGATGGCTATGAATTTTTTGCGAAGAGGCAGCTCGTCACTTTGTTCTCAGCGCCGAACTATTGTGGGGAGTTTGACAACGCTGGCGCCATGATGAGTGTGGATGAGACCCTCATGTGCTCTTTCCAGGTAAGTGTTACAGGATGATATGAACACGGCTTAATTGAAATTGAGCTATCTTGACAAATCATTAATTTGATATTAACAGAATATTTGAGGTTACTACTGCACCTGACATCATGCAGATGTAAACTGCAAAAGAACTGATGCAAAGGTGCAGAATGAGGAAACAACATTTCAGTAAATTTGTGAGTGCAGGTTTAAAAAAAAAAGTAACTTTGACCTCCTTGGCACAGTTATTTTCATGAGCAGCTTATCTTCTCTTGGCTTAATTTGTTTTTTCTTTATTTTAGGTCATCTAGATTGTAAAAAATAATGAAAAGAAGCCGTCACAAACGTCCAAAATCTGCTCTGAGAATCAGATTTTTTTGCTGGGGTCGACATTTGATCACCCACAAAAGGACGACATTCTCAACTCTGTATATTCCTTTTTATAGATTTTGAAACCAGCCGAGAAGAAGAAGCCCAACGGCAGCCGTCCCGTGACTCCCCCTCGTAACATGGTCACCAAGCAAGCCAAGAAATGAGTGGAGGGGCACAAATCGCCGGAGTCTCACTCCTCTGTTCTGCTTTCGTCTTCTGCATTTGAAGGATTGGTTATCCTTCGTGCTGCCAATACTGAAAAGATATTCACTCCTACACGATGAAAGCAAAATATTTTGTTGTTTTGTCCACAGGGGTAAATTGATATGTCACCATGAAAACCTCAGGTGTTTTGCACTCATTTTGCAGCTAGTCTTTGCCACATATGACTGTTCAATCAGGAAAAATGTAACAATACGGCTACTTATGCACAGGAATGCCTTGTTTGAAGCTGTGCACAATTTTTCCAGTTTCTTTAATGTCTTATTGATTTGTCATCTTTTTCTCACTGTCGGCATTGGGTATTAATGGCTATAAAACCAACGGGGTGGGGGGGGAGTCACAAACACCTGTTTACTTCTGTAAAACATTATTTACAGTTTATTTACAGTCAGTGTCATAGGATTTTGATTTACACTGCATCATCACATTTTTAAACAAGTCTTGTGCTAAATTAAATGAATAAAGAAGCACTCTTGTAATGTCTAAATCTTTCTAATAAACTTTGAGTGTATTTTAGGGGGAAATTTTGGTATCTGATTGTCATTTATTCCTAAAGATAACACACAAACTGAAATACTAATGTGTATATTGCAAAGATTCGTGTTGCACAATAGCGCGTCATGAATGAAGGGGTCTCCCATCAGTCAACACCCACAAGGGGGAGACAGAATATAGGGCAAAATCCAGGTCACGGAAAGAGGTGCATAATATTGTATAGAGAAAATGCTACAAGGAAAATGTCATATCTCTGTTTTTTACAGTTTTCAGGAAGTAGCTGCTTCCTCTGATTATTTTTCCCAACATATACTAAATATATCTCTTTATTCTCATGGGTTATATTGATTGTTATGCTTCAAATAGCGTAAATGTCCACAGAAACATCAATCAATCAGTAAAACTTAATTTATATATCACCTTTCAAACAAATCAAAATGCAATTCAAAATGCTTCACAAGTGATGGAAAAAAAACATATTATGAAAAGATGGATTACAGACACCAACTCCAATAAAACCAACAGTTAAAAGTAGTAAAAGATAAAGAATAAAAGATTGAAACAAGCAATAAAATCTAAATTTTGCATGTAAAAGCTGATTTAATAAGTTAAGAGAGTATACTGTAATAATAGTTGGTTAGGTATTTTTTATTTCAGTCACAAATAAAAGAAAAGGAAAAAAACACATGACATCACAAATATCATTTTTAGAAAGGTGGCAGGGTCCGCCACATCTAAAAAAAAAAAAAAGAAACTATGAAAATATGAAAATATTTCTCTTCTGATTAAAATATCTTCTTCAAAACTACATAGTGCTCCTTTAAAGAGAAATAAAACACCTCCATCCAAGCCTCCACCCATCCCAAACTAAGAGGCATAGAGATAAAATGGCACAAATATAACAAAATAAATAGCATAAATACAAATTAAATAGATTGCAAGACACCATATTAAAACAGAAGCAATGTCATTTTTTGGCTCTTACAAATTTAAGCAAAATATTTATATATTTATTTATTATATTTGTATATAATCCAAACAACCTGATAATAAAAGTGATAATAACAACACAAATCTACATAAGCATGTACTTGTACACCCTCTCTGTGTGCTCCTGTCACTCAGATAAGATAAAAGCTGCCTGAAAGTGATATTTCCTTATTAGGAAACGTGGATTGCGTAATGGTGTCTGACGTCAGAGCAGTCACAAGACCCTGCTAGCGGTGCGCGTGTTGGTTTGAGGCCACAGGGCAGCTCGGTCACATCTTCTGTTATGTCGCGTCGCGGAGGCTGAACTGGCACCATGGCCGCGGACAACCAGCGCTTACGGGTCTTCTGGAGCGGAACAGGCGGCTGTTTTCTGTGAATTCGAGGCGGTTATATATCAACACCAGCGGCGGGCATTGTGTGTGTGTGTGTATGAGTGCGTGGCGGCTGTTGTTGTCTGGCTTCGAGACCATACATCCTCCGGGGCTCGTTAGCAACAAGCTAGCAAGTCAACATTGTGTCGCCGCGTACGTTGGACGCTAAGCTAGCGGCGCTGCTAGCTTGGCCGGTTCGTGTGGAGGGGGAGCTGGTGTGTAGGTGATGTTGTCCGTGCTCTCGTACGGTAGACTGGTTGCCAGAGCTGTCATCGGCGGACTTTCTCAGACAGACAGCCGCGACTACAGCCTGGTGACAGCGAGCTGCGGCTTCGGCAAGGATTTCCGCAAAGGCATCCTGAAGAAGGGGATGTGCTATGGGGACGACGCGTGCTTCATCGCCCGGCACAGATCCGCGGATGTGTTGGGTGAGTGTGTCTGCTGCTTTGTTTGCTTTGGAGACATTAAACCGGGGCTCGTGCGACATCAGTTGGCTGTGTGACGTGAGGAGGGGTCAAAGGTCACACAGGTCACGTGAAAGCCTGAAAATACATAATTCACATTATTATATGTATTTTTATTTTCTTCTATATTCATTGAAAACCAGTAGCATCCTACAGCAATCTTAAAATTAACGTTCAGAAATTGTTTTTTGAGTGTCTGATAATAAAAACATTTTTTAAAAGTGACCCAAAAAAATGTCCCATTACAAAAAATTGCCACAGAAAAAAATATATTATTATCTTCAGCTTTTAATGGGTTACATTTTCAACCATATATTATTTGCATGGCAGTACTTGACATGGAACATGTTTTTGTATTAAAAGTGGTCTTTTATAAGTTGCATAAATGTTAAGTTTCATAATAAGGCAAAGCCCCCTATAGGATACAAACGGAAGTAGCATGTATGTGGCCTATAACTACAGATAAATTGCTCTATCAAGTGAAAAATAGTTTTTTTTAAAAATGATAAAAACTCATCCAGGACCACAGAATGAAAGCCTGGTAACACAGGATGCATGATTATCATTTGCCAGAATGTACACAATATGCATTAATACAGCTAAAATGAAAGTTAAAAAACATTAAATGTATCAACAGTTGCATGATGGTTAATGGGGAGAAATCTCAGATACAATAATCCAAAAATGTCGACACTGGTAATCGTTCCAATTCTAGAACTAATACAAAATCAGAAATACAAAAAGCTGTATCGTAGGCAACTAGACTTGTTTCAGTTTCTCTGAGACGTTCACATCTCATCCAAGACGCTTCTTCACTTTCTAAGTAACTTGAGGGGAGCTGTGACTGTAAACTTTGTTTGGGAGTGTCCTTACAGAGTCGTTGAGGTCATGTGCGAACCTTCAGAGCACTTGGTATTACCATGACCCGAGCGACTGAGAACCTTCATCAACAAGGTCCCCAGAGCGCTGTTTGAATCTAGAAAGGTGGCAGGGTCCGCCACATACAAACGAAGTGAAACGGTATGAAATTGTGTTGTCCTTCAGTCATAAAAATGAAGAGAACTTGTTTAGACGTCAAAAAAAATCAGTCAATGAATATTTTTGTTTTCTGTTTCTGCCCCCAAAACTACATAGTGCACCTTTTATAATAACGGAGAAATAAAAACACTTTCATCCCAATCTCTCCGAAAAGGATAGAGATGAAAATGCACACATACAACTAAGTAAATAGAATTTCTAAAATAGAAAGAGAAGTACGACAAGAAGGATGCTCGAGGCTCTTGAGTGCCATCTTTTGTAGAAATTGGCAAATGAACCTCTCAATGAATATTTCACCTTTTCTTATGACAGATAAAGACATTTAGTAATTTATTCCACTGTGCCACAATGACCTCTACGTGTCACAAGTGAGGCGAAAGCAACAACACACAAGTCTTTCTTATTGAGTCTGGTTGGTATTTAACACAGATTGTCTTTCAATGCACAGGGTTGTGTTGTAATGTTGAAGGCATGAAGATGTAGAGTTGACCCTGACTGATGCTCCTTCTCACCGTTCGTCTGTCACATTTTCCCAATTACCCCTAACCCCCACGTTCGTCACAAATTATACAGTATACAGTTGCTCATTGATGTGCACATTAAGTAATACGACTGAGTGCTTTCTCACGGGGTGCAACATCACCTGCAACATCATCTTCTTTAGGCTTCAACCTGAACTTCCCACAAGTTTCCTGTTGTGTGGAGATTTGATTCCAGCCGCTGTCAGTGTCAAAAACAAAAACAAAGCAGGGTGTGAAATCTGCTGTGTCCAGGGTTGATTGAAGTGACTCTTCAGCAAAGAGGCATTGAATCCTGTGTAAACAGCACGGCATTTAACGCCTCTGCTGGACCACACTGAGTTAATCAAGACACACAAGTAAACACAGAAATCAAGACACCCCTTAACCATGTCGGGTTATTTTTGGAAGGTTTGATTAGTTGCAAAGTTGTGTGTCAGCTCCGTGCAGGCCTGTTTCTCTGCTCTGGGAGAGGCTGAGCAGACGCAGAGGGACATCCATGTATGGTCAGTCCTCGGAGTAACGGGACCGAAGTTTCCTTTCTAGGAAAATCTTGGAGCTGTGCAGATGCTCCTATGGGAACAAAGACTTTTATTAACACGCAAAGCATCCACATGTTTTTTATAGAAAGATTAATGAAGGCTTGTAATGAGGGAGATTGTTTATGCATTTTTGAAATCGCACATTTTATGTTTTAAATTTGAGAGCCAAAATATTTTATCAGGAATAACTGAAACAGTGACGGATCAAAGATGACGTTAGTACAGACGGAGGCTCTGTTACGCATTTCTTTGATTTCTTGAACACTGTCTTTTCTTTCTGTACTGGATGTCCTTTCTGCATCTTGGTGAAAGTGACCATTGTCTTGCTTTATTGTGCAGCTGCATGGCATTGTTCTTGGTTCTTACAAGATCCTCACATGTGGGACAAATCTGAGAATGTCCAAAGTGATTATTATATTTCTGAGCTTGATTTCACTCGACCAACTTGTCTGAAAAAAGTTCCTTGTAGGATTTAAAAGGTGGCATTATACACAACTGTTAACACAAATTATTAAATGAATACTTGTGTGTTTTACAGGTGTAGCAGATGGAGTAGGTGGCTGGCGGGACTATGGAGTAGACCCATCGCAGTTTTCAGGTACCCTGATGAAGACATGTGAGAGGCTGGTGAAGGAAGGCCGCTTCGTCCCCAGCAACCCTGTGGGAGTCCTCACGACCAGCTACTACGAGCTGCTGCAGAACAAAGTGCCACTGCTGGGTGAGTACAGCCACAGCAAACACAGGATCTCAGACCCAAATCCCAATGTGCCCCCTAAGTCTTTAAACCCTGAAACCTCCCAGACTTCAGTTGACATCCCCTGGTAAATGCGAGAGGCTGCAAGGGCCTGAAAAGTGTCTCTGGTCTCACCCAGAGCCATCGTGCACTGGAAGATTAGACAGTAGGAAAGCCCTGACCTGGCAGAGTGACAGGGATCTTGCCTGAGTCCATCAGTCCGCTGATGTGGACATTGTGACAGTGCCTCAGTGTCTCTAGATAAAGTAATGCTCAGTTGTACTAGAACAGGACAGGTCAGGATTTATGGTACCTTAACACAGGCTGGATCCAAATGTCCACGCTCTGGACTTACGGACTGAGCCGCGGGCTTGTTTCACACATTCATGATAAGTTTGTTGATGTTACGTTCGTATTGCAATGAATTGTGGGTAAGTCTGCAGAAGGGCTCTTGTGGACTGGATGAAATGTGAGTTTGGAAAGCCCTCAAGACCTAGTGGACTTCCCGCAAAGCTGTCAGCAAGTCTGCAGGTGCAGTGAAGTCTGGATAGGAGCTGCTGCTGCTCTGTATTGATCACCACTTATTCTGTCTAGTTCAGTGAGTACAAGCTGCTGAGGTCTTCCTCTTTTCCAAACCATTTGTATTAAACGGGTTATCGCAGGGCTGCAGACTCCGGTACTCCTGTTTTTTCCTAATCAGTGCCTCTTGTGTCATTTAAAGGCTCACTGAGCAAATTAAGATCCATGCCATCCGCTCTGCAAGACAGTATAGTTCAGCCTAGTTCCATTTAGTTTGGATCTGCGTATTTAGAACTAGCTTGTTTGTTTCTGTCTGTAGTTTAGTGGTAGCTGGATGGAGATATTTGCATCATGAGTCAGAGAACAGCCAGATCCCATTAAGGAGTCCTGGGAATGTCCCAAGTCCCGACCTGCCCCATGCAGTTCACTTCCATGGTCCCTTTCCTCCCTCGCACCGCTTCCCTGACAACAAAAGCTTGCACAAACATGTAACATCAACTGTTTTAGGAACAGATCTGTCGCTGCAAGTGTCAGTACTTTTCCACCCCTTTATCACATGTGCAGCGGGGGAAACAACACCGTATTGTGCCGTTCCTCTACGGCAGAGGGAATGTTCTTGAGGCGGGCAGTGTGTGTAACTGCTGAAGAGAAAACAGAGAAGAAAGGGAGTGAGTCACAGTGCGTGAGGGGTTTTTCAAGGTTGATCCCAGAGAGTAACGCATATTTTGGTGTGCCGGATGAATCACCAGCAGGGTGTGGCTGCACGCTGACCGCCTGCTCCACCAGCTCGTGTTTCCTCCTCACCATCTCCCTCATGAAGGAACTCCAAAAATCCTTCAAACCGTGATGTTGAATACTAACACGTACTACATAAAAGTAGTTGTAGTAGTTTCCTTCGCTGTGTAACAGCAGAGAGTCTGCAGACTGTTTTCAGTGTGTTTGCAGCTTCTTCACATTTTTAAGAAAATTATGTTTCTGCCCTATAGACCCTCTTTTATAGAAGATATTCTGGCATGCCTCAGTAGGAAAAACACATGTAAATGATTCAATTAACTATGGCTGGATTCCATTTAGCTTCAGGCTCCTGGTATTGTTCATGTTGAACCACTGGCTTATCAGGACACTTGAATGGAGTGCAGCCATTGCTAATGTTGTTTGTCACACCTGTGCTTTTCCTACAAGAAGTCTGCTGTCAACAGAAATGTTTTCACATTAAGATTTTGATCAGATTCGTTCTCCATTAACCTCGCCTGCACTGAGCATTTATGTCTCCCACTGCAAAGAAAAGAAGTATTTCAACTCTGGCAGTACCTTTCAGTTTGGCCATGAATGTTCTGTGGAATCGACCGATGATGCAGCGCACATTTGCATTGTATTTTGAAGATCATTCAAACCTAACATTTGCATTTGAAATGATAAAACAAATGTGTGTGTGTACATCTGCAGGTAGCAGCACAGCTTGCATTGTGGTTCTGGACCGGCAGAGTCACCAGCTGCACACGGCCAACCTGGGAGACTCGGGCTTCCTCGTGGTGCGGGGAGGGGAGGTGGTCCACCGCTCAGACGAGCAGCAGCACTACTTCAACACGCCCTTCCAGCTGTCCATCGCTCCCCCGGGCGCCGAGGGGGCCGTCCTCAGTGACAGGTGAGACGCCTACCTGCTGCCCCCGCATACATGTGAGCTGGTTAGCACAATAGGGACGTGTGTGCCGCGCAGTTAATGGAGCCGTTGATAAAGAGATCATGCGTCCGTTCTGTACCCCAGAACTGATAATACAGATCACATGCAAAACTAACAAAGGCTTTAACAGACTGCACTGCAGAACACTTCGTCTTGTTCGTGTCCCTCACACGCAGCCGTATCTTGTGAATGTAGTGTCTGTACCGTGTGTCCGCGGCCACGTGCTGCTGTGTCTCGTTACTGCGGTGTGCCAAGCAGCAGCACAGTAGACGTCAGTTGAGTGCAGGGCAGCCGTTGGGTGTTTGCCAAGCTTTCCCTCTTACCCGGGTCAAAGTCTGTGTGGGCTGATGGGCAAACCGTCCACGGCCAATCGTGCACCAGCATGCTGTGCCAACTTTTCACTCGTCAAGTCAGGCAGATTATTTTGAGCCTCTTAATAGTGAAGTGAAGATGAACCGCGGATGAACTTGAACAGCAGGTCACCAGTGACACATAATGTTTTATTTCTTTTAATTTCTAAATGGCCTTAATTCAGTCTGAAACGCCCCGTCATCACTTTCAGTGGCCGTGGATTTAATGTGGTGCTTGAAATGACACTTTGTTTTTAATTTGTGCATTTGTGCATGCAGTCATTTACTTGAAGGATTTACTGTGAGTGCAGCGGCAGATTAAGCTTCCAATCCTGGATCACTTACACAGCAACCAATAGAAAGAGTGCAAGGGTCAAAACTGAAGTGCACTAACAACATTCCTTACTCTGCAAAACTAGAAAATGGATTTAGAGCTTATTGATGCGGAAGTAAAAACACTGAGAGATGAATATGTGTTTGAAAATGACGTTGGCTTACATAGAGACTCATTGTCATTTTGCATGCTGATCGAAAATGAAGGAAAGCCCAAATATTTTTGCCCGAGGATTGGCTTCATATTTGGAATAGATAAGATGTTTCAGAGCCGACACTGTATAATTATCTAAAGTGTTTGTCCTCGGTGGCATCGGAGAAATGGCTTTGACTCACAGATGTGTTAAACAATGGATGATTAATCCAAACACCGGCAGCCAATTGATTGCAGTCACAGCTGCTCACTCAGTTCACGCACTGGGGAAGTTTCACATAATTCCATATCTAAATGTACAAAAGCGTCTCTCCGCGGCTCTACCTGGCTGGTGGGAAACGCAGCATGTGGACTGATATTTCAGCCACATTAAAATCTCAGGAGAGGACAGGCTGTTCCTGGGAGCTCTGGCTCAGTGTCATAATGCAGTCCAGACGGTTTGTAAAGGATAACATTCGTGACTGGCTGGAGGGCGTGCAGCAGGCTAAGGGCGTCTTCCAAGAAGGGAATTCGACACTGGCACACTAACTCGGTTCCTGTCTACATGTATTTGTAGCACCCATCATCATAATAATGGAAGCATCGTTTTATTGGGCGTAAGTGTCCTTTTCCAAAAGCCCTTCATGTGACCACTCTGTGAAATTAGCCTCATCCTGCGCATGTGATCAGGTTTCTGTAGCCAAGATAAAATATTAGCAGCGATTCAAAGCTTTGCGAGGACAGTTTTCAACCAGTTAGAGTAATGCATTGTGATCAGTGAATATTCCTCGAGTGGAGCAGAAGCCGGGTTAGAGGTTCAGAATAATCCATCGGCTCAGACAGGACAGATTTCCTGTACGTGGGTGTAAAAGGGAGAGAGAAAAAGCTTAACCAGGATGAATTAATGCGGTCATAACCTTTCTGATGCTAGTCCTAGTTGTTCTCTGCCTGATTTTGCCATTTCTGCCCCCGCAGCCCTGACGCGGCAGACAGCTCTTCCTTCGACGTCCAGTTGGGTGACATCATCCTGACCGCCACTGACGGGCTCTTCGACAACATGCCTGACTACATGATCCTGCAGGAGCTGAAGAAGCTCAAGGTGAGTGGCACCCAAGTGCTTGTTCAGAGTTGGTTCAAAAAATAAAATGACCAGCACCTGAACCATCTTGATCCTAGCGGGGTAACCATGGCCCAACGTCTGGACACAAACCTCATGTCTTCTTTGTTTTTGCTCTCAAGAATTCCAACTATGAGAGCATCCAGCAGACGGCCCGGAGCATCGCAGAGCAGGCCCACGTGTTGGCGTACGATCCCAACTACATGTCGCCTTTTGCACAGTTTGCCTGTGACAACGGGCTGAATGTAAGAGGTAAGTGTCTCAGGTGATCTGTTACTCTTCATGGCAGATGACTCCGTATTTTTCAAGGTGGAAAATGTTGAAAACACATTTTCACTCGGCACCATCCTAACAGGACACTCTTGTTCTCTGTCCAGGAGGAAAGCCAGATGACATCACAGTGCTGCTGTCCATAGTGGCAGAATACACCGACTAGAATCTGTGTGGAGCCGTGACATGGGGGCATCTGCCTCTGCGGGCGATGGACTGCTTTGATTCCTGCTGGCCAGGATGAAGGACTAATGTCAGATGGTTCCCCCGCATGCGCTGACTCTACTCTGCCTCAGCTCACCCCCCCAGCTGACCATCAACCCCCTTCTGCCACCTGAAAAACTCCGACATGCCCACATCTCTGTGATCGCGTGCATCAGAGAGGGGCTGAATAAAGAGGACTAAAAGGCCTGAAATGTCCTGTTGGCCAGGCTGCAGTGTTGGCATCTTTGCCCACTGGATAATCCCATTGGCCGGGATAAGCAGCAGTCAGTTGGTGCAGTCGTTGGCGATGAGGATCCTGTTTGACAGGGATAAGTCGTCTTTCTCTGATGGCTGGTTTGAGCGGGGAGGAAGTTGAGATTCAGAGACGGAGGCCGTTGTAGCCCGACAGCAGGTGTTAGCCCCACGCTGGGATGCTGGAAGGGAAAGACGCAGTCCATCAGTAGTGTCAAGTAGGGAACTGCACAGGAAATGGCGGCATGTAGGGCTTAATAAATGGGCTGCCTTGTGCAAACACATGTTCCTAAAGATATAGCAGTGGTTAGAGAAGGTCTAACCACGAAGGTCCTGGAACCTCATTTGTGGGTGCAGGGAGCATACGTTCAATAGTAGGATGCAAACTGAGTGCTGTTCTGGGATGTTCTGTTAAATGTTTGCAAAAAAATGAGTGTGTGAGACATTTCTTCAGCCGTGGTTGGTTTGTTGGCAGATTGAATTAAGAAAAGCGGCAGTTGCCTTTTCCACAACAGTGCAATTCAAGTGTTGCACGCATGTTTGTTACAACACGGCTCTTGTTCAGAAGCCTCTCCAGATACATATTGTGTCACACTGATGCCCTCCCTTTAATCTCACAGCTGCTGCTGAAGTCTCGATTGTGATCACATGTGATGTGTATGCGTGATGAATGCACCTTGTTGCGCGTAATTTGTGTCTACGATATGGATGTGAAGGCTACAGACTCCACGTCCACTGGGCTGAATTGTTGTGGCAGCCATGAAACGCACAAAGCTTAAGAAGCATATCTGAAAAAGCTCAACACGGTGAAAGTTCGTCAGGTGACCAAATGTATTTTTGTAACTCCTTTTGTTCGGTGGGATTGTTGAACTCTTTGGACTGATCGTCAGAGCAGCTTTAGAAACGGTTGTTCTCAATCAGCTTTTCTTCTTCTCTCTCCCTCCTGCTGTAGAGCTCCAATGGCATATTCATAAGTCAGGTCACTGCAGGTTTCATGTGAAAAATGGTCATTATATTTCCATTACATCACTACAGATTTGCACTCTGCAAGTTTCACCCACAGCCAAAAAGTATTCTTTGTAAAAAAAAATGTTCTGTTAAGATGATGTGCCTTGTATCAGGTGTTGTTGATACTGGCAGACGTCCATAATTCCGTAACACCCCTGACCGTGTGCCAGCCAGGTACTGAGCACACAGCCTGAAACTATTGAGTAGCCATAAGAGTCAAAACCGCTTTCCCATCATGCCCTGCTGTCTGAACACTAGGTCTTTCCACCTACAGTGTGTTGAACCTTTTTTCTCCTGAAATCTGCTCCACTGCACTCAGTCAGGAGCTTAGGAATAGTGATAAAGCCATCACACGCTTCGAAAATCCTCCCTGTGGATCTTCACATCACTTTTTACAATCTGCACTATCCAACGGACTGTTTCCCTCCTTTATCTGACCAGTACACACTGGAAGACTGCGGTGTCGGGTGTCGTTTTACAACGGGGCATGGAAGAGGAGGAGTGATCGGTCAAAATGCGAGTGTGAAGGACAATCTAAGCAGCCTTAACAATATTACAAAGCAATTCAAGCAGTCTGATGGTACTGCCACTGTTAGCTTTGTGGTTCCTGCTTCCTGACTCAGACCTGCCGTCTCTCATCTTCCTCTTCCCAACACTTTGTTACAACCAGAGCATGTGTCTATATATATATATATAATGTTGGGTGTACAGTTCAATGCAGTTCTAAGCTCTGTAAAAAGAAAAACATTTTCAAATCTGTACAATATTTAAATAAAGAGTATAGTATTTATTATCCTGTTGTATTCGATGACTGTGATACGAACACGAACCTGTAGTTGGTTTTAGATCTGAACACTTTCTGACACACTGGAGGGTTGAACAATATACTGCAGAGGCGTTTTCCTCGCTGGTGCAGGTTGAATGCCTCCAGCCCTCTTTTTTACCATCAAGGCATTTTCACATTTAGCACCCAGCCTGTTGTGCAAGCCAAAAAAACAAAACAGATAAATGCTTAAGAACGCCTTGTACTTTTTTTGTGTGTGTGTGTGTGTGTCCGTCCTCCCACATTCCTCAGGCATCAGACATAATGAAGGGTTACCATCGACAGACAGGTGTGGCATCTTCAAGCTGACATCATGTTTTCACAGACCAAACAGTGTTTTGTCCTTAACCTCATTTCACACCCCGACAATGCCAAAACAAATTAACTGATGTGTTATTTGATAAGCAAATATTATAAATGCATTCACTGGAATTTCCACTTGAACACTGTGTGGAAACTTATTAAAAAAATAATTTAAAAAAAGCAACCAACACGCTTTAAAATACTAAGTTAATTAAATATTAAATAAATAAGATCTTATCATCGAGACCACAGGCGAGAAAGAAGAAGTCTGTAACGGCTCTGTCCTCAGAGTAAAGGGCTTCCTGGATAGTCTTCCTCCATATCCTCCTCTCCGTCGCTGTAACATGCCAGAACAGGCAGCTGGGCAACACAAACACCATCCTGCTCGGAGGACACGGCCCTGAACAGGAGTGAGCAGATCTATGAGGTCAGAGATAAGACATGTTAGTGCTGACAGTTGAAAGAACATTTTAAGTGTTGCATCAGGTCTCTTAAAAAACTGGTCTGAAAAGATGAGATTCACCAAATGCAGGAAACAAGACTAATTCCAATAAAATAGTTTGATTCATCGTGCTAATTAGAGGCTGACTGATACGGCTTTTTCAGGGCTGATACCGATACAGACTTTTAGAACTGAAGGAGACTGAAAACTGATATTTGGGACAGAAATTAAACTCTTTGTGTTAAAATTTCAAACAACCAGTGATGAAATAAAACCAAGTTCTGTTCTTACGTACAATTCTGAGATACGTCACTTTAGTATTTCCATATTCTGCTACTTTACTCTTCTTCTCCACTGCAGTTAGTTCAGGTACATTGTGTGAGAGGATGTTCATCAAAGTATCACATTTTTAAATGAGTTTATTTTATCTTTATCCCACACTGATGATTAGACGATGCTGAAATCAGTCTACCCCTGATGCTAACATAGATCTCACATCCACCTTGTTTTTCTTCCTCAGTCATACCTCACTTTTTCACTCTGCTGACGCGAAACATTCAGCAGAGATCAGGTAAAACATTTCAAGCACTTTGGTGTTTCGCAATGTCAGCCAACCTGTCGACACAATAAAGCCTGAAAGCCTCAGGAAACAAGCAGAGGCCACGAGGGGGTTTTAAAAATGTAAAACCAACAGGGAGCTCTTGTTACCGTGGAGGAAGCAGGAGTCGAGGCGGCGCTGTCACGGGCCTCATCAAGGCTACGCGGTCCGTTAGGGTCGTTGACGTGAGACACGAGCAGCATCTGAGTGGGCGGGTTGATGAAGGGGCTGCCCTGGCTGGATGGTATCAGTTCCATCACAGTAACATCACCCTGAGGCTCCCTGCTGTCTGCCTCACATGAACCCAGAGGTACGACTGCAGCATCTGCACGACTGCAACCACACAAACAACCAACAACACATGGTAATGATCAGTTCCTGACTGTATGCAGTGTAATTGTGGTGTACAGGGACCTGTTCTGTGACAGCAGACTAACAATCCTGTTTCCATGCAGACAACACGCAGAAGTCACAGTTTGTCTCAGAGAAATTTGACTCCAGGTGGATTATCACATACTACTCAGTTCTACCAGCGAGTCTGAGGAAGGGAGAGAAGATAATGTTAGCGACAAAATAAGATAAGAAAAAATAGGATCACTCTGACAGGAACATGTTGTGCATTTAAAATGATATTAATATTTAATAAGCACTTAGTTTACTTGTGGTTTGTCTATGAAGTGGTGTCAAAATGACATTGAATGACCAAAATATTATGATACTAAAACTGCCAAAGTGAATAATGAGCATAATAAACCTGACATTAATATCAACTTAAAAGAGTTCAAACGTTGTGCAATATGTTCAGACTCTTTGGAAACACTAAGAACAGGGTGTGTAGCTCCGCGTCAGCTGATTCTGAAAGTGGCCTTAAGCGCGATGTGAGCAAACAGTAAAACAAACCTTCGCATGTAACCACACTAAATGTCATCAACCTCAGAGAAACATCCAGACCATCAAGACACACACTGCAGGAAGAGGTAAAGAGAGCATGCTGGTTTTAAAAAAGTCTGCAGACGACCTCAGGCTCTTCAGCTCAACTTCAAAAAGCCCCCTGAGGCAGCAGGCGAGCAAGTTTTCTTACGAGCATGCCACGAATACCAAAAGTGTGCACTGCATATGTTCGGAAACAGCCTGAATGATTCATGTCACAGCAGCAAATGCAAGTTAATGAGAGCAGGTTGTGTTGAATTCCTGGGCAGCGGGGACGGATTAGTGCTCATCCCCACTGAGCAAAAAAATACATGTCAACTCAACTTTGACTTCTTCAACGTTCACACTGGTTGTCATCATTGCTGCGTTAAAAACTAAGTTTTTACAATCGACTTTTTTTTCTACTTCAGCTACAGAAATCTAAAGATCTTCTGTTGGTTGAAAATTAAGGTTTTTATGACGGCAAAATTTTACTCCATGCTGCAAAAACTACAGGGAGGATTTGAGCTGCGGACCTCGACCTCAGTAGCCTTGATGAGGCCTGTACTTTAACCATTCATCAGCTTTACTGGATACCACGTTGGGTACCTTCATCCGGTAGGCTAACGTTAGCTGACCAATCATGGCATTTAATAAAGCTGATGAATAGCTCTCCTGGTAAAACACATACCTCATGCAGGCTACTGAGGTTGAGACCAATCCACACTATCACCACAAGATGTTCGTCAGACGTCTGTAACTGAAGTAGAAAACATGTCTAAAAATTACACTGTAAAAGCTCAATTTTTGCACCCTGAACATCAATAGTGAACATTGAAAAAAAACATCAAAAGAAGTCTTTTCAACAGAGTCAAATCTGCTGAATTAATGTCTTTTGGTTACTTTTTTGCTCAGTGTGCCAGGTCAGCTGTGTCTCTGCAGAGTCCCAGCAGTGCACACAAGTAAATCAAGCTACAAAATGGTGTTCAGTGGTACAGCTGGGCCCGGTGTGACCGGATCCGCCCAGAGCCCCACAGACACAGAGACTGAGAGGACAGTGACACTGGCAGACTGACATACGTGGCGGAGATGAGGGGATTACAGACAGTCACACTGACAGGCTTCTCGTCTAACCCCACATGTCCTGGGCTTGCCCTATTTATCTCTGTTACAGACACAAGGCTGGCGGCTGTAACACTACGCCCTCTTCGGAAGCTAAACACAGCCAATGAGGGCAAACCGCCTTGACTGAGTGCCAGAAGAGAAGCTCAGGTGGAACCCTGTGGGAAGATTCAATTATACTCTCCAATACACCGTCACAGCAGATCTGAGGAACTGGGACTACAGAGGCTTCAGCTGTGACAAGGACGCTGCCGGGTCAGACTAACAGCAGAATAAATCCTACTCTCTTATCTGTGTGACTGTGCTGGAGGTAGAACAGATCTCAGTTCTTGCGCATGGGATTGTGTCTGGAGACAGGGCCGGTGTTTGTTACCTGGGGCTAGCAGGGCCCGGGGTCTGTGTGTGCTGAGAGGGGCTCCTGCTTTCAGAGTCCATCAGAGTCGCCAACACCACAGAGGCCTCCAGGACCATGTCCTCCACAGAGAAGCACACCGGCCTGAAAAAGCACATTTATAAACACCTGACAGAAATAAAATGACAATACTTCCTCTGTTCTACAATCAAGTAGGAAGACTCACCATGAATGGTCACTGGGTAAAGGGGCTGGTTATATCATCAGACCCACAGACAGAATAGTTAACTGAATTTTGTGGTTTGGAGTGCCTGTGGTACAGCGACTGACGTTGGTCCCTTGTAACCCGAGATATGAATTCTACTCAAGCTGATCACACTGAGACTTACTTTCCTGCAGCAGCGAAGTGAACCGACACTGGAAGGCAATGTGACTCTGCAAAGGACAGCAGGCCCTGGAAAAACACAACAGCAGCAGTTAACTGTGTAAAACCAAGCCATGACTGTGGTATCTTAATATCTGGTAATTATAAGAGTATTGTCATGTTATGTGTTGTACAGGTTTAATACAATGGCTCCTGTCAGACTGAAGAAAAACATTAAAGCTCGAGTAAATCGAGGCCGATTAAAACCTAAAACCCCGGCTTCTAATCCACCCAAACCCGATTTCCCAAAAACAGATGGGAGCAAGAAGACTAGGCTGGCTAATGAGGGCCTCACAGCGGGGTGCCCAAGACACATTCCAAGACATTAGAGACAAAAGTCGTGGGCGTTAACGCAGGTCAAGTCTCATTAACGAGACTAACGCAAGGACTGTTTATCCAGAGTTTCAAATGGAAGTCCCATCACTTGATTTTTTTAATAAGACAGAGGAAAGCAATTTAAATGTGGGTGTGTTCATTTCAACACTTTGGATTACTGAGCCTGCAGTTGCATTTCAAAATGGACCAAGCAATGTGTAGCCTATACTTTCTGCAACTCGTAACTTCAATCACTTTTTCCATGTGGCTGTACAATATGCGTCACTTGGGTCACACGATCCTCACTATAAGGAAGGAGACACAGCACTGAGGGGAAAGTTCACATGGAAACGATACAGAGACGGCTGCCGGGGATTTAGGACACTCCGGTATCCAGAGTACAGGACCAGAAATATGACCTCTTAGACATGAAATGCTCCCTGTGAGCCAGTCACACACACACAGATAGACAAACATAAATACTAGGAAGCGTCTGAAAATAAATGTCACCCTCAGCTCCTTGAGACAGAAGGTTATGTCCGAGTCCACTCCGACCTGAAAGTAGTTAAACTCGTCTGGGTGTAAGGACATCTCGGTGCACATCGTCTTCCTGCGATCTGAGACAGAAGAACATCCAAGTCAAACAGCTTCTGCACAACATGTACCGCATTTGTTTTAATGTGTTTCAAGTTAAATTAAATTTGTGGTGTTTGCATCATCAGGCTAGGTCGTCAAATGTCAATTTTTAAAGCAACTTTTAAACATCTAATGATTTCAGTCAGTCACAGTATTTTCCTGGGCCGGGGCCAAAGTGTGTAACACTAGTGTGTAATATTAGCTCACCGTTTCCCTCCTCATTGTAATTTCTCAGACTGACTCTCTCAGGAGTCACGGAGAGAGTGATTTCCTCCTGGCACACGGGGAAATGCATCACCATATCACCAAGAAGCCTTCAGAGGAAGAGCAAACACACACAGACTGGACGTAAGCACTGAGCAGAGAGCTTTATGTCAGTGTTGTGCTCATGACCGATGATGGTATTAATCTTTATGTCCTCCGATTAAAATGAATTGCACTGAACTGAAGCTGTGAGTGTGTTTTGGGGTATTCATCTGTCTGCTACCCAGAGACGGCTGGTAGAACAAAGTAGTGTAAACACTCATTTAAAACACTAGGCTGCAGGAAGGTGCAATGTACATAATACATTTCACAGTCAGGCTGAAACTAACGATTATCATCCCTGTTGATTAATCTCTAACTGTTCAATTACTTGTTTTGTCTATAAATTGTCAGGAAGTTGTAAAATATGTCAATCAGTGTTTCCCAAAACCCAGGATGACACTCTCAAATGTCTTGTGTTGTCCACAACTCAAAGATATTTATTTTAATTTGATACAGGGGTAAAGACATCAGAAAAGATTCACATTTAAGAGACTGGAAATTATTTCATAAAAAAAAACTCACAACAATCAATCTTTCATCAAAAAAACTGACAATTAATTTAATCTTTTTTTTAATTAGATCTATTTCACAGTTAATCCTACTAATTATAGAAATTTCCTCCTGGACCTTTTGGCTGTGATGGAAAGCTGAGGCTCTAACGTGATAACCGAACAGTAAGCTGCTAACCTGGCAGGAGCCTTCAGCACATTGGGACAGAGGTGTGAGGCAAACACTGCCTGCAGAGCCTCACTTTCCTGGAAACGTAGGTTGTGCGTTTTAGTGATGCCTATCACAGAAGCAGAGGGATATTTGGAGCACACTGCCACCAAGTGTTGACAATATGCAATGCAGGTGGTCATTTTGAACATGGTGATAGAAAACTAGCCAAGCATAGAAAACATGTTTCAGGAGTTTTTAGAGGTCTGTTAAAAAAATTATTTGAAAACAATGTATTTAAAATCAAACAGGATAGGTCTCTAAAGATCCTGAATCTGCCCTTCACATGCAGCGAGCTTAGGAAACAAAAGTGCAATGTTTCCTACCGTGCCTGCAGAAGAACTGGATCATCACTCGGTCATTGGGTGTGCCGACTGTTATCTGACATCGTTCAACATTACGCTCAATGGAAGTCAAACACCGGAAAAGGGGCAGAATAGACTTAAAAACAAAGAGACATGTTTTGGACATCACTGTTAAGATCATTATCATGTCAACTCTATTTTTTATTATCAAACTACTGTCTACTAGATCCCAAAAAAATGGTGTCCTGCGCAGTGAGCTGCGATGTCACCTTGAGCTCTGTACAGATGAATGAACAACATGACCGATGTACCTTCATGACAAGTTTGCATTTGACTGTTCCACTGCCCTGCTCAGACACTGATCCCAGGCTGTACTGCTGGAAGAACAGCGGCGAGAAGAGGAAGCAGGCGTATGCGGAATGAGCAGAATTCACTGCTCTCAGTGCCAGCTGTAAATCAGGGACGGATAAAGAGAAAGACTCAGTTAAGATGATGCTCCTTGCTGTTATTGTGTGTAAAGAGAAAGTAGGTAACAGAGCTCCCAGTGCCTCAAAATAAAATGTTTACTTTTTATGTTTTTATTTCATTGTTCATTTTTACAGGGACCACACACAATCAAAAGTAATTGCACCAAAGTCAGCTAGCAGGTAATCTGCATCTGTTGTCCCTGGGCAGGTAAACAAAACAAAAAAAGAACACATAACAGCAACTTCACTATATAAAACAGCACTATACATAAAATTGATTAATGTGGACATTAAACTACATAATACACAGCAATAAATAAAGGTCCATCGGTATAAAAAGCAGAATCAGTATTATAGACAGTGTATGCTTAGCAATCATTAGTGATGAGACCTTTATGCTGATTTTAGCCAAAATATATTATTTATCTTATTATTTATTTGTTACCACAATTGAGAAAATCATATTTTTTAGAATGTTAGTGATAATCCCGCTTTATAATGTAATACATTTAGGATTTGTCTATAGAGTACGTACACAGGCTTAATTGCAGTCACACCCACATGTGACAAAGCTGTATTGCAATAAGACAGATGGGGGAAGATCATAGTATGAACAAGAGCTTTGCAGAAAGGAGGGGGCATGTATTCACTAGAGTTGTGTTAATATTAAGAGTCATTATTCGTGGTTATTACCCTGGTTCAGGCCAAGTACATGTAATGCTTCAACTACAGTGTTGTGCTTGGTGCTGCTCACCCCTTTTACCATGGGATCCAACCACAGCTCATCTCCAATCCGTGACAGGGCGTGAATAGCCTTTCCAAATGCTTCAACACAACAGGGAGGCACCACAGTTCAAGATTAGCAACGCAGCTACAGGTTTTTACAACAACTAAGGTAGGGTGACAAGACGTCCTCGATTTCAGGCTGACCTGTCCCCCAAAATGTTCCTGTTTATTAAAGACACTGACATACGTTTACACAGTTAATTTACCTAAGTACACATTAGCGATACTTTCATTTCAATCCTTTTATTTTCATTGTGTGTAACTTTCTACTTCTACATCTCAGGGAAAATAATGTACATTTTCCTACAATACATTTATCTGACAGCTTTAGTTACCAGTTACTTTTCAGAAAACCAGATGTGTCGATGTTGAATGGCAGCAATAAACTGAAAGATGAAATGTTCCTTTAGGTGTTGAAAGTTGCTTAAACTAAATAAACTCGTTATAAACCCTCTTGGATTAGCTGGGAAATGCATCAACAGGCTCTTTCTCCCTGAAAAGTTCACTTTTTAAGATTTGAAGCCACACATATGATGACTTTATATTATATGATGCATTGACATAGATTTAACTGGACAACAATATATAAAGTAGTTAAAATGAGCTTAACTTTAAACATCTACAGTTAGTACACAAGTCAGTCAGCCTGCACCACAGTTTATTACAATTAACAGTTACTGTTGTCAGAATAGATGAAAACAGAAATTCCCAACTTTTGTATTCATATATAATAATTTGATATTTCATTTATATAGTCACTGCAAAACTAAAGATGTCCTGTTTTCATCTGAGTCAACTGCTGGCAGACAAAATTAAAACTTAGCTGTGACTGTGAACTTAGCGTTAGCTAGCTAGTTGTAAGCTAACGTTAGCATGATATTTTAGCATAAATTAATGTTTGTTTTTTTTATATACAAGCTCCACAAGAGCAGCTACAATATCGTATGTTAGAGTTTATAAGTTAATGATACAGCAAATTCAACTCGGCCATACTAACTAAGTTAAGTTAAATGTTACCTTTCACACAATTTCCTTCAAGAAGACAGTTCATATTTGTTGACGACAGGAGGTTCAACCCACAGACTCGTTACAGGGCAGACGGCGAAGCTAACTCTCCAGTGTGATATGCTAATTAGCTTAGCTACTTCTATGAATACAGTAACTGGTAAAAGGGCTAAACTGGCGTTAAACGGCACCTCTACAGCAAAATGTAAGATGTAATATTTTAATTACTCGATGAAAATGACCTCCTGATACATAAAGATACCACGAAGTCTTTATTTGTAGGTTTATTACTATTTATTTACCAGGGAAATCAATCATCGATATCTGTGACGGTAAGCCGAAGCCACGCCCCTTCCGGTTTGCGCGATGGTACCGAAAAAACCTTTGTATGCTAGTAAATAAAGAAAAACTTTTTTTTTTAATCCCGTTTGTATTGTGCCATGAATCACACATACGATATCTGTCAACTTTAAAGATAATTTTCCGGTAAGTAAAATATTATCTAGTTTTAGGTCAAACCGCTCGTGAACTACATCGTCTCACTCAATATATACGTCACGAACACCAACATGACCGCCACCGCCGCCGCTGACAGAAAAAGTATCAATAAGGTGAAAAACACAATAAAACTCGCCACATTAACAACTGCAGGTATGTGGAAGGAGAGTTGGTCAATTTGTGTGAGCTGCTAACATACAGGAGCAGCTCTACAATGTTTAAATTACGGGTTTTGGTGAAAGTTAAACTAGATGACGTCACTAACGCGACTGTTGGTGTAGTCTTCATAATGACATATTTTCACAGTCTGATATTTCATTAGTTTGATGACACATTGCAACTTTACCAACTTGGAAAATTGTCTTATAAATTGACAAACATCACATGTGTGATTCATATCACAATTCAGACAGAATCAGAAAATAATTTGTATCTCTTTATTCACTACCATACACAGTTTTTTTCTGAAATAAGGTCCCATGAAGCAAACTGGAATGGGTGTCAAGAAAGAGTTCAGGGTTCAATTAATATAATATTTATTATTATATTTTGGCTAATAGCCTGGTTAAGAATACAACAACAGAACATCTATAAACATATAATAATATCTGAAATATACATGTCTGTGTAAAAGTGGGATAGTAAAACAGATGCTGATTCAAAGATCAACATAAATATGTATTATTATATCATGAAAGCCTTAGAAAATAATGAAACCATCTGCCATCATCTGTTGATTATTTTTGGTAGTATGACATCAGAATTTGCTGTATTGCTGCTGTTGCTTTTCCTCTGTCCTTGTGGCTTCACCCTTGTCACATCCTTCTCTGCATCCTTTGTGAATGTGCTGTTTTCTCTATGCCAGTGATCTCCATGCCTCCTTCTGCAGGTGGGATTCTGACCTTGGAGATACAAAGCACAACATGAGATGGATGATAGTGCTGGAAGGTCACGACTGAGGCATTTAGATACACACCTGATTGAACGCATGTGTGCAGCACGTTGAGATAGTGCTGCTTCATCTGCTGCCTCATGCGCTCTGTGCTGTAAACGTTTGCTATGCTGCACAGGTAGCGTCTCTGTCCGGCTGTGAGCGCTTGATGCTGAGACAGAAACAAGACGGATGTGATTTTAGAGGGCAAAAGGACAGTTAAGAAATGAGGATTGTAATAAGTATGTCATTTAAACCATCTGCAAGCCCTTAACAGTAGAAATACCATGAAGAAAACGTTATGTGGTCACCTGCAGGAACGGTGCAGACATCATAGATTTGGGGATGTGTATCGTCTTCATGTGCTGGTCACCTGCAGACACATTCATGTTCGTTCCTCTGTACATCTCCCTCACCTGCTGACTGGGTAGACTCTCTAAACCTGCCAAATGCAAAATATGCCTTATTTTGGACTACTGTGATATCTGTGGTTTTAGTCAAATATATATACATAAAATACATATTTTGCTTCTCGCCTGTAGTTCTATTTATCCATCCAGATTATTTCTGTGCGTTTCCAAGACATCAGCCATAGAAAGGTGTGAGTTCTCTCTAATATCACACCAGAACAAACAATATAGATCGATAAATAGCACTAGGAAACATATATTTTAAGGTCTTCTGTACCTTTAAGCAGCACATTTTAAGCTGAAAACACTACTGGAATTGAATTCTAGTGTATTATAGCACACATGGCTGACCTCTCTAAAACTAGATTCCACCTATTTAATGTACTGGTGAAGTTTACTGATTGCACATCGGCCTGAGCTTTATAAACTTTGAAATCCTCCATAAGCATAAATCCCTGGAGGCGATAAGTACATCTGATCCCTATACATGTGGGGCCAGTTTCCTGTTTTCATGACATCCTACGAAACAGAACTTTGTTGATCACAACAGGCGTGGGCAGAGGAGCTGAATTATAGCTGACATTTGCGATCAGTGTCTGAAGAGTGAACAGGATCGCTCAGTAAAAACGAGACACAATCCTAGTTTGAAACTCTACACAGACCGTATATTATTCCAGAGAAAAGTTACACAGCTTTTTCACTAATGCCTCACCCATTTGCATCTGATGTAAGTCTGTAACCTGTGATTTGGCACATTTTGTTTGGTCATGCAGTAAATTGTGTGCAAAAGGAAACAAAATATATTTAATTGTTTTCCAGAACTTTTTGGGAAGCAGTGGGAACCCGAACCACTCCGAGATATTTTTGGAGCTACTAGTTCCATTTCTCATGTAATTAAGTCTGAAAAAAATGCTGTTTTCTTTGGAATGTTGATTGCAAAAAAGTTAATCTTGCCTGTGTGGGAAATGGATGCTGGTTCCATGTATAATATGTAGCTGTTATGAGACAGAGATTTTATGACAAAGACAGAGGAGATACGTTTGATAAGATCTGGGACCCTGTACTGAAATTCTTTCAGGGTGAAGACTAATGTGCTGTGTGAATTGTGAAGCACCTTGCTGTACGTACTGCCCCTTTATATACTTGCGTATCTTAACTTCGTTGTATTAAATAAACTCATAACTGTAGTTATTGTTGTTGAAACCATCGAGATGTGCTTGTTTTTGTTTTTCCCACTTTCTTTTTGCTCCTTTTTTTCCTTGTCTACTGTTATTTCTCCCATTCTCAAAAATAAAAAAAACAAATATATCATGAAATTGACTCCTTAGCAACCTACTACAATTACTTCTACAAAGCTTCATATCAGAGGGACATCTTTGAACTTTTTAAACATGTATTGAACACACATAGTGACGTCTCAGAATGTTTCACATACAAAACCAATAGGCTTTCAAAATACGGCAGTAAAGCTGCTTATTTGCTTGTATGTATAATTATAATACTATATTATATGAATGTCTTAAAGGGGCCATTCCTCAAAACAACTGCTTTTACTTCCAAAACTTAATAATTTGTGGATTGCATTTTTACTCAAGTAAAATTTAAAATTTACTAAAAGATCTGAATATTTCTTTCAACACTAGAAATTGGATAAGCAGTTACTCAAAGCACGTGTTTAGTTTAGTCAACTAGAAAGTAAACATCAGTATGCATTCAAATATTCAGTCATGAAAACATAAGGTTAATTCAGGCATTTTATTTAATACTTGACTCACCATCTGTGCATCTCTTGTTAGACTCTGCAGACCTATAAATCAAGAATGTCAATTTTGAAAATAATTAATCTATAATCTATATTCTCCCATTAAAGGTGTTAATAACACTCACATTGAGGTCTTACCTCATGAAGATATGACCACCATTTAACCGACTGTCTTTTTTCAGTTGCTCAACAAACGTAACCCTCTTCCTCATCGTTACTTACAATCCAGATATTTCCTGTTGATATGTCAGAGAGGTTTGCTCGCATCTTTATCAGCTCGCTATGTGTTGCAGCCCGCGGAGGCTATTAGTGTGAAATGAAGCCAGCCCCGAAATCTGATCCCATTCCCTGGGTTCCAATTACAGAGCAGAGGTCTAATATACTTGAACCCAGAGCGTGTTCTCATGTAAAATGTAAAACACAAACAAAATTACAAGCCACTCTGTTTACACACTTTATTGAGCATCATGTCCGATATACATTGCATTGACACAAAATGGAGAAACAAAAACCTAAAACAAATAATAATGGCGTTAGGGTGGATTACCTGGACACACCATTTTCAGGGCGTATTGCTTAATGACATTTCAAACGCACCGAATCTGTGCAAATACAGTGAACACCGGTCAGAGGAGGTCATGGTAGGTTAGAAAATTCTGACTTAAAAAGGTAATGTCAACAGCAGTTATGTGATCATCAAGTCTACAGAAGTCTACTAACTGTACACATCACATTCACCCAGAATGTACTAACAATGGTATCATATTTAAACATACCCTTCATAACTCCTTCGAACCTGATTGCATGCGCCAAAAAAGATGGTTTGCTAGTTTTTCAATGTCAGTCTCAGATGTCGAACATAATTCAAAATTAGATGTCATCATGGCTTCATCGTCAGCAACACCATCAATGAAAGTGAGCAAAAGCCAATGGTTTCCAGACTCCACCCGAACACGACTGTGTAGACCCTTTCAAAATAAAACCTAGATGCAGAATTGTGTTCATTCCCCTTCAGAACACGTATTTACTAAGTGGTGAGTTAACTTCAAGTCTCTATCAAGAATTACAACCCAGATTCAGTGATTAAGTAAAAGGTGATATTCGTTATCTAAGTATGCACCAATCGCAACTCAAGATGTTTACAGGATTAAATAGCATTACTCGGCAATCCTCAGAGTGTAAACCCCCACGAGTGATTGTGACTTACACATCACCATTTACCCCGCACGCCGATCAAAAGCCAAATGTGCCACAACAAACAGAGAACGACGAGCCTAATTCTATTATGGAGCCCCTAAAATTACCCACGTTCAGAGATTAAGACCTCAAACAACCATAATCCTCGTCAAATTTGTTATCCTTTTCTAACTGAGGTAAGCTCGGGTGCCAGTAAACCAGCACACATGCGGAATAATCACAGCTTAGGCTATTTTCACAGACTGTATTTGGTTGTCAATGACTTATATTAACTGTGTGAAAAGACTCAGTGATAATTGATCTTCATCGACAAAGAGGGACATGTTTAAGCGTATATTGGAGGTTTATTCTAACCCTCGTGAAGTTGGCACAAACCTCCTCTTACCATTAGCTGTGCCGTTTTAAAACAGTGACTCTCAAATCACTGAGTAAAGCCATTCCACTTACATCTACAGCTAGCAACAAGACATAACAGAGCTGTTTGAGGGGATCATGCAGGTTTGAGAGTCATAGTTTTACACCTCAAAAGAAAGAAAATGCTAACGGGAGGCTGTTTCTCAGAAAAAACAGACTGAACGAAACTCTTTCTAAACCTTTTCTTAAAGTTCTCAACCTGACCCTCTGGACAACAAGCACACTGTGAGGAGGTGAAGCCAACAAAAGGCAACAGTGATTCAATGACAGTGTTGAAATTAATCACATCTATTGACGGAGATTCGTTGGGCCGACATTAATTAATCTGGTGGTAATTATTCAGCAGGAAGGGAGGACGAGTGATGACCTAATGGTAACGGATTTTTTTTGTTTTTGTTTTACACAATCTTGACCACTAAATTGCATAAGAAACCTGGTATAAAGTAGAAACTGTTCAGCAGCAGATAAAAAAGCAAGTTAATTTACAGTAGTGACATATCTTACATCATTAATTTTTCAAAATAAATAACATTAAATATACAATTCCAGGTAGGAAACAGGTTAATTTCGCTGGTAGGGTTTCTCAAATTGGCTCATCTTGCGGAAAATGACGACCGCTCACAGAAACGTGGTTGAAGCCAACCAATTCCTTTGACTGGCAAAACAAGGGGTGCAAAAGCCTTTTGCTGAAATTTTCCCTCTGAAGGCATTTCCTTTAACTGAAAGGGGAAGAAAAGAGCATCCTGATTAGTATTAACTCAAGCTGCAACACTTCACGTGTGGCTGTTACTGAGCAGACAGAATTCAATGTACTTACCCTGGAATTTATAATTGACTCCTAATCAAATGCCATCTCTTGACTTTTTCTTACACAGCGAGCCACCTTTCTCTTGAATTCACCGTTAGGGTCCTCCCTCCACTCTTTCTGTGGGAGCAACATCAGATTCTCTCATGACGCAAACCTCAATTTACTCAAACTGCGCAGATAACAGGAATGAAAAGAGATTTACAGTGTCAGGGGGATGAGAGAAGCAGCGTAACTCACCGCAGCATCAACGTTAGCTGGTGAGTCGCTGTTGGGATCTGCCAGCATGGAGATAACACTAATCATGATTGTCTCTACCGTGTGGATGGGAAGCCAGCGCTCCTCGGGCTTTTCATAACCAAACTTATCTTCTCCGGGCTCGTGCAGAATCGAGATGCAAACATCCCCATTCTTTGCAACTGCAGAGGACGGAGCATGAATTTAACTGCAGCCAATATGAAGCGATTAAACAACAGATATCTTTGCTGCTGGATCACAAAAAGCTTTAAATACATCGAACAAACTAGCATTTATTTCTCCACAAAAAGGTAAAGAGGTCAAACATCAAAATAAGTAACCGTCTGCTGATGTTTTTACCATTTGGGTGCCAGATTTCAGTGATGAACTTCATCTTAGGAGGCCGTAGTGGATAATCATAAGGAAAGGTTAGGTATGCTTTGAAAAACCCTCCTTCACTGCAAAACAACGAACAGAGCAAGAATGAATAAGAAATAAAGACTTTAAACAGTGAATCTCCCAAATCAAAGACATTCTTTTCCTAATATTTTCTCACTTACAAAAGGGTATCTTGTGGACCGATGATCACAACTTCCCATTTATATATGTCGTCATCGTCTATCAGACCAGCTGAAAAGCCCTCGACGGGGTTCTTATTGAGCTCTGGAAAAGAAGGCATTAAGTATTTTTTAGTGCGATGAAGTGGAAATGCAACAAAAGTGACATGTCTGCATGTGTGAGTTGGGTGTTAGGAACATTTTGTTAGATTGACAAATCTCTCACAAAAAGACAGAAAAAGGAGCAGCAATCAGATATTGTTGTAAGCGGGACATTGTGTGAGAGGATGTTGCATGAGAGCCGAAGTAGCACATTTTTAAATTAGCTTATTTTATCGGCAATCTGATGATCGTCCAGGACCAATCATCAGTCTATATAAATCATTTTGTAAGACAATTGGCAAATTCGACAAGATGGGGCAAACTAGAAGGGGCTTGACTTCGGCTTTCTATGATTTGTAAAATATACTCATCCTTTTTTCTATATGTTCTTAAAATAGGCCAGAGCACGACACCAGAAAACTATGTGCTACACCTTAAACACTTGGTACTGCCATAATGATTCCGCACTGAAGTCTGACATTGATGAAGTATGATGGAAGTTGTGGGTGAATTTAAGGTGAGCAGCATGTTTGTTTTTGTCCTTTTGGTAACCTCTGCTGAGACAAACTCTCCTGTGAAGCATCTTAAATGTTGACCAGGATGAATAAGTAGTAATTTGCCCTCGTAGCACCTTTAATTAATACCATTACTCTTAAAAGCAAAGCATGAAATGTGCTGATGTGATCTCCTGAGTGTTTCATTTTTCTGGCACAGATGTGTGATTCTGGCTCGGAGCACAGAAATTCTAATATCCAAACAATTTCCAGCATCAACATGAACACATTTCCTTGAATCATGCCTCTAATATAACTTCTGTTTTATCGGTACAGCAGGTATTCAGTGTATGGTATCATATAATATTTAGACAAGCATAAGAAACATTTCTTTGTGTGTCTGCATTTAAGAATATTCAAATCATTGTGTATGGAAATAAGTCACATTCTCACATTACCCCGACTTCATTCAATAGCTATTCAGGTTGGCTAATGTTCACTGAATCAAATCGTGGTTTCCAAAAATAGTAATCACCGTCGAACTGAATCACCAGCTTGAAAAACTGAATTGAATCAACCACTGTGAAGGGAGTGATTCACATCCCCACGCACACAGAGACCAAGATTAGCAAATTGTACATTCAGTACAATATCTGAAATCAGTCACAGAAAGGGATGATGGCCTGTGTCATTATTTGTCTTTTATAATTCAGCACCATGAGGAGGAATGTCAGTGGTTACAGAGAGCCATCGTACATTATCACAGTAGGTCTAACTTTATCAATGTAGGTCATTTTGGCGACAGTGTACAGCTGGAAAAATACTAAAATTACATCAGTGTTGTGATTTACATTGTCTGAGATGTTCACCCTCATAATAATATGACATAGCTCATATTTTCTCCTAATCTTCAAGTATACGTTACAGTTGAATCCTCCTCACCAAATAATTCAAACTGCATGTAATATTTCAGCTACCAGCACTAGTATTCATAAATAGAATATTTGTACATTATTCATAGTAACATAGCAAGTCAAAAACTTCCTACAGGGGCACTATGAAGTTTTGGAGAAGAAATTAAAACTGAATTACAATACAATATTTATGAGGCAATAATACAGACACAGATATATGAATATATGTGAACAAACAAGCTGTTCTCAGAGGAAAATAAGGTTCCAAGAACACTGTTTGGAGCTAGAAAGGCGGCAGGGTCCGCCACATATACACAGTAAAACAGTATGAAACTGTGTCGTCCTTTAAGGTCAGTTTGTTTATTCTGTTTAATCAGTCAAGCACACAAATATAATTTGTTTATTTAGTTTGTTTAGGCATAAATAAAAAACAATCAATGAAGATCTTTCTCTTACAATTAATTTCATACTGTTTTACTTTGTTCATATGTGGCGGACCCTGTCACCTTTCTAGCTTCAAACAGTGTTCTGGGGACCATATTTTCCTCTGAGACCAGCTTATTTATTCATATATGGAAAAATTACATATTTCTGAGTTTGTATTATTACATCATCAATATTATAAATATCAAAATTCTGAGTTTTAACATCTCCAAAAATACATAGCACCCCTTTAACCATATCAGCTATTATGGGTGTTCATGGTTTTAATAACCAGTGGTGAAGAAAGAAAAAATATACATACACTTCTATATATTTGTATCAGTTTTTTAAAAAAAGATCCCTTCATTTATCCTGACAGAGAACTGAAGTGTCAGTGAGCAGCAGGCAGACTTTACATCAGCGTCTGTGTCAAGGTCCATGTGTCTGCCATTAATCAGAACAGAGACGTCACTCACTGCCACCACTAACAATAATAAAGATATATGATGACTCTCAAGATAAGCCAACATGAGAACAATGTGAGTTTTGTCATTGTTGGCTTGAACACACAGACGAGGATCCCCACTAAACCAGCGTTACAGTCTGAGCCAGCTTTGACATCAGAAAACATTACATTTTATGTTATGGCGCTAGCTGGCGAGTTTGTAAATTTAATCAAGTTGCTATTAATATAGATGCATATTAATCTACCAAAGGCTTAGAATGTATAAAGCTATCATTAGCAAAGCTGAAGTAATCAGAGCAGATGAGTCCCTGGATTGATTATTCCTTTGTTCCGTCTGCTAACTAATGTCGAACTTGCTAGCCGCGCTAGCAAGGTTGGCGTTGCGATTCAGTGTTGGCTCCGATATAATGTTATCTGAGCCACGTATACTTCAACATATGTCTTTATGTCCACCTAATCAATACAGCTTAGCCTCATGCTAACCCGCAGTGATATAGGAGCCCGGTATGTTGCTTGCCTCGCTTTCTGAGCGTACTCCTATGGCGTAAACATAGCTTTGCGTAGCTAAAAGAAAAGAGCTAGCATTAGCCGCTAGGAAGGTAGCCGTTATAACGGCTATATTTGTTTACAGTTTTGTGTTCTCATTACCTGCCAGTTGTTTTCGAAGAAGTAATGCTGATTGTTCGGTCATGGTACGCGGACGTAAAAGAAAAACACTTTGTGTCGATAAATACTTTCCGAAAAAGAGGCGCTGAAGCAGATATAGGGTGATATTCTGCGCTCTGCTGCTGGTTTCCCTCTGTGTTTTGACACAAGGTTCAGCTGCTGGCTTTAGGTCTGCGCATGCGCGTCTGCAGTTGACTGTATGGCTTCTCTCCCAGGGCTCAGAGCTGTTCTCAGGACCTTCTCCAGTCCCAGGCTGAGAGAGAGTTCACACTGGCACCATCCTGGGGGTATTGTGAACTCTGCTAGCTCTGACTGTAGCCTGGGGCTTTGCTGGTCTTGCTCTGGAGCAACCTCAAGTTTTGTCCCCTGAAAATTAGTGTGAGCAGATTTCTGGACTGAAAACTGGGGATATTTCAATAATCATTAAGACATCCAATGTTATTATCTATTAATTAAAAAGGGGGGGAAACAACAGTAACTGTTTTTTTGTTGTTGTTGTTGTAACAACCTGCAGTGCAGGCCGACTGATAAAACTGTATACTAACTGTAGATGTTTATAATTAAGCTCATTTTAAATTACTTATATGTTGTTGGGCGTTCAATCTACAACAATGCATCCTGTTATAAAAGGTCATTATATATGTGGCCACAAATCTTTATAAAGTCTGTTTTCAGATTTGTGATGATGCATTTTCCAGGAAATCCAAGAGTGTTTATGAACAGTTTATTCAACATTCAACATCAACACATCTGGTTTTCACTTAACAGGAAAGGTATGAAAAATTGTAATCTGAAAGTAACTAAGTAAAGTAAAGCTGTCAGATAAAAATAAAATTACAATGTTTTCTTTGAGATGTAGAGGTAGAGAGTTATACAAAATAAAAGTACTCAAGCAAAAACCTCTAATGTGTGCTTGAGTTAATTAATCGTGTAAATGTTTGAAAATGTTTTTAATGTAAAGTTAAAAACAGGGACATTTCCGGGGGAAGTACCAGGCCAGGACAGGTCAGTAAGTACAACAAATACTCATTTGGCATTGTAATTTCTGGCTCCAGATGTCATAATATCCATGCACCTTGTAATGTTACATTATTTTTTTCAATCTTCTCTCTGCTGCAGTCAGGGAGGCGTTACTTCTGCCTGAAGGTCAAATCGGAGAGGATCAGGTGTTTCTACCCTCCAGCCACTCAGGTCCTGAAGCAGTGGCTTTACAGAGGACTTCACACATAATTCATCATTTATCTACTTGATATCCACTTGAATATCACTTGAGCAACAGCTAACTACTGCAAACTGTAGCATTAGGGGACTACTAGGATAATGCTTTATTTATATATTAATAGCCTACAATTTATACAATATATATAAATACGCTCACAATTTAGAGGACAACATAAAAGTATCTTCGCGTACAGATGTGTTTATCAAAGTAATTTTGGGTTTCCTTTAACAGTTGATGCCCAAAATGGAGAAACTATTAAAGCTCCCATGAATTACTGAAAAAGAAAAATTATGCTGCAGCAAACACATAAGATGCGTTCAAGACTGTCGGATAAAAGTACGAATCCCGAACTAACTTTCAACGTCAACGGTTTTTTATTTGTTAAACTCTTACCAGTGTCACTTATCGTTTTTAGAACAAATACATTCGAAAGAAGCTAATTTTGTCTTTTAACAAAGTCGCATGTTTGCTGAAGATATAATATTTACAAGCAACAGTGTTTGAAAACACGAGCTTTACATGTGTACCTGAAGGCAGCAAAGTGCGGAAGGGAGGGTGTTCGGCGCCATATTTAATACATCAGAAGCTAGGTAGCATTAGCTGTTGTCATCAAGCCCAAACTTTTAACCTGACACGGAAACCTAAAGCAAACCCTCAATTCACGCGAAAATGAATGTAATAGATCATGTTCGGGATATGGCGGCCGCCGGTCTTCACTCCAATGTCCGGATACTGAGCAGTTTGTTGTTGACGATGAGTAATAACAATCCGTAAGTATTGTCAGAGCGGGGCCCGTCTATGTCCTGAAGGACGCTGTGTGTTATGTTGTTAGCGTTAGCCCAAAGCTAACTGGTCAACAACAGATGACATTAATGAACATAAGCACCTCGGGTTTTTAAATGGATGCAAACAGATGTCAGTAAAATAGTCAGGCCAGGCAAGTAGTTAATGACACTACTTAGAGTGTAATTCATATTATTATGTGAGACATGTTGAGCGATCATTTCCAAGGAATAGTCATATGCAGAATCTGCTTTTAGCTGTTAGCTTGAAGTGTTGTGAATTCAACCGATCAGTGGGTAACAGTTATTGTGTAGGAAGACTAGCGACATATATTGTTGTTTACTTCGCCCTTTCTCGTCATAATCTCGACAAGATGGCGTGATTGGTTTAATTACAGTAGCCATGTAATGTTAATGTGTTGTCAAAGTTACTGTCCAGGGGGTTTGTTATCATGCATAAAAACATAAAATCTGACAGGCAGTAACTTAAATCCTGAATCAGTATGTGGCTTTGATTACTTCACATTCATGTGCTTTAGCTGAATTGACTCGTTCACGTTGCTGTAAGGATTCTTAATTACTTTGATTGGCTCTATGTGTGTTAATTAACTTGATTTCAATAATGTTTTTCTCTTCTGTGTTTTCTGGTACTTAATGTGATGATTGAGTCTTTGTGCTATTGCAGTATAAAATTGCATCGCCATGTGTAATTGAGAGACTTATTTCTAAGTTGTGTCTTCTAATTGCTTTATTATTTATTGTTTTGTTTGGCAGGGACAGTGCTGCAGTGCACAGCGTCTCAGCTGTGCCAGAGTTGGCTAAAAGCCAAAGGGAGACGGTGTCTTTACTAAGAAAATAAAACGTTACAGCATATTAACAGTTACAGGATGACACATAACCACTGTACATAAACAGCAGCAGCAACAAACAACAACAACAACTATAAGAGGATTTCAGAACATTAATACATGACAACAGTAATAACCATAGTTGTTCATGGGATTAAGTGTTTGGGTTTATGTGATGAAAACATGATGGAGTTGATTTTAGCCATGATTTCATCTCAGATCTAACGTCCTAGTTGTCCTCGCATTATGTGAGAGTAATGTTATGAACCATTTTAATGTGTTTTGTGTTGTGTTTTTTCTTGACTTAAGAGAGCTGTTCTCACCGGCCCAGAAGTACCAGATGTTGGTTTACCACGCCGATGCCATCTTCCACGATAAGGAATATCGTAACGCTGCCTGCAAATACAGTATGGCTCTGCAACAGAAGAAGGTGCTCAGCAAAACCTCTAAAGTTCGTACATCTACTGGTGGAGCTGCATCTAACATACAGGCACAGGTGTGTTTTGAGAAGTCTGTGCATTTAAAACATTTTGACTGAAGCTGTTACACAACGTGGTGTAAAAGATATTTGTAATTTCTTCTGTATGTGTCACCACTTTTGAAAAAAATCCATTCAACCATTGTCAGCTTCCATGAATGATAGTAGATTAATTTGAAATAACACTGAAAAATTCCAAATTACACGTCTTTCAGAGTTTGCCGTCAGAAATTGAGGTCAAGTATAAGATCGCTGAATGCTACACCATTCTGAAACTGGATAAAGACGCCATCGCAGTGCTTGACGGGATTCCATCCAGACAGAGGACTCCGAAGGTAGGCTTACACACGCTATTTTGATTCTGCAAATGTTTGAGTCTCTTGGCTTAAAATCTTGTAATAAAATGAATGTTTATCGTTCTTTCTTTCTTGCCTCAGATCAACATGATGCTGGCTAACCTGTATAGGAAAGCTGGTCAAGAGCGTTCTGCAGTGACAAGCTACAAAGAAGTCCTCAGACAGTGTCCCCTCGCTCTGGATGCAATCATTGGTGTGTGTGGTCACTGAGACACCTTCGTGGTCCAGAAGATGTTTATCCTGCTGACACACAAAAGTTCTGCTTGAAATGAGTGAATGTCTTTGTACAGCTTTGTTTGGGAAAAGTCCTCCATAAATAAACTTTGTTTTTTCCTCTAGGCCTTCTTTCTTTATCAGTCAAAGGAGCTGAAGTGGCTTCCATGACTATGGATGTGATCCAGAGTATCCCCAACCTGGACTGGCTCTCTGTTTGGGTCAAAGCGTACGCCTTCATACATGCAGGAGACAATCAAAGAGCCATCAACACTATCTGGTGAGCAGGGCAGCAACACTTTGAACATTGTGCTTCCTTTAAAGTTGACAGTCTCATTTATTATTGATGCGCCTCCATCCCTCCTCTCGTCTCAGCTCTCTTGAGAAGAAGTCTCTGTTGCGG
Source organism: Diplodus puntazzo (assembly GCA_963678695.2). NCBI lineage: Eukaryota > Metazoa > Chordata > Actinopteri > Spariformes > Sparidae > Diplodus > Diplodus puntazzo. Next base: position 32,304,209 of record OZ023159.1, on the reverse strand, counting down.
GACAACGTGGACCTCCTGGTGAGCCTTGCAGATGTCTATTTCAGGGCAGGTGACACCAAGAACGCCATCCTCAAATTTGAACAAGCTCAAATGCTCGATCCATACCTCATCAAAGGTGAGCTGCAGGATAAGGGCCTGTGTCCACATTGAGCTTTTTCAGGCAGAAAAGCGCCGGCTGAAGTGTTTGTGCACTCAGAGAGAGGTGAATTTCGTGTCATTTTTCCCTTACAGGAATGGATGTTTATGGATACCTGATGGCCCGTGAAGGACACTTGGAGGATGTTGAAGTCCTGGGAGGACGATTATTTAATATCTCGGACCAACATGCAGAGCCCTGGGTGATCTCTGGGTGAGTCTCTGAGCCGGCAGCCTTTAGAGGCCTGTTGTATCCCTGTCATGTTAAGTTTTTGTAATCCTTTGTACTTGTTTTTGTTGTTCAGTTGTCACAGCTTTTACAGCAAGCGCTACTCCAGAGCTCTGTACCTGGGAGCCAAGGCCATCCAGCTGAACAGCAACAGTGTGCAGGCTCTCCTCCTGAAGGGGGCAGCACTGAGAAACATGGGTCGTGTTCAAGAAGCCATCATTCACTTTAGAGAGGCCATGCGCCTGGCACCCTGCCGACTCGACTGTTATGAAGGCACATAAGTCTTTTATATTTCCATCCTCATATGGTGTTTGTCTCATCCTTCAGATGTAGTTAATTCCTATTCTGTTGCTAAGCATCAGAACTTGTCCCCTCACAGGTCTGATCGACTGTTACCTTGCCTCTAATGGGATTCGAGAGGCTATGGGAATGGCCAATAACATCTATAAGACTCTGGGGGCCAATGCACAGACCCTGACCATCCTCGCCACTGTGTGCCTGGAAGACCCTGTGACTCAGGAGAAAGCCAAAACCCTGCTGGACAAAGCTCTGGCCCAGAGACCCGACTACACCAAGGCAGTGGTCAAAAAGGCTGAACTGCTGAGTACGTATAACATGTCAACAGCATGTGCTTCTGTTTAGTTTTGCTTTTGCAGTGAAGTGGCTCAATAATTGGAAGAGATGGAAGTTAAAAGTGTCTTGTTTTCTCGTGAAGGCCGGGAACAGAAATATGAAGAAGGGATCGCTCTCCTTCGTAACGCCCTGGCCAATCAGAGTGATTGTGTCCTGCATAGGATGCTGGGAGATTTCTTGGTGGCTGTGAATGATTACCAAGAAGCCATGGATCAGTACAGCATAGCACTAAGGTAACCAGTTCAGTTTTATAATGTTGCGATGCTGTGACAAAGTGACACATTTTACAAGGAAAGAAATTTTGTATTTTTAATGCCGAATTTACGAAAAAGGCACCAATGATTTATGATGGGAATGCCAATCAAAGAACAAGCTTATCTGTAAGTTTTTTGCATTTGTATTTCATCTTTCCTCAGCCTGGATCCCAATGACCAGAAGTCTTTAGAAGGCATGCAGAAAATGGAGAAGGAGGAGAGTCCCACAGACGCTACGGTGGAGCTGGACGGCGACGACATGGAGGGCAGCGGGGAGGATGGAGATCTCGAGGGCAGTGACAGTGAAGCGGCACAATGGGCCGATCAGGAACAGTGGTTTGGCATGCAGTGACCCCGGCCTGCTGAAGGATACACAGTCAGTTCCTCCGTCTGACACGCTGCGGCCTGTCGGAAGCTTTTAGCTGTCAAACAGGACAAGGTGATGCTTTTCCCCCGACATTCAGACAAACTTCAGCCTCTTCACTGCGGAGATACTTGAGGTTTGTTTGTACAGCTGTCCAATACAGTCTTACCTTTAGACACTCAACCTTAGAGAAGATCAAGACGTGTTTTCAACACCTTGATTTTGAAAAGTTAAATTGCATCTTTGATGCTAATTTGGATATTTCATCAGCACTCCTTTGTTACATCTTTGCTGGCAGTCTGTGGTTACCTGTTCAAATAAAAGGTAATTATATTCGTTAAAAAGTGTAAGAAAAAAAAAGACCTGCTTTGGATTTTGAGCTGTTACTGAGCAAGATGTATAAAGGGAAATGTAGACAGAAGCAGCTGATGTAAAGGGAAATTTTGTTCAGGCTGTTAAAAAAAAAATGGCTGGAGTTATCCTTCACATGTGTTACAGGGGACTGACAATGATTTTTAGATTTGTGTTTTGTTTGAGCCGTACTGACTCGCCTGTTTTCTGCAGATAAGGCAAAGTGCAGACGTCATAGTTTCACAATAAAGGTTGTGAATTTGCCACGATGTCGCGTCTCAGACAGGCAAACCCCCCTGTCTGTCTGTAAAAAGTGACTATTTCTGCTGCTCTTGAAAATGTACCTTCTTAATTTTAACATGAGAATGTGTCATGTAATGTACATGCTTATTATTTGTCTGTCGTTTGCCTTTCTGTATTTAAAAAAAGAAAAAAAACAGCCCTCTGATCAACTCATTCTGAAGTTGGGAAGTGTTACTTAACCGTTTCAAGACAAATGTTTATAGTGTTTTGTACATATTTTTAAAGTGTATAATAAAATAATTCAACACTCACTTGACATGAATGTTGTAGTCCAGTTTCTCTACATTGCACAATACGCTAAATATTGTTTGAAGATTCCCTCAGACATGTTTGATCTATAATTTTTCTAAATCCTTAAAATAACATCTACTACTCACTCATTAAAAAAAAAATCCTGAACCTATGCATGGATGTCTCCTACTTCACTGTCCATTCAGAATGACATACTTTCTTTTTACTTTAAGTACATACTGGGCTGCCCTTACTCCCGAATTTCCATAATAAACATTGATATAAAATAAAAAATAAAAAAGCAGTCAAATTTAATAAAAACAGGTGTGTCTCATTTGTCTCATTTAGTAATACATTTCCGCATTGGTTTGGAAACACCGGGACACATGACACCAAAGCTATTTAAAAAAGAATGCTGAATTGTCATAATAAATATTCATATAAAATAAAATAAGCAGTAAAATGTCCAAAACAGGTGTGGCTTATTTGTCCCAGTTAGTTATACAATTCGGCATTGGTTTGGAGTTACTGGGTCAGATGACACCGAAGCTATTGAAAAAAAAAAGAATTTTTATAATAAATATTGATCAAAAATAGAAGCAGTAAAAAATTATTTTAAGGAAAACAGGCGTGTCTTAATTTTCCCACTTAGTAATACAATTCGGCATTGGTTTGGAGTCACTTGGTCACATGACATGAAAGCTATTGGAAAGAAATATTGCATTTTTATGATATATGTTGATATGAAAAATAAAAACAAACATATATTAGCAATCAGAATAAGTGTGATACATGAAATCAGTGTCGTATATATTTTTTTTAATCATCATTTTCACTAATATCATCAAGTCAGCATGAACACACATTGTTTTTGTGTAAATCAAACAAACGTTAGGGTGATTTATTGATGGTTGCTCAGTCAGCCAGCAGCGGGAGATGAGCTAACCGTCCTCCTGCTGCCAACACTGGGTGACACTGAGGAGGAGTCGCCGCTGGGTGTCTCCGGAGTGAATGTCCGTCCAATAACCAACTGGAAACCGAGTCTGTCAACCGGAGAACATGTTCTTCTAACTCACAACATGTCTCCTTCCCCGGGACAGAATGTTTGTCTCCTTGTTGTCTCTGTTGTTGCGGGTTGTTATGGCTACCGCTTGTTGTTGCGCACTTTAATATGACGTCATTGTCGCGCGAATGACGTTCTTCCGTTGTTGTGTCAAGCAGTGGCAGGCCGCTATCTTCAACAGCCTGAAACAGGAGGAGCAGGGTGTAAAGTCTGACTGACATCACATTGTTTCTGCGGGATGTTGAGTGATAGCAAGTTGTTTTACGAGCTGTAGCTGTGGACAGAAGAGGGACAAGACAGCTTGTACAGGAGGGAAGAATCAAACAGGGCTTTGTGTGTCTGTCCAAGAAGAGGCCTGATCCTGTCCTGTCTGACTGTCCTTTGCTTTGTGTGATGGTGTCTGGTGCTCAGCTTCGTGAAGTCTTCTGCATTTATTCATCGCCAAGCTACAGACATGAACAGTGGACACGTCCAAGGGAGGAAAACACCGGTGTGTATCTGCTTTTTTACTAACTCCACTAATCCACTCCTCTCCATATTTCATGGGAGTGGGGAGCAGCTGTAATGCAAGCAAAGTAAAGTAATTCTGTTTCTGATTCTGAGCAATATTGCTGACATGAAGAAGTGACATCGTTTCGGCATGCTGTCATCGTTTTTTCTCCAGGTGTCGCCTGTGGTGGACGAGGCCTCGCCTTCTTCCATGTCCTCCTCTGAGATGCTTGACTTGGACTTGGGACCAGCGCCTTATCAAGAGGTGCAGCCTCACTGGTTCTTCTGTCGACGGGCTGAGGACAACGCCTCCTGGCTTCCCTTCAGCAGGGAGGACTCTGACAAACTACAAAACGCCTGCGACACCGGTAAGCATTAGGGGTGTAACGATACATCGATCCGGATCGATATACATGATTCAGTGAGGATGACGGTCTACATTATTTGCCCATGTTTTTCTAGAGGAGCACTTATCCTCCTGGTGGTCCAGTATCACTACAGTATCACTACACCACATAAACAGTGAATTCATGGACCTTTTTTTAACCATGCACAAATATGTAGAACATCAGGGAACATATTCTATTACCATAACTAAAGCGCAGCACCAGCATATTTAACTGTTGTCATGGAGTCAGTTTGTATCTGATGGTGTATGTGTGTGTTTATTTTGCAGCAGGAGAAAAGAAGGAGGAGGAGGAGGAGGAGGTGGTGGTGGCTGTGGATGGAGAGCGGTATGACGTACATGTCAAGGAAAGGAGGCGCTACGCTGTGTACTGGGAGCAAGCGCCCACTGAAGTCCGCCGCTGTACCTGGTTCTATAAAGGAAACAAAGACGCCAGGTTCATGCCTTATCCTGAGGACATCAGCCAAAGTCTGGAGGTAGTTTGACACTGAATCATCACACCGCTCATTCCTACAACTTCTGACTTTATCCTCTTCCTAACTTTACTTTATCCTCACGTTCTCTTTTCATATCTGTCTTTGATTCCTGCCCTTCAGGAGGCCTATATGATCGCGGTAACTTTGGACGAGTGGAAGAGGAAACTGGAGTTCCCCACTGGAGAGACTGTAATCTTTCACAATCCCAAAGTAAAACCTGCCGTTAAAGCATCTCCTTGTCCACTGTAATAAAATACACAACAAAACCACCACGTGCATCTACTAAGCATCTTCTCTTCCGTTTGCTTACGTCTCTCTCAGGTGATTATGCAGTATAAGCGAATAGGATTGCAGGACGAGTGGGCGTCCTCACCCTCGGAGCAGACCAGACCTCGAACTGTCAAGAGAGGAGTGGACAACATCTCTGTGGAAATACCTGATGGTACGTATGTAGGTGTACCAGTAAGAAGTATATGAGAATATACGCCCACCATGATGTGTTTACCTACAGCTTTCTGGCTCATTTCTGTTCCCAGGTGAACCAGAAAAGGTGGACCACCTTGTCTTTATGGTCCATGGCATCGGTCCTGCATGTGACTTGCGCTTGAGGTCCATCATACAGGGTGGTAAGTTTTTCGTGTGTGTACGCTGTGTAGAAATGCATAAGTTTACGAGCATGTATGACTCTTTTTCTTCTCGTCTCTCTCCAGTAAATGACTTCAGGAGTGCGTCTCTGTCCCTCCTGGCTTCTCATTACAAGCAGGCTCAGCAGGATGGTCAGGTAGGCAGAGTGGAGTTCCTCCCAGTCAACTGGCACAGCTCTTTACACGGGGATGCCACCGGTGTGGACGAGTAAGTACACATAATGATGGACAAGGCAGGATTCCTCTGTCGCACAATAATACTTATGTTTCCACTGGTTGCAAAAAAATATTCAACTCTGTCCCTCCTCCATTTTATTTTCTCCTTTATTCCTCTTTTTCCAGGGACATCCAGAGGATTACTCTACCCAGCATCAGCAAGCTGAGGCATTTCACCAACGACACTCTACTCGACCTGTTTTTCTACAACAGCCCCACCTACTGCCAGACCATAGTGGACACTGTCGCCTCAGAGATCAACAGGCTGCACGCCCTCTTCCATCAGAGACATCCAGAGTTTAAAGGGGAAGTTTCAGTTGCGGGCCACAGCCTGGGTAAGACACCCGCAAACACAGAGATTCCCACACAATCATTAAAAAACAAAATCTTCACTCTTTCCCTGTGTTTCTCATTCTGCAGGTTCACTGATCCTGTTTGACCTGCTAACTAATCAGAGGACTGATTCGGAGCCCAGAGAGGAGGTGCAGTCTCATTCAGAGTTAAAGATAAAACCTGTAGAGTGATAAAAAGATTGTATATTTCTTTCCATACAGATAAATAAATCTGTTTTTGTTTCTGTCCCCACTGCAGGGGCCCTCTGATGAGCCCTCACACCTGAGCTGCGACACACTGGAGCAGACTCTCTCCAGCCTCGGCCTGCAGCAATACCTGGATACACTACAGGCAGAAAACCTTGACCTGGAATCTCTGGTAACAAACACACACAGCAGACATGCAACATACATACAAATCAAAGTGTAATGCATAATTTAAAAAGTATGGATCTTTTCTTCTAGGCTCTTTGCCAAGAGAGTGACCTCAAAGATTTAGGAATTCCTCTCGGACCAAGAAAGAAGATCCTGAACTACGTCAAGAGAAACTGTCTTCCAGAGGTCAGACGAAACTATTCTGGCTCTTCTTGTTGTCAGAACATACGGCCATTAAAACCCATTAAAGTTGATGTGTTTCATAACCTTTTTCCCCTCATTCATGTGGATTGTTTGCTGTTTTTTTGCCATTGATAGTCATCATATAAAGTGAGCGTTGAATTGTTTAAATCATTTTTTACATTTCTCTTTTAACCAGGATTGTAAGACAGGCGCGGTACATCTGGCAGCAGGACGGCAAGTTCCACCTCAAGTGAACAGTGACCTGCATGGAAACCGATCTTTAGGATTGACAGTCCAGCAGACCCAGTTCCACAGTGCGCAGTCCATCACCAGTGCTGTCGACTATGAATACTTTGACGTGGGCATCGGACAGGTACCACACGTTGACACGAACATGACAACGTATGCTTGCGAGTACCAGCAGACAAAAGCTTTGATGCATCAACTTCCTGTTTCTCTCCTCCTCTTGCTTACCTGGACAGACTAATGGAGGTATAGCCAAGGGACGGTGTGTCTCACATGGTGTCCCTGTGCCCCAAAGCTTTGTCCCAGGCTGTCTTTGTTCTCACTATACCTGGAGTTTCTCATTACATACAGTCGGGAAAACTCAAGAAGAAAGAAATGTAGTGGCTTCTTTATGAGCAATAGAGTTTCCTACGTTGTGCTGTGATTTAAGCTTCCTTCTTTGTCCAATTGAGTCGTACAACACTGTCAGTGCTCATTCAGTCCTGCATGAGTGCTCCCTGGTCTTCTCCTTACTTGCTGTCATGCTCCCTGAATGTTGTCTCGATGTCATGAAATGGAGTTTAAATGTTCCCAACAACACAGAGAAGTGTTTTCTTCCCATCTTTCTGAATAGCTCCGCAGTCTTAGAACAAAAATGTAAATGTTTTTTAACAGATTTAATGTCACATGTATTTCTTGCTACCTTCTCTCCATCCAGGTATCCATTGATTACCCACAGCTGGCTTTCCACCCTCAAACATTTTTTGCTTTTGGCTCTCCCATCGGGATGTTCCTGACCGTTCGCGGTCTCAAACACGTTGATCCCAACTACACCTTCCCAACCTGCAAGAGCTTTTACAACATCTATCACCCGGTGAGTAATCGCAGATTTACTTTGGATACTTCCAGCACTTAGAATAATAAGACCTGCTTTCATCTGCCACAACTGCAGTTTGAATTGTTCCCGTATCATCCCAGATGCAATCACTGGTCTAATCTAACTTTTGTCATCTTTAAACCTACCCATGTGCTATATATAGGAAATAAGGCATGTACTGGAGCTATAATCAGCGCTCCCATTGTTTTGCTCTGTAGTTTGACCCTGTGGCGTATCGGATAGAGCCCATGATTGTGTCAGATGTGGACCTGGAGCCCATGCTGATCCCTCACCACAAAGGCCGCAAAAGGATGCACCTGGGTATGTTTGTCTGTTTCTTTCTTCTCGTCTCTGTGGAACGATATTGTGGTCAGTGCTTTTTTGCTCAGTAGGCTTAATGATAACCCCGCGTTCACCTTTGTCTCACAGAACTAAAGGATTTGAAGAACAATGTTTGGGGGTCGTTACGGACGGCGTGGCAGGCTTTTGCCAGACCACAAGTTGCTGCGCTGCCCCTGGTGGAGGAAGGAGAAACTACAATGGAGAGAAACCTTCAAGAGACGCAGGGTAGAAAAGCACTTTTACTTGCCTACGGTGTGTGTGTGTGAGCACAAGTGTGTGTCTAACAGAGTCTCTTCGTACACCTCTCGCCCTCCTCTCTTGTGGTTGCTCTTGCTTCCCTTGCTCCCTTACCACTTTCCTTTGAGCCCCAGCCTCAGCGGAAAGTCGCTGCTAATAGGGAAGAGGAAGAGAAACAAGTAAATGAACTCATTCTCTCTCTTGCAGCTACCAAAGTGCAGCTGAGATAATCAACTTTGATGAGGCTTGATTGAATTAAAGGGAACTGCTGGGCCTCAGCATAGGTGTACACTCAACTAAGTGCCATTCAGTTGAATAAGGATGAGCACATGATCTCATTCTGTTGTGTGTTTTACACAGCATCCTAACTTTATTGGAATTGGTTGTACAAGCTAGTAAGTGCAGAGGTAGATTGTCAGTAATGGCCATTAAAGATGAATGAGAAGCAGCGGTCAGCACTTTCATCAGGGTTCATCAGCAGAGCATCCGCTCTCTGTGGTGACTGTTAAAACAATAATTGACAGCAATAATAATTGATAATATTGCATATAACAACTCATCACAACGCTGGCCTACCTGACTGATATTTACTCAACATCTCACTTGCACCCAAGACATAAATGTTTGAACTTGACTCCTCCATGATCAGCTGACTCATATGATCTAAAAGCTTAAAACGCCTCCTGAGCAATGTTATCAAATACACACTCGTCCAGTCCAGCTATAAACGCTTTGCACAAAGTACTTCACTTCCTCAAATCAAATCATGTCTTAAAATATTCTCTTTGGAGGCAGATGACCCCTTACAGTGGAAAGTTCCTCTAGTGATGGATGCTGACTACATTGCTAATCTAATTCAGAGAAATGCCTGCAACACTCGGACACTAACTCTGCTGTACACAGCACCTACTCTCTTCTTTATTGAATTATCTGATTTTCCTGCATTTCAGCAAGCAATACGGGTCGAATCAGATCGCTGCTGATGACTCTTATCATCGTTTTTGTTGTCTGCCTGTAAAACCTCGTCTGCCTTTTCCACCTCTGTCCTTGCAGCAGTGTGTGAGGAGGCAGAGTCCTCTGCTTCAGCAGAAGAGACGCAGCAGACTGAGATTAAAGTGGGTATGTTGAACGGAGGACGACGGATCGACTACGTACTTCAGGAAAAACCCATCGAGAGCTTCAACGAATACCTGTTTGCCATCCAGTCTCATCTGTGTTACTGGTGAGTCATGCATACCTGTGGCAGGGTGGACTACAGCAACTGTAACACTTCAAATAAATGATGTTTCTCTGTATGTGTCTGTCTGTCAGGGAGTCTGAGGATACCGCTCTGCTGCTACTGAAGGAGATCTACGACAAGCTAGGTGTGGCCTTTGAACAGCCACAACAGTAATTAATTTTATGAATGAAGACTTGCTTTTGTGACCCGACTGTAACATGAAAGAGAGAGAATGAAAGACAGCTGACAGAACCAGAATCTGCACAACCCTCTTCCTGAATGCCTTACCGTCTGGGTGTCACCTGACTGGCCCGCCTGTTGCAGCAGGTGATCTTGGTTCAGTTATGTCAGTCAACTTTAACTGTGATTTCTTGGTGCCACCTACATTACAACTGCAGGACCAGGTCTGATGTCTTATAGCTGTTTGAAATCCACCCGAACATCACTGACATGTTCCTGGTCGCACTTTTCTGTGTTTTTGTAGTAATTCTTGATTTTACTTACCAGCGGTTATTGACATATCATGCATGTACCTGCAGCTGATTAATATTCTCAATAGTAACTATCATGATAACCAGAAGACGCACAATACTTAAAGAATAGATAATTATTTACCAAAATGTAGAACTATAACTAAAAAATAGCTATCTTAACCTCAAACTTCAAGCTCTCCTGACAAGGAAGCTCCCTCCTGACCTCGCATTAGACCGCACCCTCATGAAAAACAGGGTCAGATGTTTAAATTTGGTCGACCATAAAATGTTTACTTTTTGTTTAGATGAATGAGGGTGGAGGTGTTGTCTGTTAGAAGTCCTTCAGGCAGCTAAATTCTGTTTCTGTCAACAGTAAGGACACTTTAAACACAAAGCTGCTACTCCTGCATTTCTGAAGTTTGCCTTCTAATGATATTTTTATTTCACTTGCAATATGTAGTTCAGTTCGATCAAACCACACATGTACAGAAAAGAAGTATCCTGATGAAGTTTTGTTTCAGAAATGAAGAATTGAAACACAGACACTTTACAATGTCCTTTTGTTGACCTTTTTGTGTATGCACGTTGCTGCCAGTCCTCCTGTACTACTTTCTTCTTTCTGCTGTTTTGCAGTTCACCCCAAAATGTATCTTCCTGTAAATCATCAGTTTGTTCTTCATTCCCATGCAGACGCTAACCCACCAAGACAGTTGCCATATCAGTGGACCAAATGGTTCATGCATCTCTTACGTTCATTGTATTGCTTTGCCTTTCTTTGTTATGTTGGAGCATTATTTCTCACCCAATTCTGAATTTTCACATTGAAATCATGTGAATTTTTGCACAATAACTAGATTATAAAGAATTAATGCTTCAAAGCAGATTCATTTATTTTTATATTACAATATATATAAAACAGTGTTAGAAATATCACAAATCAGCACCTTCATATAGTAAAATGAGGTCAAGACTGTAAAGTTGAGAAACTCTCTGTGTTGAGTGATTGAACTTTATGAATGACTGTTCTGTTTTTGCACTTTCGGGGCCCCAACAGCTCTGAATTAACTGTATTTACACCCTCTGAGTGTAACATCTGCACAAAACATGTCATTTTTCTTTGAGAAATGCACTAAATACTCAATAATCACATCAACGGTTCCTTGAACCTCATCATACTCTCTGTTTCTGTTCAGTAAAATGGGACCTAATGATCTGTGGCTCATTGTTTTTTGCACCTGATACTAAAATGTTGTTGCATGTGAAAAAAAAAAAAAAAACAAATGTTCTTCTTTCCTAATAAATACCCTATGAATATGGTTACATGTTGTGTGTGCCATAATAAAACAGTACAGGTGTCTTTTAGTGTTCTTTGAGAGTTGATTAATTAACCTGAAGCCTTTTGTTTTTTGTTTTTTTATTAGGGATGCACAGTTTTTTCAGCCAATGGCGATTTTGTTCCTTTTTGCAAATATCGTATTGTTGTCCAAAGAATTGATGAAACTTGCGATTTACACCCCTAATAGGTAATAGTCATGAATTACAGCATCTCTAGCTTCTTCTTAGTCAAATAGTTAAGGAAAATTATATTAAAACATTAGAATAGAATAGAATAGAATAGAATTACTTTATTGATCCCAGACTGGGAAATTATTTTGTTACAGCAGCGGTGGGTCTGCAAAAAACACTCTGATGATTTATTTACTATTTACACTCCAGCAGAATTATTATAAATGATAGTAATAAAACTGTGTATAGCATTAATTTGTGATTATTATGAATAATAGTGATGAAGGAGGGAGTTTAAAGGGATAAACATACACAGTAGCTGATTGGTTGGTTGGAGTAGCCTCGTTCTCAATTTACCCAAACCTCGTTACCATGGCAAAAAACGGTCGCGCATGCGCAGTTTTGTAGAACGCACAGCATCACTTGTGGCGGTTGAATTGATCCGAAAACTTTGGACGACAACGAGGCAAGTTAAACACTTAAATATTGTTTTTTTTACGTTTCTTTTTCATGTATTCCTCAGTGCTGTTTTCTACATTAGCCGACAAAAAACGTGTGTTACGTGTATTTAATTTAGCTTCACGACGCTAGCGAGTGTCAAGCTAACAGCAGAGTAAAACTAAGTGATGACTGTGAAAAGTGACATGTTCGTGTCATGAGCCGTTGGGACCGGTGGTGCTTTGTTCGGCCCAATGCGGTCTGTGTGTGTGTGTGTTTGTGCCCACTTCACTATGAAAGTCATTCAGAAATCAGGACCTCCATAGTGAGCCTCATGTGATTCATGTCAGTGGGAGGAAGTTATGCGGTAAAGCCTCTCAGTTATTCTCAAAGGGGGGGACTGTCCTGCTCCTGACACACCAGTGCCCTCAGGGATTTTAGCCATTTAGTTCAGAAGACACACAGGATGGAGACAGGAGTGAATCAGGAGGTATGATTTCCATTTTAATCAATGATTCAGGCTTTTTCTGTCACTGAAAACAATGTCAAACTAGCTTTTCGCATGTTTAACAATCTTGTTCAAGACTGTATTGTTTGTCACACTGATTGTTTGACCTGGTTTTTGTGCCCATGTTTAGAGGTCAAAACACAGTGATGAGTTCTGGGAGTTAATGTATGCGTGTGTGTGTGTGTGTGTGTGTATTGTCTTTCTAAAAGGGGTTGCAGGGGAGGGTGTTTGGGTCACAGCAGGTACTTGGAATGTGGCACAACAAGTGGGGCTGTGTTTTATGCCGCCAACTCTCCCTCCATCATCTCCCATCCCTCCCTCCCTCCCCCCGCTGCATCTCAGATTTGGTATTCAGCTGACTGACAATAGAAGAGACTCTTTCACGCTTGAACAATACTCTCACCCCTGCCAGATACCCCCCATGACACTCACACACACTTACCATCTTCCCCCCCCTCCAACTCTTTGGAGTGGTCTTTTAAAACACTCCCCTTCCACACACACACACTCTCCACCGCTGTGTCTTTTCCTTCTAAAGGCTATGCACTGCATGACAATCGAATGTAATCTGCCTCAAGTGTGTGTGTGTGTGAGAGAGAGAGAGAGCTTTAGAGCGAGGAGGCGGGACCGTCAGCCGAGCCATTCATGTGTGATCACCATTACTCCTGAGCATTTATACAGTGCAGCATCAACTGGGATAAAGACGAGGAGAGGAGAGGCTTGTCGGTCGGTTAAATAATAACAGGTCAGTCATGAGAAGCAGCGCAGTGTGTGGCTGTGACGCTGAGCCAGGCTGTCTGGAGGAGAGGCAGAGGTGAACCTTGGGAGGTGAAGAGGACACACGGAGCATCTGGGATATAAAACTGAAACAAACACAGACTCGGTCGCTGCCATGGGGGGCTCTCTCAGCCAAAACAGGAAGGGCTCCGTCAGCTCTCCGCGGAAGAAGAGCAGCATGTAAGACGAGATGCTTCATTGTTTGTGCGTGTGTGTTTGTGTGCAAGTTGTTTACGAGAAAGGGGAAACTTGCACAGGCAGTGGATTGATGGAGGAAAGGAGATCAATGTCGCCCTTTGGTACTTGAGATTGTGTTGTGTTGTGTTGTGTTGTGTTGTGCGTATGAGCTGAATCGTGGGGTGGGGTGAAGAGGAGTTGGAGATGAGGAGTTGAAGGGCAGTACTGAGACCTTGATGCTTCCTTTAGAGCTGGACTTTCCCTGCTTGACAGAAACCAAATCAGCCCATCAGTAACGCACAGCCTCTGCTGTCGAGCTGTTTTGAATACTATTTAGGTATTCAAATCAAAAGAAGAAGGGAAGAGACAGAGCGCTGATGTCGTTACAGATGGCAGAGGGGATAATGTGATGAAAATATGCTGATGCTCCTAAGGAGCGTCTAAGCTATCCTATTTTATTGGTTATGGCATTTTGGCTGCAGCTTATGTCGTTACAACAACAGAGCAGAAGGGGTAATGCTATTGCTAGCTATTAATTATGCAGCTGTGACCCTTTTTATAAAGTGGTGTTTTAATCATACAAGCTGTACAGTTTATTTCTGACTGAGCAGATAGCCCAGCTTCCAAGTAGTGTGCGATGGAGCCTTCGTCTTGTCACAATGAAGGGACGGGGGAATGAAGACGCTGTTGCTGAGGCATTTGTCAGAGCTGAAAGCACTAAACCTCCGCTCTCTCTCTTCCTTTGCTCTAATCCTTTGTAACCGATAAAGAGTGAGCCCTTTTACTTTGTCCTCTCAGCGCATCCCAGTCATGCTTTGTATCTCCGTTTGTAAAAGCTTCTGCGACTCCCTTGTAGCTTCAGCGCACTCTCCTCTCTCCACAAATGTAAATGCACAGGCTATTTCATATTCAGCCAGTCTTTTCACCGTGTGGCACGTACTGACGCTAATGTTTTGGTGTGAGTGACAGAACAACAAAGCTGCAGACGTAAGCCACTGAGATGAAGCCACGCTGAAGCCATGCTTATTGTTTTATGGGCGTTTAAATAAAAAACAACCGGCCGATTGTATGATGAAATATATGCATATTGTGGTCTTGTTTGTGTTAAGGCAGGAGGGGGTTGGGGTCCTTCCTCTGGGAAAACTGGAAAGCCAACCAGTGCCGTGGGATCGCAGTTTTCAGCTCAGCTTCAGGTCTAATTTTAGTTTGCTTAATCATCCATTCTGTGTCTTAACTGGAACAGCATTTGATGTACAGTGCACTTCCTATTCTCCAAAACCCCTGAACATCCACGAAGTCCCTCATTTGGGAAGAAGCTGACCTGCATTTGGAGCTCTTTTGTGGATGCGGTGGTATGAATTTAGGCCAGTGTGGGCTGCAAAACTTTTTTTATCTTTATAGAGATACACATTGCGAATGAATGAAGACATCTTTAATTATGCATACGCTTCCACTAACAGGGTTTACCAGCATTGAAGTAAAAGTTGCAGCTGACTGAAAACCTTCAGTATTGATGTTGATGATGCAGATATGGGCTGCATTGATTTGAGATTTTCACGATACGATCACCATCTGAGAGAATATCGCGATATTCGGTATTACACAACTATTCTTATTATCATCTGGGATGACCCATAAAATAATGGAAACAGAAGGGTTTTCTAGTTTCGCAAACACTTATAATTGCTTAAAATATTAGAGGTGTAGATCGCAAGTTTCATCATGATACAATATTATGTCGATTCTTTGAACAATGATGCAATATTTTACAATATCGCTGTCTGCATACATTTATAAACTCACAAAAAGCAACTTAAATATGTTTGACAATTTTATTAGTGAACTCGTCAGTGGAAATATTATTTTATCAATGGTTCCAGACATTTAAATGGAAAATCAATCTATTCTTGTTAATAAAAAGAAAGCGCTCTGTAGAGAGCAGTTGCGCGTGGATGTGAATGGTGACACAGAGGTTCCATGGGAATTTCAAAATAAGGTTGTATCTTAACGATGCTACGGGATCATTGATCATTGAATCTATATATACATATATTGTTACACTGCTACAAAGTGTCATTATGTCTTGTACAATATGAAACTTGATGTATATGTTTTTGTTTTTTTTACCTTTGTCAAGAAGGTTATGATTTCAGCCGTGTTCGTATGTCGGTTGCTTGGTTTGTCGTCAGGATTACACAAAACTTTGATTGAAATTGGGTTCTGGTGCAGAATAGACCCCATTTACTTTTGGTGCAGATCCAGATAAAGTAAAGGTTTAGTTATCTGATATAACCCTGATATATTTCTGTGTTTGATTTACAGTGCAGTGAAAACAGTTGAATGCAGCTGTGTGGCATTTTGAATGGAGATTAAATGAAGTTGATGTTGAATTTAAAAGGCAAACAAAAGGAATTGAGACATCATAAAGCAGAACGGTCGGGGGTGTGTTGTCTGCCTGCTCTGTGCGTGCATGTGTATACAATGTACATTCACCATTGTCTGGGAATTGTATGCTCTTGTGTCCGTGACGATGCCACGAACAATAGCTCAGTTGGTGTCTGTACATGACTCCTCTCAGGGTGAGCCCCTCCGCTCTTTTTCTCTCATTCCCCCATTCTTTCTCTTTTTGTTTTATCATGCCACTGTCAGTTAAGTTATTCTGACGCACTGTGGCACTGCGAGTGCTATGGTGCCACTCAGTCTAACTCCATGCTAGGTTTCTGCTCTGATTGCAGCTAATTGGGCTTTCCCTATTAAAGATGCAGCAATATAAGGGAAGCACAGCTGTGCCTCCCAGAAGCATATCAAAGACGTCAGAGCACCTGTCTCTCTGCATGTTTTATCTCTGAGAGGGATGTTAATGCTGAGCTGCAGTAAAGTATAAAAATCAGATAAAGCTTATCATGAGCACTGTCTTTACCATCTTTACCTGTCCCTGTGTGAGAATATATGTGGTGTCTATATGCATGTTTTTATTGTGTAATACACTTGTGACCACGTCCCAAATGGTTGAAACCAGAGATCCTGTTTAAACTCCCAAAGGTGACATCAGACCTGTTAATGTATCTCCCTCGCTTTCTCCCACACATCTCTTCTTCCCTTCTTTTATCCTCCTTCATCCTGGCTTCGTATCACAGGACGAGGTGGCTGAATGTGATGCTGCTGGTTGTTTTGTTTTATTTATGCAAGATCTCCTGGTGAAAGTCCAGTAATGGCCACAAGATGGAGCCATATCATAGAACAAGCAGATATGACCCAGCAGTTTTGTTCTGCTCAGATCAGAATCAGAATGTTTTTTATTACCAAGTTTGTTTTCACATACGGGTTAGGGTTAGCATTAACATTAAAAATAATAGAATTTTTCTGTTTTTATTTTGATTCTTAAAGTTCAGACATTGAAATTGCAAACATTGAAATGTTCTAAATGAATAAAACATACCAAACTACTACTACACAACCAAAGCAATAAGCAAAATGTGGAAAGTAATGATAAGATGCTGCGCCCAAGTCCTATAATAGCAGGGAAAAACCATGTTGGCCAAATATTTGGGACATTTTATGTCAGAAAACATGTATATAAACACAAAAGGCAATATAGAGGTAAGTAAAAATACTCAAGGTCATGTACATGCATGGATAAGTCAACAAAATATGTATGTTAAGTCATTAACATGATTATCTTCACAAGCCTACAGACTCCAGCTGGGCATTGTTTTTTTTTTACAGCCTGACATTAGCGCTCATGTTTATGTACTCACATATACGCACACCCATTTTTATACATGGCAGACTGTGTCTGTGCCAGAACATTATCCTCAACTTCCTCGTTTTAGAAATATCTTTTGTTCTGCTCTCTATTGAAAGCAAGCAATACTGACTCAGCCTGTTTCCTGTTCATAAGATATTAAACTTTGCTGACCAAGAAGAAGATTGTTTAAAAGGATAATCTCTAATGAAATATGAATGAATCCACAATCAACATTTTGTTGTCAGACAGTTTATTACTTTAGTGTTGAGATCTGTGTGATAAAAAACAAGACACTCTTCTCGCCAAATGTGTAATTTCAGTCAGAGAGGAGTCATCCTGTGTAACCGGGATAGTTATGCTACAATTATAGCCATATTGTAAACACCGACAATGACATGTTTATTACAATGTGAGATTGTACTGGTCAAAGTAGAAACATTCAAAAACAGCACTTTCTGGATTTCTTGGAATGTAACTTGTAATTAAACAAAAATAGTGCCCAGGTCTAAAATTTAAAGACTGAAAGCTGCAATTAGACACTGCAGTATGAAAATGTCAGACAGACAACACACTGATGACTCTGTTATTCTTTGTAATACTAAAGTCAGGTTAGTGCTGGGGAGGATTGTTAGGACATTAAAAATCAAGATGGCTCAATGAATGTCAGGGCAAGCTGTCCGGTAGATTACAATATACCTCATGTAGAAAGCTGACATTCTGGCTAAGGAGGAGGAAAATATCTGTACATGAGTTTTACTGTATTCGAGTTCTCCTGATGGCGCTTTATGAGTGCGATGGAGCCCAGGGAGTCTTTAAGGACTTTCAGGGTCATCAGGGCTACTTGTGGATCGTTGAATTAACGGGTCGTCATGTGGGTAGCTGAGGCTAGGTGAGCCCAGGTGTGAATGGTTGTTGAGAAAACTCAGTCCAGCATTGTAGTTGGGTGAAAAAGTAATGTCGTCGGCCACCTCCTCTGTTCAAAGACGCTGTTCAAGTTTGACTTAGATGGATTCCTTTACTCCTCTTTCAAACCTTCTGTCTTCTCTGGTCAAGATGTTTACATTCTTGTCCTCAAAGGAGTGATTTTACTCCTTCAGATGTAAGTGGACAGCAGATTCTTGACCTGAGGAGTCGGCCCTCCTCGTTCATGGAGGAGGTCGTTTTGTTTCTCCAGTGTACAAATCTGTGCAGTCCTGGCAACAGCATAAACTACTTACTCTGTTCTTGCCTGGGTGTTTTCTGCCTCTCCCTTACAGAATAGATTCATATAGATATCTCTACCAAATTTCATGTCACTCCATCTGGTAGTTATTGAGATATTCCTGTCTGGATCAGTGCTGGATGGCCGGACTGACCAACATCCCCAGGGCCATGCTAGCCTCCCTAAAAATAACCACCGCAAATTAAATGTAAATCCACCCATTAATTTTTAAGATTCCTTGTTACAGACAGTAAATTATCTGTCAGGGGAAGTGTTGACCTGATGGTGGTACTGTACGAAATGTCAGATTCATGACCCTCTGTCATCGTGCGAGGGATTGAGAGCGCAGATAAACAGTCTGTGATAGTTGAGACGCTTCTCTAATTCCCTCTCGGTGTGTATACGCACACACACACATAGTTATTTCACCCAGTGTCACATCAGCTCTGTTGTGGCTCACATACATGTTCATCATTGCTGATTTATTCTTAGCTCACAACCACACATGCTGCTATCAGTCACCGTGTAATTGCCGATCATTGTCTCTGTGTGCTCAGATGACGGCAGCTCTAGATCACATATGTCTGTGCTCTATGTGTGGGTTCACTGTGTGCTATTTGTGGTTTCAAGGTATTACATAAGAGCTGATTCTTCTCCCTCTTTCTGTTTTCCATCTTTTTTTTTTTTCTGTGTGTGGTTCATGTTGCTGCCGGGGAGAGAGAGAGAGTCCTGCTCCGTCCACTCCAGGATGCTGTCTCTCTCTCTGACTGTTTAAAGACATGTGCTTCCTGCGTGTTATTGTACGTCTAGAGGCGAGTTTACAACTTCAAGGTGTGGGAGAGTAAACAGTTCGAGCAGCACAGGACGACCGTTGGATTTGAGTGGTGCTGCGTCAGGGGCTGTCTTTGCTTCAGGCTGATCATGTCCTTGCAAGACATACAGGTTTATTATCTCCTTTGCAGTGAGAGTACAAACCTGTCTGTCCTCTCAAAACATGCTGAGTGTTAAAAAAAAAAGAGGGGGGGGGGGGGACAAAGGAGAGAAAGGAGACAGGAATGTTTAAGAAAAACAACAGCATGTCACAGTCCAGCCCTGCCCCAAGACTCACGATCTTTACATTTTCTTTGAATCTTCATTGTCAGAATATTTGCATCCTCTCAGTCTGTCTCTCCCCATTTTTAATTAATGCTGTTTTTCCATCTGCCACGGGTTTTAATTTGCTCCATTTATCACTCCAGCTATGACAGATTGAACAGAGACTCTTTCTTTGTGTTCACCAGCGTGTGACATTATTTCTCAGTGTGTTGGTGCATGTATTCATCTATCTGCCTGCCCGTCCCTGTGGACCAGCTCAGCGGTGGGCGCTTTCTGCCTTTTTCTTTCCACGTCTCCACGTGAGTGTTAAACAGCAGGAAGTGCAAATAAACAAGAAAAAGCATCTCTGCTACTTCTCTTTTCCCTGTTCACCTTTTCACCGTGACTCAACCATCCTCCCTTTATCAGATTAGTCATGGTCCACGTTTTTTCAAAGAGTACATCTCATCTGGCCTAGATACATGTGTGTGTGTGTGCGACCAAGAGAGAGAGAGAGAGATGTATGAATATGAAAGCCTGGACTTAAAGTTACATAAGCCACCCATGAACAGCCACAGAAGCAAATGTGTGTGTGTGGGTGAAAGTGTGTGAGCAGCGATGAGCGCTTTCATCCAAATAGGTGCACCATTTTTTCTATTGAACCTGCGTTTGCCGTATTGATTTGCTGGCTGTCTGGCCTGGATATTCTCTGTCAACAATAGATCCTCTGTAGGTTTGGTCACGCGTTATGGAGTTAACGGCTACATTTCCTGCTCAGATGTTGCCTGTTTGTGTGGTTTTTAGTAAATGTGCTACTCCTTCACTGCTGAGAATATCTTGTTGCTCTCGGCTCCCTTTTTATTCATCCTGGGAAAATTAGTGCTCTTTTTTTGGGCAAAGCTTTACTGAATGTCACAATCTCAGTAATCCACATTCTCTGCTGGGAGCTGCCGAGTAAACAAACCATTAACAGCTTAAACTACCATAAAGACTCATGGTGGACTGCCCAAACTTGTAAGAGAAAATTCCTTCAGTTTGGTTAGTAAAAAGAGATAATTCCTGTTTATAGTTTGGGCTTTACTGCATTTAACTCTGTAGATTTACACTATGAGCTGCCATCCAATCTTTACATCTTTTACAGTTTACCTCTGGCTTCATCGTTTCCTCCCGTTTCTTTTCATCTCCTCTTTCTCGAGGACACAAAGTCTGGTAGTCTGACTTTGCCTCTTAAAACAGGAAGTATCGCCTCTTCTCTCCTCCCCCTCACAATTGAGAAACTGAGAGCATATTGGGGAGGGGAGTTGAGTCGATGTCTGCTAACCAGCTGATCGTCCATCCAGACGGAGAGGGAGAGGGGAGGGGAGGGGAGCAGAGAGAGGAGTGACTACTGATGCTCCAGTAATCCGTGCTGTGTGAGTCAGTGCTGTGGAGAGCAGAGCAGCAACAACAGCAGCAGCAGCAGCGTGAGGCACGTTTCCCTTTCACGAGAGTCAACAACGCAGAAGAGCAGGATGGGAAAGCTGAGCGGCTGAGCGAGAGGAGGAAGTGAGCGAGCCATATAGAAAGCAAGACAGGCAGAAGCTGACATTAGGAGGGCGAGAGACAAGAGGAGAGCAGAGAGACGACCGTTGGGAGATCGCTGAACCTGATGACAGCAGCGACAATAAAAACTAATCCAGAGGAAGAGGAAGTTCACCGTTACATTTCGGAGGTGGCAGCAGGTTTAAGGCTCGACACAGCGCAGGGATGTCCTGGTTGTCTCCGGTCCAGTGGGCCAAATGGACATGGTCAGCGGTGACTGGGGGTGCCGGTGAAGAAGGGCAGCCCGGATGTCATGATGACAGAGAGGACAAGTAAGAGGGCTAGGCCACAATGTTTGTGTGTTCAAGAGAGAGTGAATGTAGAGAGGCAGCTGGTTTACAGCTGTGTCCGTGTGAGAATTAAAAAAAGAGATATCTGTAAAGAAAAGACAGATTTTTTTCTGTATTTGCTTCAATTCAAACAGCACCAGATTGATCGTGTGCATGTGTGGGTGTTTGTGTGATGACTGCTAGATTCCCCTGAGTCATACTGACAGGTGGTGGATATATACACACACACACACAGACAAACTCACGGATGCTGTCCGTGTTATAATCTCTAATTCTTCTCCCTGCTGTGGCTCCCGGTGCTGGACCATGCTGTCATTGGCTAAAAACAGATTCTTCGTCAAAACAACAGTCGGCCTGCTGTGCTTTGCTTTGTGCAGCATCCTGTTTCTTTTTACGAGACACAACAACACTGAGGATCAGATTGACACGGGCTGTTTTTATGTGTGTCTCAGTGTGTGTGTGTGTCTCAGTGTGTGTGAGGGCCGTATGGCAGTTGGGGAACAGTTGCTGAAAGTTGGGGGAAGGGAAAAAAAAAGCCACAGTTTCCAGAGCTTTTGATTCCTTTTCTGTCCATTTCTAGTTTCTAAGTAACCATCCAAGACCGCAGCCTTTGGGGCCATCACTGGGACGTGATCCAATGTGTGTGTGTGTGTGTGTGTGCATGGTTGGTGGGGGGTGGGTTATGTATATGAGGATTAGCTCCTGCATGGTGTTGTTTGTATAGAGCTCCGGCGTGTGTGAATGTGTTTGTGTGTGTGTGTGTCTGTGAACTGGTATCAGAGATGTGGTTGTTGGGTTGTGGCACCGCTGGCTCGGTTCCGTCGTGTGCTGTTTTTCATTAGAGCGCGGACGTTTTGATGTGAGCTCAAGCGGCTGGGAACGGGTGCACTCTCACACACACACACACACACACAACCACACACACACACACACACACACACACACACACACAACCACATAAACTCTCACTCTCCCTGTCTCCCCCTCTCTTTTTGTCTCCACAGTTTGGAAATAAATTTGGGCTGGGTGTCTAGGCAGCTGACACAGCAGACCAAAGGACTCTGTGTGTGTGTGTGTGTGTGTGTGTGTGTGTGTGTGTGCGTGTGTGTGTGTGTGTGTGTGTGTGTGTGTTTGCGTGTGTGTTTGTGTCCTCTTTGAGGGCCAAAGGATGCAGGTGGCCTTGCAGGACTTCACTTCCTCTCCTCTCCCTTCCTCCAGCTTCCTTTAAAATAAAAAGCAGTTTGTTTATATTGAGCAGCTTAGAAAGGCTCAGATCTATTGTTCGAACGTCACCTTAAGAAAACAGAAGATTGATGTTGGAAAGCCGACGCTTATTTGTTAGAATGACACAACATTGCAACACACAACCTGGACATTTGCTGTTTTATGTGGCTGTTTGCAGCCGTCACATGCGGTTATTTAGACTGATCAACAACAGAGACAGTGGCCCGCTGTTTGAGAAGCATTTATCGCTTTTCAAACAAGGCAATGTGATTTATTCTTATATTTCTAATTCACTTCATGGGAATGGTTTATTGTGTTTTATGGATCCTATTTGTCAGTTGTGTGCAATTTCAAACTGGAGATTAGATCATTAGTTCCAGATCACTTGCCAAACCCTCAAGCTGTGACCGCTCTCTCTTCTGTCGCCTCTTCTGTCTTCCTGAATGATGTTTTGTTAATGTCTTCCTCTCTCTTTCTCTCCACAGTTCAGACTCGGAGGGGACCTTTGAGACTCCGGAGGCAGAGTCTCCAGGTGTTGTGAAGCTACTGGGCCAACTGGACAACTCCAACCACACAGGTGAGCTGGCTCAGCTGTTTGGCTGACCAAGTACTCTGACACCGCTCAGGTAGAGTTTGGTATCAAGCTTCAATATTTTTGCTTCCACTAAAAATGTAGCGTGATTGACTGTCTGTTTTTGACAAGATTATTCCTAGATCATTCAAAATCTTGCCAAGTGTTGGCAATGTTTTAATTAAAGGAATTATGTGTATGGCTGTTTGGGTTTAGACATTAAAGAGTAACTTACCGTCAGGCTGAAAATCTACTTTCACTGCTGGTTGAATTTGGAAAAATTGAAGTAGAGCACATGCTTCCTCCACGACCCAACAGTTCCCTTTAATTCAATCAAGCCTAATCCAATATCAACTCAATAGCCCTGCATCATAGAATTTAAACCACCTGTGACTGCTTAACCTTCATTTTATGTCACTAGATCTGTAACAGCCGACCACGAGAACAACGAAACAATGCAGATGCAATCGTAATCTGCATTTGAAAAAAACAGATTTTGCTCAGGATCCACATCAAATTGTACTCACCAGCTGCAGAAATACACCCAGGATCCATACACTTTCCCTCACAATGTAAAAGAAAGTGACCACATTAAAGTTAATGGAATCTGCCCATTCTACATCCAGATTTCATCAAAATCCGTTCAGTAGTTTTTTTGTGATCCTGCTGACAAACATAACATCTTTGGCAGAGGTGCTTTAAGGCCCGCAGTGAAAGGTTTACCTCATGAAATTGCCTTGATTCAGATCAAGACATTGCAAGGAAGCTTAAATGGAAACAGAAGATTTACGTCTCACTTAGTTCCAGTTATACCTGTTAAAGCGAATACTTTCACTTTTATGTGCCCAGCGTTTGAGATATTTGTCTTTAGTCCTAGATGTATTTTTGTTATTATTTTTTGGGGGGTTTTATGATACTTAAATTGCAGCAAAATAATTACACTAATGTCGTCACGCCCTGTCTGGCCCGCAGTGTTCCTCGCAGTGTTGACCACAATCTCAATTCGCCTGTTTTTAATGGTCGCACAGATGTGGAGGATCAGATTACGCTGCCATCGATACAGACAGCGTGTATAAAAAGTTATTAGTAATTTAAATGAGCTCTCCTCTGTGAGGCACAGACTCGGATGTGGACTGTTAAATGGGGAGCACATAAAAGCTGTTTGAAGCTACCAAAGTGGCACACTTCTTTCCAATCCACAGCCCCCTCCTCACCCCTCCCCTCCCACTGCCCTGCTTTCACCCACACAGACATCAGTACCACACAGTACAATCCATTATTACAATAACAGATAATCCTAAGGGCTATTATCTGATGTTATATCTGAGGTTTACAAACTTTGCTTCTCCAGATATTATCAAAATAACTGATTTAAACAGTTCTGTGCAGCTATAAGGATGATAAGGTCTGCGTGTTTTGGATGTCTTGGCCATGTTTGGATCAGAACGTATGGGACGCTGTGACAGATAATAACAAGAGAGATTAATGTGTTTGTTATTGAATCCAGTTCGCAGACAATAACAGTCTCCGTTTCATGCTAAACCAGTCACATGCTCTGTACACCATCTGGGTTACTTTCATAAATAAAAGATCAGCTGTGTGGAGAAAGTGATATTCCAGCTCACTATAATTAGACTCTTTAACGGCTCAGGGGGAGAATCACTGGTTCTGTTCATCGGATCACCCGCAGGCCACAATTAAGTTGTATGTACTGTTGAACCGGGACTGAGCTGAAACCTTAGAAAGCTATTTATCTACCTGTATATCCGCTTCTCTCTCAGTGGCTCTCTGTGTCCTTTCCTCTTTTTCGTCAAGTTGTGAAACTGTAATAGAGCTCAATGTTGTTTTTGTTGCTAGGCCACGTGGTGGTGTATACTCTGCATGACTGGGTGTGGTTCCTCTGCATCTGTTCTCAGTCTCTGACGGCCGTGTGCGTGTGTGTCTGAAAGTACCCAGATTTTCAGCAGAAGCTCACATAAACTTGCATTAATTGGATGTGTGATGTAATAAGTCGCACATAAGCTGTCAGTCATGACAAACGATGTGAGAAGCTGTTACCCACCCAAGGTGAAACCACAATGACTTCATTCATGCTGAGAAGAAACACAGGAAGAGGCTATTTCAGTTTTATTATTACATGTAGTTGTGTGAGTTTTTACAGTGTGGGGGTGTATTTTTCAGTAACTGAGAGTCTTGTGTTTTCAGCAGCAGTGTGACTCAACAGAGACCAGCGTGATCTTTAGCTAGCTGTTAACGGGATGTGTGAGGACACAGGATGTGAAGCGCTCTGAGAGGAAGCCAGCAGCCATTTTAAGTGATCTAACAGGAGAAGGAGATGCCATCAGTTCAAGTTAAAATCCCTGAATGACAGATAAAATCATTAAGGAGCCA
This sequence comes from Diplodus puntazzo, assembly GCA_963678695.2. Taxonomy (NCBI): domain Eukaryota; kingdom Metazoa; phylum Chordata; class Actinopteri; order Spariformes; family Sparidae; genus Diplodus; species Diplodus puntazzo. The sequence goes on along the minus strand of OZ023159.1, from coordinate 32,278,666 downwards.
CAGGATAAGATGTGAGGTTTTACTGTTTTTGGACAGAGGAGCTGGAGGACAGATTAAGAAGATCTATTTGTCTTTGGGTCAAATGCTCAAGGAGAAGAGTTTCTTTAACATTACACTTAGCCACGAGCTAACAGGGAGGCTACATTAGGTTGTTTTGTTGGTTTGTCATCAGGATTACATAAAAACTACTCAACAGATTTCCATGAAACACGGATAGAGGATGAGTCTTGGCTCAGAATAGACCCCAATAACTTTTGCACATCCAAAGTGGCTTATCGTGTGAAAAGTCCTTTAGTTGCTATTACCATGCGTCCTCATTTGAAACACTTTATTGTGGTGTACCTCAAAGCACTGTCCTATTCTCTTTGACCTGATGATTCACTTTAAAGGTATCTCATACCAGTGCCATGCAGGTGTTATTCAATTAAGCATCTTATTTTTAACGTCTGGCATCTCAAAGAGGCTATAAACAAAACTGTTATTGTGAAAAAGCTCATTGTTAAGCTGTCATCGACCCTTTTTGTTTAAAAGCTCTAAGATCCGTTGTACACTACCTGCTCGGCACCAGACAGCACACAGACACACTCCCTAACTATTGTGTGTGTGAATGCACAACTGTTTACAAAGATGTTCTGATTAAAAGGTGGTGACATGTCTGTGTTTGTTCACAACTTGCTTCCGCTGTACCCAAGTGCACAAGTAAACAGTTGTTTTAGATCATGTGTTCCACAGCAGAGAAAACTAAATGATAATAAATCTGATTAATCCTTGGTCATCAAGTTCTTTGTCGGGTCCCAGACAGCCATGTCTCCGAGTTTATGAAAGGTCACGCTTCTCTTTCCTCTTTTATCACATTTTCCATTCTGAACTGTGTCTCAAGTTGAGAGGTTTTTTTTTTTAACTCCATCTTCATCAGCCTCGTCCGAAACGTCTGGTTTAAATTCTCCGTTTAAAATATTGGCCGTGTCCTCCAGACGGTCTTATGTGACACAGATGTTGATAATTTCGAAATTCAACTTAATAATTCAATTCAGGATCTCTTCAGGTTCATACAACTGCATACATCTGAGATCTGTTCCAGCTTTTTGTCAGCAGTAGGTCTCTGATCAGGGCTTGGTGATCGTTCCTCACTCCCGACTCAACACGAGACGACATCTGGCTCAGATCCACCTGTTAATTTGTCCTTGTGATTTTCGTTATTTCTAGTTTTGTTGTTCTTGTTTTTATTATTATTATTGTATATTATATTATATTATATTATATTATATTATATTACATGCCTGTTACTTTATTTTTTATTGTGAAGCACTTTGTGATGTCCTGCTTTTTATAATTTTTATAATTTTCATATCTCTCTGTCCTTTTCGCAGTTCTTCCTGATATGACAAACCACTTTTTGGACAAGAACTTCAACCAGAATGTGGGCCAAGTTACTTCCCAGGTGGTCGACTCCCTGAACAACCTCACCGGCTCTTCACCTAATGACAGCTGCTTTGGTTTGGACCAGAACCTCAACCTGACCCTCAGCAACAAACCCAGTCCTGGCCCTCTCCCCCAGTGTCAACCCCTCCGGCCCCCATCGCTGTCCGTCATCTCCCCGCTGAACAAACCCGACCCTTCGGAGGTGGACGACCAGGCTCCGGTGACATCCGACTCCAGCCCGGACTCAAACTTGATTCCCGGTCACGACATCGACGTGCACCCCGATTTGCTTAATGGCAACATGAACTCTGACGCTGTGCTGTCGAACACAAAACTAACCTGTGAGACCAGCAGCGCAATTCTCACGTGAGTAGAAAAAATAACAAGCATACACACACAAAAGCCCAGTGCTGTTCATCAGTCAGGAGCTGAACCATCATGAATCACAGATTTTCAAGCTGAACAAACGCTGCTCTCTCTTTTGTGGCTGTAGGGAACATTAGTGAATGCTCGCCATTGTGCACAATGAACCTGAAGTGATCAAAGTGTTCCAGTTTTAACCAGCCGTGGTGGCCTGTTGTGCGGCCTGTTTCTCTCCTGTGCATCCATTCAGTCCTCACCAGAGTTATTATAGTTTTTTTGTCATTTTGGTTGTCATTTACTTTTAGAATCTCAGTTCCCTTTTATTTTCACATCAGGGTTTTAGGAAAGTTTGTCTTGTTTTACTCCACAGATGCTGATTTAAGGTCATTTTTCATTGTTCATAACTGGATGAAGTATTTATTTTCAATAAGTGCTTGGCATTCACTGACAGAAAATGATCTGTGAATGTTTAAAGAGGTGTTAAAGTGTCCAACAATGCCCTCTTGTGGTTCAGTTAGGTTCCTGCCAAAGCAGAACCTTGACTAACATCTTTATTATCTTGGTTGACAACATTTAAAAAAAAAGCACCTGCATAATTATAATCTTCAAGCTTTTTGCGACACATAAATACAGGAAAGGGTAAACAACACACTACCACTCATATTGTTAGAAAAATCATCGCTGGTTGGAGTTCAGTATTCTGCATCAGATTCAGTACAAGTGGGTTCAAAATCAAGTGACAACTGTGCTCTTGTATTACAATGTGCACTGAGATTAGATGTAGTTTTGCTTTGTTTGTATTGATTCTTTTAGGCTAAATAAGTGGATTGAAATGGGCGACACAAGACTATATTATATAATCATTACAGAAGAGGGGTTACATCTTTTAGGTCAATGTACTGTGAATAATGTTTATTATTTCCCGTTTTTCTTCCATATTGCAGTCTTTAAATAAACCTTGAATTCTCTTTACAGTTTACTTAATTGGCAGTTTCAATCCAGTTATCCTGTGTTATTTGATGTCATTTCCATCTAATATTTCTTTTGCTTAGCAGCCAAAAGTATTTTGTAAGATTAATCCTGAACCATACGTTTGTCACATTTGGTTCAGAAACTTGCCATGAACTTTTATTCCAAACACTTTTATTATCTCTTTATGAGTGTCTTGCCAGCATAGAAAAATAAAAGGAAGCACTGCTTCACGAATGCAGGTATCATTTCATGTCATGAAACCAAAAATCAGACTTGCATTGTTGCATTGTGATCAACATGTCTTAATCAACTTACATGTTAAAGGAGTGTGTGTCTAACCTCTGTTTTTTGCTTTCATGCTGTTTATTTCATTTCAATATTTTGTTTTCAACAAGGTTTTACTCTCCAGTTAAACCTAAACTCTCCCCTGTCTACTTTCAGTCTTTTTATTTACTAATCTATAACGACCCTGCACTCACCCTGTGTTGAACCTAACCCCTGTCCCATCCTCTCCTGTGTCTTTCCCTCCAAACCTGCCTTTCTATGTACCTTCTCTCTGTCTCGCATCAGGACTGCTGAGCAAGTCCATTTCCTCTGTGTTCTGTTGTAAGTACTGTATAACCGTGCGTGTGTTTGTCACTTCAGTCCTTGCTGTTCTTAAGTCCAAGCCCACCGAGTCCACCTGCCCTAAAACCTTCCTTCTCATGCAAAGTGAAGGTGAAAAATAAGTGTAGAGTAGATGTGGAAAGTAAGAGAAGAGAGCGTGTTAGTGAAATTCCTGTAATTCCCCTTAATGATCTACACAACTGTTATTGGTCTAATTTCAATTTGGCAAACAGTCTCTCGTTAATCTGCTTTTTCTGCTGCGCAATTCAGCACTTTTAGCAGAGCATGCGAAACACAGCGCGCACACAGAGCAGAGCAATGAGGTCTGGCTATAAGGCTTTCTGTCTCTGTTGCTTTGTCCTCTTATCATAGCTGCCGTCCACCTGTTCAGACATAGAGACAGATTGATGTGGTTCGTGTTGACACTGATGTTGTTTTTGACCTTCATTCTCAGGAACTCCTGTAAAGTGAAGCAGAACCAGCCGTTGCAAGAGGACTTCATCGGACAGGTAAGAACTGATAATGCGTCTGCTGCTCATCTGACATCAGGACAGTGTGAACTCCTTAAAATGATCCAATGAGAGAGGTTGATTCAGTTTTGTTGATGCTAAAGGACGACCATCATGGAGACCACGCCACAGACGAGGAGAAGCTGGCGAGCAGTGTGGGTGTCAAACCAGACAAGGACGAAAGCAGTGAGTAAAATCAATGAGTATTGATTTTAATGCTGTGCTCATGTGTCACAAAGTTACGGTTCACACTGTGAGAGGGTACTGTGAATAGCTCAGTTATTACCCAGCTCAGTGAGGGACTCTACTGTACACAGATCAGATAACTAGACGTTAAAGTTTAGCTTTAGCTTCCCTCGATCAATACCGGCCAGCGAGGTTATCTTTCAGCATGAATCATTAACTTGTCACATTATTCTACATGGCGCTGAAACTTGTGGCTGTGTGGGTCACGAGTACAGTATGTTTGTGCTCAAACATATTCAGATTATGTGATCACACCGGTGCCTTCAGGCTGCATGTGACACAGCTTTAGTGACGGACTGATCCTTGAGAGCCCCAGAGATCCAGATGTTGATCCGTTGTACGATGTGTTTTTCTGTGAGGGTTGTTATTTTTCTAGTTTTCTTCAGAGATAGGTAACTTGCAAAAATGCACTGAATGCAATATATGAGCATTGTATGACCGCACACTCAAAGATATCTGTCATTCTACAAAGAAGTGCCTTGATTCTTTAATTATTTTTGGCTCACTGTGGGAAAACTGCCAGAGGTGTAGGTTTACTTTAAGACTTAAAGGTGCAACATGTAAGAAATGCCAGCTCGGTTTATGTATGTTGGAGAGATATTTCCTGAAATTAGCATACATACATCCAACCCCAGCCCGTCCTGTCTCGTAACACAACCTTTAGAGGCGATAATCTGTTAGTATAGCTCAAGCGTCCGTAGGTAGCTGCTGACCTCCCTCCAACCTAACACTTCTCCTGCCATAATTCCCTGCTGGGTCCCCCATCCTGGCCTGAAAACCTCCTCCTCCGGCCGATCCAAAGCTCCTTTTGTTAGCAGTGTAAATGCCACCACAACACTCCGCCAAGCTAATAGGACCATTAGCATGCAGTCAGATGAACCCACGGGCTATCCTGTGGCTACAGAAATGTAGTTTTCATGATTGGAAAAGAAAACACACAAAAGTACAGGAAACAAACAATGCACCTTTCCAATCTTAACAATGGGTCAGTAAATCCTTCTGCTTAAACAGCCTGGGTTTAAACGTTTAAATGAAACGAGTGTTTTTGTGCTTAGCAACAGACATAACTTAGAAATTAGCGGCTAATTAGCCCACTAGCAAAATGATCACACGGCCAGAATTAGTTTGTTAAAAGGCTTCATTCTGTCAAAGGGCCTCTAGTTGAATCTGTTTTTAGAGGTTTATTCATTGTGATGAACACATCGGCAGACATATTAGATTATCAGCCACAGCCTCTCTGAAATTTATTTTGAACATGTGGATCGCTTTCTTTCAGGTCCAGACTGCCATGTGACACCGAAACCTGAGGACTCAGACTGCTGCTCTATGGTAAGTTAATATGACAATCAATCATTCATAGCTGCACACTGTCATGCATGTTGTCTGTTAAAACAACTGCAACACGATGCCTCCGGTGAACACTAGGTGGGGGTAAAACACTCGTTTTTTAGTTAGAGTAAACTGTGAACATCAGTTGCAGAGAAAAACAGCTTTGACCAGACATCCTAACTAGTCCAGACATGTCCAAGGCTTAGTTATAGTTTCCTTGTCACTGTGGCACTTTGTGTTTAACTCCACAGTCAGTGGAAAATGGATTTAAAGAGTTATTAGACTGCCCAGTTTTTGTGTTTGTATCGAAAGCTGCAGCGTGATCATCTGTCTGATATGATGACCGCTCTGTGCTGTAGGACGACTTACTGTCTGCCACCATGTTCATGTACTCAGGTGACAGATGGATTTAGATTTATCATGCAGGAGATTAGCATGTGACTGTCATAATCCAGGGAAGGACAAAATGAGAGAGGAGAGAGGCAGGAGAAGGAGAAGGACTGAGATTTGTAAGAACGCTCTTTGAAAGGCAAGAGGGGTTAGAGATGAGAATGAGAGAAAGTTTGAGAAAGTGATGGAAACACATTTAATGAGAGAGAAACAGAGAGAGTTGGCAGACAGAGACAGAGACGGGAATATAATGTGTGCAGTAAAAAAATAACAACTCAGAGCTGGAAATACTCTTGTTTCATCAGTGCTGATTTATTTAGTTTCACTAAAACAAAAGTCTTTGAGTAGAATTTGCAGCAATGGTGTAAAAAGTCATAAATTGCAGTTTATCACAGAAATAAATGATCGTTTTTGTTTCTTTCTATCGCTTAACTGGTATTTTGTAACTTTCACATTCGATTTTCTCGTTTCTGGAAAAAAAAGGATAATGTGCTGCACAGAAAATGATGCATTTTATACTTCTGAAAGAAACTGTAGCATTGTGGCACTGTTAGCATTTCTATTATTTGAAATATATGTAGTTAAAGTAAATATTAGAAGAGTAAATGTTGAGTAATAAACCAATGATGAGAAAATGTGGAAGTTGAAAGTCGAGATAAGACTGACCAAAAGTTTTACAGCCGTGTTTGTGGAGACTTAAAGACAAAATGGAGGCTGTTTTTTTCTTTCTTTCTGTCTTCTTCTTTTTTTTATAAATACCCTTTGAAATGCTTGAAAGGTCGAGCACATAATTATTTTCCCTCTGCCCTCAGCAGTACGAGGAACCATGTAAGCTGAAGTCGGGGGGAAGTGAAATGCAGAAAACAGGAAGTCAGGTGCTGGATTCCATCTGCATCAGCGAGGCAGAGAAAGAGGCCGTTCTCACCCTGATTAGAGAGGAGGTACGCGCTTTCATCACGCTCATCCAACATGAAATATGTTATCAGTGTGTCTGTGTTTCGCCCCAGTGGATCTTTTCTCTGATTCTCTGAATGCACAGTTCAGCTCACAGCAACCATCTGTTTTCAGATCATCACTAAAGAGGTGGAAGCAAACGACTGGAAGAAAAAGTGTGAGGTCAGCAGGCAAGAAGTCACTGAGATGAGGTTAGAAAACACACTCTTGTATCCTTAAAAGGTCATAAATTTACCACTTCTATATCATTTTTAAATAATGAGGGCTTTGTCCTGTCTTAAAGACTCACCAGTCTGTCAGAAGGTTAAGTAAGACTTTCGTATTTTCTCTTTTTACAGGAAGATTGTTGCAGAATATGAGAAGACAATCGCTCAGATGATCGGTGAGTCAATCAATTCACTGGTTGCTGTAGTGACTTTAGTGCCACAAAGCACACATTTCACTTTGTCTTCCAGTGTTTCCTCGTGAGTGAAAGCAAGAAAGAAGTTCTTCAGCGCTCTGAATAACGTCTTCTTCTTTGTTTCTCTCAGAGGACGAGCAGCGCAACAAACAGACTTCCCAGAAGGCTTTGCACGACGTGACGATGGAGAAGGAAGCTGCCTTGACCGACCTGAACTCCGTGGAGCGCTCTCTCTCCGACGTGTTTCGCCGTTATGAAACGATGAAGAACACCCTGGAGGGCTTTAAGAAAGTAAGAGGGGTCGTAGGAGCTGAGGTGATCAGCTGATAAAAACTGTGGCGCAGTGAAGGTCAGATTAAGGCTGGAAGGTATCGTGTAATTAGGGGCAGTGGTCGCTGAGGCGGGAGGCTAGCAGGGGTTTACATAGAAGGTCACCACATACTGTAAATCTTGCCCTCAGCTTCATGAATAACCCACAGCTCGCTTACTCAGCAACTGCTGTGGAAAAACCCCTTGATTTAAGCAGTTTACCCACAAATCTTAGCCCCCGGTTGACCCGCAGCTGGTTTAGAGCAGCTGCTCGTGGGCGAACAGGAAGCTGCGGTGGAAGCTTCCAGGAGTAAATGTGTGCAACCTCAGGAATTCAGAAAGTAGAAGGAGAAGAGCCTCCAATGTTGTTTAAGACCGGAGTGTATATTTCAGATAAATAACTGAAGTTGTTCTACGTTTCCTCGTTTAGAATGAAGAAGTGCTGAAGAAGTGTGCTCAGGAGTATCTGGCCAGAGTCAAACAGGAGGAGCAGAGGTACCAGACGCTGAAGCTCCATGCTGAGGAGAAACTAGACAAGTACGGAAAGACTTTAAAGTTTAAAGTTTACTGTCAAGACCTCTATGGGCTCAAAACATCTAATGATTTTTATTATTCCACGTATCTCTCAGGGCCAACGAGGAGATCGCTCAGGTGCGTACAAAGGCGAGCTCAGAGAACATGGCGATGACCGCCAGTCTGAGGAAGGAGCAGATGAAGAACGAGTCTCTGGAACAAGCTCTGCAGCAGAAGGTAACCGACATCTTCATCTTTCATCGATGCAGATTCTTGATTCAACTTCAGTACAAGATTTATTTTATTCATTATGTTGTGTTTTCGTGCTGTTGGTAGATGTGTTACATGTACGTATTAACTCCTTCGTTTTGTCGTTATAGAATCAAGAGATCGAGGAACTCACCAAGATCTGTGATGAGCTGATTGCCAAAATGGGCAAAATAGACTGAGCGACGCTCCCTGTGAGTCAGCCACCGCCGTCCCTCCGGTCCTGCCTAACAGTGCCGCCCTGTGCATGCACCCAGCCAACAAGCAGCTCTCATACCCTCTGCCAGCCCCGCATCAGAGACTGCTCATGTACAGATGTCTAGAGTAACTTCCTGTAATACTACAATTTGCACTACTTGCGACCAGATTAAGACGAGTCTGTACATGCTAACTGTTGTTTGGACTCTGTTATATGTTTGTGGTCACATTGTTTTTTTTTTTCCGCCATCTGGGCCTCTTGTGCTCTCGCCCATCGTGCCAGTGAACAACCTGCCCGTGACTCAACTTTAATTCCCAGCAGCTTAGCAGATAAATTCCCAGCGACTCCTCCAACAGGATGACATCATGCAGGCTGGGGTTGTTTTGGAGTCGCATTTAAGCAAACTATCCTGACAAGGGTTGTTTTATATTAAAGCTTCGATCCACAAAATGTATTTTTCTATGAAGTAAATAAGGATTTTACTCTGAAGGAGCAAAGCTCAGGGGTATTGTGTCGAGCAGAATGAGGTCAGGGTTAAAGTCAAGCTGCACAAGAACTGGAGGAAAGGATTTAGGATTGTTTGAGGAAATAGAGTTTAGGATTATTGATGAAATACAGTCGTCCTCTGAGGCTTTGCGTTGGTAAGGAGTGACACTGAAACTGCAACAAGTGTGGACCACATGTCAGTGAAACTAAAGCTGCAAATAATTCACAGCCTTTGTTTTTTACCCTGTTACACTACGACACAGAGAATCCGCCACAGAGAAATATAATAACCTGACAATCATAGACTTTCCTGTGATTCTACAAACATCCACACAGTCAGTAAAGACACAACTTTATCCTGAAGAGGTACGTTAAATATCCTGTGTTAAGAATCCTGAACACCTGGAAATAGTTTTACAGTAATGACTCTATATTTTGGTCGGAGATATTTAAGAAAAAAAACATTATAAGATTAGCAAGTGCTGCAATATGTCAAGAATTCTAAATGTTTTAAAAACCATCACTGTGTCACAGATTGAGTATCAAGTAATCACATTTACCACTTTGCACAAGAAGAGTTTGAGAGCTTTGTGAGAGTTTCTGTCTGTTGAGTATTAACAGCACTGCTACCAGTTATTCTGCAGATAAATGTTACTCTCTGCATGTTTATTTTCATAGCTTTGTATTTTCTCAAAACGCAGATTGTTTTTCTTAACACGCCAGTAAAATCTAGTTGTGTTGTGAGTAAAAAAAGGCTGCGACTTAGAACTGGTGCCAACGTGATACCTGAGTTCTGATTTTAACACTTTATTTGTATTTTGTTTTATTTTAGCTTCTCGTCTTTTCTGTTAAGAAGATATTTTGGGGGTTTTTTTCCGCTGAACAAAATAAGCCAATAAACATCTCTCAGGGCTCCCACTCGTCCTGGAAAATCTGGAAGACAGTTGACCAGTTTTCCAGTCATGGAAAATTAAAGAAAAAGCAGAATGTCCTGGAAAATCTTGTGTTGACCTGAAACATAATCTTAACTCCCCTAAACTACACAATACAGTATTATGTATTGTCGTTTTAAGAGACTTCTTTTTTATATTTACTTGATGAAAGTAAAACTTCCAGCAGCCCGTGGTTACTGGTGCTCGTGCAGCCATGGATAATACACTGTAGTTCACAAGAGAAAAAGGCGTCGGGGTTATAAATTGATTAATTAAGGAACATATTAGTGGAGTCGTACCTGCTTGATCGTCAGTCCTGGACAGTGATCTCTAGAAAAGAGTGGGAACTCCGTCTCTGCAACATCGATGTTCACTGAAGGCTTCACACAGTATAAAATATAAAATGTGTCAAAGAAACTGAAACTAAAGAGTGAAAAGACTAAAAATCTGAACTTTTGATACTTCACAGTTTTCAGTATTCAGTTTATGAAGTTTGTCACTGCTGTTAAAGTTTTAATATCTGATATTCATCCTCTTGACCACCATGTAAATCCACGTCTGACACAAACCCACTGCCAGTTTATGTTTTGTGCCACTTTAATATTGTTTTGCTGCTTTTCGGCCGGTTCTTTAACTGTTTGTATTTGTAAATTAGAAAAAACAGCGATTTCACATTTGTGTTGACACTTTGAGGACCCGGTGTACGTGAGTGTACATTTGCTTGAATAAAAAATAAACGTTATTTGTTCTACGATACGTTTTTCTGACTTGTGTTTTTTTGTCGTGATTACTTCTGTGTGTCTGTGTGTGTGTGTCGGTATGTTGTTTTTAGTGAGGATCCAAACGGGAGGCAGGCCGGTTGAGAAACAAAAAAAGCGAGCTTTAGAAGCTGCAGTCAACAAATCTAAAATCCAAATTGTGAGTGACAAAAGGAAGGCAACAAATCAGGAGTGATCTGAGAGCAAAAAGTAGGAACCAGGATGACACGAGGATGCAGGCAGCAGATCAAATCTACCGAAATAAAACAAGGACCCAAACCATGACGGTCGTGTTTGTCGGTATGTGTGTCATGGAGATGCACAGTGTTTACATCTCACATCCCAGCTGAGGCTGAAGTGACGTGAGTGAATAATGACCTTGAGCTTTTTGTGGGAAACTTCTTCATTCTTCTCCTTCTTCGTCTTCTTCTTCACAGCTTCATTCTTCATCCAAAAAACTATCAGTTGTTTACAGAAACACTGCAGTGGCCTCAGAAGACGGTTAATCACAACACTGATACCTTCAAAACACTCCTGCGTCTCTCCCTGTTAAAGCTCGCTTTGTTAATTCCATTACCGCAGGATGCTGGCGGTGCAGCATAGATGCAGATTACAGAGATAAGACCTTAATGCCTTCAGACAACCCCCCGATGTTGCCTCCATCGGATCCTCCTCAGTTCATCCACTCTTCCTCTGGACTCCTGAAGACACAGTGACCCATCAGCCATCTTGAAGCCATGAAGACCGCTCTCGTCCTTCTGCTGTTCGTCTCTCTGGCCTGCCACAGTAAGTTTTTCAACAAAGAAAACCTGGATTTTGGAGTTTTTCTTTCAGCAGCAGCAGAAGGATTGAGTTGATTAGCAGCTGGAAGGAGTCACAGGAACTCGGATCTGTTCTGTTCTCGAGGAAGAACTCTGTGGAAGATTTGTTTAACTTTTTCTGTAATGTTTTTGCTGTGATATCGTCCATATATCACAAGGTTCGAATGACGTATGTGTCGGCGTAATCGGCAGTAAATTCAGCCTGCATGCTGGATACAGCTTAAAGGGCAGCTCCACCAATTTTACACATTAAAGTGTGTTTGCAGGGAGAACAGCTGCGTATGTGGGAGAAAAAAATAGTAGTATGAAGCTTTTTGTGGCTCCTGAAGAAGCTGCGTGTAATCTGATAAATTGGCTCCAGTGATGTCACTCGGTGACTGAGCTGCATTGTGGGTAATGGAGTGCTCACCTTCAGGCTGGGGGAGTAACAGGATACATGTAATGGGATTATGTACTTAGGATACCAAAAAAAAGGGAATTTTATTCCAGTGAAGTTACAGAAAAAAAGATACTGACAGGGTTCAATTTAAAAACAAATCGCTCTGTTTGACAGTGAAACTAATTAAGAATAAATACAAAAAATCATAAAACTCTCGTCTTTAATTGCATATGTTTGATATTGAGGTAGAGTAATGAAAAGTTAGATAACTTTGATATTGTGACACTTGGATTAGGTTACTGACTACATTTTTTAACAGGCTCTATTGTAATACATTTTTAAAATAGCCCTCCCAACCCGGCCTTCATTACCCACAATGCAGCTTGGCCACCAAGTGACATCACTGCAGGATATTGATCAGATGACGCACAGCTTGCTACTGTTTCACACATGCAGTTACACTTTCATGTGCACAATTGGTGGAGTTTCCCTTTAATTCTTGCCAAATCTAACAGGTTCTTGTCACAGATTGCAGCTCTGATTGTGTGCAAAGAGTCATGAATCTGAGCCTTGACGTACCTGCAAGCATGTGCGTGTGTGTGTGTGTGTCTGATTGTGCACACCTGCCTGTGAATACACTACATGCTTAATCTCATGTCAGGTGTTCTCTCTTGTTCCGTCTGCCAAGGCCAGGCCCTGAAGTGTCACACATGCGTGGCGTCCAATGAAGAGGACTGTAACCGACAGGGCTCCACCTCCTGCCCTCAGTACGCCGACGCCTGCTCCACCATCACAGGACCCAGTGAGTGAACACACACACACACACACACACACACAAATCATGGAGAAAAACATGTAGAACACAGGTTTGATTTGGTTGAATCCATTGTTGTTAAGCCTCACTAGAGGTCAGCATAACACCGACAGCTCCTGTGAGGCAGCCGTTAGAATAGTGCTCACGTGTTTCCATCGTCAGAGAAGATGATTTACAGGAGACATGTCGCTGTCTGTTTGTTTATGTGTGTGCGGATGTGAGTGTGCGATTATAAAGCCAGCCTCTCGTCATTTGAGGTTTCTGGATGTCATCCCGGTAGTTTTAAGATAACCACAGACCTCTGTATGCCCATATGTGTGTGTGTGTGTGTGAGTGAGAGAAGAGTGAGAGTGTGGGAGGGAGTTCATCGGGTTCAAAGCTTCATACCAAGTTAGCACTCAGCCTTCAATCACATCAAAGTGATTCAAACCGTGAACGTCTGCCGGCGTCACCCGTCCCCTTTTTTGTCTCCGCTCTCATTTCCAGACACCGTGATGAAGTCCTGCACGTACAAGGGTTTCTGCGACAAGGCCCACGGCGGCAACTCCGGGGCCAAGATGGAATGCTGTTTCGGCGACGACTGCAACGGGCCCCACAAGAGCCACAGCCACGGGGACCACCACCACAACCACAGCGGCGTAGGGGCTCTGGCCTCCAGTCCGGTCCTGCTGGTCGCGGCCCTGCTGCTGCGCGTGGCCTTCAGTCAGATGTGAACGCCTCCGTCACATCCATCACCCTCCCCTCCTCCCCCCTTTTGTCTGTTTAATCCAGTCATCTATGTTGTCCGTTTTGAGATTTTTAATCTAGGTTTACAAAATAAAGGATTCTCGTGGCGGAGAGATTTTTAAGTGGTTTAAGACAGAAAAGTGTGTTTCTGTCTCATTAATGCAAAGTTTCTACTCAACGCCTTTTATTGACCTGAATAGCAACCTCACTGTCTTTAGTGGTTCGTTCACTTTCAGCTCGCAGGCGACCTGTGAACCTGAGAGTGTTTGTGGTGAAGAAAATGTGTACAAAGTGAAGTGCGCTCACCCAGTGTTGGTGGAGCTGGTGGGACTCGGGTGTGGTTTCGGTAGGTGCTTCCTCAGTAGGAAGCTCGTGCAAAAAAGCCTACTGAGCATTTTAACACCACAATCATTGCAAAATGTTGTAATCATGACTTGTTTAGCGTTCCAATTGTTCATTTTCGTTGTGCATGCAAGCTAGTTTGAATAAAGATACAATCACACCCTTATTTTTGTGCATGTGTTGTGTTGTGTTGTGTGGGTAAGATCTTGACATTTGACACCCCACACTTGACCTTTTAAAAGCCAGAGACGATGAATATGTGTTTACGTTAATGCCCCCTGATTGCGTAGTCGCGCAGAGAGAGAAAACAGTCTGACGGCTCTTCAGCAGAGAACAGGGGCGTGCGTGGAAACTTCAAGACTTCCTTCTTGCAGCCGTGTAAGTCGAATCCTGTGCAGTCGCCACAGGATATGAAATCAGCGAGGTAAGTCTCCCTCCTCATGCAGGTCATATGACGTGCAACCACTTCCTCTTAAACCGGCCGCAAATTTAACTAAGAGAAAAAAAAAAAGCAAAACAATAATTCCTGTAAATGCAGATATTTACTCACAAAGGTGTCAGACTCAGCGCCACGAGTGCACGTCGGTACATGTGTGCAAACTCCTTCAACTCGACCTGTCGACTTGACTTTAGCGTTGAAACCAGGAGGTCAGGTCGGCTCATTAAAGGACTCAAACTGCTACTGTCGCCTTTATGTAACGCTGGAAAAACAGTGAAGAAGACGAGCATGTTGCATCGGTTGTAACACCCCTCAGGTTCAGTGTTTCCCTCATGTGTTTCTTCTCTCTGATGGTGAGATGAAACTGATATTGGTTTGCTCTGCTCAGAGGTGTTACTTCGCAGTGTTCATCACGGCTGACACTCTCAGGTCGCTGTTCTACATGTTAAAACTGAACCAAAGACTCTCAGAGAAGCTTCTGAACAGGGTTTATTTATGTAAAAACACAGAGACAAGTAGCTGTGATGTTTGTGCCACATGTCGAGTTCATACTCCAAACAAAAAGGGGGGCTACATGTCACCGAACAGCTAACTGCTGGTAAATGAAGCTGCCACTGGCTAGTTAGCTCAGTTAGCTGTGCAGCTAGTGGTCCTATTCATCAAGTAAAGGCACATTTACAATGTGAATGTTGGTAAGACAGGTGGATTTTATGGGAAGGTGCTGATTATCAGGAGGGCAAGTTAATCATAATGAATCCTATCTTGTTTTTTAAGATGAAATTCTTATGTGACACAGTTTGAATCCTTGTTATATTTTTCACACAGTGGATTGTTGAAGACGTTTTTATGCTTAAGAGAACAAAAATATACAAATTGATGCAGTATTTCTCCACCAACCACAACTGACACTGTAAAGAAAGCTTTGGTACAACAATTACAAGCAATGTCTAATTTACAGTCAATATATTTGAACAGATGAATCAATAAAATGTTTAAATATGTCATTTTTTAAAGTAATTTTCTATTACTATCCCTACTTTTTTAGCTGCATATTTCCTATATTTTGGTTTTCGTATTGCTTTTACACTTAAAGGTGCAACATGGAAGAATTTGAGTTGAAAACATTCACAAATCAACAAACAGAATATAAGAAATAAAAGTTCTGATGTCAAGATGACGATGCATCACGTTGCAAAGAAATTAAGGCCTACTGAAGTTGGCATGCTAATCAGCTAGCCGATTAGCTAGCTGCACGGCTAACAGAGCTAAATAGCTAAAGGCAGTTACAGTTAGCAGCATGTAGGCATTTATACTTGTGCACTGGTGTGTTTGAAGCTGGCGGTGGCGAGCGGATCGATAGTTGTACTTTCCCCGTTAAACACACCAACTCCTTCAGCTCACAGCTGTGTGCTGGGCCAGTGGACGGCCGAGTGTCTACAGGGAGGACGGTCCCTCCAAAGGTACCGAGACCTGGTTTTGGCGAGCCCACGTTTGCCACAAGGCAATTTGGACATGTCGGCCCTGTCCAGTCCAGAGATCCTTACAGTGTTCAGGACACAGTGTGTAAAAGTGATTCTGCAGAAATGAACCACATGAGACAAATAATGTGTTTTTTATTTATTTAAAGTATTTAAACCTGTTCTACTAGAACCAACAAATAAAAGTATGAACCTGAACATTAGCATCACGTGACCTCTTTAATTGCAGGAAGTTCTTCTGTTTGGCACATCATCATCAGCTCCTGTCACCTCCTGACAGCTGAATGAATGACGCTATTCTTCACTGTCTTCCTGTTCGTCCAGTCTGACGCCACTTTTCTTTTCTTTTCTTTTTTTGGTATCTGCTCATTTATATGAAGTGGATTCAGCTCCGGTGTGTTTCTGTCCGCGTGTGTGTTTGACTGGAGAGACGAGCAGGAGGCGACGTGTGCGCAAAAGTTACTGCGCACGTCAGAAATAAAAGTGAGGAAGCTGCATCGCCTCTCCTGTCTGAAAGAAAACATAAATAAACTGTTCTGTTTAGTTCCTCTTCTGATCTGAGAGGAGGAGGAGGAGGAGGGAGGAGGGGGAGGAGGGGGAGGAGGAGGAGGACCCGGCCGGAGCAGACAGGACGCATAGATCACATCCGGGGCTGGTTTATTCTAATAACCCGAAACGACCAACCCGGAAAAAAGACAAGTCTCCTGTAATCCGATCACACAAACAAACAGACGGGAGTGTGGGAGTGAGGCTGCACGCCGGCCTCGTTAATGCGCGCTGATTGTGGAAGCTGCTCAGACTTTTTTGTTGACTATGATCCAGACCGTCGTCCGGACTCGACTCTCTCCTGTCTGCCGCTGCGGCGCTGCGCGGGGCGCTGGCTGTGGCGCACACTGACTCTCCACAGCAGGGTGAGTAGTCAGTCGACAGTGGCACTGTGTGTGTGTGAGTGTCGTTGTGTGTGTGAGTGTGTGTGTTGCCTCATGTCTCGGTGTGTGTGTGTGTGTGTGTGTGCTGTACAGTAGGTGTGGCAGGGCCGAGGAGTCGTTGGGATCCGGTGAGTCAGTGCGGATCATCTGAGCTGAACTAATCCGTCAGGTGTCGCTGAGCTATTTTTTTCTTCTTCTTCCCCCTGCATCATTTTGTTTTTAAACTTCTGTCCTCGAAACTTTTTTAAAAATCATCCAGTGGTTTGAGACTCGTGTCTGCTGATGTGGTGCAACACTGAGAACATCCAGCTGTCGCCAGAAAACTCTCCAAAGTCTCTCCAACAAACTTCTTTTTTAAAGATATTCAGTTTTATGCCAAACTTTGAGGTGTTTCATTCAACTAATTCTGTCTCATGCAGAGTTTTAAGAACATCTCAAAGTCCCGTGTGAGTAAAAGTAAAGAGATCAACGCTGAAATATTAGTTTGATTAAAGTTAAAGTCATTCATCGGTACAGTATTCGAGTAAAAGTATTAAAGTATCTGATATTAAGTGTACTTGAATGAATGAGTGACAGACGAGGAGTTGGTCGAAGCAAAACTTCTCTTCCGTTCTCACTTCTATATTATTTCAACAAATTCTCTAATTTATTCACAACTAATACAAAAACAGCTATCCTCAGGTTATTTGCCACCACCACAGTATCAAAAGTACACATAAAAGTACATTTTACACATATTTAGTTATTATTTCAACAGATATTGCGATATAATTCACGATTATTATCGCTGATTACGTTGAGTTATTGAAAAAGAAACAGTAAAATCGTGACGGTGTGGCAACAAACATGTTTCATTACAGCTGGAGAACGAGGATTGTAGGCCAGAGCGACGACATCTCATTAAACACACGGTTTGTGACACATTTCACTCTTTTTATAAGATAACTGCAGTTCTTGCGATAAGGATATTGTACTTAGTCAGACTGCGATTAGATTATTTTGCGGTTAATTGTGCAGCCCTGACGTAAACATTCTGTGTGTTACCTGTTGGTGCAGCAGACAGTCTGCAAAGTGACAAACTAAAAAGTTCAGTATTTGTCTCCAAATTGTTGTGAAGTGGAAGTTCAGTGGCACAAGATGTGAATAAAGTAAAAGTTCCTCAAGATTGTACTCGTATAATAAAATATTGTACTTTTTACTGAGTTACATACAGAGTGAGGTTTTTTTATTAACTAAACAATTTACTTAATTATCCAAAAGCAGAGGAATCAAACACAGAATCAGCGATGACACCTTGTATTAAAGAAGCATTTTCAACATTTTAATGTCCACACATAACCATCAAAGTGAATAAAATGAGGTTTAAGATATTAGTAATGATTGAAGTGCAGCCGGTCACTCTTCCTGCCTCCACTCGCCTATTTCACTTTCTTATTTCACTTTCCAAATTAAGAAGTTACATCATAAAACATGTGATGACTGCAGACGATGGTCACACCTTCATCGTAAAGCTTTCAGCAGACTCTCTCAGTGAACAGAAAGTTAGAAAAGAAATGCAACATTTTGTATTCAGCCAACAACGATCCGGAAACATCGATGCAAAGCGAAAACATCGAATCGCGTCACCGCCATCGTTAAGATACGCCTTTATTTTGAAATTCCCGTGGCATGTCTGTGTTGGACAAACATCGTCTCGTATCGTGATCGTCACATAAACAACCCATTTCATGCGAAGAAGAAGAATCTTTCACACAACACGGTGAAGCAGGTTTCTCGTTGGAGCAGAACAAAACCCGGCGGCTCGACTCGACAGCTCGATGTCTCCGAGCGCTTTATCGCCGCAGTCGATCGCCACAAGAACCAAAACCAGCAGCAGATGAAATAAGATACGAGTGGGATGAGACAAAAAAAAATCAAGACCACAGCAAAAAAAAAATACACACAATCCTCCCTGATAACTTTTGTACAGTCCCCTAAAATATGGAGCACGTGAAGATGTTATGAACATGAACAGGAAGGTGTTTAAAATAGATTTAACCAGCCGGGGTCAAACGTAAAGATGGAACCGCTGAGGTTTATTCTCACTCGCGCCGTGTGTTTGTTCGACTCCGTCTCTGTTAATCAGGAAAGTGGTAACACCGATAAAAGCAGATGTGTAAACTGTGTGTAGGTGGGTTTCACTTCGCTGCCCTGGATGTGGTGAAAAGGCACCGACACCGATATCACCGCTGTGATCTGAACACCGTGTTCTCTCTCATCACAAGTTCCCACTCTAATGGATGTCAAATCTCACATTAACGCGCACACGACGGTCTAAAGTTTCAGCATCACTGCTGCTTCCATCTGTGATGGATATTCCAGATGTTTTCTGACCGTGTGTGTGTGTGTGTGTGTGTGTGGGATGTGCCAGTCTGACAGTCGATATCTGTGTGGCATCGTCTGATTGTTTTTCCATTTCACCCGAGACTTTCTGCAGAAGGTGGCATCGATGTGTCTGTGGCGATAATGTTGTTGCACAACTGATGCATCATCAGCTCACCGAATTTCATTAAAGCGGTTTCAAAATGAGGTATTTTTCTCGCCATCGGTCTAAAAATAGCTCCAGAGGAGGTGAAGATGCCGCCTCAGTGTCTGCTGTTTATCTGTTTGTCTTTCTGAAGTGTGAATGTTTTCATGGAAATTGTGATGTTTTTTTTCCATCTCCAGAAAGAGTTTGAGGGCCAAGACAGTCCTATAAAAACACTGGCAGAGGTCTCGGTCATTCGGCGTATTTTATTTTGACTGTCACTTACTTTGTAATTTTTTGCTCTCATGAGGGAGGAAATCGGTCACAGATGTTCGCCTGGTTAGCCAACATGTTACCTTTTGTGGCGACGTTGCTCTCCAGTCCTTTTTTTTTTGTTGTTGTAAATTCAAGTTTTAATGAAGAGGAACATCTTTATTCAGTGCATCTTATTGCTTATTTAATCCTGCAGAGATGCAACAGAAGCGACAGTGGAACGACTTCGAGTTCATAAAGAGGACGAGATTATTTGCCAGAAGTCGTGTTGACTCCCCTCAAACGATATAAACAAAAAACACTTTTATGTTGAGATGTCTGCCAGGGATAAAGTTATCTCGGAAAGCAAAAGCAAAAAGCTATCGAGGTGTCATCAGCATACCTGAGCGTCTGAGCTGAATGACGGTCGGAGCGATCGTTCAGCCCGTCAGCAGCTCGGTGACTCACACGCATGGCATCATCTCAATGAATGCATCTCTCTCTCTCTCCACTCCTCTCCTCTTTTTCCTCCCTCCCTCTCTTCTCTGGCCAGTGGAAATGTGCGTGTGTGCAGATCTTGAGTGCAGTCTGTAATTTTTGGCTGTGGTGGAGGGCCTCAGCTCAGCCTCGGGCTTCGGGGTTTGCTGCTCAGCCTCAATCACGTCACATGAAAAACTGCTGAGTGCAAGCGGGTCTCTGTCTTCCCTTTCCTCTTATGTGTGTGTGTGTGTGTGTGTGTGAGTGTGTTCGAACATGAAATGAAAGGCGGTTTATCCTCCACATCTGCCCGTCCGTCCCACGAGTCTGCTGCTCTCTTTACATTCGGCCTCCTGTTGTCCATCTGTGCGTCTGCAGTGATATGTGATAGCGGCAGCATGCCGTACGTGGACCGGCTGAACCGTGTATGCGGCTTCCTGGACATCGAGGAGAAGGAGAACAGCTGCCGCTTCCAGAGGCGATACTTCATCCTCGACACGCAGGGAAATTCTCTGCTGTGGTATATGGACAACCCTCAGGTGCTGCACACACACAGACACACGTACAATGCATGACACTGGCTTTTTCAGCAAACATTTAGAGGAAGTGAGGTTGACCAATAGGAGCAGCGTAACCTTGGACTCTGAGCCAATGATGAGTCTGTGTGTTTGTGTTTCTCTTGCATGCAGAACCTGCAGAGTGGAGCCAGTTTTGTTGGCAGCCTGAAACTAACCTACATCTCTAAGGTAACCCTCCGCCCGTCACCTCGCCGTGCCGTGCCGTGCCGCGGTTCTGTAGTTGCATAATGTCCCGTGAACTACAAGCATGTCCGCGGCGTGGACGCAGGAATTCACAGAGCGCACGCAAATAGAAACATGCAAATCGAGCGCGCAGATATCCCCCCTCCGCTGGGAGTTATCTGTGTTTCTAGTCAACGGTCACATGCAGCAGCAGACTTTGTGAAGTTTTCCAGATGTCAGCGCGCTCGCTGAGCTCACCGCAGATAATGACATCTGGCTTCAGTGCTCTGCAGCGCTGACAGCTCCTCCCCGGACACTCCGAGCCGAGGAGACGCTGAAGATATGAAATATTTCTCCTCGCTGCTTGTCCCGGCTCCCTTTGTCTCCTCGTCTCTCTCTCTTGCCTTTGTCAACCTGTGTTTTCCCCTTTTTTCTCCTTTTTCACTTTTCCCCTCTTCTCCACGCTCTCCTCCTTGACTCATCTCTCGTCTCCTTTTGTCTCCTTTTGTTATGTTACTCCTTTTTCCCTTTCGTCTCCTCTCTCGTCTCCTTGTGTCTCCCCTCTTGTCTCCTTGTGTGTCCTCTCCCCTCTCTACTTTTTGTCTCCTCTCTACGTTTTGTCTGCTCTCCTTTTGTTTTGTCCCTCCTTCTGTCTCCTTTCTCCCCACTTTTTTCCTTTGTCTCTTTCATCCCCTTTTGTTTTGTCTCCTCTCCTCGTGTCTCCTCTTTGTTCCTCTTGTCTCCTTTCTTATCTCCTCCTGTCTCCTCTCTCCTTGCCTTTTGTCTCTTCTCCTCTCCTTCTCCTCTGCCTCCTCTCTCGTTTCTTCCTCCTTTGCCTCCTCTCTCCTCCTCTCATCACCTCTCTCCTCCTCCTCTCCTCAGGTGAGTGAAGCGACAGCGAAGCAAAAGCCGAAGACAGAGTTCTGCTTCGGTGAGTTTATTCGGGGGGGGACGCTGAGTCACGCTCATGCAGCCGGGCACAGTGGTGTTAATTTTATTTTAAGCATGTGATTAAATGTTATAATGTGGTTATTGTGGAAATTCATGGAATCGATGTCTATTTCTGCAGTCATCAATGCCGTCTCCCGGCGGTACTTCCTCCAAGCCAACGATGCGACTGACATGAGCGAGTGGGTGGCTGCTCTCAACAAGGCCAGCAAGATCACTGTGAGTGCAGCACACACGTGTTCAGCTCCCACCAGATGTTCATCAGTTCATTGATTTGAGTCTATTGTTCATCTCAGTGGACAGAAGCAGAAGTACAGTGCACCAACGTTACTCTACACGCAGTATAACGAACTATACAAGAGACAGCGAAGTCCAAAAATCTGCAATATTTTTTTACATAATCAAAGTTTGAGGATTCAGAGACATTTAAAGAAAACACAGTAATGTTATCACATGTAAAATGAGGAAGTTAAATCCAAATATAAAAGCAGAGAATCTCTGTCTTATTCGTACATCTCGAGAAGAATCGGGCAGAAGGTCTTTCTCAGCATTAGCGTCGAACTCGACAACACTTTGCAGAAACTGGATGAGTTGCATCCAAAGCATGAAACCAAAAGTGGCCAAATCACCAGAAGATCAATACTTCAAGCTTAGTTCCCCCGAGAGAGACGGAGAAACGACTTTTCAAAATAAACAACAGACTGACAGACAGACAACATGCTGACTGGATATCTCAGGACTTTTGGATCCTGCAGTACATTAGTGTCAGCAGCAAATCATTTTATCATAACAGCAGATAGTAAATCTTAAAAAAGTCATGCAGCGGTTCAGAGTCTGGATGTCACAGGGAGTAAAACACTTCTCGTACGCTCAGCACAGCGCTGCTTAATATATCTCAAAGTATCTGCAGCGACTTGCAGACCTCCTGCAATTTTTGAGTTCTCATTTTAGCTCTTTACACTCCAAGTTGTGACGTTATTAAATGATAAAAATGCTTTTCAGACCGGGCTGCATAGTACAGAGATGAAGCCGATAGCAAAAAGATGATGAGAAACTGACACCTTTTGTCTCATGTGTGGTTAGAAAAAAGTCTAACGTAGCAGTTATTGATAAGGGATTTGACAGGAAGCTCCAGTTTGCGGTGATGAGACTGAAACCAGTTTGGTCCGGGCGGGGGCGAATGATTCAAGATTCATTTATTTTGTCTCGTGGGAGACTTTTCTGCTGCAGAAACAAAATACATATCATGCAGTGAATACATAAACAGACACAAGACAAGATAAGTACAAGTGCAAACAACACAGTGAGTGATTCATCGGCCTTATGGCCCGAGACATGTTGAACGTTGCCCACACATACCCCTCACACACTTGCCGAATGAGGAAATTGTGAATGTGCATGAATGTGACTGTTGGCACATACGTCACTGTGGTCGAGGTGTCAAAAAAACCCATTGAGTGCGTCCGCGAACATGAGACGCACATTAACTCGGAACATTTGCATTTTATTTGTGTGCGTCCGCGAGATGACGGCCACATCTGTCATGTCGGCAGACGACAGAAGAGCGTCTCTCTTCTTCTTCTTCTTCTTCTCTCACCTGCACAGCGACACAGGAAGCAGCGCCGCACTGTTCTCTCACTTCCCCCTTTGAGGGGAGGCTGCTCCTCTGCCGCCTTTTTTCTGAGCCGCCGTGGCCTCAATGAACGCTTGCGTTAAAAAATACTTCATAAAGCAGAACAGACCTGAGGTGAATGTCAGGATGAAAGCAGAGCACAGATTAACGTGTATCGCATTCAGTTATTTACAGAAGATGAAAGCCCACGTGATATTTCAATGATAGTTGTTACTTTATCTTTGATTCTGTGTGTGTGTGTGTCATCTTGGCATTGTGGGTGTAGTGAGAACGACCACAGAAGTCATTTTGTGTTTACATGTGTCTATCAGTCATCTGCGGACAGATTTTTGTCACAAATGTGCACGATGCAGTTACAAAACTTAAAGAAGTGCACCAGCTACAGAGGTAGGAAGAAGGAAAGGAGCCATTGGACCTTCAATTTAAACCCCTGGCCAACATTTACTTTAAAGGAGACACATTACTGACGTGTTTCACGTTTACAGTTTCATTTAATGTTACTTCTAGAATAGCTTTACCTGCTGTAATTCTCCAAAATCATGTCCGTTTGCTCTCCAGTGCTGCTCTGTTAGAGCTCCTGTCTCTTTAAGCCCCTCCCTCCTGAGTACCCAGTCTGCTCTGATAGGTCAGTTCACACACACCTGAGCCAGCACTGCCAATAACAACAGAGCAGCTGTGATAAACTTGTGACGAGGAATAAATAATGCTAACTTGTGACATGGTGACATGCAGACCTGCAGATCCTGTAGCGGTGTTATTTTGGATCGCACTACCTCGCTCGGGATGACCCGCCATACTCATACAGCGCTCACCAAAGATTGAACAGAGGAAAGAAGTCTCACTCTGTAGCTTAAACAAGAGCGCTCAAGACACTGTGGTGAGGGAAGCTTCAGCAATGAGAAAAATAATGTGTCTTTCTTTTGTTTTTTAATTAAGGACCCCCAAATAAAAGCATGAACCCGCACATAATAATGATGTGACCTCTTTAAAACAAATACAAGACTGTTAAAAATCAGAATGGAGATGCAAACCCATGACCCTCTACTCTCTGCTTGTTGACGTAACGTCTGTTGACGTAATCCTCTGTGTTACTCTGCTGACAGGTTCCCAAACCCGGCCCGGCACATCCGCGGTCCGACGTGACCGCAGTAATCAACGACACTCAGAGAGGGAGGAGGCAGCAGGCCTACAAGGCGGAGATCATCGGTGGTGTTGTCGTGCACACTCCCATCCAGGTAATGTCAGAGGGAAGCTGTGGTTACCATGGCGATGTCGGTGTTGACACAGGCGGCGCTGGCGGGCAGGATTTGCGTGAATGAGAATAGTTTGTGATCTGTTAAAGTTAAACATAGCACGCTTCTGCCTTCGTCATTCAAAACCACCCTGCGTGTGTAACGTGCAACATTGAGAAGATGGCGGTTTGCGATCGTTATGGTGATAATGAAGACGGTTATGATGAAATGTTTCAGAATGAGGGTGAAGACACAGACGGCAGAGAGAGGAAGGGCAGCAGGCCAGGCGCGCTGAGGTGTGGTTACTGTGTCAAACAGGGAAATGTGGTGAGTTAACCAGCTGCTAACAGCTGATTCACTGTACTTGAATTAAAAAAAAAAGAAAGAAAAACTGCATGTGGAAACTGAAATGTGTGTGTGTGTGTGTGTGTGTGTGCGTGTGTGCGTGTGTGTGTGTGTGTGTGTTTCAGAGGAAGAGCTGGAAGAGGAGGTTTTTCACCCTGGATGACAACGCAGTCAGTTACTACAAGTCTGAGACGGTGAGGAGCCGGACATGTCGTGATGTCTCTCACATGTTGATGTTTATTTTCTGTGACTGTGGTTCTTTTTGTCCGTCCATGTCTGAAATGTGTGTGTGTGTGTGTGTGTGTGTGTGTGTGTGTGTGTGTGTGTGTGTGTGTGTGTCCCAGGATAAGGAGCCTCTCCGAGCTATTCCACTAAGGGACATTCAGAAGGTCCACGAGTGTCTCGTCAAGTCGGGGTGAGTCGAATGTGAATCGCTGAGTCAGATTCTCCCAACATTTGACTTTTCCTCCATCTTTTCTCTCTAGTTCAGATGTAAACATATACGAATATTTAGATGAGAACAGATAAAAAAATTTAAAAATAGGTTACTGTTGATATATTATAGATATTCAGACATTCTCAGTATTGTTTCATTAGTTTTTCCCAGAACTGTCCTTCAGTAAGGGGTCGTGTTCACTCGTGTTGCACAGATGTTGTTTCCTCACTTGTAATCTATCAAATCTGTGATCATATTGATGTCTGACTCTGTGCAAAGACTCGACAGTAGATGGAAAACTGGCGGTCTGAGGTTAGAGAGCGTCTCAAAGGTGCATGCAGACGGGCCAAGACAGCTTCTGTTCTTTAGCAATCATTTTTTTCCTCTAAACCTCAAACGAACTTCATTTTCATGTGATCCGTCTCCTGTGACATTTGCACAATCACAGTGGATCATTAGAGCTTCAGGAAGTCCTGCGATTATAAATGTGATGTCCACTTTTTAAAGAGAAATCACGCAAATTGAACAGATGCTTGTATTTTCCCGCTGATTAAAGAAAACCTTCCACTCTGTTCTGACTGATTTTAGACTCCCCTTCTTCTTTTTTTAAAGCAGGGCTATAAAAAGGTTTAATTATTTTTATTTATTTAATTACAGCACGTGGTTAAAATACTATGTTATTTAGCTTGTATACATAGAAGTGTGAATGACAGCTGAATAAATAAATTGAGGTAGCCTTGACAAAAGAAAATGGTGACGGATTACAACCTGTAAAAGTCAGACGGAGGCCGGAGGAACGATTTCTTTCAATGCAGTCATCTTGAGATCATCAGTTAATTATTGCACAGTGTGTTTTCTCAAGATAATGAGTCAATTTGTCTCGTTAGCTTGAAAAAAAAAAAAAACATGATTTGCCGAGTTAATGAGATCTTTCGTCACAGGAAAATGACGCACACATACCTCTGAAAGTTTTTTTGTTGTTGTTTTGTGATTTAATATGAGAGTACGTACTAATAAAGATTGAATACAGTCTGATGCATTGATCAATAATATACCTCGATCAGACACTTTCAGCTTGATTCAGTAGCTACAGTTGTCAAGACGCCATCTTTGCAGGCTGGTGTGTTTCTGCTGATCTCTGACAGACATTTTGAGGAAACTGCTTTTTTGTTTTCTCCTGATAACAGCCTGAAAATCTCGCTGGATTTATAGAGACAACGAAATACATCAACCCCCAAGAAATGGTGCTTTGCTGTCTCAAGATGTCCACAGAAATGGAAAATAAGAAGACAGATAGTGGATCTGCAGCAGACAGTTTCCCTTCAGCTGCTGTGATAACACTCTGATCATTTCCTCTGTGTTTGTCCGTCAGGGATCTCCTGCTGAGAGACAACCTGTTTGAGATCATCACCGGCTCCCGGACCTTCTACATTCAGGTAGTTATCCCGTTGAACCGATCGATCAGCAGCGGCAGTTTCACGTGTTCGTCAGAGCGGAGAGGCTCCGAGCTCCCAGGTGTCTCCGTCCTGACGCGTTGACTTGTTTTTCTGTCAATGCTCTGCTGCTGATGTGTGGCACAGGCTCCTTTTTTTTAGGCGCATGAAAAAGTTTGTTTTTGTGAAGCAGCCACAGCCGTCCAACAATAACATCCGGTCCAGCTTCCCCCCCCGGGAGACCAGCTGACGGAGACAACAGGGGTCTCGCTGGGAGAGAGAGAGCGAGGCTGCGAGCACAAATGTTTCTGTTTGTGCAAGAAATAAGAAAAAAAGGAAGCATGAAACAACACGTAAACAGAAATAGATTGAAAGAAGAACATCACCATGGTTTAAGAGCGGAAACCAAAGTGATTTTTATGAATTGAGCAACACACATGTCTCCACTGATGAGTATTTTATTTATTAGATTAACTGTTGTTTTTTGTTGCTCCAGCTAAAAACAGTAACAGTTACTCAAAGGTTGCTTGTTCTGTGCATCCAACCGGCCCAAATATGTAGTTTAATATCACAAAAGACACAAAAGCTTCACAAAGTTTTGCTTTTTTTTTTTTGCTTAGAAACTTAAAATCAAGTCATTATCACCTGTGAAACATCTGTGATCAGCTCACAACAGCTGATTTATCGGTCGGCTCTGATATTCTGTATTTTTGCTTCTATCAAAGCTGAGTCTGTTATTTATCGCTGATGTTTTACTGCAATACAAATATATATATTCAGGTTCAGAAATATTCCTGAACGAGCCGGACTCTGTAGGTTTTGACAAATATTAGCCAAACAAGAGTAAATAGCACATTTGCATTTCACACATCGAGTGAGTGCACGTGCAGCCTTCACATCTGGTTGCTCAGGAGATTCATCAACATTCCCTTGTAATTTTATTTCTTTGTAATAAAAAGCCAACAGCTAGATGAAGTTACCCTGCCCAGCATTGTTTCCGATTCATGATATTATCCCAGTAAACACACTGGACACCAGTAAACATCATGAGGTTGTCCTGCTCAAATAAAGGATAAATAAATGTTGGTTCAGAATCTGTCGTATTCACACACATTCTGATTAAACTTGTTTTTATGGGGATACAATGTGGGAGCGACGCCTTCAGCCGCGGTGACGGTCTTGGCTAATTAAAGATGAATCAGTGAACCAGTATAGGTCTGTATGTCAGTGAACTAGAGAGCTTTTTCAAGGCAATCATGTGAGACTCCCCATAATGAAAACTTGATGACAGTAAGAAAAATAAGGAGTGTTTCCAGATTAGAAGAAGGACAAACTACAGCAGCTGTGCAAAGCTTTATCTCCTGGTGCTTCCTCTCTGCAGACAGACTCTCCAGAGGAGATGCAAGGTTGGATCAGGGACATCGAGCTGAAGATCCAGGACTTCAGAGGTCCTCCGAAGGTAACTGTTAGCTCTCTGTTAACCATTTCTGTCTCTGTGTTCTTGGAAAAAGAATAAAAAGATTAATGAAATGTTTGTCTGGTTGCAGGGTTTCTCATTCAGACGCGCCTCCTCATACTATAAAAGTCATAATTCCTCTCTGGGGACTCGAGGTCAGCAGGGCGACGAGCGCAGACCTCCGCTGGTCAAGTCCTGCTCTGTGGCCCCCGGCTGGCAGCCCTGGATGCCCGTCCCGTCGTGCGAGCCCTCCATCCTGGACGCGGAGGACGAAGACAGCGCCTTCAGCTCCGTGCCCACCCTGCCCTCCCTCTCCTCTTCCTCCACCTCCTCCTCCACCTCATCCTCCTCCAACTCCCTCTCCACCCCGGCCCCTTGCCCCTCCGTGCCTCCAGCGACTTCCAGCGGTGGACTGGGGATTGTTACGGCCTCAGGCGACGTGGCCTGCGGGCGCCGGAGGCACCGCTCGCAGCCTCAGCCGCACACCGGCTTCCCCTTCAGCCTGGATGACGACGGCATCCGGACCACTGACGTCTAGTTTCAATGAAGTCTGTCGAGTGTTGGTACCTGCTTTAAAAAAAAATGAATGTGACTGGTAATAATAGTATTCCCTGCTAATGAAGTGACACTGTGAACGTCTGCGTCGATATCACGGCGTGAGTTTGGGGCCCCCTGCTGGTCGAAGGATGCACCCAGCTGGAAGAGAACCGAGGGGCGCCTGTGAAGAAGAGTGTTTTTAGTGCAACTTCCTCAGAAAACTTGAATAATCTCGTTTTTTATTAATTGTTTCCTGCAGACAAATTATGGCACATGCTTTCAGTCCATTGCACTCGGCTCCTGCTCACCCTCCCCAGCTTAAAGTATTCATCAATAATTCTATTTTTAACACGTATCCATCGTTTTTATAATCAAACTCTCGTTCACTAAATATTTTTACTTCCTTTTTGAGCCCAGCAGTGTTTTTAACCTTCCTTTTTTCTTCTGAGATGCACATTACGCCTCACATCACCTTTTCTGCATCATAATAAATTAACAAGCATTTTATTTGTAACATTTAATCGGGTTTCTGACGGGAGGAAAGAATCCTGCAGGTGTCATTAAACCAAGAAAAAGGTACACATGCCAACTGACTGACAGATGAAGGAGAGGACGACGGAGTCAGCAGCAGCTTTTTAAGTGTTCGGACTATATTTTTTAAACAGGAGGTTTTTGTTTTTTTAAAGGTCATTTGTCAGTAAACTGTGACTCCTTTTTTTTAACACGGTACCGTAAAAATAATACAGCAGCAGTGTTTGGATGGTACTTGTTACTGCCAGCGTCCACAGCTTTTGTGTAAATGTGATTTTTCTTACTGCGGCGTTGCGTTCGGGGGAAAGTGTGCCACTACTTCTGTTAATTTAATTGTAATTCCCGCACTTTGCTTTTTTTCGTTTTTTCTTGTGTTTTGTTTGTGTCGGCCTTCGCAGCTTTCCTGAGACGACGCCGTCAGACGGTCGTTTCAACGCTTCTCAGGTTTCACCTCCAGGCCTCGCTGACGTGGCACCCTGTTCGTGTCTGTTTCCATTTTTTTTCTGAAGCTGTGTGCCCTCGTTTCTCTGCATGTAAGGTTAATTTTCTTTCTTGTACATTAAAGGATGCTTTTCTTTGTTTTGTTTGGATTCTTTTCGATTACTTCTCCACCAATTTTACACGTTAACGTGTGTTTACGGGTCTGTGAGAGCTCGACTGCCTGTGTGGAATAAGTAGTATAAAGAAATTAAAAGAAGCCGAGTGGGATCTGATAAATTGCCCACAGTGATGTCACTCAGGGGCTGAGTTGCATTGTGGGTAATGTAGGCACAAGGTTTTGAAAATCAGGCCACTGGTGAAGCGTTACACTGTGGACTCTGGATGGTTTAAGATAAGATTTATTAACTTTCTTATTCCAATTGTTCTTCTTCCGTTTCAAAAAACGTCCGCCTACATTACCCACAATGCAACTTATCAGATTAAATGCAGGCTTCATACTTTTCCCCCCAAAGCACTCTGCCATCTAGTGGTCAACGGGTAAATCAACATTTTACACTTAAGATGGCACAAAAACTTTCTTGGAAGACTTTTCGAAATGATCTTTCGATGCCAAACGTGGCTTTTAAAGTTTCTTTCTTTGTTTTCGTTCCCAAGTGCAAAACTGTCCAAATGCCTGCAGAGGCTCACAGCCGACGCATGTGACCTTTCACACTGTCCGCCTCAGACACATGCTCGCACCCTCATGAACATGCCAATTGTGCCCAGAGGCTGTGTTAAGTGAAGTGTTTCACACATCCAGTGCAAAGGTCCATTAGGTAAAACGCCTCCAACCGTGTCCTGACCTCCGTCCACTTCCCTCTCCGCCCTCCTCGTGCAGCTGCGTGGCTGCAGGACCGGCGAGCGTAAAGTGTCTCCACTGAACAGTTTAAACTGCGTCGCTACGTAGAAAAAGGCCCTGAGAGCCTGTGAAATGTCAGCTGTGTGGAAATTAGTTTTCAGTCTGTTAAAGACGGAGCTCCTCTAGGTACTGAAGGGAGCATGTGTTAAAGGGTAAGTTCACCCCAAAATTGAAATCTTAGTCATTATCTACTCAATGCCCAAGCTGTGTTTTGTAGTTGGAGCTTCGCAGCAAAACAGCAGAATCCTTCTGAACAACTGAAGCTGTTGGGGATTTGTTTTAAAGGTCAAAGGACAACCAGAAAAAGTATTAAAGTGAAACTCTCGCCAAAATCCAACAGAGGCTTTTTTTTGTGAATGTACCCGAGTCAAACCTTCATGTAAAAGCACAATTACGATGAAAGAGGCACTTTTAAGATTGACCGTATTTTCGTTTTCGGGTCAAACTCATTTTCAATGGGAGTGCTACGGTCACTTTACAATAGCATCAAAATCTCTGTTTCTAAAACACTAAGAAGGCTCGACACAACATGAAACTTTGCTCGTAGTATCACCAGGGTCTCTACACATGAACACGAGCATTGAGAACATTGTTTGTGTACACAGAGTTTACTAAAAGAAGGTTTTTGAACAACTCACGTTAGCAGTAGCTTGTTCCGCTCGCCGCCGTCCTGCCAGTGGAGAAGTGTCGATCTCAGAATGTGACGTAACCTGGAGGACAGTTAAGGTGGAACGCTCCTAAAGCTTAGTTCCATATAAATGCAGGATAATTCGTTTTGTCGTTAGTGAAAAAGAATATTGAGCTTGAAGTTGAAAAAGGAGCCTCATATAAGAAACAATACTAAACGTCACGTGAGATCTTGGATAGTTGTTGCCGGAAGACAGTAGCGTTTGACCTGAAAACGAAAATACGGTAAATCTTAAAACTGCCTCTTTCATTGTAATTATGCTTTTAAACAAAGGTCTGACTCCGGTACATTCACAATAAAAGCCTAGGTTGCATTTTGGCGAGAGTTTTGCTTTAAAAAAAAGCTACAAACAGCTCGTCTGGTGTGATTTAAGTCTCCAGAAGACCTGAGATCCCAAACTGATTTGAAAAGATGTTATTTACATTCATTTTAGCAGCTATAATGAAGATCAGTTCTTGATCTCAGAGCTTCTGGAGACATGGATTGGGTCTAACAAGCTGCACGAAGCCATTGTATCTTTTTATTTCAGTTGTTTTATTTATGCTATTTGTCCACATCTACTTCAGTTGTTAAGGAGGACGTTGTAACGCTGAATGTCATGTTTGGGTGAACTTATCCTTTAAGGCATAGATCAAAACTCCGACCTGGTTTTGGAGAGTGAAGAGTACCAAGTTAAATTCCTTAAAACGGCCTCCACTCCTTGTGGAATATAAGATTAAAGCTAATATTTTCTGCTGGACACAAGATGTCTCCTTCCTCACTTGTCAAGTTCTTTCGCGAGAGGCTTCAAGTCTTTACATCACGAGTGTATACGCTGAATATTTTTTACCAGGATTGACTTCCAAACTATTTGTGATGTCTCAAAGACAAGGCCCACTTTTGTAAAGGATGAGTTCACGCAAAAATAAAAAAAATAGTTTCTTTCCTGTGGAAGGTTTCCTGTGAAAACATGTTATTTAAATCCTTTTATAGCTAAAATCTTTTCTCTGGCTGCGAAGCTAAAAGCTAAGAACCTGTCTGAAGTGGGTGCATGAACTCGAACATGCGTCATGTCTTTTCAAATCAGTTTGGGATGTCAGGGCTTGTAAGAGATTCCCACGACAATGTGAAGCTCCAGAAACATTTTGTGGACCACAAAACCTCCCCCGACTTTCCGTGAGGCATCACGATGAGTAGATAGACTGAATTTTGCCATTTTCTGATTAATTTATCCTTTAAAAGTAGATTTTCAATGAGCAGAAATGTGAAATACACCCTCTGGTGTCCATCTCTGCACAGAGAAGCTCAAACATTCAACCTAGGAGGAAGAAAAAAACACATTTCTGTCTGAAGTAAACTTGACTGGGATGTGAAAATGTGAAATATGTGTCACAACAATCACTCTGATCTGAAAAAACTGGCACCAATAATTCTCCGCCGAGCTGCTCTTCATTGATTCTGTGTCACAGCCCGTTCGTGTGCTCCGGCTGAGAAACTAAAAAGAGGTAAAAGTCTGAAAACATGTCGACGCAGAAGCCTCGGAGGGTTGAATTTCTGCTCAGACGTAATGTAAAAGGTCACGTCGCACTTCAGTTTGACGCCTGTGAGTGACAGGCAGCTCTGAGGGCAGACAGACACACTGCTGCTCTAAATGTTAATGTTCCCACATGGATGACTCTGCACCAGCCTGCCCTCTGTCTCCATCTCTGATGTCATTACACTCTGCTGATCTTAACATCCTAAATATAGGCTCCTCGCTGCAGCCGGGCGCCGAGGCTTTGTTGCTCGGTTCAGACACGTGAATAAGATGAAGACGACTGTGCTGTGTTTTCTTTGTTTCCTCTGGATTTCTTTGCTTTTTTTCCACTGTTCTCTCCCCTGTTTGCAGAAGAAAGCCACTAGATGGGGCTGCAACACACCACAGTGTGTCATCCACAGTGCTGGAATAAACGCTGCTATGAGCTAATGAAGCAGTTCTTCCTCAAACCGGCAGTAACTCTCCATAGACTGGAGGCCAAGAGGGAATTCAGTAAAACAAATTAGCAATTTAAAAGAATCAGAACGAGTGTGAGTGGAGGATTCATCTGCCCAATGCAAAACAATGACACAATCAAAGAGTTTTCATAGTTTATGCAGGACAGTCTTGCAGTTTTGTGCATCTATGAATCCTATGTTTGTGCGACCTTCAAAATAAAAGCCCCAACAATAAAAACATGAGACTCATTTGGAAGAAAGTGTAAAATCAATAAACACTTTAGACTTCATCAAACAGAAACAATGATTACTTATATTTATTTATAAATAAAAGATGTTTAGTTTAAGTTCTGGCAACAAAAGTTTTATAATTTATTAACTGTTACCCAGCTGTGTTATTTATTCAGCAGTCCAGTCGAGAAAATATGGTGCCAGCTGTTTATTATCGGCTGATATCGTCACAGATATTTATCAGTATCGGCGTACGTGCCTGTTTTTATAGGTTGTATGACACAGAAACAGATGCGGAAGGTAATTTTATAATTATAAAATTCACAGTGAAGTTTATGTTTCAAACTGTGACGTCACACTTTTGTCACAAGTGTTTGACTCTGAAGGGATCAGACGATTTATCGATACCAGAATCTTTTACTCGTTATGTTATCGGATATCGACGGTTGGCTGGGCTCTAACGATAATACAAAGTGCTTCCTTTTCTTGTTTTTAGAGGTGCATTACTTAGTTTCACTACTAAATAAACTGAATAAACAAACCAACTGTTCTTGTTATTATTTCCTTTTCTTGTTTTATGTATTACAGAAATGTTTGAAATATATCTGAGTTTGTATTCTTACCTTATTTACTGTAAAGATATCCTCTCTAAGTTTGTGTGTCTTCTCAAAACCAGCTTGTGCACCTTTAAATGTAAATATCTAATCAGAGCTGATTAAATTGAGCATTATTCTTGATCAGAGTTGTGATTAAAAGCGGCTGCTCCAGAGAAGATCCCCCCCGATCGATGAATGTGATCGGTGTGTATTGGACGCTGGACGACAACTCGAACGCTTGAGAACTTCAGATCGTGTCTTTTAAATGCATGTTGAGTTTTTAGAGGTCTCGTCCCGCTGAGCTGGTGTTTGATGGAAACCTCTGAACTTGCCACTAAACCACTAATTGATCTGATCTGAAGGTTTCAGGATTACACACACACACACACACACACACACACACACACACACACACACACACACACACACACACACACACACACACACACACTAAGCATGTGCAGAAAGCAGCATCTCCATAACATGTGTAATATGAAGTCATATTAATGTGGACCAGGTTTTTCCTTCATCTGGCCCCGGAGGCCCCCCGTCTGGACCCCTGCCAAACCTCCACCCCTCCGCTGTTCCCACATCAGACCACCTTACAAACTGGGGTTTGCAGGGGGGGTTGGAATGTATTTTGCCCTGTGTGATGTGATTGTTTGCAGAGAAATGGGTTGACCTTGCCCTCTGATGCCACACACACACGCACACACTCGCTCTGGCCGGGCTGGAGGTGTGTGAGACAGACCTGCTGAGTGCAGGAGGTCTGGGACCCCGTCACCACTTCCTCCAGACGGAGAACAGAGGATCCAGTCAGCTGAAGCCAGAATGGGACGATAATGAGCCGTCCAGCCGCCACCGCCACCTCGTTTCAGGTATTATTGAAACCTTCGCTTCTCACTTTTCTTCCTCTGCGAGGAAACTGAGGGATAAGACGAGAGTTTAAAGTCTGAAAGGCAACATGCAGCTTTAAGAATTAATAATTACTGAGCATGATGAACGTGCTCAGGCAAACCCTCACCTTGATGAACACGACCTGCTGCAAATTAAAAGAGAATATTTCGTTTTGAAAAAATGGATTTTCATATATTTGGAGGAGAATGTGAAGCAGTCAGAAAAAATAATTAAATCAGTTTTTTTTAATTCAATTAAAGTTTTTTTTTTATTTACAAACACTGAGGTGCTTCTTTAGTTTCAGGGATTTATAAGAGAATAAAGCTTCTTAAAAATTATTATTATTATTATTATTATTATTATTATTATTATTATTATTATTATAATGATCACAGATGTTTAAAAAGTTGTTTTCTTATTATTTCTTGATGATTTGGTGTTTTTTGAGTCTAAGATTTAAAATTAATAAACAACTAAAAGAATCCGAAAATCAAACTGTGTTAAATTAAACTCAAGACGTTCACGGTTCAGACTTTATTTAGACAATACTGTCTTTTATTTTTTTCGTTTCTATAATTTGAACCAGTAACTGGGGAAGTTTGACAGAAACTTTGTGTCGTTGATGAAACTCTTAAT
Source organism: Diplodus puntazzo (assembly GCA_963678695.2). Lineage (NCBI taxonomy): Eukaryota > Metazoa > Chordata > Actinopteri > Spariformes > Sparidae > Diplodus > Diplodus puntazzo. The sequence goes on along the minus strand of OZ023159.1, from coordinate 32,243,217 downwards.
TTCTCCGAAACATAAAACAACTTTCAAGTTTTTTTTGTGTTTGTTTTTGTTTTTTTAAGTCATTCAACAAATCGTAAACTTTTGTCTGGAAACTTGTGACTTATTTAATTCAGCATTTGAAGGAGCAGCGTGTTCACGTCAAGTCCTCATAATAATATTTTAGTTTTACAAAGTAAAATAAAAAGTAAAATGCCTGATTTTGTTTCCTCGTTTGACGCATTTCTGTTTCTGCTGAAGTCTCCACGCGCTGATGAGTCAACGCGTTAAAAACATTTTATAGTTTATCCGGTAACTTAGGCAAGAAAAGTTCCTCCTGAACAAAATATGATAATTAATACTTTTAATAAAGTCTAAATGACGTGTGCGTAATGAAAAAGGCTCAAGATGATCTCCAACAAGTAAACAAATATAATAAATGTGTTCAACATGTTTTAACTTTCTCAACATGTCATCAGCAGGCTCAGATGTTCAGTTGGTCCGAATCAATATTCTCTCCTGTATTTAATTACTAAATATCTTTTAAATGACTAAAATATTTCTGGGTTTTGACGCTTTCAGTTCCGAATGGTCGTATGAATGCATAACGTTTCTTAATGTTCCTGAAATTCTTCTGCATATAAAAAACACCAAAAATTATTATTATAAACTTTAAATCAGTAGAAAGACATTGAATAAATTAATTTGAGTCCTATAGGCTGCATTATAATCTAAGATAAGTGTGTGTGTGTGTGTGTGTGTGTGTGTGTGTGTGTGTGTGTGTGTGTGTGTGTGTGTGTGTATGCGCGCGCGCGAGCTCTCGAGCCATTTGAGGACATTATCTTAAAAAACGACACCGCGTGCGAGTGTCCGTGCACAAATTGATCAGCGTATTGATAGGGGAGTAGGAGCAGTTCGGAAACTTGGTGGCTGATGGGTCTGCATTTACACACACAACACACACACACACACACACACACCACACACACACACAGGGCACACACACACACGCAGGGCACACGCACGCACACAGGGCACAGGTCCGGTGTGTCTCCCAGTGGCGGCGCGCTCTCACTGCAGCACCCGCGCTTGTCGCGCTTTGTAAGAGAGGCTTTGCACCGAGTAGCTGAACACCGGAGGTCTCTCACCGGGGAATTTATTATTCAAACACGGTAAGAGCTTCACTTGTGGATGTTTGTTGAAGGAGAGACGGAGGCGGCTGCAGAAGCGCAAAAGCGGCGCGCTTTTACGCACAAAAAATCCTCTCTGGCGAGGCCTCGAGGATGAATTTGATCGAAATACACATGCCTGTTTATTTATATATTAATATACAGAAGTATGTGTTGTGCTTTGGGTTTCATGTACACATATATATTAAAATCTAACATATCAACACGGGATAGTTTCCAGGTTTCAGACCTGCTCGACACACGTCCTTCTGTTGGAGATAAAAATAATAACCAGAAAATGTTTAATGACGCGTAAATCTGTCCGAGCAGCGGACACATGACACGCTGAAGGGTGCAGAGGTGGGGGGGACGAGGACGTGGCAGGTTTAGAAATCGGTAGAAAAACGCGTAACCGAGGGACCCGGCTTGTTAACCTCCCGGTGACCCCCTTCAACTTTCCACTCTGGTGCCTCTGATGATCAGGATCTACTGTAATCCAGTCAAAGTGATGCGTGCGCGCTGCTGCTACTATGTGCGTCCAGTGTCCGAATATAATCCACTATGAGACAATAGCCTGTGTGTGTGTGTGTGTGTGTGTGTGTGTGTGTGTGTGTGTGTGTGTGTGTGTGTGTGTGTGTGTGTGTGTGTGTGTGTGTCACTGTAGGCCTGCGGGTTCTGTTATCATTTTGGGGGGAATGCACTACACGGATCCACATCACGTTTGCGCTGACGTGTTGTCACAGGTTATAATGATAATAATGACACTAACGTGACGTAATGGGCAGGTTCAATAAGTCCTGTCAGTCATTGTCAGACATCTTGTTTTATTTTCAGTGTGTGCAGTTGGAGACGAATTGCACCAAAAGAATTTGGGTAAAAAAAAAAAAAAAAAAAGAAGAAGAAGATTTCCTTCCATCCTAACATGCGTGTGAGTCGACTTTCCTCTCAAATATGCGATATTTCATATGATACAGAACAATATTCACACTTTTCAAGTCATGAAAAGTCTGATGGAGGAACAAAAACAGGAAAATATGCTTTTTAAAAATATATAAATCATCCTCAACTGATTGACTGCGCATGCACGTGTATGTATGTGTATGTGTAAGTCCAAGCGTGTGTGTGTGTGTGTGTGTGTGTGTGTGTGTGTGTGTGTGTGTGTGTGTGTGTGTGTGTGTGTGTGTGCGTGTGATTGGCCAGTGTCGCCGCCGTGATTTGGGCAGCAGATACCGATGCACTGTGCAGACCTATGGGAGCGCAGGGAGGGCAGAAGAGGGAGGGCGGAGTGTCTGAGGCGGACTCCATTTGTAATGAAGGATCTGATGAGCTGGGTTCAGACCAGGCTACCTCTCAGTCCGCGTGGGCACCGAGGAGCGAGAGAGAGAGAGAGAGAGAGAGAGGGGGGTCCATGTGAACGAGGAGCCGCGCTGAACGGACCTGAACCTCCGCTGCAGCCGGCGGGCGACGCGAGGGCGGCGGAGCGGGCGAGTGTGTGTAACAACGCGAGCACGGAGAAAAACCAGGCGGTGGTACATATGTGAGAGCTGCACGCGGGGAGCGTGGAGGACCAGTGAGGAGCAGCTGGTGGACTTTTGTTTTTAAAGAAAAGATAAGAGGGAATCAAAGCGAGCGTCAGAGAGCAGGACGGAGGAGCAGGATGAGCGTGATCCGTGCGGGAGGAGCAGAGCTGTGCGTGTGAGGTAAAGGCCCGCAGGGAGGACATCATATATGTGTGTGTCTGCGTGTGTGTGTGTGTGTGTGTGTGTGTCTGTATACGTGTGCGCGTGTGTGTGTATAGACGCATATACCAGACAGAATAAGCATATTGCTGTCAGCGCTACGTTTTGAAAGCTGTCTCCATTTTTACATTTTAACAGTTCAGTCTTCTTCCTCCTCCTCGTGCGTAAAGGCTGAACTAAGAATATAAATATCAACACTCTGCAGCCGTTAAACTCGCCTGTGATGTTGTGTTATTTCATCCCGCTTCCCAAAAAAAAAAAAAAAACAGTGCTGGAGTTCAGATTCATGCACATTTTAATCTTCTTTCAGTTTCTAAGTCTGTAATTAGCTAATTGGATCGTTTACAGCGGAGGTCGCTGTGATGTGATTTGTTGGGAGGAGACCAGATTTCTGTTTTGTTTTCTTTGTTCGCCACGATGTGAAAATGTGAATAAATCTCAATCTGCATCTCGCGTTTTCTCAGCAAATCTCAACTGTCCAATATTTTTAATTTCGCTTATTTGTTTTTTGTAGCTTTTAATTGTTTTGTCCCATCGATTGGAAAAAAAAATATAAATATATGAAATGTTTTTATTCTGGATCTGAGTTTAGACTTGAATTTGCTCAAATGTGTAGGTAATAAATTATAATATATAACGTGTGTGTGTGTGTGTGTGTGTGTGTGTGTGTGTGTGTGTGTCTCAGTGGGACATGGCGAACGGGGGGGACCAGTTCGGCCTCGCAGACCGTCCGGACTCGGACTGCATGGATTCCCCAAAAGACAACAAGCAGGCGGAGCGCAGCTACACCTTAAACTCTCCACCTTCCCCGCAGAAAGCCTCCAGCCAGCAGCAGCAGGCAGCGGCCTGCACCGCCGACCAGAATGTAAATATGGATGATTAATTATTGATCACTGATTTGAACTTACATCATCCGGACTTTTACGCAGTTTTTGCCTCATGAATTAAATATTAAAGAATTTGTTGGTGCAGAAATGTTCGGCTCAGTGTTTTTTAGTGAGTGTTTGGTTTAATTTACCCGATTATTTACGCGAGGACTCGAGATGCTGAGGGATCTTAAACTATTACTTCAAATCACTATTTTTAATTCTATAAAAGCTAACTGAGAATGTTTCCTGCTTTAACTTCCTCTCGCTTGTGTTTTTCTCGCTGCAGGGGATGGACGGCATCAAAGTTTTCCTCCACGACAGGGAACTTTGGACGAAGTTTGACGAAGTGGGAACAGAAATGATCATCACCAAGGCTGGAAGGTAGAGAGATTAGAGATAATTATTCTGTTTTGTTTTGTTTTTTTAGTTTTGGAAGAACCAATTGTGTAAAGTGTACACGAATGCGCAATATGCTCCAGACACCCAGGGGACGTCTTGGCCTCTGAGGGCCGCTCAGGCTGTTTTTAGTTTATTATCTAACTTCTGGGATTTTATAATATTCTCCTTCTTCTTCTTCTTCTTCTTCCTGCAGGAGGATGTTCCCCAGCTACAAGGTGAAGGTCACAGGACTCAACCCAAAAACCAAGTACATACTCCTGATGGACATCGTGCCAGCGGACGACCATCGATACAAATTCGCAGACAACAAATGGTTCGTACACACGCAGATGAACCCTCAGATCTCCAGAGTGATGCAGGATCCGCCACGGTAGACTTAGTTAGTTCATGACTTGTGGTTTTACGCTGCGAGTCGTGCGTAAAACTAAAAACACAGCCACCGCTATCCAACACACATAAATTAAATGATTGGGTCCCAGTTTTTTATTTACTTATTGACATTCTCGCTGATATTTCCTGTAACGCTGAGATGTAGGTGAGCTGTGTTGTTGTGGTTTTCACCCTCCGCTCCTCTCCATCCCCGCCCCCGCGCTGCGTAAAGGTCGGGTCCTGCTGCAGACTGGGATGGCCTAGTTCCCCCGTGTTTACCCCCGTGACTGCCCGCCGGTTAAATCAGAGTTAGAAGGGTTCACCGGGCGGACAGACGGCGCAGTCAGAGCGGGATTAAAGTCTCCCATTCAGCTGTGTGCTGCTGCTGCTGCTGCTGCGGGGGAGGAATCCGAGCAGAGCGACTCTGCAGTGAGATCCATCCGCGCTCAGCCTCCTCAGAGCAGCAGACAGCCGGGTACTATATGAACCGGTGGTAACCTGCAGCTGATCGATCCGACAGGCTGCAAATTAGTGTCCAAAATATCATAAATGTTATTATTATTATTGTTATTATTATTATTATTATTATTATTATTATTATTATTATTATTATTATTATTCTCGCCGGGTCGCGTCATTTGACCGTTACGCATGGCGCAGACTTTAAACACACCAACATGCAAGATGCCTATTTTCTTGTTTTGCAGTCAGAGGTGGAGATGATTGAAGTCTTCATTAAGATTTAAGCCTCCACTCGCTATTTTTCGAGCCCTGGTTGGTTTATTCGTCACAGGAGCTGCAGCCTGAGTGTTTAATACGGTCACTGTTAAAAAAAAAAAAAAAATAAATAACGCGCTGAACGAAAAGTCAAACCGGTTCGGTTCTGTCTTCTATCCTCAGCGAGACGATAGTCCAGTAGCTCACAGGTTAAATTGTAAAAAAAAAAAAAAAATTAAATAAAAATGCGCCTCTCTTGGTGTTTTTTGCTTTCGTGTCAGTTTTGTGGTGATCTGAGATTTTTTTTCTTCGCCTCAAGGCAAAACTTCCTCTGTCGAAAATAACAGCAGTATTTAAGGAAGGCGAGTTATTTCAGTCCGGCTCAGCTCAGGTCCATTTTTAATCTGTTTGTAGACTTTATATGTTAAAAAAAAAACTAAGTGCAGCTTGTGTGTCTAATTGGAGCAGCAGAAAGGCCCTCACTCTGCTGACGGCCTGCGGCGACGGAGCGGTACGTGGCCTGAGTGTCTGTTTTCTCATCTGCTGCCTGTTTGTTTGTGTGTGTGTGTGTGTGTGTGTGTGTGTGTGTGTGTGTGTGTGTGTGTGTGTGTGTGTGTGTGTGTGTGTGTGTGTGTCGTCCAGGTCGGTGACGGGGAAGGCAGAGCCCGCGATGCCCGGGAGGCTTTACGTCCACCCGGACTCTCCCGCCACCGGAGCGCACTGGAGCCGCCAGCTCGTCTCCTTCCAGAAGCTCAAACTGACCAACAACCACCTGGATCCGTTCGGACACGTGAGTCTCTCTTCTTCAGGGCAGTTTTCTAAAACGATGTTTCCAAACAGATCAATAGAAACGGTCTCTGCAAGGCCGGACACACATATATAATATATTGAGCCTCACTGAAATCAAAAATATAAATAAATTGCTATTTTTGAAATAATCATTAGAAGATGACAAAAATAAAAAGGGAGAGAGAAAAAATACATGTAAACTAAATATTAGTTTTGCAGTTCTGCGTGTGGTTTGTCCGAGTTAACCGCCTCCAGGACAAATAAAGTTTTTTGAATTGATTGGAAAAACAAACAAACAAAAAAAAAACTTGTGAATTAAAAGTGTAAAAACAACAACCAACTTTTCCAGCATCTAAACTTTAAATTCAGTTTACAAACTCAACTCGACCTTCCAAAGTTAAAGACACTTAATCTAATTCAGTCTCTAATTAAAATACCGCGTTGATATAACTTTCTTACGTCATCTGGGTCATACGTCACAGCTGCAGCTGCTCCATCAGGTGTCTCCGTCACTTTGTTTTATTCAAACTATACAAACATTTAAAGGTCTCCGGAGAGTTTTGACGCTCAAGCAATGCATGCTGGGAATTCTGCTAATATGCTGATCGTAATTTCAATGAGTTGATTGGTTTCTGTTTGCAATATTGTAAAAAAAAAAAAAAAAAACGAAACAAGAAGCCAAAAGTCAAAAGTGAGAAAAAAAGTGGAGAGTTTGTTTTTTTTAGATATTATTTGGCTAAAAGTGCAAATACTTGATAAAAAAAGTCTTAAAGTATCTGATATTAAATTCAATTAAAGGACCAAAATATATGTATTTTTTAATGTAAGTCAAATATTTTGTATTTTAGGTTGATTGATTGTTCGTCTTGCTGATTATCAGATAGATACGGAAGATATTCAGCATTTTAATGGAAAGCTGTGTTTTGTTTTTTAATGCAACTGCAGATTAATAATAATAATACAATAAAAAATGCATCACTCTGGCTCGGATGCAGGATGCAACCTGAAAAGATGGCAAAAAAAAAGATGTAGTGGAGTAAAAAGTACAATTATATTCTTTATATTCAAGCACCTCACAGTTTTATTGAAGTGTATGTAAATAAATGTACTTTAATACATTTATATAAGAAGAACTTGTGTTTATAACTTCTGCAAACTAGAAAATGTGAGTTTAATTCACTAAAAATATTTAAATCTTGTATGTTTTGTCTTGTATATACCAAAGATTAGTTGGTTACACGTAAGTTTTTTGTTTTTTGAGGGATGTGATTTGTCATGAAAACAGTTTCCTCCATCGTCTTGTAAGAAAACCTGATGAAGTTCTGAACGTTGTTCTCGTTAGACGTGAAGTGGACGCTGTGCCGGAGTCTTTTCCTGCTCACTCTTCACCCAAAGTAGTTGACTTTACTGGAAAATTGTATAAAAACCTGTCGTCTTAAACCGCTTTAATCTGAAACTCAACATGTCTTATTGTATTAACTTAGTACATCGTCGACATGACAACTTTACTTGAGCGTGTTTTTCCCAAAATCATTCGCTCACATCAATTATTTCTTTTCTGGAGTCTAGAGTATAGAAATGAGTATTTTCAGTTAAACACGCTGCACACGACATAAAGTCACTGATAACTTTTGTTCTTTCTATAGATTCTGTTGTTGAGGCAACACAGAGAGGTTTAACTTGCAAACAATGCATGCTGGGAAGTCAGCTAATACGCTGCAGATGACGCTCCTTCCCTCCTGTACAAAAACTGAACATACGGATTAATCTGTGCCGTATTTTTATTATTATTATTATCATTATTATTATTATTATTATAACATCTGCTGAGTAATTTAATTTAGCAATGAATGGTTGTTTTTTTTGTTTTGTTTTTTTACAAAACATTATATAATAATTAACGAACACTCAAAAGTACTGAATCTGTCTTTACAGTGGTATGTTAAATTAACAAAAAAATATTAAATCTTGTATATTTACATTAATTTTGGACATAAGATTACTGACTTTTTACAGTGTAGTCATGGATCTTTACTTTTTTTAGGCTACAAAACACATTTAAAGTAAGAACGATAAGAACAGGGAACTAACGATGCATCGATCCGGATCTATACATCGATTCAACGATCCAACAGCATCGATGCAAAGTGAAAACATTGATTCATATCGCAGCCATTGTGAAGATACTTTTATTTTGAAATTCCCAAGGCAGGTCTATGTCACTCTATCTGTCTAAACGGTGCTTTGTTTTTTATTAAGAAACATCAGATTGTTTTCCATTCTAAACGTCTGAAATCATTGATATAATATTTCCACTGAAGTTCAGTAATAAAATTGTCAAATCATATTTTAGTTGCTTTTTGTGAGTTGATATAAATGTAACTGATTGTGTTAAATGACCAGATGATGTCACCTCATATCGATCGGAGGCCTCTGTAATCGATTGATCGTATCGTATTGACTAAATAATCGATATAATATCATATCGTGATGAAACTTTACACCCTGTTGGTTACATTTGCTTTTTTACAGTGTAGTCGTGGACTTTAAGTTCTTTAGGCTACATAAAAAAACCCCACACACTTAAAAGACAATACACCTCATGATAGGGATATAAATCATTAATCTCTCAGTGTAAATGTTCTATTGGACACTTCAAACAGCCATAATATGTTTTCAGGATAATTAACCCTGAGTGATGTTTTTAATTTAAAAGAGAGATGACACAAACTGCAGTCCAGCACCGGGTCCGGTCCTGATCTCAGGTGGCAGCAGCTCATTCTCCTGAAAATAACTCGGCAGACTTCACAACACTGCATAAATCAGAGGAGGGCAGAGTGACACACACACACACACACACACACACACACACACACACACACACACACACAGTTGAGCAGGTGAGCGGGCTTTGTTGTGCACACGCTCAGAAACAAACAGATGCGTAATCTCGTCAGGCTTGTTAAATTAGACATAATAATGATTTCAGTGACTGGAGTCCATTAGCTCATACGTGTCAGCGGCGGAGACGTCACTGCGATTAAACGGAGCCCCTGTGGATAAACAGACGCGACCATGACCGTGCACACACACACACACACACACACACACACACACACACACACACACACACACACACACAGAGGGCCTTGATCAAATTTACACTTGTGAAGTTTCTTGTATCTGGGAAATAATTTAGACTCATTCCAACACAGACTGTAAATGTTTGGAAAATGCTAGTTGCAAGTAAAATGCCTATATTTACATATTTGTGTATAAAGCTACATTTCACTAATCTAAAATGCCTTTTTGTTGCTTTCGTGTCTCAGTAGGCCAAAAAACAACTATTTTAAAAATGTCAGCTTGAGTTGAACCAAGCTAGCAGTTAGCATACGATACGAGACACTAGCAAACCAATATAATAAGCACAGCAGAGACATTAAAGATTTACATGTTGGACTTTAAAATGATAAAATATATATTTATATTTTTATATATATTTATATATTTGGACATTTCATCAACTCCTCTGGTAACACAATGTTTACAATTCATTTCAAAGTGTTTAAGGCTACATTTAAATGATCTAATATACATTTTTGTTGCTTTTGTGTCTCAGTAGGCCGAATAACAACAATTTTGATTAATGTTAGTTTGGAGAGCTAATTTTAAAATGGCAGCTTGAACATCAACTCTCGCTTTTCTACCCGGAAGTGACTGTTGTTGCTAACACGACATCACAGTCCAACAATGTTAGTTGTTATATAGCTACATAAAGTTTTATTTCATTTTAGCGGACAGAGTAAGTTGATGAACATCAGTATATCAGAATCATGCAACACAATGTAAACATGTCAGATTTAGCAAGAATGCTAATGCAGGCTAGCTTTGTTGTCCCTTGGCAGACAGGCTAACAGAAACAGTAACATGACAAACAACAATACACAGATGTATTTTAATTTATTTATTAGTTTAATTGACAGGGACGATACATGTACACATTGTTATATCTAATTAAACGTGCTGTAGGACTTCTAGTCACAGCTAATTTGCCGTCTTCGTACCTTGTTAGGCTTTTGGGGAATGAAACACAGAATACAAAACTCTTAAATAGATGTAAAAATGTACAATTCAGCAGACACAGACAAGCAGACTGATTGTAATGATTAAATTATATTGTGTTTATCAATACACAATACAAAAATCAACAAAACAACACCATGTGGTCTGGCTGAGATGAGTTTTAAAAGTGGGATAAAGAGCACAATTCACTACACAATTATCGTGGCCAAACAAATTAACAATATTTTCATGATATCAAAACATTTTGCCGAAAAAAAACAAAGAATCGAATGTATCTGTAACTTTGTTTTTTTTGTCTCTTTTTCTTGGTAAATTCAAAACAAATTCATTATATCAGCGTAAAAGTACGAGGCAACGAGATGAACTCATAAAAAAAGAAGCACGAGATCTAACATCTTCCCTGGATATAAACATATGTGTATTATTAACAGGATTTCAGTATTTTAAATTTTGAATAGCAGTGAATATCGTGATATCTTGACACAATGTTTCCCTCATCGCTTTGTTTTTAATTTGGCAGCCATGTTTGGATCTCATAGATACCATCCACCTAAATACAGCCGTTTATAAAAAAAAAAAGAAAATCAAGATCTCTGCGTTATTCTCTGAATTAACGGAAATGTAAAACCCCCCCACCACCATATTCAGCCCTGAAAAACAAAATGTGAATCTGTTTTTCCTCCTGGCCTACATCGGTTTGATCCCACTACTATGTAAACAGCAAGTCTCTGTCTTAAAGATTCATGTCATCCAAGAAATCTGTTTACCTTCTGACATATATATGTGTTCACCCTCCACCTGGCCTCCAGTCTGCAGTCCAGCTCCCAGCATCTGCAAACATGACGGGTCCGTCAGTCTCACCCTCTCAATCTCCTCCCCGCGCAGATAATACTCAACTCCATGCACAAATACCAGCCTCGTCTCCACATCGTAAAGGCGGACGAGAATAACGGCTTCGGCTCAAAAAACACGGCTTTCTGCACCCACGTCTTCTCTGAGACGGCTTTCATCGCTGTGACGTCCTACCAGAACCACAAGGTACAGCGCACCAGAGCACTGCTGGAAAACCCACTTCTTTGTGTTTTAGAAAGGGTTATGGATAAAAAAAATAATAAAACCAAGAGGCAGTGATTGGAGGTTTTTGAATGTGAAGGCTCTGAGCCTCGTAGTTATTCTAACAATTATGGAAATAGATCTCAAAGTCTTAAGTGTGCAAATCACATCTGCTCTACTGTCAAATTTGTGAGCATTTAGATAAGAATATTTGCCTTTGGTCACTGGCCACATTCTGGCCAACTTCTGTCTCTCACACGTGTTCACACACATGCGCACAGCGCACACACACACACACACACACACACACGTTTCTGCCTGTGTTTGTGTTAGTCCGTCTTTTGTATCCAGAAAGTCAATTTTGCATCTTCTTTGTTTATGTGTCCGTACTCGGTATTTGTAAACATGTCCAAAAATAAATTATCTGTGTGTGTGCGTGGTGAGCTTGTGTGAGAGCATATGTGTGTGTGTGTGTGTGTGTGTGTGTGTGTGTGTGTGTGTGTTGGCCTGTAATGACCTGTTTCTTTCTCTTGATCTCGGCTGATTCGACTTCCTCGACTAGAAAGACAGATTGTCGAGGCTTAACGCTCTGCTGTCGTTGAAGTTCTCACAAGATAGCTGCTGCGATTTGATCGTAAGAAAAAAAACATAAATAACATTAAACACTCATTATTCTGCATAGTCTTTTACACACAGTATTATTTGTAAGGAAAATTTGCTCACTTTATATTTTATTTATAGGCGCTTTTAAGGGCATTCTGGGACATCTCACAAGACTAAAACAGACACACAACTGCGATTGTAAACTTGACAAAATATAATCCTAAATTTTGCACACGTTTGTTTACAGCTTCACGATGGTTTTATATTATTTATTGTATAATTTAAAAAGTGATTAAAACAGATAAAGGCCCAGAAAATAGATGTAAAACAAGTGTTTAATCCATCATTGTTGTTGAAACAGTTTGGTTTTATTTATACCGAACAGTTAAAATATTGCAGTTTATGTATTAATTAATGATATTTTTTAAAATAGTAGAAATGTAATTATTGTAACTGTCTTTTTTATACTTTTATATATAAATACATAAATGCATCATTTGTATTTCAAGCTTTATTACTAATTTATAATATTATAATTAATTGAAGTAGTAGATGTAGTGTATTCTTATTTATCTTAATTATCTTAATTAAATTTGGTTACTATAAGAAACAATGTTAAAACTTTCTGTTCACGCAGTAACAAATACTGTAGGTGTCACACTTCTGTGTTAATTCCAACATCTGTGCATAAAAATGAGAGCTATGATCCAGTAGTTCGGAGGAGGCCATCAATATTATCAGCACTTCAAAGTTTGTTTGGACCTGAGCTCCAGTCCACTCGCCTGCTGCGTGATGGACACACGGCTCGGAGGTTTCCCTCCATGACATCACAGAGAAAGAGCTTGAAGACTCGTGAAGACATCAAAGTGCCGAGCTCTGGACCTCTAAAAGCTTTGGCCCGAAATCTTTAAACCTGGCGACTGTTTGGGTAAACAGTTTATTCAGTGTCAGCTGTCCGCTGCGCTGGAAACGTCAGCGTCTGAGGAATGTTGGCCGTGCAGAGTTTCAGCAGCGGGGCCGCTTTTAACATCTGCAGAGCCTCTGACGAATAGTCGGCTACTGACTTTCAGCCAATGAAAAGAATTGTTAAAACAAGTGTTTCTGGACTGTGTTTCTTCAGGCCTGCGCTGAGATTGTGTCTGACTTATCTGTACGTTTTCTGTTTTGTTCTCAGATTACACAGCTGAAGATAGAAAATAATCCTTTCGCGAAGGGCTTCAGAGGCAGCGACGACAACGAGCTGCACCGCATGGCCAAGCTGCAAAGGTGAGTACAGCTTTGTGTGTGTGTGTGTGTGTGTGTGTGTGAGAGAGAGAGAGAATTAAAAACAAATCCATAAAAAGAAGGAAGTTCCCAACCACAAAATGTGACCAGCACCCTTCACCTTGAGATAATACAGTGCTTTTCAAAGAACAGGGTCAGAATTGAATGAAATCTGGCTGCCACTCATCTGTTACCTGAGAAATATCTCTTAACGTATCTTATTCTTGTCGTTTACAGACATTTTCATTTGGCTCTGCTCAAAGAGCCTAATTATTCATCTCTATCTTCCTGTGTGTGTCAGATACATCGGTTACTATTTCACTTTTGTTTTGTGCATTTGATTCTTCTCATAAGAAAAATGCTGAATCCACCCTGCAACTGTTCCTCATTAAAACAAGCATAAAAACAGATCCATCCTTCTCTCTGAGGAGTGTTATGATGTGGTACATATGGTCTAAGACGTGTGTGCTTGAGTGAGTGAGTGGAGCCAAGTGGTATAAAGGGGATGTGAGCTTTTTTGTCACCTGAAGGTTGATCTTAGCCCGAAACGCCATCCAGAGCGCGCAGCACAAACAGGGCGCGCCGAGCATTGATGGACGGATGATATCACACCGCTGCTGGTCTGTTAGACTGTCACTGCTGATCAGCTGATGACCCCTACATGGTGTCCGTTTGCGTGCTTAACTAATCTTCATTCAAGTGTTGTTGTGGCAGGCGGTTTAGAGATTTTAATAAGCCACAGTGAGGAGGGGGAGGCTGTAACTGAGGGGATGGGGGAGGACGAGGACGAGGGTGGGGAAAGAGGGGTTGTATTAAATGCAGCGCTCCTGTGTTATTGTGCTGCTGTGGTTGGTGGAGACCAGAGGAGAGCAGAGCGGAGGAGAGAGGAGAGTCTATCGGAAGTGACACACGGATGGATGTTTATTTTTAGACCGGGCGAATTATCTCACTGTGTGTGTGTGTGTGTGTGTGTGTGTGTGTGTGTGTGTGTGTCACTATCTCAGCGAGAGTCAGGGAGATGTGGCCCGCTGTCCCCAACATACCACAGAGTTCACCAAGAGTGCAGTGTGTACAGAGAGAGAGAGAGAGATCAGAGCTGAAGGGATTGAGAGCAGCTAAGTAGACTTGAAAGAAAAGAGGGAGAAAAAAAAACACAAGAACAATACAAGCAGGAAGGATTTAATGTAAGAGAAATACCAGTCTGGAGAGGCATTTCGTTGCAGCATACCTGAGGCCAAAGCGACAATAAGATGCAAATTGTTCCTTTCATCTGACGTCCATCTTTCCGTTTCAGTAAGGACTTCCCTGTGGTTCCTCGCAGCACCGTCCGTCAGAGAGCCTGCTCCACCGGGAGCCCCTTCAGCGGGGAGGGCCGGGGTCTGCGGGGCTCCCCTGAAGCCGTCGGATCCCCCTACAGCTGCGACAACGGCTTGAACAGCAGCAGCCCCCAGGAGCTGCTGACTGCTGCCTCCGCCCACTACATCCTGCCTCATCCTCATCCTCACCTGCAGCACAGCCAGCAGCCGCAGGTGTACCACTGCTCCAAGAGGAAAGGTAGGAGGACGCTGCTCTCAGGACGCTGTGCAGAGGAAAATGACTAAAGCTATAAAAACAAAATGAAACAGGACACGTGCAGATACGATGCATGTGATACAATATTCATTAACTTACAGTGGGAATAATTGTGTATTTCTCTCACGATAAAAAATCATATAAACCTAATAACAACATCTTTACATGCAAAGTGTCAAACAGCAGGATAGAAATTTAGCAATAACAAGTTTAAACATGCAACAACTGCAATAAGTGAAAGAGAAACAGACCTTTTAATTGTAATACACTGAAAGATTAATAGTGATGCAGTCGCCCCAAATTAAAAAGACGCGGTCTTTAATTTATTTTTTATGAATTCCACTGGAGTTAACTGTTCTAAGATCCAACATGGTTGTGCTCCACAGTTTAGGGTCGTAAACACAGAGAGCAGCCTCACCAGATTTTTATTTATTTTTTATTTTTTGGAACATCTTAAAAAAAGCAACAGAAGATCTGATGGTTCTGGTTCAGGCGTGAAATGAGAGGCAGTTGCTGATAATCTCTGAGGTTTTTTCCTGCTACTGTCGCCAAGTGTTTGCTCATGTGGGAAACATTTGGTGTCTGTAAGTTCATTAGAGAGTTTGGTCGTCTGTTGTGAACTGTTACTTTTACAAGGCTTGGTTCATTAAGATTAAGAGTGTTAGATGTATGTGAATGAGCCCTTTAAAACAATCATTCATAATACAGGGAGACGGTGTGGTGATGAGACCAGTAAAAAGACGTATAATGGCTCGTAATAAAAGGCTAGCAAATGAGCTAAAAGTTAGGTTATTAATCTCAGTGAGACGTGTAAAAAGAACTAAATCAGCATAAAAGTTAACAAATTACGTAGCCGAGGAGTCTGTATAGAAAAAAGAGAATCGGTCCGAGAACATGTCCTTGAGGAACACCATAATAAACCAGCACTAACAACCCTTACCAACAAGACCAGACAAGCACTGTGCCAAAGAAGACCAAAGCTTACGACACCTTGGATCCCCAGGTGGGCTCACAACCAAGTCAGAACCAGGCTGGACCCTGTTGAGATTACACGATCAGATTATAGAGTAGTTTCCTAACTTTGAGACAGTCGGCACAAGAATCAAAAGCTATTTCACCACTGTGAACGATCCATTTCTTTATGTGTGTCAGTTAAGTCACAGCATCCTCTTGAGAACGCTGTTGAAAACTCCTCTTCTTTGTGGTGCATTCAGGGACACTCTATCATCCGGGAAAAAACACTGCAATCCTGAGATAAAACAATGCTGATGTCTGTACAACTGCTTCATTGTGTTACTGCTCAATGTAACACATAACTTACAAAAAGAAACCTTTATTCTGTAACTGGTGAGGACATCAGACGTCTCTATGGGTTGTTTTAATGTTCCACTGTGCTTAATTAAATTAAACTAGATAAACATTTATTGTGCTGTGACTGGCATTCAGTTTGTGTTTGCAAACTGTGTAATTAGCATCAGATTTACTGAGACAGCCGCCGACTGAATCATTAAATAATTTATCTCCTGACTGGTCCTTTACACATTTCCCTCGCGTGAGTTTAATCAGACACATTAATCAACAGCTAGAATAAAATTATAACAATGATGCAGATACTTCTGCACTCTGCAAGAGGAAAGACTTTATTAGTGTTGAGACTGAAAAAAAGTGTAATGAGGCTGAAAACGCTCAATAATTAGATTCGGAAACATTTTCTACGGCTGCAACAAAACTCAAGCGGAGGAATATTCGGGTGACACTGAACTGTTACGTTAACTCAGCATGGGTGCAACTCTGCTGAAGAGTAATGTGCTTTCAGGCTGGTGCAGCTAAGATAAATATCTCTACATGCAGAATTAATCTGAATCAAGGCACAAAGGACCTTTAAATCTGAACTGTGCTCCTCCTCGCAAAAATGTCTTATTGGAGCTGTGAAGACAGTCGAGTAGACATGAAGCTCTCGTTGTAACATGAAACATGATGTGGTGAATGAACATGGCGAATATTTTCTGTATATTGATGTGTTTTGTGTTGTTATATGCCACTAATGCTGTACGTCTGATTACAGCCAGAGGACAAGCTAATGCTCCACACACACACACACACACCGCTGCAACATCTAACTACCAGTGTTATCTTTGCTGCTCGGTTAATTGCACACATATTGGTGCTGTAACAGTTGTCAAACAAACATAAACAAACTAAACTAAAAGTCTGCAGCGATACCAAGTACAACCCTGACTGACTGTGGAGGCACATTTCTGCCGGCTAAAGAGAAAAAAAAAAAGAGAGATGAAAACTAAGCTTGCTTGAAAAAAGATTTCAATTGTAAATCACAAATATGAGATAAACGTCATAATTATGAGACTGAATGTCAAAAACACCAGTTAAAATATTTATATTAATACATTCATAATTAGATAAAAGGTCATAAATTATGTATTATATACAAAGTCAAACTTATCAGATACAAAGTCAAAATTATGTGAAAAGTCTTAAATATTACATTTTAAAAACACAAATCAAAATAATTTAATTTAAAGGTCCAAATTATTACATAAAAAGTCAGAATTATGAGATAAAAAACACAAATACATGAGCTAAAAGTAAATAAATAATGAGACAAATAGTCTTAAAAGACCCAAACTATGACATAAAGTCATAAATGAGACAAAGAGTCAGATATGAAATTAAAAACATAATTATTATACAGAAATCATGTAAACATTTTAAAAATGTTTTTATCAAGTTTGAGTTTCTATCTTCTTTTTCTTTAACTTGTGGAAACTGGCTTCACTTCATCTTACACTATTTTCTGTGCACTATGTTCGTAGTACTTTGATCACAAGAATATAAACTTTTGTCTCTTCATGATTTTTTTTCTAATTTAAAAAAGTACTTTTTCCAATAACACATGTTGTTTAAACCCAATGAGCGACTCAAGCTGGCACCCAGAAGTTAACGGACTAGAAACATGAGGCGAACATTATGAACTGAAACTAAACCCTGGCATCATGTTTGTGATTAAGTTAATATCATACGTCCTGTATAAGCAGCTAATCTACAACTTTTCTTCATGTGTACGTTGTGTTCTCGTCTCAGCTTCTTGAACTTTAACTTTTGCAGTTCTTACTTGTTGAAATTTGCATCAGACTGAAAAAAAAAATCAACACAATCTTTTCTCTGTGTCCTTCTGCAGTGGGGGAGAACGGCCCGTCGGGAAACCGCCAGCACCCGTACAAGAAACCCTTCGCCGGCGGCTCACCGAGCGAGGGCGAGTCTTACTATCACCCCTCCTCCTACCCTCCTCCTCCACCCGGCCTCTCCAACAACCCTGCCCTGGGTCTCACTGACTCCCCCTACAGCTCAGACATGGGACAGCGTCAGGCGTGCATGTTTGCCGGCTCAGAGCCCAGACTGGATGAACTCAACTGTACATCCTGGTCCTACACCTGCCCGCTTCCCTCCGCCATGACCCCCATGGAACCCTACCCACCTTACACCCCTCATCCCCCCTACAGCTCCAGCCCTCAGGGCTCTCGACTCAGCGCCATAGCCCACCAGAGCTCTCCTCCGCTGGGAGAACACATCGGCCACGACCCCTACCCGAGCCAGAGCTCCGGACCTCCATCCCAGAGCTCCCAAAACATTCACAGCAGGCAGCTCAGCCCTCCTCTCAGAGAGTATCCTCGCTACACGCCCAACCTGTCTCCTCCTCTCTACCACACGCTAGAGACACACACACACATCAGGTGTGGCGTCCCAGAGTGGAGCGCCGCCTCCTAACTGAACCAGAGGACATAAACCTGACAGACTGATTAGTGGACAGAGATTCCTCGTCTCGACTTCAGTGATCCTTCTTCTCTGCTCTTCTGAAAGATGCTGCGGACTAAATGTGATGTTACCTTTGTAAAAAAACAAATAATTGTGAAAAGTGTGATTTTGTGCTGTGTGAAGAGGTGTCATCTGTCAGTCATTGTTCTATCTCCCCTGTTGTTGAATGGAGCCGTGGATCCTTAAAAAGACAGGACTTTGGACAATCCACGATGCTTCAGAAAAAAATAAGAATCCGAGCAGCACAATCCAAGTTGTACGTTATCGTCTTCTCTCCATAATCCAAAAACCGGTGTCATCCAAATGTTTGCACTGTGAGCCCTGTGAAGGCCAGACTGTGAACAGCACTCGCCTGCTTCTCTTCTCAATGACTCCCACTCTCTCTCCGTTGTGAAGGATGTAAATTGTGACCCACTGTCAGACAGGCAGTAACATTTACTGACCAAAATAATCTCACCTCCCACAGCAGAGCCTGAGGGAGCCTGGTTTTTTCTTCTTTTTTTTTTTTTTTTTTATCCATAGTGGAGCAAAGCACAGCTCCATGCTCAGTCTCAGTGAAGGATAAAAGGCATGAGTCGTCTGTGTGTGCGTGTTCGTATGTAAAGCCTATGTCAGCTCAGCTCAAGGATGCTATGAGTTAATTTCCAATGAGACAGGCAGTAGTAGCTGCAGGCGCTGCACCATAGAGATAAACAGTTTGTTTAGACCACGCTACAGGCTGGAGGACCTGTAAACACTGTTTCCACTGCATTCTGGGTAAATGCACTACTCAGCGTCATGCAGCTGTCACCGCTGTCCTCTTAGTCACCCCCAGCTGACCAATCAGCTTCGCCCGTTCACTGAGAGCCAGCCTGTTAGCGCTCACCTCTCTTTTTATCCTGAGCTGACCAGTCAGAGCGGGAGTACAGCATTCCTGTTGGGTGTGTGTGTGTGTGTGTGTATGTGTGGTTGTGTGTGTGTGTGTGTGTGTGTGTGTGTGTGTGTGTGTGTTCGTTGTCCCATTTGTGTTTGTTTCTGAATTATTCATGAGTCCACTGTTGATCCTTGACATGCGAGGATTGCTCAGCCAACACAACG
This sequence comes from Diplodus puntazzo, assembly GCA_963678695.2. Classification (NCBI taxonomy): domain Eukaryota; kingdom Metazoa; phylum Chordata; class Actinopteri; order Spariformes; family Sparidae; genus Diplodus; species Diplodus puntazzo. The sequence continues at coordinate 32,223,708 of OZ023159.1, read as the reverse complement.
AATCACAACAGTGCTGTAAAACTTGATAAAATATTCCTTTAAAGTTTCTTCTTTTTTTTATCTAAATGCTCCGACCACACAGTGTTTCTACATTAATCGCTACGAGAAGATCGGGTTGAATACATTCACTTTCCACATGCAGACGTTTTTGTAGCACCACCTTCCTTCTTTTTTTAGCTGACTGTAAAGAAACCCATCGTGCAAAATAGAAGCTGAAACTTTTGGTTTATTTTTGTGCAAAATGAAGCCGTTTTTATATTTCAGTAAAATGTGAGAAGGTGCTTTAACATAACAAACCATCAGTGTGCAAAGAGCAAATCCTCGTCGTCATTCCTCGATATGTATTCGATTTGTGTATGGGCGTGTGTGTGTGTGTGTGTGTGTATGCGTGTGTGTTACAATGAGATTTTTTTAATAGCTTTGTTCCTGCTCATAGTATTTATTACTCTAGATTTGTAAAGATTAGTATGTTGTTAACTTGTGAAACAAGATGGTATTGTTCAGAGACCTTTTGTTTCTCTTTGAAGGTTTATTTCTGGTTTCACCCTCCATCTCTAAGTGGTGATGCATAGTTGTGATAAAAAAAAAACAAACAATATTTTCTGTTCTATGGAAATAAAGACAGATTTATATACAGAATAAATTTTAGAGAATTTTTGCGTAAGTCAAGTGGTTGCAGTGTTCTTTCTTTGTGATTAGGTGACGGCAGAGGCGAGCCATTAACATTCCCAGCGGGTTATTTTAAAGTACGTTCAGCACCTCGAGGGGTGGAAAATCTTTTAAGGGCAGAGCAGTTTATCAGTTTCAATGCATGTATCAATAAGAGGGACCTGATAACAACTGGAGCCTGCACCTTTTCCCAAATGCATGTTCCAAAAGTGTCTCATTCAACGAGGTAGCACGTATTGTTTTAAAGTGTAACGCTGCTGCCTTATCGAGCATAACGAACCCCGGTGTCTCTTACTCTTGGACTCGGAGTGCTGTGGGTGCTGTGCATACCTTGGCCGCCTCCTCTTATCTCTGACAGGTTGTTTGGCATCTCCAGTCTCCACCAGCTGGACGCTCTCACTGACAACCTGCTGCACAGAGAGAGGTGGGGTCAGCTTGGATGCAGAACAAAGAAAGGTGGGGGTGTGTTGGTGGTCCCTCCCCCCCCTCCACCTAAACCGCCATCGTTCCTCTCTCCCGACATCTTTCTTTGTTAACCTCTTACACCTTACACCTGCTCAGAGTTTACCTCATCCTTTATTTTGAAAGCACAATTCTAAAGATTTATTTAGTGAGGCTGTTAAATCACCAAACATCCAGCTTGAATTTACACGTAATTGTGTCGTTATATGTCAGTTGTCGGAGCTCCATCTCTCTCCTTTTTCTTCCTTTCTCTCTCTCTCTCATACACCATAAGGTCAGAGGTTAAGCAGGCAGCTCTTCAGAGGGTCTGTTCCTCCTTAACCCCTCGTCTCCAGACAAACTCAGGCCAGCAGGATGAGGAGCGAGGGGGCGAGGAGGAGGAGGAGGAGGAGGAGGGGAGACGGAGGAGTAAGTTTCCATGCGGGGGCCCTCCGAGTCTGGAAAGATGGATTGCATCGCTTCACGCTCGCTCGTACAGTAACAGAGCTGCTCTGCGATGACCTCTGTATGGCTGGGAGAATAAAGCTTTGGCTAAAGTGGTAAAGTAATATTAAACACAGAACGTGCATGAGTGTGTGTGTGTGTGTGTGTGTGTGTGTGTGTGTAAAGGATCCTAATCCATCTGTGGAGGACTTTCTCAGACACACTGGTCGGACAGTAGATTGATGAACCTCTGTGATCAAAGAGCCTAAGTGGTGCTTATCATTATCTCCCCAACACCCCCCCCCCTCCCCCACCCTCCCACACACACACACACACACACACACACACACACACACACACACACACTCCTTTACTCCTCTGATATTCTCCTTTTCTCGTCCTTGTCCGACTTTTACTCCTTGTCCGATGGTTTTTAACAGATGCAGCACGGTTAACCACATCCACACACATCTTTTTCTGTCCTCCGTACAGACGAGACGCCACATGCTAAAACAAACCCAAAAAAAAAAGATTGACATTCTTAAATGTCAGTCTTTTCGCCTGCAGACCAAAGTTTTTCTATACGGCGACTAAACCGGGAGGGTTCCTGAGGACATTTTGTGTTTCTGCTGTATCGTCGGTTAAAGCTGCAGAGGGATGTCTCTTGCAAAGTAAGCCTTTTTAAAAGACTCCTTTAAAGCTTTATTTCATTACAGTCTGAACTATTGGTTAGAATATATAAATGTGTATTTAGAGTCTCTTGCAGGGGACCGAGAGACATTTGTGTGATGTCAAGCATTAGTGATGCCATTTTGCGAGGAATAAGTGGTCTGAGATGGAGTGTAATTGGTAAAGTTGATTATGGTTCGTCTCTATGGGTCTGATGGTGCTCCGTCACTGCAGCAGTAAAGGCCACAGTAAGTAAAACATCGGTTACACTGGGATGCAACAGGAAATAAAGACTGCTCGGATCAAGGAGAAAGTTTGTAGGTACATGTTTTTCATTCTGTAGGATTTGTTTCAACAGACAAGTGTTACCAAAACTTGTTTTAGGCGATTGTCTTTTGTTTTGAAAGAAACAATTTGAAGCAAGATACATGTTTAATCACTTCTAATTTGCCAAATGTGAGTGGATTGTAAGGTGACGTGAAAAATTACATTTTCCACATCTCTAAAGAGACATATTATCATCGTCATTATATTCTGTTGCTAATACAACAGGTTTTCATGCTTTAGCGCAGGCAGTTTTCTCATATTGTCTGAAACGCTCCTGTCTCTTTAAGGCTCCCCCTCCCAATTTCCAAGTCTGCTCTGATTGGTCAGCTCACACATGCCTGAGCCACCACTGCTAACAACGACAGATCAGCTTAGCAAAATCAAGTGTTACGTGCCAAACTAGCTGCTAGACATTAAAAACGGAAATGTGTGAGGCGAGGCATTTGAGGAGCTGCGTTTTCTGTGGGATAGAGGAGCTTCCGTCGGTGCAGGCTTAGACTTTTTTTTTAACTAAAAATATAACTGATATCTTGACTGTGGATAATTTCTTGAAGGACGGTAGTTGGATTTTCCATGACAGTCCACAGGATGAGACTTTCTGCACGTTCTCCAGTGTCTCGGTGCCTCTCTGCTCTGCAAACTGAGAGAGACAGTAGCTACCGTTAGTTTAAAAACGAGGTCCAATAACTTAAACTAACAACCGTCTTCCAGCACGTCACAGCCCCTTCCACACAGCCCCTTTAAAGCTTCATCAGACCTCGTTGGGTTCAAAAGTTGAGAGTGCATTATTGTAAAATAGGTCGATTGACTAATCAAACCAATCTTTTTCAGCACATGTTAATATACTAAGCCATACGTATCTGTAATTAGACTCAGTAGGAACTGTATGGCACTAAGAGGACGGCACAATGGCAGTACAATAATGTACAACAATGAATGCATGTCCATTACATATGGTGCAACAAAGTAATCTGCTGGAGGTTTATTTGGATGATACTATCCATCCTTGTTGTTATTTAAAAGCCACAAGAATGGTCCTAATGCTGTTAAGCACAGTATAGTTACAAGACTGAGACCCAAGCTAATTTCCCCCTAAATGAGAGTTTATGGCTGAAACCGCCCTGAAATCACTGAAGTAGATCTTAATATGAGCATAAGAGCTGTCAAGGATAAGAGGCCAAGTAGGAGTGTGTGTGTGTATGTGTGTGTGTGTTGGCGGGGTTGGCCTGTGTGTGCTTGGACCGTCCTGTGTGCCGCTCTGGAAGACAAAGAGAGAGGTTAAAGGTCAAACTAACAGCAGACAGGCCAGTCCAGGGTCAGAGGGCTCAGACTAACCTGATCAGTGATGGTTGTTTATCTGACGGCCCTCGAACTGTCACCCCGATGAAGCTGCGTTATCTTTACCGCTCACGCTGGACTTTCACTTTCAAACAAGTTCGATCCCTCCGTGAAAGAAATAAGTACGCAAAGCTGATGTAGGCTGTTGGGCCTGGTGGCCCTCACGTCCAAAACAAAGATCTTTGTCTGCCTGATTTTTCTTGTCACTCTCTCCAGTGGAAGCAACGTTTTTTTTTCCTTCTTCTAAAAAAGGACACTGTGATGTGAGCATGAATAATTGTTTTAACTCCTAACATACCGCCAAGGTCCCAAGACCGGCAGCCAAACACACATGACAGGGTGAAAGGGAGAGAGGCGCTCCCGCAGTGGGTGGTGGTGGGGGTAGTGGGACGTCATGGAGCCAGTGTCCCGTCTGATTACAGCCAGAGGACTGGAGAGGCACGCTAATCCTCCACACACACACACACACACACACACAGACCGAAACATAGATACACAAGAACACTCTCTCTGAGACAAAGACACACAACCAGCAAGGCAGAAACACACACACACAAACCCATTCAATCCAGAGATTACAGCCCCAAAAAACCCCCCTGAACTCACTCCGGTCCCCCTTGTCCAGACACGACACACAACATAATGATATCACTACCAGCAGGACCTCACTTTGCCGCTCTGCCCGTTTGCTCTCTGTACAGACCGGCCGTGGCCCCTCGCGGTCTTTGAGTAGAGGAGCGTTGTCAGGTCATTACTGTTCATGTCCAGGGCCGCAGCCAGGATGTAAGAATATACTCAGAGTCCAAGGTCTCGCATTGCACCTCCAACAAAAGAAAAATCCTTGACCAAGATGTCAGGAATCTTGGATGGACGATGTGTCTCGACCCAGAACTTTTAGTTTAGGTTCAAGGCCCAAGACGATTGTAATTGGATTAAGGGAACACAAACAAACAAGGGCGTGTTTTTCCCAGGGAGCGACCTCCGGAGCTGAAAATTAATCCAGTGCGAGCACCAACAACTGCAGTTCATCCAATGGCCTTTTAGGGTTGGCTCCAAAAAGCAAGTCAGTCCCCGTAAGAGCCCAATGTTAAGTCGTCCTCCGTTACATAAACTTGTTTACATACCCAATTTTTTCCTTCATGACAGCTGTGCAGGGTTGATTTCTTTAAATAGTAAATTTGTTTACATTGTATTAATTCTTACAGTCACACATAATTAGAGCCGTGGTTATTTTGAGCGACAGGTACTCTAGAGCCGGCTGCTTGGTTTCACCTCAGCTAATCAAAGTCACTGAACTTGAGCTCTCTGCCATTTTTGTTGCGTTGGTGCCTTTTAGAGAATTTCAATTCAGATATCGGACAAATAAAATGGCTTTCTGTGCAGTTAATTGGACTAAAAGGCCAAAGTGGAGGGATAGAGGCAGTCGGAGCGAGCAGAGTGCCAAGTTGTTGGTTTTTTTTTTACACTTTTGGGGTTAGAAAGTGGATTTATCGTCACCTTCTCCTGCTGTACTGAGCCATGGAGGTGTTGAAATCCACTGTAATGTATCACAACTCTCTTATATGACTGCTGAATGGAGGGACATGCAGTTTACTTCATGAACGTACAGGGAAGAGATGTGAAAAGAAAAGACACTGCAGGATAAAAAACAAGTATCTGTTGAGCGTAACTTTGCTCAGATTGAACACAAACAAACACACAAGTATTGTGTACGGTGAGTATGATCCACACTGGGCTTTATTTTGCCTCTTTAGAAACCTACGGGTGACGTCGAGGTGGCTCGGCCCACTATTTCATACAGTAAGAGCTTTTTCCTCCATGCTGGAATGAGAGTTGGTGCAACTCTCCTTGCTGGCACAGGTCCGGCTATGCAAGACTACAGAGTGGATACTGGTCTTCAGATGAACAGAAAAACACTTCCAAATTAATTCTACACCATATTAACTTAAAAAAATGTATATGCTATGTTCCCAACTTGTCTTTTTTGTCTTTTTTCTCCACTGGCCAAAAAAATCAGTCCAACAATAAAAGAATCAGCCCATAAAATCTTCATCAAATCACTCAAATTTCGAGAAAAACCAGGCCGAGTCGACAGACATGCTAGCAGCTCTGTGCTAGATGAGAAGTCACGAGATCGGCCAAGTTACGATAATTCATCCTGAGGGGGACGTGAATGTGTGCTGAATGTTTTGACAATCTATCCAACAGTTCAGTCTGGACCAAAGTGGTGGCCCGACCAACAAACTGATGTCATGTTGTCATCCCAGAGCCGGACTGCGAGCTAAAAGCTGAGGCCATGACCTGAGCATCTTTAATTATTGCTGTGGTCATACATGTGCCTTAGTGGGGTTTTATCTGTGGCTCCCAACTCAACACATGCTACAGCCTTGTAAGAGTGAGTTGTGAGCAGACCCACCAGTGGTTTTACTGCTTGGGTTATTTGCATTTGAAGCATTTTTTTAGCAGCCTGATGAAATTAGTCACTACAAAAAGCCAAAATGTGTCAAATTGACTTGAGCAGTCTTGACCCAAGACTGGAAACGACTTTCTCACTTCATTTAAATGTACACATTTCCCAGCTAGAATTATTGAAAAATAGGTATATTCCTCAAATCTGTAAAATGTATATATTGACACTTATCATTGTATTAAAAATTGAGAAGCTATTGTCTGATTTGCCTTTTCTCGAGGGTCCCGAGTGCCTCGGCGTCTCCTGGCAGGCCTCCTCCCTCTCCCGGCATCCCAGCGGCCCGCGTCGTTCCTTTCGCAGCCTTGTCGCCGCTCGTCGTACAAGCTTGTTTGCAAACAGGCCAGACAAGACCACTGCTGTGAGACAAACACAAAACACAAACATCAATACACAAACAAATCCATTCACACAGCCCCGGCCCTCCGAACACTGTGTGCACACGCAGCCTAATTTCAAAGCACTCAGTCAGCCGGCTGTCAGATCCCATATTGTTTGCCAGAAGCGGCATTGTTTGGTTCATTCCCAGTGCATTTCTGCGATCTTGTCTCATTATTAATAGATGGTGTCAGAGAGTCGCTGGCCTCTCTGTCTGACAAGCCATTAGCATAAACACAGACTTCCTCTCAATATCTGTTTGCACCACACTGTTGACCTTTAATTATGGATGTCTAAATGTTTGTTACCTGTCCACTCAAGTGTGGGATTCTGCGCGTGCGTGCTTCTGTGTGCGTGTGTGTGTGTGTTTAATCAACAATGAGAAGAGGCTTTTACTGGTTACAGCTTTAACTATTATCCTTTTTTTTTTTTTAATTTAAACAGAAGATTGACACTGAGAACAAGACCAGAATAAAACGTCTTTTTCCTAAAATACAATATATGAACTTTGAAGGTCCAATGAGTCTATCAGCAGGAATTTTATAAAATATTCATAACTATGAATAATGATTCAAACATAATTCTGTTGTGAACTTGGTAACCTTAGAATGAGCCTTTTTTTATATACTAAGCGCCTCCGGCATGTTTCTACAGTAGCCTAGATCAAACAGACCAAACATTGGCTCTCGAGAGGGCCTTGCTTGTTTTTTTTTGCATGATACGAGGGGCATTCAGTTGGTTGTGATCTGCAATCTCACAGCTAGATGCCACTTAATCCTGCACACTGGACCTTAAAGAGCCATGTGTTAAAACTACTCCGCCCTTAACGAGGAAATCCAAAGCAGAGGAGGGTGTTTAAAGACTTGTGTGTGTTGTCGAAGCGTCACGTGAGACCAAACAATTGTTATGGACAGATCAGATATTCACAAAGGTGCTGATGTGAACAGGGATTTCTCAAGATCTAGGTCACAGGTAATCAGAAGCTACTGGTTTCACCTGTGATGTTTTCTCCCTCAGCTGGCTGCAATCAGTCGGCTGGGAGACTTTATAAGAGGGCTGCAGTTCAGCTGCTCAGACGGTTGTGTGTTCTCAGGGAGTCGACACCATCAGTTTGTGCTACGTTTTCTCTTTGGGGTGAAAATCTGGGTTGAGTGTTTGAGATTTCTTTCTTTTGGCCAGTTTCTATACACTCTGTTCCCCCTGATCAATGACTCCGACTTCACCTTTGGTTTTTGGGTCCAGTGTTTTTTTTTTGTTAGTCTATCATTTTGATCGAATTAGTGGGCGGCTGTGTGTTTTATTCCCATTGCCACCTTTTAGACACCGATGGAACAGTTTGCTTTGACCCTGTGATTTGTGCACTGCTTTGTTAGTTTCCCAACCTGCGACCCCGGTCCTTCAGGTTTTGTTTTCTGGGGAAATATAACATGAAGGAATAGCTCAGTCGCAAACACAACAAGATAAAACAAAAACAAAAGAAATACACATCAAGTCAAAGTTCACAGTGACACATTGCAGGGTGCGACAACCTTGTACAATCAACACGTCTAAAATCAAGATCAAACACTGACTTATATCCATCTTTGATGGGTTCAACAGCTCAAATCTGGCCTAATAAACGTTAAACCAAGCTAATTTCACCTTTTGCAAAGGATACATCCGGCCTGGATGTGTATTAGTTAATCATGGTCGTGGATAATCAGCCAATTTATTGCATCTTAGATTGTTTGTGTGTTGGAGATGCCGAGGAGCATCAGAAGGGACCTTTTCAGATAAAGTTAGAGCCTTAGTTCTGTGGGGTTCCCTGAAGTTTATGACTGGTAAGGCACCTGCATACGTTAAAGAGCTACTGCTGCCAGATAAAACAAGTCGGACTTTGAGGTCCACTGATCGGGGTTTGTCATTATGCTCCTTGCTCTGGGCTGAAAACTAAAGGAGAGAGTGCTTTTCCGGAAGTAGCTCCTCCACTCTGGAACTCTCTCCCTTTGGACTTCAGTTCTGTGGACTCTGCTGACACATTTAAAAAGCAGCTACAGACCCATTTGTTTCAACCTGACTTTGATTAACTTGTTTGCTCATTTTCTTTATCGTTGCCCCTTGTTTTAGCGAGCTGTTTCACTTTAATGTCTTTTGCTCTGTCTCTTTGTTCACTTTATGTTTGTCTTTCTATCTTTTGTAAAGCACTTTATGACTTCTGCTCTTGAAGGGTGCCATATAAATAAACTCATAACTACATTATTATTATTACATATTTAATGTCTGGTTGTGTGACCATACAAACAACCCTGTTCATTGTCATGTGATCTAATATTTGAAAATGAAGGAGGAACTGCCCAGTAAATGACTTGGCAGAGATCCAGATGTGCAATCATACGCTGTGACTCCACAGGAACAAGAGGAGAGCTGATTAACTCTATAGTTTGAGCCCAGTTTGCTCTCTAATAATCCTGAGACGATAATACATTCAGACACTCTGGCAAACATGTTTAAGAATCGTTGCTCCTGTATCATTCAGACAGAAAAGCCACTCTCTGTTCCTGATCATCAACTATAGATACTTCTCAGTTGTTTGCACGTTTGTGTTGAACAGACACGCACAAAACTTTCACATTAAACATTACTAAAGATCCAGTGATCTCCAAGATTCCCAAAGATGAACACTAAAGTACAAAAACATGTATAAATGATAAAACAAAGACACTTTCTATTTGACTTAATGCTGCATTCATTGAAAACAAATCCTATTTGGATTTAATGCCACTAATCACAATCTAAACAACCCTGTGTGCAACTTAAGCATTTAAGGAAAATGTGAATAAAATCAACAGTCCCTCCACTATTCCTTATCGTCGTGATTATACATTCTGATCTCCTCGTCTTCTTCTCCTCGTCCTCCGCGGCTGTTAAAAGGTCTGCTGGTGTTTACATGGGTGTGATGTCTCCATCTCCTCAGCCCGTCACCTGACACGGCATGCTTTTATTATAATAGCATCATTCCATTAGTATTAATAAAGTACTCTGTGTGTGTAGGAAGCCATCCATTCATCAAAAATGAATACAGCAGCATCTCCGCCCGCAGCTATCTGTGTTGTTGTTTTTCCCCTTCACTGCCTTTTGGTCACGCCTTTTCTCCCATTTTCTCTGCTCATTGTGTGTGTGTGAGTGTGTGTGTGTGTGTGTGTGTGTGTGTGTGTGTGTGTGTGATATACATGAACATCAGATGCACTTTTCTGGTTCTGCCGCTTTCACTGTCAGCGTCACCATCTTTGCCACACCTGGCAATTATTATGCAAAAATAACAGCACACAGCATTTCCATTAAGTGTGTTAATGCCACCGTCCGCTGTCACCACGTGGCCCTGTGTTACCAGTGCTACCAGTATGAACACGTAGCCTAATGTGGCCCAATGTGGCTCTCAGTCAGAGGTGATAACAAGTCCTTTAAGTTATTCTCAGTGTGAATTAAGTCATACAAGTCACCATTATGTGAATATTGCTGTTCCAGAATGACACTAGTGATTGTCTTTTTTTACTTAACCTCTCTAATTCAGCTGAGGGAACAATCTCACCTCAGTCCCAGCGGCTGTTTTGGATTTCTTGATCACCTTGCATAATCTACAGAGCAGCAGATAGAGCTGTAGATGTTCACATTTCAATTTCTTTTGAGCACTTCAAGGACCTCTTATTTGTGTCAGATTTAAGGCTGAGGCTCAAAGTTTGTTCTCGGCCACCAAACATCATCAATCAACCACAAGGAAGAATGCATCTAAAAAATGTAAGACAGCATTGACTTTATGACATAGGTGTCTTTAAACTGCATTTTAAAGAGGTCATATTATGCTAATGTTCAGGTTTATACTTTTATTTGGGGGTCCTAGTAGAATAGGTTTACATACTTAGCATCTTGAACGCTTTGGTTTTAAATACAGAGTGAGATATCTCATCTTTGTTAAATCTTTGGTGAGAGTGCACATTACTCAACGGGCAGGACGAAGCCAATCAGAGGCAGAGTAGGGCGGGTCATGCTGAGCAAGGTAGTGTGATCTAAAATAACGCTGCTACGGCAATAGCAACTGTATGTCTGCTAACTGACTGGAGTGTATATATCTTATAATAAATATATTCATATAACGCGTGTTACATAGTGATGCACATAAGCTACAGAAGTAGAGGCTTGACTTGACGTTTCAGCCAGTGTTTTCTGTGGGAGAAGTAACAGTTTTTTATGTTTTGTTTCCTGTTTTATTGTGAAATGGTGCCCTCATGTGTTGAGCTTTGTTTAAGCTTTTTGTTGCTACTTTGACTTTGGGCTTTTTCACTCTGCAGACCTTTAACATGCACAAAAATGCTTCATAACTCAATAAATGGGAGGCAAAAACACCCAAAACATTTCACCTCTTCAAACCCACATTTCTTCAGGTTTGTACTAGTGGCCCGGTGCTTTATGATGCGTGTAGACGCCCGGGTTGGATTAACAACATGACATCTCCCACATTTTCAGTCTCTAATTACAAACAAGCAGAAATGCTGATAGACTGTATAACATTAGTCTGTTATGATTGACAAACTGACAGTAAAGTGGGATTTTTTTTCTAAACATAACAGAATTCAATAAATCCTTTCATAAATTATACACTCTGACCCAAACTTGCCTCAAGAATTTCACACAGCTGATCTGTTTTCTGACGTGTTCAGAGCAAAGTGCCATCATGTCTGTCAGTGTAGTGTATGGTGAGGAGCGAGGGCTGTAACCGTGTACTTGTGTGCACTGACCAGCGTTGTTCAAAGCGTCAGCAGTGGAAAGGTGTGATATTAAGTGTGATTTTTGTGCTTAAAGTGAAAAAATCACACATCTCCCTGTGGTAACACCTGTCAATCAAATGTCTGAAACTCATGTTTCAGGGGTCAAATCACTGAAGTCACGCAGGAGAAGAAGAGAGGCGGTCCAACTTTTTTCTACAGATGTAAAAAATACTATATAGGTCACTGAAATTAACATTAAGAAAATTTAAAAAGGAGAGGAGAGCTACGACTACGCACACTGAGGTCGCTTTACTGATTTTAACATACTTAAAGTAGTAGCCATTAGGGGTGTAACTATACATCGATCCAAATCGATATATTGGTTCAATGATCAACGATCCAATAGCATCGATGCAAAGTAAAAAATAATTAAAATACACGTTTATTTTGAAATTACCATGGCAAGTCTGTGTCACCGTGTGCATTCATGTGTAGTTTCTTGCTAAACAGTGCTTTGTTTTTATTTAAAAGAATAGATTGTTTTACATTTAAATGTCTGGAACCATTGATGAAATAATATTCCCACCGAAGAGTTAAGTAACAAAATTGTCAAATCATATTTTAGTTTGTATTTTGTGAGTTGATATAAATATATAAGTAACCAACTGTGTTAAATGGGCATATGATATCATCTCATATTGATTACAGGCTCCTGTATCGAATGGAATCGAATCATTGCAGACTTTGTGATATCCGAAAATATTGTAACTTGTCTAAAGAATCAATATTATATCGTATTGTGATCAAAGTTGCTATTTTCACCCCGAGTAGCCATACAGTTGCAAACAAAGTATGTATCAGCTGCTGTATTATGGAGCATAAATTAATAAAAACATCAATAGATATCACATTGAGGTTGATCAGATGCACTCAAATTGTAATCAGGGCAAAACAAAGTGCGATCAGGTCATGAATTGACGTTTATTCATGTGTACCAAAGTAACTTCAACGTCTAGTGATCAAGTTTTCCATCAGTCTACTAATCGATTAATTACCTTCACTTTTCATCTATAACGATATAAGTGATTTTGGTTTACATTTGATTTCCAAGTTGAAGCTGAATAATCCTCTAACACTATCAGTTTTAATAGAGTTCGACTACTAGATAAACATGAAAAAGAAAATAAAGATCTTTTTGTTTTTAAAGTAACATTATATAGTAATACATAACTGAACAAAGCACACCTATCATAAATACAAATCTCAGGTTAACCCTAACCCTAACAATTTGTCAGATGTTATTTATTGCTACACGTTCATAATAATTTTGCGCCTTGAAAACGTATGTCTCAAAGAAAACGTGGACTTTTGTGGACTGGACAAAGTTTTCATAAGCGTTAAACTCACAATGGTAATGCCAAGCTAACATAACCTGAACCTGGGAAAAAAAAAACACCTGGCTGTAACATGCAACCAGATAAGCCTCTGTCAAAAGTGGCTGACTTGCCGTACGATTAAAAACTAGTGAGTTGACAACTTCGCTAACACAGCCGAATATCAAGCAAGCGCAACAACACAGAAAGTTTAGCAGCCAGAGGATATCAGAGGGGAAAACCAGGTGACACTGTATCATTAAATATTACCCATTCTCACCAAAATCACTTATAGTTGGTGCTGTGCATGCTGAAATGCCAGATTACGCCTTTAAAAGAGACAAGGCAAATGTTCAAAGTATGTTTCAAAAACTAACGTCAAAGCAGGAAGAAGAGAACAACTGGGATAATGTGAATCGTTAACTCTGAAAATCTACAAAGACAACAATGCGTCATGAGCTCTTGGACCATCCGTGAGAAGCTGGGCTCAAAGTGAGTTTATGAGACTGTGTGAAGGGCTGCCAGGATCAATCTGAGCAATCAATGTTAATAACTTGCTACCATGCTTATGTGTGAACTGGAGTTAGCCTGCGGGAGCGAGAGGTGTGATGCCGATCCTACGTGACAGGACCGCAGCCATCTTTGATCTCCAGAAGAAACGCCAGGAGATGGACGAAATGAACCCAAAAACAAAGGAGAGCAAGCAAACAGGTGAGGAGATGCTGCAGCCGTGCGGACTGTACAGACCACACCCCTTTACACCACGCCCACTTTCTCAACAGCCAATGAGGTAAAAGCAGCTATGGCGTCCAAACCACGCATCCTCCACAACAGGCTCACCTGTACATGTTGCTATGGTGACTGAGGAAGACAAAAGACTACAGAAAGTCTAATAATTTCATAATAAAAGCATTTTCACCACAGAGTATGAGGTCTAATCAAAAAAGGAAGGAAACTCAAATGAGGAAATCAAAATAAATCACTTATAATATTTCATTTTAAAGCCTTTATTGGCCGGTACGGATTATGTGCCGATATTGTCCCTCATTGAAAGCTTTTTTTTTAAAAACACATGGCACCACGTTACGTCAACTCCTGATGTTCCTGTCTATTACAGATAACTCCTCTTTATGCAGCTCTTAAAGCTTAAAACACCCAGCAGGTTTCTTCACAACCACTCCAGCGTAATGCAAGTATTTTGTAACTAAAAACATGTAATATTTGTTGGTGATAAACCACCTTAAATGCTGCCTCCTCTTGTATCTTGCTGATGCTCATGATGAATAAAACAGCATCAAACTCCGTCACTTAGACGTTTTGATAGTGGTAGTTTTAAGTTGTTAACTTGTTTTTACCCTTGATAAATATTGTATACTTTCTATCAATATCTGACTACTTGTATTGTGAGTGGTTCAAATCTCTGGGTCCTCCTGTCCACATGACTGGCAAACATATGTGACATAGTGTCGATCAGCAGTTTTCAGTCTGACTGTGAGCGTCCACTCAGACAAAGCATGGAAAAAGTCAAGCTAATCTTTGTGATGTACTTCTGACAGCTAATGAAAAAACTGATGTTGTTCACTCCCATTCACAAAGCTTTCCTTAAAACTGTTCAGAGACTGCCCACTGGAAAACCTTTAATGTAGATGTTTGATAATTCAGAAGATAAGGTCCTATACTGCCACCCTGTGGCAACTGACAGCAAACAGCAACAGTATCTGCCCCTGTTTTAACTTCGACTAGCTCTTGTGACCTGTTTTGAATTTAAACTTGAGTCGTTATTCTGGATATTATCATCACTGACTTAATTCAATTCCACGTACATACACGGCTCACACAGTCAGATATCAATCAATCAGGTCTGTTCCTTTTGAATTTGAAATATTTATTGATGGATTCATATTTCATTTGTAAATTCTATTTCTAATTCCTCTTTTTATTGCCCATTAAAATAAAAAATAATGGATTACTTTGTAATTTAATCTATCTGTTAATAGATTAATACATGAATTTGTAAACTAATTTATTAATGCCTATTTTCATTGTACATTTAGTTAAATGTTTTATTACTATTTCTGTGACAAAATGGCCGATTCAGCTAGTTGCCAATCATGGATATTAATCTGACCTTTAGTAGAACTTAGTTGAACTCATTAACTACAAAATACTTACTAATACTTACTAAAACAAAGTTGGGGGAACATTAATATTTGCATACTGGCTTGATGAATGTAAGAATGTTTGAGTTTAATAATGTTTAATTTCCTCAGAAAATACCTCCCAGACTCCTGCTCATATTAAAAACACCATAAATCTTGTTGGCAAAATGTTACATTCTGAGTGACAGGAGCTGCTGAATGTATTGACGTGGATTGGGAGTGATGAGAGAAGGACAAGAAGTGAGAAAAACTGGAACCGTTTGCTTTACTCCATACATTTAGGCTCAAATTAAACATAGGAGCTTCTGAAGATTGGTGGCGTTCCTGCAGTGACCATCAGTATATTGCAGATATATTGCTCAGATTTGATAACCCTGGTAAAGAACAGGTGATAGATACTCACACTTTTCCAAACTGGAATGAGCACAAAGAATAAAAAAATGGACTGACTGTGAAACCAGCAGCAATGGTGCCAGAGTATAAAGAAACTCTGATAATAAGGCCTACTGTGACACTGTTAAAAAGTTTTGGAAACACTGCTGTGAAGCACTCTGACTTGACTATTTATGTAATGTGCTGTATGAGTAAGACTGTCTCGCCTTGCATAACCTAAACGACTATGTCAGTCTGGGTGTCCTCACTGTGACACCATAGTGGTGTCTGCCAACCCAAACCATCAGTATTCAACAACTTGTGAATGAGACTTCACTATCCTCCAGAATTATACTCATATTCATTATTTATTAATAATTCTTATCACTTGTGTGTTAATGAACAGCACCTGACATATCTTACGTACTCTGCCTTTAATTTTAGCTCCTACATTGCAGGCCCTGACCTTTGTTTGGTCTCTGTGAGACCAGGTATCTCAGCGTATCATGGTATCTCAATCCAACTGAGCTTCCACTGGATGCAGTCTGAGCCAAGAACAATCCACGGGGCCCCAACATGGATAGGAGTTGGTTCTGGCGCATCCCACAGATGCTCAACTGGATTGGGATCTGAAGAATGAGGAGGCCAGTTTGACACCTTGAGTTCTTTGCCATGAGGGGGTGTAGTTGGTCTGAACGGTGTTTGGGTGGGTGGTGTTTGTCAAAGAGGCTCCACAGAAATGACAGAACTGAAAGTTTTCCAGCAGAACATTTGATTGTAACAAGATGATCAATGCTCATTTCACTAGTCAGTTGTTTTAATGTTGTGGCTGAACAGTGTAGATATACATGTTGAATAAAGCATAATTATATCATTTATATTATACATAAATGAGATGAAGTAAATGCAGGCATTCTAAACAGACATTCTGTTTATATTTCCTCTCAGTAAACAAAACCAAAATCATTTTTTTTGACAGACAAACAGAAAAAGAGGGAGAGAGACTAGTGTCCCAACAGTGACACTGTAGTGGCTTCTGCCAACCCAAACTGTCAGTATTCAACGACTTGTGAGTGAGATTCAACCATCCTTTAGAATCATTTGCTGATCTTAGAGTATTAATGAACAGCAACTGACAAATCTCAAACTTTCTGCCTTTAATTTTTGCACCTCCATTGCACTGACCTGGTTGGACCAGGTGTCTCTCTCCCTCCGGGGCTGATCACCATACAGGTCAGAGTTGTTCCACCTGAAGCTGAAGACAAGTCCCACTATTCACCTGGAGAGAGGAGTAAGTACTTTAATATAAGAAAAGATAACATGATGACTACGTGTGTGTGTATTTTGATTCTAACAGGAAAAAAGAAGATGTAATCAGAGTTCAGACACATCTGGCAAAAAGGGGATTACTTACAGGATTATAATTTTACAATAAAGAATGATATATCAGTCTGTAACCATGTGCATGACATCAATTCAGGAGTCTCACATCATTTAATAAATGTGTTTTTAAAGGTAAACCAAAAGTATTAGGCTAAGTCCTGAGATAATTCAGTGCTTTATACACGAGTAATTGATTTTAAAGTCTATCTTTTGACACACAGGGAGTCAGTGCAGTGATTTAAATAACACATTAAACCAGAACTGAGACAAACACACTGAATACATTCTGTGCAGCTACAATGAGGCTGCATATTGTGTGTTAAACTACTTTAGCTGCTCAGAATGACCTTCTAGATGCTGACATACTAACATACTGAGACATTATCAAACACAACAACACAACTGTGCTGCACTCAGATATTCGGCTGTAACGATGCTAGTATTAACAAGTTAACATTCCACAGCACGATAATGGCGTCATGCTAACACTCTCCAACAGACACACACGTTAGCTAACATGCAAACCTGTCTGTAAAAACACGACGATTAAATGACTCAGACGTCTTTATAAGCTCATTATAGTGTCAGTACCCGGTTCATGTGTCCGTCCCGTTAATAAAGGCAGCTGAGCCGATGCTAACGTGTTTCCCAAACCATGCAGTGCATCTGCAACAACTTTAAAGTCAGCTAGCTAACACAACATAACATAACCACTCACTGAAACTGACAGTGAAGCACTTGATTCGGTGACAGATGCCATCCGGGACAGGGCGGAGACGGAGTGCGGACACAACAGGTTCGACCCGCTTCACACGGCTTGAGAGCAGGAAACCCGGTTCTTCCCGATCTGCGTTTGTCACCACGGACGTTTTAACGGTTGGTTAAGTAATAAATGATCTGTACACCTCCCACACAGACATGAAAACACCTGTACTGAGCAGGTAACTGTACACATAAAGCAGATTCTTACAGAGCAGTCTACTGACCGTGTTCGCATCCTCAGAGAAGAGCAGTTCTGATCAGAGTGAAGATCCATTAATATAGCATCTACAGTTTTGGAGGGAAATGCAGTAAATTCACGCGGGAAATGAGCTAGACCGCCCCTTTTGGCATGCACCACCTGCATTGGTCAGAAAATATGTGGGTGGGACTTAAATTGTCTTTCTTGTAAAAAGAGGCTAAAATAAAAATAGATCAGATTTTAATAAAACCAACTCAGATAAACAATCGTTCATAACATTAAGATGGGTCACCTGTTTTATTGATATTCAATTTCTCTGGTCTTTATTTGTTATTATTCCAATACTAACAGAATGTAATCAAGTGACATTAATTTAATATTATATTAAGGGGAATTCAGGTAATCTGGGACACCTTACCTCAATAATATGTATGATAATGTATGCAACTAGTGTGTTGGTAAATAGTTAAAAATGAGCTCCACTTAAATAAACTACAACAGTTAAATTATTGCTTACATAACAGATTATCAAATAATAATTTGAAACAAGACTCAGCCTCCATGATAAAATCCTTTATACACAAAACATACAGTCACAGGTACATTTTAATTTAAACTTTTTGGTTATTGATACAAACAAAACAAACATATTTCTAATACATAAGTTCTGTCAGGTTTTTAAAAAATCTTTTGGTTTGATAATCTTACTGTTGAAGGCTCCTCTTCCAAAACAAGTTCACAATAAAATAAAAATTAAATGTAGCTGTACAAAAAGTCTGCAGCACAAATTTCTACTAAAGTTAATATTTGCCTTCAGTGTAACAAAACAGCTGCACTGAAAATGATACACACTGCTGCTTCACAGAGATGAAGAGTATGAAAGTGTGTTTGTTTAGTCGATAGTCTTCATTTGCAACTTGTTTGTTTTTATGTTAAATTTTATGAATGGAAGAATTAAGGTTCAGTCAGTTGATCTGCATGATTTCAGCCGGCACTGTGTCATATGTGTCATGAATTGAAGACCATTGTGAAGAAAGTGAAGCACACAGTCCGAACAGATGTCCTTCACCTCAGCAACAGGTCCTCCATAATTAATAATAATGATAAAATTATTTAAAAAAAATAATCATTCTTACAGCCATCGACTTTTATTTTGAAAATATGCCCCCTCCGTCACTCAGCCGTAAAGTGCGTCAGTGTCGTGAATGTTTGTTGATCTGTGCTGTCCACAGTATCTGTAGAGCTTCATGTAGTGTCTGTGTGAAGTGTCGGGGATTGTTTCCTTGGACGGGATTAATTTAGATAAACAACTGTTGTTCTCGGTTATCAGTTAAATGTTAGCAGCATTAGTTAAAGAGCAAAAAGCCCGGTGTGCGCTGACGACGATGATGAGGAGGTTGATGAAGATGATGATGACCCCGTGATGGACACAGACGGACTGTCTCGGCTTGTTAGCCTGAGTGACAGTGAAGCACTTGATTCGGTGACAGATGCCATCCGGGAGAGGGCGGAGACGGAGTGCGGACACAACAGGTTCGACCCGCTTCACACGGTTTAAGAGCAGGAAACCCGGTTCCTCCCGAGCTGCGTTTGTCACCACGGACGTTTTAACGGTTGGTTAGCTAGCACATCAGTTAGCAACTCAGTTAGCTAACAACAAACTTGACGCTGGGAGCTGTGCTGCTGCCGCCGTGCAAACAATGTCCCCCTTTTTTTTAGCTGGTGAGTAGATTAGATTAAGTGTGATTAAACGGAAGCCTCAACCTCTTCATCTGCTGGCATGGAGTCTGACGACGATGTGCCTCTCATCTTGACCTGGGACGAGGCAAACAGCGGGCTGCTCAGCGAGGAGGCTGAGAGAGGAGACGAAAGTAAGTGTTCACTGTCACAACCTCACCTCAGACACAGGGCAGCCATGTCGGCTGGGAATGCACAGACAGGCACAGATAAACAAAACAAAACTCCCCCCAAAAATGTTCCCTTATCTTGTTAAGAGACAAAACAACCTTGAAGGCATGATGTGCAAATATGTGTCACTGCAAAAGTTTAAAGATGCACTGTGTAGTTTTGGAAAAAGAAACGCAGAGACTCAGAAAGGTATTATTTAAAACACTGATGATTTGATAATACTAAAAAAATGTTTGGTCCCGCCCGTAAGTGAATAAACGAGCTGTTCTCAGAAGAAAACACTGTTTGAAGCTAGAAAGGTGGCAGGGTCCGCCACATATAAACAAAGTAAAACAAAGAGAGTTTGTTTCTTTAGTTTGTTTAGGCAGAACAAAATCAGTCACCTTTTTAAAGAGGCACTTTTTTAGAACACAGTTTGAGGTGATAAAACAAACTCAGAAATATATATACTACTTCCATAAGTGAATAAACAAGCCATTCTCAGAAGAAAACACTGTTTGAAGCTAGAAAAGTGGCAGGGTCCGCCACATTTAAACAAAGTAAAACAAAGAGAGTTTGTTTCTTTAGTTTGTTTAGGCAGAACAAAATCAGTCAGTGAGGATCTTAGTGCACCTTTTAAAGAGGCACTTTTCACAACACAGTTTGAGGTAATAAAACAAACTCTGAAAAATATATAGTGCTTCCATAAGTGAATAAACAAGCCGTTCTCAGAAGAAAACATTGTTTGAAGCTAGAAAGGTGGCAGGGTCCGCCACATATAAACAAAGTGAAACAGTTTAAGCTGTGTTGTCCTTTTAAGGTCAGTTTGTCGAGTTTGTACAGTCAAGAAAACTGAAGAGTTTCTTTAGTTTGTATAGACAGAAAGAAACAAGTCAATGAAGGTCTTTCTCTTCTCATTAACATTTCTTCTACATAGTGCACCTTTAACGACAGGAGACGTCTCCTACTTCAGTGTAAAGTCCATTCTCAGTGTTTTGGCACTGGATGTGTCAAGTTTCTTCATCATGTGATGAGTATTACACCAAGATTGGTCTCAGAACTGTTTGTGATGTCACACATCACCTCTTAAAATCAGATTTTCAATGAGCTTTTAACAGGCGTATGTGAAACCCAGCACATCATTCTACACAGTGAAGCTCAAAAATTCAACAGTAGAAACACATTTTTGAGTGAAGGTGAACATACACTAATTTGCCAGTTTATCCGGTAAACAATGCTAAAACCCCTGCAGTCCACACAATAAATCCAACCTCCGTGAAGTTTTTATTGGAGCTGTTTTCGGTGTCTTTTCAAGTTTACAGTCATTTTGGAGGCTGTAGTTTTGAAGCAGCTAATTATTGTTTATCGGTATCGGCTGGAAACATCCGTACTGTGCGTATTTATTCATTTGCCCTCGATATAAATGAGGTGGACGAAATATTAGATTCGGCTTCCCCACTAGAGCCTCCAGAATCACATGACATTGAATCAACATGTCTCTGAAACAGTTTCAACAAAATTAGCTTCAGTGACAACAGAGTACAGTCTTGTTGTGAAAACTCATGAAGGTGTTTTCTTGCTTGAGAGGAGATCATTAAACATTTCTGGTGTTGTTGATGGAAGAGTATTTAGCATTTTTGTATGTATTATAAATGTAATTACAGCTGTATATTTTGTAAAATGAAGTTGAAGCTCGTCTACTCACCAAATCTGCAGTTTGAAGCCATTGAATGTTGTTGACAGTCGGCTGCGTACACGCTGCTCGTCCAGGCTACACTGCTTTGATGGAGGCTGTCCACCAGGCTCTGAGATCACGTGTGTGTGTGAGAGAGTGTGTGTGTGTGCAGTATGTATAGGTATCCATGCATCCACTCAACATAGTAATCCCACTGCCCTTTGTATGCCTCACATATAAGCTACAAAATGACCCATCGGAGAAACTGCAGCCTCAGCAGCCCGTGCACCCCCTCAGCCCCTCCCTGCTGCTCATGGGCAGCATGTGTGTGTTGTGTGTGTGAATGTCTGCAGCCTGTGTGTAAGTGTCTGTGTGTGTGAGCTAACTGGATCATTTTCTCTGGCTCCGGAGGTGAACAGGAAGAGGAGAGGAGTTTTTTTTTTTCCCTCAGTATATCTGGGAGTGGTGGACAAGGAGGACAGATCCTTCTGTTCTTTCTGACTGCTGTTGGAGCTTTCTGGAAAGTGAGGGAGTTTGAACTTGGACCGGGAGAAAGTGTCACCTCAGTGACAAATCACATGCCTGGACAGACGTGTGGAGTTCAGTTTTTATTGCCGGTGGTCAGGACCCTTCAGATCTCTACAAAAGTATTTGTTGTTTGTCCTTGGAGAAACAGTCATGACTGCTGAGCCTGTTTGTGTTGCTGTGAGCCTGACCTCACCGTGTTTTTGACTGGGAGCTTCAAACATGTTATTGTTCTCAAACAAATGAGGGGCTGGAATCGCACACGGCGGACACGCGGTGTACTCCTGTCAGGATAACAGCCAGGCTGCCGCTGGACTGGAATTTGATCTTCACACTTCAGCTCGATCTGCTGCCAGCATGGTGGGAAGGAAATGTCTGTGACTGCGTTTCACAGACTCGTACGGTCTCTTCACCGGGTTTTTTTTTGTTCCTAGGAGTGGTGCCTAAAGCAGAAACATGTGATGTACAGTGTGAGGGAAGAGCACCCAGATAGACCTCTAAAATAGGCAGCTGCAGGAAGACGCGTAGAGGAAGAGTTTGTTCAAGAAAGATTATTTATGAGAGATCCTGCTTGAGAGTTTCTCTGGATTTCAGCCGTCTCTGTTGTACTTTTGAGGTAATTGTGTAGACAGTGCAAGGTTTTAGGAGAAGTAGTCTCATTTAAAATTCTACAATGACATGCTGCTTTCTCTGTGATAATATATATCTAGATGTCTTCCCTGTCTTTGAAAGTTAGTTGTATGTTCTCGGGTTGCACAGGATTAAGTCAGCCTGTGGTTTATCTGTCTCCGGTCTGCATCCCGTCTGTGGCAGGAAGGAGGCGTAATAGACAATGTGACATCAGTGCAGACACGGGACTTTCTCACTGACTGGCAGCATTGGGTTCTAAGTTTAAACTCAGCTGCTAAGGCAGGAACAGTTCACTGTCACTGGTGACAGTAAAAGAAACATTCTTCCTAAAGAAGCAAAGAGTTGTCCAAGAAGCACTGAACTACATAAACATTGTCAATTGAATGGTTGTTTGGTCTCCACTGTCACAGTGTCAGCCTTGTTTCCTCGAGCCCTGCCTGGATATTTCTGGAACTGCGAGGACTCGGACTCCACTTGTGACTTTGTCTCTGGAGTTTGCGTCTGGCCTGAGTGGAATGTTTGGCCATCTGTATCTCCAGATGTGTGTAGATGCTGGAATAAGACCAGCGTACTGTGAATGACACAAACTGAGGCTCACAGAAAAATCCTATCTGATCAATGGAGTGCTTATGCGGGCAGGCAGCTGGTTGCCGTGAAGATCAGACCCATAACGAGAGTCCGGTAGTGATCTCCTCGTACGCCTCAACGTTAGAACTAGGCTGCACCGGTAGGCACATACACCTTCATGTACTCTGTGTGTCTGTGTGTAGACCACTTCTGCTCTTTTGCACGTGATCATTAGCTGCATCAATACGCTGACACTGAAGTGTTTTCTTCCAGATGGAGGAGGAGGAAATTATGACATAGTGAACAACGCTGTGATCTCAACGCCCGGGCCCCAGAACCACAGAGGCCAAAATGTGTCCTTACGGCAGAGCTGGGAGATGAACTACCAAGAAGCAGCCATCTACCTGCAGGTATTCACAAGCAGTGGATTGCGGCATTTATTAGTGACAGAGTGTGCAGGGCTGCTGCAGCTCATGAGTCACATGAAGGTTCACATGATCATAATGTTTTTTTTTTATTACACCCTCCACACTGTATTACTTCTAGATGGTTAAACATTGAGCACTTTCATTGGGCTATAATTAGATCATGAGCAGCTGTGACAAGGTAAGTGAAGTTCAGATACAAGGAACTTCAAGATAAAGAAGGAAGTAGTGACACAGAAATATGGAAGTTCTCTGCTGATAACAAGAGTCATCCGCTAACTTAAAAAGGTCCTGTGTAAAGAGTAGAGTTGTCCGCACATTTAAAGAAGCATTTTGTCAGATATGTTAGTTAAGAATACTTGTCGTTCCCTGGAGGGTTTCTTTAGTCCCATTTCCAGCGGTGTTCACTCTCATGTCATGCTGCCAAATCCAGTTGAGCTTAGATCTGTCACATGTGATCCAAGGTCCTGGTCCAGTCACATTCTTACCCTGACCTTAACCCTGACCCATGAGCTAATTAGCTAACGGTGGCTAACTGCAGCCAAGTAAAGCTAGCAAAAAGCAGCAGTTATCCGTTACTCTGGTGAAATACTGCCCCCTATGTTCTTGGTTTTTTTGAGCTGCCTTCAAATTCTGTCCATATTTCACAGTTTTCACCTTTAAATATAATCAAAACGCTTACAGTGTCTGATATGTATGTGTCCCTAACCCTTCACATACAGGAGGGAGAAAACAATGACAAGTTCTTCACCCATCCTCGAAACCCGAAGGCGCTGGCAGCGTACCTGTTCGCCCACAACCACCTGTTCTACATGATGGAGCTGCTGACGGGCCTCCTGCTGATGATGCTGTCTCTGTGTGAAGCTCCCGCGGTGCCCTCACTGCGCCTGGACGTCTACGTGAGTGAACGTATACGTGCACAGACACACACGCACGCACGCAAACACAAGCTTATACACACAGTTTGGTGTTAAAGCGTATGTGATGCCTTTGCAGGTCCACGCCACTCTGGAGCTGCTGGCTTTGGTTATGGTGGCATTTGAGCTATGCATGAAACTTCGCTGGTTAGGTTTCGGCACCTTCATACGACACAAGAGGACAATGGTGAAGGTAACTGATGCATGATGGGTACTTTCTGATGCTAGAGTCATCTTCTGTCACTTTGTATTATTCAGGTTGTCTCCTCTCTTTGCACAGACGTGTGTGTTGCTGCTGCAGTTCGTGGAGGCCATTGTGGTTCTGATCAGACAGACGTCTCACGTCAGAGTGACCCGAGCTCTCAGGCCAATTTTCTTGGTGGACTGTAGATACTGCGGCGCTGTACGCAGGTACACAATGAGACTTAATGAGATTTACACTGACAGGTTAAAGTCATGATCACAAAATAGAACTCAGCTGTAGAGGATCAGCTTCCTCAGTTGAGAAGCGTAAGATAAGAGTTTCTTTGTATTGGACTAGGAGTCTTTCCTTCAAAGTTCGAGTTAGTTGTGTTTTATACCATGATCTTGTCCAACTCCCTGATTAAACTGACATCACTGATTTAACAATTTAATGCAGTCTTCATTTACAAGGTGTCTTTCACCCGAACAGGAATTTGCGTCAGATCTTCCAGTCCCTCCCACCTTTTATTGACATCCTCCTACTGCTGCTCTTCTTCATGGTTATATTTGCTATCTTGGGTAAGAAAACATATTTTTTTAATATATATTAACTCCTTAAGGGGAAAAGTTCACCGACCAAAAAGAAAATTCGGTTCTTTTCTACTCACCCTCAGGCAGATGGAATGTTTCGTAGTCCGCAAAACATTTTCTGAAGCTTCGGCGTTTCAGCATTCGCCTGAACAACTGAAGTGGCTGGAGACTTGTTTTAAAACGATAGAAAAAAAGATTTCTCCATGCAGCATTTCGTGATCTTGCAGCAGTCTGTCGCAGACCTAAGATCCCACATTGATTTGAAAAGATGTTTTGACGCACATTTTTTAAAGCCAAAATCTTCACTGCGGCTGCTAAGCTAAAAGAGCACGCAACCTGCAATCCTGTGGATGTGTGAGCTCGACTCAGACGTTGAGGGTTCAAATCCTGTCTTTCAAATCATTTTGGGATCTCTGGGCATCCAGAAGCTTGGATGCCACCAAACGAGCTGAATGGAGCCATTTTATGTTTTTCTGTTTGTTTTGTTTTTTTTACATTTTAAAACACGTCCCCAGTTACTTCAGTTGTTTAAGAGAACGCTGCGATGCTGTTTTGTTTTGGAGCTTCAGAAATGTTTTGTGGACTAGAATACTTCACCCACTTTCTATCGGCATTGGGTTGAGTAGATAATGACTGAAGTTTTAATTTTTGGTTGAACTTTAAAATTGTGGAGGGTTTTTTTCCTTGTACTGAACAATGTAATATAGTTCCTCAAAAAAGTGACCATCTCCTGTCTGACTATCTTTTCTGTCTCCTCCAGGTTTCTGTCTCTTCTCTCCAAACACTTCTGACCCGGTACGTTGAGTCTTTAGTTCACCTCATGTTAGTTTGTTTGAGTTACGTAAGTTCGGGGATTCGGGGTGGTTGTTGTCTTTGTTTCAGTCTTGTGTCTGTGATGGTCACATCTCCTGACTTGAACCCTCTCCTCCCACCGCAGTACTTCAGCACTCTGGAGAACAGCCTCGTCAGTCTGTTTGTGCTGCTGACCACAGCAAAGTAAGCAAAGTAATGGTTCAGTTATCACAACACACGACATACCAGCAGTACTTCCTGCTTTTAGAGCTCGTTGCCAATGTTTGTGTCTCCCCACATGTGTGCAGTTTTCTCATGCGTCCGTCTTTCTTGTAGTTTCCCGGATGTGATGATGCCGGCGTACTCAAAGAACCGCTGGTCCTGTGTTTTCTTCATTGTTTACCTCTCCATAGAGCTCTACTTCATCATGAACCTGGTACAATTATCCTTGTTTTCACCACTTCTAAAGTGTCTCTCTTGATGTATTTTGTACTTCACATCATTTTCTCTGTCCCTGTCCAGCTCTTGGCAGTGGTGTTCGATACGTTCAATGATGTCGAGAAGATGAAGTTTAAATCTCTTTTGCTTCACAAACGCTCCGCCATTGACCACGCCTTCCAGCTGCTGGTCAGCCGCCAGGTATGACCTCACTGTTCTGTGTCGTCTATGATGTGTATTTGGAACAAATGATTTATTTTACCAGGCGCTTACAGCTGTTGCGTTTGTCTGTGTTGATGTGGCGCTCCCCCCAGAGGCCGTTGGGCGTGTCGCTCAAACAGTTCGACGGTCTGATGCGGTTTTACAGACCTCGGATGTCTGCAAGAGACCGCTTCCTCACATACAAAGCTCTGAACACCTCGGGGGCTCCTATGCTCAGGTGACTGCCTGACACCTTTTTTACATTAAAATCCTTCATTTTGATGCATTTAATGTGATTTAATGAGACTTTTGTGCTGCAGTTTACAGGACTTTTATAAGTTCTATGAGGTCACAGGCCTTAAATGGAAGGTGAGTATCTAAACATTTGTACTGTTCAGTTATAATTCAGACCAAATGTCCTTGTGGTTGTTTTTAACGTGCATGTGTCTGTTGTTAAGGCGCGGCGCAGTGGAGAACATTGGTTTGATGACCTTCCACACACGACCTTCCTCATTTTCAAAGGCAAGTTCTCTGTTTCTTTTCTTCTGTGTACATACGACGGAAGAAATCAGTCTCTCAGTTCCTTATTGTCAGCGCTCTGTCTCCGCTTCAACAGGCATCAACCTGCTTGTGAAGTCAAAGGGCTTCCAGTATGCCATGTGTAAGTAATATCATTTGTATCTGCCCATCTCTCCTCAGCAATAACAACAGTCTGTCATGATAAACCTTTTAAAGGACAAGGTCACCCAAAAATGGAAATCCAATCATTGTCGACTCACTCTCATGCTAATGGGAAGTCAGATAAAGTTTCTTAGTCCACAAAATATTTCTGGAGCTTCACAGCAAAACAATGTTGCAGCACTCTCCATTATTATTTACACCCTCAAGTACCTACACCCACTTCAGAGAAGGTACCTGCTAATGATTGAAGCTTAGCAGCTACAGTGAAGATTTTGGCTCTTGAAATGGTGTAAATCACCAAACAAAGTTTGTATTTCAGTTCCGTTCTTTCTATGCACGCCCACAGTCTTGATGTAAATATGCAGTGATGTAAACAGTTGACCCGAAATCTTCACTTGGAATGATTTCAGTCAGAACGAAGACTATTATCAGTGTAAACATTGCTTTTGTTTTGCTGTGAAGCTCCAGAAATGTTTTTCGAACCTTGAAACTCCACCTGGTGGTGGATGACTGAATTATCATTTTTGGGTGAACCTATCCTCTAAACGTTCTCTCGCCTGCAGATGCGGTGGTGGCCATCAATGGTGTGTGGATCCTCGTGGAGACGTACACGCTGAATAGTAAGATCTCCCCCCGGGTCACGTAAACACACGACACAGGAGATTTTGCGCTGCAGACCTCTCACCTTGCTCTCCCTCTGCAGGTGGATTTTCTTGGTCCAGATTTGTCCCCTGGAGTTACATTGTTTTTCTGACCAGTAAGTAGATCATCTGCTGTCTCGGACTCAACATTTATATGATGTAAAACTGACCATAGAGGGTGTCAAGTTGTGTACTCGCTCTAATACTAATATGAACTCTACCTCTGTCCCTCCTCTTTTAGTTTACGGTGTAGAGGTGTTATTGAAAATTTCAGGTTTGGGGCCGATGGCTTATTTCAGCTCTGGGTGGAATCTGTGAGTAATAACTTGGACACTGATGCTGATTGTCTTATTTGTAACCACTGAATCCAAAATGTTAGACTAAAAAACTCACATGCATAAATCCAAAGATGCTGTGGAAGTATGAACATTTGGATTCAGTACTCTTACTAAAACTTAAGTCATTTCACTTTGTTTTTTTGTGTGTAAAAATATATCAAAAATGTCTCTGAACATGTGTCAAACACTGACTCTGTGTTTTGGTTTTCGTCTGTCCAGGTTTGACTTCTCAGTGACAGTGTTCGCCTTCCTGGGTCTGATCGCTCTCGCCTTTGATATGGAGCCGTTTTATTTCATCGTAGTTCTCCGACCCCTTCAGCTGCTTCGGTACACTTTTATTTCTCACTCTTGTGAGTTTGGTGTCCACGGACTCATTCATATTTTCCTTGTACGTTGAAATGTTGGTCGTTGTTCTCTCACAGGCTGTTTAAGATAAAGCAGAGGTATCGTAACGTGTTGGACACCATGTTCGAGCTCTTCCCCAGGATGGCCAGTCTGGGGTTGACCTTAATCATCTTCTACTACTCCTTTGCCATTGTGGGGATGGAGTTCTTCGCAGATGTGGTTTACCCGAACTGCTGCAAGTGAGTTAAGATTTCATAATAACATTTAAGAAGAAGTCACCTGAAATGTATTTGTCAGTATTCTACACATGGGCTGATTGGAATGTGTTGGTGTTGTGTTTTTAAAGCTGGGCCCTGTGTAAATGACAAATAGGTGTAAAAGTTTTGGAATTGTTCCAGTGCATTGCCTTAGCCAGAGGCCACGACACCGTGTTAGATGTGAGAATATCGGGAGAGGAGCGAGAGGGAAGGTGGACATCAGAGAAGCATTGGGGCAAAACGTCAAGTTTAACATTTTCACATTTTAAAGGATGGATAAAGGAAGGGTTCTCCATTCATTATCAGTGGCAGAAAGAAGCTTTTTTGACTTACTTTGAGGGTTAAAGTTGGCCTGAAGGATTGCTTTACTGTTGCCTATGTTACGGCTGCTGGTTAAGGTGATCTAATAGACTGATTCCAAATCGTTTAGCGTCCTAGCTTAACAATGGCAGAATTATCCTTTAACTCTGGTCTTCTCCATTTGTTTATAGCTTGTGTTACAAAAGGATGAATTGTGTTCTCTTCCACTAACCGCTCTCAATTCCGTCTGTTTTGTCTCTCAGCACCAGCACAGTGGCAGACTCCTACAGACAGATCAACATCACCATTGGCAACAAGACAGTGTTGGAGGAGGGCTATTATTATCTCAATAACTTCAACAACATTCTCAGCAGCTTTGGTAATCCTTTTTTTTTTGCAACAGCTGACATTTTTTCTATATTTCTGCTGACAAACCCCAGAAAAGACTCAAGTCGATCTGTCTGTAGTTTCCAATGTCCTCAGCTTGATTGTGGCTCTAGTTTAGTTTAGTTTAGTTTCATTAAAAAGCCTGAATCACTCCAGAACAGCTGTGCATTGTAGTTCATACAAAACCTTGTTCAGAAGGAGCAAATAATGTATTTGCTGGGGAACATTTTCAACTGCTGATTTGATGCCACAGTGAGTTTTGATGCGGTGTTCATAGTAATGAAATGTTTTTTATGAGCAAGCTTTTTATTAGAACTAGACCAGAATCAGTTCATTTATGTTGTTTTCTCTCCTCCAGTGACTCTGTTTGAGCTGACTGTGGTCAATAACTGGTACATTACCATGGTGAGATCAAATCTTGTATCTGTACTCTTTCCTGAGTCACATCTCTGCAGCCTTGTCACCGATCAGTGGGTGTCGCTGTTTGACTGCTGTCGTGTTCACTCTCTCACAGGAAGGAGTCACCTCTATGACGAGCCACTGGAGCCGACTCTACTTTATGACCTTTTACATAGTTACCATGGTGAGGCCTGTGGAGTCTCAGTGTTTGAGAAATATCTGCGGAAGTTTGTACTGGCGTTTGGCCTTTATTTGTGTGCTAGTGATAGTGAAAGTGACGGGATGTGTGTGTTGTCTCTGTAGGTGGTGATGACCATCATTGTGGCGTTCATTCTGGACGCGTTTGTCTTCCGAATGAACTACAGCCGCAAGAACCGGGAACCAGTAGAGAACCCAGAGGGTGAGACCTCGTGTTACTCATGTTGTGCGGATATAAACCTGTTAAAATTTTCCCCATAACTTAAATCATTACATTTTGGGGTGAAAGCAGCAACTTTTTACTTTTACTCTCTTCATTTGAATATAAATATCTGCACTTCCTACTCTTTACATTTCAAAACAGGCCTATTGTTTTAGTGTTAATATATTTGAGGGAAATTATCGATGCACATGAGGCACGGCAGACAAAACAACGTAACAAGACGGAAACAAACAGGGAGATTCGAGTACATGTCAGAGCATGTACTGTCTCACTTTTACTTGAGTTAAGATCTTGAATCAACACTTCTACCTTTATTTACACACATATCTGCACTTCTGCTTCAGTCAAGACTGTGTGTCCTTTTGACCACCTCGAGTTGAAGGCTTGGTTTCAGGTCAGATTTAGGGAGGAAGTTATAATTAGGCAAGTGGCGGTTAGGGCTAACGCTCAAGGAAATTAAATCAATGTTATGTCATCAGAGGCAACACCCCACCTACTGTATCCTGAGTCCATGAAAGTGATTTGGCTTTTTTACCACATGTATCCACTGTCATTTTGCCCGTACCAGTAATTAGCCGGGTAATATATATTTCCCACTATTGGGCTTGATATATCGTGCTTCTCTAGTGTGGATGAGCATTCAGTTAATATTTTAATGTCTGTGTACTCGCTCTAGATGAAAACGGGATAGTGTTCGAAGTAGAGGTGAGTCGAGACGAAGCTCTGGCCACTCTGGAGCTATACAAACAGACCTGCCCGGGTCAGTCCTCCCTCAGCTCCCTACAGGGAGTCCTGACAGCCATGGACAGAGGAGGGGTAAGAACTCATACAAACACAGAATAAACTCTTCATCCTCTGCGCTTTACATTAAGTCTGATTAACTTGCTTTCCCTCCTGCTGTGCTGTGTGCAGCACTTGTCTCTAGTGTACCTTGGCCGTAGGTCTAGAACGAAGAGTGACCTCAGCATAAAAATGTACGAGGAGGAGATACAGGTAAGAAACGGAAGAGACGATCCTGCATACCATGACAGCAGTTTGGTCTGTCGTAACCTCCTAACCTGTTTCTATCTCTTGATGCTGCAGGAGTGGTATGCCGAGTATTCGAGGGAAAACCTGCCTCAGTCCGACCAAAGCCTGGAGCTGGATCCAGAGAGTCCCGCCCCTGACCTGTCTTCCTGCCCAGAGCCGCAGCTCAACTCACAGACTGGACCTCACAGCATCAACTAACGCACAGTTTTCAGGCAGCGCATACACACCCCCATCGCAGCATTTTTTTTTTTAAATGCTAAGGAACGCCATCACTCCGGGTCACTTTCAGTTTCCCCCTTATGCTCACCGTTTGGCACAGTTGGGAAACTGGTCCGGGACCTTTTGGAATGACGGGAGAGTGAGACGAGTTACTGATGACTGACAGACAGACAGCAGTGAAGCTCTGCCACTCGAACAGTGAAGCGGGAATGTTGCCCTCTTTTGGCCTTTTCAAAGACTGCAGCAAATATTACCAGAGCCTGCAGGACTACAGTATTCTGTGTACGTATACTACTGTAGGCCTTACGTGACCTCTTGTAAATCATGTAATACTTAAACCTGATGCCTTAGTCCAATGGCTCCAATGATCAGTATTAACACAGACACTACTTCTACTAAGTTCTCTAAAGACCAAAAACAGTTCCACGACAATTACGTTGTATCTCCTGACTAATGTCTCAACAGACTATTTTACTTTTATATAACTTCTTATTCTGTAATGTATTTGAGTTAGTTAAGAAGGGATTTTATTAAATTGTTCAAATTGTCATTGATGTATTTTTTGCTGTATAATAATACTCGTAACTGCTCATTCACCTGGAAGAAAAGTGAGTTAATAACTAGAAACTAGAAATTATAACGATCTGTTTAAAAAAAAAAAAGATTTTTTTTTTATTCCTCAAAAGCAGCTTTGTACAGACTCATTTTAACATTTTGATTTAAATTACATGTAGTTAATTTACAACCTGTATTTTCCTCCTGGATTCACAAAGTGCCATCACAGCACCAGTCAGCACAAAAGAGAAGTTAAATAAAGGCACAGTGTGATAATTAATTTCAGCTCTCCCTGAGCAGAGAAGTCTTAGTTTGTCATTAATTTGCCTGTTTGGTTCCACGAACGAACCTCGGGATGGCTGGCAAGTGCACAAAGTGTTGATTCTTGTATAAATAGTGCATTAATATTATGTGTAGAGGGGGATGTCCTTTGTCTGCAGCTTCCGTTCGAGTGTCTTTTTGAATTAAGGGAGGACATCCATGATTCAGACTGGCCTCAGAGTCAGGTGTGGATCTTTCCCAGCTCTGTGAGCAGTGCAATGAGAAGGAAAATGCCGTAGAAGAAGAGGAGAAAGATCCCGTAGACCCGATTCATCTGGAACTGGCACAGAGGAACAATGACGAAGGACAGCACCAAAGACAAACCCAGAGATCCTGCAAGAACCCACGTCAACAAGCCGTCTACTTCAAACTGAGGAGGAGAAAGAGACAAAAGATGCATCATGTTCACAGGGTCCAAAACAGTCTCATGTATCTGAGATTACTATGTCTGCATCTGCAGATCTGTGTGTATGTGAGTAGATTACCTCCACATCAGTGTGTGTTTTCAGCATCTGCACCAGACATCCTAAACCCACTCCAAACACCATGTCTGAAGGAAATGCAGTCAAGGAGGCAGTCATTAATAGCCACTGCTGTACATGTCCATAAGTTGTATTTTTACACTGGCATACATGTTCTCATAGAAATAAGGATACTGAAAATGATGCCTCCGAAGCAGGCTGATATGGCCATCCGTGGGTAACCCTGGCGAGCGATGGTGATGTCAGAAAAACAGTCTGAAAAACAGAAGACATTTGAAGTACAAATCTACGTTTGCATGTCTTTTGCAAAAAAGAAAAACAGAATTAGAGTTCTTAAGTATCACCTCCTATGCTGTTGCCCCAAGCCAACAGAGTCAGACCCAGCACGGTGTTGCTGAGACTGAGCACCACACCGAGCATGTGCAGAAGACTGACCACTTCAGAGGCTGCTGCGCTGATCAACCCTGCACTCACCACGAAGCCCAACAGAGCAAACAGCTGGAGGGAGGAAGAGACGGGAAACAGAAGATACGTCATCACCACAGCATCAGTTTAACAGCATATTAATCCCATCTGGTACTAACAATGTTTTGAGAGCAATGATGAACAAAGTATGATGAATACCTGCAGTATGCTGTGTATTTTTAGCCATGCTGGCTTAAAGGTCAGCAACAAGTTCGGCTGGTCGGTCAGCTAAACTGAAATATCTGAACAACTATTCAATGGATCTCTGTGAAACTCTTCTGAAAGGCCGAGCTCACACATGTAGAATCCTGTTTACTTTAGTGAATCACTTGACTTCTCCTGTAGCTCCAATATCACGTCACATGTTTTTGTTTGACCAGCGCGTATTCCACTTTTATTAACAACTACATGACAACTAAGAATCCATCAACCTCAGCTAAATCAATACTAAATCAATTATTTTGAGATACTAAGTCATTTTCAAAGTTTTTTATTTTAAGATACCACGTCATTCTTTTGACAAAATGAGACACTAAGTCTTTATTGTGAGATGTTAGTTCATTATTTTGCCAACATTTCTCATTATTTTAAGATTTAAGTTAATATTTTTGATAAGTTGAGTCATCATTTTGACAATATTTTTGTTTTTGAGATACATCGTTATTTTGAGATATTTAGTTATTCATTTGACAAAATGTCTCATTATTTTAGATATTAAGTTATTTTGCGTTTCTCATTTTGAGATTATAGGTCATTATTTGACAAAATGTCTTTTTTTGAGATCACAAAAAAAATGTCATTACAGACAGCATCACGATTTTGAGTTATTAAGTCATTATTTTGAAAAAAAAATCATCATTTTGAGATACAAAGTCTGTCTGTTATATACTAGGTCTAAGTCTTTTTTTTAAGATACCAAGTAAATGTTTTTAGATACTACATCCTTATTTCTAAAAAGCTGATGTGCCTCACAAAGCTGCTAGCCTGGCTGTGTAGACTCTTACTCTTGTGAAATGTTTTACATTCTCTTATACGTTATATCCTGTATATATGCTCTGTTTTCATCTCCACGAACACTCACTGGATGATATTTTGGAGGACGGTCATTAGTGGTGCTGCAGAAGACGATCGCGGACAGGAAGAGTCCCAGCAGAAGAGTCAGCAGCCAGAACGGAAACTGCCCCTGGATCATATAATCTCCATCTAGAAATGAGTTCAAGGAAAATACAGATTATGGCTGCTGGAATACGTCAAGGTGCCGTTATCTTGAAAGGTGACGCACTTACATTTTCCAGACTGGAAGGTGAGCACACACACCAGAGGGGCAGTGACCAGATGGAGGCAGTTCAGTGGGCGTCTCCAGTTCTTGTCTTCTTTATCAGGGTCCACTACAGGGATGCAGAGCAGCAGCAGCACCTCTACAGGTGTCTGATTACAAAACAAGAACAACTTTAAATAGCTTTTCACTGCTTTAATAAGTCATTATTTTAACATTCTAAGTCATTGTCATCAGATATTAAGTCATTATTTTTAGACTAAATTATCATTTATATACAGTCATTATTTTCAGATGTTAAGTTATTATTTAAGATATTAAATAATTATTTTCAGATAGAAAAGTCATTATTTTCAGAAACAAAGTTTCAATATTTTGACAAACGAAGTCAGTTTTGAGAAGGTTTCGGATTATTTTGAGAAACTAATTTTCAGAAACTACGTCATTATTTTCAGATATTAAGTCATTATTTTAAGATACAAAGTTATTATTTTTGTTTATTAAGTGAATATTTTTGAGATAGAGTCATTATTTTCAGATTTTTTTTTTTTCTTTTTACTTTTTCTGAGAATTGTGACTGTTTTGAGAATTAAGATTTTCTGGGGGGATATTATGACTTATTTGGGAATTTCACTATATATTTCACAATATTCTGACTTTTTTGGGAAATCTTACTCCTCTGGGAATTCTGACATTTTTAGGAATACTAGCTGTTCTAGGAATTCCGACTTATTTGGGTATTTTGACGTTCCTCAAAATTCTGACTGTTGCGTAGAATTTAGATGTATATTGGAATTCTGACTTCTTTCCCCAAAATTGTGATTTATTTGGGAATTCCGACTGTTCAGGGAATTCTGACTTTATTTCTGAAAATTCTGACTTTTTCTTTGAATTCTGGGTGGGTTTTTTTTAGATAGTAAATCGTTATTTTCAGATATTAAGTCAATATTTTGAGATAAAAAGTCATTATTCTGAGAGTTTCTCATTATTTTCAGATATTAAGTCTATTTTAAGGAAAGTTGTCTTTATTTTACGAAACTAAATCATTATTTTGAGAAAGTGTAATTATTTTGAGATACCAACTCTCTGTTATATGTTATTATTTTGAAATACTGTGTTGTTATTTTGAGAACATCTAATTATAAACCCTGAAATAACAAGTCATTTTTACAGAATCTTTTCATTACATTTAGATCTACTTCATTCAGACACTGAGCTCTTACACTGCCCCTGGTATCTGCTATCATCATACACACCTTCAGTACTTTTAAGACTCTCCAACTCCACGGTTTTCTCCTCCACTTCCTGTTGTCCACCGGGTTCAGGGAGCTCAGCAAGATCTGACTTGTGGACTCAGAAAAAGGTAGAAGTGGCCTGTACTCGGACTCTGAAACACACACACACACGCAAGTTATGGTCCTGATCATGCATTAAAATCCTGGTGTTTATTAACTTATACTGCTGTTAAAAAAAAACTGCATTCCTACCGTACTCCTGTTGGACGGTCCCACCATTCAGGCAGGGCACGTCATCATCAGAGGAGTCTGACGAGTCAAACTCCCCTGCAAAGACAAAATAAATATCATCACTGGCAATTGCTGAAACATATTTTTATTTGTCTGTGTGTCCATGTGTTTGTGCTTCTAACCTGGGATATGTGTAACACTATTGACACTTGAGTTCATTGAATGTTTCTGCCGGTTGTAGATGTACGCACTGATGATAACAGTCAACACATACACCACGTAGAGGCCCAGGTACCCTAGAAAAAAAGGAAATGAAGCAAAGTGAAGCTCAGAATCTCTCAGTGTGTTTAAATTGGAGTAAAACTGCTTGTAAAACCTTAACTAACAGTCATCTCTATATACAGTCTCCTGTTTTTGTCTTTGAAAAGACTATAAGTGGCAGCTAACCCCCCATGAGCTATCAGAAAAGGTGATTCACAGTAAAGTATGGCTGGGTGATTGCATTCTGGGATTGTAAGGCTGCAAAATCCTCTTTTTCTGTAACGTTATATAAAAGAGATTGTTGAGAAGTGATAGGATATTATGGGATGCATTTCAATTTACAGATGCCTTAGCCTGAGAGTAACAAAGCTGCATGACGTTTTGTCTTGGCTCATGTCCCATCTTTCACCTGGATCTCATGATCTCATTAAAATCAGCTGATGGGTAACTAGAACAAACAAACAAATGGCTCTGAAGCAGAGGTAATATGTTTCTGAGGCTGATGATGTCATGAGATCACCTCTTTTATTATGTTAAATAGCCCAAAGGGAGTTACTCTGTCCTGCAGAAAACACTGCTCCTGCAATGCCTGAGTCATAAAAATCAATCAAGATTTTTTTTTTCCTTCAGATAAAAAATCTTCTTCCCCGAAACTGCACCTTCAAAATAATAATGCAATCATTTTCATATATTTTTATATTTTAAAATCTCCTAAGAAGTGTAATACAGCCTTTAAAACCAGGATAATATAACACGTATGTCATATCACCGTATAGCAATGTCCAAAATCTAAGATGATAAGTCTCATAGCACCAAAACAATATATTGACATATTGCCAAGCCCTCACCAATACCAATTAAACCTCTTACACGTGGTTTATTATCATTTCAAATGATAAATCTTTACTGTACATATTAACTCTTTATTCATATAAAACTCAAACATCTCATTGACAGTTCCATAATAAATGTCTTCCGAAAATTTCTGCAAATAAAAATCTGATTAAGAATGAAAATTATTCACCACAGTATTGTTCAGCTATGTGTGTGTATCTGTGTGTGTGTACCGAATGTTTCCTTCATGGTCGTGGTTCCTCTGTACAACATGAAGAAGGTCCAGTACACCGCCACCATGTAGAAGGTGACATCACGCAAAAATGGACGTGAGGCCACAGTGAAAGGCTTGACCAGCGCCACGCTGCCTGCAACGACTGTGGTTACAAATATACCAGCTCCTGAGGAGGGAGGGAGAGATGAGCGTGATGAGGCTGACCCAGTTTTCATATTAAGACAGCTTAAAGTTGTTTTATTGTCTTTGTGTGTGAGAGAGACCGTGTGCCTACCAAATAAGGCTCCGACAGCCAGCCCAGCAGTGTGTGGGTTGGAGAAAGCTGCAATGGCGCTGAAGATGTCAGGAGCTCCATTACCAAGAGCCAGAAACGTCACACCCTCAGCACAAACACCAGTCAAGGAACACATTCCTCACAAAACAATAATCATTTCGCAACATTGAGAAAAATCCAACTGTAGAAAGTGAAATCACTCTCAGAGAGGAACTGGTGAATCATCAGTCTGACTGCTTTGTACGGAGTCAGGACAAAATGAGAACTTCTGACGCATGTACAGCAAAGCTGACATAAACAATTATTTTCATTATAACTAATCGGCCAATTGTTTTCATAAGTAATCATTAAGTCTATAAAATGTCAAACTAGAACAGCACTTAGTAGAGCGCATACCTCCACCAAGTCCAGCGGTCTACTTTAATTCAATCAAGAAAAAAAAAAAGAAATCTTGGATCTGTCCCACCTTTCAGGAGGTGGAGGGTGAGCTTGTAACCATAACTATTAAAAATACAATTTATTAACATAATATCAATGTTTGAATCTTAAATATTACAGTTATTGTCAATACTGATATATCGCTGCACCCCTGATGCAGATGAAGGATACAGCCACGTTGTGCGTGAGGTGCAGACTGGTCGAAATGGCTGACAGGTTGGGACAAAAACTGAGGAGACACAGTGGGGAAAAATAGATGAGTAGACTCATGAGAAATTAAATGTTCTTTAATAGTTCAGGACATTTTATCTTGAACACACAGCAGCTGCACAGTGTTGTTCAGTGTGTGAATTGAGGGAGGGGCGGGAAGGAAAAGCAGAACAAACTGCTTCCTTTGAAGAAATGATAAGAAAACTATCTACAGCCATGTGACTGTTAAAGCTGACCACACTGGTTGCACGAATGTGTGTTGCCTGCATGTCGCTACAGTATCCGTAGCTAAAACTAATCAATGATAGTAAATGATTCATGCTGCCCTCACATGTAAAGGAGAACTTTAGGGAGACACTTACAACTTCGAGGCTGTGAGTCCAAGAATGACGAACAAAAACAGCAGCCATATAATCTGTGGAGAAACAGAAGAAAGTTCAGGTGTGACGGACGTGTTTTCTTAACACACAGTCAGAGAAGACAGAACAGCTGCTCGAGTTCGCTGGACTCAAACAAAACTCTATAAACAAGGTTGACCATGAAAAATGTTGCCCTGTGAGACTACACAGATCCTGTTGTTCCTCATCTGTCACGCAGACAGCTGAGTTTCTACACAGATGGATTAAAGCTTTTTTTCCAGTGATACAGTTTGATTTGTTCTGTTGCAAAAGGGGGAATTCAGGAAGTTCACACAATCTGCGAAAATCCTTCATTTAGCAAAGTGAAATGACTG
The DNA here is from genome assembly GCA_963678695.2 of Diplodus puntazzo. Lineage (NCBI taxonomy): Eukaryota > Metazoa > Chordata > Actinopteri > Spariformes > Sparidae > Diplodus > Diplodus puntazzo. The sequence continues at coordinate 32,184,587 of OZ023159.1, read as the reverse complement.
AGTTTTGTCAATCAGATGTTTGATAACTTCCGGTTGTCCTGCAGCAAAATCAACTTCCTCAAAAAGAAACTGCTGCTGAGATGCAGAGTTTCACACAGCTTCATGAGAGTTATCTGCACACAGATCTTACACAGAGAGTGACAGTGAGAGGTGTGAGGTTTGGAGGAAGCAGACAGAAGGCCACACGAAGGTAGTTGATGAAGCCGTCTTCTATGCTGCAGTCTGGTGTGGTCTTCACGAATGCACAGCGGTCTGCCGCACTGACGTTCATCACGAGGTCACACTGAACACACGGAAAAGTAAAGAAAGGTATCAGTCTTCCTACTCACTTGCCTGAATGACTCTGTAGATAAAAGCACTAAGATTCAGACAAACATTTCTTCCTTTTTCTCTCATCATTATTGTGATCCAAGTAACAAATATTATAAGATACATCTGCATAACATAAAAGCATCGTAAAGAACATCACTTTCAGCAAAGCCTTAATACTTTGTGATGTGGCGTAAAATTGATCAGCGGGTCCATATTGACCTATTTATATCACATGTTCATCATCAGGTTCGACACATTACACAGTTATCGTGGCAGCTTTGTAATAATTTGCCCAGAAGCTTAGAAACCAATCAATACTGCTTTTCCACAAATTAATTTTCTGCAATTTGACAACATAAAAGTATTGACAATATGCAGCATGTAAGCATGATATTAACTCAGAGCACTAAGATGGTAGAGTTTGTGGTCTGAATTTACTTTTATCTGTTAGCTGTTATCTGTTATTTTATATGCGCTATCTCACTATCTCACTCAACTTATTTAGTAACTTTTGCTTTATATTTTATAACCTTTATGGCTTTAAATTGTTGAAATAATTGATTATCTGCTTTGAGACATTTTATCTGGTCTTGCAAAGCACTTTGTTTTGAAAAGAGCATTATTATAATTATTATTATTATTATTACTATTTTTATGGTGAATCAGTAACAAGATTTTTTTAGTGGAACCTATCTCCCATTACCCCCAACATAGATCCCCGTGCCAGGTTTGAAAGTGTCCTCGTCTCTGCACCACATCTCGATAACTTAGCTTTGATCAGCCTCATATGCATAAAACAACATTTTCCAACTAGCCAAGGAAGCTAAGCTAAGGAAACTGTCTATAACAATGGCATTACAGAAACAGCGGCCTGCAGGGAAAAGAGACACCGCCGTTACAATTTTTTTCAGCAATTGTCTTTGGTTCACCTAACTGAGCTGGTTTAATAAGAAAAAATAAACAGGACATTTTTTAATGCACTGAGCAGCAACATGCAACAACAACAACTCTACGCCTTTTAAATCACGATGTTACAATGGTCAGGGATTAGTAGTCAATGGCTGTCAGCCAACCATAGCTAATATATCTATTTCAGAGTTTGTTTTACAACCCAGTGTCTGTGTTGGCCACAAAAATCAAAACTTGGTCTGTCTCTTTTTGCAACATTTGCCTACAATGGCCTGTAGAAATGCAGAAGAAATTGCTACCACGTTGACAAATTAATACTGTCTCAATACAAAACAACCAGTGGCCACTTTGTTAGAGCCATCTGTAAAATATCACGTAATCCAATAAAACAGCTGGGCCATAAATTCTACTTCTACAAAGACAATTATGTTCTCTGTTGGTTCACAGAGTCACAGAGGTAATGATTTCATTATATGTTAATAATTCAGGTTGCAACTTCCACTGGACTGTTTTCACCACACACGAGGGAGAATATTAGAAAAAACATTTTAATATAATAATTTTAATATAATGCAATAATAAACTTAGAGCTAAATTAATACATTTTTGGACAGTTTGGTTCTCTTCAAGTTTAAACCCTGATAAATATACATACTAACTGCAGTCAGTCTAATCCAGTGTCTCAGTTCTGAATGAAGTCTGTAGAAGTGGAAACACCTCTGTTACACTGTGTCCCCACTTTGCACTACAAACAAACACACACACAGTCATTCCTATCCAGCTGTTTTTGGAGGACTATGACATTTTCAGCGTTGGTCCGTCCGGATGTGGACATCACGGCCCACTTTATTCATGCCTGTGGTTTCCTTTCTTATCATGTGACAGCTGGAAAAAAAAACCTGCTGACAGCCGAAATATTAAATAAGCAAACACACAATCACACACATGGAATCATACCGACCTCATTGTTGGTGTTTTGAAACATCCCGGCTCGTGGTGTGTTTGAAGCCCACCCGGCTGATCCGACACGGGATCCCGCGGCGACCCGCGGCTGGTGACCGGATATCACCAATAAAACTGACAGATACAAACCAGCAGACATGATTCACTTGTTCCCAGAGCTGCGTCCATTCCTGGTGCGCTGACAAAAAAAAAACTGCGGTTGGTTGTTTTAAATCCTGCAATCCCGATTTTTCAGTTCGAATTCACCGAAAAAATAAATCCCCCCCACCAACACGTCATTGTTGTCGTAGCTGTAGCTCCACTTTGACGTCTGTGGTTTGTTTCTTTGGACCTGTTTAGTGTCTGTTTGCTGTGTGAACATCGTGTTCACCTTCGCTTCAAACCCCACCTACTGTTTTTCCCAACCGTGCACTTCACGGACGCCTCGTAAATCTCAGCACTTCAACGTTGCAATACAAATAAGAAAAGGATCCAGAAATATGTATATGAAAATCTACTGTATTCCGTATTTAGTAATTCTAGGCACGGGACGATATGAAAATGTTATGTTTGTAATTGTTATTCACGATATTATCCTGATAATCATCAAAATATTCAATTGCAATTGGAGTAAACATATACCTCAAGTGCAATTGCAATTGTATATTTTGATGATTATCAGGATAATGTCGTGAATAACAATTACAAACATAATATTTTCATATCATCCTGTGCCTAGAATTACTAAAAACAATATATATATATGTATATATATATATATATATATATATATATATATATATATATATATATAGATATAGATATATATATATATATAGTAATTCCAGTATACGTATACCTCAAGTGCAATTGCAATTGTGTATTTTGATGATTATCAGGATAATATGATGAATAACAATTACAAACACACACACACACACACACACACACACACACACACACATATATATTTAGGAGATATATATAGGAGATACATGTTTTATTGCATAACATACAGGAAACAACCCTTTTTTTGTACAGGGGTATTTTTAAGAACTTTTTTTTTTCCTCTTTCGGTATTCAAAAAAATTCCCGTCCACACCAACAGTGTTAAAAAAAAATCTTTCTCTTGAGCCGCAATATGATCTTTTATTGTCCCCAAAGGATTGGATTTAAAACTATTAGGTTGTGCAGAAATTATGCAAAACTCGAATGTTCACATACTTTTTCACAGTTTAAACTCACACATCTGCTTTTTCCCCAACTGTACTCAAAGGCAGCATGTAAGAGAAACCCTCATGTTTATCTGTCTGTCAGGGTCTTCTTGCATCTGACCTGAGCTCCAGTTAAAGTGTGGTCCAGTTTCTTTGCTTACGCTTGCCTACCAGCCAGTCAGGAGTAAGTTAATAGTGTTTTTATCAAGATACAAATAAAAAGATAAAAAGGGTAACTGTATTCCTGCAAAGTTATTGAAAAAAATGTTATTAGATTACAGATACATTTAGTAAAAACAGGGATTACTTACAAAATAAAAGTAATCGTATATAGACATTTCTTTCCTCCTGTCTTTATTTGCACATCTTTGGTGTTACGGTAATCTAAAAGTAATAAAAAGTAATCAGGTTACGTTACTTTAATATATTGTGATACTTGGATTGACTACATTTTCAACAGGTAATAAGTAACCCTGTTAAGAACTGAGGACAATCATAACTGTGGATGAGTCATGTTTTATTTATCCACTTCAAAAATGTTAAAGCTTCAAATATGATTTGTACACTACAAAAATTGTGAATCAATAGGAACACATTTATTGCAGACAATTTATAAACAGAGGTACATAGCAAAAATACCAAATCACATAAATGTTACACAAAAACAGGAATACATAATATTAGAAAATCCATTTTCAGTTTCATTGTTGCTCTTATAGAAAAGCAGGTTTTAATTTTTTTTTTTGTATAAAACAGGATCTAAGTAATCTAAAAAAAATAAAAATAAAAGTGATACAGCTATGAGATCTTTCACAGAATTAAAGTCAGGCACATTAAAGGCAGATCAGGTTACAGATTCAATCTGAAACTTTCAGTCTTGGGTCGGCCGGTCGAACACCAGCGCAGCATCCAGCGGTGGCGTGCCGGAATCAAAGCAGCCTCTCGCCTGTTTAGTCGCCACAGGACACAAGTCGTTTTCGCACCACCTGATGAGGAAACAACAGAAACACGTATGATGCATGATGGAAACATCTGTGTTTGTTTGAGAAGTAGGTTTTTTTTTTTTTTTTTTTTTACCTGAGAGCTGCATAGGTGTCAGATTGAGAGGCTCCTTTCCAACAAGCGTGGTCAATGAGAAGAGCACCTGTTAACAGACAGAGAGTTAAAGGGGAACTCCAACAAAAATAAACTGCGAACCACATCCGTATGAACCCAGAACGAAGAGATTTCTCTGTGACCTGACAGCGATAAATGGATCAGAAGGGCTGATCTGTAAAATATGTGTCTGTGGTAACTACCTGTGTAGATGCGAGCCAGGCTGTATGCAAGATCTCTGGCTGCTAGCTCCATGTAGCCGGGTGCTTTAGTAGCTGCTCCCCGAACAAAAACCTCCAAATCAGAGAAAGCTCCGTCCACTGCTTTCACTGCTGGGGCCAGTGAGGAAACACCTGATGCACCTGCAAGCAGGGACTGTAAGGACAAAAAGACAAAGAACACATCACATTCCTGTTCTACTCTGTCGAAGATCAGTTACTGAGCTCGTTTGGCGAGATCTCTGTACCTTGACATGGGAGAAATAAGCATGAAGAACCATTCCTGAGCTGCGAGCCACACAGCGCAGCACATCCAGAGACAGAACATTTGTGGTGCCTTCCCAAATACTCAACACCTGAGAGAGAAAGACACGGTTAGGCTTCAAAACTACAAAACTGTGAGACACTGTTGATTTTGATGAAATGACTTCACCTGTGCATCACGAAGAAGCCCAGGCAGCCCGGTGTCCTCGATGTAGCCCTGTCCGCCGAAGCTTTCCAAACCCTCCGACACCACAGCCACCGCCTGAGTCGAAACAAAACAAGGACCTTAAGCATCGATATCAAAACAGCGAGATGACAGCTTATCGGATTCGTGCAGGCTGTGCACCTGCTTCGCTGTGTACAGTTTGACCACAGGAGTGAGCAAACGTAGCAGGTGAGTATCAAGCTGGGTTGCAATGCCGCTCTCCTCCCGGCCCAACAGACGACACACATCCATCACCAGCAGAAACGCTCCACGAGTCTCCACCTGTCAGAAGGAAGCATTGGTGAGGCATGATGGGATACACTGTAGTATGCAGTATGTTCACCCCCTGCCAGCTTACCTCCATCCTGGCCAGAGTCTGTATGTGCAGCGGGTGGTCTTTGAGAAGCTTTCCAAAGGCAGTGCGGCGGGCGGCGTAGTCACGACCTAACTGAACCACCCTGTGAACACACACACACACACCGCTTATCAGCTTATCTGTGGCATGTTTTTAGAGATGACTGCAGGATGTAACACAATAGCATCAGTAGTATCCTGCCTTCTCATTGCGGCCGCTGCAGAAACGCTGTTGTGGATCCTGGTTATAGTCAGCATGTTAGCGATGGAGGCCACACCTCTGCCTTCCTCTGAGAGCTGTGAATGTGACAGAGGAATAACTATGTCACTGATTTTAACATACAAATGTATTGCAAATCCAAAGGTTAGTTGGATTAACAGCTTCAGGAAGATCTGGGAAACAAAACGAGGTAAAAGGTATTTTGTCACAGAAAACGTAACTGACTCTGTGTGCCGGCAGGCCGTCCAGCAGTAACTCTGCAGTGGGCATCTGTCTCGTCCCGAGCTTGTCCTTCAGTCTCTGAACCTCGATACCCTTCAGCCGGCCATCCTCATCTCTACTCACCTCTGCGTAAAACAAAGACAGACCCCTGCTACCCTGTGGACGGAGACGAGTACACGTACAGTGCAATGAAATCCAAGTCATTCAAAAGGAGAGATGTTAGAGGAGCGTCAAAAGTCAGACATACTGGTGTTGTTGCTCCTGATCCGTCCTGCACTCTGGCCAGTGTGAGAGTCATGTCTGCGTCGGTAGCAGAGGTGAACCACTTAAAGCCGTGAAGTTTGTATGAACCATCAGTCTGAGGAACAGCCACCGTCTCTGTGCCACTGGCTGAGGAAAGACAAGACCATTTATTAGCATTTTCTGTAACATTATCAGAGTTTTCCTTCATCTTAGTTGTTGTCAGAAAACTGCGGGTGTCAGTACCGACCCACGTCAGATCCTCCCTGTCTTTCCGTCATCCACTGTCCAGACGTCCAGAAACGTTCAGGCTGACGGGTGGTCAAACGCCCGAAGGCTTCATCTACTGGCCACGAAACACCTATAGACTTCATATACGCAACAGAAAAACACTTACTGTAAAAAACAATAAATTGTTAATATGCACTGCAGTAATTTGACTACTTTAAAAGCCACAATTACATGCAGCTGTTCAGAAGTCTTATTTCTCTGCTAGCTGCAACTTTATCCCAAAAAATGTAAACGAAAGCTGGAATTTTAAATGTATGAGTGATGCAGATAGAGAAGTTTCTATGATCAGAGTATTTGGAAATAAAGGCCTCTTGTCCACATTATTCCTATTCCTGCAGGATGTTACCTGGATAACTTTAGCAGCTCCGTCCGTCATGGCCAGAGGACATGTGTAGAGACCAGAGGAGGGAGAGAAGATGTACAACTTGCTCATTTGGTAGACGCGACTGCAACACACACACACACCATTTCTCATTTAGAACCATTAATCCAGTTAGAAACTGAAACTAAACTGAATTTTTTAACTGAAATATGAGCTAAATTGAAAAAACCATGACGCACCTCCACTCCCCGAACGCTCTCTCATAGCCAATGGCCACCAGTCCTTCCTGTGCTGACAGATCTTTCATGCGCTTCCAGGCCGGTGAGGTCACAATGTGGTCCACTCTGCGGCCCCAGGGGTCAAAGTGCACCAACCGAGGAGCGGTCACCTCACACTCTCTGCCCCACCCGTCCACCTCGTTGGCCACGCGCTCTCCAAATGCACGCAGGTCTGAGAAAGCTGCCTGCGAACAATCACAGACACATAAATTCAATATACACTTACATTCACTTCAGACAGCATAGATCCTGTCCAGCTGTTTGCTCAAGTTTGGATTTAGAACATGAGCTACTTGATGTTGAAGCAGCAAAACAAATGGAAATTGTCCATCAGTCGATTAGGAAACAGTCAATGACAAATCACTGTTTCATCTTCACCTTCTCGGGCATGTGTCTCTTCAGGTACCCTCTGAGCAAGGCATCCTCTAGAAATGGGTTCTTCAGCACTGGCCTTTCCTGGAAGAAAGATCCTATCTTGGCTCTGGAGAACGGCAGGTAGCCCGCTGCCTCCCACAGCTGTTCTTCATCAGATCTTCTTGTCCCCGCCTCGGCGACGCTGGCTGATCTGATGTGGACGAGCTGTCGGGGAACTCCACACCAAACCCTGCGGCAGCCGCCAGCTGCACGGCGGCTCAGTAGGACTGAACGCACTGACATGGCTCAAGTCTGAGAAAAGAGAATCAGTACAGCGGCAAGATAATAGGAGTTAGTAGTAGTGAACAATAGTTTATGTCTTGCTTTAGACAAACTTCACACTCATTAAACAGAAATGTAGAAAATAGCTTTACATCTCAGGTTGTTATTATTTATTTTTTGTGAAAGTTTGCTTTGTTGTTGAATAAGAAAACTTACATGATGCATGACAGGTTGCAAACTACATTATAGTGAATTTAAGCAGATGAGAATCACAAAGCATTTAATCCATCAGTGATAACGATATTGTGACCTTTATAATTACACTGTAATTTACAAATACAATAGATGCACTGCATTGGTTTGGAGTCACTGGGTCACATGACATGGAATCTATTGGAAAAACTGCTGAATTTTGATAAAAAATATTCATATAAAAGAGAAGAAAAAGTACAATTTAAAAAAAAGAGGCGTTTCTTATTTGTCCCATTTGGTTATACAATTCGGCATTGGTTTGGAGTCACTGGGTCACATGACATGGAATCTATTGGAAAAACTGCTGAATTTTGATAAAAATATTCACATAAAACAGAAAAAAAAGTACAATTTAATAAAAAGAGGCGTTTCTTATTTGTACCATTTGGTTATACAATTCGGCATTGGTTTGGAGTCACTGGGTCAAATGAAGCTATTGAAAAGAAATGCTGAATTTTCCGAATATATATTCATATAAACACATTAGCAATCATAACGTGTGCAACATGAAATCAATTTAGTATTTTTTTAAATCATAATTTTCACTTATATCTTCAAGTCATCTTGAAGAAACATTTTGTGTGACTCAAACAATCAATAGGGTCATTTATTGACGGTTCCCAAATCAGCCTCCAGAGCAGCTCGAGGCTCTGGCAGGCAGCTGACCGTCCTCCTGCTGTCAACACCGGGGGAAGCTGAGGACGAGACGCCGCTTCACCTCCGTCAGCTAGCTAACATTCAGGTGAGGGTTCACCGAAGTGGGTCAAAGTTCACTTTATTCCGCTGTCCTGTTTATGCAGATATTAGCCTTCCATTTGGATAGATAAATGTTTTTAAATCTGATTTACTTAAAGTTTAATGTTTAACACAGACAACAAGTTAATTTTTCATCAAACTGACCTGGAGCTCTGCAGCAACTAGCTAGCTACAACAACTAGCAACATGTAGCGAGCGAGCTAACAGCTCCGACGACTTTATTTACCAGTTGTGTTCATTCGCAATCACTTGTATCCATTTATATTGATTACTGCTTTTATAATATTGAATCCTCTGCGTGTCAAACATATAAACTTAATGGCTGGAAGACAAAAACTAGCATTCTTACCTGACTGTAGCCCAGCAGTGTTTACATTCACAGCTGCGGTAACGCCTTCAAAATAAAAGTCCTGTTCCTTGTTAAAGGGTCCTTCGTCTCCAATTACATAAAAACACACGTTTACTCAGCCAAGTGGTGTAGCAACACCTTTCATTTCCGCAGACTGACTCTTTCTTACATGATTAAAAAAAACTGCATTAAAGAAAAAGAAAAACAATATCTTGTTCAAATAACTGTGCTTGTTACTTCACATTATCCAGTCAACACACTTCAGTTTTCATAAAAATGTAAATTTCCCACCGACCTATATCTTATTTAGCATATAAACATAAAAACAGCAGACATACACTCATCAAAGGGTGTTGCTGAACCTGTTTTATTGTTCTAAGTAAAGATTTGTCAAAAATACAGAGTCCTTTGTTCCAATCAGAACAAAAAGACAGAGCATGCACCGTTTAATAAAACATTTCAATGACATGTTAAAATCTGTTCAAAAGTAAGGACACAGGCACTGAATAATTACTGAACACAACTTTTGCATTTAAGTGATTTTTTTTTTTTTCTTCAAAAATAAACACAGAACAGTCATAGCTTAAATTCGGGAGGGATATAGGGAAATAATCATACTGATAAAACCCAGTAAAGTAGTTCTCATTTGTGGGTGTGACGCACCACCCAACCGTAAAATATTAACCTGGTGTGTGCTCTTAGAGCAGGGTGGAGGAAGGTAATGGGAAACACTGATGTGTTTTAGTGTAGAAAAATAAAAATTTAAGTACAGGCTGCAGTGCCAAGCACCGTCCAGTCGCGCCCGGGTCTCGAGTCTGATCCTCTTCTGACGATGGACAAAAATAGGAACATATGTAGTCTGAAATCTGTCACAGCATTAGTCGAATATATAAGGTAGCATAAACAGCATTAAATCTACACAAACTATTTGAAGATCAATCAGGATAGGATGGCTTAAACATAGATTAACATATATGAGCAGGTATATAAAAAGGGACTAAAGAGAACCACTTGCCAGAACCCTACCCAACGATGTAGAAACACCAGAGAACCTGGACAAACTGAAGAACACACAGGTGCAGACTAAATGCTGGAAACAACAATCAAAATCAAAAAGATCCAACTTATGACAATCCGATTCAACGAGCGGTGGGATCAACAATGAAAGTTTCCCCAAATATTCACAACCAGCTCTGCGCATACGCATGAGTCCTTTGGGGAGTCGTCAGAAAGTAATGGCTTGAATGAAAACTGCCAGTCTGTTAATGTGCATGTCCTCTTCCCTCTTCTTTATTTCTCTTCTCTTCTTCTTCCTTTTAATCACCCTTGGTAAGGAGGTCCTCTATGTAGGCGTCAAGCTCGTCATCTGTGTTTATGTCAATGTCCTTAAAGTGTAAAAGAGCAGTTTCAGTTGATCATTTCTTACTAACAAGCAATCATATGGCAAATATTTTATTTGTTAGGCGAGAGTGAGTAATATGTTTTTTGGATTATGTGCAGATGAAGCAGTGAGACTGACCTCTTGTACTTTTTGCAGGAGAGCTACAATGTTTGTTCGTAGTTTCTGTAGTTTTTCGTCGGCCTCCTTCAGTTTGACCTCAGCGCTGTTGCTTTTCTCTTCCACAGCTTTGGCCCTGGCATCGGCTCTGCTCTGGTACGAGTTACACAACGACTGGAGGCCCGATTCATACTGCTGGAAATACTCTTTCTAAATGGAGGGGGAGAAAACACACGAATACTCAATACACTGGACAAGAATACAGGACAGTATTAATGGAGACGATCCATTTCCTGCTCTACTTTCAAATCATTTTATTCTTTTAAATGTAAAAAACAGATTACAAAAAAGTCGGGATGCTGCATGAAACAAGTAAAATACAATGTGATCATTTGCAGTTATTTGAAAAACAGCACAAATACAAAATATTTAATGTTTTAACTTCATTCTTTGTGCAAATATTTGCTTATCCTGGATTTGAGACCAGCAACATGAGTGGGAAAGTTGTGGATTGCTTGAAAAAACACCTTTTTGGAATATTTCACAGGTAAACAGGTGATTGTATGAAGTCTATTAATTACCACATGGGCTCTGGATCACTGTGTAAACTGTTGTCCATAAACTCGATTCGTGTACAAATGATTGCTTTTTGTTTTTACTAATGTTTTACACAGCATCACAATGTTTTTGTAGTCAGCTCAGAGGACGGTTTTTTATGATTTATTTAATCATCTTTCATCTCTCTCACCAAAGGAAACGCCACCAACTCCTCAGCTGTCATGCTGTTAACGTCATCCTTTGGAATCCGAAATGCAGGAGGGAAGAAATAACGCAGCATGGTCCTGCAAACATGAACAGCACAGTCAACAATCGGTGTTATGAAACTTTAATGGAGAATAATCCTGAAGCTATCTGCCCTCGTTGTAGCGTGACAAACTCTCCACCTCGGCACTACTCCTGTGTTACACTGGTTGACTTCTTTCTTATTTTAAACAAATAATTTCTTGCCAACTTGTGTCGTCTCCAATTTTCTGTCGCAGTCTTGTGACCAGGCTGTGATGTAGGTGTGTGGGAACAACACTAGTTTTATTGTGTTCAGCTCACCTCAACATGGTGACCAGACTGTCAGTCACCTCCCGACTGGTTCCTGGTTGAGTAGTGTCTGGCTCCATGGGTGCCGGCCCCTTCTCGGTCTCCTGTTGTGTGTCAGGTGTCTGAGAGATTGGAGATGGCGGCCGCATCAACCGGACTTCATCACTGCCTTTAAAAACCCTTCAAAGACAAACACATACAAGAACAGGGTATTAATTATCTGGCATGTCAGCAAAATGTTTCCTGAATGCAGAATCACAGACGCATCATCTTACCATCGGTCTTTAGGAGTGGATCTTGGAACGTAGTCGAACTTTACTTTCCAGCGAATACTCTGTTTATTCGCCTCCACTGCAATGACTTTGCCCGTGAACCACTCCTTGTTGACACGCACTTCAACCAGCAGACCCTTATCTGAAGAAAATAAATAGATACGTAGAAATGTCATTTCATTTTTATTTTATTTTTTCCAGTTCTATGTAGTGCAGAGCAGTCAGTCATCTCACCTTTCTGAGCATTTTTAGGGTCGTTATCTGGTTCCTGCTGTGGGGTCTGCGCATATGCATGCAAAAACAAAACAATCATTACTACATCAGCAATCAGAGAAACACTGTTTAGTGGAACGACGATTTGAAGAAACTATTTTCATTCCGGTTAATGAAAGAAGTGAAAGAGCAGAGGTGAGCTCAGGCTTTGGGTGAGTGGAATGGCATGCTTGATTGTGGAGTTAGAGAAGACCGTGAAAACTTCGATTTCGGGGGAGGTTTTTGTTAGACAAGAGATTATAATCTTGCATTACACCCAGTTGACAGATTAAATTGTCAAGATTGTTAGAAGTGGTGAGCGAAGATGCAGCTCAGCTTTATTTGGCGGTGGCAGAGAGAAGGACCGAGGAAAGCTACCTTTGCTTTAGCTCCATGCGGTTGCATGGGAGTGGATTTGGGGACTGAGGCTGGTGTGGTGGGTGCCTGCCGTGTAGGAGCAGACACACCTTTCTTCTCAGGCTGTGAGTTTGTTTTAACCTGCAAAGTCAACATCACAGCAGCTCTGATTGGAGGTTCAGTAACCTACTCAACCATCCAGAAATGACTGCATTTCATTTTTTTCCTCCACTAAACCAGTCCTTTCAGTTTCTTCAACTTGCCTGCAATCTAAATACTGTAGGACGCTGATTAAGTTTAGTGCAGCTTAGTTCAAAGTCATCTGATAAATAGTTTTGTCAACAGACACACAAGTGTTTCTGACTGCATGTTTGGCATTAAAAGATATTTTCCAAAGACGATGAGACGCTGACACTGTACTAAGCTGAATATCTGCACTGATCTGCAACATGACGAGTAAATAATACAAACAAACAAAAAGAAAAACTCTTTAAAATGCACTAGTTGTTACAGGCACTCATGGAGCTTCATATGCCTTTTATTACCGCAGTTTAGTTGCTGTTTGAATTCAGATACTGATAAAGAACATGCAAGAATTTGTGTAACCTTTTGGATTTCAGTTTGTGATACTCTTTATCTGTAATATGAAGACGTTTGCAGTTGTAAACAAACTGCCTCCTTGTTCAACTATGTTCCCTTCTTTTACTCACTTCATAGAAGCTAATCATTTATGGGAGACGGGAAACAACAAGCAGCAGAATATAGAGTAGCGCACACCATCACAGCACAATCCTCACAGCAATGCTCCACAATGCACGACAAAACCACAGACACACACACACACACTCACAGGCAACGCTTGAATAGTTGCAACGCAATATGTAATGTTTACAGTACTGATTGAAGTTTAAAAGAAGAGCTTCAATGTCTCCGACGTGATGCTAACCAACTTATAAATTGTGTTGTGCGTTTACCTCGTCCAACCTGCCACGTTTGGGAGGTGTGGCTTTCTCGACCACCTTCCCACGGTTACTAACTGCTGCGGCCATCTTGGATTTCTTTGTCTGTGGCTTTTCCTCCTCGCTCTCTTCCTCGCTGTCGTCTTCCTCCTGCTCCTCCTCTTCTTCCTCCTCTTCCTCCTCCTCACTGTCCTCCTGCTCTATGATTCTCTTGCGTAGTCCCGTAGCTGCTGGTTTGGCTGATGATGCTTTGGCAGGCGTCTATGAGGATACATATCCACATTTCACTTGAGCATGAAGCCACGTCAAATACTCTCATAAATAAAACCTTGCATTGGTACTTTGTGGCATTAGAGGAATTACTTTTTCTAAATCCTGTAACTTACCCTTGAGCTGCGGCTGGGTGGGGGTGTTTTGGCAGTAGCTTTGGGTAAAGGCTTTGCTGCAGTTGGAGAAGGCTTTGCTGCAGCTCTGGACCTGGGTGGTTCCACTTTGGGTGGCGGAGGGGCAGGTGTTCGGGTGGGGCGCTGAGAGGATGCACGAGGCGGAGGGGCACTCGGGGCATTTTTGAGGTGAGCTGGGAGAGGTGGGGAGCGGGGGCGTGCGTTGGATCTTTCAGAGGACCTGGTAGCCTGAACCGACAACATGTGAAAAGGAGACACAACAAACATTTCTGTGAGATAACTTATGAAAAACAAAATCACCAACAACAGCAGTATAATGAGCTATTGTGTGCTTAATTTGTTGAGAAGTCATTAAGAACAAACAGAAATTATCCGAGATTATCTTAAATGATAAAAATGTCAAAGTACTGTGATTCTACTTGTTAAGGGATATTTTTCCTCTATAAAGGATGAAAAAAGGGAAAAAAACATTCGGTAACACGCAGTAAGTTCCCTTTTACTGCTCTCATTTCCAGTGATATGACCAGGATCATCATGTTAAGAGTGAAAATAATTACAAAGATAAATTGGAGAGTTTGTACCTGAGAGGAGCTCTCTGTTGGCTTCATGCTGACGTCTAGTGGTAGCTTCTTCACATCTGCTGTAGATTTGATGGTGCTTGTTTTCTGATAGGAAAAAACACAAATTATTATACTCTGATGTTCATGAAGATTGAGAGTCAGAGACAGAGACAATGAGAGGCTGATGACCTACCTGCAGGGCTTCTAGTTTCTCCTGCTGCTGTTTGATTTTGTCTACCAGTTCTTTCTGTTTGTCTTCGGATGTCTGCTTGTCTTTCTTCAGAACACCACATGGCAAATTCTGTTTCTGCTCAGGAGCATCACACCTGAACACACAACATACACAACATATGAGGCACGAAGAAACATTGCATCGATCGAAAAACGGTACTGTAGCGACTTATTCTATAGCGTAATTAACAACTTCATTGTGTACCTGTCCTGCTTGCTGTCTGGGTTCATGAGACACACCCAACTGTCTGGGTAGCGTTTGTCCACAGCATCCATCTGGAATGGCAGCGTTCTCCACTTTAAACATTTATCTGAGAATAAAGAGCAGAGTAAGTGTCAGTGTAAGTTTTTTAATATACGCTATGTGTGTTGTCTGTATGTGTGTGGAGTCTGCGACATACCACACTGAATAGTTAGTGGTATCTCCATGGCACGACGTCTCTTGTATCTCAGCTCTTTTGATGGCGGCGCAGACCAGCTGGCAGACAGATATCCGAACTCATCCCAGAACTTCACTATGCCTTTTTGAGCTGCATAACACACACATACACTCAGCATTTTAATGCAGCAGCACGTTGTTTAATAAAATCAAAAAGTACACTTTGGAAGTGGGTGTTGAAATAAACACTTTTGAGCTTGTTCCTCGCTGCACCTGCGAAGGTATATGAACACTGGAGAGTAACTGGGAGGGCAGAGTAACGCAGCAGGAGGCGGCTATGACGGTTGGCTTTTACAAACTTTTTACCTGCAGAACAGGTGCAAAACGTTAGGGATGCACGATATATATTTGTCTAAAGGGTTTGGTTAGGGTTCTAAAATATTAATAGCCCGTTGATGGGAAATGCAAATGCAATTCAAATGCTGCATTCCTACAATGTTGAGACACCTGTGCTTTTGACCAGGTTAAACTGTGATCACTGACTGGGATGTGGGGATGGTGAAGGAGTTCATATATTTAATTATATTATAAGAGGTTATAAGCACCTGTGGCTACTATTTGAATAACTCAGTGTTTCAGTGTTACTGCCTTTTCTGACCTGATATCAGAGAGCGGATCAACTTTGAATGCTTTCTAGCTTTGAATGTTTTCTAGACAGTGATTCAAACCCTTAGACACTGATATTTGACAACTGGTTGTAAGACTTATTGATTTTCTTATTTGAACTGTGCAGGTGACGTGTTGGCGTCTAACAGAAATCCAGCAAATTAGACAGACTCACCAATGTTAGTGTCCTTCCAGTACTGAACTAAATGCTCCCCCATGGATTTCAGTAAATGTCGATACTCTTTAGCGTCTGCAAAGTCCTGTTTGTTGTGAGTCGGCTCTAGAACTAAATATGGGACATCCACTACTCCAACCACACCGCCGCAGGCCCTAAAACACACAAATCATATTACTGTAAAATGTTTTTTTCTTAATCAAGCACTTTCTCACGTTTCTTTCAGTCTACGTGCATGTTACTCACATGCCTCCCTCCAGCTGGGGCCCTGTCTTCTCGTACATCTTGATGAGACGAGAGCAGTTGTAGACAAACATCCCATCCAGGTCTCTCTGTTCGATGTTCACTCCAAATATAAAGTTCAGCTCCTTGGGCTCCTTTAATGCTCTGATGAACAAAAAAGTGCAAAAAAGGGTTGGATATTAATTGGAAAGAAAGGGATTTAAAGTGTTTGGCAATCTTTTTTGTTTTCGTTCTCAGTAAAGCCCACGTATTGACCGGTAAAAACTCCAGTATTAAGGTTAATTTCTTTACAATGATGGGGTGAAAATCTAAATAGGAAAAAAAGCTTTTAAAGTCTATCATACTTCTGTTTGGCTTCGAGAATCCTTTTCTTCATGTCAGCGTCACGTTTAAGCATCATGGCTGAATCTTGAACCTTTCTCAGGATTGCCTGAGGAAGAGAAGGCGGAGGGAGGAATCAGCTGAGACATTATAATAACCTTGGATTAACCTGTGTGCCAGTTTCAATTTAAAAGCTTGTTTACAAATTAAGCGCAATATCCTTTTTGGCTTACCCGTGAATCCTTCGACAGATCCTCTCCTAATCTGGCCTCCAAAGCTACACGCTTACTCTCTGCCTCTCTGGCTTTCTCTTCCGCTGAAATAAATATCACAATGGTTCAAATTTAGCTTCTTCTTTTATTTTTTTTTTTACACAACAGGAAAGTTCATTGTACATACAATCACTCATTTCATCACCGACTCACCAATCTTAGCAAGGTGATCTGCTTTCTTCACTTCTTGTTCAGCTCGTGTTTTGAAACGAGTCGAAGAGTATTTATAAACCCTGTTAACAAAATAAGAAATGCTGATGAACATCTTGTCAGTGTAGTGGGGCAGTAACAGACACAGTGCAAGTGTGTTACCGTATTACCTTGGTTTAAATAGACAGCAGGACAGTCTCTTGGTCCTGACTTTATGTCCCTGGATAAAAATCCTCATGCGTGGGTCAATGTACAAAACTGCAGCGTACGCCCTGAACGACCTCCTCTCTGGCTTCCTGTGAGAGGGACAAAATGCTTGCTCAATATTATAAAGATAAAAGATAACGTACAAAACGTAGTTCCTTTCATCATGTTTAATTAGAGTCACACCGAGTATTGAATGTACTTACACTCCTTCAGCAAGTGTCCCAGCCATCAGTATGTCCTGGTGATCTGTCTCTACATCCAGTTCTGGTTCTCTGTTGTCCATCAGCTTTAGGTTATAGATGATGACAAGAGTTCCTTTAAACAAAACACAACACAGATATTAAGAATCATAATCAGTATGAATCAACACTAAATTAATCCCTTAACATGGAGGCAAATCAATATGCTTACCACTGCTGCTTTCAATTTTGCCGAACTGCTCCATCAGCTGCTGTTCGTTTTTAAAAGGTGAGTACTTGAAGATCAGCTCCGTCTCTATGGCGTACTTCTCTGGGTCAGAGGTCAGCGGCTCCTTGGTCTTCAGATCCCAGGAGGGAAGGGGGACTATCACCTGCAGAGAGAGGATCAACATCCTATCGTAAACAAAGTTTAAAGATGTTTAAGAAAGCTTAGACAAATTAAAAGGGGTAGCTGAACGCATCTGACCAGCAGCAGCCTCCTTCATATATGTTAAAGATCAGGCAGTTGATGCAAAAGGATGATTTTCAGTTATTTCAATGATATGTAATGCCATAATATACTTCTTATACTTGTTAACAGAATAGCTATATGAGGAACAAATCTTTACAAACCCTTTTGGCTGTATAGCAAAACATTTTTTTCCAATCACGAAAATCTGACCTCAATAAAAAAGCCCCTGATGAAGCAGGTGTCAAACTGCACCGCTCACACTTCCATTTTTAGAAAATGATAAAATTAGTATAACTTGATTTCATTACACTTTTCTTTGGTGGGTTGCAAGCCTCTAATTAAAAAAAAGGCACTATCATTGGTCATCCCTTGTAACAATACCATCCAACAGTGAACTCTGACCTCATCTAGTCCCTCCTCTTCGTGGAAAGTCCTTGACAGGAAGAGGCAAGTCAGTGTGGTGTCCTTTTTTGTGAACAAGATGAAGTCTTTTCCAATACGCATAGAGCCTCTGTGAAAACATACGCATTTCAATAAGTGAAATTTGTGTACAAAATGCACAATGTCAGTGTCAAAAGAATTGGGTGAAGAGCTTACGATTTCAATCCGTTTCCATACTGGCCGATCTGAGTGGACTCAGGGGACCTTTTGCTTGACTTTCCAAACTGAATAACATGAGTTGCCTCATCTAATACAAGAGAGGAGATAAACATCAGGTTCCACGTACAAAATACAAAGCCTCACAATGGACACTGGAAAACAAAAAATAGATTGAAGTTATTTCTCTGGCAATAAAGTTTCACTTACTCGGATCCATTCCAGTACCGTCATCCAGAAAACAGAGCATGTAGCCGCCCCGCAGCTCTGGCCTTTTTTCTGTCAGCAAAACAGGAAGGTTAAAAAAAGAAACACTAGGAACAATTAATGAATGTGTATGTTTCAATGTGGGCGTTATTCTGAGGTGTACCTGTGTAGATGTCTATACGTGTGGCATTGGCATCTCTGTGAAAGGAATAAACCAAGTGTGAGACTTTCTGCTCAGTACAAGAAAGATGTCAAAGTATGTTTTCCAGAATTAGCTCTGTTGCAAAGCTTTATGGGTACCTTGAATTGTCCACAAGCTCCGCCAAGGCTCCAAATAAGAACTCGTGAGTTGTCCTGAAAGCAGACAAATCATGTCATTAATTCACAGACATGGCTATTAAAAAGGGATTTAACTTGAGTTAACATGGCAAAGTGGTTTGAGAAAGATGGTGAATAAAAAGCTTGTTGACAGGATCTGATCTCTGTATCAATACTCCCTGTGGAGTTGTTATTCAGTTATGTAACTTGTGTTTTCTCAGATTTGTTTGTTGGGGCCCTTTGGTAAAAATAGCCCAGTTTTTATTACCATTACTGACATCTTGTTGTGAAGAAAAACAATGAAGACTGGTACTGTCTCACTTTTTTTTTTGGCCCTATTCTTGTGGTTCAACCCTTTCTGGACCTGTGCATAATCCCTTAGCAGTGGATTTGCAAATGAGTCCAGGCTGTGTTTCTAAGAGGGTGTGTTCAGACGAGGTATCAACGTGCTGTGATCTGATCACAAGTAGACAAATCAAGTGAGGTGTGAATTATCCCAAGATGCTTTAAGGATGCATCTGAGATCTAATCAGATGATATTCAGAGCGGCATCCTCTGAGGAACAAGATGCCACAGTGTCAGACATGGGCTCTGAATGGGACCACGGTAAAGGTACCGTCCAAGTAGTGGTCACAGGAGAAGACAGAGGAAGTCACCTCGATAAAAACGTAAATAATTTTGCTGGACACATTTCTAACATGACAAGCCAGAGCATCTCACAAGCAACGCATTTTCTTGAAAACCTTGGCACCCAGCTGTTGTGACCATGGTTTAAAAAAAGGAAAGAGGCACCACGACTTCTAATAGCTGATTGATAACCTTGAAGTCTTTCTGGTCTGCCCCAAGGCAGCTACAGCTGAGGAACACCAACAATAAAAAAAAGGCTGGAGATGTCGCATCCTTCCATGCTAGCCCACAAAAAAGTGGCGCAAGTAGTATGCAATACCATGTTGCAAAATAGTTTTGTGTTTACGTGCAACTCTGTTTGAAGTTACAGGATGCTATGAGTAAGACAAAATACACTCGAAATATAACAGACTGTGCAGAAATACTAAAAAAAAAAGTGTGAAATCGGTAAATAATGGTAAAATTGTCATACAGGGTAAAAATACTATATTACACAAAATAATGGCAATATAACACAAACATGTGTGTGTCGTTCACTGGTTAAAAAAGGTTACAAGCAATATGAATTTAAAGTAGCACATATCGTGTGTTACATCAGTGCTGGGTCATTACAGAGGTATGAAAGAATGTTTGAAAAACAACGCTGACAATTTAACCTGATCCAAAGAGCCTTTAAGACTGTTTCGTTAAGTTATATAAACATAAATGTTGAGAGGGGGGTTGATGTGTTCTAACCTTTGCAGCCATCTAAGATAAGATAATCCTTTATTAGTTCCACAACAGGGAAATTTCCAGTCTATGAGCCTTGCTACATGCTACATGGATGAGCTGATGTAACATGTTAGATCTGTGTGGAACTGGTTGTCTTCAATAGAAGTTATCATTACTGTAGCATCAAGATCATAAGCAGATATTAAACAACAGGAAACCAGTACTTACGAGTTTGTGTGCAGGTACTCAAAAGTAAGCTGAGCTCTGCTCAGGTTGCTGTAGCTTGAGTAGGCCATGACCAGAAACTATTACTTCCTGTTTCCTTCCTTGTCCGTGGTTGTCTTCGTCCTGTCCAGTTTAGCTGTTTTACAGAGCTGTCATCCTGCAGATGGAGGAAAAACAACACAGGTCCTGTATTAACCTGCAACACCCCTCACTCCACTAACTGAAGACATGGACATGATCCAAGACCAACTAATGTGAACGCCTTACAACAAATCAGGGGGGGCAAGTTAACACCCACTCCTTGTTCAAAAGCCTCACACCCATATGAAGGGTACCACGTGGGAGGCCTGTTTAGGGTTATGACCAAAGGGCGCCTTTAGGCAAGATGTTAGCAGTGAAGACACAAGCATGTATGTATTTATTCATAAGTCAGTTACTGGCCTCGTTAGGTTCCTGTAAAATCTGGCCCAGTCACATTCAGTCCAGAGCAAACGACAGCAGCGCTCCAGACGACGTGCTGTAACTGTTATTAACGTTTAACGTTAGGCTAACATATGTAGCTAGCGGATATTAGCGTATTCTAGTGTTTATAATGTAGCGTCGACGCTAGCTAGCTAGCTTCTCACTGAGGAAACATGTAGCTGACGTCAAACATATCAAGTAATTTTCACCGACTTTGAAGGCCGTTTCATATGACGGCGACTTTGGAGTGGCTTCGCGTTACTGTTACAATCCGTCCGAGGAGGTAGAAGTACTTTGCAACGTTACGTTTCTTTTTCTCTGACAAGGAAAACAAATCCGCCAGGCCGCGAAGAATCCAACCACTTCGACCGTGGTTACTTGGTTTCTGGTCTGCAGAAAAACCCGCCTCTATTTTTCAGCGCTCGGCCAATAGGAGCGCCCCGTGTCCGGATTCTTAACGGTGATTGGAGGAGAAGTGGCTACGTGATCGAGGTAACATACCGGTGCATCACCTAATGCCGGATATTGGTTTCTCATCATGTCATTCATTTGTCAAAATGACATTATATTCATGTGTGGAAATTAAAACATTGAATTGCAGGTGATGAAACATTTCAATTATGTACGTGTGTCAACAACAGCGCCATAAAACATACTATTACAAACGTTGTTGTATTTTAATCCTTGGTTAAAACATTTCCTGGTTTTACTTTATTTCCTGCCAATAAGGCAATAACGAAGAATAATGTTCTTGGTAAGAGATTTAAAGCAAATTACAAGCCACAAGTGCATTGAAACTGTTCGTCTCTTAAATTAATGTTCACACCACAAATCAAAATTCAGATCTACAAATTTGATCTGCCATTGCTGGTTCTGGATTCCACTACGACCTCATACAGCCATGTCTCTCATTTTCTCCAGCTGTCTTAAGAACAGTTTGGCAAATCGTTTAACTTGGCAGATCAACAAATGAAATCAGAGTGGGTTTACTGAAAAGTTCTTACACTCCCTGGTAAGATTCACAAGTGAAACCAGGTATATTTTTACATTCAAGTTTAATTCTCGTTAAAATTAGGAAAACAGTGTGAAAACAGGATGCCATTCATTTGTTTCTGAGGCATTAGTGCATACAAACACGTCATTTCATCAACCCTGGTAATTGCAAATAGACTGGAATTGTAAAACAAGCAAAATATAAGTAAGACCTTTTTGGTCGAGTAAAATGTAGGAACCGAAAACGTGTTATTAGGCAAACAGTAAATATTACAGTTTTAAAAAAATACCAGATTTAGATTTTTGACTGGAAAAATACTTATTCTCAATACATTAAATTAAATCACTTGACTGATTACAGCAAGTTAATGTCCCTCTAGAAGTTGTTAAGAGTCATTCTGGACATGTGGAAACTAAATTACAGTAAAGACGTTCAATAGAAAATAACACATGGAATGCACAGAACATAAGACAGTAGGTAGTGAATGCATGACCAGTCGACAGTGTAGGGATGACCAGCATTCCCATTACACGATGGTCCCATTAAAAACTCCTTCATCACAACCATGTGTCTCACTTGGATGTTATACAACATTTCAGTATCCAAAAGCAGGAATCTTCCACTGATTTGGTGTCGCACTTTCAAGTGTGAGATGGATTAAAAATGGTCGAAACTGACGCAAATGAGGGGGAATATCCTGACTTTTAGTCCCTCGTCTGAGTAGAGCTTGAAATTTGCTGGATACTACGTAAATATGTAGTCCGCACACCCAAGCTCAGAGAACCCTGATGACATCAGCAGGGTTAATGTCTCAGGCTTATGGAAACCATCTCCAGAGCCATCCGAGACGTTATACAGCTGTTTCCCAGGCTGAGTAGCACCTCACAGGACATGTCAACTGGTTACTTCTGTAAAATCAAAGGGAAGTACTGATACATATTGATGTTTGCTCTCAACCACCAGCTGATTCCTTCAGGATGCAGAGGATGAAACATGTTCAGCTGTCCATCAAGGGCTCCTGCAAACAAAGTAAAGCCATAGTTAGGTAAAACATAATTTGCACATTTCATGTCATACAAGTAAACACAAAGATTCTCAAAACCTACAACCTGTATACTATATTTTGTCCATACAATGATAACATTTGTACAATTACCAGAAATGTATTCAAACTTCTTAAGCCTCAAGTTTGTTTTTTGGGAGGAATTTTAGGTTAAATTGTGCCTTAAAAAAATGCAGAAATAGAATGTTTCCAATTGCTTGAATGGTGCAGCTATAAAAATCTACATCATATAGCTTCAGTTAAAGGAATAGTTTGGAAAATACACTTATTTGCTTTCTTACTGAGAGTTTGAGGAGAACTTTGAGTCAGGTTAATATGAAGTGAGCAGCAGTGGTTTCTGATGTTGCAATTAATGTGACATGGTAACTCAGAATTACATTTTGCAGATCCAGTCCGTTCCAGTTGTAGCGGCGAATGGCGGACTGTGTCAGACAAGCAATGACACAGAGAATCACACAAACTCCCAGCAGACACACGCTGACTTCCAACAGATGTCGCACTGCCACACTCTGCTCCTCCTAAAGAAAACAAACAAAAAGAGAATGAGCGACAAGAAACAGCCTGAGAAAGTCATGTTGTTCATGTGTGAGGTGTGTGTACCTTTGTTAACATGACTGTGAGTTTAGGGTCATTCTTGGAGTGTAGACTGTAGCAGGTTTGTGACGTTGTAGGCGCCTGGTTGCTCACTTCCACGTGAATGGGTGAAATGTTTTTCTCAGTTGCAGGGCACTTTGGTGGACATCTTCATTAAAGCATACAAAATACACAAAAATTATTCCTTATTGAGTTGACTGCCATTCTTTGTATGTAGAGTAGTTGCTGATTTAAATTGAGGAAGCTTAGAAACACACATAAACTTACAGGGTCATGGGCAGGACGTTTGTCGGGGCACTTATGGTGAGACAGGTGTAGGTGTCATTTCCAGACAACTCCAGAGACAAATTAACAAGCTCGTCGCCTGAGGAGTAAAACAGTCAGTAGTGGGTGAGAATTTGTCATGATACAAACACTTTTACTCACAGCAAAATTGTTCCACTGCAAAACAAACCTCCCAGATTCAGTTGCTTGGCTGTCATGGTAGTCTGGAGACCGAGGTCTTTCAAAGAGCCGCTGTTTGAGCTGGTAGTCACAGTCAGAGGAACCTTGAGACGCAAACTGGTGACTGAGGGAGTCATTGTGGGATCAACTGAAGTGTCTCTGTCAGTCAGAGGAGAGGGGACGGGCGAGACCGGCTCAGACGAACTTGTATTGGCTTTCACACACAGCTGGAACTGTGATAAGGAGGACAGGAGACGGTTCCAGTCCTGAGGGAAGGATAATGTATAATTTCCACATCAGTACTTACATAATCACAAGCATAAGTGCAGTCAGGATTCCTCTGCACACAGGATAAAGTCCTTACCGTTGCCGTGTCAGGGTTAGGCAGATTGTTGGCGAAGCTGTAAGAGCTGAGGCAGATGAACGAGACAGCCAGACTCAACAGGCACAGGAAAAATGTCACCCCTGGAGGATTCTGGGAAACATAATCTCTAAGGTTGGTCATCGGCTGCCAGACACCCATCATCAACTTTCACTTACACCTGGGACGTGACAGGCTGTAAACAGAAGAGAATATCTTCAGTTCAGAAGGATTAAATAATCCCCCCAAAGAACCTCATTTTTGGAAAAAAAACATTCATAAAATTCCTGCCTTTGGATTAAAAATGGCATATGTGACTCTGTAGCTGGATATCCAACAACAAAGCACTAAAATTACTGACGATCAAAGATAATCTCCTGTCAACAGAAGCCCTTAATTGCGAAAAGAAGAAAGTACGGCTGCACCATATGGTCAAAAAGTGACATTGCGATTATTTTGACGGAGATTGCGATTGCGATATAATCAATGATTATTATGGATGATTACATTTTACATCACAATTTTCAGACAAACATGTTTCTTTACATCTTGAGTACGACGTTTGTAGGTCAAAGCATCTCTGCAGCGCTACAAAATGTCTTTAAAACACTGTTTTGTGGCACATTAGCTTTATTAAATAACTGCAGTTCTTGCGTTTAGGATAATGTGATGATGATTTACGATTACTTGTTCAATCCTATTCTACAGTGAGACGAAATAAAACTTAACCGCTCGCTCACAGATCAACATGAGACGTGTAACTTCACCTCCGTATCAGCCAGCAACAGCTTCAACTGTATTGTCAAAGTAGCTAACGTTGCTAGCTAACTAGCTGAAAGCTAACTTCATACCTTCAACTTGAACAGCCTTCTTTAATCACGTCGCCACGTCGTTTTGGTAAAATTCAGTAATATCCGAGTTTCTCGATGATAAGTGAACCGGAGCTCGACATTTAGGACGTTTAAAGTTCATCCGAAGCAGCACGAAGACAACAACACGACAGCGCCGTCGCTTTACGACAGCGCAGTTGTCATGACGACGACCGGTCTGTGTGTCACGTGACCGGTAGTGAAGCTTTTTATGTTTATTTTGTGTTATTATTTATTGAACAAGGAGAATGTACATATAAGTGTATGAAATTATATACAAGTCGTTCAGAATACAAGCATAAATTAAACAAATAGTAAAAAATAAAATAAATAACAACAGTAATCCAAATAAATACATAAAATAAAGACTAAAAGAAGCAGGCCTCAAATTAATTTGTACAGAGTTAATAAAGAGAAAACTTTGTCATTCATTCATCAATAGAGATTTCATTATCAATTTTAACTAATTATTTATGTTTATCTGACAGGGTTTAGTTTTTAAGTATCTGCATTTATGTATTAAGAATTTCATAGTTTCATCCACATATTTTATAATATTTACATTGAGTCAAAATATGTTGGCTGTGTTTTTGTACTGATGACTTCCTCATCATCATAGTGTAAGGAGTGGATCTCGCTTATTTAGCTGAAGGACTAATGATTAACTTGGCCAACCTGAACAGGTTTTTCTTCCCCTTCAGGTGTTTATTTTACCTGATCAGAGCTTTAGGGGTGTATCCACGGTGCTTGAGTGACCCACATTCTCCCGTTGCACCTGTTTGAGTGGGACAAATCAAACTTTTTTGTTTAATTTTCTATCATGGAGTTTGCTGACTTCATGTAATTCTGACATTACTGTAATCAATTACACTTCCTCCTTTACTGTGCAGGGCCTTTAACTTACTCTGTCATTACCCTTGTATTTACAAAAATTACATCGGATCAGTAAAACTTAATTCTATTCAAATAAAAGCAACAACAAACAAACACTCAGAGCAGTTTATTTAAAAAATATTCCCAAAAAATAATTCCAACAATGTCTCATTTCAGAATTTCTCCAAAATGATCTAACTCAGAATTAAGACATTTTGTCTTCACAGTGACTGAAAATCTGCAAATGCATCAATAATCATACTTGGTGATTTCGCCAAAGAAATGTGCAATCCTGTGGAAACTCCAATAAATCGAAAGGCCATCAGAAAACAAGTGGATCTGACATTTTAACACATTCAGCATAAGAATCAACTCAATATAAAAATCAGATATTATCTAATGTAAAAGCTCCCACTTTACATTAGCAAAGTGAGGAAGTTGCTCTTGATCATACTGTGAAGCTATCTTTAAGCTTTCTGTGTAATAACTACGTAAATAGTGCAATGCTGTAAAAACTTGAAATATTATTGCCACTCTCCTGAGGATCAATTACATGACTATTTTGTTCAAAGTCATGTCACACTGAATTAAAAGTACCATTTCCCTTTGTCAAAACTTCATAAAGCACAGCTGGCAGTACTTATATTCATCATGCTACTTGTAGATACAGTGTGACAACAATTACGGAGTCCAGTTGACTTTTATAGGCTTGAATTCCCATTTGTCAGGATGCCCCATGTGCATCAGGTCTTTGTAAGGGGAAGTGCTCCACTGAAATGGAGGCACCTGGTCCCACGTTGGCCCGCTCACTGCTACCATACCATAGTCACGATACATCCCGTAGGAGGTCATCTGCATAATTGAAAGGAATAACACAATACATCAGATTTAGTAAACATCTCTTACATGCACAAAAGATTCAGAGGCATGATGAGTCAAATTGTTTGAGCAAAGTGACGTTTAAAACCTTCATGTCTGTTCCTCCATGTGATCTCTGCCTCAGGGCGCCAAACGGATATGTTCCATTAGCCGGGTTCAGGTCTGAACGGGCTGAGATAGCATTCTCTCCATTGGCAGGTGGATCACAGCCTTCACACTTAGACAGCGGGTCTTCTTTAAAGTTGTTGTACCTGAAGAGAGAAACGTGCATCTCATGAAATTACATTTAGTTGAAAGGAACTCTGTAGAATTTGCTGGAAGGCAGGTTTATGTTAGTGGACTCTGTTACAAAACTAATGTTAGTTGCTGTTGCTCTATGTTAGCGGAGCGGAGAGGGGCAATGAGGCGAAGCACTCCAGAACCTGCATAAAGACCCATCATCCTTTAAAACGTATGGAAAACCTGACCAGAGTCATTCACAAACACATTCACATTCCTTTTCACATCATGTTACAAAACATAAAATACAACAATATGTTTTTATATTTGTATTTTTACCATCAGTCCACCACCAGGACCTTACCTCATGAGGCGGACCATAGAGTCCACGTCTGTGACAGCTGTCTGGTTTCTCCTGAATATCTGAGCCCGAGGATTCTGGTCCAGAGAGAACCACGGGCCGTACTTCTCAACCAGCTCATTGCAGCCACTGGCATTGAATATGTCCACGTAATACCTACATATGAGCACATGTGAACAAAAGACAATTTCATATATAAACACGATTACAGTTAATCTATAAAAACTGAAAACAAAGTGAATACTTACGGTATGTTAAAACTTGCCCAGTACCCTTTCTCCAGCAGTTCCTGAGTTTTATCAGTGAAAACAATGAGTCCCCTGCAGCATTAAAAGAGTTGAAAGCTTAGTTTCAAGTGACAGGTTAATGAGTCATAAATAAAAATAATGTAATAATCTTGTTTTTTGATTAAAGACTGTATGGAAAGTCTTACGGAATCTGCTCCAGCACAACAAAGAGCTCCTCTTTAATGTCAGTCTTCCCTGGAGTGAAGTGGTTATAGTTCACAATCATCCACTGGTTGTTGTACCTACAAAGCACACACAGTGTAAGCATATAACCATAAAATCACTGATGTTTACTGATTTATAATTTCTGTATTTACTATATATCCATGTTACTGATTGCAGCTGAATCAGCTCTACACAACAAACACTGATGACCCCGTTGGAGCTGCATGCTACTCATGTGACTCTTGATAATGAAGGGTATTGTCTTTGTTCCTTTACTCCACTAATCAATCCACGTGACAGTCTAAGGTCATACGAAATCTAATCTAATCATGTCTTCAATGAGAATTTTGAACACAGGACAAAAAGCAGCAGACAACAGAACCTGGAACCTGCTTGGGAGAATACATCGGGTGTGTAAAACTCACGTTCCACTGTTGTACTTGCTGAAGATCTTGGCCCAGTCGGCGCCAGTAGAAGCCAGTCGATTGGCCACAATGTTCCGCAACCATTCCATGACGGCTCCTGTTGGCTGGACAAACTTCCAGAGAGCCGGGTTACTGTTGCCGATGGTGGTTTCCAATGTCACCTGGAGACACAAGATACATTAACAACAGAAAATTACGAATCAATTCTATTATGAATTCAAAGAGTTTCTCACCAAGCCACTACTCAGGATATAAAAGTCGTCTCCAGAGAAGATCGATCCAGGGTAAGATGAGAAGGCCTGAGTTCCCCCAGGAATTAAAACATTGTCTGAAAGAAGAATATCAAATAATAAAAGAGCATAATGATTTTAACTTGCATCATAGACAGCAACAACACTGTCAGTCTGTTCACTGGAGCTTTAAACTCAGAAACAAATTATGTTTTTATAAAAAAGGTTCAATGTTTTGGGCAACATGCTTGGCATTTTGCTTGGAGTTAATGTGAAAACCAACAACAGTCTGGTCTCTGCTTGGTAAATCTGAAGCCAGTAGCCATTTAGCTTATCTTGGCATAAAGACTTGAAGCGGGGGAAAACAGCTCGCCTTGGTTAGGACCATTTCCTGGAAGACTGTTGTTCTCCTGCTGTCCTTTCAGCTACAGCATGAGTTCAACAGACAATCAACTGAGGCTGCAAGGAAGTCGAGATTCTGCTACCACTGCACAGAGCCAGACTGGCTGTTTCCTCGTTTCCATTCTTTATGCCAAGCTAAAGCTAAGCTACGCTAATAAACTACTGGCTTTAGATAAATATTTCATGCAGAAACAGGAGTGGTATTGATCTCCTCATTTTACTCTCATCAAAAAAGCAAATAAGCATATTTTACAAAAATGTTGAACTAATCCTTTAATGTAAAAATTGAGGGACTCTAGAACAGGAACAACGATGAACAGGACACACACTTGCATCAGTAAACTACCTAAAGGAGAAGCTTTAAAGGCGAAGGTGTATTTCTTCATTATGCGCAGCATGGCCTGGTAGGTGTTCCAGGTGTCATGTGACACCAGCAGTTCCTTATTGTTTGGCAGCAGCTTAATGAGCGCAGAACACGAGCCGGATCCAAGAGGTCGAGTTTGGCTGGATTTGTTCAGAGCCGATTCTAAGTCCTCCAGATCCCCGCCCAACTGGAAGAGTCTGGACAAAGCGGAAGATGTCAGCTGTAAAATTTCATGACTCTAGGAACAGGAAGAAACTAGAAAATGTTTGATCAATAAACAAAAAACTGTCCACTTACAGAAAGCCAAATGGGTTGAAGGAGAATGACTCAAGAGGAAATGACAGCTCGTCATTGTAGCTGTCCTCCAGTCCTTTCAGCTGCAGCAGTGCCAGACGCACCTGACAAGCAGAACCAGAGAACAAAACATCTTATTTCTGGCCTTTAAACATTTCTGAATAAATGCAAGGGGATTCAATGATCCTACAAATGCTCATTAAGTACCTGGTACCAGTAGGGTGAAGTCGGCTGCTTCTCTATTTGCTCCTGAACCCATTGCATATTGGTTGCAATGAAAGCCTTAAGGCGCTGACAGTAATCAGATTCAGACGTGAAGGGTCCACAGTAACCCATCAGCGTGTTCATCCAGTGCTTATAGATGAGCTTAAACAAACATACATGAACATACATGTAAGTTTTCAGATTAAATTCACTGTAAAGTAAGTGATGTAGCGTTAAAAAGGCTGTGTAGAATGAAGCAGACCTGAGATGTGAGTGCAGCCTCCACTGCACCAGCAGCGTAGGCCTGGAGACTGTCATTGTACTGACTGCTGGTGGTGACCTCCAAGAACGACCAGCTGGAGAACAAATGAAAACGACAGTAAGTAATTCATGCATACATTTGGTTTTACTACCATTCGTAAAAGAGCCGGACTGATACATTGGTTTGCTGATATTTCTGTAATTATTTCCCTCATGTTTCGTTTCACTGGTTACCTTCACATTGTTAATTAAAAGAGCTCTTAGTTGATCTGTTTGTTGGCATGAATAAATTCATGTAACGTATAATCACATATGCTTGTTCATACATGTATTTATGTACATGTGTGAATTTGTGAGGATAAATATATAGTTTTGTTGTTTTCAGCTTCTGTTATTTTTTGTGTCACTGGGTGTATAAAATATAACAGGAAAAAGGAATATGTAAAAACAAAAAAAGATGTCTCAGTAACTACGTACCCGTTGTCCGATATTTGTATCATTAAATCTACATTTTTAAATAGATTATAAAGCAGAAAAAGATCCCTGTTGTTTCAGTGCACTGGTGTCATTGTAGACAATGACACTTATTGTTCAACTATTGTCCTTCCTTCATTACGTGTCTATGTCACGTTTGAAGAATCATTGCAAAAACTGACCACTCCTTTTACATGTTTCACTTCTGGTAATTGTTTCTATGATATTTGAAGAAGTCCAAGAAAGAAAAGCAGAGAAGTGAAATCACTGTTTTGTTGATTTGCAACCAGAAAAACAAATGACTAGACACTCAGCTTGGATGTGGAAGTTAAACACTCGTGACTTATGTGTTGAATTGTGTTCATTTTATAGTTCAAGTGGAGTTTTATTTTTTATTCTTCTCGTTACAAGTGATGCACACATTTTTTGATTGAGAAACGATTGCTTCTTCAGTTTTTGTCCTTCCTTTATTTCGTAATGAAGCATTTTTATGCATGTAAAGATCTGCAAAGCAAGAAAGACGATATTAGATATAAGATAAGATATATTTAATATAAGTTGCAGTTAAATGTAATAAAAAATGGCGTGTGTTATCTGTCCCAATTTAGATAAAATAATTCATATGAAATAGAAGAGGCAGTGAAATCCAATAAAAACAGGTCTCTCTCATGTGGCCTGTGTAATAACACAATTCGGCATTGGTTTGGACTCACTGTTTCACATGACATGGAAGCTATTGAAAAGAAATGCTGAATTTAGATAAAAGAATTGATATGAAATAGAAGAGGCAGTGAAATCCAATAAAAACTGGTGCGTCTCATGTGGGCTGTGTAATAACACAATTCGGCTTTGGTTCGGAGTCACTGGGTCACATGACATAGAAACTATGGATGAAAACAAAACAATGGAGTAATTTATTGATGCGCAGAGCAGCTGGAGGTTCTGGGAGGCAGCTAACCGTCCTCCTGCTGCCAACACCGGGGGAACTGAGTAAGACCCGCCGCTGGGTTCTGAAAGCTCTGACTTCACCCATTTTACACAAGGACGGACAACAGGAAAGGTTGTGAATGTTTTGACCTACAAAGCCACAGCAACCTGCGGTGAACTCACCCCGATGTTTTAATGTCATCAGTGAAGTTCGCCCAAGCCACAAAATCTTCTCTGTATCCCTCCACGACAGACAGTTGTCCGCTCGCTTTGTCGATGACAGCGGATCGTATTTCCCCTTGAACAGGCTCACACGTTAAACACAACCCCGCTAAAACAGCTATAACGTTTATAACCGCCCAGAACCTCCCAGACGTCTTGTTTACCCCGGACGCCATGTTGGAATGAGCCAGTCACATGATGACGCGGGTGATTGGTCACCTGACAGGGGCGGTACTTTCAAAATAAAAGACCACGCTGGCAGTTTGGTTTTTGTGGCTTTGAGTTACACAAATACACAAAACACCAGTCACGAACCATACAGACAGACAAAAAACAAACTTTAAAAGCATGAAATAACATTTTATACAAAACTGACATTAGTCCGATCATCTTGCTTTAAGGCATTATTCTATACAAAAGATGCAAAAACATCCAGAGGTTTTCAAAACTCCAGTGAACTTTGTCAAGATAGTAGATTCATTAGAATTAGTTCCTTCTGCACATGCCAGTCAGGCCCTCATTGTTCACAGTTCTATTTATAATGAAAAACACTGGTGACAGTTGAGTCAAGGCTTTCGATGATGACAGCAGCGTTCAGGGAACTCAGTCTTCCGCACCACCGTCAGTTTCCATCGTCTCCATAATTCCCTCCATGACTTCTGCCTTTCGCTGCTTCTTGGCGGCCACTGACATAGAGAATAAGTGACATGAAAACAAGCCATAACAATAAAGAATAAAACAACACAGTTTTCAAAAATCCTTTCTGCAAACAAAGGAAATCTGACCTACCATGAAAATGTTCTGCTGTTTTCCGTCTTAACGTCTCCACTGTGTCCTCAGCATCAGCCCACTCCAGCACCAGGCGTCTCCCATACAAATGTGTGCTGTGGCACAGTGCAGCAAATGCTTTCTAAGGAGACAACAGCGGCAACGCATTTATGATCACGATAGTGTCCAGCTTATGTAGTACTAGGGGACAGTCAATCTACCTAATGAAAAAATGTCTGAAAGCTCATGTAACACACAAACCTTTGCGTCCTGTTTGGTGAGGAAGTCAATAAAGCCAAAGCCTCTGTGGTTCCCTGTACCAGCTGCTTTCTTTGGAAGACGGACAGTCTTCAGCTCTCCGAATGTACTGAAAGGACAGAAGGAATAAATCATAGTCTTATTAAATTACCTCACTCAAAACTTTTTCTTCACAGAAACAAGTGTGTGAGTGACTGACACTTACCAGAAGAGTTCCCGAATTTCCCTGACACTGGCTTGGAAGGGAACGTTACGCACAAGGATTTTGGATCCTGTCTGTTTCTTCTCAGCTTGCTTCTTTTTGCGTGACACCTCAGTCGTCCTGCAAACAGCGGGAAAGGGCTAAATGAGTATTGTCAACAGAAGTGAAACTAAATCCTCACAGGCAACATTTTGAAATAATGAAAAACCTTTTTCCAATAAGTGATAGTTTAATGCAGATTTTAGTAGAATCAGATCTAAATGTTTTTAACATAAGTGCCTGTTTCCTTCAATAGAGCTTGCAGTTTTATGTCCTGGTAAACTACTGAACACTCGACTTTTTTTTAATTTGTTTTTTTTATTTTTTTAAAAGATTTTTTGTGGCATAGACACCTTTATTAGCAGGAGACAGTGAGGAAATATGGGAGAGAGAGGGGGATGTGACATGCAGCAAAGGACCTCAAGCCAGAATCGAACCGGGGTCGGCTGCGTCTATGGCATGCGCTCTAACCACTCCACCACCTGCGCGCCAACACTCGACTTTTTAATATACCTGTAATACTTTCGTGAATGTGATAGTTCTTCATGAAGCTAATTAATCCACCCCCCATTTTTACTCTTCACCACACTCAAAGTTCATTAAACCCCTTGCGGGTACACACTTTACCTCGTGGCTCTCTCGGAAACCTTCAGCTCTAACTGGTGATCGTCCACAGTACAGTGCTGGTGGAGGGTTGAAACAAAACACACACATCAGCCACAAACCAGAAAGAATAGCAAGGAGACTGTAACAGAGGAAACATGGACATACCTGCAGCTGCCTCAGGGCTTTCTGTGCTGCCTCTGCTGTCTGATACTGGACAAAACCGTAGCCCATGGACAACATCTTGCCTGGAATCAAACCAACATCATAAGAGGGGTTACTAAGGACGGATACACTGCTTGTGAATGTAAAAGATCCGCATTTTAATGTTAAGTACCTGTTTTATCTCTCTTCTTGGAGATGGAGCATGACTTGACCTTCCCACATTTGGAGAATGTCTGCAACAGATGAAGAAAATAATATTAAACATCATTCAGTATTAAAACATGAGTAAGGGTTGTATTTATAAAGTGACCTACCTCCTGTAGTTTCTCCTCTGTCGTGTCGAAATTAAGATTCTTAATGAAAAGCGTCGAACCAGGAGCAGATTCCTCCTCCTCCTCTTCTTCTTCTTCTTCTTCTTCCTCTTCCACTTCCTCCTTCTTCTCCTCCTTTACTGGCATCTCCTTTTCTAATACTTGTTTAGACAGATCCAAAAGATAGTCTGGTTAATCAAACGGTCCCTTTCATGTTTAAAATATATCAAACCTTTTTATTAAAAAAGATTGATAAGTTTATGTATTTAAGGGATTTTACCTGGTTCTGGTTTGGCTGCCACAAACACCCCCACAGGTGCCCACTCCAAATACAGCGGGACATGTTGAAACTAGAGTGTTTAGAGGTAAGTAGAAGTGTTTAAAGATACTCTTCTCAAATATATCCTGCATGTTGGTGAAAAAGCTTTACACACCTTGCTGTAGGCCAGCCGAGTGAAGGCTCGTTTGGCCTCGGTCGGCTCAAGGAACTCAATGATGGCGGTGAGTCCCGATGGCGGCAGCAGCACTCGGCCCAAAGAACCGTGAGGTGAGAAGAGCTCCTCCAACTCTGACGCCGTCACTCCAGCCGGAAGGTTCTTCACCAGGATGACAGATGTGCTTCTCGCTGCTGCCGCCTGTACACCAGAGGGAAAGCGTAAGGGAAGGCAACTGGATTACAGGCACGGTAATTTATCAATAGACAATTGAGTTAAGAGTAAACAGGAGTTTATGTTAAACATACCTGACTGAAGGAATCCAGACTGACATTGTTGTCCAGTAGAAACTGTCGAGTCTCCTGAACAATCTGTGTCTCTCCAAGAGCCATCCTCACTGCAACGCTTCCCTTTGACTCCTGCAGAGGAGGGTAAGAAATACAAAGAAACTTTAATTGGGCACCACTCATAACAATTCACTTTGTTGTAGCTACAACAGATCTGATTTAAAAAATGCTGTGTTGGCTGAGAAAGGGTGCTAAAAAGGGCAAAATCGGTGTCTTATTTTGCTTGTTTACCTTTCAAACAATGCAACGAAAGAGAAAATATTACCACCTTGATGAAATCTCAGAGCAGTATAAAACATACCTCATAGTTTCACGCATTACTCTGCAGAGTTCAGTATCTGATAACCTTCAAACTCACAGGTCTGTTACTCACTAGACTTCTGCTGAAGTGTATTTCATTGTCTCATGGGTACCTGAAGCATTTGCATTTTGCATCATTAGGCTATTTCCAGTCCGAACACCCACTAACAACTAACTCATGCTGGAGTTGATGACTAGTTACGGGGGCACTGATGTATTAGAACTGGATGCAGGGCTACTCACATGGTCCAGGACTTGGCTTTTTGTGGTGTTGTATTTCTCAGCGATGGCGTCTGCCACTGCACTCGTGCCCACAAACAGAGTGTTCCAGTTATGGGAGCTAAAAGGAAACATTCAGTTAAAATCAGGGATGAGCACAAAAATAAAATAATTCATTTATTTGTTTATCCTTTTATTTAAATTTGAAGAAATGGTTTTCTATACCTGGAACTTGAAGCTTTACTTTTAGCATCTTTTTGCCGTTTGTAAGACGAAGAACCAGGACCACCAGCGTCTGTCTCTGCCTTTTCCTTCTTTACCGTGGAGGGAAGCAGGTGAAGCATCCTTCCCTAAAAGCACAAAAAGATTAATGTTTCTAATCTAATTCGAAACACAAGTGTTATGACTAAATAAAGAGGCCATTACAGGTTTCAGGTACCTGAAATACGTGTCCATCCAGCTGAGCCAGAGCCGTCACAGCATTTTCTGGTATCATAAAGGTTATGAAAGCAAATCCTTTAGGTTTCTTGGTTAGGTTGTCAATAGGGAAGAGCACCTCGGATAAAGGACCTGCAAAGATTGTCATATTATTAGAAAGTCAGACAAGTGGGCAATTATTTCTTGCAGGTGCACGTTTCTTTGCTTCACCATGCTTTTCGAACAGCTCTTTGATCTCCTCCTCGGTGCAGGTGTAAGGCAGATTTCTGACGAAGAGTCGACCCGACTCTGAAACATCTTCCTCCTCCTCGTCCTCCTTCAGCTTCCTGGTGAAGTTTCTGTCAATTTCTTTGGCCTTTCTGTCTCTCTTGCCCTGACCGCCAGAGGGATCCACACGGAAGACCTCAATATAACGCCCACCTGAACAAACACAGACAGGGGGGAAGTCATGACCAGCCAGAGGACCTGATCACACAGCAGCCCTGCTGCAACAGGCTCAAGGACTTTGGTTTTAGGATCTTACCTATGTAGTCTTTATTCCTCTTCAAGGCCTTTTCCGCCTGTTCTTCAGTGTGCAGATCCACATATACATAACCTGAAACACACACAAGAGACACCTGTGATAATACACGGACAACAAACACCCCGTTTACACCTGGTATTAAATAACGATCTCTATCTGGACATAGATGAGGAGAAACTAATGTTAATACAAGATGTAATTACATCGTGATCGGATGCGCCTGACCACATCTGGATGTAGTCTGGCTTGCCTGGTGTAGACTCACACAGCACACACAGGCAACTATCCACCCACCAGGATTACAGTTTAATCTATAAAATACACATTATGCTTTTAACAACATACCTGTTCTATTCCCGCTTTCATTCTTTCCGATCCTGATCGCTGCCGGCTTCAATGGGGTCATGAACTCTCGAATTTGTTGCTGTTAATGTCACACACAGAAAACATGTTGGTGTCAGTTTTTTTTTTATTAAAGTAGCTTCAGTCAATTTTCTTCACTTAAAACTTGTTAACTGACCTCTTTAACATTGAATGGGACTCCTCTCAGCTTCACGGTGAACTCTGTAACCGGCTCCATCTGCATCAAACACACGACGGTGTAAATCATTTCAGACTGAAAACAAAATGATAAAATAATGTTTAATGAGCAGACGACTCTGATCAGTCACCTCTTGCTTGGCAGTTTTCTTTGCTTTACTCTGCTTCTTCTCCTCAGAGGAAACTGATGTTTTGGCTTTGGAGGTGTTTTCTCTGTCACCGCTCTCATAGGCGCTGTCTGTGTGCTGTACCGGACCCCGATCCTCGTCTTCATCATCGGCCCCTTCGCCATCCTCCTCCTCCAGGGTGTCATCTGTCTGTGCTACCTTTGACCGCAGATACTCCATATCTGATAAGCCAGACTTCAGTGCTTCTTTAGTGGCGCCTGAGAGCAACAAATTGCCACAGATCATCCTATTTGAATGTTTTATTTTACCATGTATGTACAGTGCTATTACTACAATACCACGTATACTCATATAAGCTATTCATTTCAGTCCATATACGTAGGATCCTGGTGAAGGTATATTTTGTGAATTTAGTTTTATTTTATGTTATAACCATCAAATGCATCGCAATTCAAGGCTGCAACCTCCAAACGATGTGGCCCACAAATAAAGGCTCTTTGAGGCCGACTGCTCCTCCTTAAAATGTGACTGTAAAGTCAAATACTTCCAGATTTATTACTAGAAAGTTGCCCCAAAATTCCAGATCTAGCAATGAAGTGGGAAGATTCATGACACTATATTCATGAAGAAGTTTGACAAATAATGTGCCCGGTTTATGCTAAATGTACAGAATAACACACAGCTTTAAGTAACATACACTAAGAAGGGACTTCCATTACCAACCTTCATCTCCATCATGTTCTTCTTCCTCGTCCTCTTCCTCTGACTGGTCCGAATCAAAGTTGAGGTAATCATCTGAAGCAGGCTTCTTCTTGCCCTGAGTCTTCGTCCGTCCACCGTCAGAATCGGGTGCTTGCTGCATGGTGTCGTTTGCCCAGGTTTGAACTTGGCTTCGATTCTGATGGACTGACAGAAACTCCTTGAAGCCCTGGTCCTCTTCCAGCTGACGCACAGAGCAAATGACAGACAGACAGCAATTATTAGACTGTGCAAAGCTGATGAAGTACACTCAGTGATGAACTAAACAAGTATGAGAAAAGATGTATGTAGCACTTCATCATAACAAACTATTATAAGTTTATATAGAATGCAGCAGATAATGTTTATTAGAATAAACACAATTTAGTGAATTCACATGTTGTTGTAGATATAATTCCAGAGTTTTGGCACTGATTGCAAAACATTACCGTATATCGATCCCTCAGTTTGATCTTTATTTTATATACATCGTGCTACGATCAGATAATGGTCGGTAACAAAATACTATTGAGATCGTTTGGCCTTATACAGATTATACAAACATTATTAAGGTTTTACACACATCATACAAATGTACTCACATTTCCAAGCGAGCTGCTGGTTTCCTTTTTCTGTTTCTTTTTCTGAAGAGAGAAATAAAAAGACATATGCGGCATTTTTAAGAAGTGACAGTGTTGCAGAACTTCACTGCACTGCACGCTGAAATGAATACACTGAAATACTCAACTAGTTCCTGAGTAAAAGTACTTAGTTACATCCCAGCCCTGTCAGTTCGTTGTGTGTGCTGTACCTTTTTGCTGTCAGTGTCTGCAGGAGTGGAGGGTTTGTCCGGGCCTGAGTTCTGGGTGTGTTTGCTCCAGGCTTTCGCCTTAGTGGGGTCTCCAAACGCCTTACACATCTCCACCTGCGATAAATGACAACCACGTTTTCACACATGGAAAGAAAAACAAACCGTGTAGACGAACACGCGTGAAGCCGTGACTGGAGCCATACCGTCACTCTGGACGTGTCCACGAAGCTCTTGTTGAAGTGTTTCAGGGCTCTGTTAGCGTCTTCCTCGGCTTTAAAACCCACAAAGCCGAACTTTCGGAACTTGCCGTCCTTGGTGAACTTCAGAGAGCAGTCTGTCACGGTGCCGAAATCAGCGAACATGGACCTGAACCTCTCCTCCTTCATCTGCACACAACACACACACACACGGTTACATTTTCAAGCGGACTGAAAGAAAATGCTGCCGGTACCGGCTGCTGACATCCGGACGGGTTACTCACCCCGTTAGGGAGGTTCTTAACGATGAGCCTCGACATTGTTATAGTTGGTGTAACTTCACTAATACAGCACAAGTTCGGTTTCTTTGCATATATATCAACAAACGAGCGTGGATGATCCTCTAGGTCGCCATGTTTAGTGGGAGGAGTCTACCTCATCTTCTTCGTGGCTCTTTATGGCGGTAGACAAAGAATGTTTTGGTGCGTTACCGCCACCAGCTGGTGAGAAGTGTGGAGCAGTAGTCTGATTTGTATCTATTAATTCTGATAATGAAAAGAAAATAAATAGATAAATAAATAAATAAAATTAGGTTTTATTCTCTCTATCAAGCTCTATCAAGTATCTCTCCTGAGATACTGTAAAATGTCTCTTAAATCGAAACTCAACTTCATTTCTTTAAAGAGTATCATATGATGCTAATTTTCAGGTGTTATATTTATCTGAGGGTCCTTTAAGAATAAGTTTATATACTTTAATTTTCAAAAAACACATTATTTTCATGTGGTTCATTGCTGTTGCATTACTTTACACACTCTGTCTTGAGACATCTTACAATCTTTCAGTCTTTTGGTGAGAGATGCACATCACTTAACGTGCAGGATGTAGTCAGTCAGAGGCAGAGAAGGGCGATTCTTGCCAAGCTAGGTAGTGTGATTTAAAATAATGCCACTACAGCAGTAGCAACTGTATATCTGCTGTTCGACTGGAGTGTGTATATTTTATAATAAATATATTAAAAAATATTTATATAACGTCTGTCGTATAGTTCTGGGGTAAGGGAAAGGAAGCAGGGAATTCTTGATCCCAGAAGTACATAAATGATCTACTTATTTGTTTTTATAATAAATGTGCTTGACCATAATTTCTTTCATGTAAATAACACATGAGCATTGACATTACAACACACCATGTACCTTCTCTTTGGTTCAACAGAAAGTATTGGCACATCTCTGGTAAAAGTGAACACTGGACAAGACAATATAACACAGAATAGAGAACTTTATTTTGAGATTTGTGACAGTCTCTTTATTTTAGCTCACTGAAAAGGCACCGACCCGACGTCTGAACTAAAGTACTGGCATAGTCCATCCCTGTGCTGCTTGGCCTGAGTGGATGTGTTTGTTCCGTGTGGCAGGGAGGCCTGCAGCAGATCAGGGTCTTGTCTCCATTTTCCTGGGATAGTGTCATGATCGGGTCCTTCCTGGTCAACAATTCCTGCCATGTACAGGTCACAGTTCTCTGCCTGTAGGAAGTTGTGAAGAGCACAGCAAGCCAAAACTATGTTCTCCACTTTTGCAATGCCCTGAATACTAATGGTGGATAGAAGGACCCGAAAACGGTTGGCTAAGACGCCAAAGGCATTTTCTACCACCTGCTGAGCTCGCGCCAGCCTGAAGTTGTAGATGTGTTGCTCCTCAGTCAGCCTGCGATTCGGATACGGTGTCATGAGGTACTCCTTCAAGGGAAATGCCTCGTCTGCCACGATGCAATAGGGGGCCAGCTGGTCAGAACCAGGAAGCGGTGCAGGGGCGGGGATATTGGATGTCCTTTTCTCCAGGGCGTCCTGCAGTGAGCATCCAGAAAACACTCCGCTTTCTGAAATGCGCCCTTTGCAACCAACATCTGCATACAGGAACCTGTAGCTGCTGTCAACCAGAGCCATCAGTACTATGGAGGATGGATGCTTGTTGTTATTGACTGATGATCCACGTCCTGGCGTTGGACGGATGCTGACATGTTTCCCATCCAGAGCACCGAGGCAGTTTGGGAAGTTCCACCGAGCCTGGAATCCCTCAGCTACCTGCTGCCATCCTTCCACCGTATCTGGGCACTGAAAACAAAACAAACACAGAATAAATAATGTAAATTAGAGTCATATTTTACATCTTTATGACTTGTATGGTACAGACTGCAAACCTGAAAGTATATTCATAAAGAAAACAGATGAATCATACATACCTTCAGATATTTCTCCTTTAAAACCTGGTAGATTGCTGCACAGGTTTCGG
Source organism: Diplodus puntazzo (assembly GCA_963678695.2). Lineage (NCBI taxonomy): Eukaryota > Metazoa > Chordata > Actinopteri > Spariformes > Sparidae > Diplodus > Diplodus puntazzo. Next base: position 32,143,448 of record OZ023159.1, on the reverse strand, counting down.
GTATGAATTGTCTAATTGTTGACATTCCCATTCGGAAGTGGTGGGAAAGGCTCCTGAAGCTTCCCCCTGGACACAATAACATGAACATCACTTTTATTGATCATTAAAAAAAACAACTATCATCATAATAATTCGCTACATGTTCACTGATACTGGCTGCATTGGTGTTATTCAACCTGGAGTCCATTATGCCACGTTCCCTCGTCAAGCCCACCAGACTCCATTTGAAAAAACAGTAATTTTAACTCAATCTACTCAAACTTCAAAAATTGCTCTCCCAATTAGTCAGTAGTTATTAAGCATGGGAATATAGGGTCTTGGTTTATAATACCGCGGTTTTCATTGCTCAAAAGCACAACAAACAAAGTGTAGGTGCCTACCTGTTGCCAAGTACCACAGTGTCACCGTCAGACGCTCCTCCACCGAGATACAGTCCCGGTAGTTTGTGTTCTGTCTCCGGATGAGCGGACTGATGAGCTCCTTCAACGTGTGGAACTGAACAGGAAAGAGCCGAGCAAAGTCTTTAAAGTCGGAGGTTTCACTGAACTCCGGCTCTCGACACGGGGTCGGTAAAACCTCCTGAGCCTGCCGCTGTAGTATCCACGATTGCACCCATTTTGTGCGGTTTCTCCTTATTCGCTTTCGCCTCCGCCTCTGTTTTTCTTCTTTTTCCACCAGCAGAAGACCGAGGGCAGACAACGCCAGGGCCATTCTCATCTTATGAGACATGTTCTCGAGTGGACGGGGAAGTGTTATGAAGTCGTCCAGCAGCAGGGAGAGGTGAAAAAGCTGGACAAGCGCTGCTTTTTTACGGGTTTGTGTATCCGCGGTCTGGGCACTTCCGGTTACACATTAATTGCCTCCCGCGCAGGCGCAGAACGAACGAAGTAGTTGGTCGTCGGCTGCAGTCTGTATGGTGTGTTCAAGTGCAGCCCGACCTGAGACAATTGTTGCTGTTGTTCTTCTTCTTCTTCTTGTTTTTTGGCAGTTGGCACCGAGCTTATGAGACATTCTTCTTCTTCCTCTTCTTCTTCTAATAATAACAGCAACATCCATAGCTTTTTATTACTATTATTAGTAGCATTACAATTCTGGACACTGAGTTTGCCCTGTGAGCTTGTTTTCAATCCAGCAGGTGGTGCTAATATATATTATATAATAGAGCAATATTTTTCTGTGGTATTTTTATTTCACATTTAAGTCCACACACCACTAACGGGATCATCTGAGATCAGCTAACAAAATCAGTGGGTTAGAATAGGTCTTGTATTATTGTTTTGTTTTATTGTATTATTTGTTTTGTTTGTCTTTGCCAAAACCTTATTTTAACATCCTGCATTTAAATACTCTACGACATGGAAAAATAATAATAATAATAATAATAATAATAATAATAATAATAATAATAATAATAATAATAATAAAACAAAGAAAGATTAAAAGTCACTTTGAATCAACCCAGAAATGTTGTTGTAGTTATGGACTCACTGCAAGACAAGCACAGAATCAGAGTAAGAATGAAAGGATTTCTGTCTAGAGTATTGCAATGGTGTGTTCACAGGTCTCAGTAAAAAGTTAACCATTAACTCATTAATACATTAAAACCTCACTAACCCTCACACTAACTCTAAGAAAGAGAGAAATGTGTTCTGATCCCACTTTAACTCGCAGCTACCGGGCTTCATTTTTTGAAGTTAAGCCGATTATATGAGTTGGGAATTTGAGCCAATTACTTTAGGTGGCTATTCAATGGGATTACTATAATTTACTGGTGCCGCCTGTATATCTGAGTACATTCCAGTTTTCTTTCACTCAAATAAATAAGTCATGAAATGTTGTCTTATTTTTTATAGCAGGTAACGGTTATACTGCAGCCTACAGTAATGCTGTTGTGGCATAACAACCACTTAATTTAGGCAAAGGGGTTTGTAAGTACTCTGCACCAGTGATGGAATGTAACTAAGTACATTTACCTAAGTACTGTATGTGCATGTGTGACCCAGAGCTGAAACATCAGGCAGCTCAAATGGCATAAACAGTTTACATTGTTCAAGGCTCTTTATTGAAAAATGCAAAGTTGTACAAATCAACATTAAATTATACCAAAATATTACAAATCAAGACGACTCGACGAAGGTCCAGAAGAGGTTTTGAAGCTTTATAAGTTTGAGGTTGATAAGAGTGTCGTCCCAGCGCCATCAGCACGGCTGACTGCTCTGTTGTTGGGTGATTGGTTGAACTCATTTTGGATTTCCAGGAAGGTTTTGTTCTTGGTCTCAGGAATAATAAAGAAGATGTACATCGCCACTGAGAAGCAGATAACCAAGAACACCAGGAAACAGTACTGCTGCAGCCCGATCTGTGCAAATAAAACACAATGTGAGTGAGTGAAACATCCACGCCGACTCTACAAGTCTTAATGATAAAAGAAATCGTGTTCAATCATTTGTGACACCTACCACAATAAAAGGGAAGACCAAGCCGATGAAGAAGAAGCTGAACCAGTTCACTGAGCCTGCTATGATGTACGCTGCAGACCGTGAGGTTTGGGTGAATAGCTCAGTGGTCAAGATGTTAGTCACGCCACCTTCACACAAGATGAGACAAAAAAAGAGAGAGAAATCACTGTCAGTTGTAACAGCAGCTGCAGAGGAAAAGACTCAAAAAGCTCATTATATAGTCAGTTACCTGGTCCGAGTCCAAAACTCAGGATGAAAGCGAACACACACGCCATGCTCAGATATGGAATTATTGGGCTGGCATTCTTAAGGAACAGAAGAAGAAGAATTATACGGTCATATTATATCAAAACAACAGTCCAAATGTCTGTTCTGTACCTTCTTTTACACATCAGTCCATCATGTTGCTCAACCAAAATAAGTGTGTTTCAAATAAGATCTTGGATTGAATGTAACTAAGTACATTTATTCAAGAGCTCTGCAGTATTTCTGCCACTCCACTACATGTTGGAAGCAAATACTGTACTTTTCACTACAATTTTTTGATCACTTTAGTTACTAGTTACGTAACAGATTGTCTTCTGCATCAGAGCCAAAGCAGCATATTTTTAAATCTCAAACACTGATTCTGATCATCCGAAAAATGCTGAATATTGGATTTTATAACTCATCAATCAGTGACATAAACAGTGTATTCATACCTGTAGATATGCGTTAATTTACTTTAAACTTGTACTTAAATGCAGCTATTGCCAGAAAATAACTTTTTAAAGCTAATCTAAGTGTTGGCAAATGTCTCGTGCCCACGAGTTGTATCTCAACAACCTCCGAGGGGTTAATTACCTGAAAAGTGAGCGTCAGCGTGAATAAAATGCAGCAGATGCTCATCAGCGAGTATCCTCCTCCGATGAGTGCCTTTCTTCCCAGGCGTTCAATGAGCATACCCTGTGAGACACACAGCATGTCACAAGACCCAGAAGAGTCTCCAGGCAAACACTGTGTGAGTGAATCTGACCTTTAACTAGATATCATCAGTCATGTTCTCTCAAATCCTCATGCCTCACAGTATTTGGGTCTTACTGTCGTATATCCCATTCTGGTCCTTTTATTCCTTTAAAATCTAACAATATAAGATGTTTTTTTTCCCACTCTATTGCACAATAAAGCCACTCTTTATTCCAGTAGTGCTCTGTCTTATCCAAACTTTAGTCAAACACACAAAAGTTTGTATTAGAAACCTTTTGATGAAGGTTCTCAGTCGTCCAGGTCATGTTTATTTTACGTGCTGTGTCGTAGACAACTGGACGTGTTTCAGTTTCTTGAAGATGTGTAACCTCTCATCCATGAGGCTTCTTTAGTTCTAACTATTACTCCTTTTCCACTGGTCAAAAATCCCACTTAAACCCTCTGAGATCAGGATGTTGTGTTCAATGGGAGTATGTGAACCCGGGTCCACTGATTCCGAGGTTGACACAGGATTTATCACCTCTGTTTGGCTTTGATCTAAACATGAGACCTGGGTGAACACGCCAAAAGACTTAAGTAATGATGCATTATTGACATCCAGTGATGCTGCTGGATGTTGATAACGGAAAGGAGGGAATTTGGGATGCGGTCCATTCAAGGACATTTTATTTCTGGACACAGTATTGGATATGGAGCCCGGTTCATTCCTATGAAAGCTGCTCAGTGGTGCTTTGAAGACATAAAGGCTCGACTTTCCAACGATGAATATTAGATGTTGCATTGTTGGCGTCACCAAGGAGGTTATGCTTTCACCTGTGTCTTGGTCAGTTTGATTGGTTTGTCAGCAGGATTACATAAAAACTACTGAACAGATTTCCACAATACCGGGACGGAGGATGGGTCTTGGCCCAGAATAGACACCTTCATCTTTTGGTGCAGATCTGCGCTGAAGGCACATCAAGGTATTGTTTGTCACTTTCTTTAACACTATGAGATATGCTATGTTTTCTTACATTTTTGTTATTTTCTCAAGGTGTAATGGATGGATCTTGACTGTGCGGCCTGGGCAGAAGTATATGCTCTACTAAGAGCCCTTTATCACCAAAATTCTGAGTAAACTTCACAGATAAAATAAAACAAAACTAATACTTACACATGTTAAAGCCGTGATGCATTCACAGGCACCGGTGCCGATGGTCACATATGGTATTTTATCACTCGGAATACCAGCTTGTTTGAACAAATAATCTGCATAGAAGTAAATCTAAAGGAAACATAGAGAAGACAAATTTAAATACACAACCTCCTTTTCAAATCTTTACTTCAACCCTGTGAGATCCAGCAGGAAGACAAAAGGTGCGTCATCGTGTACGTACGGCGTTGATGCCGTTCAGCTGTTGTGCGGCGTTGAGCAGCACGATGGTGAGAAGCTGCCAGCGGACACTTCGATCTCGTAAGAGCTCCCAGGGTTTCTTAGCCATGAGACCTACTAGATTATTCCTCTCCTGGTTGACATCCTCCCATTCTTGATCACAGTTAGCACCGTGCAGTTGCTTCAGGGCTGCACAGGGAAGCAGAATGGCACAATAGTTGATTGTAGTTTTCTACCCCTGCACCGCTCTTCTTATCTGATCAGGCTCACAGGTCTGTTTTAAAGACTCCCATCAAAAGGTCTCCTGCATCAAATCAGTTCCTTTTCACATGATGTGAGAGGCATTTCTTTGTGATCACATGTTTGAACTCATAACTTTGAAGTCTTGTGATTCCGGGGAGTAATCGAACCTTTTAAACCACCCTGTCATGTGTTTGAAATCAATCTTTGCAGGCCAGGAAATGGAAGCAGCAGCAGAGTTAAGTTTACCTTTCTTACATCCCTCTTCATCTCCCCTGTCAATGAGCAGGTAACGTGGACTCTCTGGGAACCAGGGCAGGATGAGGAGCTGCAGGAACGCTGGGATACATGTGCTGGCGAGCAGGAGTGGCCAGTACTCTTCTCTTCCCAGTAGCTCTCTGAAAACACACACAGATCAAACACATATCCTGTAGAGAAGCTCATATTGCGTGATGCTAAAGATCAAATATTTCAAAGAAAGTTACTTGAGTCCGACGACTTGTCCAGACAAGATCCCGCCAGTGATGAAAATAGAGGTTCCCATTCCCATGGCACCACGGAGCGAAGTCGGAGCTATTTCCCCCAAATACTGCGGCTGAACACAAATGGCAACGCCTGTGAGAAGAAAACACGATTGAAGCCACATTTTAGGGGTTTGATTTTAAAACATATTAAGATGAGTTCAATACAAATGTATGTTATACTGGAATGTATTTCTAAATGATTCACCTGCATTTATTCCAGTAAAAAGACGCCCGATGATGAGTAATTCAAACAGTCCTGCTGGGTAACTCAGACCCAACAGCAGAGCAGCTGTTAATGCAAATATGTTGTTGGCCAACAGGGTCATTTTTCTGAAAATGCAACACAGCATTATGACTGAACCACTGCATGGAAAATAAGATTGATTTGCCAAAGTCTTTTCTGTCCATACCTCCCCAGCTTCACGGATAATACCCCACCGACTGATGCGCCGATGAAACCTCCAATGGTGTACCCAGACACAATGGTGGACCAGAGCAGGGTGAGGACATCTTCTGATATGTCTGTTTGGAAACGATCCTTCCAGGTTTGGTTGATGAAGTCATGCACATACTGGAGACGGACAAAGAAACATGACGTGCACGTCCAGCAGGTGAAATAAAAATCTCTGAGCTACACCCAATAACTGATAACTAGTGATTGTTATTTGTTGGGATCAGAGATAAAATGTAAATAAGTACATTTACTCTCAAGCACCACACGTACAAATACAATATACTTTTATCTGACAATTTCAGTTACTGCTTACTTTTCTACGGAAGAACATTAGGTCCACTGAAAAGTTTTTTGGGTGGAGGTTTCTCAGAAATTGGACTTTAATCTCAAATTTCTGTCTTTAATCTTAGAATTACAATCAGAGAAATAAGAAGGTCAGGATTCTGAGTTTAAAGTCAAAAATACAGTTTCGAGAGAAACTTAAAATTCTGAGATTAAAGTGATAATTTTGAGAAAAAGGTCAAAATTCTGAGTTTGAATTTAAAAAGTCTGAGAAAAAGCCACAAAAATACTATTACTTACTTTTTCTAATCATACAAACTTCAAGTTGATCTTACTTACTACTTACTACTATCTTGAGAAAGGTAAATAAATATAACTATTTGTAAAAAGTATTTTTTTTCAAAACTATATCTCTACTTGTTAAAGGGGCCCAGTGTAATTTGTGAGAAGAAATATTCAAACTCATTAAAACATGTTATGTTAATGATACAAACTCCAATATATATATATGTATATATATGTATATATGTATATATATATATGCATTGTATATATATATATATACATATATATATATGTATATGTATATATATATATGTATATGTATATATATATATATATATATATATGTATATGTATGTGTGTGTGTGTGTGTGTGTGTGTGTGTGTGTTTACATATTTTCCAGGACTGAATAAACAAGCTGCTCTCAGAGGAAAATAAGGTCCCAGAATACCATTTGAAGCTAGAAAGGTGGCAGGGTCCGCCACAAGTAAAACAGTGTGAAATTGTGTTGTCCTTTTAGGTTTGTTTATTCAGTTTATTCAGTCATGGAAACAACAGGGAGTTTGTTTATTTAGTTTGTTTAGACAGAAAAAGTTATTCCTCCTCTGATTAAAATTTCGTCCCAAAAACTACGCCGTGCACCTTTAAGTTTACTTAAAATGTTGTTGTATTTATGTGATTTTGCAGAGTTGTTGCAACTTAAAATGACAAATTAAATTAACTTGTTCTTTTTTAACTTTCAATAAAAGATGTGAATACTTCCTCCACCACTGATAAGACTGCTAACCTGGACTGTATGAAGTCTATGTTGCCCCTCTCACCATTCACTAGAATATCACAGGTTACAACTATACAATAAGTTGTAACCCGAGGTGATCACAATAAGTGACAAACAAAAGGCTTCTTACCGCTGTGGGTGCGTTGATAATTGATATATTATATCCATACTGAAAGGTTCCTCCTATACACGCAGCACACAAAGCCAGCAGAAGAGATAAGTTTGGAAACTGCAGTAAAAAAAAGAACAAAACAAACAAACATTGAGGTAATTAGAAATAAAAAGCTGTGTCCCACGCCGACAGTTCCAGTTTTTGTTCCAAGCTCTTTATCTTCATACCTTTGCCTTCTTTGAATCTTCGAAGTCTTTAAGAAGTAGAGGTTCATATTCATCCATAAATTGTTTTGGCATTTTGTCGCTGATGTTTTGCTCAAAGTCTCATCCAGTAGTTATGTTGTCCGCTGAGTATCATCCTTTAAAGAGTTTGCTCTCGGCGAGCACAGCGACCAGACGCTAGTTCTGACTGGAGGATGACTTTGTGTCCACGGTGATACAAATGAGCTGTTGTCTGTCATAATGTGACCGTGGGGTGAAGAGAATTGACAGCATTATACCGTGTTTGTCAAGATTTCACTGCAATTTAACTGCATCAGCTTTGTTTCTTGTTTTTTTCCCCTCCCTCGAAACCCTAGAGGTTGAAGAGTGTCCTTCCAGGAAAAGCTGTTGCGAAATTGGTCATATTTCACAACAAAATATGTCTCTGCGCACAAGTCAAGTTGCAGTTTATGTCCATCCATACAGACTCTTCAGAAAGAAAGGGAATTTAGTTATAGTTCTTGGAGAAATAAAATGATTTCCGGTGTGAAACTCTTCACACAAAGACTGTTCTCACAGAGTACAGAGGACTGATGAGGGCTTTTCGCACTGCACTTCGCCCGGGGCAATAGGAGTCATGGTCGCCTCTAACGGTTAGAGAAGTGAGCTTGTGACTGGAGCTCGCTCGACCCCCATTACAACCACTGAGGTGTCTGATCGTAAACAACACCAACGATCCCTCTGCCCTCTGAGTTCCCAGTCTGGGCAGAGTCAGCTGACACGGCCGCTAGCTGCACGGTTAACCGAGCTTACTAGCCAACGGCAGTTAGCGGTTAGTCTGGTGATAAGCTGCAATTTATTTGTTTGAAATCGACAGGCGGCAAATTCTTTAACTTCCCATTTAATCCCGACTGCTGAAGTGGTGCTGCGGCTTCCAGTTGTGAATGTGATGAAAAAAAGAGCATCAGTTTCCAAACAGCAGTAAACCACTGAGCCTCCTGCTGAAAACCTTGTGATTCAAGCGGCGTTAACATAAGTTACATTGAAGATATAAAAGCCTCCTCCAGCTGAACCAGAAAATGTTCAATGCTCTTGTGCTCCTGTCTTCAAACTCCAAGTCCCAGGCAAAACATACCTCAATGGTTTCTATGATTGTAGTTTAAATTTTAAAGCAACATTATGCAGAATTTGGCATTTTGTACAAATTGGCACCCCCCATTGTCGCAAATACAAATCCCACGTCTGTAATATATGTCAGACATAACGTAGGCGCTGAATTCAGATAAAACTCATGACATCATGACTGTGTTATGTGTTGAAAATGTGTATTTTGAATGAAACGCTGTGATGCTCCTGTCTCACTGTACCATTAAGAGGACACTGAAGCCGTTATTTTAAGGTAAAAAAGTTGCATAACGTTGCTTTAATGCACATTTAAGACAGAATTGCTCACATATTTGGCCTCCTGTAGTTTCTGGGCTTTCTTCATTGAAGGTGTCGGTGTGTAGTATGTCGATAAAAGAATTCTGTGGAGGCAAGGCTGGGTGGAATAATAGAGCAATCTCCATTTGGATCTGTTCTCCAGCTAAACTTTAATGCACACACACAGAGAGCTGTTTAATTGCTCCGGGTCCCCTAGAGATGTAAACATCGCATCGGCCACCTCTCTTGCCTCACAGTTAGGGAAAACAACTATCACTATTAAAGTTTGGCTCTGAATGTGTGACTGTGCAGATACCTCACTCCACTTGACTTGTTCACCATTAAAAATATCAATAAATTAACAAATAAATGAACCTGAAACCTTTTTAGTTCTAAGTGTTAAATAGTAAAAAGCTCAGAGGGTCAATTGGAACTTACCTCTTTCTTTCTTTGTGGAGATTCATAGTCAAAATTCATTTGGGAAGCTGCCGTGAAATGATTCCTGAATGAACCATGAAAAATGGATGTTCCACTTCAGTCGAGGCTCTTAAATAATGGCAGCCTTTTCAAAGGTGCAGCATATGATCTCGGCTCCAGGAGGTGGTGTCGGTGGTGTTGGTGGGGGGGTGGAGGGTGGGGTGGTGGTGGTGGTGGTGGTGGGGGAGTCTCATTAACTCCCTACAGCACATTCCTGCATTGTGCCGGGTTTTGTTCTAGGATGAGGGAAGGATTGCTGACCTAAATACAGAAATAAAATTGACTCCTTGTTGTACGAATCATGGATGGAGCACGGCGGCCAAAAGAGCAGACACTGGATGAATTGGGAGAAGGGCAATAACTCTGCTGGTCCTGATTTATGGACATTTATGGTCCAATAGTGCCAATCCCTGGCAAAAAATAAGATTGTTTTATTACGTTTCGAAACACCAAGTGTACTTGTTGTAAATGTCAGGCGGTTTTCTATCATGAAGAGCAGTCTATGTGGCCCTGCATCAGGTTTCTCCATGTTAAGGTCACAGATTAGCAGAGGTGGCGGACCTCGAGTCACATGACTTGACTGCTTGACAAACACTGATGAAACACTTGACTTGACTTGGTAATTCATGACTTGAGACTTGACTCAGACTTGAGACAGAACACTTGACAGGATTTTCCTTTCGTAAAGATTCACATTTTTTCCATATACTGAGAATTTACATTTAGTTTTTGTACCAAGTTTTCTGGCGCACACCTGCAAATATAGTATGACACAGCTGTCATGGAGGAATATCGTTCCAAAATAATTAAATTTGGATTAATTAATTATGTTGTTCATGACATAAGTAAGAAGAGAACAGCGGTGTGCAATGCAGCGATGGTGCTAAACTCTCTATCGATGCATCCAGGGGATGCACAATATTTTTTCCTTGATAGATATCGCTGACGGGCTTCAAACACATCAGAGAGCATCAACATGTTCTCTTGCACACTGGGCAGCCATAGAATATAACTTTGAATAACTTTGGGTCTCTGATGGAACAACTCTTCAAACTCTTTTTTAAACACAAGTTAATTTTGCTCTGGGTTGATGATGATATGCTGATAATAGTCTTATGGGGCTTTTCAAGGTCATGCTCAGCACTCATGACCCAAACAGTTAAATAGTTTACTGGCGGAAACTTTTAATCCTGAAAGAACCTCTGAGAATGTGCGCACACTACCGTCTGAGCAGTCGAGCATTAAAGTGGAAATCCGCCCCACAACAGAAGTAACACTTTATGCTTTTTTTCTTCTTGCAAGCAGCAGACAGTGATGATAGCATCTTCAGACGGCTCTTGGTTCAGCTCCACAGACAGCAGACAAAAGAACCACTGTAACTGAAACAGCTCGAAGACCTCAGTCAAACTACATTTAACAATAACAATTCACAAAACACAATAACAAAACACAATAACAATTTAACAAAACACAACATTTCACATAACACAACAATTCACAAAACACAATAACAATTCACAAAACACTAACAATTCACAAAACACAATAACAAAACACAATAACAATTTAACAAAACACAACATTTCACAAAACACAATAAAAAAACACAATAACAATTTAACAAAACACAACATTTCACAAAACAACAAAATTTCACAAAACACAATAACAATTTAAAAAACACATTTCACAAAACATTTCACACAACACAAAATTTAACAAAACACAGTAACAATTAAAAAAACACAATTCACCAAGCATAATAACAATTTAAAAAACACATTTCACAAAACACAATAACAATTTAAAAAACACATTTCACAAAACATTTCACCCAACACAAAATTTAACAAAACACAGTAACAATTTAAAAAACACAATTCACAAAACACAATAACAATTTAAAAAACACATTTCACAAAACGCAACAAAATTTCACAAAACACAGTAACAATTTAAAAAACACAACATTTCACAAAACATTTCACACAACACAATTTTTCACAAAACAAAATAACAATTTAAAAGACACACTTAACAAAACACAACATTTCACAAAACACAACAACAATTTAAAAAACACATTTCACAAAACACAAAATTTCACAAAACACAACAACAATTTTAAAAAACACAACATTTCACAAAACACGACAACAATTTAAAAAACACAATTCACAAAACATGATAACAATTTAAAAAAACAGAAGATTTCACACAACACAACAACAATTTAAAAAACACAACAACAATTAATAAAAACAAGATTTCAAAAAATACAACATTTCAAAAAAACATTTCACAAAACATGACAACAATTTAAAAAACACAAGATTTCACAAAACACAACAATTTAAAAAACACAACAACAATAAAAAAAAACAAGATTTCAAAAAATACAACATTTCAAATACACAAAATTTCACAAAAACAATATTTCACAAAACACAGCATGATACAAGAGCAGTGAGTCTGTCCCTGGTGTGACGTCACTGTCTGGCCGCAGGGGGGCGCTTCATCCGCACGGGAGCGTCCTTGTGCAACACTGAAAGTCTTCCCCCGCTGCAGGAGGAAACAGCAGAGCGGCGGCTGGTCGTGGCTGGTGGCTGCTGCTGGTCGTATAATGTCGGGCAGAAAGCCCCGCTCGGTGGCGAACCCGCTGGAGTCTGCTATCACCACCCCGAGTGAGCGGATACTGAAAGAATGCCACAGCTTGTATGTGGACACCGAGAACGGTAAATAATCGAATAGATCAGTGGATCGATCGGTGTCAGCCATGCAGCACGGGTAGTTGTGGTTCTTATGTAAGTTAGCGGTTGAGTCGGTGTGAAGTTTGTGGTGGACTGAAGCCTGAAACGAAGCTGGTGGAGTTTGTGGAGGAGGTGCAGGAGGAGGCGGAGGAGGAGGTGGAGGTCTGCAGCAGCTGTCTGTCAGTGTCACACACATGACATTGAGAGCTGCTGTGGCTCCTCTGCAGGGCAGCAACGCCTTTATCTCACTTTATCTGTCAAGTTAACTTACAAACAGACACTCATGCAACGTGAAACTGCTGCAGGGTTGTTTCAGACATGAGGCTGAACACTGAATCAGCCTCATGTCTCCCTGGTTTTATGGTTGTTGTTTTTACTTTGATTCATGTTGTGGCTTCAACAATAATCCTGTTATGCACTGTGGAGTTCACTGTGTGTGTGTGTGTGTGTGTGTGTGTGTGTGTGTGGATACTTTGCACTTAAAGGAGTGGCCGTTAACATGTTCCCTGTCTTTGTCGTCACAGTATGTTAGTTAACTCTGGTTAAACACAGGAGCTGCTTCACTGCAGGGATAATAGTAAAGGTGGGAGGAGGGTTGCAGATTCCAGCTTTCACTCCTGAGCTCCACTTATGATTTGAGCCCGATCGATATATCATCTGGCTGATATTATCGGCCGATCAACGATACATACAGGGTACATTTATATATCATTTACAGCACAAGGGTTGCAAAACAAAACTAGTACCACTTTTCCCATTTCCTGCAGGAAGGCAACCCGTCTGTGACTTTTATCTCAATTGTTACGTTAAACGTCACTGACATCACATTTTGTTTCATGTTACAACAATAGACGCATCGTGAAAGAAGCGTCTGTCAAACGTTGGTTATTTTGAGTGCCACAGACGCCGAGACACGACTCGTTTCACTGCCATAATTTGAGCCATTTGGTCCAATTTCATTCGGAAAGACGCATGATTAAATTATTTTATCCCGTTTAAAGTTAACCGGTGTTTTCATCGCCAGGAAGTCCTCAAACTTTTTTGTTTTCGTAGGAATGAACGGGCCCCCACCTCCACCACTGTGTCCAGTAATAAAACGTCTTTAATAGATCGCATCCCTTTTTTATCAACACGCCACCACTGGATGTTGGTTATGCATCATCACTTCGAGAGGCAGAATTTAGCGTGCTCATCCGGGTCTTACATTTAGAACAAAGCTGAGCCAAAGTAAACCTGCAGAGTTCACACTTTCCCATTGCTCACAAATTGCCTGATCTCAGTGGGTTTAACTGGGATTTCAGTATTTGTTCCTTTAATCTGCATCACAGCAAAAACAAAACAATCTGTTTCTTAAATAGACAGGCAATTAAACATTTTCCCTTTTGAATTGTGAACAAAATACAAAAATACACCCTTTTTTAAATTAGGCCTTAACATATGAAATTACATATCAAATAGTTTAACAAATAAGCTTTTCTCCCCTGTACATTTTTATTTAACCTTTACTCAGGTTACATCACTGATTACAAACACTGCTGCTCAGAGGCTCCTCGGCGGTGGTTTAACTCCGTCCTCACCGTCCCTGCACAAATTAAATAATAGAAATAACACTAAAAAATGCATTAAAATAGAAAATCAGCTCTCTATTGATATTTCCTGTAGATCCCACTTAAGTTCATCGGAAACGACACAAGTATTGAATCTCTTTTGGCGATTTTGGTCGTATATTTGTATTTTATTTCACAGTTGATTTTAAGCTTTACATGGTGATGATTAACACATACCTGCTAACTCTGTGTGTGTGTGTGTGTGTGTGTGTGTGTGTGCGTGTGTGTGTGCGTGTGTGTGTGCGTGTGTGTGTGTGTGTGTGTGTGTGTGTGTGTGTGTGTGTGTGTGTGTTTTCAGGCCTGGTGAAGATCGCCAGCAGTCTTGGAGTGCGGCTGCTGCCTCCCAGAAAGAAGATCATTGTGATGATAATGGGTAACCACTCTGCAGGGAAGAGTTCCTTCATCAACTGGTAATACAATCTTTTTTTTTTCTTGTTTAGGGAGAATTCTGATATTTTTTGAACCCGGTCCGTATATTTGAGCGTTCAGGTGCCGTCCCAGATTGCTTATACTTAATCGTTACGTCACGTAAACAAATTTTCTGTCAATCAATCTCAGTTATTGCTATTTGTTAGCCACGTTTCAACGGTAGCCTAATACAACCCGGACCACCACCCTGTTTTAAACTGCTCAGTTTGCTGCAGATGTTATTTTCTTCATCAGTTAATCTTGTGATCTTTTAATCATTTGTATAAAATATAAAATGTTACTATCACTGTGAGTTAGCTTTAAAACAGCCTTGAATGAAAAGCGTTCACTTTTGAGATTCAGGAAACAGAAAATTAAAGCAGCCGGGGTTGAAAACTATTGTTATTTATTACACATCTCTTCTGCTCTGTTTTGAAGGGTCATAAAACTCTGTTATTATTGAATTGTGGCTCTCAGCTGGTTCAGGAATGTGTTTTGAAACCTCCTTCATGAAGAGCTCAGCTGTCTCACAGTCGCTGTTTGCCCGAGGCTGGAGGTGTTTTCTGCAGGAAGTTGTTGATGTGCTGCTTTGTGAGTTAGAGTCAACAGGGATGGAAATATCGGATGAGTTCGACTCTCTGCACTCGTTGACTTGAGCATCTTGTGTACGGCAGCTCTTGAGAGGAAGCGCTCGTCTTCACTGTTCTGATTAACAATATTGGAATCAGATAAATCAGCTCAGACAAGATGGGATGATGTTTTATGTAGCTCTCTGTGCATTTTAAACACTTTAATCCTATTTGACAGTGTAGCTATTAGCTGAGGTGTTCATTCAGAATTGACAAACAGCTTTTGCAGCATCTTCAGGCTTTTATTTTGAAAGGAACTTATTTGGGAGGCTGCTACGCTTTAATCGGCCTGATGTATCGGCAGACACACAGCGGTTTAGTTGTAAAAATATGTAAAATATTTGTGCTTCAACCGGGACCTGAACATCCGCCAAGATAAATTGTGAAAATGATCCTGCGTAAAATGGTTATTTTGACAGATATTATAATTGCAGTATGATTCAAAATTAGGGGGAATGATGATCAATCACTAGAAAAACTAGTAAAATCGTGATGATGTGACCTTATATCTTGTTTTCTTGCATCTAGAGAACAAGAGTTACAGGCCAGGTCATCTCTGCAGCACCACAGTACTTCATTAGAATGCAGTTTTTCACATATTTTGAATTCTATCAAAAGATTTCTGCTTCTTACAATTTGGTTATAGCACTTAGCCGCAGTGCGTTTTGATTATATTTCGCCTGTTGTTGTTGTTTTCATCGTAGGTACGCTGAAGAGCACATACAGAAAACAGGCGTTGCCATTGAAACGCAGGGATTCACGTTCATCACAAGTGGCCGCAAAAGAGAATCACTGACGGTAAGATGCTTCAAAAGAAAATCGCGATACCTGACACTACAGGAGCCGTCACTCTATCGCCTCCTGTCGGTACAAACTGGTATTACAGCTGACTTCAGTAGACATTTCTGCAATCTGCAACACTTCTTTTATTTATAATTTCTTTTTTTTCAAAATGTTTTTAAACAAAGATTCTGGCCACGAAGGAGAAAACGTCTCCTTTAAGTAAATTAACGGGAACTGAAGCTGCAGCCCGTCGTAGAGGCTGATGAAGACGATATGTTTCGTATTGGAGGGCACTCCCTCAGTCAGCGGTGATTTCTCATTCTGCATGCTGCTCCAATGAGGGGCTCTGTTGTATAGACACACACACACACACACACACACACACACACCCACACAGGCATCTTTGCAGCATATAAACGGGCTCGGGAGACACCTGTCTCTCCATCTTCCCTCATCCTTTCCCTCTGCCTCTCTGATCACATCCTGCTGTGGTGAAGGTGATGAAGATGAATAATATATTTGCACTGTGGACTGCAGAATGGAAGGATTATCTACTGTGTACAGGAAAAGCTTAGCGCGAGCGTACCGAGCTGCAGCACAGCTGCTCGGTGTGAGACTCGGGTACGAAGTGCTGAGAAGAGACACGACTCTGTTGTTGCAAACTGCAGATTCATCTTTGTCTCGTCAGGTTATTTCTCACACTGTCACTTTTAACTCTTTCGCAGGGAAATGCAACGTTACATCTCTACCCTCACTTTCGACCACTCCTTGAGTTCAAAGGTAAGCCTCCTCTTCATCAGTGACTCGTTACGGCTTCCTGAAAAGTGCATTTGTTGAAAGCATTTTACCATGTTCGGACTGAAAATGTGATATTGAAACTCTGTTCCTCTCATCTGTGATTATTCTTTCAAATAATCCATTCTCATCTTCCTGAACGAGTCATTATTTGTCGTTGTGGTTTCTGCATGCAGAGTTTGCACCGTATATATTTTGATGCGTCACATTACGTAAACATTTATAAACATCTCACATATTAGAAGAGTTTTCTACGTATTTGATGCTGACACTGCAGATTATTATTTGTAGGACGATACGATCAGCACTGCAGTCTTTGTGCACATTCTCTTTAACTCTTTACTGTAATGCCTAAAATGGCAAATGAATGAAGTCGCCTTTGAAGTGTGCACAGTGGAGAAATGCAGAAGATTGTGTTTCTATTGATTTAGTTTGTTTTTTTTCCTCTGCTGGCGTCATGATAGAAACAACCACCACAGAGCAAACAGAGAGGGTGAATTGTTTTAACTCAAATTAGGTGAAAAAGCAGGAAGAGGCTGCGTTAGTAACAGTGAGCAGGAGGTGAGTGGAATCATGAGCTGCAGGCAGATCAGCTCCTTTGAGATTTGAGGTTATTTTTCCGACCGCTGGAAACTCTTAAAGTTAATCGAAGTGAACGTTACAGACTCAAGTTTCAAAAACAAAAAGTTGAGTTTTTCTGTTTTTGGATGGGACAAAAAAAAAACATTTAATCTGTAGAATGAACAGAAATTGTGCAAGTTATTAATGGTTCTAGTTGTGACGGGTTGGACTTATCTTTAGTGACTTGATGTTGACTTCAGGTGCTTCACCTTGATGACTCAACACTGAGTCAGAGCTTTTTTATAAATCAGACCAGACTGCTCCCCCCCCCTTGTTACATTGTGTTGTCTGAGATGTGTGAGATGAGATTACTCTCACAGAAGGAGACGCAATCAGCAGCACATTTGGTCTCAGCTCTCTGAAGCCTCCTGATGTTGAGGTGGTCATGCAGAAAGTCTGGGTGTGCCTGCCATCTGAGGGGGAGCATCAGCGTGGGAGAGGGGGGGAGGGGAGAGGAGGGCAGTTAATGTATGTGCGTGCGTTGACAGTGAGCGTGCACAGAGTGAGGGTTCACTGGGTGCGGACCGGAGCGCTCACGGTATGGCGTGTGAGTCACACGCCCCATCGACAGCAGTGCAGTGGAGGAGCTGCTGAGAAATGTCACAGCCATTAGAGACGGCACAGCCCAGACCGGAGCAGCGAGAGCTCTGCAGGCCTGCAGCACCAACGATCTGCTGCCGGAATACAAGGAGCCTTTTTATTTCACCGCCGCCCTCAGGAAATACTCTATATCAGGCATTTGTTTACCTGTCACAGCGGCTCATGAGGATGACTCATCAGAAAACAGCACCATATATCCTTATGTGGGAGTAGCTGCTGATGATACATTGTGCTCTCCTTTGGGAGACACCAGGAGAGATTTTTTAAATCTTGTTTGAGACTTATATGAAGCATGTTTAACTCTGTCTTTCTCATCAACCTGTTGTCTAGAGTTTGACTACATGCTGCATGGGTCCACTGAGTCATCATGAGATTTGAGGCTGTGTTGTTTCCTCGCTTTTCTCTTGAGATATGTTCGCAATGCGTCTCGTTTGACCTGTTTAGTCCAACAAGTTCTTTTTTAGTCGTCCAGTCGATGCAGCATTATTAGAGCCTTTGCCCTTTTCATCGTTCACAGGACCTCCAGTGTTGCCGTCTCAGTTACAGTCACTTGAGGAACTTAGCACCCGTTGGCGAGTATCGCTCACGTTTCCTCGCCACCTTTCAGGAGACTCAGAGGACTGTGAATATGTTTGTATCGGGGCTATTTTATTCACTTATTTTCAAATGAGCTAACCGCTACTTTTCTTTGCAAAAGATGCATGCATGTGTATGTTGTACAATCCTGACTGGGTCAAGTACAGACCGACAGCCTTGTAGTGATCTATGTGAAGCATCTTGATAATATTTCCTGTCACCTGTGGTGCAACGATAATTGCGAGACCGTGGGAAAGGCGCGTGATCAGAGGAAGGTGCACTGCTGATGTAAGAGAAGCATCAGGGAATGCTAATGTGCCACAGCAGCAGCGGTCGTGCTCGCTGCAGCACAAGGATGTGATTTGTGCTGGATGTTAACACCTGCCTCCTCCTATGAAACAGCTCAGTGTCATCCCCAAGCCAGTGTGTGTGTGTGTGTGTGTGTGTGTGTGTGTGTGTGTGTGTGTCGAGGGAGGATGGGGGTGGTGCGTGTGGGTGGAGTCTATTTTGTGAGTAGTGGGTCTAAATGGTGTTCCTGTTCTGAGCTCAGAGTCGTGTGTGGCGGTTGTGTCGGAGCACCGTAGCCCTCACAGTGCGTTGCCTCACAGTCGTTCTTCACTGGCTAGCTTTATGTCCCCACGCTGCGTGCTAAAGCTGCCAGTTGAAGAGCTGTTGTGTGTAACCATGACAACCAGTATGCTCAGAGGGGATGGACCTCGGCGAGTGTTTTCACGACTCTCAGTAGAAGTTTTTTTTATCTGCGAGGGTGTGGCCGCAGGATTTCTCGACGCAGATCAACCCTTTATAGTTTTTGTAATTCAGTCACACACTTTCTTGGAAATGCATTCTTGCAAGCACCCAAAAAAAATTGACAGAGCTCTTGATATTCCAAGTATTGATTGCACTGCGGCTCCCAGTTGCACATAACGATAGAGTCATTAGAGGTGACGGCTTCCTGCGGGGAGTCGACCCTTTATTTATCACATCTGTAGCTTCCCTGAAGGAAGCACCTGCACACACACACGTTGTTTGTGTCTTCCAGGTGTTACCGACTATCTGTCCGCTGAGATCTCCACCTCCAAGCAGAAGAAGTTCAGCCTGGTGACATTTGTGGACACGCCCGGTTTGGTGGACGGAGACATGGTCTACCCCTTTAATGTCAACAGCGCCATCACCTGGTTGGGTACGTCTTTGCAGCTCCGAGTTCGACCATCTGCTCTGAAGCTGTCGTGATCTCCTGACGAATATTTAATTCAAATTGTTTTGCAGGAGAACAGGCCGACCTGGTGTTTGTGTTTTTCGACCCGATGGGTCAGGCGCTCTGCAAACGCACGCTCAACATCGTGGAGCAGCTGAGTGAGAAATGTGGAGACAAGCTGTTGTTCTACCTCAGCAAGGCAGATGAGGCTGGGAGTGAAACAGACAGACAGGTACGTCCACTTAAAGAACATGTTTATTTGTAGTAACAAAGCTGCAAAAGATATAATTTAATCCTTTGGGGGCAATGCTGACGGTCAAAGTTACATCCATCCACTAAAATGACTTGTTTTTGCCACTGACAGGTTGTTGTTCTACGTGTCTGACAAAAGATGTAACTATAGTGCCCATGTTTAAAAATACCAGAATTCCTCTTTAATTTTTGGCTTTTTTTTTCAGCTAAAAAGTTCAAGTTAAAATAAATCCCTTGTGTTTCTTTGTGTCTGCAGAGGGTGATGATGCAGATAGTTCAGGAACTGTGTCGCCGTCCAGGTCTCAACAAGTGTGGTTTTGAGATGCCGACAATATACATCCCCAACCCATCGAAGGTGAGACTGCTCGTTTTCTGTCTGTTCATGCGATGGCCAGTTAACCAGGATGAGATTTAAGCATCGGTACAGAAGGTGGACATTTTGATTCAGACTCAAAGTGGGAACAGACAACTTTTCCTCCCCTGGTGTGATTATTGCAGCTGCTTTTGAAAAATCACAACTGAACCGCTTCTGATTTCACGAGTAGCAACAACCGACAACAACACAGGAAACAACACGAGTTTATTCATTCGTTTAGTCTGTAATGAGACATGAAAGCAGATTGAAGTGGTGCCGGGCTGACGGCCTTCATTTTCCTGGGAGCGAAAGCAAAGGTTTGTAGGGAGCCAATCTAAATGCAGATGGTGTAATTTTTTCTCCAGCCATCAAGTCATCCCATCAAAATTTGACTCTATAATGATAAGTTGAAGCAAAAAATTAAGCTTTACTAAATAATAACACCAATAACAATCTGATACTGCCCCTCGTCACCAGATTGGAGATCCTTTTTTTGTCTTGTCTTTTCCTTTAAGCGATCCAGCTCCGATCTGGAGTCTGGATTTAAAGCTCTGTGCTCTCCTTGGGGCTGAACAGTCATTGATTGCCCTTGAATGTAAATTCCCCACTTCAGGTTTCCTGTTGGGTCTCGATGGCTGGAACAGGATGATTTGTTTTGCAGTATGATGACTGAGAGAGTTATCCACTGTTTGGGGGGGAAGAGGGGCGGTAAACCATCGCATTTGATCAGCCACCTTTGACACCGGCTGCCCCGGTCTTGAGTTATTGCTGCACCATCTTGTGATCTACAGCCGCAAAGCTCTTCTCCGCTCGGTAGATTTGTGCATCCCTCCCTCCTGACCTCCAATTTATTTTTCGCTGAGCAAGTGCAGCTTCGCTTCCTGCTGTCAGTCAAAACACACCCTCAGGATTTGTTGTGGAAGTTTTCAGACCATCCCTCTTTAAGATGCACTGGTGTTTGCGCAGTTATTCCAAAAATTGACGCACTTTGTCTCGTTTAGCCGAGCCGGTGTGTGAACCAGATCGATGGGGTGTGCCAGACCATCGAGAAGACCATCAACCAGGCCGTTCAGAAGACTCTGGATCAGCTGGAGAAGGACTCTGACCTCATATGTTCCACCATCAGCAGCAAACTGGAGAAGGACAGGTGAGCTTGTGTTACTCTGTTTCATTTATTACCAAAGCTAATTTACCCTGATACAAAATGACAGGTGGCACCTCAGAGCAAATAACCCATATCATGTGTGTACGGAGGAGATAAGAGGCGGCAGATATCACCCTCTGTGGATAATATGATATTAAACCCAGATATCCTCTTTTGTGTGCGCAGGGCGGATGCGAGCTACAACAAAAGCGTCCGTCTTCACTCGTTCTTGTGCGGCGCTCTGGGTATTGTCCTGCCTGCCCTCTTCATCCTCAGTTTCATTGTGCACACACTCTCCAAAGAGCAACTAGATGAGCTGCTGGGCGAAGGGACGGCTCGGACCGTCTCCATCTGCACGGTAAGTCCCGGGAGTCACGCAGAGGAAGAAAATCTCATTTCGCTCTCTGTTTTTCTCAG
Source organism: Diplodus puntazzo (assembly GCA_963678695.2). NCBI lineage: Eukaryota > Metazoa > Chordata > Actinopteri > Spariformes > Sparidae > Diplodus > Diplodus puntazzo. The sequence continues at coordinate 32,121,741 of OZ023159.1, read as the reverse complement.
TTTTTTTGAAGTGCACACTTTGTTCTGTCTGTTCAACACATGTCTCACAGGGAATAGTGATGTACGTGTGGGACTGGATACCAGAAGATGGACAAGTTGTGTTTGTGATCTTTTTCGGGGCTTTTTGCTACCTCCTGCTTTTCCTGGCCAAATATTTTGCAGGGTGAGTGCTACAAAATATATAATCCCAACACATCCACGTCCTCTGCACCAAAACCTGCATATACAACCTCTCTCTCTCTCACACACAAATACATACACTCTCATGCATGCTGGAAATGATTGTTGTTGTGATATTGTTTCTTCTCAGCCGAGGGAATAAGACTCTGACGAAGAAGGAGAAGAGGGCGATGGCACAGTACAGCGATTATATCCAGGATGTCGTCAAAACTAAGAAGGTATGCCACTTCAAGTACATTAGTTATAGCTGCAGTAGTGCTGTGTGTAATCTGTGTAATGCAGTAGAAACACACTTTCTCTGCACCTCTACGTAGCTTTGCAGTGTTTTTCAGTTCACTTTCTTGGATTTAAGGCCCACAACTCTGCAGCTAAATCCTAAAATCTAAATCTGACATCCATTCCATCACTGGTTATACAAAATGTTCCCATGATCAGCATCAAAGATGTGTTTAGGTTTCATTAAAATATGAGTAATTACAACTTCAATGTACATTTAAATGAATCTCACACAGTCACACTTTGACTCCACAGGGGAAGCTGTATGAATGGTACCTGCAGCAGTGTGCAGCAGAATACGACCTCTGACCGCCGGGATAAGCTGAAGACAGATTAAACGTGCGTGTCGGCACATTGCTTCAAGATTTTTTCGTGAAAAGCGGCATCGTTTGTTGTTTTTGTTTTAGTGGAACCAGCTGGACTTTCTAAACAGATGATCGTCCACCAATCAATCAGGTTCTTCTCCTCTCAGTCCGACGGGTGTAGCTCGGATCACTGCCAGTGTTTTTTCATCTCAAGATCTCAGTTTAAAGATGAAGATCAAAAATTGAAAAAAAAAAGTGCCTTTAATAGTAACTGTGATTTGTCATTTCATGAAAGCAAAATTTCATAATGTGAAGTGATTTATGCTAGAAGTGTTTACAACTGGACTTTTTTCTTAATCTCTATAAACTATAAATATAAAGCTGTTTTTCTGCCAGTTTTTCTACAATGTCCTCCGTAAGGCTTTGCCCTCACATAGTCGCGACCTTTGCAGAGTCCTGAAGTCGGTCTTGTTGTCTTCATACGACACCAGAATGTCTCATGTTTGCAATATCGCAATAACCAATGCGACACTCGGGGCATTAAAGTCGGGCAAATATTTTCCCACAGTTCAGAGCTTCCGGCTTTCTCCTCCTTCCAAAGAGTCTCTGTCCTCCTCTTTAACATGTGTTTGTGTCGTGTGATGTGTAGAGCTGTCAGATATGTTCATTTATAACTCATGTGATAGTATTTACAGAAACCGCTGTGATTTAGTTGTTAATGAGCACTGTACCTGTCATGTCGTCAATAGAAACTGGTTTTATGACTTAATCACCATATACTGCCTTCACTCCAGCGTTTGTGGACATATTTATTAGTCTCTGAGGTGCTTTTTTGTCCAAATATTGTAGAAAAACCTATTCGGGCTGTTTGCAATATTATTGTGAACACTGTCAGTGTGTATTGTGTGTGTGTGTGTGTTTGTGTGTGTTAGCTCCCTCCTCTTTAGGGAAAAAGCTTTGTTTTACCAGATATTTCATTTATACATTGTATGTGAATTTATCTATTCTCTGTAATGTTTCCAGTTATTGTCTTTATTGAGACTCAACCCTCTTTTGTCTAGAAATGACTTTCTAGTAACTCCGACTCAAAGAATGAAACTCAAACTATGCTCTGTCTCTTCCTCAAAAAATTATTAAACATTTTCTACTGACTTCTTCTCTTCTGATTATTTACTGCTTTTGTCCTGGTTAAAGGAGTTCTATTAAGCCTTTTCAGTTTTTATACATGTTCTTGTGATTATTAAATGTCTTGAACGATAAAAATGCCAAAGCGCCCACACACCAGCGGAAGCTCCTCTCTCCTGCAGAAAACGCTGCTCCTGAAACGCCTCGTCAGTAGTCCCGCCTTTAACATGCCGTCACAATGTGATGGTGGCTAGTTTGGCATCTAAGAATTAATTTAGCAAAGCTGCTCTGTTGCTCTTGTCAGTAGTGCTGACTCAGGCATGTGTGAGCCAACCAATCAGGAGACTGGATATTTGGGAGGCAGTGCCTTAAAGAATCAGTAAGGGAGAAGACAGTAAAGCATGTAAACTTATTCTACTAGTACCCCAAAATAAAATGATGAACCTTAAAATTAGCATAATCTGTCTCCTTTTAATGAAGTGCACATGTGAACAACAGTCACAGAGAAAGAAATGCTGAATGTGAATGGTTATTGTTGGAAGACTTTTATTTCAAAGTTAAGTTATAAAAATGCCGGCTTCTCTGTAGGAACAACAATGCTTTCTTTTTTCTTTTTTTTTTAAACAATGTGTGTCAGGTATTTTGGGGATCATCAGCACACCAGGATGTGATCAAGCATCTACTTTATATAAACCCCTTACGAGCAGTTCTGAATGAAAGACGAGAGAACGAGAGTAATCACAATAACTGGGGGGAGAAAAAAAAAACAAATATATTAAAGCAACAATTTAATTTCTGCTTGCAAAAAGGACCAGTAACCCCAGTAAGACCAGGCCCCACAAACCTCAGTTCCCTGAGTTAGTAACAAAGAATATCCCGGCTATCAAAATATAACCTTAAGCTGCTAAAAGGGAGGTTTGACATCTATTGGTTAGAAAATACATGAATCTATTGTGCAAGCACTAATGCGTGTGTGATCAAAGTCTGATTAGAATTTCATTTGTGCAATCAACGAGCAAGGCAGCCGATACAAAGAGGTTTGTTGTAACACTAGAAGTGGTCTTTTATTAGTACGAATTAAAGCTGTGTGTGTGTGTGTGTGTGTGTGTGTGTGTGTGTGTGTGTGTGTGTGTGTGTGTGTGTGTTAAAGCTGCATTCAGGGTTCTGCTGCATGTGATTCTGCATTTTTGTTTGTTTTCAGCAGACTGAAGCTTTTGTTTGCTGATGCATCTAAATAGAAAAAAAAAACTCAGTTTAGGGGGTTTATTTCTTTTTAAAACTCCTCTTATAGTAAATTAAAACCATGCAGATCTTCAGGCCTGCACGCGAGCGCACAACCGGATCCTGTTATTTTAAAACTTAGAAAAAAATTCAGTTCAAATTGTATGTTCTCATTCTGTTACAGTGCATTCAGGATTATAGCTATATACATTGTTATTTTTTTTTTGTACAAAATGCCAATGCCCATTCCTGGCTTCTTATAAACAAAGTGTACAGGTAGATACATCTCGCAGCAGCGCAGACGCTGAATCCAATATATATATTGCTTTGTTGTGAAACATGACAACACGCCAACACAGTGATCCAGTCTGTGAACGGCTCACGTTAAAGCGTCTCTCAGGAAACAAAAGCGAGTTCCAGTGTCGTCCTCAGGGAAGTGTGTCTCTGTGTGTGTCCAGACCGGGATAGCTGCTCAGTGTCTCAGCACCATAAGTGTCCATATTGAGGTGGACTCTGTCCTTGTGACCTTTCAGATGTGAAGTCATTGAGAGCCTTTGTCAATCAGCCAAGAAATGTCTCCAGTCCTGCAAATAAGATCAAAAAACGTACGTGAGACACATTCACACGTTCGTAAAGTCGATATCTCACACGGCTCCTTCACACGGTCAACGTGAGTGAAATGGAAGATAGAAAAAAAAGAAGCTTATATTTGTTCGTACTTGCCAAGCCGTGCTAACATCCTTCACATTTTTGAGTTTGCATTATGAGAAGTGAGAGACATGAGAGACATGAGGAACACGACAGTCAAATCTGAGCAAAACAGACAGAAATGCATGCAAAGATATTAAAGAAGCACTTTATTTTGAAGGTCTCATGGTTTGCAAATGAAGTAGTGTTGATTATATTTTATTGTTCCTGCAAATGCAACATAAATACTTTCATTCGTTGCACAGTGTCAGAGTCATGCAAAGAGAAACCCTCCAAGTTTTGCATTTATTGAGCAAACACTCCTGGTGACACAATAAAACACATTATAATGTCGTTTGTTTTAATGTGTACTGAAGCATCTGTGACATATAAGATTAAATTCATGGAAAGAATTGAGTTTTGATTCATTTCTTCGTGATCTTTATTATTTATTTTATTATAATGATTTCTAAGCTGCCTGTGAATGATTTCCTCGTGTGTATAAACAATTAATAAAGGTTTAATAACACATTGTTAGCTTTTGTTTGTGTGTGTAATCAAATACAATCAATTAAGATCACAGCTGTGTTTTACTGTCACTGCCTTTTTTATCATCTATTCACTGTTTCTACACATGCTACAGATAAAATATTAACACTTTATAATACCATAATTAATAAATGGTACATTTGTGTGTCAGTCAATAATCAGTAAGTCAATAATTATTAAGCATTTGTTTCCTGTAAAGTTGCAGCTGATGTTTATAGAACTTTAATAAACACTGTGTATCTATAAACATGATATCGATGTCCATTATAAAGAATACTTAATTTAACGGTCAAATAACTAGTAAACTAGTTTGATTAACTATACATTAACTTTGTACTAATTAATGACATTATAAAGTTTTACTGTTTTTAAAAATATCTGCTTCCGATAACATTATATTGTGTTATAAATGTTATAAAATTATTTATATTTGCCTGTAAGTACTTAATATAGTTACTATGTAAATTTGTTGTTATTTCTTGTCGTCTCTGTCACGACCTTTTCAATTTGTCTAACAGCTTCGTTTCATTCATTATGTAATATGTAACTGAATTAGTTAAGTGATATAACAGAATAACTAAATAAATAATCTGTTGTTATTGTCTGCAGTTCTCTGTCATGTAGTCTCGACAGGCTCGTTTAATACTCTCCGTGTGACTGAAGTCACAAGGCTCCATGACTGGATGTGTTTCTGTCTGAGTGATAATAACTCATTTCTCATGTTTTTTCTTCACAGTAAAACCGGAGTAACCTAAAGAACATAACAGCTATTGTAACCGTGACCAGATTTAAGTCTGGGGGGGAAGGAGACTTACTCCACATCTCGTTTCTTAATCGTCTTTCCGGATCCTAAGACCTCTGCCACTCGGGATACAATGGGATCATAGTTCATGCTGGCAACGGCAACCACCTCCTCGCTCCTATAGATGGACCGGAGGAAGAAACAGTGAGACAAACTACTGTTGAATCAGATCAGGAGGCACAAGTTAAGACTACAGTAGGTGCAGAAATTCAGAGAAGACACATGTATTGTCATGTGTGTTTTAGATTGTTATATATATTAAAAAAACGTACCTTGTGTAAAACGCCACAAATCTCAGTTCATCCAGATCTCCTTGTATAATGACATCATCAAATCCATCACCGTAGCCTTCAGAAAATACAAAATAAGAAACAGAAATGTTTGTTTTTCTCAACTGCAAAAAGGAAAAACAATCAAGTCTTTATTTCTTAATGTTTACAGCTAGATGGCAGTATAGTAACTCCACCTTTCCTTTCAGTCTCTGATCTATCTACAGCTGTTTAAATATCAGGTTAAAGCAAACACTGATTCAACCCAATAGATAATATCGATTAAAGGTGTGCACCTACCTGCATAGCGTATGGTCTTCCCAAACATGGCCGACCAGAAGTAAGGCACAGTTTTGATCTCGGTGGTTCTGCCCATCATGCTGAGAGCCGCCACCCTCCCTGTCGGTGAGGTCGTAAATCAGAAAACGTTACAATGCTTTAAATGTCTTTAATGCAACATGAATCCTAATCGCAGTAAGTGAAGCTGTAACAGTCTCACCGTGTACATGAGCCATCTGCCAGTGAGGGATGTTCACCTTCTTGTTGTTTCGTGGCGGGAAAGGAAAAATAACAACGTCTCCTCCGGCGAAGACTCCGTCAGCGTTCGTCTGCATCATCTGGGAGAAAGTTTAGAGGATTGAATGAATAGAAATGTGTATTTTAATTACATTTAATGTAAAATACTTAGAGTCGCTGTTTCAGACGACCTTGTTGACAGTGATGAAGCCTTTGGAGTCCATGTGAATGCCGCTCTGTTTCAGGAAGCCTGTCGCAGGAACGCTTCCTGCAGGAGAGGAGACACTTTGTGAGATTTCAAACTCTTCAAAAGGGAGTTTCATCATCTATTGTGTCACTGCAGATAATGAAGACAGGTACATTTTTTTTACATCATCTTTGACCATTACCTGCTCCGATGACACACACGTCGGCCCGCAGGACTTTCCCGCTCTTCAGCACCACCTCTTTGAGCTGCAGGACAGGAAAACACAATGTCCAGACCGTCTGATAAAGATGCACGATTATATACATGAGCAGCTTTCTATTCATTCTATGAGACGATGATGTCACCTTACAACCTTGACACCTTGAAAATAAGTAGATTTTAAAGCGAACCCTCGCCAAAATGCAACCTAGGCTTTTTTTTGTTAATGTATATGAATCAAACCTTTTTGTAAAAGCATAATTACGATGAAAGAGGCACTTTTAAGATTTACCGTATTTTTGTTTTAGGGTTAAACTCATTTTCAATGGGAGTGCTACGGGCACTTTTTACGATAGCATCAAAATCTCTATTTTTAAAACACTAAGAAGGCTCGACACAACATGAAACTTTGCTCGAAGTATCACCAGGGTCTCTACACATGAACACGAGCATTGAGAACATTGTTTGTGTACACAGAGTTCACTAAAAAGAAAGTTCACGTTAGCAGTAGCTTGTTCCGCTCGCCGCCGTCCTGCCAGTCTCCGAATGTGACGTAACCTGGAGGACAGTTAAGGTGGAACTACTGTCTTCTGGGTTAGGGTATCCACGCGAGATCTCACGTGACTTTTCTGTCTTTTGATTTTAGTATTGTTTCTTATCTGAGGCTCCTTTTTCAACTTTCAAGGTCAATATTGTTTTTCGCTAACAACAAAACAATGAATTACGGCGGCGAGCGGAACAAGCTACTGCTAACGTGAGTTGTTCAAAATCTTTTTTAGTAAACTCTGTGTACACAAACAATGTTCTCAATGCTCGTGTTCAAAGTTTGACTCATATACATTCACAAAAAAAGCCTAGCTTGGATTTTGCCGAGAGTTTTGCTTTAAAGCAAAGTGAGGGTCTGAGACAGAGACACCGATCACCACATTACGAGACACTGTACCGTTAACATGATTTTGAAGCTGCCATTCTAAAGTACGTTACATAATTTTGCTTTGTGATTTTTTCTTTTGTGACTCATCTTCATTGTGCATTTTAACAAAAGGGGGGAAAGTGCTGCTGAGCATCATGTCATGCTGTTTCTCTCACTTTCTGAATACCTGTCCATGATGGCCAATCATCTCTGACACCTCGTTCAGCATGTAGAACTTCACCCTGTTGGCCTCAAACAGCTGCGAAGACAAAAAAACATGCCTCAGACTCGGCAACCGTTTGCAGAAAAACATTTGCATGTGTCTCCTGGATAATGAGAAGATGTACGATCTCTCCCTGGTGGTTACCGGGGTATCGACCAGAAGAGCCTGACTGGCATTTTAACAAGTAGGATTTTTTTAATTCCGGAGGTGCCACGTGTTTTTTTTTTTTGAAAAGCTTTTTTTCCCCAGGAGCGTGTGTCCCCCTACCTTCATTATGGCTTTCCCTACTTTCTCCCCAAGAGCTTGTTTAAAGGGAACCGTCTCGATCCCGATGACAGACACCGAGTGAGCCTTGTCGGTTAGAGCTGCAGCCACCTCCATGCCTGCAAACACAGCACATAAACAGCATGCGGTTAATATAGGTCACAGGTAATGCATAATAAGACAGACGGGGGTGAAAATGTTCATTCATAAGTTAATGCTTTTATTTATAAAACTGCTAAAGGCTTAGGTTTGCACTTAAAGTCCCAGTGTTTAGGAATTTGCAGAATTTTATATCCATAATTACGTTAAAATCAAACTTGTGTTTTTGTTGTCTTAGACTATTTACTATGCAAGGAAAAGATTTAGTCATCTGGTCCCATTTTTCATTTATACAAGCCAAGATGTTTTTTTCTAGCTTCTCTGACCCACAATCCTCTGCACAGAAGAAAACACATCACACCACGTGAACCTCCGACAGAGCACAGACAGTTTACCGATTAGAGAAGCCACGATGACGGATAACAGCAAGACGATCAAAGTTCAAGGCGCTTTGTCACGGCAGCTGGAGTGCGTATTGAAAGTAAAAAGAAACACAGCCTGCGTCCTCCTCCATGGAGTCGGCCATTTCATGTTTCACCCGAGCCCAACACTGGATCTAGAGAGGGTCTTGTTATTTTTACATTTTTTAGAGGGGGTGTTGTGTTGATCGCAGTCTGCAGCCACATTGCTGGTAGAGATAACGACTTAATTGTAATTTGTTTTGTTCCTTTGGGAATAAAATTAATCAGATTTCTAATAACTGAAGCTCATTTTTCAATGTCAGTGTCAATTCTGCTCGTGGGGCCTCGGGCCCTGCATGATTTAGACCTTGTCCACATGTTCACGGGTTCCCAGAAAAATATCGTCCACAACAACTGTATTTAAAAATACAAGACATGTCAAGCGTATGTCAAAGCAACAGGTGGTAATACAACCTCTACTGTAGGGCCTCGTTAGCCAACACTGAAAACAGCGTCTCTGAACATCTTCACCCTGGTAATAGTTTTCCAAAAGATCTGTTTCAAGTGACCTGAAATGCTGTAAAGTGTACAGAAGGCCCCAAAAGCTTTGTTTTAATAAATACCCACGTGTGTGTGGACAACGTGTTAGATGTTTCCCTGGTACAACACACCTGATTCAAATGAATGAGTCAAATATCAGCTACTTGCATGATAAACAAATGCCTCTTTAGGGGATAATGAAAAAAAAGCTCTCAAGTCCCCAATGAGGTGAAAAACTGAAGGTGTACAGGGTCCTGGGTTTCAAGGGGTTCAGTGAAGATAAACCATACTTAAACAAACAAAAGAAAACCTGCAGACATCCGGCCTCTGGAAGGCAAGCAGTGACCTTCTCAACAGGGGCCTAAACAGATTATTGGGATGACTTCTTCAGTGTATCAGGGACAGATTCAGAAAGAGAGCGAGTCCAGCTTGGATGCTGGTCCCCACCTCTCTTAAGCCTTCACAAAAGGGCGTCATCACACTCTGATTGGCTGAGAGGGGAACGCCCCGGGCTGTGTCTGCTCATTAATTAGGAGTCGGACTCCAACACCCTCCACACAGGTGATCTGAATCCACTGCAGTCAGTCCAGAGGCATGCGAGGGCATTTATAGACAACTGTGTGACAACCGTTTCACCTGGAGCTGCTGCTGCTGCATATTGTAAAGATTTCACTCAAATAAAAATGTAGATCCTTGTCTCTGACTGGCTGTTAATACATATGATTAATCATGTAAACGTTTTAGAGCTGCTCTTAAAGATAATTGGTGTAAATCAGTTTAAGTCGCTCGATAAATAAAGAGAAAATAATAGTACATGTGCACATTTCACTGCCGTACGTTACTAGCTCACTTTCTGGTGTTTTCTCTTCATTTCTCAGTGGTCTTATCAGCACATGTTTTAAATAAATGTGTCTTTTTCTCACCAACGAATGATGTTCCCACAATCACAGCGTTTTTGTTGTTGGCCAGCCTCGCTACATTGTTAGCGTCCTCCGGTGTCTGGAGGTGAAACACATTCCTGACATCTTTGCCCTTGTAGGTCATCGGTTTGGGTCTTTTTCAAGCAGGAAATGGAAGCAAGCAAATGTTTATTAACTGAACATCTCAGCTGCTTAATTATCCTGTGTGATGAAAGTTTTTTTTTTGTTTTGTTTTGCTCACTTGCTTCCTGTAGCAATAAAGAGCTTCCTGTACTCCATCCTCAGGCCGTCCTCGAAGGTCACAGATCGCGTTTTCACGTCTATCGCCACGACCTGAAGCAAACATCGTGGAGTCACACAGGTTTAGTCATCATCAGCTGTTATTAAATCAGTCCTCACGTCAGATTCTGAGGTCACCTGCTCTCACCTCTTTCTCCGTGAGCAGTTCGATGTCATGGTCCTGCAAGAACTCCACGGAGCGCAATCTCAGCTGCTCTGCGGTGCTTTCTAAGGACTAAAGGTCAACAGGTTAGTGCATCAGAGAACAAACAAGACTCCAAATGAATCCTCCCAAAAAAGAGTTCATACAACTGTGAGCAGCTCAGTGAAATCTGTCACTGTCTTTGTGCATCTTTGTTGCTGTGAGGCGAAGCTGCTCACCAGAGAGCTCCTGCTTTAGCGCCGCTGATCAAAGCGGCACCTCTGCAGTGTGTGTTATGTAACTTTCTCGGCAAAGTCAGATCTGTCTCAGTTTTTTTTGGGTGGCCAGGGTCTGTGTACAAACCTTACTCAGTTTAGGCCTGTCATACGGAGGATGTCTGTCCATGGTGCACATGACGATGCGATCGGTGAAGCCCTCCTGCCTCAGCGTCTCTGCACACACCAGAGCTGCTGGACCTGGTGGAGACGTTCACAATGAAGGACATTTTCTAAACACAAGTGTGTCTCTGTTGTTTGAGAAGCTGTATGTGCAGTGCAACAACATGTGCAAAACTAGAAAGGCACTTAGTGGAGCGCATACCTCCACCAGTCTGCTTTAAATCAATTAAAGCCAAAACCAATATAAAATAATCTGCAAGGTAACAAGTTATTCAAGTTATCCAATAAATGTAGTGCAGTATTTACCCCAAAAATGTTGTAGAGTGGAAGTATAAAGTAGCAAGATACTAAAAATTGTACTTTATGAGTTGTTTATTTGTACTGTTTGATTCATGAGTGCTGTCAGTCTGTAGTGTGTTCTCGTTGGTCCCTGTGAGTCAATCAGCTTCTTTAAGATCGTCCCTCCTTTTTGTCTTGAAAAATAGCCTGAATAGATTTAACCTGATTGCAAGTAAAGACGACAGCGTGCGGGAGTTTTTAGAAAGACGGACAAAACAACACACTGACCTGAGCCGATGATGAGAACGTGGCTGAATCCTGTGCTGGAGTTAATGACTGCTGAGCATCGGGCCATCGGCTTCGACCTTTTCTGTGACTGAAGAGCCTGAGAGAAAAGTAAAAGAAAGAGTCAAATCAATCAGGCGGTCGGAGTGTTTGCTGCATAAGTCATCCACACTCTCCTTCTTGTTACCTGCTTGTTTGCACGAATGATCACCTTGTCCTTTTCAACTCTGACCTGAAGCAAACAGACATGAGCGATGTGTACACTTTTTTGATGGTGCTTAGAGACATGATAAGGCAGGGAATGTGTTTAAGAGACAGCTCCGGCGGGTTGGGGTGGGGGGAAGGTCACCTGGAAGGTTGGCAGGCTGTCCAGCCCGGGGAAGTCCTCGATGTCTCCTGTTGCGATGTTGAAACACGCGCCGTGCCAGGGACAGCGCACGTGTCCCTTTGACAACACACCTGGAGCGACAGGTGAACGATAAGAAAGTCTAGAGAACAAAATGACGTATTATTGAGAACGTAAACACCGTGCCTGGAAAATCTCTCGCTCACCTTTGACCAGCGGTGCTCCGTAGTGCGGACACTTGTGGGCCATGGCTGAAAACTCCCCGTGTTCTTTGATCAACAACGCTCGGCCGCTTCCCAAGTCGACCTCTCGCATCCTGTCAAACAGAAAGAACTAAAATTAGTGCATTCATAACTTGTTTAATGAAAAAAATCCTTCGAAGACAACGTGAAAACAAAACGAGGGGACATCAGGACTACAACTGCAGCCACAGCTCACCTGTAATAAAGTTTCACACTCTGTTAGCCACACTTCGCTTGTTTTTATACATATAATTTGGTCATTGGTGTCCATTAAAGGTGTCATTTGTAAGAAATCAGTTAGCTGTGTAGCTAAATGTGCATATTATCTTAAGGCAGACTGCTGAAACCACAGAAGAAGACAGGAGACGCAGTACAGAGGTGATTTACAGCAGCTCGAAACAGGCCTATGACTGAGAGGACGAGAGGACACGACCGGCGGGCCAGGAGAGGATCCTCAGGGCCACCGTAGATAAAAGAAAAGTATTTTTTTTGTCTTTCTGTGTCCCTGTTAACTAGAACTTACATCCTATTGGATCCTCAAGCTTCGTTTTCACCCCGATGTTTTAGTTTTTTCTTAAGTTTGATCAACATTCATGCACCTCTGCATGTGTGTTCGAAAAGAGAAGTCATTTTTTTATTTTCTTACTGTCCGTTTTCCAGATCCTTAACGTGACAGACGGAGGCCTCCACATAGTCCCGTGGTTTGTGGTAGAGGGGCAGCTGGGTGGAGTCGTCGTCGGAGCCGTGACCGAGGGCCCCGTTCGGTCTGCAGTCTGCAAAGGGACTCGCTTTGCCGTTAGGCGACAGCCCGTCCATCTCTTTTTCTTTATCCAGGAGAGAGAGTTCCACTTTGACTTCAACTGCACAACACAGACACGTCGCACTTTAGAAAAATATCTGTATATGCATGACTGAACACACCCAGCCGGATCACACATGGCAGTAAAACAAGGCTGTAAAACCTTCAAATATAAATCTGTTAAAGTAATGTTGGCAGAATGTTAAAGCCACCACTCACCAGTGGATTGCACTATCAATCCTGTACTTCTGTGCTCTGTGTTTTGTTTTTTATTACTACCCTTCTCCGTTGCTTTGTAAGATTAATTTTCCTTTCAGCTGGAGTCACGTTCGCAGCTCTCGGACAAATCGAATCGGACATCTCCACAACTGAAACAAACAAAAGCATCTGAGGGGAGACGCCTTCCTCTCTTCCTTCCTACCTCTGCTAGCAAAATACTTACAAAACACACCACACACATATTCTAAACAGCTGAAATTCAGCCGTTATACAAGCACCTACACCTTCCTACGGAGAGCAGAGTCATTCATACTAGATTTACCGGTGTTGTAATATGGAAAATCCACAGAAAAGACATGCTGCTCGGCATGTCGCCACTAAATGTAAAAGAAAATCACACCTGTCTCTCAACCTGTCTACATCTAAATTAACTTACTAAGCTGGAAAATATGACTTTGACAGGATAACAAGTACTTATATAAGGAGATTTCCATTTTTAGTTTCTGAGCTTTAACCAGAATTTCTTCAGTTTTGCAGGTTTTTCTAAAGCGTGGATTATTTTTATGTTTCTTTTTCATGACATGTGATGAGCTGCGGTCGGGTTTACACTTCTGAACATTAAGAAAATGGTTGTGTAACTCTTTTTTTTTTTTTGCACTGCAGCAGGCTTTATCTGTTCGGCTGGAAAAATGTGCTGATCATTTCGGTTCTTACACAGTAATCTGGCTGGAATTTTCTCCCGCTGAGCAAGTCTTAATTAAAATCAATGGAAAATCATAATAGTGAGTGCAATCGCGGGAGAAAAAAAGAAAGAGAAAGCTTTTCCACAGCTGAGGAGAGAATCTCTGGATGTCTGCTGCTAAATCACCACGATGATGCTTCATTTGTTCACCAATAAAACGTTAAACCGGTTAAAACATCTTCAGTGATGCTTTTATTTTTATCCTGTCAGTGTTTAGACATTCAGCACAGACGTGTGTGGTGTTTGTGTGTATATTTATAGTTTGACAGTTTTGGTAATCTTTCTGTATTTTTTCATATGTCGACGCAGATGAAACCATCAGTGTGTTTTGTCTACGCTCTCTTCCAGTTCTCTCCCTACTGGATCCTGTCATGGTGCCAGTTAACTCCCACCGACACTTACAGGAAGTGTATAACTATGAATGCTCTCGATATTCAGTGGGAGTTTTCTTTATTTATACTTCACACTTCAACATTGGGTCTCAGAATGGGCTGAGAAAATACATGAATACCACTGTTTATTAATCTAATTCCCTCAGACTATGTTTTGAACCACGTCAGACCTGGACCTGGACTTTCTTTGTCGTGGATTATGGAGGATTTTTGGGGGGGCTGGATACCTGAAGGAGAGGTGTAGCTGCCTGTTGTAATGTTTCTCCCTGATTTAAAACACTACAGATGACTCTAAAGTGAACAGTGATGAAACAGTTGTGACAGAGGAGAAAACAACAATAGACCCTTTGTGAAAGAAGCGTCTGTAAAAGGGTGGATCAATTATTTTTAGCGTCACAACCCCCAAAAAATGACTAGTCTATGTCTAGAAGAGCTGGATGATTAAATTATTTTATCCCCCTTCAAGTCAGCCGGTTACTAAACCGGAAGTTAGCCGGCGTGGTTGGTGATTCAGGTGTTTTCATAGTGGGGAAGTTGAGTTTTTTGTCTTCAAAACAGCACTGAGCAGCTTTCATAGGAATGAACGGTGACCAGAAATAAAACGTCCTTGAACAGATCGCATCCCAAATTCCTTGTTTAGTTATACGCGACCACTGGACGTTGATAACGCATCATCACTTCACGTTGCAGAATTTAACGTGTTCACCTGGCACTTAGGTTTAGATCAAAGCTGAGCCGAGGTGATAAAAACGGTTTCTACTGAGGAGTTAATTGCGCTTTACACAATTAACGGGTTCAATAAACATAGTCATAGTTCAAACATCAACATTGAACAAAAAAGCCTGATCTTTGCAGGTTATGAGGACAGTTTTCAGACATGTTAGTGGCAACAAAACTGCCTATTTTTGACGAGACACTGTCATTAAAATCAAATGTTTTTTGTGCCTAAACCTAACTAGACCATAAACACAGCATTGTTGATCACAATGCAACATAAAGTTTGAACATATCCGCGGTTTGCAGTAACGTACACTGCCAACATTTATTCTGGTGATTTGTTTTTATCATCGATTATTAGCAGCTGAAGGACACATTGCGACTAATTAGTCCTCAGAAGTCTGACAGCAGCTTCCGCTCAGTCATTGTATACAGACAACAAACCTTCCTTCCTCACTTCACCTTCATGAGATACACAAAATAAAAGCTGCAAATGTGTTTCTCATGCAGTACAGCTTACTCGCTCGCCATGCAAACACTAAAGTGGATACACACAGCTTCACATATCTGGATGTTCTTGTCTCTGTATGAAATCCTCTTGACCAAAGATGCCACAGAGAACATCAAAAATTCCTCCTACACTAAACACTATAGCGGAAACAGAGGAGGCTTCATATGAGAGGACACGTATAACAGGATTTGGAGGCTGTAGGTAGTTCTCGAAATGACTCAAACTGTCCTGGAAAAAAATAACCCGTCTCTCCATGGAAACGATATTTAAACGCGTGTATAGATTCACTGCCACTGTAACAACGACTGACGAAGAGAGAGTCTTCCTTGTATCACCAATAAAATAGCTTCTATCATCACTGGATCAGTGTTTACATCTTTTTAATCCACTGCCATAGTATTAAACTTTACTTTTAATCATTTAAACAGCACGAACAGCCCATCCTCAGCAGAATATAGGCCTTTAAAAAAAATTGCATAGTGCACCTTTAACATTAAATATTTATCAGACTGCAGCGTCTATCGAGACAAAACATTACCGGCTGCACACAACACTGCAAATTAGAGCTGGGTAATAATTCAGTATCATAATATATTGACTTTGTAGGATAATAATAGGATCATATGCCATCGACATGTAAGTGTTCTGCAAATCAATAGTAATGTTAATGTTAAAGGGGCACTATGTAGTTTTTGGAGAAGAAACTAAAACTCAGAAAATATTGATTTTTTTTTTGTTAGTGAATAAACAAGCTGTTCTCAGAGGAAAACAAGGTCCAAAAACACTGTTTGAAGTGAGAAAGGTGGCAGGGTCCGCCACATATAAACAAAGTAAAACAGTATGAAACTGTGTTGTCAGTGAGGACAAAGAGAAGTTGTTTATTTAGTTAACCACATCGCCCAGCCAGCCCAGTTATTGTGTACCTCACCTGAGCTGCTGTTGCTGACTAACACACACCTGACTGAGACCGGGACACAAGTCTGTTACCTGGTTTGGGTTTGGAGAAGCATCCTCCCATGATGGGCCCAGGATTGAGGGACGACCAGGGAGCGAGGGAGGGAGAGGGGGGGAGAGGGAGGTGCGGGAGGTGCGGTCAGATCCTCGGGCTGGGCTGCTTGGTCGGGAGGTAACGATAACACAGAAGCGTGTGTGTGAGAACCTGCAGGTCCACGCTGGCCATCGCACACCTCAGCTCCTCCACATAATCTGTGTGGACAGAATCAGAATCACACGGATCAGACCGGATCTGTGCCGCGAGTGTAAAAGTCTGAGATAAACAACTTGTTTGTTGTTGCTCAGGCAGGTTTAAAGACTCTCTGGAGACTCTGAAGATGTTGTAATCGTCTGTTTTTCATTTACAACTTCTTCTTTACAACTAACAAAACATTTGGACCTTTTTTTTAATCTTTCACAAAAATTCTCTGATGCTCCTCTGAAATGTGTAAAACAAGCCAGATTATGTTTTCTGTGTGTGTCTATATGACATGCCAGTGCTTGTAAAGAGGAAGCAATTGTGTTAATTAGGATTGTTTCCACACACACTGTTACCTTTGTTCATGCATATTGCATGGAAACCGTTAAATATTAACAGCAGCTCCGACACCTATTAACTTTCTCGTCACACTGCGCTTAAAAGGGAAGCAGGGGCCCCTTGAGTTTCAAAATCTCCCCTCCCTCCCCTTGTTTTTTTTTTTTTGTTGCCACGTTGCCCTCACATTTGTGCCAGCTCTGGTATTTCACCCGCACATACAGTACTTAGTTACTCACTGGCTGCTGTGACTCTGAGCAGAGACGCGGGGTGGCAGGTGAACCCGCCCAACGTGGTGCGATCCATCACCCAGTTATCCTATTGAGGTAACAACCAAAAAGGACTGCTTGATATTCTGAGCACATCTTAATGTCCCTTGAACTTCAGAAAAGAAAAAAAAAAGAAAAAGTGTGTGAGCGTTGAAAGGAGCGCTGCTTAGAAAAAGTTCCCGGGAAACAAATGAGAAATGGAAAGATCTGCTCTGAACGGCCACGAGTCTGCAGCTGAGACGGCTCGTTGTTTGCAGGAGGTGACGGTAACTAAGTTACTAAAGAATAACTTTGAGGAAGCCTGCTTGTTAATTTGTATTTATGCGAGTTTATACTTGTGTTCCACTGTGTTTCAGTGGAAAATATTGACCTACTCCCCTCATTTATTTGGCAGCATATTGAAAAAGCACATCATGAATAAATGAGTGAATTCTGTCTGTTCTGCCTCTTATCACATTTCAGATGTCTGAGTTGTTGGAAACACTTTATAATAACCATCATCAATACATTTATAGTTAACTAAACTGTAGTTTATAGTTTTGTCCACTTTTACATACAATAAAATGCTTTAATAATCTATTAAACAATTGTAAAGATTCATAAACATCAGCTGAAACTTTATAATCACTGTCCAGATGTTTATAGATGAACTACACGATATTTATGAACATCAGTTGTAACTTTATGCAGTAAATAGTTTATAAACTAACAAAGGAATAGTTTAACTAAAGTTTAATTAACTATACATTTACCATTTATCAATGATTGTTATTAAGGAGGTTTTGTTCTCACATGTTGGTTGACTTGTTAATTTCATCAACTATGACAAAAGGGTTCGTCAACAACGTTTGTGTCATGGTATTAAATGACGACGAGCTAGAAATAGAGTGAAAACAAAAACTATGACGAAATATGTGTTTTCAATTTGTTGGCTGGTTATTTTGTCTGCAGCAAAACACAAAAACTACTGAACGGATTTCCACGAAAACTTGGATAGAGGATTTCATTGTAGAGAAAAAACATCTGACGTATTTAGATGTCTGGTGTCTATCAGTGAGTAAGAAAAGGAGACAGATTGGCCTTGGCGGAGTTATGCACTCTACTGGGGGTCCATTCTAGTTATAAAGTGAGTTGCTTGTCAATTTCTTTTCTCTGCCCAAAGAGGTCAAAATCACCCGACAAGAGAAGAATCCAATGAATGAATACAGATTAATGTGGCAGGTTTCTTTTCTTCTCTCCTCCACTAAACACGTCACAACCCATCAGATTGATCTCGTGACCCTTTGAGGGGGTCCAACCTCCAGATTAGGAACCACCGGACCAAACTGCTTGATTGCCTGTAAAGAAGTTACACCAGCTCCTCCCTTCACCAGCATTTATATCAACAATCTTACAATGTAATATCTAATAAATCTGTCACAGAGGACAATAATCGGTATATCCAGTACTTAAAATGAGACTCTCACCAAAATGCAACCGAGGGTCTTTTTGTGAATGTATATGAGACAAAAGCATAATTACAACAAAAGAGGCACTTTTAAGATTTACCGTATTTTTGTTTTCGGGTCAAACTCATTTTCAATTGGAGTGCTACGGGCACTTTTACGATAGCATCAAAATCTCTATTTTTAAAACACTAAGAAGGCTCGACACACCATGAAACTTTGCTCGTAGTATCACCAGGGTCTCTACACATGAACATGAGTTTTTGAACAGCTCACGTTAGCAGTAGCTTGTTCCGCTCGCCGCCGTCCTGCCAGTGGAGAAGTGTCGATCTCAGAATGTGACGTAACCTGGAGGACAGTTAAGGTGGAACTTCTGTCTTCCAGCAACAACTATCCACGCAAGATCTCACGTGACTTTTCCAGCTTTTGATTTTAGTATTGTTTCTTATATGAGGCTCCTTTTTCAACTTCAAGCTCAATATTCTTTTTCACTAACGACAAAACAACGAATTATCCGTGCATTTATATGGAACTAAGCTTTAGGAGCGTTCCACCTTAACTGTCCTCCAGGTTACGTCACAGTCTGAGATCGACACTTCTCCACTGGCAGGACGGCGGCGAGCGGAACAAGCTACTGCTAACGTGAGTTGCTCAAAAACCTTCTTTTTAGTAAACTCTGTGTACACAAACAATGTTCTCAATGCTCGTGTTCATGTGTAGAGACCCTGGTGATACTACGAGCAAAGTTTCATGTTGTGTCGAGCCTTCTTAGTGTTTTAAAAATAGAGATTTTGATGCTATCGTAAAAGTGCCCGTAGCACTCCCATTGAAAATGAGTTTGACCCGAAAACGAAAATACGGTAAATCTTAAAAGTGCCTCTTTCATCGTAATTATGCTTTTACACGAAGGTTTGACTCGAGTACATTCACAAAAAGACCCAAGGTTGCATTTTGGCGAGAGTTTCGCTTTAAGCTTTTGACAGCTTTCAATATTAATACTGTATTCTTTTTTATCTCAGTAGAAATGCAAATGCAGATCTTTACTTGTATTTACTTGAATGATTATTTATGCCCTTATTTTCATGTCAGGACTGTCCAAACTGAGCGTCCAACACTGATGGAAATGCCTTGTTTTGGTCTGTATTGCTGCACTTTGCATCCGCGCCAAACATTTTATCCGACCCTGCATTCAGTTCAACAGTCGTGTCAACACAACAGAGCCTTTGATATGAAGTGTGTCTCTCAGCAAAACCGACAGAGAGATGCCATGTGTTGAAGTCTCGTCTGTCGCATGGTGGGCCGTTTAATAATTTGTCACCTCTGAAATTTTGATGAACAACAAATTGGATCGTGCCGCTGGGCTGGGCTGCCGTCCCGGAGCTCCAGCAAGCCCAAGATATTTTGTGCAAAACTTAAAGTAGGTTAAGCAGATTTGAGTCCTCACAACATATGACGCAGATCCCACTCGCTCACTGTTGGGCCTGTCCCCAAGCAGTGCTAATAATCCTGCCTGCAAACAAGCTGTCAGTTTCACTCACTTTCCCTACAAATGTAATACTTGTTACTGGAATGTTGGAGGGGAGAATTAGCAAAATGCAGCTCCTGGTTGGTGGTGAGGCGGCTGAACGATAAACTGACTGTGAGTGGGAAAAAAAAAAAAATATGCAGGAATGTTGAGCAACAGAGCGCTTGTGCTCTGACCGCTCGTCATTCAAAACTGCACTTGAGAAAACACAGATTCTGTGACAGCAAACAGGGATGTTATTGCTCCTCAAAAAAAAGACTTTACCTTTCTAGAACGAGACCCTCGTCCCCTCGGCAATCATCACCAATAAACATCAGCGTGCAGCAGAACAGATGCTGTAACATCCACATGTAGAGAAAACTTTACTCTGCCACTTTACAGACTGCCATCGCTCTGGACTCTCAGCAGCACCTGAATACAAGAAGAGCTCCTCGTTCAGCGGCTGATTTCCCTCAAACAAGACAAACTCGAGGCGTCTGTTTTATTCACACACTTGCTCGGCAGGTTTGTGAGCCTGTAGTTAACGATTAGGGGCTTTCTGATCCTCAGCTGATAAAAGGAGAGCTCACAACAATCCAACCACACCTCTGCATGAGTTTGCACGTTCTCCTGGTTTGTGAAATAACAAGATAAGTCAGAGGAATCGTCCCCCTAGTTGCGTAAGTTGCTCTCTCGCCAGGCTCTTGGTGGTTAGCTATTTTGTTTACCATCGGCTCAAGGAAGCGCTTGATGTGAGGGACAAGTGCGTAAAACTGTTCTCATCTTTTATCTTGAGGGGGGAAGTAGAGAGAAGACTTTCAGGCCACGGCTGAAGTTATTAGATTTACGCAAGTTCATCAACTGAGTCAACCAGATGTCCCTTCAAAAAACCCCCCAAGAGGCTTTTTGACTGACTTCTATTTACTCCCTTGCCTACGTGTCTTAACTATAAAGGAATAGAGAAGTGGATTACGGTTAACCACAATCCGCATTAAGAAGCTCTAGTACGTGACACAATCGGACATTGTGAGCGAGTTCATTCGCTCACACTGTGAGGGTTGACCAAGTTTGTACGAATGTTTGCTCGTTGTTTCAAGTGACACTGGAGGAGCTGACGTTGTGCACGTCGTCTGTGTTTAAAAACTAAAAAAACGTGGGAAAACAATGTCTAAAGTCTGACCCATGATTTTTCTGGCATTAACTGGCTTCAGAGGTCAAACAAATCTTCAGTTTTAGGGTAATACATCAATTCCACGTGGCTCTAGAATAAAACATTCAGCCTTGTTTACTGTGGTGCTCAAAGGACGGAAATCTTCAATTATTTTGTCTTTTTTTTTCCTTTTAAAAAGTCGACTTAGACGTCCAAATCTGTGTGAAGTTGATTAACAATGGCACCACAGGCTTCTATCAGGTCACTCTGCTGCTGCTTTGAGCGATAACCTCTCCGTGATGTCATGGAAAAGTTAAATTGTGGTCTACAGAGGGCTGTACACCCCCACAGAGGAGCTGTGCTTCCATATAACAACTCTGCTATTGACCAAAGTCTCAGCATGCACGCACACAAACAAACACACACACACAAACACACATAAGGGACCATCAAAATCAACAGAAACAGATGATGAGGATCTACTAACTGTTAGAAAGTTGTCCTTCAGATGAGGGTTCAATCTGCTTATTTTTTTTTAGTTTTATGTGTGTTTGTGCCGCAGCTCTGCGTTTCAGGTGTTTCAGGTGGATTTCATTTTTATCCAAAAGCACATTGTTCTCCAGGGACGAGCAAATAACTTCCACACAAGTGCTCCACGTGCCAACAGAGGAATACTGAGATTTTTTGAAGAGCACACAGAGCATCACATCAACACATCATGGAACAACGGGAGCCTAATAAAACAGAGCTACATTCCCTTGTAACTGTAAAAAACAGAAAAGAGGAATAAATCAGCTCACCAGTGTGCATGGAGCAGGTGCACTGAGATCCTGTCAAAACTCCCTGGTGCTCAGCTTCCCCCTGCGGAGCACGGAAGCATATTAGCACATGAGTCTCCTCAACAATCCCGTCCCTCTGCTGGGATTGGCTCCGTCCACTGGAGTAGTCCCAGTCTGTGTGTCCCTCTGTGCCCTCCTCCGCTCTCCTCTTCTTCTGCCTCTTGATGCAGCAGAGGCTCTAGTGATTGTGTGTGAGAGCGTGTGTGTGTGTGTGTGTGTGTGTGTGTGTGTGTGTGTGTGTGTGTGTGTGCCCCTTCCAGCAGCAGCAGCAGCAGCAGCAGCAGCAGACTGAGCCGACCGGTCGTGGGAGTTGCTCTCGATCACTGGCCGAGCCTGCAAATGCAGCAGGGAGGACCTCTGCCAGTTCCTCAGCTGTATGCAGTATTGATGGAGTTGCTTAGGGGATGCTAACACAGCATGAATTCTCACCGTTCCCCCCCTCCTCTCTCTCTCTCTCTCTCTCTCTCTCTCTCAAACACACACACACTCACACACACACTCTCCCTCCTACAGGCTGCTTGCTTTTCAGTTCAGAGCCTTTCAGCCTCGCCTTCAGATGTCAAAGACCTGACTTGCCAGTTAAGCCTGATCAAACACTTGCAGCCCTCTCCACCGCACTGCCCACTTTTATTCTCACACTGTGCCGGATGTCTGTACTGCAGCAGGAGTATCACACATTTACTGTATTCATTCTGACAGCCAGGAGGACATATAAAAACATAACTCTTCAGACAGATACACGCTGTTAAACTACAACAGCTCCCACAGTAAGAAGCTGCACTTCTTTCAGTGTGTGCAGCCGAGGGGGAGGAAAGAGTGAAAGTGCAGTTGGTGCAGTAAATCCCACTTTCAGTCAGGGGTGGGTGGAGCAGGATTAAAAAAAAAAAAAAAAGGTGTACATTGAGTCCTATAGAAAAGAGCTCCCAACATGTTTCCACTGCTTTTTGCTCCCACTATAGTAGAAAGTGCTGGGACAAGGTCATCCACCTGAGAATCTCAGATCCATTTCAGTGAAAATGATGACAGGATGACGCTCAGGATGCGGCGTTGACAGTCTGCACATTGTTCCCAGAATGCCTCACAGGAGGTTTCCTCTGTGTTCCTACAGTGAGCTGACAGCCGACACGTGTCACTGTGTTTGTGTTGCTCTCTGCGTGTGTTCAAGCACATGTAAAAGCATGTTTGAGCAGGGGGGAAGGATGAACTGTGGGCACATGATGACCGATCAGGCTCTCAAGGGGTGGGGAGGTCCTGCCTTACATCACTGATACATCACTCAGTTTAATTAAAGTACAAGGAGGAGGAGGGGGAGTCTTTTCTGCAGGGGCCAGAGAGAGCTGCAGCATCCAAAAACCCAGATTAAGAGAGGCGAGCGGCGTGAATGAATAATTCATAGGCTAAACTATCACATCAGTGTGCCAACATATTACTGTCAGCTGTTATTAGGGTGGATTCGACCCGATTGGTTAATTAGATCTAAACAGAGTATCTGTAAAGCAAATACGCATAATAAACACAATCCACACACAGTTTGGTGCGACACAAACGGAACTCGGTCATTTATTCTGAATCATTTCCTGATTTGTTTTGACATTAAAAAAAATTTCCAAATTGGTTCTAATCATCACAATGTACACGCAGTGCGCCGAAGCCAAATAGTGTATTAAGGACTTGAGAGGATGTGATGGTGCCAAGTCCCTCCCCGAGACGAAATCCAACACAGAGGAGCTGCAGCGCTGGAATGCAACCATTCACTCCTGACCTGCCCGCGGGCTCAGAGACCCGGTGCGACACAAACGTCAGAGCACTTTTACTCCTTTTAGTAAAATACTGATCCATGCATCAGGCTGGAGATTAAAAATGTATGTTATCTGTACGCGCTTTAGAGTAGAATAGACACACAAAACTGTGTTTGTAGCATTTAGCAGTTAGGTTGCTGTTTTTGATCATTTTCAAACTAAATTTGTAGAAATGTATTTAGGAGCTATAGTGAGTTTAAAGGGGCACTATGTAGTTTTAAAAAAATGATGATGTATTAATGAGGTAATAATACAAACTGGTTATGTTCCATAACCAATAAACAAGCTGTTCTCAGAAGAAAACACTGTTTGACGCTAGAAAAGGTGGCAGGGTCCGCCACATATAAACAAAGTAAAACAGTTCAGTTTGTTTTTTCAGTTTATTCAGTCAAAGACAACAAACAAAACAAAGACAGTTTTATTGTTTAGACATAAACAATCTCTTTAAAGGGTCACTATGTAGTTTTGGAGAAGAAATTCAAACCCAGAATTGTAATATTTACAATATTAATGACATAATAATGCAAACTCAGAGATGTTTATTTGGTCCATGAGTGAATAAAGAAGCTGTTCTCAGAAGAAAACACCGTTTGAAGCTAGAAAAGGTGGCAGGGTCTGCCACATATGAACAAAATGAAACAGTATGACATTGTGTTGTCAAAGATCAGCTTGTTTATTGAGTCATGAAAATGTAAATAGTTTGTTTATTTAGTTGTGAATGAAGATTGTTTCTTCCTCAAAACAAACCTCTAAAATCAAAATCACAAAAAGGAATTCATAACAAATTCAACTTTAAATCACAAAATTGTGATTGATTATTCTATGATGGTATTTCTACTCTTACTCTGAGAGAAGTTTTATGGTCAGTCGTCGCATGTTTACTGGTAAATAAAACCTCCCTGTCCATCTGCAGCTGGTTAAACCTCACATTATTTTAATAGTTGTGAAAAATAATCTTTCTGTTAACCGTAAACAGAGACTACAGGAAGGTGTTTGATACTGTCAGTAACAGTTTGACTTAAAAAAGATAAACTGTATTTATGTCATTTCAGCCAGAAGTTAGAGTCTTGTCACAGAAATAGAGTCGCAGGAGTGTTTTTAGGCCTCCGTCTGTTTTATAACACCTCCGTCTTCAGGTAGTGCTTCGTCCTCCGCTTCACCTGCGGGCTGCTCGGCACGCTTGGCGGCCTCTGGTCGAAGTCTGACATGCACACAGCGATAAAGAACAGAGTCCCTCCGATGACCAGAGCCAAACCTCCAAACCACCCAGAGAACATCGCCTCCCCATACTCCCAGCGTGGCATCACATCCGGAAAACCCTCGTCCCAGAACTCCACCACAGTTGTGTAGGCCACGATAGAGACGGGGGCCAGAGTGGTGAGCCCTGACACCCAGGACAGCACCCCGCCGAGGATGAGGAGCCGCCTCTTCAGGCCAGGCTGCCCCAGGCACACATCCACCCCCTCCAGTCCTGGGAGGACTGCCACCAGAGCTAAGCCTCCCGTGCCTATGGACACTGACATGAGCACCCTGGAGATCTGCAGGTCCATCGGCAGCGCCATGATGGAGTCGTAGGCTTTGCACTGAATTCCCACCTCCTCTGTGTAGAGGCACATGTGCCACAGTCCAGAGAACCAGTTCTCCACCTCGTTCAGGTCCGAGTTCATCGTCTTCCAGAATGGGAGAAAGGTCGTGATCAGAGACGTGACAAATCCCCCGAACGTCACGAAGAGTGCGGTTCTCTGCATGATTTTAGGTGTTAGAAAAACCATCTTTGTCCTCTGCTGTGCTGTGACTCCAGTCTCGCCCAGGTCCCAGATCCAGAATGGCTCTGAAGCTCGTCCCGCCTGCTGAGGTAGCAGGACCGACTTGGGCCAGCCCACTCCTGCACCTGAGAAGCGGGAGATAATCCGTGACCGCTGCACGACAACAGACGTACTGTTTTGTTTCAGTGTTCAATATCATCACAGTGAACAATGAACTCTGTTTTAACATGAAACCAGATACGGCCAACGGGATTCTGGGCAGTGTGCACACAAGTGGACTCAAATGAATGAAACATGAGCGAGCTGCACATGAGGGGACGCGCACAAAAACAGAAGCAGAATTAAAAAGATACAAACTATAATGGCCAGTTTCTCTGGGGCTGTAAAATGTAGCCCATCTTTTTAAAAGTTGTTATTTCAGATGAATTTCAGTGAAGACATTTCCACTCTGAGGAAATCGAATGAGGAGCTTTTGATTTGCCAAGTGTCTCGAGTATCCTGACTATGAATAGCACTTTGTGCTCCCTGCAACGGTGCTTACAAGAGAGTCCAAAAGAGTCCAACACTTTGTGAATTCCACCGAGGGGTTTTCACAGATCCTGCAGTACAACTGGCAGCTCACAGAAACTTCAATGTAGCGCCTCAGCATTTAGGTCAGCCTTTTATTTCTCAATCCCGATGACAAAATGCACCAAACAACGTCAGAATAAAATGCCTCATTCATTCACAACATGCAGCAATTTCCTAACAATCTGTCCATTTGATCATCTACTCTCCCTGCCGATGGAAGGTCGGGTGAAGTTTCTTAGTTCGCAGAACTTTTTTGGAGATTTACAGCGTACGAGTGTTAGAAGAGGGGCATTTGCATTTTTTGCTGTTTTAGTGGCAACCTCAGGGAACGGGATATTTAGTTGGTTGTAATCTGCAAGCGCAACTTTTACCCCTTGTCGCATACTTAAAGGAACAAGAAATCTAAAATTTAAATTTCTTCTCCTCCATCCTCATCTCTCTGGGCTGAAGTTTCTGGAGCTTCACAGCAAAACAGCGTTGCAGCATTCTCCTAAACAACTGGAGCAGATGGGATGTTTTTTTAAAAAGGTAGATATTAAACAACTCCGTACAGCTTGTGTAGCCTAATCTGAGTGTCCAGAAATCCTGTGATCTCAAATTGATTTTAAAAGACTTTATTTACGCTGTTAGCTTAGCAGCAACAATTAGGAATCTCTGGATTTCCACTGGACGAGCTGTCTGGAGCCAATTTACGGTTTAACAAGTCTTCATCTACTTCAGTTGTTTAGGAGAAAGCTGTGTCTTAGTGTCTTGCTGTGAAGCTCCAGAATGTTTTGTGAACTACGAAACCTCACCTGACTTTCCATCAGCATGGGAATAAATGCCAGAATGTTCATTTTGAGTTATTAACTTATCCTTTAAGACATATAATGCAGTCTGAGTGTTCAGGGCTGGACATATCAAAGATTCAACCTATTGTAATTCAATCTTGCTCTCTTGACTTAATAAAAATCTTTGTAGGTGCAAAACATCACACAAGCTGAAGGAATCCACTCCCTCAAACTGAGGAGCATTGTCCGACCTTATCATCTATAGATCTGTGGAAACTGAAACCTCTGAAGGACGTGCGGCTAATTTGATGAAAGGTCAAGATTTTAACCTTCAGCTTCTCTCAGGTGGTGTTTAGTTTACAACGGCTTTAGTTTATGACGAGGGTTTGTGTGAATAGTTCACATTTATGCTGGTATATTGATGTGAATACTCTTTTTTTAGACATGCTTATACTGAGAAGTTTTTAAAAAAAAACATGTCACAAAGCCGGGTCGAGCAGCTGTGTGTCTGCCTCATGTTTGCCTGTGTGCTACAATTTAAAGGTAAGTCGGGTCTGATAGCTACAGGAGGGTCCACTATCACTCCAGCAATCCTTTATAGGAAAGCTCTCCAAACTTTTGGCACACTTGAAGCGCTTATGGACAGCTGCCAAACGATTGTTGTGCCAAATCTTTAATTACAGAATGAGGTGGTTTACTCATGTAGACTGCTTAAAAGCCTCATTGGGAGCTCTGAGAAGGTGAGAATCTTTTGTGTGAGACTTCATGAAGAGTTCAGACTGCTCGGTGGATCAGAGACAGAGACTCAGAGCAACATGACACATTTTGTATAAGATTTATTAAGGCTTTAAATACATGAAACCCACCTGGGTATATATATATATTTAATAACAGCATACTGATGTGTCACTAAATACACATTGCTATATTGTACGGATAAAGAGACCTTGTCTTTTAGTAATGGCAAGAGTTGATTAGTATTACAAAGATTTGTAACATTTAAACAAGACAAAGAGCTTGAAGACAGACGTACATTCTGATTATTATCATATAATGATTCTGATTCCTTGTACATTTAATCCAGGCATGTTAACTGGGTCAAGCGCTGAGAGTAATACAAGTGATGAATACAGATATAAATAATCAATCCTATGGCGTAATTTAAGAATCTGAGCACACGATTATAAAAAAAAGAGAGACAGCTGAGGGCAGCACATGAACATTTCTTTACTGTCCGAGTCAATACTGAGCAGAATAAAAACCTTACAGACATTTTCCTTCTGTGTTCTCCAAATAAATAAATGACAAATTAAGCATAAAAAAGGGAATTTTTGGACCATTTAACATTAAAACTGAGCTTGAATCTTTTACTGATTTCTCTGAGTTGAGAGATGAGAACAATTTGATACTGCGTGGATAAAAGAGGGTCGAGACATGCCAGGTCCAACGTAAAGAAAAAGTACTGGGGACGAAGGAATGACTAAGAAGTAGGAGGAGCGGAGATGTATGGCTTCTGCGAGAGGAGAGAAGGGCCCTCGGCTCTCGGCGTCATCCTAAATGTCGGAGCCCATCTCAGCACACTGTTTGTCTGATATGTGTGTGGCTAGAGACTCAATGATGTCCAAAAGCAGCAGCTGGCTGAGAGACCGCAGGTTGGGGAGCTTGGATACCTTTGGGAGGGGAGGAGAGCAAAAAATGAAAAGGATGAGCCATAATTTAAGACAATGGCCGTGTTTGGAATCGCATACTAACATACTGCATAAACAACCAGCATGTATTGGACTCTGATTAGATGTGATAAAGTATATAATTACGATGATTGTCAGTTAATATGACTTCCTGTATATTTTGCCACACCTGTGCAGCTTCTGTAACCTCGTCTTGCCCTGAACGAACAGGATGTGGAATTTTATTGTGAAGTGTTCAATTGAGTAAATAAACGAGTGGATGGCAGCAAAGTAGCGCATCCTGCAGGCACTTGTGAAACCACTAAACCCTGAAATTGAAAATGAACAGATTTTCAATTTGCCATCATTTTTAAAACTGCCAATATTCAAAATCTAAACAAGATATTAATTGCTGATATTCGCCTATCACAGATATCAATTACGCACATATCTTTGTTTGAACCACATTTAAGAGATCAAAAAAATGTGTTTAAGTATATATTCAGTGTATATTTGTAAATTAGCTGATATATAAATATGACATTTTTCACATCCTTTTATCAGTACTGTCATCGGCCCCAATAATCAACGCATCTAATTTCTTAACTGAAAAATGATCAGAAGTTAATCATGACACATTATATAAAAGTCCACCATCATACAGTTCGAAGAGACTTAAGTCGTGTATGTGTAAACTCATCCTGCCTACTCAGAAGTTCTTGTTAATCTATTACATATATATAAATCTGGGCTCCTCTTACATACAGTTGAAATATATTACATACTCAGTTTGACGTGATAGTACATTAGTATGCGATTCGGAACACAGCCAATGAGTCGAACAGAGTAAAATGAGGAATAAGCAGCCCTCGATCGCTCATGCATGAAAAATGAAGATAAGCAGAAAGAAGCTAAACAAAAACACTAACAACACTCCAGTGGAGGAGGGTGAGAATTGAGCGCTTCGCTGTTTCTTTGAATAACAAACAATAATCAGAGTGGCACTTTGACCCTCATCGTTATGTGATGAGGTGCTTGTACAGCCGGCCGGCCTGTAAACAGTCTCCTCTCCACGCAGGAGATGGAGGGCGATCCACTAGAAGGCCAAAGGTGTCAGTCCCCCGCAAAGAAGACATGCCTAGAGGGTTAGCTCAGCTGCAGTGAGTGGGCAGCAAACCCCAAAGGCTCCGGATACAAGCCCACCCACCTTAATGAACTGGTGGACAATAATGTGCAGGCAGTGCTTCTTCATGTCCAGAGCCTGGGTCTTATCGGCCGCCTCCAGAATCTAAAAAGGGGGATCAAAATATCGAGGGAGAGAAGTGAGTGTGGAAATGATTCATGCAGCATTTAGAAAGTCTTCAAGTATGAGCCAACACTGTCAAATTAGGTCACTTCTCCCCCCTGGGTAAAAACATAAATACCTGCAAGACATTCTCCACAGTGACGTTCATCTCCAGATTCTGCTTACAGTAAGCCTGCAGCCTGTTGTTGGAGAACCCGTAGTAATATGGTGCAGCGAACAGATAGCTATCATCACAGGTTAAGGAGGTGACAAAAACTGCTCATTGGCTACATGCCAGTGAAAACTTCTGTGATTATCATTTTGTTGAAAAACAAAATAAGGCATATTGTAAGCACCTTTACAGTCACTTTAAACTTTGCATAAAGGACACGAGACGTTAAACAGTTGGGTGTTTGCTGATTAAATGCAATGCATAAGCAACTATCACACTGGATGTACAGACAGCAACAAACAGTTCTGACAGTCAAAAGATTAGAAGCTATATTTTGTTCATTGTATGGCAAAGAAGTCCATTACAATGCAAAAATGTCCGATGAAATGACTTTTACCTCAACTGACAGTTCTCAACAGAAGCAAACACCTCAAAGTTACGAGATCAGTATATTTTGAGTGTGTTCGTCTTGATTGACGGGGTCTCAGTTTATCACACTGTGGTTTCAACTTTCTCATCCCATTTTAACTCCACCACTTCTCTGTCAGTCAAATTCTGATGTTGTGGCTCAACAGCTGAGAAGAGCAGAAGCTGTGTCCCATTTCAGAGGCTGCCTTCATCAAAGGATGTGGCCTCATTTATAATTTCTTTTCATTAAATTTGCATAAAATGTTGATAAGATGTCACAATAGTTGGGGCTCTGCCTGTGAAATACTTAATACTTAATCTGATGAATAATTACAAAGCAGTCTGAACTTGAGAAGGATACAGCGAATCCTCTGGAGGCATGTTGACGTCACCATAGTAGATATAACGCAGCATGGACTCAAAGGCCTGCTTACTTGGAACCATCTCACCGATGGAGATATTAACCTGACCATCCTCGGGCATGAAGGAGCGAAACATCGCCTCAAAGTAACTGAAGAGTAAAAAAAAAAAAAAAGCACATTTAAAAAATGTAAGACATACCAATGAGCTGAAATGGACCAAAATGTCTTCAAGCACTATAATGAGAGCATGATCACCTCCCCAAAATGTTTTCAAGATCATAAAACCTGTGTTGTCTCTACCTGGATCGGGCTGCCAGTATGGCTTTATGAGCAGGTCGTGGGTGTCCATCTAACAACAGGATAATGTCGCAGAACTCCAGCCCGCCTCCCTCCAGGTAAGCCTTCATGTCCTGGACCAGGGAGGTCCCGATGTCCACAGGCTGGTCTGAGTAAATCCTGGGTGGAGGCTGCTGCTTTCGTCTCACTATCTCAACAATCAGCGGGGTGGACAGGTGTTCAAACTCCTTCGTCATGATCACCTGGTTAAAGTGCGACTCCTTCACCACAAAATTAAGGCAATGTTCCTAGAAAAAGAAATTATTTGTTAACAATGATGTCAGAATCAAATTTTTCTCTTTCCTCATCAATCCTTGTTTTTAATGTAACACACAAAGCTGCATAACAACTTATAGTAAACATTTACTGTACTGAAGACATCCTGCACCAACCACAGGAGGGCAGTAGAGAACAGAATTACTCTCCAGCAGTGATCCAGACCTACCTTGAGCTGGTCCAGTTGCAGCTTGTTCGCATTTTCACAAACACTGAGAACGTTCTGCAGGTCGACAGATGCCTCAATGTACTGCACACACAGCTGCTCCAGGCGGGAAAGCTTAAAACTAAGTGCCAGTTTGTATACATCCATGATTAGAAGAACATCCTGGACGTGACCTACAGAGAAAAGAGAGGAAAAGAACATGAGTATGAGTTTTCTGCAGTTTTAAAACCGACAAACAGTAAAACAATGAGGTCTGAAGTACCTCTGCGTGGGTACTGGATCTTGTCCGTGTAGAGGAACTGCATCAAGACTTCAAAAGGCTGGGCCTCCGCTTCCCTGATGGCTACCTCTAGCAGCGGCTGTGTTCCTGACGGCCTGTTGCCTGCTGGGATATCCCTCGGGCCTCCCGCTGCCCCTTCATCACTCTCCTCGCTGCTCTCCTGTTTCGCCTTCTGCACAAAGATTATGCAACAACTTTGTGTAACATTCCAGCTGAGGTCCCTCTATAGCAGCGGCCTCCTACTGTTACAACAGTTCTTTTTTAATCATGTTAGTTGTTTCATATTGTCTCAGTGGAAATGAGGTGCACTTGTGCTGCATGGCTCTAACCTGTCTCTGTCTATCCCAAGCCTGCAGGATTTTCTTCCGCAGCCACTGACATCGTGCAGTCACTATGGCAATGTGCCCCAAGACTCTCTCCTCCCTCTGTAAACAACAAAACAAGGAGTCAAATAGATGGAAAAATCACCTCAATTACATGAAAGCCCATCTTCAGTTTTGAGAAACACAC
The DNA here is from genome assembly GCA_963678695.2 of Diplodus puntazzo. Lineage (NCBI taxonomy): Eukaryota > Metazoa > Chordata > Actinopteri > Spariformes > Sparidae > Diplodus > Diplodus puntazzo. Next base: position 32,089,592 of record OZ023159.1, on the reverse strand, counting down.
AACGATCAAACCCACCTCGCCCAGAATAAACTCCACATCACAGAACTGACGATTCTCCCACAGTTTGCCATAGTCCTCATGGAGAGTACACTTTGGGTAGCAGGAGAACTAAAAGAGGAAGATTATATATAAAAAAACAAACTCCCAAACAAACTTTAAACTTTGTGTATAATGTTTTCTTGAGACAATAAAGACTTTTAACAGCAGTGCTTGTATAATGTGTTTGACACTAACCTGGAATCTGTACATCTCCCCACTGCGCACATTGTTGTCCACAGTTCCTCCAAAGATGTACATGGCGTCTTGAATCACAGCAGCAGCATGGAAGAGTCTCCCACTGGGCATCTGAGGAGACAGCGACAGAGCAAATTCAACTTTACTTATTAACCAACGAAAACTTTATTGACATAGTTTTAGGAATTATATGCAGAATGTCCCCTGAAATGTTCAGTGAGGAGAAGCTGAACTCAAAGCACTATTTTTCATACCTCACTGTCCAGACTGGGGTGGATCACCTCCCAGGTCTGAGAATCCACATCGTAGCAGTGCAGTTCGTTGGGCAGTGTGTTGTCAGCAGCACCTCCAAATACATACAGGTGGCGGTCAAAGGCGACCATTGTGTGGCCGTAACGTCTCTGTGGAGGCGGAGGGGAGCCTCGCAGTAAGTGTTCGGTTGGGATGCGTGTCCACCTGAGAAGATGACGTTATGATTAGGTCCATGTTATGCTGGCAACTACAGGATGTGTAACTGAGGCGAGTCGTCAGCACAAGCAAAGGGTGAACTGAACTCACATGTGCCCCTTGAACTCAAACTGGAAGAGGTTGTTGGTGATCTTGGCTCCACTCTGACCAGAAAAGACGAACATCTTGTCCCTGCATACGGCTACAGGGAAGTTGCAGCAAGACGGAGGAATCTCACCACTCTGATCGATCTGAAGGACACAAAGGCAGAGGCAGAGATGTTAGCAAATACAGGACACTGTTGGTGTGTATGATAATCTCAATGTTCTTCTGGTTATAGTCTAATGAAATGTATTATACTGGCCTCCTCCCAACAAGCATGTTCTCGATCCTGCAGACTGATGGTCCACATGTCATTCAGCCTGAACATGATGAAAATATTTCTTGTTATTATACGTAAGCAAGACAGAAGCAGCTTGAATTGAAAGTGGTGACTGGCTAAACAGTTTTGCTAACTGCTCATTTCATTACTCATCATTTAGAGGCAGGGCATACACAGAGAGAAAGGGAGGCGGTAGAGATTACGTGCTGGCTTCACAGACTGAGAGAAAATGAACAATAAGTGCCTGCGGTGATTCTGTGTATAACCGAATGATACAAAGCTTTAATTTAAAAGCACTCTCCATCAAGACCTGAGGGAACACATCCAGTAACACAGTGAGTAGCTGGAGGAGCTCCATTTTAAATGTATTCTCTGTGTCCCTTTAATTGAACACTTTATAATGTGCTCTTTCCTTTGTCGCATGTGTCTTTGTTTTGTACTGAAGAATACAGAAGACTGATGGAGAGCTTTGTACCATGTTGCAAAAAATAATCACCTGAAGCTCAATAGCAGAAAACAAAATGAGTTGGTAGAGGACTACAAAGTCTCAAATATGGATTTGTTGCATAGAAGCTAGAGGGAAAATTTAAAAACATGGTTGCTTCACACACATCTTCAGCCTCCGGCCACAGCCACGAAGGCAAAACAATGTGCCCATTGTTACACAAGCGGAAAAAGTCAAACATACCTGGCATTTCCATCGTAGCCAGCAAATATCCAGAGTTTATCACTATAGACTGTGGCCCCATGTGCAGACCTGGCCACTGGCAAGCTGGAACGGAGACATTGAACAGCAGAGTTGAATTCTGATAGCATGGTAGCTGCTGAGCTTTCTGTTTTTACAGATTCACTGTATCGATTTTATGCCCCAACACATCCAAAAATAGTTGTGTTATCAGTTGCAAAAAGACACAATGCCGCTGTGTCTGTGCCTTTTAAATTATCTACCCCAAAGTAGTAAAAACAAAAATAGCGATTGAGGGGAAAGGTTTTTCCCCCCCCCTTTTTCTGTGTCTTTGGTACAATAATCATTCAAAGAAACATTTGAAAATACTTTACCTCCCATCCACTTTCCACTCAGTCCACTGCCCTGTTGCAAACTTGTACTCAAAGAGGTCATTTTTGTTTTTCAGGTTTGAGTTGGAGTAGATGTCACCAGTGTAGCCACCTGAAAAATATTACATCATGCATTAAAGCATTAAAATCACAGGTTATAATGGGCATAGCAAATATTTGATTATGAAGAACATGAGCTTAGAAAAGTTACCAAAAACAAACATGCTGCTGCCATAGACAACAGCTGAGTGGTGATATCTGGGAGCAGGTGGAGTTCCAGTGGTGAAGGCTCTGAGGTGAAGTGATACACAGCCAATAAATCATACTGCAAAGTCTACAGATTTTTAATTTGCTCATATATTGAATATTGCTGTAATCATACCGACACCATGAGCAATCCTTCACATCAAAGCGGAGCAGGTCGTTCAACATGTTCTTCCTATTGGGTGACAGGAAACATACATGTAAGTGATGTGGTGTTCAGTAAGTGTAAAGGAAAGATTCAGGACTACTCACCCATTGTCTCCCCCAAACACGTAAATGGCATCCCTGTATGCCACAACAGTGTGCTTACTGCGCCTAAAACAGAGAAAATGAAGTTCAGGATGAGTGAAGACTGTAAACATGCAGTGAAGTCAGATGAATCTGCATCTTCTCTTCTTATTAGTCAACATGTTACCTTGCGCCGACAAACTCATCACACGGAGGCAGTCTTCTCCAACGATGGACAGTCTCAAAGGGGCCAAAGTTGAGAGTCAAATATTCCACGCTGTCGGAGCAACTGTGGTCGAAATCAACACTCGGGGCCACTTTGGTTGATTTACAGGACATTGTTGCTAACTCATCCAGCTAAGTCATTCCTCAAGGCCACTCATCTGCAGGGGCGTCCACAGCTAGCGCCATCGTTGAATCAGTCCTCCAGTGTGAGAGATAAATCAGTGTTTCTGACACGGCTGGTACCTATGTAGCTACAGCTAAAGTCCGCTTTATTTACGTTAGAGGATTTTAAGCTTCCGGCTAACTGTTAGCTACTAGCGATGCTAAAAACTAACACTGACTAGCTCTGGCTAGCTAGCTAGCTAGCTATCTTTGAGCCACTGCTAAACGACAAACAACAGCGAATGAGAAGTTAACGGATAGTAACTGATGTTACACTAAAATATGTCATGTATACGGCGTAATAATTAAGCTAGTGAGTGTGGTGACTAAACGAATTAGCGGCAGGGATTATGTTGTGAGGGTATTAGCCTCACAACTAAAGTTACACTAGCAAAACAACAGTGCTGTCATCACAGAGCACGTTCAGCCAGCCACGCCCCCGAGCGCGAGACGGTCTTCTTCTTCTTCTGCTGCTGCTGCTTCTTCTTCTTCTTCTTCTTCTTCTTCTTCTTCTTCTTCTTCTTCTTCTTCTTCTTCTTCTTAACTCTAGTTTAAACCGTAAACCTACGTGTAAAGGTGCATGCCGCCACCTACTGTACGGAGTGTAGAGCTTCGGGTCTCAGGTTGCTTAACAATAAATAAATAAATAAATAAATAAATAAATAAATAAATAAATAAATAAATAAATAAATAAATAAATAAAAATTACATTAATTGACCGTCCACCCAAACGAACAGGCCCCATTCCATCAGGTCTGGAGGCTGTTCTGGGTGTGGATTTAACAATTTAAACACAAAATAACTAAATTATGTATGATATATATTTAACTTAATCTCTTTATCATTTTTGCAATTCTTCCTTTCATCCATCCCAATTACTCCCCCCCCCCCCCACACACACACATGCAAACTGCCTTTCAACACCCTCAACATACAACACAATGTACCATTTGTTTTTGCTCATTTAACTGTCATGTCTTCCTGTCTCCAATTTTCACTCACTTGTCTTGTGTTGCATCACACAGTTAAAAAAAATGTGTTGTATATGCAGTAAGAGTCGTGTTATTTTCTGTAATTTTCTAATAAGCCATCAGACAGAATTTTAAATGTGACCTTGAGTTAACAACAATAACTAAAATGTGTCACAGGGTTTTTCACGGTTATTCTGAATAATGGTTTTATAACTACCTGTATAACTGTTTCTGATCAGGATACTTATGCTGGTAATGAGGATTGTTTACTTGAATAATAATAGAATATGTCATTTTTAAAGTATTCAAAAATATACAATAAACTAGGGACAGTCTTGCTACCAATACATACGTAATAAGGGTTAATAAACAGTCTCAGACACAGAGGAAGCTGTCAATTTTATGAATCAGACAGAACATTTCAAAGCATGCAATATTACGGATAACTTTCACTTTATTGTGGGGATAAAAAGATTATCATACATTTCCAAAAAAAATTGAATAGATAGGGAGGTGCATGGAGGACAAAATCAGTAAATCACAGAAATGAATTAATGACAGAATCATAAACATAAACATAAATAGAGAAATTATAAAAAAAAGCATAGAAACACAAAATAGATTAATAGAAAGGTGAATAGACACAAATTAAGAAATAAATGAGAGATACGTTGCATGAACAGGAAAGATATTTCTCAGTTTAGTTAAGATAATGACGCTGTGTAAACACATGCAGCTGGTGTTTAACACTGTAAGTCATTGTCATAGTGCCTTTCCCAATAGGATTCACTTCAGGTTGCTGACAATGAATTTTATTTTTGGCTCACTATGCACCAAAGTCCCACCGGTTCATCAGCGTGCCTGCCAAAACACCTGGCCAGGGTGAAAGCTGTTAGGCTCGACATTTAAATATCAGGAGACTTGAAAATTGTATAAGCAGAAAACTCATATATATCATATTCTATAAAAGTGTGAGTTAGAAAATTATGTTTGCTCTTGATTGCACGGTGCTGTACTTTCTTGTTTAATTCATTTGATGTTATGCATATTATTTATCAGACCTTTTTCATGACAGACATTTTGACATGTCTTGTCAGGAAAAGCAGATAATCACTACATTTGATTTGCAGAAGTTGGAAGAGGAGCGGTCGTTAATGTTTTTAGTTGCACTTTTGCTTTCCCTGGTATGACATGAAAACGTCTAAAAAGGTCTGTATACACTCACCTGTTTCTTTTTAAAGGGGCACTATGCAACTTTTTTTTCCACCTAGATTCTTGAACTGTAGGACATCTGGCGGGCGATTGGCTCTTTTCTAAAAATACACAGAGCTTTCCTCAAATGTTCACACATAAATGTAGACATTTGGCTTGAAAGTACATCTCGTGCCTCAGGAGGCGTAAGACGTGAATGATAAACCCCTTCCTTGAGTCCAGAGCTCCATCTGTTTGTTCATAGGCCCGTAAAAAAGTTGCATTGTGCACCTTTAAATAAGGTCTGATTTTGTCCTCCATAGCAGTAAAGTTGTACGTAACACTTACATTCACAATGTGTGTTTGAGCCTTTAGTCAGGATTCACATTTTAATAAATTCAATATTTCAACTTAACGGGGTGAACACCGACATTATCTCAAAGTTAAGTCCCATTTATTCTTCAAGCAACCTTAAAAACTTGGCAGGGATGGCAACTTTTTTCTCTGTATTCCATCAAAGGGCTTATAAAATCAGTCCTAACCTTGCTTGTTCACTCATCTACACCATCAGCTCACATAGAGAACAATACTCAGACTCATCTGCGTGTGGTAAACTTGTTCAGTATTCTTAGATTGTGAGGTTTAAAGTGTTTGTTTTTTTTCTCAAGCACCCATCAGATACATGACAGCGCACATTGCAAACAAGTCAATGTGGATACTTCAACAAAATGAGTCATAGGATTGAGATGTGACAGAAACCTTCAACCTTTCACGCTGTCAGCCGCACAGTCAGACATCTTTTAATACAGTCTGTGGGAGTTGAATTGGCCCCTCTCGCTCACATGTCTAGTCACCAGTTAATGATGTCTCGGACGTGGCCCCACAGCCTGGTGATCCACAGGTTGACCCCGAGTTCTGTTAAGTACTGAAGCTCCGGCATCAACATCTTACGGCACAACTTCCGATGTGCCTTGTCCACATTCTTCTTCAGGTTATAACCCATGATGGACTTCTCTCCGATTGGCTGCCAGGGCTGCATGGCCGTCTCTTGGATGCTGCCGGCCTCTACAGCGTGACCCCCCTCAATGCAGATGGAAGCCATCTCCGCGTTCCTTCTCCTGAGCTCTGCCACATCCTCAGCCATCCGCCGCAGTCCGTACGCATCCACTTTCCTCCAGAAAGTCTTGTTGAAATGCTGGTATAGCTTCCAGTCAATAGCGTTCCACTCAAGAGCCCTGGCCCTCAGCTCAGGGGTCAGTTTGGACACAGTGGATCCCTTGCGGGCATTGAGCTTGAAGAAGAGCAAGTCGTCCATCTCCCAGCAGAGGGCATCCTTCAGCAGGATGAGTGATTCCTCAAAGTACTCCACCAACATGACCAGCTGAAAACGGTCAGATATGAACTTCATTCCCTCCTCCACCCGCGGATCATCTGGCTCCAGAGTGTTGTCCTGTCCAAAGTCGAAGAACAGCAGATTCTTGAGGTAGAAAGAGTTGAAGCCGGCGTCAAAGTAGTAATGAGGGTCACGTAGAAATTCGGTCAGCTTGTCATCACCTGGTATCTTCCAGGTAAAAGGCACCAGCCGGCCAAAGTAGTGGAAGGACGACTCAAAAAGCTCTGCGGGGTCTCTTAGGATGGTGATGTAGGAGGTGTCCATAGGAAGCAGCTTGGCCACCTCAGGTGCGTTGAAGCGCATGTGATTACAGATAACATTGAAGCACATTCCAGGTCTGTAGTCTTTAACCTGGGAGCGCTGGAAGAGAGAGGGATAGAAGAAGTCATTTCTGCTGTCAGGGAAGGCAAATTTGAGCCGGTGCTTCTCTCCAAAGCGGAAAAGGATGTTGAGGAAGGTGCTGCTGGCTGTTTTGTGGGTCTTCATGAACATGATATCCACTTTCGGAGTGCAGGTCTGGCCGGTGGTTTGGTGTGAGCTGTTTGTGGCTGGTTTAGGGTGGATCTGGGACGGGCGGTGGGCACATGAGTAAGGCACTGGGACCCTACAGAGGAAAACAATCACATGATAAATGTCCGGACTGTGCTGGTTAGATCTACACTTACGCTTCACTTTACACCTTTTACTGTTCCTTCATACCCTCTTATACAAATTACTGTGGCAAATGCTCCTTTTGAAACATGGATTGCCTCATTTTAAAGAGGTCATATGATGCTACTTTTCAGGTTCGTACTTTTATTTCAGGTCCTAGTAGAACAGGTTTACATACTTTCATTTTCAAAAAAAACACATTATATTTCTCATATTTTTCATTGCCGCAGCGTCTCTTTTCAAAATGTGTCTTGAATGCTCCATTTTAGCTACAGAGTGAAACATCTCGCCTCTGTTCAATCTCTGGTGCATTACTTAACAGGCAGGATGTAGCCAATCAGAAGCAGAGTAGGGTGGGTCATGCCAAGCAAGGTAGTGTGATCTAAAATAACGCTGCTACAGCAGTAGGATCTGTGTGCCTGCTGACTGACTGGAGTGTTTATATTTTATAATAAATATATAAAAAATCCACATAACACAATAAAAGACAGGCAAATACCCAAAAATATTTTACTGGAACTTATGCTACTATATGCCGTATGTGTTACTGACGATCTTGTTTGTTCATTTTGTTCTCTTGCCATTTTAATTTAACATATTCAAGATAAATAAAATACAACTAAGTCACAAAAGATAAAGAAAAGTAGCACAACTGAGAAGGTGGAACCAGAAAAAAATGTGCATTTTTGCATGAAAATGGCTCAAATTATTTTGTTTCACCTCTAAAACACAATAATGACTGAATATGTGAGATACGGTAAGTTTGTGTGCACTGGTGTGATGAGTCTTACTCAGGCAGACTGAAGTGGACCTGTGGAGTGGAGAGGCAGTAAAGCAGGATCATGCAGCTGGTCAGGAGGGTACCCAGGACCAGGCCTTTGCACATGGACCTCCACTGCCTCCCTTTCTTGCCAGCCATGGTCCAGCAGAATCAAGGACCACCTTTATAAAAACACACAAGATAATCATTATCATCGGAGTAATAATTTTCTGACTAGCTGCCCAGATGTTCTTCTGTACTAGAAGGCACAATTACAACACTTTGAATGATTTATTAACACAGTTACTTAAGATTAAGGTGTAGTTTCAGTCATTGCTCTCTGGTTTCTGCTGGAGTGGGTACATTAACATTATAACATCTATAAGATATAAAACAATCCAATGCAATAGCCTGAAACTTTAATATACATTTCAAAAACCTTATAATGTTTGGTTTTTATTCCAAATTGTAGCAGCGACGTGTCAAATCAACAAACACACCACTCTGACTGAGAGGGAAGGACTGGATTTACATTTCGTTTGCACTAGATGCTTTCACGCTCCCTGTTATTTGGGGAGAAACAACGTAAAGCGATCCACCAGTGGCAGCTCCAAAAACCGTAATTTCTTGCGTGAAGTGCAGTGCTGTCATCAAGCGGACCATAATTTAAGGATGCTGGAGGATATTTACCCTCAGGGAGGAACATTGTCAGTGTTTCTGACACAGTTCCACACTGAACATCATTTCACTTGGCTCTCGGCTTCATAAACATTTTAAACACACGGTGGAGTTAAATGGTACGGTGAGCTACAAAATGACATACTTACAACCTGAAATGATGAACCCCGTGTTACTCAGCTGCTCCATTAAGTAAATAATGCATTACTGTTGAAAGTGATATTGCATTCCCCCCCCCTGCAGACTGCAGTAAGACGAGCTACCTGCTGACTCAGCTACACCAGAAACAAAGTGACACTCGCCACCTGGAAGTTGCAGCATTATGTGACCCAGTGTGACCCCAATACAGACCAGAATCTGAGGAGATGTACTGAACCCACATGTAGGTCAACACCGTTTGGCGACAATCTCAAGTTTGTGTAATGTTTGTTTTTGAATCAGTTGTGTTACAACCTGTCTGAGAGTCAGATCTCAGTAAACGCGTTCTGAAGTTTTTTATAAATATTTATTTTTTCTGCACAATCAGCAAAGTTTCTTTAATGTTGTTCTTTAGTTTCTATCAGCGAAAAACATCCTGAGCAGGCGTCATCATGAGAAGAATGCATTTTTACATCATTGTTTTTCAAATAAATTACTTATTTCGACGGTGTGATGTTGTGTTTGGGACACTTTCCCTCCTCTTCTGTTCGAGTTAACACATGAAGTTAGACTACTCATATCTCTGTGATCATGTTTGTGAATCACACTCTGGATAATAAATGAATCCATGACGCACTGTGACTATGATAGCCGGTTTTAAATCCCAGTCTAGTCTTAAGTGTGGTGTCTGTATTCTTGGTGTCCAGTGTGTCATTTAATATTCATTTTTGGATTTAGTCCAGATTTGGGTTGAGGCTTGAGATAGATGTCGTCAGACTTCATGTTGGCTTGAGTTACTGCGTGACTCGGTCCTATGAACCACAGAGTTATGCTTTAGTTTCGGTCTTATTGACTCTCCAAACACGGCTATTTCTGCTCTTTGTCTGGACTCTGTGAAGGAGCTATTATGGTGGCATGTGAGAGGGCTTTCTCTCGGCCATCAGAAGCCCCTGTGTTGGGAGACATTTGAGGAGAAGGTGGAACAGTTCAGCCTGCAAATAGAGTGAATTGTAAGTGACATTATTTTTTTCTGCTGTATGAAATAAACTCCAAAACCTGAACTTTGAAAGCTTGTTTATACAACTGTTTGCTCAAGTTTACCCCTGAAAAAGAACCATATAACCTCAGAGTATGACCTTGTGGGATGTATAATAGTGTAGCTTCATCTATTGTCCTGAAATATTCTCAGCTTTCAAACATCAGGAGTTCTCACAGCCAATGTCAAGGCTCACATTTAGCCTGGAAATGATTAGCCTGTGTTTTGTATGGCTGCACTGAGCCCAAAGACGCATTGTTCTGGAGTAACACTGTTTAACAGAGTAAACAGAGGCGATTACAGAGCTGAGGGTGTTGGTAAGTCTAACAATCTTCTAGCATTTAGTGATAAAGACTATTATCAATATTATAAAGCACAGGGAAGAGGATTTCTTACCTTCATTCATGAATTAAAAGAGAAACTAATGGCTGTGTTTCTTGTCCAGCAGCATCGTGTTCCTTCCTTTGCATCCACTTCCAGGTGACGAACACAAGTCGATCTCCCTCCTGCAGCTCTTCTTATGTCTGATCTTGACATAACACATGCTGTTATAGAACCAGCACAGTCCCGCGCTCCCCTTATCACATGTCCACGGCTACGGAGCTCATTCATCTGGTTGCTGCTCCTCTTCTCCTCTTTCTCTCTGCAAGCCCACACCTGATGCCTCAGGCCACCTGTCACCGCCAACCCCCACCTCAACTTCCAATTCCAAAACTGATCTTGCTGAATAAAGCACTGGAGGGAGGCTCATTTAGCCACCTGTGACGTCAGGGCCTCTGTCAGGGGACATGCACTTGTCAGTGAGAGTAAAAAAAAAAAAAGAGAGAGAGAAGGGAAGGGAGGAAGAAGGGAGGGAGGGAGGAGAGAGGCTGTACAGTCCCTATTCTGTGTCTACATACAGAGGGCTATTGAGTGTAGACACTGGAGTCTGAGCTGCAAGCTGATAGGAGGGGCGGAAAACAGCATAAAAAAAGAAAATGCAGAAACAGCACAAAGGCTCTAATTGTACCACTTGATCAAGACGTCTCTGTGTCTGTATTGTTTGAAATGCTTATGTAGCATTAGTGTCTATAGATGCTGTAGGAGGAAATATACACATATTTTAAAGCAAAAAAGAATCACACATTTTCTTTACATACTGAGCGGCCTGGAATTCTATGCAGCTATGCTGCATAAATTATTGAGATTATATTTTTTTCAGTTTTTAAGTGGTCAGTCTTTGTCCTCCCAGTCTTTTCCTGCAATTGTTTGCATTTATTAATCTATGAATATTCTAACTCTGGGTCCTGTAGGCGACGACATACAGTAAACTCTTGGGAACCTGCCATTCTCAGTACAACCTCTTGTGCAGGGCAAGCACAGACATTTCAATAGAGAAAGAGATGAACAATCAAACGAAGGGTGACAGTCTATTTGACTCTGCTCGGCAGGATGTAGCAATATGTGGTCATAACGCTCCATCAGTTACAGTACGTGTGAGCTCTGTCTCTCTCCACACTGTGACCCCGATTCATGCGAGGCACACTGCCATTCGTGCCGCTCATCCCACACTCGTCATGCATCCAGCGCCACACTGCTGCTTTTGTTGAGCAGGGAGGCGGCCTTGCCTGCAGGGACCCAGAGTGCCAGGCTGAGACCCGGACCGGGTGGGCATGCGTGGAATGCAGATCAGGGTGAGAGGGGGCAGGGAGTGTCACAAACTGAATGAGGAGATTGAGGAGAGCAGGGCATGACTGGCCTGGCCTTTGGCCCGCCACCGTCACAGCAGCATCTTCAGGAGGGCAGAGGGGCTTCAGCTCCTTCGTCATCAACGCCCACCGCCCATGTGTGGACACATCAGTCAACACGACCCGCCAACAGCAGCACAGTAGTGACCTCAGCCTCTGCCTACGGCACAGATGTGGACAAAATGGGCCTCTTGGGACACAGGCCTACTGTATTCCAAAGTCTGTGGACATCTTTTCTGATCCATACACAGCTGTGGGAAATGACTTAACTGCTATTTAGAGACTTATGCTCGCTGGAAGCATAATTAATCCTCAGTTATGATGAAAGACAAACAAGAATAAGAGGTCTCAACTTCACTACCAGCTGCGACAGCTTCAGCTGGTTATGTTTTCAACCAGTGATGGAAGCTAACTATGTACAATTTTGAGAACCCTGTACTTCTCCTGGTATTTCCATTTTCTGCTACTTTATTCCTCCACTCGTCTACAATTTGGAGTCAAAAACTGTACTTTGATTTTATATTTATTTGATTACTTTAGTTACTCTGTACATTTAAAATCGATTTATTTTATTGGTATTCTGATAACCAGAAAAACACTGACATGGGATCCAATAACTGACCAAGTTATCGGATCATCTGTCATATAAACAAATGTTTAGTTAACTTTTCCTTTTGATATCTGAAGTAAATTAGACAAAAATGTTTTAGGATCTGAATACGATACATTTCACTCAGGTATGACTTTTGGGCACTTTTAACAACACTGCTTGAGAGTCTGTGCGTGTCATCAAGGCAAAATGTGGTGTTGGAGACACGTGATGTAGCAGAACAAGCACAGAAGCAGTTTTTAGAGTTTGCCAGATTTTGCAGTCACAGAACTCTACAGGCGTGTAGATGTTAGAATGAGGGCTGACTCAGAAGATGAGCAAGGGGGCCAAAATTTGGTGGGTGCCCACACAGAAAAACTATACGCCCCTGACCTACATTTGTTCTGATGCAGTCATGAAACTTGGGTGTAGCTGACCCATCTGTCCTGAGAACTCATGTCTTTCAGTAGTAATCACTACTCATGAGTCTGAGCATCATCAAAATGTTGAGTGTCATTGATGGTGTGATTCCACTGCAAGAGTCTCTAGTTTGGTAACTGTTTTAAGGTCACAGGTTGTCTCTCATAGCCAGACCTGGAACAGTGTCTGGGGAAACTTATTAGTTTGCATGTGGGGAGGTGAGCCCTGGCATTAAAGTGGCCAAGTTCCAAGCTAAAGAAAAAGCTACAGCTGCTAGCATGTTTACGTTTGTGCCATTAGCAATGAAGTTATTCGAGAGTAATTTGCAAGCTTGGAGGCCGTTTCAGTGAAAGTCGTAAGTTGTGTTTTTATTTTAAAATACAGGCCATTTAAAGTACAGATCTTAACATAGAAAGAAATATCTTGCGTAATGTAGAACAGTACATACAAACAACATCAAAGCAAACACTTTTACATTAATAATTACAGGTTAGCATGTTCCACATCCTGCATTTCATGTTGGAATTATGCAGCAGTCACTGCACCGACATCACGGTGCAGGTAGCTCACTCACAGGTTTAATGACACGTCAACCTGTAACGCGCTCTACCTCAGGAAGATAAATAAAGTCAGTCTGACAAATACATCAGATGATTCACTTTCTGGTCTTTTTCTTCTTTGATTTCTCAGCATCATCATGGGCTTTCCTCTTGGCAGCCAGCTTGTTAGCCTGTAAACAGAGAATGAAAAGAGTTCAGAGGTCAGTGAACTCTTGGGGTTCATCGCCGGGCTTGAATTTAACTCTATACATAGCAGTTAAACATTTAAACATTCTCAGCCCGAGATAAGATGCCTGAACCCGAAAATAAAGAATCCTTTGTTAAGAATGTATGAATGTTATCCGAACTAACAGTCTTATCTACTCATGAATCCAAAATCAATAACAAAATGGAGCATACCTCTCGGACTTTTCTCTTCTTTCCGAACATGATTTTGTCGTAGAGGTACTTCTCTTTTTTCTTCATCATCATGATGGCGAGACGTTTCTCCTCTGCTTTCTCCTCCTGGTCCAAGCGTGCTTTGTCTTCCACCTTCATCTTGCCAGGCGTCACCTTGACTTGCAGAGACTAAAAACAGATGAGACATGAGTTGAGAAGGATTTTGTCTACAACTCTCGTTCGTAGAAACAGGAATAAACAGAAAAGTGTTCAAACATCTCTTACCTTGCCCTGAGATTTTTGCTTCTCCATCTTTTTAAGATTCTTCTCGTCTGCTTCTTCCTCGTCGTCGTCATCGTCATCTTCCTCTTCCTCTTCGTTGTCATCATCTTCCTCCTCTTCATCATCTTCATCATCTTCATCCTCCCCATCTTCCTCTTCTTCCTCATCCTCCTGTTCTTGGGCTTTGACAAAAATAAACCATGTTAATGATTTGGTCGTGGTCTCTGGATTTACGAAGCCTGTACAAAATTATGCCTAATGAATTGTGCAATAAAGTCGTGAGACAAAAACTTCAACATTCAAATGAAAATGATAAATAAGGTGAAAGGTGTCTGAAAGGTGAGACGTTAGAGGTATATAGAGGTTTGTACCAGGTTTTTCTCCTCGTTGTAAGGCCATTATCTTCAGCTTTTCGGGTGGCACATAGTCTCCGTCCTTCTCCTCCACAAATGGAGAGAGGTGAGGCGGCAGAGTCACTCCAAGGAAGTAGTCCTCCACGGGCAGGAGGATTTTGGCATTGACACAGTCATAGACCCACTGAGGCTGGATGTAGTACCTGAAAAACAATTAGCATTTTAGTTAAAGCTATGAAAATAAACCTCTTATGGATACAAATAATCAGCACCTCAGCATGATAGAAGTGAGGTGACTCTTTACAATTGCAGAGCAGGATAAAGAAAGAGGGCAGCATGACTCTCACAACAGCTAAATGGATACTACTAACACACTGGAGGAAAAATACCCACCTCCTTATGAAGAATGGACTACAACAATGGCACAGCTAGCTGCCTACAAGAGGGTGACATACTCCCACCTGGACTAACTGGATCAATATGTGTTTACTTGGAGCCCTTGTACTGACTGGCTGTAAATGAATGGTTGCCTTGAATGCTGTTAATGATTTATTGTGCTCATCTGTCGAGAAGTATCAGTGTGGTGGTCCATGTTTTTGTGTATTTTGTTTTGTTGTTTCAGTTCTGTTTTATTACTCAACTCATTTAATAAATATGGAGGGAGTAAATCTCCGGCCGTGGTGGCTCCCAGATTGAGTGAATTGATCTCTCCCTGTCTGTATTATTTGTGTGTTAAATTTCAATAAAAATGTACTTTACAAAAAAAAAAAAGGAAAAAGAAAGCAACATGTCGAACATGATGAAGAACAGGGTTTCATTAAGGTGACACAGAGAGAGATGACTCTGAAAGGATGCTTTGTGGACCCTGTGCTGATGTAAAAGGAGAGCTGAGCACAATCAAGCAGCACAGACTTCCTGTAGAGTGCGTTCAGAAATGCACTGTAGATCTAACTGGTATAAAAGTGGTGCACTCAACATGTCTGAAAGAAAAGAAATATTTTAATACAATAAAAACCAAACGTTTCTTTACCTGTTGATGTACTGTTTGTCGATGTTGGGTCTGTCAGCGATTTGATGTGTGATGGTCTCATCTGTCACCTCGTATGTGCTGCCAATGCACACAGATTTGTCCCAGGACACCTCGCCACCAAAACACCTGTAGGGCACAAAACATTGAGAATGGATTTAAGTTTAAAATTGTTCGGGTTATTATTTCTGCTCGTCCTGTGACTCTTACTGCAGCGGCTCTCACTCACCTGATGACAAAAGCCAGCGACTCTCTGGGCACTTCTCTGTTGAGGAAGAATTTGAGACCCTGGAACAGATTTTTCTGAGCCTCAATTAGTTTCTGTTCCTTTTCCATGGTCTCCATCTTTTCCATGTCCTCCTGATGAAAAAGCATCAAGGAAAACATTTAGTGATATTTCTGTACAGGTTTTGTTCAACCCTCATGAATAATGGGCCACAAGACAGCATGACTAAATTCAAAAAACACTTTCAAAAAAGATGATGGCAGCATATGAAGCAACTTTCCTGCGCCTCAGAAACAAAAAGGCATGTCTGACAAATACCACCATGCTTCTGTGCTTAGAATTTCTCTTACAAATGTCCTCTGTAATTTGACATCCACAACAGCAGGGGGAGCTATGAATCAACTGCAACACAACAGGTGGTTGAGTCATGACAGAGCAGACAGACCAGCTGATAAAAAGGTTTCTGGGTTCCTGACAAAGTGTCTGTGATGAAACAGGGCTAATAGATGGGAACCTCAAACCATTTGGACAATACAAGGTGAGATAGCATGGTGAGAAACATGTCGCCCTTAGCAACCAAACACAAAGCTGCAATCCCCCAGTCTCACACCTCAGAAATGGCTCTACTCCTCTAGATAGAGGGATATGCGACCTCTCACCTCTGCCCTCAGAGACCAATTAGGTTATCAACTGTTGTTTTTCCTGCATGCAATGATGACATTTCAAAAAATATTGACGATTTACAATGCTGCCGGCATTCTGGAAGTAAAAAATAAGCGTGACATCTAAAACAACAGTGCATTTAACTGCGAGTCCCGTCCTTCTGTACAGACAAACTTTCAGCCCTGTTACTCAGCTGCTGCTACTTCTACTGCCAGCTTGGTGGTAGAACAATGCCCACCAATGCCATGTTTGTAGCTTTTACAGAAAGGCAATATTCCAGTGTTGGAACACTCTCCTTAAAGTCATCTCATGATAGCGGTATTTTATTTTCAGTGTATTCAACAGACAGTGTGTGAAATTTAGTTTTCTTACCCCCTCAGCAGGAAACTGGTCGAGCTCAGCCTCCTCTTCCTCCGCAGAAGAAACCACCCGCGCCAGACTGGCACTCAGTGCTGACAGTTTCTGCACAGCCAAAAAAAACACAGGATTCGATCAACAATCCCTGAGAAGCCTTTCCCAATAACACAAGTTTACATTAATGTACTAGTCATATAGAGCATGTCCTGAATTAGAGCACAGTTTTAAAAACATCAGCAAAAAACAACATTTTGTATTTTAAGATCAGTGAGTCGTATAATGTTCCTGTTACTCTGGATATTCAACAGATGTCACTGATGAGACGCCATTTTTCAGTGCCATCATGCCATAAAATAATATTCCACCTGCCCAAATTTTAATGAGGTCACGGCAGAAATATGGGTAAATAAAAACTGAAACCATCTGTGTGATTAGATACCATTAGAGGTATGAGTGAGTGATTTAACAGAATCATTTGAAATGCTTCAAGACTGAAGAACCTCACCTCTAAGTAGCTTTCTGAATTCATGGCGTAGTCTTCCTCATCCTCTTCCTTCAGCTCTGACTCTGATTTACTGTCCAGCTGCAAAAGAAGTAAAGATATTAACAGAGTACAGGTGTGCAAACATGTAACCAAACAGTCATAAATACCTATTGCAATCATACAGCATCACTATTTAGAACTCCAAATCATGAAACCTGGAATCTTACTGAAATCTGTCACAATCTGTCTTTCTTAAAAACTTTAGAATACATTCACATAGCATAGAATGTGATGCAACCATCACTATAAAACTGTAAAACTGAGTCCAGTATACCTTTGGTGGGTAGATCAGGTTGAGGGAATGGTAGAGTCTGAAGTTGACGAACCCCAGCAGAGTGGTGTACATTTCTGTGAAAGTCGCCATTACTCTGTAGTCGACATCTGTTGGGTGCTGAAAGAGCAAACAAAATTAATTAATCTGAATCTAACTAATCGTAAAAATTAATAACATTAGTGCAAACATTTACAGTAATTTATAATCCCTGGAGCACACAAACAGCTCTGGGCAGTCAGTGAACTAATCTCAACAGTCATTCACGCACAAAAAAAGGAGAAACATCAAATATGCTGAAAGAGCTGTGTCAACCTTCAGTGAAATCCCATGAAACTGAAAAAGTGACTGCTTCAGTCTAATCCCTGTGGACAACACTTACATCATGAGAGAACTGATATGGCACCAGCCATGTAATGAGCTGTCCCATCGCCTCAGCCTGGTAATATATTCCCTTGATGGAGATGAAAACCTAGAAAGGATCATATAAGAGTCATTACTGAATGAACTCAAAACATATCAATATACCCTCAGACCAGCGTTTTATTTAAATTTCAAACATAGTTGTTGTATAGCGTGAACTGTCACCTTTCTGAGACCACGAGATGCGATCACAAAGTTCATCCACTCCACAGTGAGGCGTCTGCACAGCTGGATCGTCTGAACGTGACATTTTCCCGTACGGGCGAAGGTAGAGAAGAGGAAGCACATGCAGAGGGCATCGTCGATATCACGGAGGGCATCGATGAAGGAGGGGTACCTGCCATAACAAAAGAGAACCAGTTAGGCAACACAACTCAGTATATTGTGAAATACAATTATTATTATTTTTTTTAAGGATAACAAGTTTCTTAGTGCATTAGAAACTCCAAACATTTTAGAAAATGCATTTCCCTCAATTCTCAGTGATTTCTTTTGACACTCTAATTTGACGTCAGATAAGCTCAACAATGCCCTCACATGTCGAGTGTGAAGAATAACACCGTCTCACCTTTCTTTGATGATGTGGTCCAATTTATAGGTGGGCTTGTTCTCCTTCAGTCTCTCCACAGCAGACCACTCTGTTTTTCCATAAGCCCTCTTAAGTTTGCGTACAAATATCTGTAAATATAAAACATTGACATTTAGGCGGTAGTCATGTTTTAAATCATCACTGCAGATAACAAATTACATTTACAGATGGCAAAAGAAAACCATTTTCAACCAACAACGATTCTCAGACACAGACTAATTTCTATTTGGTTAAAAAATATGTCTGTGATACCTTGTAGGCTCTGAACTTGCCAACGATCGGCTCGTGCAGCAGAAAGCGGATGTCTTTGACCAGGTAGAAGGTCCTCGCGGCAGTAGAGCCCTTGTTAACCTTCTTCTTGTGTTTGGGCTCGTGAGGGTAGATGCCTTTTAGGATGCACAGTCGTCTGAAAAATCAGAATGAGATCAGTTATTTACATATCCAGCCTGATAAAGGCGGGATCAGAGTTGTATAAAGTACAAAAAAAATCATACATAAGTAGATTTATTAAAGTCATTATACATATATTAATACAACTGCAGATAAATTAATTTACATATGGGCTGCTTTGGCTCTGATTGGAGTAAAAAGTACAATATTTTCTTACAATATGTAGTGGAGTGTAAGTTTAAAGGAACAGAAAGATCAAGTAAAGTAAAAGTACCTAAAAATAGTACCTAAATACAGTACTTGTGTAAATGTATTTAGTTACATTTCATTACTGGGTGGGATTAACAAAATCTTGGGAACACGACACGAGTATAATGCAACATAACTCATCAGCATCAGATTACAGCTCCTAAATGACACAACAGTTTACAACCTTGAGTGAAGTAAGATAGTTAGCTCATCTGTTGAATTGCTGTTAGCTACGTGCACCTCAATTGTCACCGGATTGTAGAATTATTTAAAATCACACAACCATGTAACAAGCACCGTGGCAGCATTAACGTACCTGAAATCAGGGAGGCTGAGCGATAACTTCTTGCGAGCTTTGTTTCTGGTGATATAGTTGGTGGCAGAGCCCCTCTCATACTGAAAAACAGAGACAGACGAGCACAGCACACTCTCAGCAACAATATGACTCCAATTCACATTCAGGTTAAGTCGCTTTTCGGAGCTCAAACACGCTGATTTCAGAAAAACAAACTTCAGCTAGCTCCGTTAGCTAACTAGCTAACCATGTTGCTACATCAGTTAAAGTGCCTCAGCCTGACATTGACTCGACGTCAACACTCACCTTCTTCTTCTGAAGACCCCCCATTTACAAAATATATGTGATCTTCCACACAAGCTCAGGAAAAATACAATTATCTACAAGTTAAGATGCTAACGGGCGAACACAACGCTCGCCACCGACAGCAGCAGCAGACGCACGTGTCGTTTGACATGCGCAGAGGAGGCGGTGCTAACAGTAATGAGGACCCAGAAGAGGAGTCGTCCGTGTGTCCGCCTGTACAAAAAGAAAGCAAACAAACAACCCTGCTGGAAAAACCAGCATAGACCAGCACCAAAACACAACATATGCTGGTCTTGCTGACCAGTCACTAGCAAGACCAGCATATGGTGTGTTTTGGTGCTGGTCTATGTTGTTTTTTCCAGCAGGGAAGAAAAGCCCACAGTGTTATTTTAGCATTTCTTGTACATTAGTGCACACACACATTAGTTTTAGTATATCTTAAGTTTGCCTTAATTTGCATTGTATGTTATTTAAGATTAATATGACAATACAGACACTACAGGGACAATATAGTCATATTACCTTTTAGTCATTCAGTTTTCTTTGCAAATACGGTGCTAGAATAATAGATAAAAAAAAAAGTTTATTTGATTTTTGTTTCATAATACAAAACAAACAGTTGAAATACAAGACATTTTTCTTTTCCATGCTAAAATGGATGAGCAAATTTTAAGGAATGGTTTGATTTTACTTCTTTTAAACTGAAAGCCTGTCTTTTCATATCAGGAGAGCAAATGAGCGCCATGTGTTGGACCTTGCTGTCTTACTCTTGTATGATTTTTCACATGACAAACGCGGCCTGTCATCAGTTTTTGATGTATTCCTGTTCGATTTGATCCCAAATAACCAGAACAAAGGAACCACACCTTGTATTTCAATTAGAATTTTCTTATTTTAAAACAAGAAAAGATATTAAAACACTTTTTGTCTAGTAATACCCATTTCTGAAAAGATACACCGACCCTATAGAATAAAAATATTTCCAGTCTTCTTCCTGTCCAGTCTTTCTTTCCAAAAGTGCAGCCTAAAAGTCTCAAATGTTGACAAAATGAGTTGCAGAATTGTAAGCATTGTATTGAGACGAACCATCTAGAGACACCCTGAAGCTGTACAATCATCAGAATAAACTGACATAAAATAAAATGCATGATTCAACCACATCCGAGCCCCACCCCCTTCTCCCCTGCCCCTCTCTCCGGCTGGTGTCAGGGATGCTTGAGTGAGATGCAGATTGGAGCTGAGCAGCAGCAGAGGGTTAGAAAAAAACAGTGAGACCAAACAAAGAGACAGAAAAACA
This sequence comes from Diplodus puntazzo, assembly GCA_963678695.2. Lineage (NCBI taxonomy): Eukaryota > Metazoa > Chordata > Actinopteri > Spariformes > Sparidae > Diplodus > Diplodus puntazzo. Next base: position 32,068,830 of record OZ023159.1, on the reverse strand, counting down.
GCAAAATAGGATTTTCTAAGGACATCTGCGGATATGTGTGAAGGATCTCGGTTCGTCACGGGTCTACGTGACTTTGTAAAGGAGTATTTTCTCAGTTTCTGGGATTATGAGACACCGAAAGTGATGGTGGTTAAAAACAGAACTCTTGGAGTCATATACAGAGGCGTGCAGTTTCTTGTAATAACCTATTTCATCTGGTAAGCTCATGTTTGTGTACTTGCATGCTCACTGTATGTGGTAAAAGGGACAATCTATGACAGTGAAAGGCTTTGGTAACTTCACTTTGTTTATATTTCAAGCTGTTTTGTTATCAGATGTGCCGTGTGTTAGTTTAAAGCTTCTTTTAGCAGGTATGGTGAGGTATTTATTGTTATTTTGACAGCAATATGTTTTTCTGTGCTAAAGGGTGTATAAACATAAAAAAAATGCATTGTGGCTTTAAATTCTCAAACCCATAAATTGCGTTTTTTTGGAGAGGAAATGCTCCTCATTTGCAATTAACTGGAGACAAATAAACAGCATAATTGATGGAAACACATTGATGTCAAGACTTATGATTGGGTGTTTGTCCATTATCAGGCATGTAACTTGAACTGAGGAGAGCAGTTTCTTTAAACATCTTATTCTTCCAATGGTCTGATTACTTCAAATCTTAAACTATTATTGAGATTGGCTGTATTGAGCTTTATGATGGAAGTGCGTCATCTTTTCTTTCGTCTCTCAGCTTCAGCAGAGAGGGATGAACTGATTCAGGGGTAATCTGATGCCTCCGATTCAAACTGACGTCACGACACAAAATGTGATATTGGGTCTGTCTGTTCTATCACCCTGAAGGTACGTCTTCATAAGTCAGAAAGCCTACCAAGAGAGTGAGACTCGTCCAGAGAGCTCCGTTTACACGCTCATGAAAGGCACAGCGGTTCATGGAGACGACATCTTGGACACTGTGGAGTACGCTCGACCGTCAGAGGTGAGTTCAGAACAAACGCTGCAGCACCACCAAGGATGTTTCACCTCTTTTACCTTGACAACAGCGTTGTGTAACCCGGACTGACTTGATAGCACTTTTGCTGCATTTCCCTCACAGGGCGGTGATGTGATTAGTACAATATTGAGAAGAGAAGTCACGTATGATCAGAGTCAAGGAACCTGCGCTGAGGTGAGAGGTCATCAAAAGCTTTGCAGACACGTAAACGCCTGTTTTCTCTCACGACTGAACATCTGTCTTATTTCACTTCAGCATTTCAATGTCGCCAATGCCAACTGCACGAAAGACTCCGACTGTGTCAAAGGAGAGGTTGACTTTGATGGCCATGGTACTGTTTTTCATTCCTCACAAAGTCTTTCTTCAAGCTTGTTTGGTTTGTATTTCATCACATTTGTTTTAAACATTATTTTTTTGCAGGCAGAAGAACGGGCAAATGTGTCCAGTACTACAACCACACCTTCAAAACCTGTGAGATCCAAACCTGGTGTCCTATTGAGGAGTACGCTGTAGTACGGTAAGGTCGATGATGAAATAACTCTCTGCCAAGTCGGTCGGTCAAGTTCAAGTCAGGTTAAATATCCAAACCCACAGACAAGAGTTCCACATCTGGGATATAAAAACTACAGAAAGTTGTTAAAGTTGTAAAGCTGTTACCTGGTCAGACATTTATAATATTTTAGACAGGCAGAGTGAGTGTTGGCATGAAGTTTGATTGATATCAACGAGAGGTATAAATAGCAAGTTTCATCACGATACGATGTTTTATCGATTCTTTGGACAATGATGTGATTTTTGTCGACATCACAAAGTCGACAGAACACGTCTGTTACCATTTTCTTGGCCTGAAACCAGCTGAACGGCTCTGATTATTTGGTGTCTTCAACAGAGAACCAGCATTAGTGGAGGCCATCAATTTCACAGTGTTCATCAGAAACTCCATCCACTTCCCCAAATTTAAAGTGCTGAGGTACACACACGCACACACACACTGAAGCCAATGCTTTTGGACGTCAGCAGATGATCTCAAGAAAAGGCTCTTGTTCTTGTCTTTTGCAGGGGAAACATCAAAGATGTTTCAAACAAGCGTGACAGGCAGAAATATCTCAATAAGTGTCACTACCACAAGGAGAAGGAGCCGTACTGTCCGAACTTCCGCCTGGGCTTCATCGCACATCAGGCGAAGGAGAATTTCACTGAGCTCTGCAGGACTGTGAGTATAAGATCAACACTGCAACGTGTGCTAATGTTTCGATTCATGATGATTTCTGATTTAAAAAATGCTGAACAAGACTCCTTCTTGTATTCAATCTTTCACTGAAGTGGACAAACTGAGCAGCGACTTCTTCCACCTCTGTCTGTTTTGTTTTGTCAGGGAGGAGTTATAGGAGTTTTCATCAACTGGCAGTGTAACCTGGACATCGATCCTTCAAACTGTAAACCAATATACGCCTTCCGTCGTCTTGATCTCCGAAAGGATCAGGCCAACTCTGGTTACTATTACAGGTGAGCTCCCAACACCCAGCACTGACTTTTTATTGTTTAGCATTCAGCATTCAACCTGGCGAGTTACCTGCACTCATGATTTCTGTATAATTCTCCAGGTTTGCCAAGTATTACAGAAAGGATGGGGTAGAGTCTCGGACACTTATCAAAGCCTACGGCATCCGTCTGGACGTCATTGTTCACGGACACGTGAGAGCATTCTCCGTCATCATTACACTTCACTTTCATCTCACTCTGGTGACTTTTGTTATACTGTTTCATTTTGTTTTTCAGGCTGGTAAATTCAGCCCCATCCCGACCATCATCAGCACAGTAACGGCTATGACTTCTGTCGGGATTGTGAGTAATCGCAACGTTAGTGTCTTGAGACTCTGAAGTGGCAGATATCGCTTTCTCCAACACAAACTGTTGTTTTCTTTACTTTCAACCCTCCAGTGCACCATTATCTGCGACTGGATCATGCTGACGTTTATTGACAAGAATGAAGTCTACAGTGACAGAAAGTTTGATGAAGTGAGTAAATGGCATCATGTTTTCAACATCAACACAAATGGTCCTTTTTATTATTAATTTATTTAATTATTTTTTGTGTACCTTAAAAGATCTTGAATGGTAAAAAGGTAAAAGTCTGCACCAATGGAAGCTTCTTTCTCCCACAGAAAACACAGCTCTTAAAACGCCTCATCAGTAGTCCTGATCTGTAATTCAGATACTTCGTGACATCACATATTTCTGCATAATTGATACCTAGCAGCTAGTTCGGAGCAGTAAGGATTAATTAAGCAAAGCTGCTCTGTTGTTAGCGGTGCTGGCTCAGACATGTGCGAGCTGACCAATCAGAGCAGACTGAGTATTCAGGAGGAGGAGCCAGAAGCTAAAACGGAGGGTCTCAGACACTATGAGAAAACTCATATGTGTTTTGAGCACTAAAGCATGAATGGATCATGGATTTCACTGTGAGGGACAATCAGAGTTTCAGCGACAGTCCAATTTCCTGAGTGCCTCGTCTCAGCGCCTCAGGGAGTCTGCTAAAATAAACCAAAACAACCAGCTTGCAGCACAGCACAGAAGATCAACAGAGCCCCTCTAATGCATCATGCTGTGTGTCTTTTTAAGGAAAAGCTTTTACTGGATAATCCAAATGTGTTTTTATTTAGATCTGTACAGGCCTTTTTCACACCGTAAAATTTAAAGACGGCTGAATGCAGTTTAGCTGCTTTGGTTTCGGGGCTCACTGTCACACTGTCAGGGCTTACTGGGACACTTGAATAGAACAAAGCAAGCACATTTGTACTGCACCTTTCAACAACAAATACAGTCAAAGAGCTTTATGTGATGGCATTAAGAAGACAACCAGAAGACAATACAATAAGGGACATTTAAAAAAGGATTTAAAAACAGTAAAATAAACCTCACCGGTCTGTTTCTCTGTGCCCTAAATGATTTTACCACTCTGAATGTGGTGCATCTTTGATTGTCTCTGCAGAATGATGATAAATAAACTGTAAAACATATTCAGGGGCTGTTAGTGAAGAATATCTGTCCTCTGCAGATTATCAAGGAGCCCCCGGTGCCCATTTCCACAGAGCTCAGCTACATCAACAGCTTCGGCTCAAACCACTCAGACCTGTCAGAAGGCGTACCGCTGTGACATCATCACGGTTGCCTCAGTCTTCGCTGGACAAGAGTGTGGACTCTCCTCCGTCAGCTGGCTGCGGCAACGACGGCGACTCCTCAGGTTGTCGGCTCAGTTACGGACTGCCAGCGGTCGCTACGCTGTTTTTAGTGGGAACATAAACTGTCAGAAAGCATCCTGTGAAAGACAGCCAGTCCTCCAAAGTCTCTGCCCGAGCAGTGGATTCTGTTCATATATCATCTCAAACCTTGATGGACTCCGACTGTACAATCTCTCACTTGACATGACTTCAGAACACACTAAGAAAATGTGTTTATTGTGTCAGTTTCATAGCAGAAAACATATTTGAGTAATGAAAAGAATTACAAACCATTCAATCAATGCCCATTCTGTCAATGTATTGTAATAAATATCCTCTATTATCTCAAGTTTGTGACATGAACAGAACAAAATCGGCCTTTGCTCTTATAAATCTGCAACATCACATACGTAAAAGTGCACATCATGTTTGAAGGATCTGAATATTCACATCCATTTGCTTCATCCTTTAACCTGACATAACTGGAGGTTACAGTAGGAAGCGGCCAGGAGACGCACGAGGAGAGCAATGAGCAGTAATCAAATAACGCCAGCATTTCAACCATAAAAGGGTTTCTCTAACAAGATTGTGGGGAAGTGTGAATCCATCTGGATGCCTGAGAGCAATACAAATGTCAGCGGTGAAGAAAGGCTGAAGACTCGAGTCTAATGGATCGATATCTGACATGATGGATGGAGGAGCACGATGTTCAGTGACATGTCTGCGTGGAAATGCTGTTTATGACATGTAAAGAGTGGGAAACGAGCGTCGACTGACTGTATTGAGAGGCGAACACTTGAAAATGTAAAGAGTTCAGTCACAGGCCCTCTAAGTGCTCTCATTCCTTCGTTCGTACATGTTCAGTGTGTGTGTCAGGGAAGGAGCTCCAAAGAGACAATCTAATTGTGCCTCAGTCTGAAATGTGATTATTTGTCTAGGAGACACCCATCCGCAGGCAAAGTGAGTCATCTGAGGGGCAATGAGGTTAAAGTGAGGGAGGTGCACGGGTTAAGACCACTGAGGTTCACACTAACCACCAAATGATCCTCACATATAACAGTAAAAACAAGTATTCATAACCAGCCAGAAACATCCAGTGTTTTCTTATCATCAGTGTAAAAAATGCTAAAATGTAAAGACTGTCATCAGAGGAAGACTTAAAGGGTAACTCCACCAATTTTACTATTTAAAGTGTGTTTACAGCTCTTGAGGAGAACTACTGTATAAGTGGGATAAAAACAATTGTGTAAAGCCTTTCGTAGCTCCGGAGGAAGCTGCATGTAATCTGATATATTGCCTCCAGTGATGTCACTCAGTGGCTAAGTTGCATTGTGGGTAATGTAGGCACCATGTCTTGAGAATAAAGAAGAAATTGTGGAGCACTCTGTAGTGAGTGAAACTGTGTTCGAATGCAATGTTAAGACACTTTTTTCATACTTGGCACCAACGTTACTCACAATGCAACCTTAACAGGAGTGAAATCACTGGAGGAAATTTATCAGATAACATTGCAGCTTCATTTTGGAGCCACAAGAGACTTTATACTACTAATATGAGATCATGTACATGTTACTCGTGGCCAAACAAAGTCATGGTGACAAAATTATTGCAATATCTTTACAAATAAAATTAAAAATACCACCACATTTAGCAGAAGCTTTTGTCCAAAGCAACTTACTGTAATTCATACATACACATTCATACATCGATGGTGGCGGCTGCCATACAAGGTACCGACCAGCACATCAGGATCTTGCCCAAGGACACTTTGACATACAGAACAGGGGAATCGAACCAGCAACCTTCCGATAACAAGAAGCCAACTCTACCCCTGATCCATAGCTGCCCGCTAGCAATTAGATCCATCTTAAACGATGTATTTTGTGTCTTTTTTTAACAAATACATGACGCTCAAAACACGAGTCTGTAGCCAAAACTGTACACAATGTTTTACAATTACACTAAATTATATGTCAAAAGGCAACCAGATCAACTTGTAGACAGAAGATGAGCAGGCCTAAAATCTTCGGTGGATAACTCACACGATATTATCAACATGACATCAGCATTTCATTTTTCATCACAGTTATCAAGAATATTGCGACAGCCCCAATAATCTCTCAAACATGAAAATCGAAACTATCTTCACAACCGCCACATGAACGAAAAGCTCGACGGTTAATGGTTGTGTATCATCAGACTTGCCTAATGTGTTTCCACTGTGAGAATTGAAGGGGGGTGAAGTCGGAGCAGATCAGGTCACAAGCTGTCCACAAGCCACAACGGACACATTAGCAGCCAAGTGGGGAGGAAGTTCGGACAGAATGTGACCGCTGATTAATGAAGGTACGCAGAGTGGACGCCACTCAGGATGTTTATAGCACTGAGTGAAACGCCGAGCAGCAAAGACATTCAGGCTCACAGTTAAAACACATGGAAACATTTTTATTAACAGTCAATATCTGAAATTCACACATACATAATTTTATTATGACATAATCAGAACAAATATATCTACAGTCCACACAGCCATCACCTCTTCATCAGCTTCCTGATCACACACCATCAAACAGCAACAGAGTCTTTCTCAGATTGAAAAGTAGTCGCCACAGATGCAGCGGAGGGAGCGCAGGCGGCGCTGATGTAACATTTAGCGAGCGCTCTGGTTGATGTGTGGGCTCATAACAACCAACCAGTCGATGGTCTCCTCCAGGAAGCTCATGCTGTAGTGAGACGCGATGTTCCGAAACACCGTGATCTGCTCGGAGAAGCTCTTTAGAGAGAGGGGGAAAAAATAACACGTGAGAAAAATGTTGAATGTCGCCTTCTTCGCTAAATTGAAAGATGTATTTGAGAGTAGGAACCTTGGCTGGGAACGTGAGGTCAAAGTCTCCGGCACATCTGCAGTACAGGGGCATGTTCGCTTCCTTCACTCCTTTACATTTGTTACACACCTAAAAATCACACAAGCAGCGAGTCAGCTTCAGGAAGAAATGCCAATAAATGATCAGCAAACATCCAACCAAGACCTCACAAAGTATGGACGCCATGACACTCCACAAACTGTTCTGTCAAAATGTTATTCCAGTTTTTCCTCACCAGGTCCTGCAGTGTGTAGCTCATCAGTTTCTTCTGCAGAGCTTCCACCAGAGCCATCTCAATGGACTCAGTCTCGTACTGCGACTGGCAGTTGGAGCAGAACCACTGAGGCAAAACAGATCCATCCTGAGGGAGACGAGACGAGAGGAGAAACGTTTATCTGACTGCAATTTTTGTGCAATTTCACGAGTGTAAAAACATGAGTAATAACAGTGTTAAGGCTCATTTATGCTCAATACTCGAAGTTTATTTCGTCCATATTTTGGCACGTTGTGTGAAAGCTTACTGATACGGTCCAGTACTTCAAGTAGTGACTGGGGGAGTGTAGCCAATAGTTCAAGTGAGACATGACCACAGGACAAGAGGAAGATTTAACGAATGGCAGAACTTTTTGAGGAGAGTTTATGCGAGTTCTAAACATCTCTATGTTAATTTGCCAGGGCACAGAGACAAACAGCTACTAACGAACAGCTGGGAAGAACTAAGACACAATTAAATCTGAGTTAGACCGTGTGTGGAAGAAAAAGTAGATGTCCTTATGAGATGCTATGACTCTGAACAACACCCATCCAAGCCAACGCAAAGGAAGCATAGAAGTATGTGGGCAGTGATGATTCCACAGTTTGAACAGGACGTAATGGAGCATAAATGAGCCTTCGCTGTGATTACGATCAATGCTCCTCCTCTCACTTGTGCCACGGATGGATCCTTGCAGAGGTCGAGGTCACGACAGAAGTTGCAGTGGTGGCAGATGACCTCTGGCAGGATGTAGGAGTTACAGGGGTCACGGAACTGAGCATCATCGGAAAACTCTCCGACGTCCACGAGACGCAGGAGGTCCCTTTTCAGCTTGTTCACCTGGTTCACTATGTTGGCATCCAGCGAAAGGACCTGAACAGACAAAAATATGTTGAGAAATTGGTGACGCAAAACTGACAACATACAAAACAGAGAGAGCTTTGTCAGTGGTTACCTGGCAGACGTATTTGATAAACTCCAGCGCTGGGTTGTTGAGTGGCAGGTGGGATCCAGGCAGGACCGGGAACATCTCTGAAGGCTGGGTCACGCTCCTGGTACCTGTCACCTTCTTCTGGATTTTTTGAGTGATGGTGAAAAAGTTCTGCGTCAGCTCGCTGGACACATATTCTTGGGAGAAGGAGATCATCCCTGCGGGAGGGGGTTTTCAAAGAACATCACATCTGAGAGGAAATCCATCCAAATATGATTTAATGCTCCCCATCATAGGTTTAAGTGTAACAGACACTAGCCTGTGGCGACTCTAATGACTGTAATGTGAAGTTCCTAACACACACATGAGGGAGGTTGTTAGTAACTGAAGCAGCTTCCAAAACAGTATCTTACCAGGAAGAGCACTCAAGTCCCCCAGTGCCTGCTGGGAAGCCTGACTGCCTCCACGTCTCTTGACCGGCGTTGCCCCAGGAGCGTTACGTCTCAGCTCCTGTTTCATGCTGTGGTAGACCGCTGCAATGTAGGCTGGCATGGGAAGTTTGTGTGTGAGAGTTGGTTGACAGACGAAAACAAAAACAACAAATCTGTGTATTGATTATCTGAATTTACCGGAGACAATCATGAGGAAGTATTTCTGACAGGAGGCGGTTTGGGGCAGATATTGCATGATGTTCCAGTTGCTCTCAATCAGCTCCTCCACCTCGTCCGTCTCTCCGTCGCCATCCTCCTCCTCAGCTTCCTCCTCGTCTTCATCCTCGCTGCCCTCCTCTTCTCCCTCCCCTCGTTTGTTTTTCTTCTGATTGGCTCCTTCCTAAAAAAAAAAAGGGCAGTTTAGGAGTGTTGAGTTCTCTGTTCTGCTTCTTTAATCTGTGCGTCCGTCATATAATCTACCTTTTATTTCTTTTAGGTTTGTTGACACTTCCAAGGTAATAATTCCATTTTATGTTCATTACTGAGGTCTTAAGTGTGCTGGAGTAAATTATATTGACACCACTGCAAACTGTGACCTCCATAATAAACACGTAGCTAAATTTCTAACTCTGTGACAGTGTCAATCAAAAGGCAGAGCTGTTCTACTGGATAACATGTTCTCAGAGGCGGCTGTTTGAGCTACCTCTCCGTACACGACGCTGGACGGCAGTTTGCCCTTCACGCCGCCGCAGTTGGCTGGATCCATCCACAGCAGAAACTCCCAGCATCGGGAGAAGGAGATGGACAACGAGTGGAAGATCTCTCTGGAGTGGATGCTGGAGGAGAAATAGTTAGATATGTCAGTTTTTAATGTTTTGAGTCCACTTACAATATGATAACAGAGGATGTCCTCATCCAGTAATTACCTTTTTCCCCCCTTCATTTAAACTATTCTTAATGTTTATCTGTATTACGTATACTGAACATCAAAGCATTTATGGTAAAAGCTAATTTGCAACTCTAGTCCCCAGATGGGCCTTTAATATGCTAAACGCACATCCGGTGGAAATAATTCCCTCAATGTTGTTTGTTTGAAATGCAGCTGTAATTCTGCCACAACACTCATTAGCGACTTGCGGTGCTGGCTGTAATAAAGATTAAACGACCAAAATCTGTTTTATGTTCAAATGTTTACACATGGCTCCGAATTCACATTCCTTTTTTCGGTACATTAGTTTAATGGGCTGTTATCGTTTACAGATTTCACCGCAGCACCATCACTGACGAACATCTAATTGCTCTAATGGGAAATTGTGTTGTTTTTTTCTCTTATCATCTCAGTGTTCCGGCTCCAGCTTTAAAACACCAGAAACAACAATAGATACTTTCACTCTTTCATTGGCTCTGCAGTCTATTCATATACAGATGTTTTTTTAATGTGTATTTTGTTTTTCATCTATATTTTTCATATATGAACGTAGGTGTGAATTTATGTTTGTCCATAATTGTGTGTTCATTGTTAATATTAACATTAAAATTGCATAAACCGGATGTTAACTTTCTAGGTAAAAGATGTCCGACCTGTTGGTGATGTATTCCACGTAGCCGATGGCGTCATCTATCCTCCGCTTCTTTGTACACAAGATGATCCTGTTGAAGTTTCCGTACACCACAGTGGAGCCGAGACGTTTGAACTCCGAGATCAACCTGACAGCAGAATGAGAGAAGGAATAATAAAAGATCGTTATGAAAGCCTGTCAGAATAACAGTTGTCGTTGGGTTATAAATTGTCCCAGAAATACTTTCCATAAATAATATTCCGGTCATTTTAAGACCCGTAAATACCACCGATACGATGATGATAACATAAAAAGTACACCGTTTTTTTTAAGGGCATTGAATATCTTGCTTTACTGTAACAGAAGAGCCAACATCATCAGGATACAAAGAACCTGGTGAGGAGCAGGACAATCATCTCTCTGCTGTGTTTTATAAGAAATCATTCATTATTTAAAATCCTGAATGTCCTGAACAATCAAGTTTTATAAAGTTTTAATGTCCATAGCTTTAATAGTAGACAGGTATCAACAGGTCGCTTTTCTCCACCTGTCTCATCAACTAAGGCAACATGTATAAAGGAATCAAAATGTGGAATAGTTTACCATGAGACATTATGTATTTACCAAGTAAAAACAGAACACCAGTGCTCCAACAAATTGGACTGGTTTCACTCCACAATATCTGAAAACATGACCAATAATATGTTTTACTGTCCATAGAAAATGTTTGTGTCAAACATGTGACAGATTTCATAATTATCACACCAAATCAAATCAAAACTAATCTTTTAGAACTAAATATGTGCCTAATTGAAGGGGCCGGATGGTTTTGTCACTCACTGTAGAAACACCTTCTTCATCATGTTGTGCAGCGTGCGGTGCAGCGCAGGGTCGTAGAGCAGAGAGCTGGGAGAGCGCAGCCATCGGTAGAAGTGCATCACCTGGTTGTCGGCGTACACGTTGTGGTACTGTGTGATCTCTCTCACCCATCCAACCACCATGCTCTTCAAGATCCTGCTCGCACAACAGAACGAAGGTGAGCCCAACACAAAAACGAAACGCGACAAGCTTCCTGAAACGACGTGGAAGCAGAAACAGTCGCGTACTACAGATGCTCACATACCTGAAGGTATTGGAGCAGAGAGCGGTCTCGTCATAGCTGGCGACGGCGCTGGCTCCCTGGTTTCCTGACATCATGTCTTCCAACGAGGCCTGCTGGATCACATCAAAACTGACACCCAGACTGGCTCCGCCCTCCATGTCATTGACATGCTGCGACTGGAGGATAGTGTTCACCGCCAGGCTCTGCAGGTCCAACTCCACACACACTGAAAGAAACAGATGCAGGATGATCCACAAATACAGATGCTAAGTGTACATTTGCTTTGTGATGTGTCATGAACACCGGTTAAGATCGGGTACCTGTGGAATAGCATCCTTGAGCATTTATCTCCACAGAGCCCCTCTCGTCATTCTCCATGACAAGACGACTGTCGTCAGCCTCTTTCCCTCCGAGGTCGGGCCTGGCTGTGGGCGAGAGCCACAGCAGGTGGTTGTGTTTCCGCAGATGTCTTGCCAGGAACAAGTCTGAGCCGAAGATGGACACATCCTGAGGTAAGTTCCCCACAGGTAAGTGGTAATATCTGAAAGGCAGAGACAGAGATTTAGCAGTGTAAAATCTGAAGGCTGTCAACATAAATTACTAACCAAAAACACACCACAGCAACAAATTGAGGCAGTCAGACTAAAATAAAAAAGTCTATCTATTCACATCCGTGCCTCCTTTCTCCTGGGAATATGGAATCCACAGAGATTACGGCGCGCAGGTCGTACCTGGCCATGTCGAAAGCCTGCGACAGGCAGCTGTCCAGGTTGAGGTAGTGGCGGATCATGCGCCTGGCGCCGTGACGTTGCCAGTCCAGCACGTTATAGTTGATCTCATCAATCACATGGACCGGAACGACGGGAAACTCCTCAAGCACCGGCATCCCTGCTGCCAGCCGCCGCAGCTCCCAGTTGGACTGCATTGCAATGAGGGTGGGCCCGCGGCGCTCCTCCTGTGAACAGCAACAGAAGGAGCATACTAAATTAGTAAAAATCAGTAGAAAAAATATTAGGTATTTGAGTAGCTTCAGCTGAGGTTTACCTTGTAGTTGAGCAGTATGCGTTGGAGTGCGCGGTAAATAGCCTTCACATCGTTTTCAGCTCGGACCTCAAAGTTGTGTTTCTCCGGAGGCAGGAGCTCCTCGGTCGTCTTCTCCAGGAGAGCAGTGCGCTCAGCGGCGTAGAGGTTACTGAGGTTGGGCATCTGGTTGCTTCTGACCTTAAAGGGGAAACAAAGACAGCATTAAAGATCGTTCTCTGCGTCAGTGACTGTGGAGAAGAAACACCAGATTGATGAAAATCAACGGTTTCAAACAAATATATTCCTAACCTTGAAAACATGACGGTTGGAATTAAGCATTTTCAGAGCTTTCAGGACTTTGTTCTAACCCTCACAAATCAGCGAAACTGCACCGTAGAACTCTGTCATTAGGATTTCAATAAAAAGAGTGATGTTGTTCTTACTGTGTCCAGGACAAAGATGCTGGCTTTGCGCTGCGAGGGGATGAACAGGCCAAACAGAGCCTTGTGACCCTGGCTGTGATGGTACAGGTACATGTGTCGAACACTCCCTGAAAAGAGGGGAAGCGTGATGCAAAACTTGCTACATTAAACAAAGTTCATGAGCAGGATCACTTGATATCAGGCCAAATATTATGTAACAAGGAAAGCAAAAAATGAATAAATCAAAACCCGACAGAAACATCAGCTCAGAGGTCCAGTGTGTGTGGGACGGGTCTTACCAGGCTCCAGGTAGCTGAACTGGGCCAGAGACCTCATCTCCAGATGCTCCAGGTCGAACGTGTCCGCCTCCCTGCCGGCCAGATCCCTCACAACGTGTTTGTTGACCATACACACACACCCGAGCCGCACGAGCGCACGAAACAGCAGCGGCACCTGAAAGACATCACGTCACATTAATGTTGCACTCACACTGAAGTCATGACACCCTGTACACACACACACACACACACGCAGAGAGCATCATGAGTGAGGTGTATGAACATATATGATACCTGTGTTTCGTAGACCCCTTCGATATCTGGGGCAGAGAGGTCAGCGTTGATCTCGTTGATGTGCTCCTGGTACATGTCCTCTGGTACACAGTACTCATAGAGGTAGTACACCATGTTGGAGCGAGGCAGCATGCGGTTCACCTGCAGCCAAACAATTTATTAATTACAATTTATTTAAACACGTTCTTTCAAACCCTTCACAGCGACTGTGACTTCCTGGTTGCGTGCCTTTTTGTACGTGGCTCCCTCCTCCTGCTTCGGGACTTTCTGATTGACGTAGAAGACTCGCGGGATGTTGAGCTTCATGCAGTGGAGGTCGTTCCCGATCACAGCCCACAACTTGTACAGACCAGGGTGGCTAGTCTCTGCAATCTGAGAGGGAACAGGACGATTTTCTTTAGATTGATTTAGTTTTAAGTTGTTTACTGACTTTAAAGTGATGATGATGATTTTGCCCCACCTGCACAATCTGCCACGGCATGTCCAGGATGCTGCGAGCTGTTCTGCGGAGGAAGCTTCCCAGGCCGGTGACGGGGCCATCTCTGATTACTCCTCCTCCAACAGGTTGAGCTTCTCCGTCCAGCAGCCTCCTCCTCTTCTTTCTCTCCTTCCTTTGTCTCAGCTGCAGCTCCCACTTCTTCTTGTGGTAACGCAGCCACACAAGACGCTCCTCCTGTATACAAAATACATTTCAAAGTTATTTCTCTCCTCTTTAAAAAAAAAGTCTAAAAAAGATTCTACAAAGACTGGGCGTGCGTAGGCTAAGGCGTTGTGCTGGTTGCTGCTTGCTTACCCGTGTCTTTCCACTAGGTGGGGGTGGTCCCAGGATCTCCCTCCAGGACTGAGTGAGCTCCACATCCTGAGACTCCACCTGGCTGTCCTCTCCCTGGGAAACCCGTTTCCGTTTGGTACTGATGAGGATGGCGGGCTGAAGAGGTCTGGGTGGCATTCCAAAGTCCTCTATGTCTGCAGCCTGACCCGCTTCAAGAGGCTGACGGGCCACCTGGGAGAGAAGAGGCCATTTGGAAACACAGTGGTTGTCAGAGGAAACTTTCCGTGTCGATAGTTTGACAGGAAATGTTGCTGCGAGATGAACCAACCTGCTTCTTCCCCTCGCTGGTGAACAGCTCACTGATCTTCTTCTGCTTGTAGATGTCATTTTTCTCCAGGAGTTTCTTGTGAAGCCAGTCAGGATGCCTCACTCTGGGGACCGGATTCTTCACCTGACGATGAACAAAAACCAAACATCAAAATTGTTGTCTGCACAAAAAAACCTACATTAGACCAAGAGAGCGATGAAACATGTTTAATTTGTACCTGTTGGAGAGCCGCGGGGATGGTGATGATTTTCTGGATGGCGCTGCCCAATCGCTCGATGTAATAATTCCAATCAAGGATCTGAAAACACCCACAACAGAAGTGTTAGTGTCTGAAAACCAAACTGCTCCTGTCAAAGTGTGTAGCGCGTTTGCTTTATAACTCACAGTCCGGATGTCCAGGTCGTGCAGGCTGGGCAACTTCAGCCACTTACGAAGGAAATGTTTCTTCACACTGGGCTCGGCCTGGAAGATGGCCAGAGGAATGGCTCTGATGGAGGAGAAGAACAAATCTGTCAGTGTCGAGGCTTTTACTTCTGTTGAGAGCAGGCACTTTGGGATATTACCAAACATTTGACATTAGGCGAGCAACTCTGACATCATTTTATTTGATCCAGAAAATCTTTCACATCCATCATCATAACAGCGAGGATCTGGACCAAGCAGTGTGTTGGACAAATGGCCTCTCAAATACAGAGTTTTCTTACTTTTCTATGTATCATATCATATCAAACTGAATATCTTTGGGTTTTGGAACGATGAAAGAAGACATTTAAAAGACATCACCTGGATTTTAAGAAACTGGGACGGACATTTTAAAGTATTTTCTGACATTTTTTAGGCCAATCAATAATCGATGAATCCAGAAAATAATTTGCAGATTAATCGATGACAGTAATCATTAGCTACAGGCCTAAAATAGACACAACGTTAAAGGATGATCACTGTAATATAAAGGTTTAGAAGTGATGTCAATGGAGATACAGTCGCTAGATCTGGCACGGATGTTTTCAGCGGGGCCGTCGCACCTCTCTGTGACGGGCGAACCCTCAGGTTTTCGGGAGATGACGTAGCGACAGCTCAGACCAGCATCCTTCACCATTTGGTCCCCGAGGAACTCAGCCAGTCTCTTAGCTGTGCTGATGGAAGTGGACTTCTGCTCTCCGTAGTCCTCCAGCTTTCTGGACATCGAACGATTCTCCGAAATCAGCTCAAACAGCTCCGCATCGGGCATGTTGGCAGCCTGGAAAACCAGAGAAAAGTGTTAAATCAGTTTGTTGTGGTGAAAAATGGAGTTAATATTTTGACTTTGCTTTCTCTGCAGCTGATATTGTACTTTAAAATATTGGACAAACGACAATACTAAAATGCTGTTTTGCATCGTTTCATCACAGGTTCTTGCCTTGCTGTACAGGACGTCCAGCCAGTAGTCGGCCACTTTGGCCACAGAGGCGTACACCTCCTCCAGAGTCGTGCCTTTAAGGAAAGCCTCAAACACTGACGACTGGAAAATCTTAATGAGCTGGAGCTCTCCTCTTCTCTTCACTTCAAAACCCTTCAGCTCAGCCAGCGAGCCGTCCTCGTTAAACACAGCGTACCTGAAATGAACGTAGAAACCTTACATCATCATCATAATCACGCTGCACTTTAAAAATCAGACGTCTGAAATCCACGACTGCTTTACCTCTTCTTCAGCTTCTTCCCTTCCTCTTTGGAGGCAGGCAGGATCATGGCCAGGTACGGTCCGTCCACCTCGAAGAAGATGCTGTTCTCCGCCCGGGTGACGTACGAAAGGGACGTGGGGTCGACCAGCTCGTGGTACTGGTCGTTGGTGAATCCCTCCTTCACCATGATGTTCAGCATGGCCCCCGGGTAAGAGATGGTCACCTTGGGCTTCTTCTCGTTACTGGTTTTCACCACAAAGTTCTCGGGGAAAGTGTTGGGGAGGACACACCAGATACCGTCAGTGTCCAACTCCAGAGGCCTCCTGAGGACCAGGACCAGGAAGTAAGGGGTGAGATATGAGGGATTCTGGTTACTGCATTTCTTCTCTAAGACGACTTAAACCGAGTGAACAAGGACATTTCAACCATGTCAGGATAAACACATTATCAACTCATCGATGGACGGAAAACATCTAACAAAAAGCAGCAAAAACTGGACTGGCAGTAGTGTTAAAATATCAATACGAATCGATTCTGAAGGAGAAAAAGAAAGTACGATAAAAACATCACTGCATGATCTGGATTCCAGCCCGAATGTTGGCAGGAATCTGCTGCTGCTGATGAAAATGTTAAACGAGGCAGCGGAAAAACCTTCCAGCTCCATTTCTCCTGAGTCGGAGCTGACCTCGCACCGAGCGGAAGCTAATTTCTGTAATTCAGTATCACATTATCAACATGACACTCACCCTATTTGTTCAATGAGCTCTCGGGCCTGAGTGATGATGTTGGCTCCGGTGAAGCACACGATGCCGGCCATCTCCATGGAGTACCAGCGCGCCCTGATGGAGGCACAAAGACGGAGCAGATTTAACCAGCAGCAGGGGCCTGAATGCTCGTGTGAAGGTGCATGTATGACGGTAATTGATGATTCAAATGATGAAAACCAGGCACGACTCGTACCCCTTCCTCATGACGTAGCCGTAGAAAGAGTTGAGGATACACTTGTGAGCCAGCTGAAGAGACTCGTACAGGATCTCCATGTTTTTGCAGCGTTTCACCTCAGCAGCGTCTCCGCTGTCCTGAGCTGCCGACAGTTTCTTCTTCCACACCTTGTGCACAGGTTGCAAGAAAATAAACTTCTACTAACTGGACATGGTTTAAAATATAGAAATGATTGTTATTTAATTGAACACCGAAACGCACCTTGTGGAGTCCTTTAAATTCGTAACGCCGATCTCTGAACGCCCTCACTGTGTCGACGTAGAAGGAGTTTTCTCTCTGACAGATGGTGGTGACTCGCTCCTCCAGCCTGGTGACGTGGGTCTTCTTATAGGCCTTCTTGCAGTAGTCTGAGACAGAGAACGGAGAGGTGGAACCATGCTTTGGCAACCGGCCATTCAGAATGCTTGAAAACCAAAATCTAAGGCGTACCTGCCAGACGTTTCTTCTCGTGCTTGGCCTGCTCCTCCCTGTTGAGCGTGTGGAAGGCCCGCGGCGGACCGTTGGGGAAAAATGGCGGAAACTTCTCAGACTCGAGTTGCTGCTGGATGCGGTGGAACTCGCTGCGGCTGGCCGGCACTGCAGACGAAGGGAAGAAATGTTTACTGTATTTGACCCCACATGAAAGAAAGAATCAGGAACACAATTATACGACATTAACTCACTGATTTCCCCTCTCCACTGCCAGGCCATCCTCCTCTGGCAGGTGGCGCCGGGCTTGTTGAAGTCGCAGGCAGCACAAGTGGCCTCATCGACCATCGCCGATGGCTGGAAAAGAAAGAAGTGTTTAATTCCATGTTGGTCTACGTTTAATCCAACGCATGTTTCTTTTGCTCTTTCTTTTACCTGCAGGCGGTTGGTGAGGATGATATTGGGGTACATCGCCCCCACGTCCAGATGGTAGATGAGGGGGCATTCAATCCTGTTTGGGACCTCCTTCAGGGACGTCAGCTTATTTTTGATCTCATCGCAAACCTGAGAAGACACCAGCAGCGTTTTATGGCTTCGAGCTGAGAATGCTGGGACGACTTCTCAAAACAACGAGACGGATTAGGAAGAAACACAAACACACCTCGTTAAAGTTGGTGACTTGCTCCAGAGGGATCTTCTCCTCTTCCTCGATGGCGTGACGCATCGTTCTCTCGACTCTTTGCATCAGGAAGTCAAACGCAGCTGGATTCTGTCAACACACCCGACCGAACTGTCACGCTCAAACATTCAAAAAGCGTTGAAGCAAAGAAGCGGCGGTAGATCGTACCATTTTGAAACGGCAGGGGATGTCGCTGCGGAACACTCCCGACTCCAGCGCCTCCACGTGGCCGCCCACGTAGGTCTCCGAGTCCATCACGTGGCCGTCGTCTGTCATTTTGTTGAACACCTGCTCCTGCTTGTTGGGGAAGATGATGTTTGCGTGGAAGGCCTGCACCATGAGCAGAGCTTCACACAGAGTCCCAGAACCTTTACGCAGCACCTGGTAACAGACGGACGCAAGTAGTTATCAAGAGGCTGTCATTTATTTTGAAAGGATTCTTCTTTTATAAAAACACACGATAGACAAACCTCATCGGGCTCCATGGGGATGATGGTGCACAGGGCGAAGATGAAGGGGTGAACATATTTCATGTAGAGGTAATATGTGGCCACGGCGTCCGACACAGAGTAGGTGGCTAAAGTCTAATAGAAAAGCAGAGAACGGAAATTGAATTGAAAATGTCCCTTCAGAACAATTCTTTATTTTCTGAGCTGTAAAAACTGAAAATCATTCCTGTACCTGCGGTTCCTCGGTTGCCATTCGGCACATCTCCTCTGGGTCCAGCTCCACTGGGTCGTAGCCCAATTTAGCCTTCGCTGCCGCCTTCAGATTATGACTTCCCACCGGCAGGTAGCTGTCTCTCTTTACCCACCTGACGCAAGAGAAACCGGCCGGACGTCAGAAATCAATTAATCTAAAATAAACCCTGACCCCTTGAGTGCACGTTTACATAAAACACAATGGAAACATTTTAACAGTGTGAGCGCTCTGCAGTGTGCACACCTGTAGCAGTCCATGTGGATGGCTTGACTGGACTTGTACTCTCCCTGGTTGTCCTTCTGGAAACCAATCTCCCGGTACATGCTCAGTCCATGGAGGGCAGCACGAGTCTCCACAAAAGGCCTTGAGAGAGATGACAGGTAAACATCACAGTTAAGAGTTACTAAACGAGAAAACTTAAGTCATTATCTTCTCACTCCCAATGCTGATGGAAAGTGAGGTGTCGTTTCATACGTTTTTTGAGCTAAACAGCGTGGAAGCGTTCTCCTGAACACCTGAAGTAGACGGGGAGTTATTTTTAAAACAAGCAAAGAAATATGAAATGGCTCCATGCAGCTTGTCTGGCATTATCCAAGACTTCAGAAGCCCTGAGATCCCAAATGGATTTGAAAAGACGTTATTTAAACCCTTTTTTAAAGTAAAATTCTTTACTGTAGCTAAAGCATTAGCGTGCACCCCGTCTGAGTCGTCTTGCCCACAAATTGAGGGTGTAAATAAAGTCTTTTCAAATCTATCTGGGATCTCAGGGCTTCCAGAAACTTGGATTGTGCCAAACAAGGTAAAAATAGCCATTTTATATTTAATTTTGTTTATTTTTAGTACGTTTTAAAACAGGTTTCCATCTACTCCAGAAGTGTTTTGTTAACCCATTTTTCCATCAGCATGGGGCTGAGCACATAATGACTGAATCTTCATTTTTGTGTAGACTTATCCTTTAATGTAATGATGTTAAAGGAGCAGCGACACACTCACCAGTCAAAGAAATCTCCATTGTACGTCACAAAGATGTTCGGCTTTGTTTCCTGAACGTGATCGAACCACCTCTTAATGAGCCCGGCCTGCAGGCAGAGACAAGTTCACCACATGACATTAACGCCACAAAGCATCACATTTATACACACCACGATACCTCCAATAGTGTATTTATCTTCTACGCAGTTACGCACCTCATCATCCTCGTTGAAAATGGTGAACGGCCCTTCATACTCAGGTTTGGGAGTGAACTCAAAATCCTCAATGTTCTCAGAAACGATCTCTCTGTTTGTGATGAGGAACCCCTAAAAAACAGAAACAAAGAAGTTAGTAAGACCGACACGTACGTTGTGAACAGATTGATACACATAACAAACGCGTGAAAGACATCCAACTCACCTGTCCATCGATCATGTAGGACATCATCATAATCTGATCGCTCTCTGCGTCTGGGAACTTCAGCGGCAGTTTGGTCGTCTCTATGTCGAAGGCCAAAACAACGGGGTCCTAAAAAGGACGAGAGCAGATGCTTTATTGGAGTCACAATAAAAGACCGATCCTGTATTGCACCATGATTAATAAAACCCGTCGTACCGGTCGCTCCACGAGATCATCTCTCCGTACGATCTCCGGTGGGTAGGCGCTGCCTCTGTATCGAACGTTGTACCAGTGAGCCTGAGAAACGGAGACAGTGAAGATTAGAGCAGCTCGTGTATCTTAAATTACTTTCTAAAGCATTAACACGAATCCCTCTTTACCACGTGGATCTTCAGGTCGATGGACAGCCGCACATGATATGGCACATCGTACTCCCTCATGTCCACGATGTTGTCCAGCTGGTCTGAAATGCTCTTTAACGTCCCGTCATCATCTGCTGAGGTCACGTTGCCTCCTGATAATGCACTGGAAGAACCAACAAAAGGCGTCAAATCACACAAAAACACAACTGAATAAACATCATTAGATACTGCTGATGTTGTTGTTTGGGAGGTACCTTGATAACATGGCGGTGTAGGCGTCATTGGACTGCTCCCGCTCTCGATTCTTGCGTACCGCCGGCGAGATCTCCCGCTTGACCTTGACGAGGTCGTCCACGGTGTTGAACGACAGCTTGATGTAGCTTCTCTTCAGGCCAACCAGATGGTTCGGCTGAGGAGGACAACATCAGTGTTATAGAAACAAAATGGTACAATAATGTGCTTTTTAAAAATGTTTAAATCTTCATCAGGACTTTACCGATATCACAAAGTCCAATGACACAGACTTGCCATGGAAATTTCAAAATAAAGGCGTATTTTCACGATTTTGGCCTTTGCATCGATGCTGCTGGACTGTTCATCACTGAATCTATATATATAATCGATCCGGATCCATGTATCGTTACACCCCTGTGTCCAACAACGCTAATAAACAAACTCTCACCAGGTCTAGGTCCTCTTTCGGTGTAATTTCCAGCTTCGCCACCTTTCCTTGAAACTTCTTCGACAAGTATGAGATGACTTCTCTCTCGCAGTTCTGGAAAAAAAAGCTGTCTTTAAAGCAAAGAGATTTTAAACCTGTTGTTTTAGATGACGTATGAACCAGGTGGGACACTCACCTTTTTAGTGGCAATGTAAAAATATGGCTTAAAGGGGAGAGCCACCTGCAGACAGAAGAAACATCAGGCTTTACAGAAGCTTTTTACAAGTGTGTTGTTACAGAATAGTTACTGTCCACGGCTCTTTTCCCTCCAACACACCTTGAACCTGCTTCCATCTTCCTGTATGAAATAATAATCCACAGCACTGATCATCCTCTTGTCGTCATCCAGGATTTCTGCCTATAATTAAAAAAAGAGAGCATATTTATTATCACCTTTTCCTCCTCCTAGACATTCAAAACAACCTCACACGTGACTCTTTGCAGGCTCACAGGGTGCATGTTGATCAGCCAGCCGGTTTTCTCCCCCGGCTCCTTCATCCTGTCGAAGCCGAAGCGAGCGTCCATCTCGTCGGTGAACTGGCTGCGCTCCAGCCGCTTGAGGGCGGATCCATCGTCCCTGGGTCAAACACACATAACAGCCACGTTAAAGTCATGATATTCACCTGTCGTTAACTAACCTGTTAAACAAACAAGTGTCAGCTACAGTCCGGTGGAGCAAAGGACACAGAAACTCACTGGTTGTCCTGGTCTCCTCCACTTTGTCCTCGGTCCGATCGGTACCTTCCGCTGTTCTGAAGAACCATTTTCTATCGTTTTCTGCCGGAAACAACACGGAGTGAAATAAATCCACGCTCAGTATTTACGAGTCCGTCCGTGAAGCCGCATTTAAAACGGATTTTGTGGTTATTTCAGAGCTTTGTGCTGTAGTTTTCTCCGTCACTGTCACTCACACGGCTGCTGTTTTCTTATTTTGGCGCGTCCGGGCAGTTACCGCGAGAGCAGCGCTGACAGGAGGGACGACAAAGATCGTTTACCGGACAAGATGAATCAGTCCAAACAAAGAGTATTCACCGCTTCACGGTTTGAGAGGAAGTTAGCAACCACGACACCGCGTTCACACTCCAAGTACACTAGTGAAGGAAGTTTTTATGTCTGCACTAATACTACACAGTGAAAATACTACTGAGCAAAGGAAATTATTAATCTGTTAAGAACTAGCCTTTGTTTTGTGTCTTCGCAACTGCATCATTATATTCTAGCAATCAAGGTATCATAATAAAATAAACACTTGAAATATTTGTTCAGAAGTATAAGTATTTATACGTCACTGTGTCCGAGTAAATTGTATTGGCACACAGCATAAATGAAAGATGTTAAAAGTTAAAGCATCTTTTTTTTTTTAAAATCCTGTGTCTGTTTTTATGCTTTATTTATTGGCATTATCATCAACAAACTTTGAGATTATCTATCGCTAGAGTCTGTGTCACCATCTCAATAAATCACACAACAACAGATTTGACTTAAAACAAGAGCAGAGTAAATAATTGCAAAAAATTAAAATCTAAAAAAATGAAGCATGTACATTTATTCTACTAGGACCCCCGAATGAAAGCATGAAACTTGTACGGAAAATAACAAAGCTGAAGTAGAAAGTGGCACGAATCGAAAAAAATAAATAAATAAACGATTTATTTTTCAACCAGACTGACTCATCTTGTACATACACGATCTTCGGACGCATCCCTCCTTCCTGGGCGGAGCTTGTTTAGACCCCGCCCCCTCTCACACATGTTTACTATCTGACGGCTGCGGGGGGATTCTGAGGGACGGAGCTGTTGGGAGACTCGTTGACATTTTCTGCTGCTGTCATTAAAATTATGAAGATAAAACCAGGAACAGTTGGGTGGAGTCTGAAGAGATAAACAGGCGGCGGAGAAAGTAGTTTAATGAGAGTTTAGTGCAGTTATGATGGATAATAAGAGGAATGGTTGTTTGCTAGCTTGTTAGCCTCGTGTTGGTATTGCAGCAGCAGCAACAACAACTACAGAGCACTGATGTCCGTTATCTGCTGTGGTGAGTGTAAATGACATAGTTACACAGTTAAATACCACTTCACAAGGTCACTTTAACCATTTAAACCTCTGCTGAAACAAGTGGACTCTGTTCTGATCTGAAAAAGCTCCTTTTGAAGTGGAGGAATTAACTTCAGTCTTCTCTCCTAAAAGTCTTTTTACTGTCACATGTGTGTAAATATTTGTGGTGAGAAAGCAGGAATGTGTTCAGTTCAGTGTAGATTTGACAGTTAGTAAAAGTCAACATGAAGCTTGAGTCAACACACTTTATCACACTGCTGTCCTTTGGTGCAACAACTCACTTTTCATTCAGAAAGGTCAGTACTGACGCTACAAATGGCCTTCAAAAGAAACTTTAAGCGTCATATTAATTCATGACAGAAGAAGTAAAAAGAAAGAAATTCTCAGAAAAGTGATGCCTCATCCTTTTTATTTGTCAAAGTCAAAGAGGACAAATGCTTCCTTGTCTCTCAGCATTAACATAATGAACGCCCGCTGTATTTGTCTCACAACATTTTTGATTTGTTTACTCAGTTGCCTTCAGGTGTCATTAATGCTGTTTGTGTGGATGTTTACGCTCCCTCCTCCTCCTCCTCCTCCTCCTGCTCCTCCTGCTCCTCCTCAGCCTTCACTCCCTCTGTGTTGACCTTTAGCCCAAATGAAGCAGCCACACTCGGCAGTCATGTCAGCTGTCACAGGCAGTCTGTTCACTGGACACTGGCTGGGAAACGCAGCCCGCTGAGCTCAGCTGGGATATTAACCTGCATAAAATCTAGATTTAATGATTTAAAGTGACATTAAAGTGAGGAGGCGTTTGTGCAACTGTGTACATTTGAATGCTCATGATATGATTTGAATTGATTTTACGCGATTAAAACTGGTGTCGCTCTCTCAGGGTCGAGCTGTAATGAAAACGAACCTCTTCTACATGTTTTCTCTCCTCTCTTTTGAAGTTGAACAGAACACAGTGGACTGATCTCAAATTACCCAGCATGCCTGTGTCCTGAGAGGGCTTCTGACCTCTGATCAGCTCAGGAGAAATGTCTGCAGACTAGAATAGTACACAGACAGCAGGTCTTCACAGCATAAAGTGTTCTCTATTTAGAAGTCTCTTCATTCTGGAACGACTGATGGACTTTTGACACAGATTTGGATACGTGAGCGCTGACTGCCAGATTGTCACTCAGCTATTAAGATAAGCATGAGATAATCTTTTGTTGATGCTCAGAGGGGAAATTCAATTGTTGCAAAGTAGCTAGTCGAAAAAGTAAGCGCAAATAAAAATTGATATATGATAGATGAGATAAACATACATAGAAATAAAATAGGAGGTAACAACAATTGTTTAAATGTTATAAAGTGACATGGTGTGATAGAGGCAGGATGTTTTACAGTTTAATACATTTAGATCGGCACATATCAGACAGCTGTCTTCTCTGTGATTGGCCGATATCAGCTGATATTATTGGTCAACAAATACATCAGTCAGACTCCAAATATAATATAGTAAATGAGATTTATGAATCAGCCAATACTCTGTTTTTATTCCACAACAATCAGAGATCCCATGATGACCTTTTGCAAGTTGGCTCTCTTATGATGTCATCTCGTCTGGATTGTAATGCTCACTGTGTTCTGTTGTTTCAGTCCCAGGAGGATGTCTGTGAATGCTCGCACTCGCAGGTTTGGGATTAATCCTATGGATATTGTTGCTGCTGTGGAGGATTAATACCAAGACAGTAGCGATGCCCGTGAAAGGAGAGGAATCTCCGTCTGGCTGTGATCCTCCTCCAGCCGAGGAGGAGGTTCCCTCCACACAGTCTCCTCATCCGGGCGAGCATTCCTCGTCAGCAGCTCCTAATACCTCGAAACGCAATGAGGAGAACAGCCTGCAGGTCGGCGGCGCCTCTGGAGTCAAACCAGTGGACGCGGAGGCCCCGCAGGCGTCCTCAGAGGTCAATTCTGAAAAGCCATCTTTGCCACCGACCACTCAGAACCCCTCCAGAACCAAAGTGCCAATGCTCAGCTCGGGGCCCGAGGCGAGAGAACGCCTCAAGTTCATTCTGGGAGCGTCAGAGGATAACTCTTCAGATGAGGAACCTCTGGTCAGCAAACCTCCAAGCGGTGCATCTCAACCACAGACCTCCACTGACAGAGCGTCTCATCAGCAGGCCTCCTCTGCAGCGCCGCAGTCCAGCTCCTCAGGCATCAAGTAAGACCTCGCTTGTATCTCAGTTAACGTAACGTCACCCGTCTGTAGTCAGGCGTGTTTCCATCACTCCAGCCTTTTCTGGAAGCTGTAACTCCGACATGTGACATGGAAGCATCCCATGCACGCCGAACATAACTCGAAATGTAAACTCACTCACTTTGTGTGGCCATGCCGGCGATAAATTGTCTCGCTCCTCTTGCCCTGTGTTTGCAAGCGGTGTGTTATCACCTGACTGCATGGAGTCGACCTGTGTTATTGTGCATACCAAACACCCCCGGCTCTATTATTGGAACAAGAGCCTGAACCAAATGACTTTGAGAACTGTGTGCTGTGAGTCTAGGTCACAACACAGCAAACAAAAACACTTTAATTTTTATTTTTAGCCTGAACAGTGAGAGTTATTTTCCTACCCGGCGATGGTATATGGGCTGATCGCGGGTCAGAGGGGTTGTTTTGTGCAGCCGGCTGCATGTTTAACTTGTCATGCTTAGCTGGATTGTCCAAATGCATTAAGCAGTTTGTGCTACGCGTGGGAAGTATCATGAAAGAAGGCGAAGGTAAGAGATTTTCCTCTTCTTAATCTTAAGCATCTTTCAAGAGGCACTGTGCAGATTTCTCTTGGATACTTGTTTCTGTCTTTTCTGAACGAAGGAGACTGAAAGCTTTTGTCCCGCCGCTGGCCTTGTCGCTGTGCACAGTTTATTTGTGAGGAACTGCCTGTGATCTGTCACAAGGGATCCCTAGATTATGTCTCTGCAAGTGTGGGAGGGGAGAGAGGAGGAAGAGTCTGCAAGGGAACATTTTGTTTTGGTCTTAGATTTTTACAATCTAGCGTCATGACTCGGCCTCGCAGGACGATAGTATAGGCTCCACAATGGAGGGAAACGGCTTGTTCCCATATCTCCGAAGGTAGGAGCCATTAAAAGTTGGATGCCGTTCTCTGTAATTTGATACTGTTGCTGCTGTGTTTATTATGTGCACAGATATCACATGCGTACAGCGGCAGGAATACTGGAAAAGGGCATAATGATGAAAGTAGAATGAATACTGGACTGGAGGCAACTTGTACAGACATGGTTGTGAACAGGAAGGATCGCTTGTGTGGCCATACCGTAGTTATGTAACTGAACAGAGGCTTTTTCTTGGCACATGTTAGTTTGAGGAAATTCAAAAAAACACTGCGACAATGTTTACCCTCGAGGAGGGAAGTGTAAGACGGACCAGAATAACTTTATCTTTAAGAAGCAGTGCAAGTAAAAAAAGCTGACGAGTTGCTTTCCTCTGAGTCCGTAACTCACTCATGTTTATGAATAGACACTCATTGTTTGTTCAGTGTCTGGATAAATCAAACCCTGCCCGGTTGCAACTCGTGTCCTGGAAAAAAGATCAGAAAGTGCACGACACGCAAGGTTATCAAAAAGTGGCTCAATGATCGAGTGCAATCTGGATTTCTGGAGTGAAGTGTAAAGTTCATGTCTGTGGCTCAGACAGAGTTGCACTCCAGCTTCACAGGACAGCTCACAGGTGTTTCTCAGAGATACCTTAGCATGCGACATCATTTCTATATGAAGGGGGTTGTGGTGCGACGGGACTTTGGAATGAACACGGTGATATGAGCCGGCTGATGATAAGGGTACGTACAAATATCTCAAGGTGTTCCTGCTTTTGTCAAATGGTGAAACATGAAGCAGTCACGTCGTGTTCCTTTATGTATGTCACACTCTACAGTAACTGTTGCAACACTGCTGGTATTTAGATTATAAAGGATTTCAAATAATAAGATTACCACGTCGGGGAAAAGCTCAGTTGTACATTTAAACGTAACCTCCCTTTTTTAGTCTCATAAGAATCAGAAATCGAACAGTAAACCAGATGAGATTATTCACTTCTGTGGCAGAAACCAAACTTTCATGTGATTAGATTAGTATGTTGACTTTGGCACATTTCATCCCTCATGGTCCTCATTGTTTATCTTTAAAATAAGGGAAAGAACTCTATCAATACTTATCAATGACTACTATCGACCACGTGACTCAATAATGTCAGATTAAATGATAATGAGTTTGGACTTCACCGTGTTAATTACAGATACTAGTGACATTAAAGAAAGTGGTTGAAAGTTCCTAAGTAGATTTTTTTCAAGTCTTCTACTTAAGTAATATTTTGAGGTACTTGCACAGTATTTTTGTTTTTTACTACTAATATTCTACTTGTGATTTAACTACGTTTAAATGAAGTTACTGCGCAGCGCTAAAGTGATGACACGCTGATGCATTTATGATTATATGTTGAGTATTTCTACACTGTGGCAGGTTCAGTACCAGATCTGAGAACTTCTTCCATCTCTGCGTCTGAAGACCAAAGTTATTAAGTTTATGGGTGCAGTATCGGCTCCTCTTGCAGAGGCATTTCGGATGTTTTTGAACTTACAGTATGTTTTTTATCAGTTATTGGAGACGACCCTGTCGCCTGACTGGGCGAAGGTGCCGTACGCTCTGTGTGAATGCATCGTGCTGACAGCACATTTACCTTTTATTATCTCTGCTCTGATGAACGTCCGATAGAAAGGGACACAGAGAGTGATAGCTTTTGCCTGATTTATGTACTTTTTGTTGCGTTTGCAGTTTTCCGTGAACGGTTTTCTGTCTAGAACGGCGGTTACAAGCACTCCTGAAGATAAGGTCAGACGTAAATGGGTTGGTCCACAGTCTTGGGAAAGAGACTGAACTTTGACTTGGGTTTTTCATTTTCCGCGCTTCCCTTGTTGTTGTTACTGAATGACATTTTTACCACCATGCCGGCAGAGAAACACGGCAGCCTGTTGCTTCCAAACCTCTTTGGGTTGTGACGTTTTGAGGGATTGTATACAGCCTGGAGTGGATTATTGAATACATGTTGCAGAACACACCCAGGTAATCACGTTTTACTGTGTTACTGGGTGAGAAGGCTAAACATGAGCTTCCCACTGCAGGCCTAGCATGTCCGGTCTTCACCTGGTGAAAAAAGGACGTGAACACAGAAAGATGGATCTTCAGAGGGACTTCACGGTGGCCTCTCCTGCAGAGTTTGTCACTAGGTTTGGTGGCAACCGTGTCATCGAGAAAGTAAGACGGAGAATCTTCCTTTTGCTTCTTAATGGCACTGCAGCATGTTTTCAGTTACTGTCTTTGTTAAGGCTTTCTGTTTCTGTTCCAGGTGCTGATAGCCAACAACGGCATAGCTGCAGTCAAGTGTATGCGCTCGATCCGCCGCTGGTCCTACGAAATGTTTCGCAATGAAAGGACCATCCGCTTCGTGGTCATGGTAACCCCCGAGGACCTGAAAGCCAATGCAGGTTTTTGTCAGCTTGAAACTTTTTACTCCCCACACTGCAGAAAAAGGAAATCTTAACATACACACAGAATTTATGAACTAGTGAAATAGTCGTTTCCAGCAGGATAATTATTCCCTAACAGGAAATCTTTAAATAAGTTGGTTCCAGTCTAGAAATACGTAGAAAATGCTGTTTTTTTTAGATCAAATTGGCAAATTTATATTTTTACTAGAAGAGTGCAATTTATGTTTTAATTAAGAGAGAATGGTATATGGCCTCGCTCTAATTAAACTTGTTTAACCAGGAAAATTACGAAATTCTAAAGGTGCAATATGCAAGAATTTGCCACCTCTGGAGTTTATACTCTGCATATTATCAGAGTTGTGGCTAACTGCTGCTAATTGTGGCTGTCCGGACTGGGAGCTTGCAGTGGTATTACGAGACAGCTAGCTGGTTAGCATGCTAACTTCAGCAGATCTCTCTGCAACACAACACAACACATTAAGATATTCGAGTACATTTTTGAATGCGCATTTAAGATTACTTGACTGAGAAATAGACAAAAAGACATATTCATAACAATTTAAGATGTGCTATGAAATCAAAGTTATTACCCAGAAAATGCATTTCGAGATAACAACACTTTTCTCAGAGCGTTTATCTGTGTGAGGGTGAAACACTAGAAACTGTGTCCCAGCTCTTAGTCAGCTGTTCTGCTTTATTGCCACTCAGAAAATGACTCCTGTGCTGAATAAACTGTTTTCTGTTGCTCTTTTCTTTCGTAGAATACATTAAAATGGCCGACCATTATGTTCCTGTACCCGGTGGGGCGAACAATAACAACTACGCCAACGTGGAGCTCATAGTAGACATTGCTAAAAGGATCCCAGTGCAGGTACTCTTCACCATTTATCTAAACATCAGTGTTCCTTCTGTAAGTAAGAAAACTGTGATTAATGATTACACCTGTGTGTGTCTGCGTCCTCATCAACAGGCTGTGTGGGCCGGATGGGGTCATGCCTCAGAAAATCCCAAACTGCCCGACTTGTTGAACAAAGCCGGGATATCTTTCTTAGGTAAAATCCAGATTACAACCACAGAATAATTCACATTATCTGTATGTATTTGTGTGTCAGATCTCCCTGACTCTGCTCTTCCTCTCTCTCAGGGCCGTCATGTAAGGCCATGTGGGCTCTCGGGGACAAGGTGGCTTCTTCCATTGTGGCTCAGAGTGCTGACATTCCCACGTTACCGTGGAGCGGATCAGGTGATGCATTACATCCCACACGGTGTCAGTCCACACTGTGTGTAGTAGCACAAACTGGTTTGTGGATACCGTGAATGTTATTTTCCTTGAAAAATTACTCTAACGGATTGCCGAAATAGTTAGGGATTCATTCAATAGTTGGCAGCTGATCAATTAATTGTTGCAGCTCTAGATTTTGTGCTCTGTCGTTGTGTCTGGTGATGCTGCAGGTCTGAGAGTGGACTGGGCGGAGGAGGACCAGAGACAGGGTCGTGTAATCAGCGTTCCTCCAGAGGTCTACACAAAGGGCTGCGTTCAGGACGTAGATGATGGGCTGGCAGTAAGCATATCTGATATCTACACAGTCACTTCTTTGTTCTTAAAATAATTCCCTACCAGCAAGGATCTGT
The DNA here is from genome assembly GCA_963678695.2 of Diplodus puntazzo. Classification (NCBI taxonomy): domain Eukaryota; kingdom Metazoa; phylum Chordata; class Actinopteri; order Spariformes; family Sparidae; genus Diplodus; species Diplodus puntazzo. The sequence continues at coordinate 32,038,247 of OZ023159.1, read as the reverse complement.
AGCTCACTTGTATTTTATTTTGCAGGGGGCTGAGAGAATTGGTTATCCGGTTGTTATCAAGGCCTCTGAGGGTGGAGGTGGAAAGGGTATCCGCAAAGTAGAAAGTTCGGAAGACTTCGCAACTTTCTTTAGACAGGTTCGTGTTGTGTTGCGTTGACTTCTTTCTAGTTTGGGCCCATCTTGATGCAGCTGAATTTGATGTAATCTCACAGCTTGGTTTGTGTGTTTGTTTGAGTGCAGGTTCAGACCGAGGTACCCGGCTCGCCGATCTTCGTCATGCAGCTGGCTCAGCATGCGAGACACCTTGAGGTTCAGATTCTGGCTGACGAATATGGAAATGCCATCTCGCTGTTTGGACGAGACTGCTCCATCCAGAGGAGGCACCAGAAGATCATAGAGGAGGCTCCTGCCACCATAGCAGCTCCCTCAACGTTCGAGCAAATGGAACGGGTCGGTTTACGCCGCTGCATGTATTTATTCTCCCCACCCTGATAAACTCTGGTTGAAACTTGACATTTGGTCTCCTCTTTCTGGCTCAGTATGCCGTGCGACTGGCAAAGATGGTGGGCTACGTGAGCGCAGGTACTGTGGAGTATCTCTTCTCTGAAGACGGAAGTTTTCATTTCCTGGAGCTGAATCCTCGCCTGCAGGTGGAACATCCCTGTACAGAGATGATCGGAGACGTGAACCTGCCAGCTGCCCAGCTTCAGGTAAACCTCCGTCGACAAGAAGTATAATTATACCACAGAAAAAATCACTAATTCACCTGAAAGTGAGACCAAAGCCAGAGATCCAACCCTTCCACTAACCGTTTCATCTCTGGTAGATTGCAATGGGCATTCCCCTTTATAGAATTAAGGACATCCGCCTGCTTTATGGAGAACCTCCATGGGGTGACGCCATCATTAACTTTGAGACTCCGGAGTGCATGCCGAGCCCAAGAGGGCACGTCATAGCTGCTCGGATCACCAGTGAGAACCCTGATGAGGTAGAGCTCAATTTCATTAACGCTCGAGGCACACAGTTTTGTGATGTACTTGTAACCTGCACCTCTGACTCGTTCTCATCACTCAACAGGGGTTCAAACCCAGCTCGGGCACCGTGCAGGAGCTGAACTTCCGCAGCAGTAAAAACGTCTGGGGTTATTTCAGCGTGGGGGCGACGGGAGGGCTGCATGAATTTGCCGACTCCCAGTTCGGACATTGTTTCTCTTGGGGAGAGAACCGCGAGGAGGCCATCTCGTAAGCCCTCTTTTTCTGTTAATAAATGGTCTGACACTGCCAATAAATACATCTTAGACACGTGTGTTTTTATCAGGTGTCGTGTTTTCTCCGTGCTTCAGGAACATGGTGGTGGCTATGAAGGAGCTGTCCATCAGAGGCGACTTCAGGACCACAGTTGAATACCTCATTAAGTTACTGGAGACAGAAAGCTTCAGGAACAATGACATCGACACCGGCTGGCTGGATCATCTCATCGCAGAGAAAGTGCAGGTAGGAGACTTGAAGACCGTACTACATAAATCATTACACAGACGGGTACTTTGGTCACTGAATTTGTGTGTAGTATCTGTTTTCATGACGCCATGTGCCTTCCCACCAGGCGGAGAGACCGGACACCATGCTGGGTGTCGTTTGTGGGGCTTTGCATGTTGCTGATGCAGGTTTCAGAAAGAGCATGTCGGACTTCCTACATTCTCTGGAAAGGTCAGCAGACACAGTCCCTTCTTATTAATGTCTCACCACAACCTTATGTTTATGTAAGCGACCATGTTTATATGAACAGTTAAGCCTTGTTCAGACTGCCATCTGTTTTTGGCCATATTCAGATTTTATCCAGATTGATTTTTAGGAAGTCTGGACAGCAACCAAACAAATGAATGATTCTTTGGATGTGGTTTAAAATTCGATTGAAGTCCGATTTCTACAGATGGTCGCTCATTTCAGAGAACTCCTCTAAAACAAAGTGTTTGCTCTGTGACCTGACAGCATTATTGATTGGAAACGACATTACGGCTCCCTTTTTTTTTCTCTTCTCATGCTTCAGTTTTGAAAACCCGCGACAGAAGCGTGCGTAGTGACTGATGCCTTTGTCGCTACCACAGCAATCCATGCAGATAGTTTTGGTGATGCCTGGTCACTTGCAAATTACAGTGCACACACTCTCTCTTTCAGGTCTGATTTGATAAACAAATCTGATTTGACTGCAGTCTGAACGTAGTTTCATACAGGATAAACAGCATATTCTGTTTGGATAATCCACAATCGAAATCATTCCAAATGTTGTATTTTCTCATTAAGATATCTGTGATATGCCGATATATATTATCACACAGATAGTATCTGTGTTTATGTTGCCTAATATGCACAGATATGAAAGCGCTTTTTATTTATAGAGGTTGTAGTGCAGAAAATGATGCCTGGGATCTTTTATAATTAATTATTTCACAGAAAGTTTACTGTTTCAGGGCACTGATGTCAAAAATGTAACCATACTGAAGTCACTGACAAATAAAAACATCTCCTGCATCTCTAGAGGCCAAGTGCTTCCTGCAGCCAGCCTCCTCAACTCTGTCACCGTGGACCTGATTTATGAAGGAGTCAAGTACTGCCTCAAGGTATCTGCTTCATTCCCTTCACAAGTTCAGTGTCCTTATCACCTTTTCTGATCAATAAATAATCCCTGCCGCCGCCTGCAGGTGGCTCGCCAATCCCCAACGACTTATGTCATCATGATGAACGGCTCAAACATCGAGATAGACGTCCACAGGCTGAACGATGGCGGCCTGCTGCTGTCCTACGACGGCAGCAGCCACACCACCTACATGAAGGAGGAGATAGACAGGCAAGAGCTCTTGAATCTGCACATCTGGACGAATCTGGTTTGTTTGTGTTTACCAATTCTTTCTGAATGACTTCATCCCCGCAGCTACCGCATCACTGTTGGCAACAAGACTTGTGTATTTGAGAAGGAGACGGATCCCACGGTGCTGAGGTCGCCCTCTGCTGGCAAACTGCTGCAATACATATTTGAGGACGGAGATCACGTCTGTGCAGGAGAGACGTATGCAGAGATTGAGGTGAATGTTCTGAAACTGATCTCTGAAGGCACGCTTTTCCTTTCCGTGTTTTCTACTAACTGGCTGTTTGTGCTGCCGACTCAGGTGATGAAGATGGTGATGACGCTGACTGTGCAGCAGTCTGGTTGCATCCACTTTGTCAAGAGACCTGGAGCTGTTCTGGAGCCGGGCTCTGTCGTGGCACGTATAGACCTGGATGATCACAGCAGTATACATCGTGTAAGTCATTATCTACTCTCCCAATGCAAAGTAAGTGCAAGTTTTGCAGGCCACAAAACATCTCTGGAGCCTCACAGCAAATCAGCATTGCAGCATTCTCCTAAACAACTGAAGTAGATGGGAACTTCAGACAACTTGAAAGAAAATATAAAATGTCTCCCTACAGCTCACTAGTTTAATCTGTTAACCTCCGCCGCCTGTTGTAGGTGGAGCTGAACACAGCCGCACTTCCGCCCCAGCAGCCTTTGCCCATTGTTGGAGAAAAACTTCACCAGGTGTTTCACAGCGTGCTGGAAAACTTGGGTAAAGTCATGGATGGCTTCTGCCTGGAAGAGCCCTTCTTCAGCAGCAAGGTACACTGCAGGCTTTCTGCCACTACAGATTCCTGAACGATATCATCAGTTTCATTAATTCTGTCTTTATCTTCATGTCTGCAGCTGAAACAGTGGGTGGCGACCCTGATGAAGACGTTAAGGGACCCCTCTCTGCCGCTGTTGGAGCTCCAGGAGATCATGACGAGTGTGGCGGGTCGGATTCCACCTGGTGTGGAGAAAGATATTCGAAAAGTCATGGCCCAGTACGCGAGCAACATCACCTCTGTCCTCTGCCAGTTCCCGAGCCAAAGGGTGAGAGATGCACCTGAGCAGACATTCTGCTTTAAATCCATACAGTTATCATGTTCAATGTAAAGACGATGATGTTTCCCTTTCTTTACGCCAGATTGCAAATGTTCTCGACAGCCACGCAGCCACCCTGCAGAGGAAGGCTGACAGAGAGGTGTTCTTCATGAACACTCAGAGTATTGTTCAGCTGGTACAGAGGTTAGTTTTCTGCCTGGGAACAGCAGTAATGCAAAACATACAGAACAATACTGGTATTGCATTGATTGACACGGGTTGCAATGTGTCTTGTCCAGGTACCGCAGTGGAATTCGTGGTTACATGAAGTCTGTCGTTCTCGATCTGCTGAAACGATACCTGGAAGTGGAGACGCAGTTTCAACAAGGTGACATGAATCCACTAAACTGAGTGAAAACTCTTGATCATCTGTAATCTGAGCTGTGAGGGAAAACGTTATAATGCAGCAAAGACTTGCAAAAAGGCTTCTGACCTGTCTGGAATTTAAAATGTTTCTATTTTATGCACAATCGGTGAAAAACGTGCAGGAATAGAAAAGTTTCAACCCTTCAAATAAGCTGGACACTGACTTTTTAAATTTGTATTCAACCTGCGCTCTCATCCTTGAAGAGCATTTCTTACTCCTGACCCCGTGCAGCACTTACATTATTTTTTTCTACCTTTCAGTCCAGGTTGAACTTTTGCTCTGTGCAGAAAATGCACAGCAATGCAACTTTCATCAAGATAAGAAAAATGAACTTCACTGTGCACTTTTTGCGCTGAGGAAAGTCCGACATGGACTGAACTGTTTGTGCACTTTTGTACTCTGCACTTGTGTGCTTGTTGTTTCTGAACAACCCTGTAATATAAATCAGAAACATTTCAAATCCAGACTCCAATTCAAGTCTTTTTTTTGCCTCAGTGGGTGATTCCTTCCTTTCTGAACTATTGTCATAACTAACACCACTTCACTCTTGTTCTCACAAACAGCTCACTATGACAAGTGTGTTATCAACCTGAGAGAAAGGCACAAACCTGACATGAGTCCTGTGCTGGAGTACATCTTCTCTCACGCCCAGGTCTCCAAAAAGAACGTCCTCGTCACAATGCTCATAGTAAGGCGCTCGTCAGCCTGAACACAGTCATGCATAAATAAAAATCAGTACCTCCCAACACTCGAGTTAAGTGAGAGACACTTTGTGCCCTTTGTAGGATCAGCTGTGTGGAAGAGATCCCACGCTAGCAGATGAGCTGATGGTCATTCTGAACGAGTTCACGCAGCTCAGCAAGATGGAGAACTCGAAGGTGGCGTTGAGGGCCAGACAGGTAACATCACATTCTGCCCGCTTCTCAATCAATACTCTGAGTGTAAAGTTTTAATGTTGTGTTATTTCTGCTTAATATTATGTTTTTAAATGTGTCGTAGGTCTTGATTGCCTCACATTTGCCATCATACGAACTGAGGCACAACCAGGTGGAGTCAATCTTCCTGTCAGCCATCGACATGTACGGACACCAGTTCTGTCCAGAGAACTTGAAGGTTTGTCTCGAGTGGAGAAATCTTGTTGTGATCAGCTAAAAAAAAACAAATTATTAATACGTGTTTTTGTGTGTCTTTCTTGGTACAGAAACTCATCCTCTCTGAAACGTCCATTTTTGATGTTTTGCCCAATTTCTTCTATCACTCCAATCAAGTGGTCTGCATGGCTGCCTTGGAGGTATGATCAGTGGACTCACACTGAAGGCATATTATGCGGGATTTTGTCAGTTTCTGTTTCGTAAACACACCAGTTTGTTCAACGAGTGAGACAGAGAGGCTCCCTGATGTTTCAAACTGATAAAATATGGGCCAAAATGACCGTTGTTCTGCTCTGTCGACGCATTTTTATCTCTTAATTAGTGACAATGACTCGTCCTGTCATGACTCACAGGTGTACGTGCGCAGAGCTTACATCGCCTATGAGCTAAATAGCATCCAGCATCACCAGCTGCAGGATGGAACGTGTGCTGTAGACTTCCAGTTCATGCTGCCGTCGTCACATCCGAACAGGTAACATCTTTTTTTTTCCCCACCGAACTACGCTGCAAAGACTCTCAGGCCACCGACGGAGAACACATTTAGTGTCTATTTCTTGAACTGCTGGTGAATCAATACCACTTCCACAAACATGATATTGGCTTGATAGATCAGTACAGATGAGTCGTCCAAACCTGCGCCCAGTGGTGCAGGTGGGCGAGCGGACTGTAAACTGCTGCTGTGACTTGCTTGAGGCTAACTTTGAATGCAGAATGATTTCACCGACTAGACATTAATGTGAATTTGCTCAGCTTCTTTTTAAAGTGCTTCATTCTAATCGTGATGCTTTGAAGCTGAGGTAAGTGTTGATCATCCACCGCTGACATTCACCTGTCAATCATCTTATTTCAGAGGGAGCAGCCCTACTCTGAACAGGTAGAGTAAAGCTCCTCCCCAACCAGCCAAACCACCTGATCGTGTGTATGTCTCACAACAATGCATGTCGACAGCATCGTGTTTTCCTCTGTCCTGTGAAACCAGAACCATGCTTAAGGACTCTTCTAACAAGTCCTTCTTAATTCACTTTTTAGCCCAGCTTTTCCATATGTTCCTTTTTGTTTTTGCTTCTCTCAACCTGTACGGCAATACTTTAGCTTTTTAAGAGGTTCATCTTTAATTTCACTCATGTTCCTCTTAAAAACTTCATGCCTGCAATTCTGTTGTCTGCTAGCGAATGGGGAGCCTGTATTCTCCAGCATCAGCGTTTAATTCATGATTTGCAACTTTCAATCAGACAACAACAATTCGTATTCCCTTTCAGTTGAGTTACTTGAAATGTGGACTGTATGTAATGATAATTGGATGTTACGGTGGTCGTACTTGGTCCAGACTCGCCTTAATTATATTTGGACTGTTCAGTGTTTTCTCAGTGGTCACTCTGTCGCTCTGTCTTTGCTGTCATAGTCTGTGTGTCTGTCCCGTTTCCAGGGTTCCTGTGCCAGTCAGTGGATCAGGTCAGTTTAAAATGAGGCGGCAGAGCAGCGAGCTCTTCCTGGACGGATCCTTGTCGCCTCCCTGTCAGCGAATGGGCGCCATGGTGGCTTTCCAGTGTGTTGACGACTTCAAAAGGTCACTTTGAACTGGATCATAAATGACTTTCCTCTGGGTTTTATTCTGATAAAGATTTATGAACAAAGTTGTTACCTGCTGATATTTTCTTTTTTTTCCTTTTGCAGGAATTTTGATGAAGTTCTCTCCAGCTTCGCGGAACCGCTCTTGGAGACGGCTCCGTATTCAGAGTCCTCCAGTCTGTATGAGGAGGAGAACTTCAGGGTGAGCGCTGTTGTAAAAATTGAAAAGCCTTTTGTCATCCGTTTCCTTGCAGCTGCTGATTTCGCTTCCATCCCCTACAGAATAAGAGGGAGAACCCAATCCACATCATTAACGTGTCCATTAAGACGGCAGACACAGAAGATGACGATGCCTTGGTTACAGCTTTCACTGAATTTGCCCAGTCGAAGGTCAGCTTCCAGACCTTGTTGATTCAGATATTGTCTCTGTTTTCATGACGGAACTGAAAATAGTGTATTTCTTTCTTATGTTTATTTTACAGAAAGCCGTTCTCTTTGAGTATGGAATCAGGAGAATCACATTTTTGATTGCACAGAAGGTAAAGCCCACTGTATCACGTCTTTATGTTCATATATATTATTGTTGGAGTTGGGAGTTATATGAAAGAGGCCACATATTGCTCTCAACAGCTTGCGTTTTATCACAGATGGCATCAATGCAAACAATGTAGTTTGTACTTATTACTTGTACTTGGCAACTAAGTCACTAAAAGTTAGAGAGAAAATAAACGGCCTGTATTTATATTCCATCTTTTTAATCCTTTTTAACATTTTCTATAAGTGGTGCTTTTATAACTCCCGTCTGCTTCTCTTTTAATAAAAATAGAACTTATAGATGCTCTTGGCGTAGCTCTCCTCCTTTCACACTTTCTGAACTATATTCTCCAAAACACTCATATCGTATTCAAGCTAGAGGCGACACAACATCGTCTCGCAGTTCATACCTTTTTATTCTACAGTATATATTTGTCACCGCCTCACGATATCTGCACAAATTTGTTCAGTAGAGCTGCAAATTTGACTGCTTCTGGCAAGTACATAATACATTTGCTCAGTGTCTTATTAATATTCTGATCTTTGTTTTGAACAGAGAGAATTTCCCAAGTTCTTCACATTCAGAGCTAGAGATGGGGTAAGTTTTACAACACTGTATAATCATATTGTTAGTGAGTTAATGTGCTGATAGGCTGCTCCAGGGTTTAGAATATGACCCGATCCGTCCCTCTCCTCAGTTCCAAGAGGATCGTATTTATCGTAATCTGGAGCCGGCTTTAGCGTTTCAGCTGGAGCTCAACCGCATGAGGAACTTCGAGCTGACAGCCGTCCCCTGTGCCAACCACAAAATGCAACTCTACCTCGGTGCTGCTCGTGTGCAGGAGGGGGCTGAAGTCACAGACTACCGCTTCTTCATACGAGCCATCATCCGCCACTCTGATCTCATTACAAAGGTAAGCAGAGCAACATTAAAGTACACTTCATCGATTCTTTAGAAATGTAGACACCATTGGTAGTTACCCAAGAATTGATTAAAGAAAGACAATGTTTTTAGGTTATTAAATCCCTTTTTTCTACACAAACAGGAAGCCTCGTTTGAATACCTTCAAAATGAGGGAGAGCGTCTTCTGCTGGAGGCCATGGACGAGTTGGAGGTGGCCTTCAGTAACACCAGTGTCCGCACGGACTGCAACCACATCTTCCTCAACTTCGTCCCCACTGTCATTATGGACCCCTCTAAAGTCAGTGTCCAGCTCATTATTTCTGTGGTCCATATTCACTGAATTGAGTATTAATACGTATTTCTCTGCGTTCTTTTTAACATCCGTGTCTTCTCCTTGATGCCTTCAGATCGAGGAGTCTGTTCGCTCCATGGTGATGCGATACGGCAGCCGTCTGTGGAAGCTGAGGGTCCTGCAGGCCGAGCTGAAGATCAACATCCGCCTCACACCAAATGGAAACGCCATTCCTGTCCGCTTGTTTCTCACTAATGAGTCCGGCTATTACTTGGACATCAGCCTGTACAAGGAGGTCACTGACCCAAGTTCTGGACAGGTGGGGACTGTGAAGTGGAGTCATTTTGTTAAATTAAACGTGAACCAAAGGATGCTGTATGTATTATTTTACAGTTGCATTTTCATGAAGTCATGAATCACCACTTCACTCTATCATTTCTCCCTTTTCAGATCATGTTTCTGTCATATGGAGATAAGCAGGGTCCTTTGCATGGGATGCTGATCAACACTCCGTATGTGACCAAAGACCTGCTGCAGGCCAAACGTTTTCAGGCCCAAACTCTGGGGACCACGTACATCTATGACTTTCCTGAGATGTTCAGACAGGTGCTGTTAACTCACTCACAGTTTAATTTTGAGATGCACCGATTTCAACAGATTCCTCTTGGTGCATCTCTGTTATTTTTTCTCCTAAGATGTCCGACTCTAATACTGAATATCTTCCTGTAGGCTCTGTTTAAGCTGTGGGGTCCGGGAGGTAAACACCCTAAAGACGTGCTGATGTGCATCGAGCTGGTTCTGGACCCTCAAGGTCGACTCGTGCAGATGAACCGACAGCCTGGTGACAATGATGTAAGGGACCTTTTTTTAAAGCCTTTATGTCACTTCATACTTTCTCACTGTTATGATACTGATAACCATTCTGCTCCAGGTGGGAATGGTCGCCTTCAGGATGAAGATGAAGACTCCAGAGTACCCAGAGGGCAGAGATATCATCGTCATCTGTAATGACATCACTCACATGATCGGCTCTTTTGGTCCCCAAGAGGATGAGCTGTTCCTCAAGGCGTCTGAGTTGGCTCGCGCTGAGGGCATCCCCCGCATTTACATCGCAGCCAACAGCGGAGCGCGCATCGGCCTCGCTGAAGAGATCAAACACATGTTCCAGGTGGCCTGGATCGACCCCGCTGACCCCTACAAGGTGACATTTGCTTCTCCTAATTACCACGGGGAATACTGTAGCAATCTGAATGTGCGGTTTGATATTTATGTCATGCGTTATTTCCCTTTTGTCTGTAGGGTTTTAAGTACCTTTACCTGACACCGCAGGACTACACACGCATCAGCTCCACCAGCGCTGTTCACTGTCACCACGTAGAGGAAGGTGGAGAGTCCAGGTATAATCAATCAATCAATCATTGGTTTTTTTATTGTCATATAGAAGTACATTCACCCGTAACTTGTGTTTGTGTGCTCAAAAAGATTAGATATAGATGAGACAGATATGGATTTATTGGTCTTCATCACTGCGTTGGTCTGTTTCAGGTACATCATCACCGACATCATTGGGACTGACGATGGTATTGGGGTTGAGAACCTGCGAGGTTCTGGCATGATTGCTGGAGAATCCTCTCAGGCGTATGAGGAGATTATCACAATCAGCATGGTGAGAATGTGCATCTGATTTCTCTGAGTTAGAAGGAGCCCATGTGAACCTCCTGGACATTTTTCCTGAGTCACTCTTTATTCTCTTGCAGGTGACGTGTCGCGCCATTGGAATCGGAGCCTACCTGGTCCGGTTGGGACAGCGGGTGATCCAGGTGGAGAACTCTCACATTATCCTGACCGGAGCCGGCGCTCTGAACAAGGTTTGTTGATTCAATTATGCATTAAAGTCATTTAAATAAACACATTTTTTAGTAGATATGGTTGTAAATTCCCGTTCCTTCCTGTTCCAAAGTACAGTGCCCTTGTGGTGGAAGTTACATAGAGTGCATTGAAGTGTTTGTGTGTGATTAAAGGTTTTGGGCAGAGAGGTCTACACCTCCAACAACCAGCTGGGAGGGATCCAGATCATGCACAATAACGGAGTCACACACACGACTGTGCCGGACGACTTTGAGGGCGTCTTCACCATCCTCAAGTGGCTCTCCTATATGCCAAAGGTTTGGCTGGATGTGTGACAGTTTGTGTAGTTTGAAGTGAAGAACACATCAGTTCACTAACTACAGTTCTTCTTCTTCTTCTTCTTCTTCTTCTTCTTCTTCTTCTTCTTCTTCTTCTTCTTCTTCTTCTTCTTCTTCTCCACACAGAACAAACAATCCCCTGTGCCTGTTATAGCAACAACAGATCCAGTGGACAGAGAGATCGATTATACTCCAACAAAAGCACCGTATGACCCCCGCTGGATGCTGGCGGGGAGACCTCACCCCTGTGAGTGCCAAGAAGAGGGTTAAACTCTCAAAGTGCCTCATCTCAGTGTGCAGCTTGCTTCATTTCCTTTCTTTCTGCGTTTCTGTCCGTAGCTGTGAGAGGTGCCTGGCAGAGTGGATTCTTCGACCAGGGCTCGTTCATGGAGATCATGGAGTCGTGGGCTCGGACGGTGGTAACAGGCAGAGCACGGTAAATCTGTTGACACTTGATTTAGATGTTCATGCAACGTCTGTGTGAAGTGATTTTATTTTTCAATAATTCTGTTGTATAAAAACAGGCTCGGAGGAATTCCCCTCGGTGTCATCGCCGTTGAAACACGCTCAGTGGAACTGACAATCCCAGCCGATCCAGCAAACCTGGATTCAGAGTCTAAAGTGAGTAAATCTGACGACGTGTTTATGATTTAAACAGATGATGTGACAGTATTTCGCCTCTTCTCATGACTTTGTGTGTCGACGTCAGGTTCTGCAGCAGGCTGGTCAGGTGTGGTTTCCAGATTCAGCCTTTAAAACCGCTCAGGCGATCTCTGACTTCAACCGTGAACGTCTGCCTCTCATGGTGTTCGCCAACTGGAGGGGCTTCTCTGGTGGAATGAAGGGTATAGGATAAATGCTGAACTTTGCAGAGAGACGTGCAATAGCAATACGTATAAGAGCAATTGTTATCGAATAAAAACTATAACATGTTTCTAATCATTTAACTGTTTCACTCCCAGATATGTACGACCAGGTGTTGAAGTTTGGCGCCTACATCGTGGACGCCCTGCGCGGTTTCCATCAGCCAGTGCTGGTGTACATCCCACCACACGCTGAGCTGAGAGGAGGCTCGTGGGTGGTGATAGACCCCACTATCAACCCACTGTGTATGGAGCTCTATGCGGACAAGGACAGCAGGTAAATGATTGCTTCATGTACGGATATACCCTAAGAAACAGGCGTGTGTGTGAGAATAACATGTTTCTGCATTTTGTCACCTCCCTGTTGTTGTTGTGTCTGTGTTCAGAGGTGGTGTTCTGGAGGCTGAGGGAACAGTGGAGATCAAATTCAGGAGGAAGGACCTGCTGAAGACCATGAAACGACTGGATTCAGTCTATGCCGGTCTGGTTGAGCAGCTGGGTAAAGACCATTTCTTCTTTAACTCACACAACCACTTCCTTTTATTTCTCTCTTAATGCAGTACTCCTGGATGTTCACACCTTTACTGGCAAGTCTTCTGTTTTCATCAGCTTCCCCAGAGCTGTCAGACAAACAGAGCAGAGAGCTGGAGTTGAAGCTTAAAGCAAGGGAAGAGTTCCTACAGCCCATCTACCACCAGGTGGCGGTGCAGTTTGTGGAGCTCCATGACACTCCGGGCAGGATGCAGGAGAAGGGTGTCATCACTGTGAGTGAGCACGTCATAAACAATCACAAACAAACTGTGGAGACTGTATTTAAAATGGGATTGTTTTGAATTAAATCTGGCACTCTGGACAGGATATTTTGGATTGGAAGAACGTGCGGACCTTCTTCTACTGGCGTCTGCGTCGCCTGCTGTTGGAGCAGGTAGTGAAGTGTGAGATTCTGCAGGCGAACGCGGACCTCAGTGACGGACACATGCAGTCCATGCTGCGGCGCTGGTTTGTTGAAACAGAGGGAACGGTCAAGGTATGTCATGACACTCGAGGACCAATGTCTCCTGCTGATGCATTAAAAATGATGTCAGTGAAGTGATGCACCTGATGTGTCAAACTATGCCATTACAAGTTGTTGCTTGTGTTCTGAAGTGAACTTTCTGAGAGCTTTAAAGGTGTCTGCTCGTCAAAGAACTGGCTTCTTCCTCAGGCTTATCTCTGGGATAATAACCAGGCAGTAGTGGAGTGGCTGGAGAAGCATTTGTCTGAGGAGGACGGCGCTCGATCGGCCATCCGAGAGAACATCAAGTACCTGAAGAGAGAAAACACTCTGAAACACATCCGAAGGTAATGAAGGCTTACTTGTGTCACATCTTAACATATTTAAGATGATTTTCGCTGAGGATTAGTTACTGAAACATCAGCAGCTGTGTTATAGATATAAACCTGAGTATTAGCTAAAGGACATATAACATATATCCTCATCTTGAAGCGTTTAGAGCAAATAACTCACTGAGGTTCTTGTGTTTATTCGTTGCCGTTTGGTCAATTCTGTAACTATATCTGCATTTTCCAGGTTAATCTATTAAGACATAGGCTGGACATTAAACTGCATTCTAAAACGTAAAGCATTGTTTGAAAACACCTGAAGTTTTCTTGTCAGCGCTCCCTAAAATGTTTATTTCCCACCTTCTGGAGCAGGTAGAAACTTGAAAGCCATTTAAGAACCTAACCTTTTGGCATTTGCTCATGTATTCATTAACAAATCACGATTCATTTCCTCAGTCACATGTCTTGACGGTGACAGCATCATCCATAACATGCTCAAGTTCCCTCCGGCTCTGAAGGGAGAAACACACACATGTTGCATCCGGTCTTTAACGTGTTCAAAATAAGTTATTCCAGTGTGTTTAATAGCTGAGTTTGTTTAATAATTATCCTCTTGTGTTCTAGCCTGGTGCAGGCCAACCCTGACCTAGCCATGGACTGCATCATCCACATGAGCCAGAACATTACTCCATCCCAGCGGGCCAAACTCTCGCATCTGCTCGCCACTATGGACGACACCAGCACCAGTTAAGCTGAAGGGGTTCATGTAATTTATAATAAACGAAAACCTCTATTGTTGTTGATTGTACGTAATGGATGAAGAGGTAGAAAAAATGTAAAGGTAAAGAAAAAATGGTATGATTTTTTTTTTTTTTATACATATAATATAATTAATGGGACAATTGTTTGCATTAAAGCACAAACAGAGCGAGCTGTTCGTCAGCGGTCACCATTACAGAGCTCCGTCTGTTGCACTCACTGGCATCAAATGGCGTGATAATCCGTCCCACTGTCGACTCACAGGCAGAGAGTTTGTCTTCAGCTGCTTAGTTTGGGAACTTTCGGGTTCACAAACGACGACTGTGCACATTTCACTTGACTGTATTTGTACATAAAGGTGTATCAGTGTTAAATTAGCCTTTAACTAGGCTCTGTGCAGTCTACTGAGGCCAGAGTTGTTTGAGGTTCACGAAGTCAAAGGCTTCGTATTCAGGTGCTGGTTGTCATTTTCAGTTGAGTGTTATTAAGTGAAGAATGTGTGTGTTCATCTTTGAATGTAGCTCAGACGGCTGATCAGTTCTTTGATCAGCTTTCAAGTAAAACAAAAAACATAATCACATTGATAAACGCAAAAAAAAAAATGAAATCAAATCAATAATTTTTCATTTCTGCGTTGATGAATATTATGAAATGTTTACCAGTATTGTAACGCTGAAATGCAGATAAGCAGATTTAGCTTTTTTTTTCTAATACGAGTGCGGTTTTGTCATTTCACTGTCGACACTGGACTCAGCCGTCCATCGTTTCATCATCACTCTGTTCATGTTGGGCTGTTCTGTGAGCAAAAACAATGTTGTGAATGAAAGGAGAGACTGTGACACTGTATGAGATACTTCTGAAATGTTTTTGTTTTGTTTTTCATGTTAGTTGGTATGTCTTCAATATAATGCAGTACTTCTTAAACCTCAGGTCGGACACTAAGTGCCAAAGTGGACCCCAAAGTGATTGTCTAATTCGCCTTAACACCAGACACCAAATATCATTGAATGTATAAAAGAAACTCCTTTGTTTGTCTCCACCAAGGCCTGTTAATAAATGTCATTGAGATATTTTTTTTGGCAAAAGAAACTTCTTTTATTTACCCTCTTGATTTTTATCATGATCAAGTTAATGAACATAATATACATCTGACTTTGAGACACGTTAATCACAGTGTGTAAAAGAATAATGTGTAAAGTGTTGGCACGCGTCGGCGTTTTGGGACGGAGTGGGTAAATACAGTCGAAAGAAAAGCTTTTCTGTGGCGAACATTCAAATATATACAGCAAAGGATTGATAGAGTCATCACCTTCTCCAGCTGCCTTTTTATAAATATAAATAAAACATCACAGCAATAATGTCTAGCACGATACAACAGACAAGAGACGGGGAGCTACGGTATGGAAGGCTTTAAAACGCAGAGTGAACAGTAGAAAAAACTGGCGGACGCTAACTTCTTACATCTCCACATAGAGTCTTTGTCCTCATACAGGCTTTGAGTCTTTGCTTGGCAAAGCTAGATATCTTGAGTCTCACATACTTCTTTCTTTCAGCAGTTTTTAGTTCTTAATTAGTGGTTTTTCTTGATCCAAGCAGCTCCCAGCTGACTGACGGAAAGCAGTGTGATTTGTGTTCTCACACGAGAAATTCAGACTGTGACCTCGGACGTCCACTCTCACAGTCGAGTAAATCAGGTTGACTCTGTTGCAGGCGGTTCAGCTGCTTTATAACAGGGCGATGGGCTTGCTGTTGGCCTGTGTGACCATGTACTGGGACGACAGGTGATCCTGGGAGGCGTAGGAGGTGTAGAGGCCCGTTACTTGCACGTCCGACAGCGGCATGTTTGCTCCGGCGGAGACGGGAGGGAGGTTGGCCGTTCCCAAGTCACAGTCTGATAGTCGGAGGGGGGAGTTACTGAAGGTACCCAAAGCATCCAGGTTAAAGCTGTCGTCCTTCATTTCCTCCCACAGATTACCTAGGCAGAAAATTGAGGGATGAATATACTGATCCTAATTATCCAGCAAACAAAAAACAGAAATGACCCTTAGAAATGTTATATTTACCTTGAAGGGCAAAGTCCATGATGCTCGGGTCCAGCGCGTCCACCTCTGTGTGTGTGTCACCGTGCACACTGTAGAAATCATCAGGTGGCTTGCCAGACTGCTGGGTGAGCGGACTGTGAGAGAGGTCAGGGACTGTGTGGAGGGGAGGCGTCTGTGCCGGGGCAGGGGACATGGGAGCCAGACGGGCCTGAGCCTGGAGCTGTGCCTGGAGCTGGTGGTGCTGGTGCATGGGCAAACAGGGCAGGGACAGCGTGACGATGGGCTGAGGCTGCATCTGAGCCGGAACGGGCAGCGGGAGGCCAGTCGGACAGCCGGGCAGCCGGGTCATCCCGGGCTCGAGAGGCTTACGCCTGCAGTTCTCCGGGCGATCTGTGATCAGCTTGTCCAACTCATCTGCGGAGGAAGAGACAGATTATCAGACTCGTGACATTGCCAGTTTGTGATCACACACTGCCTGGTTGGGCTGCAGACATTTTACATTTAACAGAATACATTGCTGACCGGGGTTCGCCATGCTGCGACGGATGGCCGGGAGGTCCTTGCGTTTCCATTTCTGCATCTCTTCCTCCATCTTGTCAATTTTGGCAGGGTTCAGCGCCCACAGACAGCCCTTACGGGACGAGCTGCTCGTCTTGTTCTCCACTTTCTCAAAGCATTTGTTTAAGGACAGGTTGTGTCTGACTGAGTTCTTCCATCCATCAGGTGCAGTCTGCAGGCAGAGGAGTAGTGTTCAGTCAGTCACACTCTGTATCTACATGCAGCTTCTCTTTTAATCCTTTTCTGTAATATTAACAACATACTGCACCTTGAAATAAGGAAAGTGTTCCTTCATAAAGCTATAGATCTCGCTGACTGGAAGGCTGCCAGTTTTGCTGTTCTTCAGGGCCATGGCAATCAAACAGCTGAAAAAAAACCCACCAGGAAATAAAACATTAATTGACTGTAGTTAAAAAAAAAATGACGGACATTATTTTTTAGTCTAATAGGTGAGGTCTCACCTGTAGGAATAGATTGGCTTGGGGAAAGACTTGGGCTGCAGCTCTTGGTCTTGCGGAGCCAGGCGAGGTTGTGTGAATAGACTTTGGTTGTTGAAAGAGACATTGCTATAAAGCCCACCGGTTGAACACTGCGAGGAATTAAAAGAATAATGAAGAACTTTATTATTTTACTGTTTATGTCAAGTCTCGTTTACTGCAGAGGTCCTAGTAAGGAATCCACACAAGAAGCAATAGGGACCAACAATCAGTAACAACAGTAAATGATAGTAGAGGACCAAAGAAAAAACTATTTAGTCATTAAGAAATGGGACCCATATTACTCTGTAACCAGAGAGATCATGACTCTAAGTGTCCTTATTTACTGATTATGTCACATTTAAGATAAATCTGGTCATTTTTATCATGCGAGGCAGATTCCTTCCCAGGCTTTAAAGGTGCAATATGTAAGAACTGGCCACCTGTTGAATTCATACACATAAGGGGGGAGCATATCACCAAAGTATGTAGCTTTTCGTTAGCTAGTTAGCTCCATTAGCTCTGTTAGCCATGCAGCTAGTGAGCTCAGAGTGGTCTTATGATGAATGATGGACTGGTTTCTAGCTAACTTCTGCAACACATCAAAACTATTTTCTTTCCAATCTGTTTATAATTTTACTTTTAATGTTGTAATCTAAAACTCCTACATGATGCACCTTTAAGCTTCAGCCTCCTGTGAGGAACGACTCACGGCTGCGGGGAAGGTTTAGGTTTAACAACCAGCGAGAGAAGCGACTGAAAACAATAATGGTCGCTCCTCAAGAAGTTAGCAAAGTTTCTACAGCGTTAGTAAAACCAGACCTGGAGTGATTCCTGATTAATAGTTCAGAGTTTAGTACCTGTTGTCCAGTTTGGGTTAGTGAGTACACCTGCTGGGGTGTCGGCTGGTAGACTGAGGTAGGACACTGGTATCCTGGAGAGGGCATCCCGTTCATGGAGAACGGAGACATCTGGGAAACACAAACACGGATATTCAGTTCACATAAGCATCATAAAACACGACACAGATAGTTTTTCTTTTCTTGCACTGCTGCTGAGACTCACGCTCCCGCTGTGGGTGTTGACGATGCTGATGCCCAGAGGACTGTGCTGCATGTTGCTCTGGAGGTGAAGCATGGAGCCTTGACCAGCTGACATCGTCATGTTGTTCAGCTGAGCTGTGAGAGGGAAAGATTAAAGGAAAGTTCCGAAAACTCTTTATCAGATATTTCTTTTCTTCCACTCGTTCAAATTTTTCCTGTGGACTGCTGGTTGGCGACTCTCCTGTCTTTATTTTGTTCTTCTAACACTGTTCTAGTCGTCAGCATCAAGTGCAAAACATCGTTTTATTCTGGACAACTTTAAGTTTCAGTCTGGCTCATTTAAAGGCTCAAGCTTGCGTGTGCTTTGTCGAAGAATGGATGAATTTACCAGAATTTTTCCAAAAACGGCAGTCAAATTCAGCAGTTTTTTTTTTTAATTGTTTGTTGTTTTACTTTGAACTTAGACAGAAACTCACAATGCTTATTTTTTTAAGAGGTATGAGATTGTTAAAGTACA
The DNA here is from genome assembly GCA_963678695.2 of Diplodus puntazzo. NCBI lineage: Eukaryota > Metazoa > Chordata > Actinopteri > Spariformes > Sparidae > Diplodus > Diplodus puntazzo. The sequence continues at coordinate 32,019,688 of OZ023159.1, read as the reverse complement.
TCCTTTGAATTTTTGTTTCCATCTGGCCTTCTCTGAGCGAGTTACAGCCATTTATTATTATATCATCTCAGGCGTTTTTTAGAGACAAATGTGGTGTATTTTCTGACCGCGTAGTTGTGCCCAAATAAGAAGTAAGAGCGTAAATACAAGGAAAATTATATTTCAATATTTCAATATAACAATAGCTGTTTTTATTGGTAAGTCTTTGAGAATGACAGAGCGAATTGCAACCATATCCAGACTTAAAGTCTTCTTTTTTTTTTTTAACAATTCAACTTTTCAGTGTGAGATCTGTGGGCTTGTCTTTTGAGAGCATTTTATTATGTTTATGACATATTTATTAATCTGTTTATCACAATATTAAGATGAACATAAGCTCAAAACTCAACAAATCCCTCCAAAACCATCAAACTGAATTATTCTCTGAGGTTAACTGTGTCAGTGTTTTAATATCCAGTGACAAATGTGACATTCTTGTCACTGGTTTTTATTGTTCAGGATAGTCTCATAAAACTCGGGCAGTGCTGATTCATCCAATCAGAGAGAGGATGCAGTTTTTGAACGTTGCTCCGTCCCCTCCCTGTCACCTCACCTGTCTGTTGCTCCAGCAGGCTGCTGCCCTGGGAGGGCCCGTTACTGTGGCCTCGGCTGTCAGCCATCTGCTGGAGCCGGGGCACATCCACAGAGGTGAGCCATGACAGAGACTGCAGGTCCCCAGGGAGGTCCTCCTCCCTCAGCTGGGAGGGGTCCGTGGTCAGAAGCCTTGGAGGGGAGAAAGAGGATGGGGGAGGTTAGGATGGGGGGAGTGTGTCGGAGGGGGGTTAACACGACCGTCAGCTCTGACACACGAAGACCAGAAGTGGAATTTAAATGTAAACACTTGATGGAACATTTTGTCCCTCAAAGTCAACACGGCTGTGATGAGTGTGAGTGTTTGGAAACAGAGATGAAAGCTGCTCAGTGAAGCCGCGTATTAGCCGTGCCGTCCAGGATTTACCGTAAGGAGATTAACTACAAGTGTTATTTAGCAGCCGCGGTTTTAATCAACAATGAGGGAGTTAAAGAAGCTTTTCATCCAGAGTGAATCATCCGCTCAGATTTTTGTTTCTTCTCCTGGGAGTGATCTTTGTTTCCCTGTAATTTATAGTTGTCTGCTTTTTTGACGATTGATAAAAAAATTGGAATTTTTTAAAAAAATTAATCTAAAATTAAATTTATGCTAATAGATAAGAGAATGAAAAATGTTTCTGCACAAAAAAAATGAAGCAGGATTCGTGTTTAACTAGTGAACCGCCAGCACCAATCAGCTTTCAGTCATTACGTCTTTTATGTGGCGAGCCTCAAAGAGAGAAAAGAAAGAAAAGGGAGGAATCCTCTTGAATCCTCTCCAGTCTTCTCCGCACACACACACACACACACACACTTTCTGTGCAAGGGGTTTAGTAATTGGGGTCGCTATGACAACACACACTATTCAGTTACTTTGTGTGTCTGTGGACAGTGTAGGAGTGAACACCCTCCTCCTCCCCCTCCTCCTCATACACACACTAATAAAAAAAAAAAAAAAAAATCAACCCTGTGTCAGGTGACCGCGCTCTCGCCTTAACCATTGGCTGAATCATAAGTAAACAACGCATGAGATCGTTTGAAACATGGGACAGCAGCACATGTTGCCTGCAACAGTTGGCCCCGTCTATTGAAAAATGATCACCTATTGTGTCCCAAACGACAAATCTGCCCAGTGGCACGTGGCCCTATTGTCTTCCCCAGACCCTTCCTTGATTGTCTCTGTCGTTTCTTTTCTTTACCCGACCCTTGCATTAATCTGTTGGAATGACAGCCCTCACATAAGAGGGACAAATAGGATGCCATCTGCTTCCCTGTCCCTTTCCAGCCTCCATCCCGAACCTCCACCCTCCTCCCCACCATCAGCCCCTCTCCCCTCCCGTCCTTCTCCCCCCCAAAAAATGGGGAAATCAACGGAGCCTCGGGGCCAGAGGGGGTGCAAATGTAGTTTGAGGTCAGGGCTGTGTGTCTGCCGTCTGAGTGAGTGACATCACCGCAGCCGGGAATCAGCAGCACACGTCCTGGAACACCTTGCATGCGCCAGTTAAAAAGACTTGGAGCGATCGTCCTTTTTGGAGCCGGGTGGGGTCGTGAAGTTTAGTCACAGTGTCTCAGCAGGAGCTTTGACGTTTGCTGCACCTCTTTGTTTTTCTCTGCCTTGCTGCTGTAAGCTTTCTGACAACATTTTTAAAAAAATAATAAAAGTTCAAGCACAACAATCTGCTGAAGGAGAGAAGCACAAAGGTAAAACTGCAGAGGCTTTTTTTTCCTTTGTGTTTTCTATAAAAAAAGCACCAAAGTATCTGTGATTCAAAACCGTGTGCAGTCTTTGCTTTTTACACTTTGCAGATCTACTCAAGTTTGACCACACGCTCAATTCAGACTGATGGAAACTGCAGACTGGATGAGACACTGGGTGGTGTCCCCCACCTCCCCTCCCCCTTCCTCCCCTCCTCCTCCTCCCTTCTCCACCAGCACCATAGAAATTGTTCACTGATGCAAAACATGTTGAGCTGGTGTCTCCGTGTATCTTCCGAGCCTTCCCAGAGGTTCAACAACACTAAATATTGCACCTCCTCCACCCTCCCCCTCCGTCTCCCCCACCTCCCTCCCTCCCTCCCTCCCTTGCTCCTTTTCCTAATTGGGAGCCACTTGTGCACACTGGTGACCCAGAGCGCCCCGTCTCCCCCTGAGCCGGCAGGCCAAGAGGCTCAGGCTCTCCGTGTGCCGACAGCGGGAGTGTAAACAGAGCTGATGGTTTCTGACAGATCCATTCAGACTGAAAATCATTTATTCTTCAGGATTTTTTTCTTCTCTCTCCTTTATCGTGAAACCCCCCATGCACAAAAAGAGCTGTCCATCTACCTTCAGATTAAACATAGTGGGCTTAGACAGTTTGTCCCATGGCCCATTTGGGAAACACCTTAAAAGGGTTTGATTAATAGAAAAATATGCCTTTTATCTATTGAGGCGTCTCGCATTTTGATCCCGAGTGTTTTTGACAACGTGCAACAAAAAACTAACACGTTGTTCGGCGCTTTTTTAGATTCCTGCAACTGTTCGACCTGGTTTATTTATTAAATCAGAGGTCTTACCTGTAGTCCTGTGGGGACGGATGATGCCCAGCATTCTCAATTATTCCTGACATCCTGGATGTAATTCCACCTTCTATCATTTCCTGGGATGTGTGATACCTTTTGTAGGAAAAAAAATAGACTAAATTAACATCTCCTTCTGCAAAGAGTGCGTCATCAAACTAAAATAAACAGGCTGGATAGAAGAAATGACTTCAATATTAATAATATTGCTTTATCTAAGTGAGTAAACATGGTGGGACAACATGTGCTTTTTCTGGAAAACCCTCCATAAAACTTAAATCTAAAGTTCAGTTAACATTTAACACCTTGTAAGAATATATACACATAAATAAACAATGTGAAAATAAACATTTAACACATTATATTCAGCATCTGAATCCTTTTGATGCAGATAAAATCTATTTCTTGACTGTTTTAACACTTTTCTTTTTAATTCCCTTTATATCTCACCGCTTTAATTTCATAAAAATACTAATAATGTCAAAAAATGTTATAATATAACTTGTTTTCTTTCAGCAGTCAGTTCACATGTTTACATAACAGTTATGTCTCACTGGCCTCAGACTTGTCTTTGAGCATGGCACACACAGAAATGATGGTTAAAATCTAAAAGAAAAATCATTAATATCTCACTATTCTCATAAAACAACAACAATCCGACAGAGATGGTGAAGCTGAAGGAGAGAAATCGTTCATATCTCACCTGTTTTGGATGATACTGGAGTGTGTTGTCTGCAGGTCGAGAGCCCCTCTACTGTATTTCACTGTGTTGCACTTGATTCTCCCAGAAAACCGTTTTTAAATTTCCCTCTCTGGTGGCTGTCCAGCGCTCTGACATGCGCAGTGGAGACCTCAGCGGCGCAGCTCCCACTGGCCCGAGGGGCAGGAGGGTCTCATGAGTTTGACAGCTGCTGTTAACGCAGCTCCTGTTAACAGTCCGGACAGCGGCCACACTTCCCCTCACAGGCGAGCAGCAGCAGCAGCAGCAGCAGCAGCGAGGATGATGATGATGATGATGAGGACGAGTTTTGTACTTTTCTCTCAGTTTTACGCGTCACGGTGCGTTTACGCGCTCCTTCAACTGCGTCCAAAAAAAGTCAGGCCATACTCCACTCACACACTGTCGTCCTCGTACTGGATGATTATTAAATCGATGAGCTGATAGTAGTTTTTTTAAAAAAGGAAATCCCCCCCTTGCGTCCTGTGCGCGTGTTTCCTCCTGAGGCAGGTGCGTCTTAATATAAAAAAAATTAATAAAAAAAAACACCAATGAGTTCAAGAGCTCGGGCCTAAATCCTGTTTGAGGTTATTTATTCTAGAAATGTTAAGATACTTGAATGAAAAACTCCAAAAAGGAAGAACATTAAATATCCACAGAGCTCCACTTTATCCTCTCTGGCAGGTTATTCCCAGTAAGCTGCCTCGATCAGGTCTAAGACGGTGTGAGTCGGTACTTGTGGTGGCATCTGTGTATGTGAGTGTGAACTTTTTTTTTTTTTTTTTTAAGGGAAGTGCTTGTAGATAATTTGCTTCCCGCCGCTGTGGCCGCGTCCTGCTCCTCTCAGCAGTGGGAAAAAGAGCCGGGGAGGCGCGTAGGGAGGCGCAGCGCAGGGGGGGCCGGGAGGGCTGCAGCAGGAGGCGGCAAAAAGGCTCACACTCGATCACGGAGGACTGGTTCTGAACGCATTACTGTGCACCAATCAAAGAAATAACAAATCACTGTGTCAGTTGTCACAAAAAGAAAAACACAACACCTCCAGCTGCAGGTTTTCTTGAGATTAAGTAAGAAAAGAAGAAAAAAAAAAAGCGTCTCTTTTCCCATAAATCGATATTTTGGTGTGATTTAAGGAATTTATAATAACTTATTCTCATGAGGGAACGTCTAAAATGTGTTTTCATATTTACATTTATATGCAAAAAAGACGAGGAGTGAGTAAAACTCGATTGTTTAATGACTTTCCCCGCAATTTCAAAGAATTAATATTTGCATTAACATCCAACCAGAGCTCCAAACATTTCCATATTTTGAATTTAGCTGCCTGGTCATCCCAATTATATGCCTCTATCTCTATCTCACTGACATTTCAATTGTCTTTTAGCTGATGTGAGTGAAACACGTCTGTGCTGGAGGAGATAAGAGAGACGAGCAGGTGTGGGGCTTTTTTTTTTTTTAAACAGCAGACTTTAAAATGTGCTGGAGATTAAAAAAAAAAAAAATGCAGCCGGAAATTAAAGGGGAATTCCTTCAAGTCTGTTGGGAGGCTGCAGTGACAGCAGTATCAGCCCCATGGGACCCTACAGATGGTAAATCGGCCTGTCACAATAGGCACAATCAATGATTACATGCATGAACGTAACGGACAAAACAAGAGCATCCACGTCCTGAAGGTCCTAAAGCCCGCAGGGTTACGATCTGGACAGAGGCTGGTGATGATGATGATGATGATGATGATGATGGTGATGAGCAGGATGACCACTGCATTTAAATGTCACATGTTTACATCATGCAAAGTTTCCTTGAACAGTTCATTCATACATTAATCTGGATAAGGTGCAGCTGCAGGGGCTGGACAAAAAAACAGAAACACCTCACCACAGCTGATTATTAGACCGACATAAAAATATTCTGCAACTATTCTGATATTCAAACATTCCCATGAGTCACATGTACTCTAAAGCAAATATATAATTTTCAATATTATTTGTTTAAAGTAAGAGTTACACATACAAATAGGAGTTGAATAAAACTCTTAAAGTATTTGATATTAAATGTTTGTAGGTATCAGAAGTCATTTTCTGGTAGTTTAGAAGTTCAAGTAAGTACATGATATACATTTACATGTAGCCCATGTATTAGGGGTGTAATGATACATTGATCTGAATAGATGTATTGTTTCAATGATCAACAATCCAACAGCATCAATAGAAATTGGAAATGTAGATTCATATCGTCGCCATTGTAAAGATATTGTTTTATTTTGAAATTCCCACAGCACGTCTGTGTCTGTGAGCAGCTTCTTTCTAAACAGTGCTTTCTTTTTTTAATTAAAAACAATAGATATGTTTCTGGAACCACTGATAAAATAATATTTCAGTTCAGTAATAAAATTGTCAAATCATGTTTTAGTAACCGATATATGATATCGTCTCTTATTGATCACATGTATCGGGCACCTGTCATGGCCGACTTTGGGATATCAGCAAATATCGTATAATTGTCCAAAGACATAGAATATAATATTGTATTATTATGAAATTTGCCATTTACACCCCATGTATGTATTCATGGGTGGACAGATTATCGATCTGATAATCAACAATAAAAAAAAAAATGTTTTTACAGATTGAAAAATAATAATTTATAAAACCCCACATTGGCTCTGATGTAGCAAATAATCTGCAAAGTTACTTGTAGCTTAAATTATGATTTACATGTAGTGAATTAAAAGAATATTAAAAAGAAACTAAACAATATTTTCTCAAAAGTTTATTAGAGTGGAAGTAAAAAGCAGCAGAATAAAGTAAAGTACAAACACCTATAAAATTAAGTTACTTGAGTAAATGTAATTAGTTACATTACATCATTCTTTTAGAGTCCTAGAAAATCATTTGTGAGGATTTCCTGTTTTTTTTGTAGTATGTGATATTAGTCTGAATACTGTTGTAAGTAAATTCACTCAACTACTTCACTAAATATTATATTTGTCACTATTTATTCACCATTCTATTTTCAAATTAAAATTTTACTTACAAAGCTTATGATCAGTTCATAAAGTATGATCCATAAACTGCCAAAAGTATGTGAAGCATCAAAAATATTATGTCACAATTAAATTATAACAACACTGACAGAAGCCGCTCTGAATTATAAGTTCTTTTACTTCTGATACTTGATCTGTAAGGTGTCTTAGGTGTCTGTGATTATTCAAGTGAAATTTTGAATGCAGGACTTTTACTTATAAAGAGACTCCTCAGCTCATCCTCAGCACTGCACCATGAAAAATATCTAGGTTTGATAAGTCAGAATCTGACCTGGCAACAGGGATTAAGAGTAGCAATAATTCAGAAATCATTCAGAAGAATAGCGAATCTTCTTACTGATGATCATGTTTGTGTGTGTGCAGGAGGTCACACATCATTGTTAAACTGAGACTAATTCATAAGCAGTTAAAAGTTCCTTGTTATAGTTTAAGTAATCAATTCTTCTTCCACCACTTGTTGAGAAAAAAAGCAATTTGATGATACATGATTAATTGCAGCCCTCGAGGAAATCCAACACGGTCGAGCTTCACTGAAATAAACAGATGTTCGTTATTGTTAGTTTCTAATTTAGACTTTTTATTTTTAGTCAACCTGATTTTTGTTGTTTGCAGTTTGTTTCAGTCTATTCATACAATCCGTAAATGCAGATTTATTGGATTAGATACGATTAAGCAGCACATTAAAAAAACTGTCTGCAGATTTTTGCAACACCAGTTAGCTCAGTCAGCAACCTCTGCAGGTCACGTTACGATACACTCACTGCTGTAGGGAACGTTTCATAATCCACAAAACATTTCTGGAGTTTTACAGGAAAACAGAGTTGCAGCTTTCACCTGAACAGCTGATGGGGATGTGGCAGTAAAATTCACTTCTAAAATACTTGACTATATATTTTGATATGCTGACATTTGCTGCAGCGTGCTCACCTGGTGGGATAAAACAGACACACCTGACACTCAAACAACAGAACAGATGTCAGTTTGCAGAAATTAATAAAGCTTTCAGGCCTTCGGTGAGTAAAAAGCTGTGGAGTCGTCATGTCAGGTCATTTTAGCGGCTGCAGTTTTGAGACGTCTGCGAGCAAATGTTCAGTTAAAGGTCTCGTTAGTTAATGTTGACGAGGGTTTCACTTTTTCTCTTTGCCAGGGAGGCTGTCAGGAGCTTTCTCCTTGCTGCCTTATATAACACGCTAAGTGAAGCAAAATGATGAGCTTCTGAGTGGTATTTATTCTGAGTGATTCTGTCTCTGTGCATTTGTGCTTGCTTCTGCTAAGTACCTGCATAATGGGAATATTAAAGGGTAAATGGGTGGAATGCTTTTCTCTAATTTCCTTCTCATTCATACACTCACACGCCGATGGACTGACCAATGAGAGCAATTTGAGGGTCAGTTTCTTGCTCCATGACACTTTGACTTTTGACAGTCGCCCCATATACACATACGGAGAAATCATTTAGGTAGAGACATGTTCAGTTTCAAGTTAATGGCACTGACCTGTTGGTGGCTCTGGGAGCCCGACCTGGCTGTGTGATGCATTCAGGAGAGAGCGCGAGGACTCCCCACAGTTCAGGCCCGCAGAGAGACGGCTCTCTCCTTCTCATGCCTGTTCGCCAGTAATGGGGAAACAATGGGATCACCGCCGGAGGGTTGGCCTGTGTTTGTTGCCTGTGTTTTTGTCTTGCACCAAGTGTTTACTCAAAACACCTCAGCCCCTCTGAGAACGAGGTCAGCTCACCCCTCTAATCTCCTCTGCAGGCAGAGACACAGTGTCCCCCCCAGAACAACGCGTCACCCAGAGTGACCCTCTGGCCACACAGAGGAAGCTGCTGTCAGCCGCGCTTAGCTGAGGCGCAGCATCGGTGTCCTGCCAAAGACTTTGTTTTCTCACTGAAGCGCCAGCCCGGACGGAGCAGAGTGTCCAGACTGTCAGGCCTCAGGTTGCCCTGTCAAAGGTCAGTCAGTCAGTCAGTCAGAGACGACGGACTGACGGCAGGTTTCAGTGTAGTTACAGCTCCACCGAGGGAAGACGTGCGGAAACCACGATTACATTTCACAACATCAGCAGCGAGGTGTTCGTTTAATGTTACATCATCGTCTCCATTGTGTGTTTCGAGGTCATCTTTACACTTGGTAGCAAGTTTTTTCTATACAATAGTTTAAAAATAACTCACAGGCAGCTGTATTAAAGGGTCAGTTCAGACAAATCACACACGCAGAACTAAACACATGACTATTGCTACTGATTGCAGCATAGTTCAAACTTGAGCCACGCCATTTTTACTCAGGACAATAAAGGACATAATTGTTTTTTAATAGTACTTTAATGTGGCAGATATTTTGACTTTTTGTAGTAGGAAGAAAACAGTAAACCATGACAATGAGTCAGCATGCAGCTTTATGGATCTCATTAATTGACTAATATAATGTTATTTGTTGATTTAAAACTTTTAAAAGAAAATGTCATCAGTTTATAAGATATGATGTATTGTTATAGATGATAATATCAAAAAATAGAAGAAACAGTAACAATATGTATTTGAATCTATCCATCTACTAGTCTTGGGTGTGTGTAAGATCCATGCAGGCTTTGGGAGAAACAGAATACATGCAAAAAAAAATCAGATGACTAATACATTTGGAAGAAAATAAGATTATTTGTTGAAACAGGGCTGCCAACTCTCCTGCATTGACTTGTCGACATTTTAACACATAATTAAGTATCAGTAATTAAGCTCTCAGTAATACAGTTTGGTCTGCCACCAGGCACACAGTCACCCAGGAAGAGGAAATTTAACTGGCGATTCTTTTTTCTGCCATAGACTAAATTATGGAATAAACTCACTTTTTGTCCTGTGTTGTTTTTATTTGTGACTCTGGGAAAAATGGAGACAATCCAGCTGTTTTTTAAAAACAATAAAACCTCCTGGAAACACTTGAAGAGACAAGTTCTCTGTTGCCACTTTCAGTAAAGCATCTGAACATTTCTTTCTCCACTGACAGTCATCAGTTTGTGTCAGTCTTAATAGCTGACCTCTGATATCGGTCAAGCAAACATGTCCCTGCAGGTCCCACTTTAAGACTGTTTCCCTCCGACGCGGCACATGTCTTCTCCGGACAGATCGCTGGACCTCACGATCCTTTTGTCCTGGAGGATCACAGAAAACCCCGTCTTGAGGGATTTAGAGAGGTCAGTGGTGTCGACCTCGGGCTGACCCGTGTCAACACCAAAGCCCCTGGTCTGAGGCGAGGTCAGTCCTTTCTGGTGCCCTAAAGGGTAAAAGATGGAGCAAAAGTCCTCTTGGTTTTTCACAGCCAATTGAGTGCAAAAGAGCCTCATTTCCAAAAGAGCTCCCAGTAACTTTTATTTATGTGTCACAGCAGGCACACAGTGTCCCCTAAGGATGGCACTCAGACACCCTGTAAGTCAAGCTGTCTGAATCACCCTGCATTTAGTTTTTGCAGTGACCTTTGAGAGGTTACGCAAGCTGACAAATATTTATTCCTGGTGTGTAAGCGGATATTGTGTAAAACAAATGTGTTAAATCAAGTGTAGTGCAATTAGATATTTAAAGGTACAGGACATAAAAAAAATTAGATGGAATAAGAAACTCTTAGGGAGGGACATAATGATGTTATATATCGTTCTTGTCTCTGAAGCAAGATAGAAATATTAAAAGTGACAAAATGTCCAGTGTGGGTATGAAGTAACCCCACTGACCCGGCATTTTGGAACTGAAACGATGACGGGGCCCGGGCTTCGTTACGCTGCTCTGAAAAATTAGAATAATGGACTATGAATGAGGGAGAGATGCGAAGAAAAGGGACAGGGGGAAGAAAGAAGGTCTTTGGGGAAAAGAGGAATTAGATAGGAAGAGAGGGAGAAATAAAGGGAGGGAAACGGTAAAATGGAGACAAAATAAGTAGGGGAGAAGAAAGAGAGGGGGCAGTAGTGGTGTGATGTGAGTGTTATCATCAGCTCTCATTCTCAGCATGGAATCTATAATGGGAAAATCAACCTCTCTGACTCCTGTGTAATTGGATTTGCCGGGTCTCGTGCTGAATCAGAGCCCAGTGGGTAGCACAAAGCTTGTTAAGATTGGACAAGCATTGCTGGGCTGCTGGGCCGGAGGGAGAGGTGGGGCGGCGGCAGAGGTAACCTTGACAACCTTTCTGGAGAGGAGAGTGAATAATTCAAATACGTTGAGTGGATACCCCGACATAGATAACTGACGGGAAGGCTTTCCAAACATTAATCACTCCATTGATTGTGTGAAACGGGATCTTTTCTCACATTTCGGTCACCAGAGCAGAGAAAATGGACACCTGTGTCACCCTGCAGGGTGTGTGTGTGTGCTTTCTAGAGGTGGTAACCAGGTAACAGACGTAAACACGTGTTTTTTACACCCACCTGTCTCTTCCTGCAAGGTGCAGCAGCATCACAGGTCCATGAAAACGGACCTGAACACCCATGTTGTCTTCCTGAGTATTTATGTCCTAAATACCTGTGTGCACCCTGACTAAGCCTTATTGATAGTGGATATGATCAGCGCTAAAACAAAGTCCAGGATCAGTAATTTCTGATCAGTCATTTAATCAATAAGTGATTGTGTATCCAGTAAAAAGTTTTTGAACTACATGTCAATTTCATGCAGTTTGGTTCCTTCTGATACAAATGTACCAGCTTTATTTTCGTCCAAACCAGCTGTGTGGTTCTGGATCCAACACTTTGGTCCAAACTTAAGTATCTTAAAAAGTCACTGACAAGTTAACATTTGTAGTTTTTATGTCTTGACAACTTTGGGATGTCAATTTGATTTATCACCAAAAAAATGCTGAACTAACAACATTTTATTTTTGTGTCAGCACACTAACCCACGTGGTAAACATTAAACCTCCTTAACATCTGTATGTTAGCATTGTAAGCCTATTAGCCGGCTGATATTTGCTTTAAGCTAACAGCCCTGCATTCTTCTCTGTATTACACATTTTTTAGAGGAATGAATGATTGTGTTTGTGCTTTAACTGTGTTTACCGAACACTTGACTTGTGTAGATTTTTTAAATGTTTGTCTGGTACACTTGTGTACATAACAATCCTGTCTATTCTTGAACTTTCTCTGTTCATTTTTCTTAGCAGTTATGTGTATAACGCATACTTGGCCAATAAAACTCAAGTTTTACATGGTCTATATTGATTGCTCTATGTATTTTATTAGGTTTTATGTTTGAGTATGTGTGGCTTGAGTAACATTTCTGCATTCTCCTTCATGTTTGTACGTGCCATGAGCCACCTTAACATTTCTACATTGCATGTTCACATTACATGTTTATGACTTGACTTTCAAATCAGGGGTACAGAGGTTGGTTGTGCAGTTGCAGATTAAAAGACTTCCAAACCACTGACTGCAGATAGAACCTGGATTTAAAAATGTCGGTGTGACAATATTTGACTAGGGACTATGCTGTTTGTAAGTGTGATACAACTGGCTATTTTTAAGTCGTCCAGCCAGGTTTAAGTTGTGTTCTAGTGACAGAGAGAAGAAATCTTTTAAAGAAAGTCATGATGTGAAATAGAAATAGACAAACAAGTTTTTTTGTGCTTAAACCTCACCGGAGCATAAGCACAGCACTGTCAACACACAAAATATACAATTGAAGCTAAACATACTTAGATTTGCAATATAGAAATGTACATTTTCATCAGGAATATATCTGTGGTTTGCATTAACGAGCATTGCAAACATTAAGTCTGACGATGGACTGCAAGTTAAGCTTTCTCTTTGGTACATTAAAGTTGAAGTTGAAGCTGAAGTAGAAGGCTGATCACAGACTGAAGTGTGACCTGGTGGCTTGTGGGTTTAAAATCATCCCCGGGATGTTTGTTGCCATCTTTTTTCCCCTAATACCCTCAAGCAGATAAAATGTCCCTAAAATGTTTACAGCTGAGTGCTATCACAGGGAGGTTATCTGATAATTGTTTTCTCCCAAGCAAAAAAAAAAAACGAGGTAATTGCATTTGGGCATCAACCCAGCAGCATTTTACTGAAGCACTGAGCACTGGCAGCTCAGACGGACGCTCCAAACAATGGTGCTCCACTGGACCTGCATTGTAACACTGAGTAATAAAGCAGTTGCTGATTAGCCTGTAATGTATACATCTAATCAAAGATCAGTAACCAGACCTAGAATGTGCCAGCAGGGAGACTGGGGGCTTTTTTGCTGTTGGCAGTGATGTAATGGAGCTTAGAGAGAGAGACGGAGAAAGAGAGAAGAAGTAGAAGGGGGGATGGTTAGATTGGTGTGGTTTGGATCTTGTTTCTGTGCTGTTACGTTACACTCAGTGGAGCAGTAGATACCCAGGTAAGCACTGAATAAGATCTCTCTGTCCCTCCACCTCCCACGGCATGAATGATTAAGCAGCCGGCCCACAGTGCCCTGAGCCCGGGTCAGGATGATGTGCAGGAGCTGCACACGGGCCTCCTCCAACACCACCGGCACCAGAACTGCCGCAGCATGCTGGATGAATGAGCTACCAGACAGAACCAGGAGGGGAGAAGACAGTAAATGTGTTTTTTAATTTTTTTTTTAAATTAGTATTTCACAAACTGGACTTTTGCCAACTAACTGTCAACCATTCAGTGTTTACAGGTTCACTGATTGTCTCCATGCAAGCAGACACAGGAGGACACGCTCTTCTTGTCTGACTTCTCCGGAGAGAAGAGATTTATTTTTGCCAGTTTGGATCCTCGTTGAGATTCTGCATCTGACGGCAGAACAATACAACACCAGACATGCAGGTTTGACTTTTCTTTTGTGCTCTTTCACATGTATACTATTTTCTATATACTATACTGTTGATACAGGAGACCTGAGTTCAGTGTGAATGTACGTTTTGAGAGTGGTCATTTTCCAAAGGCCCCTAAAGTCTAAAATGATCTTAGTTTCAGTCTTCAGTCGGTTAGCTTAGCCTAACGCAAACACTGAAAACAGGTGAAACAGCTCGCCTGGATCAGTTTGAAGGTAATAAAATCTGCCTGGTGTAAAATGACAATTAGTAATCAGTTTTTCCAGTCTTTGTGCTGAGCTGATCCAACCAGCTGCTGACTTTAGCCTCATATCACCTAACAAGTAACATTTCAACATTAAAATGTCAAAAAACAACTACGATTTAAAAATATATACATTTGTATCACATCAAAAAACAGAGTTTGACATGTTGGGATGCAGGTTTTTTTTGGCAGTCGGTTATCTTAGCTTAGCACAAATACTGGAAACAGCGAGCCTGGATCAATCTAAAGGTAACAAAATCTGCCCGGTGTCAAAAGACAATTCACTTTCTGTTAATCTTTGTGCCAAACTAAGCCAGAGAGCTTATAAGAGAGGACGTTTAAAGCATTTTGAATAGAAACGTTTTGTAAAGTGAGAGATGACAAATATCCCGCCCCTCTCCCCCCAACAGCCAATCATCAATCATCACATTTATCACAGCTGAACTGGGAAACGTGTCCCACAGTGGTGTTGTTGCACTTACGCAGGCGCACATTTGAGATTCACGACAGTTTCAACCGATCTGGCACTGCTGCAGATATTATGTCTTAATATAATTACATGTTTTGTTCTACGACATAAAATAAATCATTGAATGTCCCACAATCATATTATAAAGTGCTAACAAGTGATGTTAACGTTGGTTGTTGGGGATATTAAATGTCATCACAGCGAACACGGAGACTCGTCTACTCACTCGTCCGTCTTTACAACTTGTACATTGACCAGTTTACCGAAAACCTGTATAGCAATTGTGTAGTAAGACGCAAAGTGGTGCCGATGTTTAAGTCATGTGACCGCATTGTAGTCTGTTTGTAGCCTAAAGTTAGCTGGAGAAAATACGTAACCTTTCTCAAGGCACGTTAACTTTGGTTGCCTGATGCCAAAAACGTGACATTGGATTATACGTCAGAAAGTGAGCGAGGATGTCGGTGAACATCAGTTAAGGTAACGTGAAAAAGACTTTTCAGATCACATCAGAACAACTCCCATGATCCCACGCTTCTTCATGACGTCATCTTTTATTTCATTGTTATGATTGACAGGCAGAAATTACAAACTGAGCATTTAATGGTATCCATCTTTTTTGTCTAACTTTCCACCAGAAGACGAATAAGCCTTAAAATGTTGAACTCCTGCTTTGAACCAAAACGTAAAGCAGTGTTGCAGATTCATGAGAGCCTTTCTTGTTAAGAGGAGATATTACGAAACACATGAGATCATTAGATGAAGTCCTTCTTTAGCAGGGAGATAAACTTTCCTGTTCCTTGGTTGGTAAATGTCTCAGCGGCAGCTTCCCTCCTCCCTCCCTCTCTGAAGATCCCTCACACAGATGAGGTCACTCTGTCTCAGGCAACACTGACACTCTAGACCAAGACGAGGGACCATCTCTTAATTAAAATACAATTGGTTGTGCTCCGAGGTAGCGAGGCAATTCACCTGATCTGACGGCGGCTTAGCGGACTCATTATATAATCATTCTTTCCGCTGTGCATCAGATTGGGCTGTTTAATTATAACTACAATTACAATCCACTACACTTTGTTTGTGTTTTATAAAAGCTGGCCGAGTCGAGTCGAGTCGACTTTATTTATATAGCGCCAGTCCACAACAAACATATCTCACAATGCTTTTCAGTCGGAGCAGGTCTAGACCGTTCGCTTCTTTAGCTCCAGATAACAAATGCATGAGGAGAAGTGTTTTGTATACGCTGCTTTTTTCAACTCAGACTTTCTTGTCTTTTCTTGGACTGAGAACGCCCATTCAGTGTTCAGCCTTTCTGGCACAGTGTCTTTAGAAACATTTGTGCATGCTGCAGACAGCTTTCTTAAAAAAGAAATACCTGCAGGACACCAGAGGAAACCTGAATGGAAAACAACAGACCTTTAGATGTTGTCACCGCCCTGAATGAAATCCTAAAACATTAGCATTATTATCGCCTCTGAATTCATTAATCCTCCTCTTGACAGGAGCTTATCTGTTCATGTTATTACTTGTAATACTGTATGGCAGATCCCTAAGTCACGCTGTCCCAGCATATTGTCTGCTTGTGCTGCCCTGAGAGAAGTTTGTTCCCATGAAGAAAGGGGGTGTCACAGATACCCCACACCAGCACCACTACCATCACATCGCCAGATTGATTCTGACGTCCAAAAAAGGGTTCCTTCAATGATATTGTTCACCTGTCTCATTGGCTTAAAGTGGGTAGCTGGGAGGGGGGCGGCTATGGGAAGGGGGTCGGGTGAGGGTTATTGGTGGGGACACGGGGTGAGGGGTATTGTTGAGGAGAGGGGTGAGAGCATTGGGGCTGCGGGGCTGACAGGTGGAAAAAAAACAACAAAAAAACACTCTCATCTGACTAGCCTCCTCTATCCTTCCATGGGGCCCCGTGTGAGCAAAGTAATGAAGTCCAAATTACAGCACAGGATTGCTAAGAACAAGCCTCTATTGTTCGCCCTCAGGGCACACTAAATGAGTGTCACAGCAAGCAGCGGGGCACAGACCGTTACTGCACTATTTAGTCTGTCCCGTTGTCTCAAGACGGCCCCGTTTGAGAGGTTCTCAGATCAGACAAATACTGCTCCCCTCCTCCCGCTCTCCTTCGCCTTCACCCTTCCTCTGTACAGCCAACCCCTCCCCAACTCCTCACCCCAAAATAGGCCAAATCTCCTCCATTGTGTTTCGACTGCCTAGTGTGAAATTCAGTGTGACGTTAAATGTTTTCTAATGAATAATTACTGAATGGATATGCAGGGGGAATTTGTGTAATGGATTGTAGACTGCATTTTAAAGACGTCTTTTTTGTCTCTGCTCCGTGGTATTTACAGGACAAAAACACTTGGCCTTTCTCAGAAGAAATGAGGGCCATAGGCGGAGGATAGAGGCAGGGGAGGGTAGGGGGACGGAGGGCTTTGTGTCAATTAGATCCAATGGATTATCTTTTTTAATGTTTTTACAGAGAGAGTTGAGAATCAAAGGACTTCTGCTTCCAAAGGAGAGAGAGAGAGAGAGAGAGAAAAAAAATACAAAACCAACAAAAGCTGTGAAAACCTTTGGTCTAAGTGTTGGTGCTGAGAATGCAAAACAGATTGGTGGAATTTTTCCCACTATGCCTCTTAAATGTGCCGCTGTTTTGGGCTCCCCGAGTCCATTTGCACACTGTGTTGTGTTTGGTTGGTGCATCAGCTCTGGTGAACTACGGGCTGGCAGCCAAGGTTTCCCTGCGTGCTGTGTAGCGATCATTAGCTTCTGTCTGTTCGTCTGCACAATCACAGAGCTTTGCTTCAAAGACACATCGGACCTCTGGACCCCTTATTTCAATAGAACTAACAGGGACCATGTTTGTGCTTTTTCTGGTGCTTTTTGCTGCTCCGTCCTCCCCCACGGAGCCATTTATTCAAACACTCATTCATCCAGCCGCACATGTCAAAATACACGGCTGAGAATTTTGAACATCATTGTTCTGCATGCAAAAATATGTTACACATGTTACTCTTAATTTAGCAGTTTGCTTCCTCGAAACCTTTATAATTAATTTGACACATTTATAAAGTTAACCCCTCAAATACTTAAATGTTTATAATAATGTTAAAGTATTTAATGTGTGAGAAATCTTGAGATCGTCATGATGAATACGTTATAATTGATATAACTGATGATAAATAAATGTGTCTGCCTCATGGTTGATACAACTTGTTGCACAGGGGCAGCTGGACATGGAGGGCGCCCTGACTGCCAGGGACCGCGTCGGAATCCAGGATTTTGTCCTTCTGGATGAAACCACGGACGCGGCCTTCCTCAGCAACCTCAAGAAACGCTTCAGCAAAGATCTCATCTATGTGAGTCTGGGAAAGCAGCTTTTAAATGGAGAGACAGATGCATAGTTTTTTTTCTCTTTCCTTGGCTTCATCTAGAGGGGTTTTGGTGTGAGTTGCTGACTTTTGGAAAAACTCAACAGCAACACAGCATCATGCTCCAGTTACTCAAGATGAGATACAGACTTTGTTGTAGGAATTATTTTCTTGGACTTTCAACTTTCTTTCCATGGAAGAGAGGGTTGCATGTAAACATGCTGTCCTTCCTAGCTGAGTCGTAGCGTTAGCTCGCTTAGTTAGCTACGTTTGCTAGCCTCTTGTAGACGCACGCTTCCTCCTGTGCAGTGATACGGTTGGCAGGTGTGGTTTGGTAGAAAGAAAATAGCTCCTACATGAAACAAATGTATCATATTGTCACTCTAAAGGTCCATTTTGTAAGAAAGAAGCCCAACCTGCAGTTTGATTTTGGGGTGAACTTTCCCTTTATTCCCTGTTTTCATCAAATGTGTCTTAACAATTAATAAGTTCCTTTTTAACTCATTCGTTTAGACGTACATTGGCACATTGTTGGTGTCAGTCAACCCCTACAAAGAGCTGGACATCTACAATAAGAAACAGATGGAAACATACATGGGCATCAACTTTTTTGAGCTTCCACCGCACATGTGAGTGTAACAACCTGTATGAACATTTCTACATTAGTGCGACTTGATAAAGCTCTTGATTGTAACCTGAAGTTGGCGTGCATCACTACAGCTACGCCTTGGCAGACAACGCCTACCAAACCATGCTGACGGAGTTCGACAATCACTTCATCCTCATCTCCGGAGAGAGCGGAGCGGGGAAGACGGAGGCCTCCAAGAAGATTCTGCAGTATTACGCTGTCAGCTGCCCGAGCACCACCCTTCTCAACACCGTCAGGGACAAAATGCTCATGTCCAACCCCGTCCTGGAGGTCTGATGATTGTGTTATATCATTGTAACGACAAACCAAAAAAGCAGGTCATGCTTTAATTAAAGAGTCTGAGTGATGTGGTGTTTCTCCTGCAGGCTTTCGGCAACGCCAAAACACTGAAAAATGACAACTCAAGTCGGTTTGGGAAGTATATGGACATTCAGTTTGACAGCCAGGTAAGAATCAGCGGACAGATTCACAGAAGTGGAAGGTGGAAAAAATAAGTTAGAAACCTCAAAAGGATGAATTTGTTAAAAAAAACTAGACTGGCACTCCGTAGAGCTCATACCTCCACCAAGGCCCAACAGTTCCCTTTATTCACAGCAAACTGAACTCACTAATAGAAACCAGCCACCTAATTATGCCTGATTACATCCAGATCCATGCATTACTCCCTGAGAATTAAATGAAAAATCAGGAATAAGTAAGTGAGAAAGAAAATCCTGCATCGAAGTTTCATGGATCTCCTTTTTCTGTGTGAAAAATCGCCTATCAAAGAAATGGACCCAGGTGAAAGCATCACCTCCTCGGTGGAGGGTGAATATTAATGTACGGCAATGAAACTTTAGCTTTGGGGAAATCAATATTTTATCCAAAGGAGATCGTTTTAAATCCGTCCACTGGACCATAGGCTGTTTTTCTCTGTAAGTCGTAGAGCTGCTGTCTTTAGGATCATGATGCCCACAGGGCGACGCTGTCGGAGGTCATATCCTGAACTACCTGCTGGAGAAGTCGAGGGTCGTGCATCAGAACCACGGGGAGAGAAACTTCCACATCTTCTACCAGCTTGTGGAGGGAGGAGAGGACGACCTCCTGCACCAGCTGGGCCTCGAGAGAGACGCCCAGCATTACAACTATCTCACCCAAGTATGCATAACTCGGTGACGCTGTTTCAGTAAAATATTTATGTCCCCATTAATATTGATGAGACAGTTTGACAACCTGATGCTGTGTTTGCTGTCTCTGACAGGGAGAGTGTGCCATTGTGTCATCCATTAATGACAGAAACGACTGGAAAACAGTGAAAAATGCTCTGCAAATCATCAACATCGAGGAGATTAACACTAATGTAAGCTGGATGCTGACACTCTTATTCAAACCCCTGACTCTTCCCTACTAGTTTGTCATCGCCTCACGGATGTTTTCATTCTGCGCAGCACTTGTTTGGGATCGTTGCGAGCGTTCTCCACTTGGGGAACATTCACTTTGAGTCCAACAGTAAAGGCCAAGCCGTCCTGGCCAACAATGACGAGCTGCGCTGGGTCTCAAATGTAAGAAAAAGTTAAACACCTGTAGATATCCAGGACTTTTTGCAAAATGTCAAATTATAAAATCATTACATGTCATTTTTTACCTGAAGCTATTAGGAGTTGATGCTCACAGCCTCCAAGAGGGGCTGACGTACAGGAAGATCGAAGCCAGACACGATCAGGTACGCACGTTAAAATGACCCGTGGTTTATTTGAGATTATGTTTTCGTGAACTGCTTAAACTTTACCTTTGATTTTGTCTCGCTGAAAAGGTCCTCAGCCCATTCACCATCGATCACGCCATCTATGCCAGAGATGCCCTGGCCAAAGCCATCTACGGGCAGACCTTCACCTGGCTGGTCAACAGGATCAACGAGTCCATGGAGAACAAGGTGAGAGAGACACGCGGTCAGTGACGGGCAGTGACGATGAGCATGTACTGACTTTATATTTCATCAGGACCCTTCAAGGAAGACTGTCATCGGGCTTTTGGACATTTACGGATTTGAGGTTTTTTATGTAAACAGGTAGGTAGATATATTTCCCATTCCATGATTGATTCTGTGATGATGGTTCTGACGCGTTTGTCCCGACCCGTTTCCTTTAGTTTCGAGCAGTTCTGCATAAACTACTGCAACGAGAAGCTGCAGCAGCTTTTCATCCAGCTGACTCTGGCGTCTGAGCAGGAAGAATACGAAGCGGAGGGCATCGAGGTGATCCTGCCACACGTGTGTTTACATCCACCGGTGTCGAATTGAGCGCCACAATCTGATTTTTATCACTTTTTTCCTCAGTGGGAGCCGGTTCAGTTCTTCAACAACAAGATCATCTGCGACCTGGTGGAGGAGAGACACAGAGGAATCATATCCATACTGGTGTGTGTTTACTGGAGTAGAACTACACTGGAATATAATACGCTGAAGCAGAAGTTTGATCGTGGTTTTAATGATGATCCTGCAGGACGAGGAGTGTCTGAGGCCTGGAGATGCCACAGATCTCACCTTCCTGGAGAGACTGGAGGACAAGATGGGAAACCACCCTCACTTTGTCACGTGAGTTATAACCTGCAAAATACCTAAAAAGATGCTTGAGAAATGACATTAATTTCCCTATTTTTGGTAATTAAGCATCTGTTTAGATGTACAAACTCTGTGTAAGCATCATTATGTAATTCAAAGCTGCTCTTCAACGCTGAGACTTCGTCCATCGACGCTCCGCTGGCTGCTGCTGTGTGAGCGAGCCGACACTGAGCCGATAGAGATGGAGGATTAGGATTGGTCTGCAAAGCCTCTCACTCTTCATCCCTCTGTCTCTCTCCACCTCTTTGACTGCAGGCACAAACTGGCTGACAAAATGACACGTAAGACTCTGGAGAGGGGAGATTTCCGTCTCTTGCATTATGCCGGGGAGGTCACCTACTGTGTTGTGGGTAAAAGAAGCCACGACGTCAAGTCCTGTTTCTCAAACATCTGCACCTTTTTTACTCTTTTTTATTTCTATTTTTGACTGATTAACAAGCCTTTTATTTCTTTTTTTGTTACATTCTAGGTTTCCTGGACAAAAACAATGACCTGTTGTATAGAAACATAAAAGATGTAAGTTTATAGATCGTTTTCACTGCAGATATTTTGACTTTTCATAGCGGAAACTGCACATTAAAGGAAAAGTTCACCCAAAAAGGAAAATTAAATCAATATTTACTCTCCCTCAGGCCTTTTAAGAGTCAGGTGAAGTTTTGCAGAAACCTGAAGTAGATGGGGACTTGTAGCTGTAATTCAAGTCTCTGGAGGCCCAAAGATCCCAAATTGATTTGAAAAGAGTTTTTTTTCACATTGTTAACGCTCGGTCGAGCTTATGCACCCACTTTAGACAGGGGCTTAGCAGCTAAAATGGAGATTTGGACTCAAAGAAATGGGTGTTAGTAAAGTATTTTCAAATCAATTTAGGATCTCAGGACTTCCGGAGACTTGGATTATGCCAGATGAGCTGCGTGGAGCCATTTTACGTTTTTCTTTGATTTGTTTTGTTACGTTTAATAAAAAAGTCCCCATCTAATTTGCTGTTTCACTGTGAAGCTCCAGAAATGTTTTGTGGGTACATAATGACTGGATTTTCATCTCTGGATGACTCTCTCCTGTCTGACCCGCCAGCCCTCAGCATCTGTATTTGACAACCTTGGAATGAGATCCAACAATCCACTATCTTTCTCCACAGTTCTTTTTTTGATGACTCTATTCACAGTGTTATTAGTTACCCCTGTGTTTGACAAGACAAAATGTTTTTTTTTTCTCTCTCAAAGCTGATTTGTCAGTCTAAAAATGCCATAGTCAAAGAGTGCTTCTCCACGATGGACGCAGACAGCAGGCGACGACCAGAAACAGTGAGTTCTCACCACGTTTGACCCTCCGTACGTCACTGACAAAGCTGCTGATATACACTTTATAATGGCCATTAATTACCTATAAATATACCATTAGTTAATGATGGTTATTATGATGGCGTCACTACATTTCTTTAAGGAGTAAAAGTCTGTACGATGTAGAGAAGAGAAGTCAGTGACCGCTGAGACAAAGACGAGTCATTCCTGCTGTCTGTCAGTGGCAGTCTGACCGTGTCATCACTGAGCCATATGTATCTGACAGATGAACTGTTGGGGATTATGACCCTCATGTTGTGTCTGTAGGTGGCGACCCAGTTTAAGAGCAGCCTGCTGAAGCTGACAGAGATCCTCATGGCTAAAGAGGCCTGGTACATACGCTGCCTCAAGTCCAACGAGTCCAAGCAGCCAGGTACTTTTATAGACGCCACATGCAGCTAATTAAGTAACAGGATGCAGATGTTTGAATTGGATTCTCCCTCGTGTAAACACAGGTCAGTTTGATGAAGCACTAATCAGGCACCAGGTGAAGTACCTGGGCCTGATGGAGCACCTCAGAGTCAGGCGAGCCGGCTTTGCGTACAGACGTAAATTTGAGGTCTTCCTAAAGAGGTATGAAGGAGCACAGAGCCTGGACGTTCAAATTAAAAACCCTGCTTTGAGTAGCTCCTCTGTGGTGCATTTCAAACATGTTGAGGAGGTTGTTCGCTGCGTTTGACAGATATAAACCCCTGTGCCCAGCCACCTGGCCTCACTGGAGAGGAGAGCCTGCTGATGGAGTGGAAGTGCTGGTTCAACATCTGGGCTACTTGCCAAATGAGTACAAAATGGGACGGTGAGGACGGCGCTTCCTACAGACAAACATGCTCAAAGCAACGAGTCACCGAGCACATGTTTTACTGTTTCTTTCTTGTTGTAGCACCAAAATATTCATCCGTCATCCGAGGACTCTTTACGCCACGGAGGATGCTTATGAGAAATGTAAACATGAGCTGGGTGAGTGCAAATCAGCTGTTAGTTATCAGGGTTCAGTCTTTGCAAATTGGAGATTGATTCGATTTTATGCTCTGAATCTGCAGCGACGAGGCTCCAGGCCAAATACAAAGGATACAAACAAAAGGGTGAATTCAAAAAGCAGAAAGAAGCCGGTAAGTGCCGCAACGTGTGATGCAGACGAGACACATTGTGCTGGTTTGCTGTGTGAGAAAAGGACAATTACACGCCCTCTGTTTTTATTTTGACATTCCTCAGCCACTAAGATTGAAACCTGTTGGAGAGGAGTGCAGGCCAGGAAGGAGAGAGAGAAGAGAGCCTGGGCTGTAAAAGTCATCAAGAAGTAAGATGGAAGTCAGATGTCATCACTCAGCTCCTCTCCTACGTCACATGTCCACTAATTCGATATTTTATGATTAATTATAGATTTATCAAAGGTTACATGAACAGAGGGCAAGCGAAAAGCTCGGACAACTCGGAGTACCTGGCCTTCGTGAGACAAAACTACCTAAACAGGCTTAAAAACAATCTGCCAAAGACAGTTCTGGACAAAACATCCTGGTTACCTCCACCTGCCGTGCTCACAGAGGTACAACATTTACTCAGCTTCACTCTTAAACAGCTTAAATACAAGATCACATTCGACTCTTTGTTTTTTTTTGTTTACAGACGTCAGAGATACTGCGTAAGCTTCACTACCGTCTGATGGTGCGGAAGTATGTGAGAGGAATCACAGCTCAGAGAAAAGCACAGGTAGCACACACGTAAATACGTTTTATAAGACTGCATACTCGTATGTTTTGTATGTTTTGTTTTCTAACGAGCAACTTCATATTTTTCATCCCATCAGATTCAACTGAAGCTCATTACCAGCAACATGTTTAAGGGCAAAAAGGAGAGTTATCCTCAGAGCGTCGCTCAACCTTTCATGGACACCAGAATCAGTACGTATCAGAAACACTCACAGCACTGGAGATTTCTTTTTGAATTTGTTCAATAATTTAATATTCTTGTAGGCGACCAAGACATAAACATGAGGGTTCTCCAGATGATTCGCAATGAGCACATTAAGGTAATACAGTCATTATGCACCCAGAGGAAGCACAGCATCAAATCAAACACACAAACTGACTGTGTTTCATTCTGTGTTTCTGCAGTACAGCGTCCCAGTTATTAAATATGACAGGAATGGTTTCAAACCGAGGCCGCGGCAGCTCATCCTCACCCAGACGGCTGCCTACGTGATCGAGGAGGCCAAGATCAAACAGAGAGTTCTGTACACGTCGCTCAAAGGTCAGAGCGACATGATGATGTCTATCACACCGACCACCAGGTGTGTTTTCATATATTCATCATATAAGGCGTCTGTTCTACTCACTGCAGGTATTTCGGTCAGTAACTTGACTGACGGCATCATCGTGTTCCACATCACATGTGAGGACCCGAAACAGAAGGTATGTGGATTTACGGTGCTGGGCAGATATTTGGGCTTGTCAGAAATGACCTTTTTTAATTAGAGCAACAAATATAACACTGAGAAAGTGTTTTTTCAATCAATAAATGGTTAGCTGTGCACTGTATTCACTCACAAGAGCGATTATGTGCCACAGATTTGGTCTTTTTCTTGCCCAATACTCCGTATACTACATATATTTTGATATATGGCATGAGGGCATGTCTTTTTATTCAGTCTGTATGCAACATAAATATGAAACAAATGCTGGCTCAGTATTTAACCACATGATAAAATCCCTCGGATATGATTCCATTTAAAAAAAACACATTTCCAGATTCCTGGTATTTTGGCACAGTGATAAACAACAGCCCGTTTATTTATTTTCGTTCTGCAAATTATTCCACTTCTGCAGAGCATTTTACCAGTTTACCAATATCACTATTATTATGTTGACTTTCAACAACCAGATCATCCTGGGACCTGGTGCAGTGTATGTGTCTTTCTTCAGTGTGCAAGCAGCTTTACTCCACTGAGTATTTATGAAGAGATAGAAGTTTTGTTAAAATGCACATACAATATACATAGCAAAGTAGGTTCCATTCATCTGATTGTACGTTATCGTTCTGATTGTTTCAGGGGGACCTTGTGATGCAGTGTGACCACTTGTTTGAGTTTTTGACCAAACTCTGTGTCATTGCTAACAAATACAGTGCCGTCAAAGTGGTTCAGGGCAGGTGAGTCCGTGTCTAAGAAAGAATTTAAGATGTTAGGTTTTATATGTGCTTTGATCTGAAACACTCGAGTGTGTGTTGCTATTTGTTTACAGCATTAAGATTGAAATCCAGGCAGGTAAAGAAAGTGCGGTGGACTTTAGCAATGGACACGAACCGATGGTATACAAAGCCAAGAATGGACACCTCATGGTGGTGAGACGAGTGTTATTTAGAGTAATGTGCTTTCTGCTCTGCCTTTAAATGTATCTGCACACAAAAAGACACAACACCAATCAAGTGGTTTGTCTCTGCAGGTTGCCACTCGAGCTCGGACACGGTAACATGTGTGGGGTTGAGAAGACACACAAGAAGCCCCTGCATATTTCATCAGGAGACCCCTAAGGGGAGATCAGCATTTCTACAGGAGACACACCTGACCTGAAATAAGCAGCTCTTTAAAATACACGGATGAGCTTGTTTAATGGTTCAGCAACACAGTTTCTCACCTATAAATACTGGGCAACCATGATTTTAACATAACTTTGTGTTCAGCAACGACTCACACTGGACTGTAAAACAAACATTTAAATCTACAAGGTAAAAAAAAATACTCAACTCTGTTCAAACAGCTTCAAAGAATGTAATTCTGATTTCAGAAAATGAAGCCATATGTATCATAATTTTCTATGTTCACTGATGAGAATACATGCATTAAAAAAGAGAACCAAAGAACGTTTGTAGAAATTTATTTGTGATAAAGTATGTATAAATATAAAACATACATATATGTTGACTTCTGTACAACAGACCTACAAGTACTGTGATTGTTAGACATATTTCAACTCAAACCCATCGTGTGCAAACACAACATTCTCTGATGAATGCGGCGATGAAGGACAGGTCTAATTTCTCTTCCTGTTAAAAGCTTGTAGACAGGATTCCCTCCCTGCCCGGGAGATCTCTGGTTACAGTCATTCACTTCAACCTCAGCATCCATCATTCAATCACCCCGGTACATTTAACACCTCAGGTCACAGCTCAAGTTCCCTCCACTGAAAATAATGAACATTTAGTGGAGTGAAGGGAAAATGCATAAATGTTAAAACTAAATATGACAGAAGCACTACAGTGAAATGTTGCACCCAACTGTGATATCTTAAGTGTATCAAAAATTATTAAATCTTAAAAAAGGTTAAATTGCCATTACCTGCAGGCTATAAAGTAACCTTGGTAACATATTCTAAGAGAAAAACATTGCCACCATGTGGCTACATGGTGTACAACATCTAGGTAATCCACTGATGACCTCAGAGTGGACCCGTCAGAACCGTGTTAAGGAGAAGCAAAAATTATGTACATTGATTTTTAGCTGCTTTCATGATACAATTCTTGTTCTCCTGAATTTAATGTTAGGACCTCAAATCACAAGATTTATACCAACAATACTATATTCTTTTTATTCACACACTCAGGTAAAAACTGGTCACCTGCAGTGATAAATGCTAATAAACACGTCTAAGGTATTCTGCACGCTAGCAGAAAAATGTGATAGAAGTCATCAAGACTAACAAACAGAAAACGAAACACGACAGCCTGTTAGACCACATGACGAAGACAACAAGTGGACACAAACAAACACTCAAAAATCACTTCACCACTACACACTGTTGCATGACACTCATCTCATAGTAGTCTCCTGGAGAAGAAAGCTGGTAAAATAAAGAGTAAAAGTGAGACAGAGAGGCGTTGGGTGATGTAAGGCACAAGCGTGGTGCAAAGATTGTCCAGGGTCAGAGACACAGGCCGACGGGTCGAGGGAGAAAAGGTCACTGGTGGTGGTGTGTGCGGTCATCTGGTCGCTTGATGTGAATCCTACGAACTCGCTCAATTCGTTCTCGCTCATCATCCTCATCCAGATGATGAGATCGTCCTGCAGCGCCCCCTGTGGCCTCCAGCAGGGCATTGTCGGGACCCCTCCCGTCATGAGACTCATACAGGAGGATGTTGAGGGTCTCCTCATAGATTCGAGCTTCGGGGAACTCCACCTAGGAGACAAGTGGAGTGTAACACAAGAGATTGACGAGGATATTTAAACAACATACTGTAGCTCTATGATCAAGGACTCTTCAGTTTGGGGATATTACAAATGCAAATCTACCTTTGTCTGCTTCTTCTCTGTTGCATAAACAATGGAGGTGCAGCACACTTCAGCAATCTTGCGCCCTTGGCCATAAAATGACCAACAACAGATCTCATCCCCGATCACGTCTTTGATGAAGAGCACCCGACCGTTGAACCGCAATGACAGTTTGTCAAACAGCTCAATATTTTTCAGCATGTTGTCATCAGAATTGCTGGTGGAAGAGAGAGTTACAGGAGCGGCACTTATTATAACAACTTCTTCCCTCCTTCTTTAATTAAACATGCTATCGTCTCAAATCAGTTAATGAGAACTCACCTGGTATATGAATACTTGTTGTTGCTTCTGTTATACAGCAGTTTGACAGTAGGCTGTGAAGACAAAGACGTTTGCATTTTAAAAGAAAAACATCAGTAGGAAATTTCACAATCAGCACATTATGTAAAACATAACATCACCTACCTTATTAGAGGTTGCAATAAGCTTTTGCTCTTCCTTAGATGATGTCATCAGAGGCACTTTACAAAGGGGTTCATAAGTTTCTTTGTTCTGGAGGGGAAAAAATTAAATATTGTTTTTTTTGCTTGCAACATTCAAGAGGATGGACTCCACCTGCTGGAACAGAGTGGCACAGATGGTGAAGGATTAACAACCCCCAACATAAAAATATGCTTCTCACACTGTACTCCACCCAGAGCCACAGGCATTCTTAGAGCCCCAGGCTAAAGAAAGCTTTTTCTAACAATGCTGCTGGCTCTACTTTGGAACAATTTAGCCCAGAGTTTGCAGGGTAATACCAATCAAATTGGGGCTTAAAGGTACTGGTGTGAATGGAGGCTGAAGTAAACCCTGGGTTAACAATGTGTGTGTGAAAAAGGGCCAACTTACCCTGCGGTCAACTCATGGCCAGAAGCTAAAGATAACCCTGGGTGAAGAATATGCCGTGTGAAAAGCTGTACTATGTGTAGTTGAACTGCTGACGTTAGTTTAAATGATTTTCCACCATAGTATTATTTTTTTTAAATAATCATATTTTCACCTCTATGTTTGTACATTGCACTTAAATACTAATAAATGATCTAACACATATATTCATTATTAGAAAACATTTAAGGAAATAAAACAATGAAAATAATGACATCTATTCATTATGAAGACAAGGGTACAGTGCTGTCTACTGAAACTAAGGTTATATCAAAATCTTAATCCAAACTTAATAGTGTATATGAATAGTCTGAAATTACTCCAATGAAACATTACCAAGTAATAGTTCTGTGGCATCAATTTAACAAATATTCCAATGATATGAGGAGAGATTAAGTATTGATACATTGCTCTGTATACAACTGACAGCCCTTTTTGTTAATGGTACCTGCAAGGCAGCTGTACATTCATCAGCTAGGCCCTGGACAAGGTAATACTTGGCCTCAGCGAGCAGTTCCTCAGTCTCCCGTCGGCTGTCTGGGAGCGGCACAGCCCCGTCTCTAAGGTAGTTAAGGATTGTTCCAAAATGTTTCCCACAGCGATCAATTAAGATCCAACCTAAAGATTTAAAATCGTGAAACATTAGTTAGTAAAGGATCCTGTCCAGAGCAAGAGTACAAACTGCATATAATTTTAATATTTCCACCAACAGCTCACCTTCGCTGTCTGTGAGGACCTCCATCCTGCCACTGAACATGGCTTTGAGCATCGTGTCCTGTTTGGTTAAAGTCTGCATTGTAGTGTAGTACAGCGCTCCACCCACATTTAACTTCACATACTTAGAGCTGGGGCTGGAGCCCTTGAAGGATGTAGTCCGTGTTGTAGCTGCCGGCACTGCCGAGCTCACCACACTTTCTCCTGACATATCTTCCTGGAACAGAACAAAATGAAATATAAAGTGAAACCTGAGTCAGGGCTGGTATGTAACTGGATTTATGCAACCAATTCAGCAACATTTTAACAATTAGGTTGGAGTTATTCTTTATTTAACAATTTCTCAGTTTTTTCTGACTTCCCTAAATTCATGTGCAAGTCTAAACCCTATTTGTTGTTACTATAAGATACATTATTTTTTAAATTGGGCTTCCGATACAAATTTCCCTTTTAAACGGGTCTAAGTGCTGATGGGAGTGGCACAGTGTATGTCAGACTGAGTCAGCATGAATCACACAGTCCATGTTCACACTACTCTAGCAGGCTTTTAGTTACTAAGATCAATTAATTGCTGGTATTTGATGAGATTTATTGACTATAAGAAAAAGTGTAGAATACTAGAATACTAATCAATCACCCTGCAAAATTAAAAACATGTAATTATAATAGCAAAATGTATAATTTGCATTTAAACCCACATATTGTTGTTACCTTGCACTGTGTTATTTCACATGTTGACCTATGAGCTCACGTTTCATTACACCTTTAAGCACTGTGGATTATGACCTGGCATATCAGATGAAATTGGTTGATTGTTTACTCTTCACTTTAATTAAACCACTTCATTAAAACGACACAAAGACAATCTTTGTGATTCATCTTGTATTTGTTCACTTCTAAACAAGAATATCGACCACAGTAACACCTCATCTTTTTTAGTTCTGACACTGGACTGATGTTAGAATAAAACTTTTCTCATTTAAACCTGTAATAACAGCTGAGGCAACAGTCTTGTTAAAATGACAGGTTCTCAAGAAAAAATGTTTAACTACATAATTACACACTACATATAAAGCTTTAATAAAAATATGTTTTAAATGGAGTCATAGACATCTGTTCAGGATCTGATAATTTAAATAAAACATAAAATGAATCTATGTCCAGGGGTCTTTCATACTGTTAGTACATAATAAGCGTTATCAAGTCCAGACTGCCATGACAAGGCTTTGAAAAAGCTGGAAACCATGGAACTGGGCTGAAACAAGGCAGACACCATTCAGACAGTACCGACTTTTTCTATACGGCTGCTGTCCTTTTTCAACGCGCTAATCTCATCTTAAACGCTAATACATGTACGACAGTCCACAGTCTTCTTCTGTTTAATAGAATGGCTAAACACGAAACCGCATCCATCAATCCAGTGGCTG
Organism: Diplodus puntazzo; assembly: GCA_963678695.2. Lineage (NCBI taxonomy): Eukaryota > Metazoa > Chordata > Actinopteri > Spariformes > Sparidae > Diplodus > Diplodus puntazzo. The sequence continues at coordinate 31,988,951 of OZ023159.1, read as the reverse complement.
AAGTCAGGAGTAATTTAATTTTAGCCAGAGCGGCTACAGAGCTAGCTAGCTGGTTAGTTAGCTTTAAATAAAGTTACCAATATTAGTACAAATCTGACACAAGATACACACGCTCTAACATTCATCATTAAACTTTCTCTACATAACGTAAGGAGCGTGTTCGTACGCGAAGTTTGATAAAAAACGGGAATATTTACCATAGAACCCGCAACCGACTTATTAATTGTTGCTTGCTAACGTCAGTCAGCTAACACCCACTTCCTTCCGGTCCAGCACTGCGCAGTTATAAAAAATGACGTCAACGTCCCGGTGCTCGGTTTAAAGGGACAGCTAACATTAGCGTTGTTTTGTTTTACGTTAAACAGAGTTGGGGAGTGTTCAGGATGTGCTCAGGTAAGAGTTAATTAACAATGCAGAGCCTCACCTGCCACTTTAAGTTCACATGTTGATTAGAGTAGTTTTAATTACGCTAGCGTTAGCCTGCACATTTCCGCCGTTGGAGGTGTAACAGTGATAACGGTCCCCACACCACCCACCCTACGCACTGGACGGCCGCTTTATCCGCCATCAGAAATAAAGTTGCTGCTCTAGCAACACCAACGAAAGGTAGTTTCTTACATCTCAGAGCTTTTATCTATAAATATCCACATGGAATTATTTATATATGTAGACAAACGCAACCCGGAATCATTTAATGCGACACAGGGGGATTAATGGCTGCAGTCAACGTACGGATCTCCTCTCATTGTTTACATTTCGAAACGGTATGTTCCGTGTGTTTTGGAGGTTGTCATCGACACTAGATCAAAGCTAACCCCGCAACGATGACAAATATCGCCAAATGAATGCGAAAAGATTCTCAGTGAGGCCGTATCGAGCCGACAAGCGGCGAACTAGCCCTGTGTGCTAACTATCCCAGCTCCATCTTCACTGTATCGCCCGCTGCTACAGAGATGGCAAGTTAGTCTTCATTTTTTTTCGTTTGGCTTTCCTCCCGCTTGGACTTCAAGGACAACCAGATGACCGAGGAAGTATAGCGCCAGGTGAGCCTGGAGGCCAGACACAAATCTGCATTTGAGGACTAGCGCAGGTAAGTGCACTATTATTATGCTCACTCAAAACAATGTGATGATGGGCAGTTACTGGGGTTTTATGTTCAGATATCATCAGCACAAACATCCGGATGGTCAGTGCATAGCTTCGAAAACAGCTGGTGAAATTCTTCTTTTCCAGGTGGCACAATGTTTACTGTTCCTCAAAGCTCCAAGTCCGACTTCCTGGACAAAGCCAGGCAGGCCAGGGAGGAGAGGAGAGGACAGAAGGACAAGGAGAAGGCAGCAACCAACATCCAAGCCTGATCAGGAGGTTTCTCTGTCGCTGCAGGCTCCAGAAGCAAATAAGGTAGCCTGTAACTGTTTACTGCAGTATGTTTGCCTTTAACAACATGGCTAAATCAGACCAATATTTGGATGAAATAGAATCATCATCATTGTAACTCAGTTTCATGTTTACGTATTTCCATTCTGTGTCTCAACAGAAAAGAGGTTGATGACTATTTTCAAGCCTCTGAAGCTGGGACGTCAAAAAGAAATGCGCTGTCAATTTTCAAAATTGCCCGGAAATTGCTGTTTATATATCAGCTAGAGGATAAGATGGTGAGTTCCCAAGAGTAAAAAATTAAATTCACTTTCATAATGATACTTATTATTACACTATTACACTCAACATACTGGTGGTTGATTATGTACTTACTGTGTTGTGCTGTTTGACTCAATTGACTCATTTTCTACATCACACAGCGGTTCGAAAAGCTCTGTCGTGCTATCCTCGCCAGCATGGAGGTTGAAAATGAACCTAAAGTTAGTGTGCATATGTTTATACGCTGAAAATACTTAACATTTTTATATAAAGTGATTTATTTTTATCAGTAACTGATCTCACATTTGGCTCTCAGGTCTGGTATGTTTCGTTAGCTCTCTCCAAAGACCTCACCATCCCCTGGCTCAAACAGATAAAAGATGTGCTGTGGCTTTGCTGTCAGCGACTGAAGTGTTTAAAGGTCAGCTTTATTTTGAAGCAGAAGAAAATGATATTTTGAAATGAAATTCATGACTTGAATTGTACATATCACTGTCTGTTGTGTGATTTGCAGCCCGACATACTTCAGGACAATAAGATGATAACGCTGTACCTCACCATGCTGGTGACCTTCACAGACACTTCGACCTGGCGGATAGTCAGAGGGAAGGGTAAGTCTGAATCAGGCTGCGGGTTGTATGATAAACACATCTCCTGTTATTGTAGGACATGCTCTCTGCAAAAGGCAAAACACAATATTTCCCCCTCATTATTTAAGGAGAAGCTCTCAGACCCGCATTGACAAGGATTTGTGAAAATATCATGGGCCATCTCAATCAAAAGGGATTCTATTCTATTCTGCAGGTTCAGTATTACGTTCGATACTTTTCCAATTTTCTCAAAAGATTCAGTGAAGTTCTGTGTCACGCCTGTTTTCTTCCTCAGTGCAAACGTGTCATGGAAATGCACATTGTGTGTCTTCTTAACTTCTTCTAACTTAGATCTTGCTGACAAACGGCTTGGCTCGCTCTAAACCGTCTCTGTCCAAAGGCACTCTGACCGCTGTCTTCACTTTGTCATTAAGGTGAGTCGGAAGCTGGTTATTAAAACGTTGTTTGCTTTGTTTTCAAGTCGTTTTTAGCTGCAGGCCATCCTCTTGAACAAACTCTGATATTTTTCAGGCCGGTCATTGCTGCCCATTTCTCCGACAACCTGCTGAGATCATTCCTCATTCACATCATGTCAGTTCCAGCCGTCGTCTGCCACCTCAATGTCCTCACTCCAGAGGTAAAAACCCCTCAAAGGTCACATGTTATTGATGCGCAGTTCCACTATATATGATAATTCTGTACTATTAGAGAGTAGATTTTAATATCCTCTCTCTCGACAGTGCATGGCCTCCATCCAGACGCATGATCTGCTGCGGAAATTCATTCTGTTTCTCAGCCGGGAAGAACAGTGTTTGGACATCTGTGTGTGCCTCGAGGGGAGTCACACTCTCTGCTTACTTGGTAAATACTTTTGAATGAATATGAGCTCACACTTTCATCACTGCGATCTTCTTTTGTTTGGATTGGAGATTTCATCGTGTGTAATGTGGACTGTTAATTGTTCCGTTCTGACTGCATCTTTCTCGTGTTTGACAGGCAACTTGATTCACTTGGGCTTCCTTACTGAGAAAGTCCTTGAGGAGGAGGCCAACCATTTTGTGAAGGACCTCACCGACATGCTGTCCTATTGCCAGAGATATGTATCCCAGAAGAAGTCCAACCTCACCCACTGGCACCCTGTCCTGGGCTGGTTCTCCCAAACTGTCGACTACGGGTCAGTGAAATAGTTTCAGCAGCTTGATATTCACAAACTGCAAAGAGGTGTACCCACGTATTTGTTATTGAACCGAAGATGAATCATACTGTCTATTGTTATGTCAATTCAACTTTCTCAGGGCTCCTGCTCTTTCCAGAGGAAGTTTGAAATTTGTTGCCAAGAATATGAGCACTGAATATTAAACAGTCATATATTGTTATGCCTTTAAAGCATGATTATTTGTGTACTTTAATACCAGATGCTTGTACCTGACTTCATGTGCCCCCTGCCTCCCCTGTATCCCGTTCTCTGCAGTCTGAATGAGTCAATGCCGCTGGTGACTAAACAGCTCCAGTACCTTTGGGGTGTTTCTGTCATTCGGACACTCTTCAACGACGTCCTCTCTAAAAAGCTGGAGAGCCAAGAGCCCACTCCCCCGCCCCCGCAGCCCAGCACATCACAAAACAATCTCCCAGTGAAAAGTGAGTTATAAACACAAACCTTTGTTAAGGTTTTAAAGTGGGTGCAATCTCTTGATCTTGAAGGTTGCCTGCATCTCTGGTGTTTCTGTGTTTCGACAGACCTCTTCAAGCGAGCTTTTCAGAAGTCGGCCTCCGTACGAAACATCCTGAAACCAGTCGGAGGGAAGAGGGTTGACTCAGCTGAGGTTCAGAAGGTGTGCAGCATCTGTGTGCTCTACCAAACTGCTTTGTCTACATTAACGCAAATACGACTCCAGATACTCACCGGTCAGTACCAGAAACTTGCTTTTTTTTTAAAAAAGTATTACCCAACCAGTATTTTTGAAACATCCTGGAGTGTGTAGCTGTTCATTCTCTTTTTTGTCTGCAGGCCTAACACATCTTGATGACCTTTTGCCCAAACTTTGGGCCTTCATCTGTGAGCTCGGCCCTCAGGGCGGCCTCAAACTCTTCATGGAGTGTCTGAACAACGACACTGAAGAGTCCAAGCAGCTCCTGGCCATGCTCGTGCTCTTCTGTGACTGCTCACGGCACCTTATCACGTAATTTCACTTACTCTCACTGAGCTGTGTGTAAGATCCTCGATGCAGCTGCAGCATTTTGATACACACTGTTATTGTCTTACAGAATTCTGGATGACATTGAAGTCTATGAAGAACAAACATCTTTCAAGATAGAGGAACTCATCACCATCTCTTCATTTCTGAACACTTTTGTGTACAAGATGGTATGGGACGGCATCTTAGGTGAGTGCATGACGTCACTGAATCATGAAAGTTTCGATGATGGCAACTCAATTTAAAATGTATATTTTAAAACTGATTTCAGTGTTTTGTTTGATAGAAAATGCTAAGGGGGAGAAACTGGAGTTGTTCCACAGTGTTCACGGCTGGTTGATGGTGCTTTATGAACGGGACTGCAGGCGACGATTCACCCCTGACGACCACTGGCTGCGCAAGTAAATACAAACACATTATTTTCATGAACTGATTAGTTGTTTAGTCTGTAAAAATGTAGGAGAAAAAAAAGAATTACCCACAATTTCCTGGAGCCCAAAGTGACATCAGCTAAACCAGCTTATCGATTACTGGACTAATTGTTGATGTTCTAAACACTTCAGCCTTGTGTTCCAGGATCGACCGTTTTGTGATTGCATTTAAAACCTCACCTTTACATCTTTATGGTGCATTCAGGGACCTGAAGCCTAGTCTGTTGTTCCAAGAGCTGGAGAAAGGCAAGAAAAGAGCCCAGCTGTTACTGCAGTACATCCCACATGTCATTCCGCACAAAAACGTGAGTAAACAGGATCCTTTTGTCTGAGGAAGAACGTTGTTTTATTTCAGTTTTATAATAAATGTCTGTCTTGTTTTAGAGGGTTCTGCTCTTCAGGAACATCGTCACAAAGGAAAAGGAAAGTTTAGGGTTGATCGAGACGAGCTCCGCTTCGCCTCACGTCACCCACATCACCATCCGTCGCTCGCGGATGTTAGAGGTACGGAGTCAACCGATCAGGCAGATTTAATATCATCCCTCACTGCCTAACGCTTGTGTTTCCTGTCCTAAGGATGGATATGACCAGCTCCGCCGATTACCAGCTAATTCTATCAAAGGCGTCATTCGTGTGAAGTTTGTCAATGATCTGGGAGTCGACGAGGCCGGTATCGATCAGGATGGCGTGTTCAAAGAGTTTCTAGAGGAGATCATTAAGAAAGTGTTCAATCCTGCGCTCAACCTGTTCAAAGTAAGTCAGGGAAATGAAAAGGAATTTCTGAAAACATTACACTCCTGCTGCTTCAGTGGATTTGACTGTTTTGTATGATGCATTTAATTTCCTTAGACTACAAGTGGAAATGAACGGCTGTATCCTTCACCCACATCGTACATCCATGAGAACCATTTGCAACTGTTTGAGTTTGTGGGGAAGATGCTCGGGAAAGCCGTGTATGAGGTACATTTGCACGTCCTGAGTCTCTTCAGTTGTTGGTCTGTTACCTGAACGCCTTCAGTGTGTAACTGTAACTTCTCATACTCAGGGCATTGTCGTGGACGTCCCTTTTGCCTCCTTCTTCCTCAGTCAGGTACTGGGTCACCATCACAGCACTTTCTACAGCTCCATCGACGAGCTGCCCTCACTGGACTCTGAGTTTTACAAGAATCTCACTTCCATTAAGGTGAGTTTCAGTTACAATTTTGTTTTACTCTAATTTACACATTTGTATATATTTAACATCTTGTGTATTTATTTGTTTTAACAGCGCTATGATGGAGATGTAGGGGATCTAGGACTGACATTATCCTACGATGAGGATGTTATGGGGCAGGTAAGAAGGGAAAATGTGGAAGATATGATAATGCAGTGAAGTTAAGTACAAGAAATTCATATAAATTGTTATTATTTATTTTCTCTTATAGCTCGTCTGTCATGAGCTGATTCCTGGAGGGAAAACCATGCCGGTCACAAACGAAAACAAGTGCGTTAATTTATATCATATTGGAAAGAATGATAGTGTAGTGAATCATCGTAAATGTAAAATGTTCTCCTTTTGCTGATTGTTTCTCTGTAAATCCTGCAGGATCAGCTACATCCACCTCATGGCTCACTTCCGGATGCACACGCAGATTAAGGAGCAGACGGCAGCTTTCATTCGGGGCTTCCGCAGCATCATCAACCCAGAGTGGCTGCACATGTTTTCCACGCCCGAGGTGCAGCGCCTCGTCTCGGGAGACAACGCCGAGATTGATCTGGATGACCTCAAGTACGTGACTAAAGGCCGTCACGATATCAGACGTCTGTGTTTTCTTTGAAATGCTCATTCTTGTTATTTTCCTCTGTCGTACTCAGGAAACACACCGTCTACTATGGAGGTTTTCACAGCAGCCATCGTGTCATCATCTGGCTGTGGGACATCCTGTCAAGTGACTTCACCGCCGACGAGAGGGCTATGTTCCTAAAAGTAAACTGTTTATTTCGTGACGGGTGGTTTTTGTATGCTGACGTGAAATAATCACAGTTAACATGTTTTGTTTTGCTTCTTATTTTTGTGTTAGTATGATATTGTATTATTATAATCATTCCATATTAACTTTTAAATCTTTGACTTTGTTCAAGTTCTATTTCACCTTATTTAAGTTCACCAAGCTCCGAACTGGTTAAGGAACGAGAGCACCTCAGTAGTTATCAGTTCTGGACTTTCATCTAAGGCATTGTTGTTTCATAACTGTCACATTCGAATGCTTTTAATGACTTCTGTTCGTCATTGTCTCATTTATTGCCTTTTAACAGTTTGTTACCAGCTGCTCCAGGCCTCCTCTTCTGGGTTTTGCCTACCTCAAACCACCTTTCTCCATCCGTTGTGTGGAAGTTTCAGACGACCAGGTAAGAAATATAAAGGATGCTGCGTACAAGTTCCATTTGTGTTGTAGCTTCCATGTGTACATCTGTGAGATATATTCGTAGTAACAGAGCATTTCCTGTGTCTAGGACACTGGAGACACTCTCGGCAGCGTTCTTAGAGGCTTTTTCACTATTCGCAAGAAGGAGCCGGGCGGTCGACTTCCCACTTCATCAACGTGCTTCAATCTGCTCAAGCTGCCTAACTACAGCAAGAAGAGCATCCTGCGCGACAAACTGCGCTACGCCATCAGTATGAACACAGGCTTCGAGCTCTCCTAACTCACTTGCATCTGGACAATCTTCGCAGGAGGGTTGTGTTAAGCAGCCTGAAACGAGCACGAGGCTCTGCACCCCTGGACTGGAGCCTGTCACATCAAAGGAGCATCATGAAGGACCTACAAACTCTCCTTTTGTCTCTTTAAAAAACTGGATGAGCCCTGCTCAACTCAAGTCCACTCCCTCGCATTGCAGTGGGGGAAGCTGTTTCTGCAGCACAATCCAATTTTTAGCATCTCCCTTTGCCACTCCAAGTGTTCAATATGTCGTGTATTTAACTTGATGAAATACAGATATACGGTGGCTAGATCTCTGTTTCTCAGGCTTAACAGAATCATTCTCGGATCTAACCCTCCCATTTAAAGCGGAAACTGGAAAGCAATACAGATGCAATGCAAGCCATTAGACACGTGGTCGACTCACTCGAGTGAAGCCAAGCGATGCGTTGTTAATATACTTACAAGCTCGGACTCCATTATCCGAGCAACTTTCAGCCGATATTGGATGAGTCTTAAATGTTTTGCTGAACGTAATGCATCTTTTACAAATGGAAGACAAATCAATGTCTTGTGTTCAGCCCCCATGAAGGAGTGGCTCACAGCGGTGATCCTGTGTTTTATTACATTGTGTCCATTTTTCCGAGGAAAATCATTTTGACCTCGGTCCGTTTCTCCCCCAGTGAAAGTGACAGTTGACTGAGAGAGAGATGTGTTGGGCCCTCTGGTTTTCCTAATCACACTACATTTGGAAATCTAACCTCCGTTCTGGTGAAGCAGCAGAATTTCTTGACACGACAGAAAGAAAAAAAAAAAAAATCCGATCCTGCTGGTGTTCGATGTAGAAAAGATGTCCTTGCCTGATTTGTCTTTTTGAAAAACTGGAATTGTATTTGTACTCGCCCTGTGCTTGACTTCCACTCCAACGAAAAAAAAAAGAAAAGTCAAGTGGATCAGTAATAATACTAGTAAAACTTAAGACTTCACACTACACCTTTGAATAATGCTGAGTGCCTCATCTAACGCCACCCCCCTCTTTGCTCTCATATGTCGAACTGTAACCAATAAACATGTATATCGGAAACAAGCCATAGAAATGGGGGCTATGTACCTGGACTTCTTCTCTGCGCCGACTAACAAAAAAAGTGCATAATCCCGAACACTCTACTCCAACTACAACAACTACAACCGAGGAGGGTTTTCACTCTGATGCCCTCTGATCTCTGTGGACATTTTAAGCCATGTGGAAAAGATCTGGAGGTTTAAAGACCTCTCAACATGATGTCATGGACTGGTTCGTCAACCATGTGAGACTGCTTGATTTTGACGTTGCACACCTCTCTGCTGTTTATTGTGACTGTTGAGGAAGAGACATGAGGGTGAATGTTACCTTATAAGCCTAAATATTACTTTACACAGGGTTCAATTACATCATGAAAAGTCAAGGAAAGAGACGTCATAGTCATGAACCAGAAAGAGGACTTTAAAAGAAAAGGTTTAAGGAAAATTACTAAATCTGTACCATGTTCTTTAATATGCAAAAACATGTTTTCTGTCATGAAGGACTGTGGATACTTTTGTTGATAAGAAGCATTGCCAGGTTTCTAGCTAGTCATATTACGGCCACTAACTTGTGTGAGAACAACAAATAAGTAACTACAATTTTAAATGCAACCATTATATATAAATACAGATAAATGACGCTGGTTGTGTTGAATTAACATACAGTCTACTAATGAGATTAAAATATTTAATCAGTCAGGAGGATCCTGCTTCCGTTCTCCTCCTTTTTCAATCCGTTCAAGCAAGAAAATCGTAAAAAAAAAAAAAACGCAGCGAAATGATTCACGAACACACACTCTGCGCTGCGGTGTGTGTTCGTGTGCCGGAGGGTTGAAAGATACCTCACAAGCTTGTCTGTCTCGTCTGATGAGGTCGCTCATCTGTTTCAAAAATGATGTCAAGAGTAGGCTTTAAATGTACCAGTGGGCTGTTGATGCTGACTTTGAATATCCACCCTTTTAGTACAAAAAATAATAAAAATGATACCGGAAGTGTTCCCACCCTTCATGTCAACGTTTCCAATCTGTTTTTGATGTGTGTTGTGTGGAAGGAGAGATTCCTGTGGAAGATTTCCCCATCGGTCGTTATCTGCCTCACCCTCACGCTGGTATTAAAGTCGGATGAGGTTTCATGGTTCACAAAACATTTCTGGAGCTTCACAGCAAAAACATTTAACAAAACAAAGACAAATTCATCGTGTGTGGTGTTATCAAAGTGTAGGAAAACCCAGATATTACAAACTGATTTGAAATAGATGATATCTACACCCTCGAACGCTTTTAGTTTAGCAGCTACAGTGAAGATTTCAGCTCTTAAAAAAAGGGTGTAAATATCAGCTTTTCACATCAATTTGGGATCTCAAGGTTTCTGGAGAATTTGATTACGCCAGAAATTATTTGTGAACTATGAAACTTGACCTGAACACTTTCCTTTACATCAGTGCTGTCTGAGGTGGGGACCACAAACTGTTTAGAGACCTTTTTTAAAACTCCTCATTTTTTGCCCCAAAACATCTGGAGGGGCAACTGTGGCCCATCAAAAGATTCTTGTGGGACTTAAAAGCTCTATAATATGTAGGATCCCTAATTATTAATAACTTTAATGGGAGCACAAAGGGAGTTCAGAGACACTTTACACATCTGAACAATTCAGTATCATAAGTGTTTGTTTTCTTTCTCTTGCCCACCAATACATTTATTTTTCGGCCCTCCAGGTACTCCCCTGCTTCAAAGAGGTCGTTTTCTGCCTTTATTGTGTTATGAAGTTTTTTTTGCCTGCAGAGTGACAAAGCCCTAAATCCATGCCAAAGGGAGAACAGCTGTGTCTGACTCAATTCTTAACATTTCATTAATGAGTTTATTACAAACACCTGCTGAGTGGACGGCCGCCTGCAGGCAGCACCGCAGGGACTGAAGTGTGTTGTTGCTCTATTGACAGCAAGCTTGTTGAAAGCTTTTACAGCAGCCTGCAGCACTGAGAATGTCTCACTACACCACCTTTCTTTGTGCTGCTGAATAACGTGCATGGAGGATTATGGTGTAAATGCGCACGTCTGACTCATTTTCTCTCCGCTGTGGCCGGTTGACCTCACCGTGACTCTTGATGAGAGGTGAACGCTGCTGCAGTGAGGATTTCCAGCACAAGCTGCAGCTGTTCTCAGCGGTCCACCTGCAGAACATGAGCAGCCCAGCGAGCCCGCCGAGCCCGTCTCCAGCCCGATGGTTCAGAGCGCTGAGGAGGTAAGACAGCATCACCTGTAGTAAAATTGGTCTGTAATAGAGTTTTGCTAGAGATTGTTTTCCCTTTGTGCACCTTGAAAAAGCCAAAACTTTGCCAACAATCCTCATTCTGCTTCAAGTTCCTGTTTAATAGGCCTAAAGATTCATTTTTAAAGTGATGATGTAATTAGTACTAGGAAAAGAAGCAACTAAACTCAGTAGAAAGTCATTTAAAGTGTGTTTATGTGTTAAAGTAAGTGGATACAGTGAATGGCTTTCCCCTGTTCAGCTCTACATGATGTTTGGAGCGATTGGGTTTAAGCAGTGTTTTAAAAAGTACCCAAAAGTACAGATATTATGTTAAAATAAGGGCCTGAGGTCAAAGAGAGGCATCAGTGTTGGATTAAGACTGTTTTATAATCAGGTAAAAAGTCCTTGTAGGTTGAAGTATCAAAAGTACAAGTCAAAGTAAGTGTTGTGGAGTAAAAAGTACAATATTTGTCTACAAAATATAGTGAAGTGGAAACATGAAGAAACACGTCAAGTAAAAGTACCTCAAACCAGAACTGAAGTAAATGTGCTTCGTTACATTCCGTCACCGGTTTTAAGACCATTAGACTCCAGCTTTGTTAGTTTGTGCATCACCTGATTGGCTTGAGTAGTTCGGATTTTCCCCATCCTCCCTGCTGCCGGAGAGGAATTTGCATAGGCTCAGCTGCACACTAACTCCATTCAGCTGAAGGATACTTGAGTGGAATAGACATGAGTGTAAAAGTGAAGGCGTGCAGTGCTTGTCAGAGGAACGGCCGGCTAACATGCAGAAGGTACGTGATGGATGATGAGCTCTTGACTGTGGGGATGTGTGTTTTTTTTTTCTTGACGTGACTGCTGTTTCAGGACCAGGCTGGGGGAGCCGTGTTTGAAGACGTACCCTCTGGAGTGCGTGGATGTGCTGAAAAGGGCCCGAGTCGCCTTCCGGGCCGGACGCACCCTGAAGGAGGGCTTCAGGCTGGCTCAGCTGGAGGCTGTGGTGCAGATGCTGGAGGAGCACGAGTGTGACTTTGTGGATGCTCTCGGACGGGATCTTCATAAGGTCAGGAGAGCAGAGAGACTTACCCAACTACTGTTTGTATCTGTGACTTTCACTTTTATTAAGGATTATTTTAACTGGATTTATTTTACTTTTACTCAAGTATGACTTTTGGATACTTTCTACAACACTGCCTCTGAACTGACACAATGGTCCAAATAGTCATTTTTATCATATTCATATCTTCATTCTTTATTTTTTTGTTTTTCAACCAGCCACGCTTTGAGACAGTCGTGTCAGAACTGATTCTGGTCAAGAACGAGGCGCTTCATGCCGTCAACAACCTGAAGAAGTGGATGCAGCCGCAGCATGTGGAAAGAAACCTGGTGAGACTTTTCATGTTTTGTAAAGCCTCACAAACATCTTCATAATATTATTAGGATTAATACGAGGACTTAAACAACATTTTTAGGAGAGAACATTCCGTCTGGCTGCTACAAAGAATTGTATTGTGCTGCCAAAGCAGATTAAAACCTAAGTTGCTGTGCCCTTTCTGTAGGAATGAAGTCTTTGTCTTTGAGTCAACCTGCGCACTGACGTCAGCTTTCACTCTGTTTAACTTGACTGTTGCAGTCCACCTCGTTGGACGAGTGTCTGGTGGTCAGCGAGCCGCTGGGGGTGGTGCTGATCGTGGGGACCTGGTGTAGCCCTGTCCAAATGTGTCTGGTGCCGCTGGTTGGGGCCATCGCTGCAGGTGCAGAGACTCAAGAACCTCAATTAATCAGCTTTAATTCTGGTGTTATTTTCCCCTCACCCAGGTGTCTAATGATGTTTCATTAATTTGTGTAGGGAACTGCGCAATAATCAGCCCCTCTGAGTGCACCGCTCACACAGCAGAGCTCCTCCACCGCCTCATCCCGTTCTACTTGGACAATGTGAGTGATTACATAGCGGGGAGGAGGGATTGGGTCATTTTGATTAATCAGGTTACAGCAGTAACTTTTCTTTTTGAAGTCTCATGAAGGCTGAGCTTCATAGCTCAAATATTGAGTAGTGCAGTTAATGCTCAGTATGTAGGAAGGATCAGACAGCCCTGTTTTTTTTCACTAAATTAAGCCGAATGACTCATTTGAAATGTGTAAGTCTAATCAAGAGGACTACATTCGGTGCTTTTTAAAGACGCTATTCGTTCAGACTTCAATCAGCAGTTTTAATGTGCGCTGAGACGTTAAAGAGGTTACATCAGGTCAGATCTGGGAGCATAGAAACATTCAGCTTGCGTTAACTCAGGGTGCCTCAAAACAGGATTTTGCAGGTCGACAAATGTAATAAATCTAATCAAAATTTCTTGTTTTCCTCAAGGAATGCTTCCATGTGATTATTGCAGGCTCGAATGACTTGCCCGAAGTTGTGGAACTTAAGTTTGACCACGTCTTCTTTACAGGTAAAGAAAGAGTTGGCTATAAAAGCATTTTGATTATGTATTGAATTATTCTTTGTTAATAAAGATGTCTGTCATTCTGTAGGGAACGGAGAGGAGGGCAGCAGAATTGCTCAGGCTGCAGCCCGCACACTCACACCTGTCACCTTGATTTTGGGTGGCAAGAACCCGTGTTATGTGGACCAACAGTGCGACGTTGCCACCACCGCACAGCGCATCGCCTGGGCACGTTTTCACAATGCTGGACAGAGCTTGGCGGCTCCCGGCTACATCCTGTGCCACACGGATGTCAAGGCCCGGCTGGTGCAGGCCCTCAAGTGCTGCCTGTTGCAGTTCTACGGTTCTGATCCCAGAGAGTCCCGCAGCTATGGCCGCATGGTCAATCTAGAGCTCTTCAACCGTACGAGAGACATGCTGTGGAGATCTGGAAAGGTGACCGTGGGCGGACAAGTGATAGAACCAGAGAAATACATCGGTAAGATTCCTCTGTGTGGGATTCTCTGAAACAAAGCCAGCTGTGTCTTATGCATCAGATTTACTGCTGTTCTATTTTCTTTTTCTCTCTGAAGCCCCGACGATTTTGACAGAGGTAGCAGAGCAAGATCCCATCATGCAACAGGATTTTTTTGGTCCAGTTCTTCCTGTTCTGACAGTGAACAATGTGGATGAGGCCATTGACTTTATTAATAAGCAAGAGAAACCCCTCTGTGTGTATGCATATTCCAGCAACAGCAAGGTACGTGAGGGATCAGAGTAAAGACGCTCTGTATTCATAGAACGATGCAGCCGATGTGTATTCTGATCATGTGCTGGCCTCTCTGACAGGTCATCTCAAGACTAATGACTGAGACCTCTAGTGGAAGCTTTTGCGCCAATGACAGCGTCGTGCAGAGTCTGATGGTGTCTCTGCCCTTCGGTGGAGTTGGTAAGTCGATGGCATTTGAGTGCATTGTAGCCCGAATAAGTGGAATAATACAACCTGCATCAACTGTCTGATCACTTTCTCGTCAGGTGCCAGCGGAATGGGCTCCTACCACGGCTGCCACAGCTTCCACACCTTCTCTCACAGGAAATCATGCCTGCTGAGAAGCACACGGTTTGAGTGTGTAACATATCTGCGGTATCCGCCCTATGAGGACCGCAATCTGTCTCTAATGACATGGGCCAGCACCCTGTCCCAGAAGAGCCAGGGCTGGTGCCAGATCCTGTGACTGTGTGGGAGGGCGATAACAGAGCGGTGTTGGAAGGAAGCCGAATGGCCCCTCAGTCCTGAACAGACCTGACGTGCAAGTGTATTGTTGGTGTATTAAAAATAGATGAGAACAAAACCAACTGGGGTGCAGCCATATCTCAGAGAGAGGGAGCAGTGTGCAGAGTGTTTCACCAGTCTCTGCATGATGACTGAGGATAAGGTGGCTTAATGTTTCTCTGCTGCAGCACCAGAACATACTTCAACTCAACAGTTTGATTTATCTGTGCAGAATCAAACAGGAACTTTTGCTTTGTATCACTACAGTGTTGGTAGAATATACAAATGAACAATATTAAATTATCTGCATTTTACCTGCACCGAGCTCACACGCACACATTTCTGCTGGCAAAAATCTTCCAAATGATGCAAAAATATGAAATGTATTGGATTTATCAACTATTGTTGTTCTGCATTTTGTACGAGTCGATCGAGAGAGCCAAACTCGGATCACGCTATAAAACTAGACATCAAATATGAACCGTGATCATCACCAGGAGTGTTTGTTGATCGGTTGCAACCGTAGTGCATTCAGGAGGTTGTTTTCTACCTTTTGAGAAAAAAATGGGAATAGCATAGCTGTTTGTTGCTACATGACCAGAGAAAAAATCTCAAAAAAGCTTGTCTTCCTTCTGCAGAGACAACCCAGTTGTATGCAAGGACCGTCTATCCCGTGGTGAAAGACCTTTAAATCACTAGGATGTGCATGTATTGGCTGAATTGTTTAAAATGTAGTCACAGAAAGGTTTATCACTGTCTATATTCCCACTTTATGTGAAGAATAAATAAAACAATGTTGGATCTTTTCTGTTTTTATTCACATATACAGTTCTTAAATATCAAAAATGAATTGTATGTATCACCAACAACAACGACCCTCACCGAAAAAAAACTAATTAGGCTCTTGTGTTATTCCTCATGTGAGAATCTGGTCATTGTGGTCTTTTGTAGATTTTCTCCTCGTTGCCTTCTTTCATGGCCGCGTATCTTGCCAGCGTGAACAGGTAGTCGCTCAATCTGAAAGATGGAATATTGGGAAGTTTATCAGATGCGTTACAAAGGAACCATGTATTCATTTAAAAGCAAAAAGACTGACCTGTTCAAAAACTTTGCCACATCTGGGTCTGCCTCCCCTGACCGCACAA
This sequence comes from Diplodus puntazzo, assembly GCA_963678695.2. Classification (NCBI taxonomy): domain Eukaryota; kingdom Metazoa; phylum Chordata; class Actinopteri; order Spariformes; family Sparidae; genus Diplodus; species Diplodus puntazzo. The sequence continues at coordinate 31,973,273 of OZ023159.1, read as the reverse complement.
TTGGAGCAACACTTTATCAAGAACAAAAGATCCGTCAGAACCGGCGGTGTCAGAGGAGCAAGAGAAATAATTTAACACGGGAACATGCTGCAACTGACCTGCGTTCTGCTCTCCGACACACAGTCCGAGCTAAGTGCAAAGCTGCGCTGCTCTTCCCTCCAGACTGTAACACACAATGCATTAGTGTAAGTGTAACAGGAACAAGTTGGACTCAAAAGAACTCAGTGTCTTACAGGTGCACATGTGAGCTTACAGGTAAAATGAAGTTGGTCAGTGGAGGGAGTTCTGCTGTAAATTTATCAATCCAGGTTTCCAGGTCTGTGATCGGCGAAGCAGTAAATTTTGTTCGCTCTTACAAAAAGCAGAACAGAGAAAAAAATTAACCCAAAGGATCTCGAAAGCACACAAGACACAATATTTCACTGCATCACACCAGCTGGCAAACGCATACTCGTGTGACTTTCTCTCGCAGATGATCGAGGGGTGGCAATATTGGAGCCCACGTCTTGTAAAATGCACTGTATCTGCGATGAGAAAAGCAAAAACAATGTCAAGAATCTTCGATCAGGCTGGTGCAAAATGTCGGCAATGAATGAAGTTAATAAATGCAACGTGAATCTCAAACCTTGTCCAGCTGATCTGTGAACGTGTGTCCTTTGTCCACACAAAACTCTCTGGCCAAGCTGTAATGCACATTTCAACAAGGTCACTTCAGGCGGGGAAGATTATAGAACAAGCTACAAAGTAAACAGAAGTGATTTTACCCTATAGCTGATGACAGCTCGTCTGTATTTCCCAAGGCTTCAAAAATATGATCTTCCTTTGGCCTCCTTTCTCCGGTGAATGTGCTCGAGAAACCTTCAGGAGGAATAGAGTTAGTTTCTGTCAGAACAATTAAATCATACAGTTTGGAACATCTTCTGTTTTCCTGCTGGAAAAGTAAAAAAAACAACAACCTTTGTCTCCAGTTTTTGTGTATATTTTGGGGATCCTGCTGTCTCCTTCAGTGGCATAACTGTAAAAAACAAAACAAATGGAAGAATAATGACACAATGAAGGCACGTAAACACTATAAAAAAAACTATTTGTGTCTTATTGGGTTTTTAAAACCTTTAAGCTTCATTTTCTGGTCACATTCAAATAAAGAGTTTAGTCACTGTGCTTAAAATACCTTTATTTAACACTGTATCCCTCTGTAGTAGCTACCTAGCTGACACTTACATAAACAGTTACATGACTAGCTTCTTGAATAATACCAAATCATTTAGCAGTTTGACAAAGTAAGGTGATGTTCATCTACCTTCTGACTGAACACAGTGTGTTTCTTGTTCGGTGCTCGTTTATGAGCCTGCCTGTCCTTAAAACGCAGCGAAGGTGAGCAGGTTTGATCATAAACGAAGCCATGTTACAGCTGGAAGCTAACAGCTAGCGTTAAGGTGAACTGTAGTAGTAGAAATAGTGCTTTTTGTCCCTCTGTAGTGGCCGTAGGTTGTGGGCGTTTCCTTTTCATCGCGCGATTGGTCAACTCAGGGAGAGCGCGGGACGCTGATTGGACAGCAGAGTACGTGTTCGAGGAGCTACGACGCTGATTGGACAAAGAGAGCCAAACCTATGTTCGGTCATCGTGCTGTGTTTGTAACATGATTTTTTCACCACGGCGTGATGTGGAGAAAGTGCTCACACAAAGTTCTTGCACTTTGAGCAAGAACGCTCAAATATTAGAGCTCTTGTATTCTCCGAGTGTTGATAAAACAAACGCAGAGCTGTGTGTTGACTTCCTGTCGCTGCTTCGGAGGATTAACAGCCGCTAAAGGGTGTTTAAGCTAGCTGTCAGTGACTAATTGAACGTGAAGGCTAACGAGCTGCCCTTCTCTCTGGAAACTGTTAGAGAAATGCAAGTCGGGGACATCTACGTGTCTGCTCCAGGGAAGGCGATCCTCCACGGGGAGCATGCAGTCGTGCACGGAAAGGTAACGTGAAAGGACAGAGATGAGGTTTAAAATGAAGCTAAGTACATCAATAAGTCAGGCAAAATTATGACTGAAAATGTAAAACATACACATGTGCTCTAAACAGATTAAAACTTGCAGTAGTCTGTGTTTTCACCCTGGTTTCTCTGCTTCCTTACAGGTGGCTCTTGCTGTGAGTTTGAACCTGAGAACATATTTACGCTTGAACGCCAGCAGTGATGGCAAAGTTTGCATCAACCTCCCAAATATTGACACATTCCTGAGCTGGGACCTGTCTGAACTGAAGCAGCTTATTCCTTATATGTGTAAGAGATGATGAAGCACCTTCATACACTTTTGTAGTCACATTGCTGCAATTTTTGCAGTATTTATCATGCCACCCCCATGATATATGTATCTTTTTCATACATCTACAGATCCAGGTGTGTGTTGTTGTGATGTTACCTTTGTGATGTTGATGGTCGCTCATGTTCGCAGGTAAAAGAGAGGAGGCCAAACGTCTGGATGCTGAACTCCTGAGGAGGCTGCGTGAATTTCTGGATATATCCAATGGAAGCTTGGATACGTGCAACATGGCCATCTTAGCCTTCCTATACATCTACCTCTCACTGTTTAGATCAAGGTAAGATACATAAATTTCAGATATTTTTGATGCAGTTGATAACTGGAGAGCGGGCCCAGCTGCAGAGCTGTAGTGCCATTTGTTTCAGACCAGCAAATTCAGTAAAATCGAGGGCACCAAGCAGAGACAGCGCAGCTTAGGAGTGTAGAATCTTTTGTTGACTACTTGGATGTATTCACTCCTTCTGTCAAGGATTGTCTGAAGCGCTGTGTACATCTGGGAGAGAAGTGGAAGGGAGTTCTCACCACGTACTTGTCTGATGGTAAAGTCATAAAGGAATGAAAAAAAAAGATGTTAAAAAATCTTGAAAAATGAGCATATGGTATTTTAAAGACAGGAAATTAATAGTGTTTGTTGGTATTCAATGTCCTGTGGAGGAAAGTGTGACATAATGATCTCTCATTTCTATTTGTACTTATATTTGATCTAATTAGGGGTAGTGTTTCCTGATACACTGCCTTGAAAAATATTGATATTTGATGCCATGGGGGAAAATTAACACATCACAGCCGGCAAGAAGTTTTAGATTTTTTTTAATTAAAAGATAAATATAACAGAAATAAATGCGACTTTCTCAGCTAGTAGAAGAGAACAGCAGAAAAACTGGAGCATACGTCAACTTTAAATGTGACTTTTTCTTTTGAAATTAGGCCTGTCAGAAAGAAGAGAGACTGGGAAAGTGCACCTGGTACTGGTGAATCGAAGACACTGTAAAAATAGTCTGAACTGTTCTGTGCCGGTTTATGACCTGACCTGCGATAGTAAAACACCTCTGACTGGGAGGAAATCTGCAGTCTGCCAGACTGAATTTGTGTGTTTTGTGTGTGACCTATTTTATGCTCTATATGCTTTATGTTATTTATTAAGTGCTACATGGTGTGCTGTCATCATGCTAAACATAATTTGCTTATTACATGTTATCCTTCATCACTGTGCCTGCTGCACACACTTGTATTAACATGGCTTTGCTGAAATGAAATTATACTAAATTGTGCAGCTCTCGTCAATTAAATGCTGTAAATCAACAAAACAAAAAAAATTTCACAGTTCAAAAAACAAAAGCTTGGGTAATTCCAGCTCTTTCTGAAATGCTTTAGTTGTAAAAACGTTCTCACTGTTTATGTGGATGTTTCCAGAGATTTGTAAAAAAAAAAAAAAATCCCTCCACCTTCAAATGAAGATAGCAAAGAGACGGACAGAAGGGCCGGATGTCAGTTTTAGCGACTCCGGCAGCTGTGAACAGGGAAGATGCTCAGGAACGTTAGAGCCGCAGGTTGTCGGGAGGTTTAATCTGCGCTGACACGGTGCTGCCGTGTCGGAGAGAGGTGATGGGTTCTGACAGGATGGCCGCTAATGAGAGTCTGGCACTGGGCCACGCTGCAGCCTTTAACAAGTCTGGATGTGTATTTCTCCCAGAGAGAAGAGCTGGACAATTAGTTTAGAGTGTTCTCCTGTCTGCCCAAAAGCAGCTTCCCTGACAGACATTGACAGCAATGTCAGCAAGTATCTGTTGCTTATAGAAATGTATGGATTACTATTCATTAGTCGCTCATACCAGCTTCCTCTTTATATGTAAACAGTGTATCTGCATCAGTTAATGATTCATTATTCAATTAATACAGGATGTTTTTTTTTGTATGTGTATTTATTCCTAATAATAACGCAAATAGGATACTGTAACACTCATTAGCTGGCTGCAGTCGTCTCTTGATAACAGTAATGAGAGTCATAAATCCAGTATAAATGTGTTTATATACAAACAAATACAGTTTCTGCGTTTATTTTTATCTTCTCAGTGAGCTGCCCAGTCTGAAGGTGTCTGTGTGGTCGGAGCTGCCGACTGGAGCAGGACTCGGGTCAAGTGCTGCCTACTCTGTGTGTTTAGCTGCATCTCTGCTCAGTGTGAGCGGAGCCATTCCTGCCCCTCTCAAAGAGTGGGATCACACTGCCAGGTAACGACGTCCTCTAAGAGGGTCTCCTCTATGGGCTGCGTTTGCAGCTTGTGACGACCGCTGTTGTGCAGATACAGAATTACCAGGCCTGATGATGGTCTGATGGTCTGAAAAGCGATCACAGAGGTGATTTTACTCCTCACAAATGCAACACTTTGCACACAGTCTTGTCAGCAGAGATGAAAGAACCTCAATCAACATGAAATGTAATAAATTCCATCGTTTTACTATTATACTTTTTTATTATACTACTATACATTTAACACAAACAAATGCGAAGAATAGACAAGATAGACAAAAAAGTGTACCATTTCAATCCCTTAATTCAGATTCAGATTCAGAATACTTTATTAATCCCCGGGGGGAAGTTGTTTTTGTTCCAATGCTCCGTGCAAAGTAGAAATACAGCATGAGATAAAGATAAAGATATAAATAAAATACTAAAATAGACAATGAAATGAAATAAAATAAAATAAAATATTAAAGTAGACAATAAAATAAAATAAATAGTAAAGTAGACAATATGGAAATATATACAATATACAAATGGTTGTTAAGCAGGAGCGACTGGAACAGGCTGCATACACGGCGGCGCATGCGCACACAATCGCCTGTAATTTGAAATTACACCGGCCAGTTAAGATAATTTAAAAGTTTTTGGAGCTTGTTTGAAGTACATGAATTCTCTAAGATCTGTATGAACCCTTCATACAGATAAGAGCAGGAAGTCCTCTTCTATGTTAGCTCTCTCTTTGTTGGATGTCACATTTCAGATACAATCAAGTTTCCATCCTGGGCTCCTGGTAGTGACCGAGGCAATCAAAGGCACAAATTATGCCAGTTGGATCTTGTTGTACTGTACAAACAGCATGTGGATGTTCATTTACTGAACATATGTCCGTATTTCCCTTCCATGTATCAATGTTATGTTAAGAAATGAAGATGTAGAGGTTCTGAGGTTCTTAATGAATATTTCCAGGTGGTGTCAGGAGGACCTGGAGCTGATCAACAGCTGGGCTTTCCAAGGGGAGATGATCATCCACGGTAATCCTTCAGGAGTGGACAACGCTGTAGGAACTTGGGGTGAGGCCTGAAACAATCTGGCATGTTGTGTTTTACCTCCCTTTGTCTCGTGGACACGGAGCACTTCAGTGCTCTCCACCACTGTTCATATTATCATTTGATGATTATCTGTTTAATGAGGCGGCTGTAGCTCAGTGGGTAGAGCTAGTGGACCAGTGATCGGAAGGTCACTGGTTCGAATCCCCAGCTCCCCCGGGCGGGACTGAGCTACATGCCGAAGTATCCTTGAGCAAGATACTGAACCCCAGAATCGCTCCTGATGTGCAGTTGGCACCCTGTGGGGCAGCCACTGCCATCAGTAAGGGTCCTGCAATGAGCTGGCGACTCGTTCAGGGTAAACCCTGGCCTACGCCCATGAGTAGAACTGGATTTGGCCCCAGTAAGCCCCGCAACCCCTCAGGGGGATAAAAAGCGGCAACATCCCGCAACCCTCACGGAAAAGCGGAAAAGAAAACGAACGAACGAACTGTTTAATGATTTAGCTTCCCCTGTATGTAGGTGGCATGCTGAGATTCTTGGCCGGGAAGATAATACCACTGAGCAGGTACTGACGCTGATTACAATTTTTTTAAAATCTAATACACACTTAATAAAATGGATTATTTTTTTTCTCATTCCAAACCTTTTTCTGGGTGAAATGAGTGCATCAGCAGAGCACCAAAAATAATCCGTCTGTATGAACTCTCTGATCTGTCTGCTTTATTTCCAGGGTGCCGCTTTTAAGGATCCTCCTCACTAACACCAAAGTACCACGTAGCACCAAGGTACTTGTTGCCAGGGTGAAGGACAAGATTAACAAGGTACTAAATGGTTTCTTCCTCCCCCGTGTGTTACTTGCCGGCACTGTAATTAATATAATAGGCGGTGCTTTTACATGGCAGATACTCCAGAGCCTGGCGTTGAGTGCCTTCATAAAATATTAAAATTAAACTCTTAGCCAGCACCCCTGTGTGCTGTTGCCTTGGTGACACCAGCAGGTGTGCAGATTTCTGCCTCACACATAGATAGGCCGGGACGATGTTGTGGCAGTGTTGTGATCAGGCTGGAGCACAACTGAAGTCAAACCTGACACTTTTTTTTTTAAGTCTGTATACAGCTGACTCATCATCAAACTGCCATAAGTTTTTTTTTTAAACACATTTTTTTCTGCACATCACCTGCAGGAATGACTTTTTAGTCGAAATGCTGAGTAAAGTGATGTTTTTGCTTCTTCTGCCCTGTAGTTTCCTGCGATCATGACCCCAGTACTGGACTCAGTTGATGCCATTTCCTGCACATGTGAGAAAGTCCTCTCAGAGATGACCAGCCAGCCCATCACAGGAGAACACTACAATATTCTTGAGGTACAAAATATGAATACATATCAATACAAACATGTTATTGAGACGTCACTGGGTCCTTTTTAATGTAAAATGTCTTTTCTCTGCCAGTAGCAACAGATATTAATGACTGTGTCATATCATTTATAGGAGCTCATTGACATTAACCAGCACCACCTGAACGTGATGGGTGTGGGACATCCTGCTCTAGACACACTGTGCCGGGTCACATTGGCTAAAGGGCTCCACAGCAAGCTAACCGGCGCCGGGGGAGGAGGCTGTGGCATCACTCTTCTACGACCAGGTACTGTTGGCCAAAAGGGTTAGAGACTTAGATTTTATTAAAGTGTGATTACTGATGCGTTATGGACATTAACCGCACCTCACTTAGATAGAAGACATTCAAGGCAGTGACCTAATTCAGCACAGGTGTGCAGCAGACCGCACCCAAACAGGTATAAACACTGAACAGACAGCCAGTCTTCGTAACTGTGAATATAATCGAGTGCAGAGAACCGGAATATAATGAAACAATTACTGTAGCATGAATCAAAATTCAGACTTTACAAGAAAGATTGAATAGGTAAAACAGAGAACATTGTGTTGAACCTGTCAGTCCAAATCAATTCTGTTTGGGAAAGATATTTTGTAATGTCACCTTCTCTAATGAACTTACCTTTTTCACGGCCAGTGAACAGAAGTGAGGATCGTAGGCTTGATTGGCTCGTATTGAAGTCTAAAACGAACAAACATCTCAGCATGATTCCTCTACCGTGATTTTGCATCGACACTTAGTAATTGCTAACGCGCTGCAACGTGAATTGAACCTTAACTAGATATATTCAGAGTCTTTGTAGCTTCCATATCCTATAACCCCTTAAAAATACAGCCTCCTGTTACCATTCCTGAAAACGTATGTTAAGTGATCCTTGAACGCCTTTTCCAGTGCAGCCCAAAGTAAATTCAACGCTGTTGCTGAACTATCTGGAGTGCAGGCATGGTTTAGGGCCCTTTTTGAAAGATAAGTCTTTTTTCTCAGACAGTGAGAAGCTCTGTAAGTACTTCACACTGAATTACTGATTAGCATTTTTCTTACCCGAATCTTTCAGTGCAAAAATAAAGCCTGCAGATGACCTGTAACTGCCCCTATTAGCTGAAAAAACACAATGGGTCCACATCACACGGTCTTACATGGTCTGAAGTACGTACTTCAATTTAATAACAGTGTCGCTGAAAATGAACACTTCAACAGGTTTTTTTTTTGTCCGGGGAAATATCCAGGCGCCTGGCAAAAAAATGCCCCTATGTGACCGCTGTCTGAGAGGGAATAAAGGTCCTAATAACCTCCTTTCAGACACCCGGTCTCTGGTAATGACAGCATAACAAAGCCACTGTACTCGTTTGTGGCCAACAAGCAGCCATTTTCTTCTTAAAGATGCCAGAGACCCTTTAAACCGTTTACCACGTAGAGACGGCTGGTCTGTTAGCTAGTTGAGAGCCGCTACACTTTTATTCTTTTATTAGAAAAATCCGCAGAGAGACTTTTTCAAGATATGCGATAAAGGACTTCAAACTTCTATAATAATGCTATTAACATACAGCTAGTAATCACCCAGAAAACAAAAAACAATGTGACTACAGACAGTTTTTAAGATAACATTTGAACTGCTCATCTTTTGTTGACTTTATGTCAGGTGTTTGACAAAAAGACAAACAAAATGAACAGTTTGTTTTCTCACTGACACAGCTCTGCAAAAATTAGACCCAACACTCACATGGACATTGTGCAAATGTAATATATTTAGAATTTGAGATCTTTAAGCATCCATTAACCGGTAAAAAGGTTTTTCTTGTCCAGTTTATTGATTGAAAAATCTACAAAAGCAGTCTATATGTCGACCGGCCCTGCGGAAAGGAAAACTAAAAGATCTCTTTGAGTTTGAGTTTCTGAGCACAGAACATCTACGTGAACAGGACAGGACGTAATATCTTTCCCAAACACAGCTGATTTGGATTGGCAGGCTCACCGTGGTCTCCACAGGCCCGAATGATTTTTAACATTTCTTCTAATGTTTGATTTTTGATGCATAATTCATTACATTCGTATTCCTTTATTTCTGCTCTCTGTACTTGGTTATATTTTGTGAGCGTTTACAAGCCCGAGTCTGTCCCGGTTCTATAATAAATTCAGTTTAATAATGGTGGAAGTTTGATGAACCAAACTGTCAGGACTCCTGCTGACAACAAATGTCTCGTTTTCTCACTCTTCCTCTCTGAAACGATGAGAGCGCTCTGGTGTGTGCGGCTACGTCTGTGCAATTTTGGGTACAAGGAAACTTTGTGTGATCCTCGCTTTAACAAAGCAAACAAGCAAAGAACCTGTGAGTTCATTCTTTGTTTATGCCCGCAGCAGAAGGAATTTTAATAAGTTCAAATTCCTCCAAATAGACTTCTAAATGCTTTATTTGTTTTCTTAGCAAATGACGCCATCTGGGTGAGCTGCAGCTCTGGTATCTTTCTCACACATTTGCTGGGATCACACAGATTCCAGAGTGACTTGCGATGAGCTGCTTGTGTGGCTCCTTCCTTTATGTACAGCTGCTGCCCACCCTGACGTGACGTTATTATGACTTGTTTATCTTGTAGAGACCGACTCCTCCGTTGTCCAGACTACAGCGCAGGACTTGAAAGACTGCGGCTTCGACTGCTGGGAAACGAGTATCGGTGGGCCGGGTGTCCAGCAGCACTCTCCTCTCTCTGTGAAGGAGGAAGTTCTGGAGATTTTAAACCGTTACTGAGAAACCACATGTGACTCTGTCTGATCGAGAGGATGGACGCGCTGTTCGTCTGTTTTGTTGTTTCAGTGCTCTGCTAATGAACTGTGACTAACGAACCGAGGAAACTCTCACAACGAGTGGAGCTGGACGGAAACTTCCTGAAGTGTTAATTACAGATTTTACAGACTGATCGCTTTGAAAACTAACACGAGAATTGTTGAACGAATGACAATGAAGAGGAATTAATTTTTTTGTCAATCATACTCAATGTACAACTACATGTACTGAGCGGTTTGTCCACTAGATGGCATCAGAGTGCCATGAATGTTTTTTTTTTACAAACAGGATTCACAGTAAGAAGCTCTGATAAATTGATTAATGTGCAAGTGAAGCACCGGCAGAATTAATTTATAGTTTCATCCAAATGTTTTAAAGCAGGAGCGCCAACCTGTCTTAATGGATTAAATGATTGTTTAATCATCATTAATCGCTCACTGCTGGCTTTGTATAATGCAATACTGTTGGATAGCTGCTAGAATGAAAGTGGTAATTTGTAGAATTCATTTTACAGAAATAATAATGTTTGATTAATGTTGTTCTTTGACAAAACTCGAGGCCCATTATTCAGATTTGTTCTTTGGTCGTCACAGTTCTTCAAACAGGTTTATGAAAGTGGCCGTGCTTTCACATTCCTCTGACTCATGAACACTGTTGGTGAGAATCTGTTTGAAAGGGCCGAGGCCGGGAAGTTATAATGTCATGAACTGACCCTGAGGAGTATTTGCATAAAATAAACTTAAAGGTGCATGCCGTAGTTTCGGGGAAGGGATTTTGATAAAGAAATGAGAGAAATTTTAATGCTTAAACAAACTAAATAAACAAACTCTTTGTTTTCATGACTGAATAAACAAACTGAACTTAAAGGACGACACAGTTTCATACTGTGCGACTGTGTTTACATGTGGCGGACCCTGCCACCTTTCTAGCTTCAAACACTGAGGACACATTTCGGAGGGGAAAAAAAATACATTTCCTTTATAATGATCTCATCAGTATTGAGTTTGAATTTCTTCTCCAAAACTACACAGTGCCCCTTTCACTCTCATAATTATAATTGTATGCTGCTAACACTTTTTTTTTTTGTTGTGCTTTACTTTAAACATAAAATGTTAAAATGCAAAAAATGAAGCTGAAACCAAAGTATCTTCTGTGATTTATTCATAGAGTAATTTATAAACATCTGTCACGGTTTGGTTAAAATCTTATGTCGGAATAATGTGACGCAGCCACGAGCTGTTTGTCTCCTCCGTTAAGGACTAACTGGCTGCGTTGTTTTGCTAATAGAGGATGGGGAGAGAGGGGACAGCAGGAGTGTGTGGCCTCTCTGGAGCCTCTGGATTAGCGCCACTATAATGTGAATCAACAACAAGCAGCGTCCTTCTGTGAGTCACACATTTGTGCTGACACATATGCACACACACACACACACACACACACACACACACACACACACACACACCAGCTTTCCCAAATTCAGCTCCACCTAATTGCTCATCCTCCTCGGCGTTACAAAATATTCTGCACATGCCGCAGATACAGAAGACGGATCTGTTTAGAATATCCCTGATTTGGGGAAAAGGTCATTGTGGGATTCAGTTGAGTCTGAATATCCATTTCATTTTCTATTTTTTAAATGTCATGAAGATGGAGTAGTACAAATCTGGCAGTGTACGTGAATAAACAACATTTGTCACCCTCCCTCCTTTTCCGCCTGGCCCCCTCTGTCCTCTTGAATTGTGTCATCTTTATGTCAGGGCAGCCCCCCGTCAGTGCGCCGCACAGTTGCCCCTAACCCCTGCTGGAATTTAATTACCACTGCGCTTTTCAATTGAAATGGCATTGACGAGGGGGGACAAGAGGGAGACAACAGAGCCTGTTTCATTTGAAGCCCCTCTCTTTCTTTTCTGTCTCACTTCTTTTACCCCTGCAAGGCACAGATGGTATTTTTTTTTTTTTTTATCAATGTCAGCGCCTGCTTCTTTCTGCTCTGATGAATAGAATCTAAAGAGGCCCTGAGATTATTTCAGATAACAGAGGGAGTGAAGAAAAAAGGGGGTCAAGGATAGAGGGAGAATGTCAGAATCTGGGAGATATGGTGAAAACAGTGTGCTGGTGGTGCGGAAGGAGACGTACAAATCATTTAACATTTAACGTTTTAGGGGAGTTTTGTCTGGATGGATCAATGCCGGAGAATCAAGGATGTATAATTCATTCTGTCCAAGCAGGAGGAGTGAAATGTTAAATGTGAATTTGCTGAGTGGTCATGCTCACTGTGGCACATTCCCTCTGGTCTTTCAGTCGACTGGTGAAATGCTTGTCAGGAGCCATTAACTTTGAATACAGAATTAGACGTGACTGACAAGATATCATGCTGCTGCTGGCCCCTGGTTTTGCTAAAAGGGTTTCAGTATAGGACTTCCTACAGCGAGAATTTTCATTTGCATATAAATGCCTGAGGAGCAGAATATGTTGTGGGGTTGTTATTTTGGAAAATTACACGTGTGTGTATTATGATTTATGTCATGATATTTCTGTCAGAGGGGGGAAATGCAGTTGTCCACAGCGGGGAGGTTTGGAGCCACCGTCCTCTCCCGGCGCTAACACCAGCACGCTGACAGAAGAAGCATCAGCATCATGAGCGGTCCTCGGTCATGATGGGATGTATGATCCTCCGGGGGTGTTTGCCCTTTTGGTAAGTGGGGGCCTGATGGACGGTGTTGATAGCAGGGGTACAATTAAGACAGCGGGGTATCAGGGTGCTGTCAAGGAACTTTGAGGATTTAGCTTTAGGGATGAACATTGTTTAAATCTCAACTAATATGCTGCGAGTGCAGGTTTCACCATGTTGGACCTTGATCCTGTTTGGCTGGTGATCAAACAGTGGGACCCCACATCTAAAGTCACACACGTTTAGCAATTGTGAAGAATGATTTTGTTTTTCCAGCGACTCACTTATGGATAGCTGATAATTACCTGTGTTTTCGTGGCCACTACCCATAAGATAACCGATAATTTCACATCTTTGTAATTTAGAATTGGTTCCTAACCTGTAATTTACGCACACCTGAGGCTAAGAAAGGCTAAGCAACGATTAATGATTTAATATTCCAAAGCTCTAATAAGATTTTTTTTGTGTGTGTGGTAAAACTCATAGACATTTGCCCTCCCTGCAGTCCAGGTACCGCAAACGGCAGTCGCGTTGTTGTCATCTGAAACTGTAAAAAAAAAAAAAATGTCCACACTGGTGGCGATATTTTGCTCTCTTGTCTGCTCTGTGTGGATCTACACAGGTGCAGCGGTGTGATGTGAAGAGTGTGACAACAGCATGCTGCCCTCCTCCTCCTCCTTATTCTTTCTGTATGTTAATTTGTCGATATAATCGGAAAAAAAAACAAAAAACATTCCAACTGGGAATATTCAACTGAACAAGTGATGGTACATGAGTCGCCAAGTTGATATCATACGATGCTGAAACATGCCAGATGGAAGTAAACACTGGGTTGATGGTGAAGAAACTTACTGTTTATCAACGTCATGTATTGCATATCAACCTTTGGGTCATCTGTAATCTGTTATGTGGTGTTCTAGTGTGAAAGTCATTCCCAATTCCACCTCGACACACATGAGCACACTGCAGTCAGAAGAACGAGTTCCCAACTCTGGAAGTGGGACAGTCCAAGGAGCACATGAATGCAACATGCACGTTTAGCATGTTAGCATGCTAACTTGTGCTGATTTGCACCGAACACAAAGGACTGAGTATGATGGGAATGATAGTTTTTGCAGGTTGATTATAAATAAAAGTATAAAAGTCTTTGACAAGTTCTGACCTGATGGTGCGGGAGGAAAAATGAAAGGAATGTCACAATTCATCTTGAGGAGCACACGAATGTGAACCTCATGGTGGCACGAAAAGAAACATCAGAAGATCACCAAAGTAATTCAGACCTGTCCACATTGTTTCCACAGAACTTCACATCTACCCAGTAGTTGGGATATTCCATCTTGGACCAAAATGGTGGACCAAGCATCTGACATTGACTAGCATGGCTACAAAAAGCAAACACTTAGAGGAAGGACTCAAAAATCAAACCTGATTTCTTTGTCAGATTTTTTTCTTTCTGCTTCTTCTGGTCAGCTAATCTTCTCGTGACCCGTACGAGTTTGTCTCCGCGGGGCTCCCGACCTCCTCTTAACTCTCACTGTTAGACAAAACAGTGCAGATGAGGTTTCCACCTGCAGGATGTGTTCCGTCTGCAACTGGGCTGCACTCATGTTTATGAAACGAGCCCGCAGTGTATAGACCTGCCTGAGCTGTATTACTGTAAACATCTGAAACGCATGACACGGAGCCTCCCGCTCCACGTCCCATTTTCCATCATGGAATTGTATCATGTCGTCGTATTGATCCAGTAATTGATTCTGTGAAGTGGAGGGCACCTGCAACATACTCTGTCATTCCTCAGTGCCAGGAGCGCTCTTGTTTAATTGCAGGCTAAGGCACTGGTTTTTCTTGTTGCCTTTGAAAAGCCTCATTGATTTTTATACTACCCTTCATCCTCGCTGTTCTCCGTTTTAAGAGCAAATCCCCTGTGTCGAAGTTGCCCAGAATGTAAAGGTACGAAAGCTGTCAGCGTTTTCAAAAGGCTTCCAGGTGCAATCCAGACACATTAACGCCGAAGTTAAAATAGGCGGCGACTGTGTTTTTAAAAATGTTTAAACAGGAGAGGGATGAAGAAAGGCTGCACTATATTCTGCCAGTCTCTCTATTATTGGACCAGTTGAATGTGAGGATGTGTTGAAAAACATCCTGATCACACTGGGAAGGTCAATGTTCATCACTTAAAGGGGTAATTCCACCAATTATAACCATTAAAGTGTGTTTGCAGGTGGAGTACAAATGTGTATGTGGAAAAAAAGTCGTATAAACTCAGAGGAAGCTGCATGTAATGTGATAAATTGCCTCCAGTGATGTCACTTAGTAGCTAAGTTGCATTGTGGGTAATGTAGGCACCAGATTTTGAAGAAGTATATGAGGAGTCACTGTTTGTTTTTAAACTGTCTATAATGAGTCTAACAGTGTTATAGGATGGAAATGCCAGTCCAGTGGACTGCTTTTCAATACTGCTGCCTGCATTACCCACAATGCAACTTATCCACAGCCACTATGTGACATCATTAGGGGCAATTTATCACATGACATTCAGCAACAAAAAACACTGAGTTTCATGTGTTAAATTGGTGGAGTTAGCCTTTAAGTTCTGCCTGTTTTGATTGTTTTTGTTAAAATGAACAGATGTTGGGAGAAAGTATTCAGTCTTTGGGGATAAATCAGCAGTCGAGCAGTATTTCTGGTATCCAAGAGCAGCTATGTTCAATCAATTGGATTTTTTTCCTATTTGTTTACATTTATGGTTCTTGAACAAGAAAATATATTATACTGTGATGATGTATTGCATTTATTAATCTGAAGCCTCTAATCCGAACAGGGATTGTGATTATTATTTTTTTTTTTTGTCAGGCTTTAAACTGCAGTTTAGAAACTGGCACAGAAATATATTCAGTGCATTAGTGTCTATATAGAACAAAAATACCCTAAATGAAATTTGATTTGCATTAATTTGAGAAGCAGCTTATCTAACATTCATACTTTCAACTTGCTTTGAATTAGAAATAGGTTCTCATCATTTCCTTGGGATTGCAGCCAATTTATTGGATTCTGTTTTTTTTTTCCTCTCTCTCTCTCTCTCTCTGAGGCTCTGGGAGGAGGATGATCTCAAACTGTTATCACATGACACCGGGTGATTGATGGACCATTAAAATGTCAGCCAGATGTACTTAAAACCACAGCTTTTAGGTTGATAAATCATGGCACAAATGGATACATAAAGCTGTTAGAAACAAATATTCCCATGCAGAGCTATCTGCAGTCAGATTATAATGGATGGTCTTTCTGCTCGTCTGTCTGTCTCTCTGTACGTCTCTGTCTTCACGTTCAGCCCTTCTCCCAGTGTATCTTTCGACCACTGCAGTCATGTAATTACAATGGGACAGGTAGGAGTGTTCATTTTTCATCTGCTGCATTCACGATAACATCTAATAATCCGAAAGCGTTGCAAAATTGGTATCTCGTTGCTCATGCATTATGAATGAGTCACTGATTGCTTTTTTGCATAGATTAGCAATCATTTCACAGAAATCTTTCATATAAAAATGTGCCAGGAGGGTTCTATCTCTTTTTCTGAAGAGTTGAGGTGACACATCCCGCCGCTTTTTAAGATAAGACGGATCAGGTGATGCCACTTCTCCCCCTTCTGCCCCTTCTCTTGCTCGGTGACTTATTCTCCATGCATATCTTCATGGTGGGGAGGGGGTAAGTGTAATTTTCAGCCCACTTTGCAACTGATTGCTCACTTAGTGAATATATTCAGCATCTGCAGTGTTATTGTGTTTGGAGCCAAGTGGCTAAGTACCGCTGAGATTCTTTGGCATGAAAGTAAACATTTGCAGACTCCAGAAAGTGCATCGAGGGAAGCAAATCTTCCTCTGAGCTCTCAGATTGTGCGCCCTACATATGGATTCCAGTGACCTCTGGTTGTCCTGGCTTGCAGCTTCAGACTGGCGTAACGCATAAGGGGCTTGTAAGGTCTAGTGGTTAGGAAAATAGGCCGGTGACCAGGCGGAAGTGTAAATCCCCAGGTGAGGTTCACATACCACTTTGGTTTCCTGTCAGGCAAATAACCTGTTTCACGGTCACAGACGGTGACATCATCCAGTGACATATCAGGAGTGTTTACAGGGAGTAAGTTCTCAGTCATGGCATGATTAAATATTGTACAGAATAGTGGTAGACTGATGTAATGACAGACTTAGACTTAGATGATAATATTTACATGTTTTGCAGTAATGTTGTAAATGTAGCTTTTTCCTAAAGGTGCAATATGTAAGAATTTTACAGAGAAATCTACTGAAGTTTTAAAGCTAGCCAGCGTGCACCGGCCCATAGTGTCTGACAATACGACTTTGTACCTGAACAGGTGATGGTGAGCTATTGTAGCATCCAGTTTGCACTCAGTCAAACAAAAACAAGCAGGTTTTCTTGTCAGGTTTGTTTCCCGGTTCCTGAATTGAACTCCACATTAAACTGGCTGTAAATCGCCTCCTTACTTTTGTCCTCCGTCCGTCCTGAATGCTCTGTTAGAGCGTCAGGCTTTAAAGGCAGTTTTTGTAGTGGCCAAACTGTGTAATCACATCAGCACATGATGCACTCGAGCCATTCGGTCTTATAACATTTGGAAAGTCTAGACGAGACGCATGATTACACCAGAAGTTAGTGGGCTCGGTTGGCAGAAGTCTCTAGTGTGTACGCTTCAGGGGTCCCACAACACTCAAGAAGACCCACAACATGGGTAGTTTTATACCAGTGGAGTTGAGCTTTTTCGGCTTGACGTGCCACTGAGCAGCTTTCATAGCGATGAGCACGGTGCCGTCTGTGACGCTGTGCTCAGTTTTCCCTTGTTACACCCATGATCTGACTGAGCTGACTACCTGAAAGCCGTTACAGTACCGGTTACTCTGGTGACAAGCTGTCCCTTGTTTGTTTGGAGAATGAATTCGACAGGTAGCTAATTCCTTCATGCGGGGCCATTTAATGAGGACCGGATGTGGACAGGTAGGAACAGGTGAGCATGGCAACATGTGGTTGTAAATGAAACATTGAACATCAGAGTTCTGGCACATAAAAGCTTTATTATCACCTATAAGTTAAGCTTTTGTTCGATGCCTTGATGCGTATACACTCTTACACTTGACTTGATTTTCAGCTCTGCCTTGTTACTGATTGAATAACAAAGGAAAAGTGTCACCAGTCTGAGAGTGCGCGATGTGTGAATGCCTGCGCTGTGTCTCCCATCGTAACCCCTGGCCTTTGCCCCCTCCCCCAGATGGGCAGTCTCTCAGCCAAGGCCCTGTGGAGGTTGGTGCCCTCTGCCTGACAGCCTGTCACTGTGCTATGGTGGTGATTTTTTTTTTTTTCTGCAGGAGATGGTGTCTGATTGGGAGCAGTGTGTGAATAGCCCTGTCACACTCGATAAGCCAGCAAGACGACCTGTGACGGGGACATATGGCATGTTTGACAGGGAGAGAGGGTGCGAATCGCACTGAATGATAAAATGGTGTTTTTCCCCCTTCGGCAATGTCATGCTTTCAGGCAAGCGTGTGGACCATCGCTCACTCAAGCGGCTGACTCCGGCCTCCTTGTGACATCTCCTTCAAGGTCCTGGGCTTTTCTGCCTCGCGCCTGGCCAATTCTAACACTGCAAGTCTGTGCTGCCACAGCTGCTCCGTTAACTTGTCGATGTGGGGAAACATAATTGGATATCAGTTTAGTTTAGCGATGCAGACTGGGAAATTCATCTTAAGAGCCTGTTCGTCAGAGCTCCTCTTAAAGCTCTCCAGCACCGCAGCCCTTCATCCTGTCTCTTTTCCAGCCTGTCACACGCCTCACACTGTTGATTAATACACACACAGTCTCATCAGACGACTCTAATTGATGGGTTCAGCCTCCTCGGGACCCTGATTTATTTAAAGGGCCATGAACGCTGGAGAAAAGAGATGAGAGCGAGGGAAGGGAGGAAGGAGACAATTGAGTTGAACTGCACGCCTCTCATCCTTACTGTCAGCTGGGTCTTGACTTCTGGTGTTGCAGCCTCAACTCCTATCCTGTCAAGTGTCACATTGTCTGTGTTTGTGGCCGTGACAGACAGCCCAGGTGTCACACTCAGGCTTCAGTGCACCATCAGGCACCCCTGCTCCGGTCCCCAGTGGCTCACAGTCAGAGAGACAGCACAGTCCAATAACCCCTCTCAAACCCAGCATGTCTCGCTCCCCGGGGACTCCCCCGTGGAGTTTACTCTCTGTCCATTGGGCCAGAACTTAGAAACTCTGCCAACGGTCACATGATCCTGCTTTCACTCTGAATGCTAATTATAACACTCCAACTGCTACAGTGCTGCTTCTAACCATTATCATGACTCCTCTCCAACAAGACGGATATGTCCTTAAGTTCGGTGGTCTGTGTTAACGAGGGGGATCGGAGGAGGGTTAGCAGACATTATTGCTTTCAAACAAACAGTCACTACTCAGCGATCGTCACACCTAAACCTCGATGTAGCTGCCAGTAGTCCCTGAAAGAGTTTCACCACAGAGACATAGGGGCCCTTCTGAGGGCCCGACCTGAAGCTTTGGGACACTTTTGATACTTTAAGTACAATAATTTTGTACTCGAGCAGGATTTTGAATGCAGGCCTATTCGGTACTTTTGAACAGAGTGTTTTTGCAGATTGCAACAAACAAAATACACCTGAAAACTGCCCTCTAGAGCCACAACAACAACAACACAATGGACTCCAGAGGAGGACCGGCTCCCTCTTTAGATATAAAAGGCTGATTTTAAGTTGATGAATAAAGAACAATCTATAGTTTCAGGTGATATACTGAATTTCTACACCAGAAATTCCCTATACAGGACCTTAAAGTAAAGGATCTTCTGGAGCTTCAGAGCAAAACAGCCTTGTTGCGTTCCCTTAAACAACTCAGGTAGATAGGGACTTGTTTTAAAATGTTGGCTCCACACAGCTTGTCCGTTATAATCCAAGTCTCCGGAAGCCCGCTGAACTGTTCACTGGAGCTGGAAGGCTAACGGTGTTAGCGGGCACCCCGTCTGAAGTGAGTGCTGGAGCTCTGCGGTGAGTCGAAGGTGTAAATAACGTCTTTTCAAATCAATTTAGGATCTCGGGGCTTCTGGAGACTCGGATTACGCTGGACAAGCTACTGTATATGGAACCATGTTATGTTTTTTACCATATAGAAGTCGTCCGAGCTAATTCAGTTGTTTTAGGAAAATGCTGCAAGACTGTGAAGCTCCCAGAACTTCTCCTGACTTTCCACTGGTTTTGTTGTGAGTAGGTGATGACTGAAATTTCATTTTTGTGTGAATGTTTTCTTTAATAATGCGGTTATAGCTTTAACTTTATTTCCAAGTGTTATAGAGGAATCGAATAGGAAGAAGAAACAAACGTTGTTGTTGTTGGATTTGGGTTTGTGGCTCAATATCATCGTAATGATCGGTTATTATTGCTGCTGTTATGATTCTACTCCATGATAAAGTTGATCCGGGTTAAATGAGCCTGCCCTCCTGTTTGTGTTTACATTTGTTGAGAGGGAGTTGTATAATTCATTCACAGTTTGGCCTTCACTCGTTGCATATCCATAAATTGTTTTGACATTTTCCCATTTCTCAGCGCTGCTTGTCCATGCCTGTGTGAGTACTCCGTGACAGCTGCTGGTCCACTGGACACAGTTTCAAGCTGAGCCCAGATAGGCCAGGACCTTCACTCACTGACCCCACCACATCAGATTTTTTTGTTCTGGATTCCATCAATAAGGCTTGAGTGGCATGCCATCCCCTCGTACAGCTGCTCTGCCGAATGCTAAAGCGGACCGGGCCTTGCAGCCAGAGATGACATCAGTGTTGTGACCGTCCTGCTTTAGTGCCATCAGGGGCCGAGATGGAGTCTTTATCATCACGCACATTAGCGATGCGCCCTCTCTCTCTCTCTGTCATGATTGTTTGTTCATCAGCTGTTTGGGTCCTTGGTTGTCAGAGAAACCTTAGTCAAGTAGCCATTTTAAGGATGTTGTTCCATTCTATTTCCTGCATTTTCTTTCTTTTTTTTTTACAAGATTATAGGGATAGCTGGCACTACAACAACATTCATAAATATGCATCGAGCCTTGTTAAACACTAGAAACACAAAAGTGGCCATTTTGCATGATTGCATTCACTTGCAGGAGGATAATACTGCGGAAGAAGCAATTTTAAAGACTTGGGGAAATAAATCAGCTTCTTTGATTAGCCAACAAAATCTGAACGGAGGCATATTTTAAGGACAGGCAACAAATGGAACAAGACATTTTTTGATGCAGCAAATACAACTGAGGGAGGATGTTGATCGGCGAGGAGGATCGCTGTTAATACAGCATTTTCTAATTGTAGTGTACAGACTTTACACAAGTGATTGATAGATTGATGGAAGTTAAAAATCTGATTTCAAAATGAGACATTATTTTGATTGTTATCATATATCGAGTATCACATTAATTACCACACAGTCACGTCGCCAAATGTTTTCGAATGGACTACATTTACATGTCACGTTTAATTCTTCTCTCAGTTTATCTCTCCGCTGTGTGTTTTGCAGTTAAATGTATTCATTTTTAAGGAAGTGATAATGAATTCGCATGAGTCTAACAGCTCGAGAGATGATTACCGATTTCTGTTTTAAGCAGAAAATGATTCAACACTTACCGAACACATTTTAAAGTATCCTGTCTTTACCAATCATGTATTACATCCATATCAGGGAACCCAGAGATTTTCTTTTCTCTGCCTGGACCTCTTTTCATGTGCTTGCGTGAATTTTCCATTAGATGTGTAGCAAGAAGAGAGGAGAAAAAAAAAAAGAGAAAAAAGATCCCAACCACCGAGGATGAACACCAAAGTATTTAGTCCTCATCTGTAGTCATGAGGGCATCAGCGCTGATGAGCATGGTCAGGGTCACAGCACTTAACTCTCTAAAGGAGGACCAGTGCTTGTAATCACATAATATGTATGATCTCTCATTCAAGTGGAGCTGACATTCGGCAAATGCAAATGCTTTCATGGACCGTGCAGCTGTGAGCGTTTCTCCCTCTGCATGCTCGGTATGATGTATGGACCCATTATGTAAAGCAACGCCGCATGTAGGCTGCAATGCTCAGGTTGGAAGAGTGATTGACATAATATTGACTATTATTTTTAGCACAGCGTGCGGACTATTATTGCAGTAGATGTTCAATTTGCCCGCATTCTGCAGTGGATAAATTGAACCCGAGGGGATCCTGCGGTAGCTGCAGCCCCTCTCTGTGCTGTCTCTCCCACTCTGTAATTAAGAACAACATTTTGTGTTAGATTATAGGGGGACCCATCGTGCCATTGAACTGGTCTGCCTGATTAATAAAAGGCAGCTAATTTCAGTAGAGGAAGGCAGCGCTCCAAAATGGCTCCTAATTACACATTAGGAGTGTGAAAGGCTCCTGCCGCTCCGGCCTCAATCCTCCACCCAACCCCGCAACCCCTCCCCAGCCGGGGTGCATGTGCTGGCCCACCAGCACATTAACGCCGCTCCCAGGAGTGGCTAATTCCAGCCAACCCGTCGGCACAATCAGTGGCAGATGTCAGGAATCGAAGATGATGAATTATGAATATCCCGGAGATGTGGATAGGATACCAGCGTTAGGGGGGGAAAAAAGATTCCTCTTTTTTTCCCCCCTCTGCCATTTTGGGCAGCCAAATAAGCTGACGGATTCAGGAGGAGTGTGCAGTGGTTTGGAGTGATTGATTTCTATTCGTCATTATAAATGGGGTCCGACTGAAATTGGATGTTTTAGTGAAGTCGTCAAGGACTTTATGAGTTGGAGGGGCTGTCTGGCAGTGTAGGGACTGTGCCTGACTGTGATAGCAGTAATGACTTCCTCTTCTCCCTCCCCTGGGTGGTCAACTCAAGGGCTCAGGCAGCTGGGAATGATGTCCCGGAGAGGGCAACACGAGCCTCTCAGTGCACAGCATTTGCATGGCTACATGATTACAGCTGAAATGGAGGAGGTGTGGTGAGGGTCGGGCAGGGGGTGGAAGGTGGTGACAGAAACAGCTGCAGAGAAGAGGACAGGAAATGGAGAGCTGTTGTTTTCCTTGCAATTGAGCCACATCCATCCGCAGAGGCATGATGGGAATGCTTTGATGAGACAGAGCTGATACCTCTGCACCAGCGTCTAATAAAACCCTGCTTGATGTAATTACATTTACATACCTTGTAGCCCTTTTTTTCCTTATTAAGATTCAGTTTTAATAAAGATTGAGTCGAACTGAGATTAATTTTAATAGATTTTTATCCAGCTGAAGATAAATTGTGCTACTTTTAAGCTGCAGGCAGGTGCAGGTGCTTAAACTATGCCTGACCTTTAAACATAACCTTTCCATACGAATGGAGGAGAAGCAGTGGGCACTATCGGCCGCATCCTGGGACCTTAAGACATGCTGATGGAATCGGATTCCTTGTCAAAACAGATGTCAAACTGATGCTGCGGCCTATTACTGACTGACCAGCCGACTGATGAGCTGGCTGCCGATATGTGAGCGTACACCTGGACATCTGCGGGGGGTCACAACCACGGTGAAGTTCGGGCCCGGGGCAGGCTGCCAGGCCAGACTTCACCTTGCCACTTCCAATGAGCCCACAGCACATTTCCTCCGCCTTCCTGCCATTCATCACCACACCATGACAGGCAAATTCATCTGAGCAGGAAAGAGGAGCTAATCCTCTATATATCTGAGACAGTGATAGACTTGCTGCTCCACAGGACCAATGAAATTAGGCTAAAACTGCTGTGGGGGTTCACAGGAAATTGGCCTTGCCAATCATTCGCAGCAACCAAGTGTTGTACCACAAGCCTCAAATTTAATGTCAATCTCGCCTGCATCTGTTCATTTACACTGCCCTATTTTCATAATGCAAATGTGTCCATCTCTGACTTTGATTGCCCTCTCACTGAAAAGTTGCCGGCTGCTCCAACGTGATGCAGAGCGTAATGCAAAAAAAACGTTTTGAATCCGTAATTCGGAACATCAGAGGTAAACAGCAGCCCTGTGTCCATAGTAGAGGATCAAGTATATATTATTTTAGATCTCTCCAGCTCTCTATGTGCCTGTATTGATGTAATTTCAACCCATTTTCCTGATGAGTGCCTCAGTTCTGACGCCCACACAGCTTCTCATAA
This sequence comes from Diplodus puntazzo, assembly GCA_963678695.2. Lineage (NCBI taxonomy): Eukaryota > Metazoa > Chordata > Actinopteri > Spariformes > Sparidae > Diplodus > Diplodus puntazzo. The sequence continues at coordinate 31,949,614 of OZ023159.1, read as the reverse complement.
TCGCAGCGGTCAGCATATAAGTGGGCTCTCCACCAGCAACTCAGCAATATTGAAAAGTGAAAATCTATTCATCAACATGTTTTTCCGTTAACTACATCTGAATGCAGAGTGGAAGTCCCAATGGGCTTGAGTCATTACTTTCAGTGAAATAACTCCATTAAATAAGAGCGAACACAAAGCTGTCCCCCACACACAGCCTCTCCTCTTCCCTCGAGCTGCAGTCCCTCCTGCTGTCTCCCACAGCTCTGGGTCCAGAAACACTAATACTGTCTGCCAGTTCAGTTCTACATAGATTTGTGAGGAGACCAGGGGTGATCATTTCTTCCTCCTCTTCCACCCTCCCCTCAGGTGACACTCTGAAATATATTTTGTGTGCCCTTTCACTTCAGACGAGCTCAATGCGGAGGAAGCCCAGAGGAGACTAATGAGAGCGCGCAGGGGTATGGCTCCGTCTGCCTCCATGCCTCATTTTTCTTGATTTCAGCCGCTCCAGTGTCGGCATGGGCTCCTGCTGGTCAGGTGATGGCGGTGCCAGCTGGTGCATCCAGCTCGGACGGACAGCGATTCATTTCCCCCAGCTGGTGATTTATGGCACGGCAAAGCAGAGAGAAGCTGGTGTGCGTGGCACCAGGCCGCCTGAGTTAGTGCACTGTCCGGCCCCGTCATGCTTTACCACACAGCGGGCTGGACTGCCTAATTTACGCTGGCAGACAGTCACATATATCACACCCCGTCTGGCCAATGAAGATTGGTGGTGTTTGAAAGGGTCTGTATACACAGTCGATTTTACCCACGTGTGACTCCCCGGCCAGCATTGCACCAGCGAGTATTGTTTTCCTCCTCCTCTCCTTCTTTGTCTATTTGATCTTTCATGCTTCAGTTCTGCACCTCTTTTCTTTCCCTCCCATCTCTATCTTTCTCTGTCGCCCCTTCTCTCAGCGTGTGGACGTAATGTGAAGTGACTGTGTTGGAGGGAGGCCCTCTCTCGCTGGACCGGCTCCTGAGGACTGTGCCCTTCTGTTCAGGGAAACTGGGGGAGGTCACAGTAGGTAGCTCCCTCGAGCCATGGCGTATTAATGCCTGGGCTGACCTCGGTGATAAGAAGGAAGCTTCGGGCGCATGTTTGATTCATGAGTCCATCCTCAGTGGGCCCTGGGGGGCTTTTTCCACTGCTGTCCTTTTACTGGCAGGGTGGAGGGTTGCTGCAGGGGAGATCAGTCCTGTCTGTCACAGAGAGGTTGGGGTGTGATAAAGGCGCAGGGGCTGGGAGTGGGCCAGAGCACACAGATCGGCCCCTGCGTCGGGCGCAAGCGATGACTTAATGGTGGGTGGTGATGCGACATCCCAGTGTTGAGGGATATTAGAACGGATATCAGCGATGGGGCCAGACATCATGAGCACCCCACCTGCCCCGGAGGAGGGCTTTATTCAGGAGCGGGGATGAGAAAGTGAGTTGAAGGGCACTTGGCAGCTCCACTTCTTCCAGCTTTTTATTATTTTTTTGTCCGCATTTTTACATTTTCTACCATTTCAAAAATATTGGACGTGTCTGAGGGCTGGCAAAAAAGGAGTTAGATGGCTCAGATGGGGTGGAAGATGGGGTTTTTGGGAGTAAGCCGACACAGTTTCGGTTCCAGCACATATCTCCAAATTACATCCTCTGGAGTTTGGTTAGGGATTACTCCTGTCTAATCCTGACAAATGCTGCAGAGTGAGACACATCTCTGACAACAGAGCAACTACGCAGCCTGCGATGACCATGGTTATTGGTTTAAATAAGTGCAGGGTACAGGACGTGCTCACGTGCAATCACATAAAAAAAAAAAAAAACGTGGTCTGTGATCTTCATTAGCGAAATTAAAAATGGCCTAAAGCAGAATCAGAAAGTAGAATTTATTCCCCAAATTTAGGGGATTTTATGCTCACTAAATGGTCAGTGAAACATTTTGGTCGAGCAGAATGAGTATTCTGGTCATGGCTGCATGCCTTTATAAGAAATGGGATTCTAAAAGCCCAGATCTGGGTAATTACAGTGCACACACACACAGAGAGAGAGAGAGAGAGAGAGAGAGAGAGAGGGGAGGCACATCCTTGAACAACAGTGTCTTGCCAGACACTTCAGAGCTCCTAATGCCAGCTGTTTGAATGTGGCTATGTAATACATAATCCTGATTTGTGTTCCTTTCAGTCACCAAAAGATCTGTACATGCCTCAAAGAAACTTGTCAAGGCTCTTTCAGCGCCACGTTGCCTCTCTCACAATCAAGTCGATGCTTGTCAACGGCGCTGCTATCAAAATAGTCACAGTGGGGAGGGGCAATCCACTTTTCACATATCCCATCGCTGTCACCTCCTTCTGCCCGTCACTAATCTTTAAAAGCTATTTGCAGTTTTAATATAGATCTCAAATCCCGTTTCCCTTTCACTCTCCACACACACACACACACACTCTCTCTCACACACACACACACACACACACACACACACACAACACACACACACACACACACTCATTGTTCCCCTTTTGTGGTTTGCTGGAGAGCTGGGTTTGGTGGGTAAGACCGAGCCTTCTCATTCCTCCGTGCGTTCCCATGGTCGTGCTTTTGTTTTAGCTAAGCTTGTGCCCCCAGATTAAAGTGAAAATAATCCGTCTTCCATTGTTGTTTTTGTTCTGAAAACCTGCTGAAAAGCGATCTGTTGATTTTTCTCTCATCTTTTACAGATTAAGTCTGAATCGAACGATGAAAAGGGAGAATTCGCCGATAATGTCTGTTTATGTTTGTACATGTGAAGGCAGAGGTAACGTTTGATTTGGTTTTTTTTCTCTCGATTGAACGAGGTCGAGAGACGGAACTCTACAACCTTTTTCAAACATTTTTTACGATGTCTAATGCACATTTGCTGCAAAATGTACCGTATGTTTAATTCATCCGATCTCTGATTCATATCCACTTGAGTTATTGTCTGGCCCTGCAGCCAAGCTACCCATTTGTGTCAGATGGCAGACTAATGGTGATATTAATGAAGTCATTGCTTTAGTCAGAAAATCAATAGTCACTCGAAACAGTCAATGCAAGCGACTAGGCTTGAATGGTGACCTAGTTCCCATGTAATGACAGCTCCTAACCCATCCTGTATTGTTTGATGCGCACAACATCTGCTACCACACTGCCATACCATCATATTTACGCTACAAAAACAAAGTGGAGCACAATGCACAGCAGCGCAGAGTATAGTGGGGCAAAATTGGGGCAGCTGTAATGTCTTTGTTTGCATGTGGCAATCAGCAGTGCCGAGCAAAAAAACGAATGTGCTGATGCTTCACTCGACTAGTAATACCAATATTATTCCACATCAGTAGTCGTGAACAAACAGCTCCAAGAAACATCAACCCGGTCCTCTCTTGGCCACAGAAGGCAGGGGCCAAGTGGGGCCAGGAGGTTAACCCAGGTTTGGCATTAAACAGGCGGGCTGTTATTGTTGGGTCTTCTGAGTCTGTAAAAAAAGGCCCGGCAGCGTTAGAGTTGGAGTGGGGCCACGCAAAGGTCAGCGGGCCTCGGTGGTCATCTGAGCAATGAGGAGAAGGTGAGGGGGGGGGGGGTTCGTGTACCAGCTCCGGTTCCTGCTTACAGAAGCAGCCCTGCACTGACATCAGTCAAAACTCATGACTGTGTTATTACTGTGTTCTGTTGCGCGCTCGGAGATGAATAGGCTCTGCATTCAGGCTAACAAAGAGCCTTGGCATGCATACAGGAGCAGGAAGTGGGAATTCTAATACTGCTTTATCATGGGCAGTAAAAGAAGACAATGCGAGCTGTCCCCTCTGAACTGGTTTAGTGAGCGCTCAAATCCCTATCTTCTGCAGAGAGACACTCCCTGCAAGTCATTTCACAGAGAGGACGTTTCTTTTATTTATTCTTTTTTTCTTTTTCTAAAACGGCTTACACTGGCGTGAGTGCATACTTGTTTCAACACTGCGAGCTCCGATGGGAATCTGTCACCATAACTGTTGCAGTATCAAGTCTGTAATCCCCCGGTGTTACCGTACAACACAATTATCTCTTACTATGTTTATGATTTGTTGCCGTACATGGTTCTAAATGTCAAGTTTGATTTAATTGATTTGTCCTAGTTTCCATGAAAGCAGTAGAAAATCTTTTTTAGCCCGATCTGTCACTAACCTCTAAAACCCATCTTAGCTGCATCCCCTCATTTGGTGCTTTGATAGCGATGCTGTAGGTGTTCAGCTGAGTTCAGACCTGACGACTGCAGAGGTGAACATCGTTCACATTATTTCAAAGTTGTCAGATCATTCAACAAAACCTTGAAACACGTTTGGAAGCATCTACATTCTTCAAGTCATTCATCTTTTATCGCCATCTGCGCTTAAATCTTTTATCGTCGCGTTCCTATCTGCATCTATTACAGTATATGTATTTTATCTTGGACAATTTGATTGGTCATTAAAGTTATAATCAGGCCACAATATATGTTTTAAGTATAAACACAAACCACCTTTTAGGTTTGAATAGTTACAGTTTTAACAGATTAAACTTAACGGCCAGGAGAGGGCTGACAAAATAACATAAGCTCTAACTTCTCAGCTGCAAAAAAGTTGATGGAGGTTGAATGGTATTGACATTACACATCCTAGACTTGTACTTTAGCGGTATAGTTCGCTCTCACACTCCACCAACCTGTTTTCAATGAGCAAACAAAGACATGTTGAGGCTCTGTGACCTTTTTTATGCCACTATGCTGCCTCGAAGTGCCGAAGTTTATAGATATGATGTCCATATTGGTCATATTGGATGAAACACAGTAAAAACATTGTTCCTCAAAACTAAAAATTGTAACTGCAACAACGCTAAGTTAAAACTCGAAGGAGCTTAATAATAATAATGATTGTTTGTGCACAAAGGGCCGTAATCTGTGTCTGTGGGGCGAACTGAGGAACAGCAGCGTGAGTCTCCTCTGTGGGCCGCGCAGCAGATGCAACTAAAAATGCTGTTACCAGAGACAGCCTGGTCCTCGGGCTAAGCTCAAATACCCAAATGCCAACCCCCCCCTCCCTCCCTCTCCTCCCCCCGTCCCCACCCCCTCAACCCCCCTTCAGCAAAACTTCCACATTTTAATCCAATAGTGTGCATAGAGCTCAGGGAAATGATATTTAGGAGACAATGAGTGCCCTGCAGAGAAAAAAAAGAGGGAGGGGGGATTAGAGTGTGTCTCTGAAGTGGCTTTGACTCCCCTACTGATGGAGAGTAATTAAAGCGGCCTACTGTGTTGTCGATGTAGCTAAAGGGGGATAATAATGAAACATCACAGCTCAGAGAGCTCCAGCCTGCAGCACCTTACTTTGGCCTGCAGCCCTGATTAAGGAGCACTATGTAGGTTGTTCCTGGACTCAGTACTTAAAACTCAAGCACACACCAACATACCACTGCTTTCAAATGTTAGGTCTTTGGCTAGAGAGTTAAAAAAAAAAACTTGGTTAATTACCTCAAAGCAAATGAAGAAATACACTTTTTTTTCTTTTTTTTTTTATCAGACACATCAGGCGAAGGGACAGACTGTCTGGCAGCTCCAATTTTAATTCACTTAAGAGGAGAGTTGTAAATATGAAGGTTAACTATCACAGTTATCTGAGGTCACTATTTTCTCGAAGGCCAATAACACACAAAAATGTGTAAAAGTCTGTGACTCATCCTCGTCGCCTGACTCCTCTTATCTTCCTTTGAGATAATCTGGCGAGCCCCAAATGCCACCGCTTGCATCTGGAAACGTGTCAGTGGGCTCAACCAAGTTTATCTTTGATACGGCGTGGAATAAATGGATGACTGAGTTACCCACATTGTCAAAACTGTGAGCCGTGGTGACAACCGAACACCTGCGCTCTCCTGTCTCCTCTCTGCAGCTTTACTGAGGGGTCACCTGAGCCTCAGGGTCCTCCCAGAACACTTACAGGGTCAGTCCATGAGAACTGTTCAATATTGGACCTTGGAATGTTTTAAACAGGGGCATTGTATAATTCATTGTGTGAAGAATATGTTAGATCTGAAATAAAACTTATTTTGCAAGGTTAGGTGCACATAAAGCCCCGGATACAAGGTGGAAAGATTCAAAGGGTTATGTTTGAAATTCTTTCTCAAAGTTAACATCACACTTTTTCTGCACATGCTGCTAAATAAAAAATAAACTTCTGTAATTTCCGGACTATAAGCCGCTACTTTTTTCACACGGTTTGAACCCTGCGGCCTAAACAATGATGCGGCTAATCTATAGATATTTATTCGCTAACGGCCTCCAGGGGGCGCTCTAGCAGGAAGCCGAGAGCGAAACAGACAGGTGGAAGAGATAATGCGCCGAGGAAGACGCCAGTTTGATTGTGTTTTGAACAGTCATTTTGGGCATCGTGCACACACCCTCATCGTGGAAAACACACGAAGAAATGAATATGATGCAGCTTTTAAGTTAAAGGCAATCAAGCTGGCTGTTGAAGAAGGAAATACAGCTGCTGTATGTAAGCTTGGCATCAATGAATCAATGCAAAAAGATGACAAAAGCTTCCAGAGGTAAAAAAAGCAGATGGCCCGAACTTGAAAACATTCTTGGAGACTCAAGAACGAAGACTCTCATGTTACAACGTGGACACCTGCGGCTTATAGACAAGTGTTCAATTTTTTTTTCTTTTTAAAATTAGTTGGTGCGGCTTGTATCAAGGTGTGCTCAATAGTCCGGAAATTACGGTATATGATATGTTGTGCACATAGGCATTAATCCCAGAGGTCACAGCGGGGACACGACACCTCCATCCTACATGGTGACAATTATAACTGTGATTAAACAAATGTAAAACTGTCACCGGTCTTTATTTTTACTGCGTTAAATGACAGGTCGAGCTGGCAGGCAGCTGTGAGTTAGCAACATCAACCAGCGTTCGTAAGCTAGTTGCAGCAATACTTTCAGTTTCGCCCTCAGGGATTCCTCTGGAGAAAAGCATCAGGTAATTGTCCCCTCCGAGGTCGACATCAGATTTTTGCTGGCGGCCTTGCAAGAAAGAAAAATGTACCTAACAACTGAATTCGTCTTCTTTTCGAAACCTTTAAATGATGTGATTTCCTCCGAACAATGTCACTTTGAGGACCAGTACAGTATTTTTAATGGAAAAGATACATGACAGGATATTAAACTTATGGATCATGCTGTTGTAAACATTTTCTTTTATTTCATCAGTACAACCAACATTTATGCTCCTGGAGCCAAAATAGTCAGAGATTTATACAAATATTTATTGAGTGTTACATGTCAAATAATGACCCTGAATATGAATAAAAAACAGTAAAAAATATTTGATCTTTGCTTTCTGATTGAGCACACTTGAAGTGTGTCTTCAGCCATTGAAAACATTATGAATAGTTTCATACTGTGTGATTTTTATTTAGTTGGGGGAACTCTACAGCCATCAGACTGTTGAAGTGACTCTGCATGAATGTGTTGATGGGATAGAAACTTGTTTTTTAATTTAAATGCGAGGACATTTAGTTAATCTGGGCGTCATCGTGTGGTCATTTTGTGCTTAAATCAAAGAAATGGTTCTTTCAAATGTAAAGTTTGGGGTAAACAGACATTAAGACTAGCAGTTATGATGATAACAAGATTAAGTTTGATCAATTGTGACACCAAAGCTGTAAAATGCACAAAACAACTGAATTAGTCAGGGAAAAAAAAAATCACGTGAGGTTTTATGAGACTGACGGGAATCATACGTGATCGCTATTGTTTAACTGAAGTCAGCAACATTTCATTTCATTCAAACTGAGCACAATATTATGATGCCAAGTTTGGAATCCGCACAAAATGTATTCACTACTTTTATTCAAATGTATTCAGACTTACTAGTGTGTGTTTTTTTTTTCTTGCATTTTGGCTGGTCACAGAGAAGAAATCCCTACGTTCCATATTCATCAGGACGCTGATCACGCCTGTAGTTCTGAATCTTTTCCTTTTTTACCCAAAAAGTAAATAAATAAACCACAAAACAACACATTTTCTCTGTCACTTATAGTCCTGGATGTATAGAAAGTTGATGTAGAATGTAAAAAAATAGAAATTGCATTTGTTTGGAGGTAAAAGCAGAGACTCTTTTTCTAATTTTGGACATTGTTTTCCATTTTTTTGTAGCTTATAATTCATGACGCTGAAGTAACGGGTTAAAAAGAAACATCTGAGGCGGAGACCTGTTTCCCATCGCCCTCCATTATTGCCTCCTGAATCTGTTTAAGAAGATGATACCTCACTTTATTGCACATATATTGTTGTTCCCTAAGGGCGGCTAAGTTGATGCTACAGATTCTGTCGGTGGAGGCGACCTCAGCCAGACCTTTTCTCTCCAACAGTGCAGTTTGGGTGAGGAATGGAAGAAGGCAGCGAGACAGTGGCAGGTTTCACCCGGTCTATTTTCTGTCGAGATCAACAGTTGCTTTCTCATCACGAGTGGTTCGGTTCAGAGAGCGTTCAGAGCGTATTAAAGCCGAGATCGCAGCTATAGAGAGAAAACAGCTGGGAGAGAGCTCACTGTGCCAAGACACATGTGGATAATGGATCATTTTCATTCCAACTCCCAATGCGTTTGCGCAAGTTAGGGGGTATGGAGCAAGGGTGGAGGAGTCACCAGATGTTAAATTAAGCATGGAGTGAATACATAATGAGCTATTAAGGCAGGAAAACGTGTCCTAAATACGGCGGTATTTTGCACACAGATCCCAAACGGTCAAAGGACTCGCCCCCCTGCAGTGGTCCCGGCAGGAGAGAGGATATGAGCACGATGGATTCCGAGCGGGGCAATTCTAATGCTTTCCGAATTTTGAGTTTTTAGCATTTAGGTCAAACTTTACCTCGGGTCTTGCAACCATCTGCTCCTGGGATGCGGGCCAAGGCCACAGGGCAGGCTTCTGGTACTAAAGGAGGAGGCCGGCACCATCTCCGGCTCTATAAAGAGGCTCTATAGAGCTCAGCAGATCTCTGTGATGTGCCCTCTCTCTACCCCGTGTTTCAGGTGTTTTCCCTTTTTAGCTGCATCCTCCAGGGAACCAGCTTTAAAATGGATGATTGCCTGCGACCGTCGCATTAAAAGCATTAATCCCACTCTTATCAAGCAGGGAATGATGAATTAGGAGCGTCAGCTCTGGGCTCACCTTTGTTGTCATTTGAACAGAATCAAAGCTTTAAATCACAGGGCTGCACCTGGTAATAGGAGGGGGGATGGCGTTCTAATACTGTGTGTGACAGAGCCGCGCTGCTTCCAGCTGATTTAATAAGTCCAGAAGGAGGGGGTGGCGCCGGGCTAAATGAAAATTTGAGCAAGGTTTTAAAATATATGATTGCAGGATGAAATGGCAGTTGCCCTCGTTTCTCTTTCGCTGTTCATTTTCCTTTGCTGACGTGATACGTCTGCCATTCAGTCGTTGTCGGGCCGGTTCTGATATGGTTTTGTTACAATGCAGCACTGTGTGTGCTCAGAGTGTCAGAGTCTCGCCTTTTTTCTTTCTCCTGCTGGTAATTCAAGTCGTCTTTGAACAATGAAATGGACTTGATGTCTTTGACAGGTTTCCACCGGGGAAGACTTTGTTTTAATCTTTGTTTAGAGGTAGAGTATGTGTCAGTACAGGAGAAGAGAACATGCTCTACCAGGACGAGGACATCGGCTCCCAGTGGTGCTGAGCTGCTGCAACATTAATTGTAACACATGACAATAACAGGTCATACTGCTCTCTTTAAAACCTGACTCCTGATCTGATGCTGTTCATTTAACGGTGTTTTATGTCGGAATGGAAGAGCTTCTCTTTTTTATTTGTACATGTTTGGATGTTTTAATGAAATTAAAGTCTTTATGAGCAACGTTTCTGCAGCTAACCTCTGTTGTTTATGGAGCGCTGTCATGCATTCATGATAAAAAAAGAAAGAATCAAAAAAAAAAACATGCACGGAATTAAGAAGCTGCTTTAATGAGAAAAGACAATGTGGCTCTATTATTAAAATCATTTCACCGACGTTCATTTCTGTAAATTCCCACATCAAAGCAGCTCATTACATTTTGTTAATTAAACCTAGAATAATTGAACCTTACTTCAAAATGCAGGAATATGAGAGCAGATTTCTGTTGTTCACTGAAACGTGGATTGGACTTCAGTAGCCTAGTTTTTCTGCAACATCTGAGGCAGCTAAAGGTGATTATCCACTCTCTAAATTATGTTATTATTCCCCTGGCACCATTTTCTCTACTCTTCCTGTTTTTACCTCTTCTCTCTGGCTTTGTCGTTTCTTTTTTCCGAACTCCCACAAGGTCTGTAAAGCACTCAGAGCGCTGAATCTATACCCTTCAAGAAGCATGGAGACCACTCTGCTTTGAGTCCCCGAATGCTGCAGAGAAATATGTGAAAAGACAGTCATGTTGCAGTGAATATTAATGGCTCTTTGAGTGCTTGCTCCCTGGTAAACAGAAGGATTGAGTTGACATGTAGCCAAAGACATAATTTAAATCTGGGGAGGTCACAGGAAACATTAGCAAATTATCTACCCAATGCCTTCCAAGATCTCCCGGCAGATAACGGAAAAGCCAATCTATTTGGCTGATCGGTATCTTATCGGCATAGGCTGAGAAAAGCTCACAGTAATTTCACTTGATATGATAGAAGATTTCCCTTCACTTTGAGATTAGGTCTGCCTCAGGGGTCTGTGCTATAATTGTACGCTTCTAACAAGGTGAAACATTGGTGGAATTCACAACTATATTTCTCCTGAAACATACGAAGAGAGGAGGGCAGCAAATGTGTGAGACGTGCACGTGGGAGTAAATATGCATGTCCTGTCGTTAATGCCGAAGCAGGTCTGGGATAAAGGACGGTGATTATTGCCAATTTGTTTCATTTAATGCAATGTACCATTTCATTTTCAAGACTGGAACTCCATGTCTGGGGTTGTAATTATGTCCTTCTTGCCATTTATTTTTGTCATTTAAGTCTGAAGGGCGTCACGTAAGGACTCAAATGAAAAAAAAGATTTTTTTAAACGGTCTTCAACATACAGCAGTGAGGTTGGAGAGGGTAATTACAACGGGAACAAAAGTTCACAACGGCACGTAAAAAGGGCACAGAGTGTGAAAATGTTGACAAGTACCAGTCAGCTGCTGCATCGAGCCGATCGGCCAATATCAGGTGTCTAACATATGACCGGAAAGAAACTGAAGGAAAGAGCGTTCACAATGTTAACTTAATAACTCAACCTCACCTCCATATGTGAAGTTGCCTGTTGTTTCATTGTTGCACACTTTTTACAAGTTCAACCAATCCTGATAAATATCAACATTTCTACTTGTCCATCGGAATTTCAACTCAAATAATTGATGTGAAATTCTATAATTCTTTTCAAATCCACACAATTTAACTTAAGCTGGTAATAGACAACTTTTTTAGCTTGAAAGTAAGTAATTCCAAATTAATAACCGATTGTAACAGCTGCAGAAAAATGACACCATCCTTGTCGGCTTCGCCCATCGGGTTTGATATTTCCAGCAGAAATCAAGGTTGCATTACGACACAAACGAAGTGCGTCTGCCATTGCACGACCAAGAGAGGTTGCTTTCCCCAGTCACTGTCCCCGAGGAAAGATCAGTGGAAGAATTAAGTTAAGAATAACTGTGGAAACTCAACACTGCAAAAGAAAAAGACCCCCCGCTGGCGAAGAGGGAATTCACTCAGTGCAGAGCTTTGGTGTTGTGTCACAGTCTGTTTTTCCCCTGACCACTGCAAGTTGAGACTTCTTTGAGACAAAACCTGCTTAATTATGAATACAAACCATTCTTATCTGCCATTTGTAGCACTGAGTTCAGGGTTTCGAGGTCGAATTCTCATGACAGTTATTTTTTTGCTTTGGACAGTGGCCAGGCCATTAGCAATAGCCACGTTACTGTCTGTTGCCACTTTAAAAAAAGGCATCTTCTAGGCTGAACGTAGAGCTGAGGCTGATGGGAATACCACGTTTTTTGGACAGATTAAAATTTTGACCTGGTGACAGAGCTTGATGAAAAGTCAGTGTCATGTATTCATCCTCTGGGGACTTTAAATGTCTGTACAAAACATGATGGCAGTCCATCCAATAGTTGTTCAGATGTATTCGTCTGGACCGAAGTGGTTGACGGACCGACCGACTAACAGGCTGACATCCATAGAGCCGCTAGCGTAGCTGAAAATCTAAAATCCAAAACAGATGGAAGGATGAATGGATGGATGAGGGAAGAGATGAAGCATTAATTTAATTATAATGTTTTTCTAAGTCCGGCCAAAATACCATACCAGTCTGTCTAAATCATGTTTTTACTACATTTGTGGGGTCGTGATAAATGCGCGTGCTGTAGGTGAAGTCGTCATCTGTGACCTTAAAGACGTATAAATAAACCATCAGCTGCACATCTGCAAACTATAGATCCATTCTCTATCAGAGGGGGAGGCAGAGACCGACAGAGGAATCTCACCTTAATCTTCTGTCTATCCAGTCAGATTCCATCAGACTGGTTTCTGCCCCATATTGCTCTGCCCTCTAAGGTTTTGTTTTAGTTAAGCCCAGCTGAGCTACCTTCAGAAACGGTGGTCCATCTTGACGGGAATGAGCTCTGACAGCTGTGGCTATAAAGTGGAAACAGATCCAAGGCCTCCCCGTATGGCCTCTGGAATTCCAGCGCTCTCCAGAGCCAAATCAGCTGTCCTTTACACCTATCGATCCGAGACCATTGATTCCTCTGCCGATTTAATTTGCTTTCTGGGCCCTGATTAGTAATGATTTACAGAGCCCTTTGTTCTCCATGCAAAACCTTAAAACGGTTTCCTTTTGATGAATTATCTATTTTCCCTGCGTCCCTTTCATGTGTGAACCTTAAAAAATTCATAGGTTATGACCCCACCTACCAGAGAGGAGCACGCTCTGCCCTCTGGTGATCGGTGGGAATCGGAGGAGCTTGTTTTCACCTCACCACAGTAAATCTTGTAGCAGAGGTCATCAACTCAAGAGACGCTGTCACGAGAAGACGGGCCGACAGGTTTCTGCTGTTGGCCCACTTAACTATCGACAACTGCACTGCCTTAGAAGTGCTTGTTAGAGACTTATTAATAGATATATATATACTAACTATTTCTATTAATGATAAAAGCAATCTGTATTCCTGTTAACTGTGAAACATCAGATTGCTAGAAAATGATTCCTGCTTCGTTCGTTGTACTGTATGTTCAACAATGGGACCGGATGTGAATAAAAGTTGGTGTCAAGGAGTTTCTACAGCTTCTGTAGTTGTATGAAAAGACCTAGAAGTCTTAGTAATTATTTGATTTTGATTATTCTAGAAGCATTTTTGTTACATTTGTTGAAAGTCTCTGAATGTCCTGACAGCAGTCAATGCATCAAATACTCTGACAAATAAAGGGAGGATAAAAATCTATTATCTGTGGTTGGTACAAGCCTGTTGTAGGTCAGAACAGCCAATCGTTCCATTCAGTTCATAAGAAAAGATTTGACAGGCTACCTGTCTGTCTACCTGCATACATACCTGCCTGTCTGCCAAACACATTGTCTGAGCACTCACTGTGTATAGACCAGAGTCTTCCACAAGGCTGGGCCGCTGTGTTGCTAAAGCTATTATAGCAACCTCGTGGCACAACCCACAATACTAGCTTGACAGTGGTGAGTACTATATGTTCATTATGACATCGTGAGGTGTTTGCCTGTGACACATGAGGAAGTTGGATATAACCAGTGATGAGAACAATGCACTGCGCTCACAGTACACAGCTGCTGATAGCTCGGTTGCACAGCAGCAGCTACTGTGAGCACAAAGCACACAGCAGCGGCTACTGTGAGCACAAAGCACACAGCAGTGGCTAATGTGAGCACAAAGCACGCAGGAGTGGATAATGTGAGCACAAAGCACACAGCAGCGGCTACTGTGAGCACAAAGCACGCAGTAGCGGCTAATGTTAGCACGAAGCACACAGCAGCGGCTAATGTTAGCACTAAGCACACAGCAGCGGCTAATGTTAGCACTAAGCACACAGCAGCGGCTAATGTTAGCGCAAAGCACACAGCAGGGGCTAATGTTAGCACTAAGCACACAGCAGGGGCTAATGTTAGCACAAAGCACACAAGAGCAGCTAATGTTAGCACAAAGCAAACGGCCACAGCAGGAAGGAGCAATAGTCTTTTTGTGATGGCTATTTTGTTTGTGTTTACATGATTTTGGCATTTAACAGAGTTGTTTATCATGAAAACATGCAGACAGAGGTCCACATGTGTGTCCCATTAGAGTGTTTAACTACACCTGATGAATATAAGTCACCTTTTGCTACAGTTTTGTGCACCAGTTCCTTCGAAATCAAAAAACTTCATTGTTTTAACTGATTTTTGTCATTTAAACAGATGTAGCAATAATAAAGACATTAAAAATATGCATTACAATGGCTATTTGGCTATTTTTTTAAGAAATATGGAGAAGTAATATGTATAGGAATATAAGATTCTGTTTAAAAAGTAATATGTTTACAGTTAGTTTTTCTTTTTAAAGAAAGGAAAGGAGAGAGCGAAGGTTAGCAGCACCTTACGTACCACACATACTGGAAACACCTGCACCCAAGTCAGATGATATATTGCAGTTATGTGGTACAGTATGTAGGTAACCCCTTTCCTATTTAAATATATATGTGTGTTTATGACAACCATGTTTTCTTTACACGCACGAGGGGAACTTAACGTCTGTGATGTTGACAGGTGCCATCATTCAAACTTTAACAGGTCTCAGTAATATTAGAGAATCATATCAGTGACATTTCTGAGAAATACAAGTCCTGAGAGTATCAAGAGTAAACATATAAAAATAGCCTACATTACAGAGCTCGGTCTTGCATGCCATGCTCTCGACTCGCTGTAACCTCCTCCCACCATGTGGTGCAGAAAGCGCTCTGGGGTCACAGCTGCAGCGTGCGGGGGATGTCAGGGCAGGCCGGGTGGAGACCTGGGCCTGAGAGCAGGGGTTTTTGTTGAAGAGAAGATTCAGAGACTCTCTCCTGCTGTCAGGATGGAGGGCAGGAAGTGAAATTCGTACCATAGCTTCACAGCTGGAGCCCTTCCCCCCCCGCCGTGCCCCGCCGTGACCTAGTGACTCTGTGGTGTTTACAACCCGGTGATAAAACATGAGAACAAGTTGCATGAGCAAAAATATTGACATGAAAACAAAAAGTTTCGCGCTCGAAAAAGAGACTTTTACTATAACCATGTTAGCATAATGGCTGACAATTCACAAACATCTCACAATAATGATGTTTCAACCAGGATTGTTCAGACTTTTATTATAAAGCTGAAAAAGGTATAAATAGTCTGCTTTATATAATAGAGGAGTCACGTCTTCTAAGAGATCCAGGAAACGAAATATGGTGAAATGAGAGGTGACATCAGTCATATGTCTGCAGGATGATGGATCTGGAGTCAGGATGTAGCTCGAAGACTGGAAATGGGAGGAATTTTAATTACGTTTTGTAAATGAGGTCAGCTGTAAACGTCATTGTTATGTAAAGTACCCAAATGCCGTAAAAGCTGTCATCTTAAAATATTAGTTTGGTTACTTGAGTAAAAGTCTGAAGCAACAGAAAGTTGTTCCTGACCCTGAGAACAGTTCTTGAGTAAATATACTCGGTCACGTTCCATCACTGATACATACAAATACATTTATTCGGTTTCTTGCTGAGAACATTCACACCACTGTCCTGCCTGCATGTTCTTCATAGCTTAGCTTAGCTTAGCTTAGCATAAAGGCTAAATGTAGCGGAAAAAACAGGCTCTTCCCAATGTGTTATTTCATTCTTACGAAAAACACTTTATATTAATTAATATCTCTTATCACGTCTTATTATGATTGCGTCAGCTGCTTATCAAAGCCCTCCGCCTACATACTAACTTCACCTTGATGTGTTTGAGACGTGGTTTTGTTCCGTCTGCTACGCAGCACCAGAGCGCCACTTCTCGCTGATATTGTTGCTCTGATTGTGTGTACTTCACATGTTTTCCTGGATTTCCTTTTTACCCCCAACATGGGTGAGTAGGCTGCATACTTAAAAGGTTTATGTTTATTTCTTACTTCCTATTATTGTCCAGCATGGACGCAATCAGCTCCCTGTCGTGTGCCGCGTGGAATCTGATTGTAACTCAACACAGTCTGATAATATTGGGTTCGAGAATCAATATTAAAATAATGAATTATTCTAGGGGGAAGGTATTAACTATGACTTATAAACCTGAGCTGGTTTTAATAAAAAAATAAATAAATAATACTACTCATATATATTATAATGGAATCACCAGCGCAGTTTATAAATCAGAGCTGGCAGTGCTTTAACTACCGGTGTGTAAGAGTCAAATTTCCATATGGAGCGCGCCGCTGATGTGAAATAAAGGAAAGGCACGTAACCTCTGGTGTGTAAATGCGAATGTTTGCCCCGAGTCATTTGCCTGCCGACAGACACGAAGACTCGGGGGGGGAAATGAGGTGTGACACGCGGGCCCACACACGCCAGGTTGTGGCAGTTGTTGCTTTGATGATCCTGCGAGCTTATGGGTCTCCAGGTGAAACGCAACGCCGCGTCCCAGACGTTGACTGTAAATATCCTACTGTTGTCTCCACCACGCGAGTAGGGGTTTGACTTTCCCTTCACACCCTTTTTTCATGTTATCGCGCCTTATGTGTTATTCAAAGTCTTCCCTGAGAACTTTCCTGATTTGTTGCATTACAAAGCAACAGCTCAGAAGATTATTATCCTTTTGTTTGGTTGCGATCCGGACTGTCTGCGTGGAACAATGGGAGGAGATCGTCTCTGATTATTTGGAAGCCGCTGATAATAAATATTTGAGCTCCGTCTGCACTAGCCCGGGACAGTGCAAGCGCTGTTGGGCAACCGGCTTCACGATAACCCCACACCTGGCCTGATGATGAGATATAAACAAAAGGAGCCTTGATCAGCTCAAGATACCCCGTCATAAATATAATCTCAAACACAACATTCGAACAGTTGGGCAAAACAAACTTCTCAGAGATGAAAGCAGCCTGCGTTCACGCATAGCCACAAATCAAAGACCACCTATGCCTCTTGGTATGTAAGATCATGTGAGGTTGATAATAAAAACCAATTTGTTTTTCAATCAGAGAGAACATCTTGTGCCAAGATTCCTCTGTGTTTTCAGAAACGGGCCTTGATTATTGTTCTGCCCTCGCCTTCAAAGTGCGCTTCAACACCGCCTCACTCGCGGGTGTCAAAAGTACAAGGCCTCCGAATACACATTGTCACATTCTCTCTTTCTGTCAAATGATTTCTTTCTGCCTTTGCACTTTGTTTGCCATCAAAAACAAAAAAAAGAGGAAACATCAAGCCGCAGCCTGCGTGTTGTTTTCAGGCTTTTTCTGTTTGTATACGTGAGTGTGTGTGTGTGCGCGTATTCTTCCTGCGCGCAGTGCGTGCGCCCTCAAACACGTAGTAAGTCGATGATGGCTTGTGACGGCTTGATTGATTTCTGTCAGAAATAAGGCGAGCCGAGGCTGTACCGAGACAGCAGGTGGAGATTTCTGTTAATGGCAGAGCGGCCCAGCCAGACTCCAGCGGGACACCTGGAGTGAGCAGAGTGCTGTTAAGGTCAGGGAACAAGTGTGTGCGTGTGTGTGTGTGTGCGCGTGTGTGTGTTTGGCATGCTGAACACACACAAACAAACAGAATTAATAGAGCATAGCATGATGCTCCACACAGGATTTGCTTCTTTATTCACATTGATTGAATAAAAGATAATTGACCGTTCATTCGAAACCCTCCTCCCAACACAATCTAGGCGCCGTAATAGTCACGGCAGGTGTGTCGAGCTTTTGATTTCATCGCTTATTTAAGCAGCGTGCATGGGGCTATAAAAAAAAAGGGATATACCAAGAAGACACTAAAAGGAAAAGAGCAGAAGTGTAAAGGGATGGGACACATAAGAGAGCTGCACGTGTTAGCACGTCTGGCTAACTATCTTACACCTTACCGTGGTAACGGGGCTATTTCTAAGGGATTATCATTAGCTAACTAAAGTTTGCAGGCTTGAAGGTTAAATTAAAAAAAGCCAGCTGCAAGCACACTGCTGTGTAATATTTCCTCTCTATGCAGCAGCCGGCCCGCCGTGTTAGCGTCTCTGCTCGGGTTTTTTAATTGGATTTGTGGATGTTTACACTCCAGCAGCCTCAGACTAACAGGTTATCCAGGACTTCAAAAACATTGGTTAGTCCTCATCGCTTAAAGCCTTTTCTCCTGCGACGTTATAATTGAAACATATTGTTTGAAAATACAGACAATAAAGATGAAATCTCACCTCCTCTGTCTTGCAAGTCGCAGTAGGCAAAGCACAACCCGATCACCAGAATAAATGTTTGCACCAGGGACGAGTTGAAACTGTAACTGTGCGATTATCTGGTTCAATTTTCATTCTTATCTTGTGATAACACTGCGCTTATGTTCTGGTTAGGTTTGGGCACAAGAACGACCAGGTTAGGGTTCGAAAAAGATCATGTGTTGGATTAAAATACCTGTTTTGGTCACCACAAGCACAACTACAGATGTGCCAAGATGACACGTTTTGGCAAAATGTCAATAAATTACACTTAGTCTATGACATCAACGTATCAGTGGTTTGCAGAAACATTAACTGCGAACATTTTATCCTGCCGACTGAACAGGCAAAGCCTCTAGGTTCCGACGGCACATTTTACCGAAACCCCAGTAGAATGAAAAATGTCCTGTTGGATCAAAAGCCCATTTTTCTGACAGCCCTTTGTTCTGAAGGTCTAATTCTCCCTTGTTGTTGGTTCCTAACCCTTCTCCTTTCAAAGTCTCATTTTCCATTGGCAATTTTTTAATAGTTTTTCAACATTTCCATCATTGCGTTATATTTCTATATCTAATAACACAGATGACAGGAGCGTACACAAACTGCGGTTAGACTCTCTTGATTTTAATGCAACACTAAAATTATGTTACCTGGTGTAACAGGCTGCCAGACGAATGGGCTTTCTTCTTACTGCTGGGATTTCAGAATAAGCAGGAACAGGTACCATGTTTGTTGAAATAACAGTGTGATCTTTTTCCTCATCATACTTGTCGTATAATATTAGGACTGACTATCTTAGCTCTGAAAAACAAGGTTGTTTCTTTGATTTTGTCTTCTCTATCAACTAGTGAGTCTCAGTATTTTACCACAACATCGCGTACGTAGCCGCCAGGTGAATATTTAACAGTGTTATTGTTTTCAATTCTTCGGCGTCTAATTCGTGAAGCCAACGTTAGCGTGATTAGAGATGAGAAGCCTCATTTTGCATGAAATCAGTGTTAAATCTGCCGCCGTTATCGTCGTACGTACGGACCGGAAAGGTTAACAGGCATAGCAACAGTAACCAAGGGGGGCGGGGCTTAGTGAAAGGTCAGTTCTTCCCTCAGATGATCCCTACATGTCCTGTCTGGGCGCTGCTTCCTACCTCCACCCACACGTCTCTCATCCTTTTTCCTTTTTCCTTTTTCCTCTCCTTTTGCCGTGGCGGTTGTGGTCGGGTGTCCTCTCGCCTCTCCTCCCCAGAGGCTCGTCTCTCGTACTCAGTTCCCCCCTTATCTGCCACATCAAAGGATCTCATTACAAGCTGTGACACCAGCCCCACCCCGAGCCAACCTGTTCCTACCACCACATTTAAATAGCATCACATTGTATTCATAATGGGTAATGTCATGCACTGTGGTCTCTGATGTCTCGATGATCCCCCTTTCCTTTTCCTTTTCCTTTCCTTTCCTTTCCTTTCCTTTCCTTTCCTTTCCTTTCCTTTCCTTTCCCTTTCCTTTCCTTTCCTTCCCTTTCTACTTCTCTTTTCCCCCGTTTCAACCCCACATGCCCGACAGACGCCCCTCTATAAAATTCTCTTTTATTTATAGCTTGTTTGCTTTTTATAAGGCAGCTGTGTAGACCAAAGTCGCTCGTCTCGTTTGATGTGCACATCTCTCATCTGTGATTACGAAGTGAATCTTAAAAAAAAAAAAAAAAAGGACAGGCTGTTAAATGAAACGACTGGAGTGGAGCCTCCTTAGTGAAGATAATCCTGCACGCATTTTATTCGCCTTCTCTCCATCGACAGCACATAATTTGTGTCTCAGATCCTCTCCGAAAGACCCCCCGGCACTCTATCCAGCACACGGCGAGGGCCTGATTTTACGATCCTAACCGGAAACTTCAGTCTCGCCGACCCTACCTGTTAGCTGAGGAGTCCCAGAGCTGCAGCCGCGGCCATAATTAACAGGAGTGGGGGTCCCACTCTTGTCGCTCGCCGCCCTCATTTACCTACTTAATTTATTTACTAAACAGAGCGTTGGCTCGGCTCGGCTCATGTTCCGGGTAACGCTCTCAACACCGGCGGGGCAGTTAAAGAACAGAGCAGAGCTTTTTTCCTTGAGTGTCGTAAATAATCTCCGTGGCAGACTTTACTGGGGCCGCTGAGCGCAGCCAGAGACGAATTTGATTGTAATAGCGGATGGGGAGCGTTTCGTGAGCTGCATTTATCATGACCAATGTGAAGACAATGCTGTCCTGCAGGAATAATGGATCTTTAAGTTTGTCTCCTCTTTGTGCTCGGCGTAGTTGGACAGATATCACTCATCCTCCCCACCACCTACAGGCAGCCAATTACTGCAGCACACGGCCAAACGTCGACGCTCTGACTCCACCGACCCGGCTGCAGTACTCAGGTGTGTGCATGTACTCTTGTTGTGCAGCGTACCGGTGGGGGAGAGGGCACATGCAGAGTTTAGGCAGAGAAAGCACAACTGCAAGGACAACTTCTCCATCTCCTCCAGACATTTATCTGACACTTGAGAGTAATAGATGAAGGTTGCAGCATTTTTGGAAGGGGATGCTAGAGTTTTATTTCACAGGATGTTTTGTTTTTCCCGTGGAGGATTTATTTTGGCAGGGCTGTTACTCAGAAGCGCTGCTCTTTCCTCCCTACTCTCTTCCTCTCTATCTATCTCTGTCCTCTCTTCATCTCCATCCTTTATTTCTCTCTGAGGCGCTGTCTCTTCCTTACAGCCTCCCCTCCGTTTGATAAACTTTGGAGATTTTGTATAACAAAGCACACAAGAAACAGCAGCCACGAGAGGAGAAGGAAAAAAAAAAAAAAGGACAATCACACTGTCAAGGTGCTTTGAAGAGCAGAGCACTGCAGCAGCAGATTAATGTCCTCATAAAGCGAGGGAGCTGATTTTGATGGAGGACTTTATAGATTTTGTAGGTGGACCACCTCCTTTGGGTGATATTTCTTTTCTCTTTTGTTCTACATACTTGAGGTAAAAGAGAAAAAAAAGGGTGGGGAAATGAGAGAGTGGGAGCGAGCACAGAGGTTGACGGTGACAGTGACAATAACCAGATCAGCTGCACAGTCAGTCATGTATATGAGAATCTCCGCCTTGTGGGAGAGTGGCATAGTGTTTCAGTGATTATTACCTCTCAGGAACAAAGATAGTACGTATCGCCTGTAGGCTTGTCCTGCTAACACACACACACACACTCTGTCTCTCACACACACACAGTCAGAGTTTGCAAACAGCGGAAAACTGACACTGATACTGCACCATTTAGAGGCAATTGTCCAAAAGTGATTGGCCCCTTTCGAACAACGCCTCACTAGTTACTGTGGAAATAGAGTCAAAAAGAAAAAAAATGGCGTCGGCTATTTACGTGGGCAGGTAATGAAATGATAACGACCCGCAGATGGAGCGGTTGTCAAGGAGTCATTGACCTTGATTCCTCCCAGAGTTCCTTTCTGTTCCGTCTGCTCGGCGTTGATAAGAGCAAACAGGAGGATGTGCAGCATCAGAAAAAAAGATCTGGGATCACTTTTGTCTCACTAAACATGTAGAAATGTAACATGGATGTGAAATATTTCAGATTTTCTTTACCCGCCCCCGGCTCAGTGTGTATCCGTGTTTGATGATAGCAAACAAAAAGTGAGGGTCTGTCCTCGACTGGTGAGTAAAGACTACTGGAGTGATAACTCAGACGGTGTTTGCTCTTTATAAAATCAAAAGCAAACAGCAGCCCTTCCCGAACATTAACTATATGTGATTGCATATTTGTCTGGAGGGCAAATGGAAAGTCTGTGGAATACAAAAGCTTTATGCTATATATTCCCCCCCCCCCCCCCCCCCCCCGTTTTTTTGTGGAGACCTTTTGATGAAATTCAATTTGATTTGACCCAAACTGCAGTAAAAAGAGAGGCTTGATGGAGGAGATATGAGCCTGAGCCACGCAAGCCAGGGGTAAGGAGACCTCCCTCTGGGCCCGGCAGCCCAATCCAGTTTATTGATTTTCTGTCCTCTCCTTCAACATCTGGAATGCACCATACCCAATAGATTATGACAAACGTGCTCGCCAGAGACCAACGATCCTCTAATTGAACTTGATGGAGTACAGTTGGGGATCAAAGGTTGGGAAAATTCAGTGACATAGCAGGTTTCTCTACTCCCACCGAAAGACACTTCTTCAAAGTCTATAAAACACACTGAGGTCTCGGGGAAAAAAAGGCGTGTCCTCCGTCCAACCGTCTCCCCGCTCTTGTCTTCTCCGTGGCCGTGGACAGCCAGACTTTCACCGCATCGCTGAGCACAATGGAGTCAGTGCTTTACAATAACAACCTCCTGCCAAAAGCACAAAAAAACAAGGCAGGAGAAAAGCTCAGTGCTCTATTTTGATGAAAGTAACAAGCACAGCTTGTTGTAAATAGGCTTTCTGAAGCCTGAGGCAGCTTTTCTCCCCAGGGGACGTGCTTTCTGCATCTCTCCCAGGGTTGCTGTCGCCAAAAGGTTCTCTCTGTGAGGGAAAAAGGAGGCACAAACAAGAAGTTGCTTCAGCTCTTCTGGCAAGAGGAAATCATCCCTCAGTAGGGCACACTAGCTGGGATTTACCATCCATTCAGATTAGGAGGAAGATGTTGGGGTTACACTACACGACTGTGTGCGGACCTTTTGCTAGCTGCATTGTTAGGATTACAGTCCAGGTGCACGCGGAGACACATTGTTAGCTGAGTGTGTCGAGGTGTTGAGCTGCTGAGGAAAGCGGTAGCGCCCTGTCTGCCTGTGAGCTCTCCCTCCTGATCCCTGATAACTCGGATGTGTGCTTATTCAAATGGGTTTTGCTTCGGGCACCCTCTTGCAAATCAGGTACCATCCGCACTGGCATTGTCACACAAATTAGAAACGGATGTTTTGGGCAGAGCAGAGGTTCAGAGTCTGTGGACATAGTTAGCCCTGGTTTCTTTGACGTGTTAGCGCCTCTCTCCACACCTCCGCAGGAAGCTCCACCGCGGGACCGGCTCCTTTTCTCACCTCTTTCTCCTTTTAAGAGGGAAAAGGGATGTAAAAAGATGATTGTCTCCAACCTGCCACCCACATTTGAGAGTCAGTTTTTTTTTCTTTTAATAAATCTCCTCAAACCTCTCTCTTCAGTTACCTTTCTCCCCAATGCCTATAAGCCCCTCTGATCCTTTCCAATAATAATGGCATTGCCAGCCAATCTCTCTGAAAATGGGTTCAGCGCATACCTAATCCCATTTAATTACTTAGACACACAGGGCTCAGGACACACTCCTCAGGCAGCGCCCCCCTCCCTCTGTAAGCATGCCCTGTTTGCACCCCATCCACCTCTTCTCATGAATTATGGATCCCTGGCTGCAAGGCGAGGGGTGATCATTCCGCCTGCTCTGTCATAAGGCTCAGGGAGAGCCTTAGCTCAGTGTAAATATGGTGCCTGTCTGGGGTTGAGGTGCCCTATTGTGCATGGTATTAAAAGCTCACCACTCTCCCTCTCAGTCCCTCCATCGCTGCAGCGCTCGCAGCAGGGGGCAGGGGTAATCGCACAGGCCTTCCAGCACTTCGCTCAACTGCCGGGCTCACGCTGACCAGTATTATGGCTGACAGTCATCATACCTGAGAGGTGGGGAGAAATGAAAAGGAGATGGAAGCTGAAAACTGGAGAAATGGGCTGAATCAGCCCGGTTTTACTGTTGAATTGTCAGCACAAAACGCCGGGTTTACACAGCGAGAAAACATCAACACTTTCTGTGCGATCGAATGTCAAAGTCCGCCCGACCCTGTGCTCCGGATGATGTAATGGTGATACGACTTGAACAGACAGTCCCTGAATGATAAGGGGTTTTGAACGCCTTGCTTTTTTTTTTTTGTTAACAGGGATATCTGTATGCTGTCTGAGCACTGTGAGCTGCTGCTGCTGTTGCCACAACGTTAGCAGCGGAGTAGAGCGGAGCAGCACACTGGATAAATCACTTTGTCCACTCTTCATGTGCTCAGCTGACAGGATCAGACCTCCTTTACAGCCGCTATCACACGCCTCAACCGCACGCACTGCCGGGGATGATATACCATTCTCTCGTGTCACTACCTGGTTCGGACACGTGATGACATGTTTATTGAAAAACCGTCTACGAGAGCCTTCATCGGGGTCGTATACAACCACCAAAACGGCTAAATAAAGCACAAGACGGCCACCTAAGGACTCGGTAATTGGCAATGTCACAGTTCTCCCCTTGCCCTAGGAAAAGAAAAGAAAGATGATGTCTGTGTCAGCTCTGAGATGGTTCGATGCTGTCTGTCAGGGCCCTGAGCACATTTCCCTGAGCTTGATACAGACAGGGCTTGTCTCGCTGCCCTCAGCAGCAGACAGTCGTCTCATCTTTATCTCTCCAGATTTCTACCTAATCTGTTTCTCTCCCCTTGGCCTCTCTTCATGAATCTGTCATAAATCATTTTTGGATTCTGGCCCCGTTTGCACAGACGGTTTCATAAAGGGAAAGGAATGGGCATCAGATATCCAGACTAAATAGCGATCAAATTACACGGGATATGAAATGCTGTAGTTTGGAATCCATTATACTACTCAATAAGAGTCTTCTCACTGTGATATGTCAGCGCTGGCCCTGAAGGGACAAAAGCACAGATGGTACTGTATATGTGCAATATGCATATGACTGAACAGTCTAATAACTATGGCTGACAGCTGAGTGAGCAACATGCAAGCTCAGTGCACACAACTTGTTAAAAATAAAAGCCTGCCTCTATAAGTGTCTCACCATATGTACATTCAAATTTGCCAGACTGATGCATATTTTTTTTTTTTTAAATATCGCACAAAGAAGCTCACAAACACAACAAAACCTTCAAAATGAGTTCACGGTTTGCTTTCAAGCCGCCCACACCAGGTGCTCCTCTCCGTAAACGAGGGTTCATGTTATGCTTCGCCTTTTCCGCTGGTTGCATTGATTCTGCAGGTTAATTACAATGTTTTTTTTGTTTTTTTTTGTTGCTTTATTTTTTTTGTGTGTGTGTGTCATTTCAAGGTTTACATGAAAACAAACTAATTACGTTCAATAACAAAAACTAAAGTGATGATCGCACTTAATGGACCGGACCTATCTTCTTTCCATCTGTTTAAAAACACTGCCGTTTTTTTTTTTTTTTTTTTTTTTTGGGTAAAGGGCTCTTCATTTTCACAAGCATCATTGAAAAATCCCGTCGCCACGGCAACGGCAGACTCATTACATTTAATCCACTAATTGCTAACTAGCTCCACAATTGGCTGTAATTGCTTCGGGGACACGGTTAACCCCTTGGTTGGTATGCAGAGCGAGGCTGCTCCCGCCGGGGCGTCAGACAAAAAAAAAAAAAAGAAAAAGGCCAGAAATGAAAGATGGTGCTGTTGGAAACTCCGCCTACAAAAATTATTTTTTAAAAAATCCAACAGCCATCCCCACCCCGACGCACAGACCGTAAGAAATAAGAAAAAAAGTCAGTGCACGCTCTCCGTCCTCCTCATCCAAGCATTCCTAAATCTCCTAGCGCAATATTAATTAATGGGGATGGTTGCCATGGTGATTGATCACCATATTCTCTGTCAGCAGTACTTAGTCAAATGGGCCCTAATGTTTGTTTGTTAATGGAGCAGTAAACAATACTGCTGGAAGTCTTTTATTACCTCCTCAGCAGCTCCGCGAGCACCTGGGCCATTCAGCCGCACACTGTACGCCCAACATCAAATGAAAGAGAGGAAAATCTACTCGCTCTGATAAATTGCAATTCTTTCGGCGCCCACGGTCGGTGAGATTGAGCAACAGAGACGGAAAGAGACCCTACATGACGGTATTGTAATATATTGAAGCCATTACAGGCTACAAAAATACCGGCTACGTGTAATGACTTGAAAAAAAAAAAAAAAGCGGGCTGCATTATAAAGGACGTCGGAGTGCACTCTGCGTCTGTCAGGACGAACAAAGGCTGCTTTTATAAGATCAGTAATCTTTGTATTTATATAGGTGGTGGTGTCTTTGATGGTATCAGTGTCGTCCCTTAAAAAACGAGGCCCGTAAATGACCGTGCGATGATGAAAACATATAGGGTGTCCAGTGGTTGCAGACTGCTTTCAGGCTGGTGTGTGTGCGAGTGTGTGTGTGTGTGCGTGCGTGCTCACATGTTGGTGTCGGAGTATGTTTTAGTGTGTGTGTATGAGTCAGGGCACTGAACAAACCCGAACCCCTTTGAAGAGTGAAAGGCTCAAAGGATGGAGAGGCAATCCGAGAACTTCACAGGCGCGGAGGGGAAATTGCCTTGAACCTTGAGGTGTATGAAAGTGCAATTTGTGTCCCATCTGTTCTGCTTCCCTTCCATTAGGAGGAAGGGTGCTCTAAGGCCACCAAGGAGAAAATGCCCCTGTGAGGGTCTCTGGGTACACAGAGGCTCCGGTAGATTTAATTTACCAGACCAGTCATTCCCTTTTTCCCTCTCCGTGCTATTAGAGCTTTGAATGTTATTACCTCGCTCCTCTTTGTCATTTTTTTTTTCTTTCTTTCTCCTAAAATGAAAGAACAATGTGTTTTTGGTTTCGGGGAGAAAAAAAATTAAAACATGTACCTGACAGAAGTTGGATTCATGTGTCCGCGTGAGCCAATAAGCGATTTGGGCTGTAATATTTCCACCGTATTGACCCTCTTTTTTCCCCCCAGACGAGATGAGAACACAGGAGCAGGGAGAATGAAAATGAGAGCGAGACAACCCCGCAGCTCTATCGAGAGAAGAGTCTCTCCACCTTCACTGAATCCTGTCTCTGTCATACCACTCTGCAAAGTGGATGGATTGGCTTCCTTAACTTTTTTGCCCTTTCTTCGGAGGGATTTGCATGACAGAAGCCGGGGAGAGAAGTTTGTTGCCTGGGCAACTGATTGCCTCCATTTGCAGTTGGAGCAGAGGTGTTACCGGAGCAGTCGGAAACCATGGCACCACGGATTAGATTAGACGTATACTGTACATGTTTGTCAGGGCCGAGGTAGCAGAGTGAATTACTGGCATCCAAAAGAGCCATTATCACCAATTCGCACAAAATGGCTTTTCCCGTCAGATCAGGCTCCGGCTCGGGAGTTTAATGTTTTATTCAAGATTTGACGTGAATTATTTTTCGCAATGAAAACTGCAGTTTTAAAACACAACCAATAAACTCCAGTCAGCCCCGTCTCCTCCCTTTTTTCTTTACAAGGTGTTACTGTGAATACTTTCGAGCACTGTAAAGCTAAAACAAGCCCCGGCCTCCTTATAGCACTGGTAGCTGTTTGCTGTCCTGCTGTGCCAATCAAGTAGGTCCTATTTAAAGGATATTTAAGCTTTTTACATTCCAACAATGTTCAAACCTAGAGAAGTCCACAAGCTTAATTGATTGTAACGGTGAGTTTAATTCGACGGCCCGTCGCTATAAAACGTCTGTGAGTGCGACTAAACTCAGTGTGAATAAAACGGGAGTTCCCACTGCCAATGTTTATAAGATTGTTTTCCAACATTTGGCCCTATGTTCCCACATTTCCTTGGGATTAGTTTTACGGCTAACCGTTCCTTAACCCTTAAATTGAAGGGAAATGTAGGAACACCAGACCTAATTTTGAAAATGTCTTAGAAATGTGGGATCATTGGGCCGACCCCGAATAAAACTAAAACATAACGCTGTACGTGAACATTTGTGCCTCGGTCACATCAGCGGGGTGGATGTTTAATGGTGTCTTTGCCACCAACGAGGCGAGTTTGACCTCAGGCTCATTTGTGCACTGACTCTACATCAGCTGTAAGATGCTTCAGGTCAATCACTAACCTCAGCACTCACCAGAGACTCCGGTTCTCTCTCTTCTTCCCCTCTGTCCTCTCTGTAAAGTTATGTTACATTACTCCCTCAATTTCAGTTTTGCAGACATTACAGTTCATAAACTCACCTCAGCAGATCGCTTCTACAGTCAGGCTGAAAAACGGAAGCAATTCTTTTAACCAAGAGTTAAAAAGTCCTCTCTGAGCTCTCCTCCTGATGGTAAATGGCTCCGGATTAGACCCAACAGAACCTGGTATGACTCCTCCTGTTTGTTCCTCCAGAAGGCTCCATGGAAAAGATCCAAAATCCTCAGAGTCTGAGTGATTACAGGCCTGTAGCCTCGGCTTCGCTAAGTTGTAAAGTCGAAAGTTGATTAAAAAGGACTGGATGGTGCTGCGTTGCACCGCCATGACGCTTACAGCATCCCAGAAAGGACAAACCTAACACTGGCTCGAGACAGCGCCTTTGTGTTTTTACGTTCTCCTGCTCTGAAGGGAAGGCTGAGGCGAGGGGTATTCATTTTGTTGCAATCTGCGATCTCACCACTAGATGCCGCTAAATCCTACAACGCCTTTATCACCATTCGGCTTCATCTGCTGGTGCAGGATTTCGTTGAGGGTCGCAAAGGACTCCGCCAGACGTTTCCTGCTCTTAGCTGAGGTGATTATTTCTGATTTCAGCATTTTAATTTGACTTAATCCGCCACCTTGCTTTGTGTTTGCTCACAAACCGCTTCAATCTGCTCACCTTGCTTCTCCCTTCTGTTCTCTTCCCACCTTGCACACATTCGGTCTGCCTCGCCCTACACCTGTCTGTCTGTCTGTCTCCGTCTCTCTCTCTGCTCTTTCTACGTCAGCAGTGTTGTCATTTTTTATAAAGTTTCCAAGAAAAGACAACTCGTGCTGGATGTTTCACCTTTGATTTTGTTTTTTATCAAAACAGCAGGTGAACAGGTCAAATTTAGGTTGTTCCTTTTGTTGGCATAACATGTGGTGGCTTTAATGGACCCTTGAGTAAAAAGTACTTATTCTAATTTGATGTAGTTTAGTTGAATAACTTTAGGGTGACAGACGTGGGACTTGGAATGAGTCTAACATGTAAATCTAAGAGGACAACAAGCAATAAAAGGTATTCTGATTCTGTTTTTCGCTGCATATGTTCATAATAACTTGTGAAATCCAGCCTTTACATACTGTAAAACATCTTTTACTATTTATAGACGTGTCCGTTGCCTTTGTGATATATATTCTGCTTCGTTTATTTTGTGGTTTCGATGTTCTTTTAAACGAAATGTGAAATTTTCGGCGCATTATCCCCCTTTTTCTTCGGCAGTCAGCGAGGTCACGGGCGCAGACACCTCAACCCCTTTCCCTCACTAATATAGAGAATCCCAGCGGCACCTTTCACTGAACCGCTCGTCTCGACAAATTGATTTCCATGTGTGAAACAGCGAGTCGTCCCGGGAGACAACAGCTCCTGAAAACCCTCTTCGCACGTACATGCTGCTAATTTAGAGAAAAAGGGGACAGAAAATGAATGTGAAATCGAAATGGGGTAGCATTGCGGAGGAGAGATATTAAAAGTCGAATGGGCGGGCGGGTGCGTGTGGTTGGGCGATTAGAACCACAGTTTATATAGAGGAGAGTGCACAAAAGTCCCCGTTGCCAACTGTGAAACAAATGGCATCTAAATTGAATAATTCAGTCTGGGGGAGAAAGACGTGGGATTTGCACACAAAGACTGAGTGACAGATAGAGTGAGAGGAGAGGCAGCCAACCTTTAACAGAGCCGGAGAGAAAAGACAGTAAATGGCAAGTTAGATTAATAGATTGGCAAGGTCTCACAGAAGATGGGATAATAATTCACCGAGCGAGAGAAAAAGGCAGCTTCTTTTTTGAGGTCAGAGTTGAGCGGAGAGGAATTATGAAGATGGAAATATGAATATTGAATAATGCAGTCGAGATCCTTCCATGAAACCGAAAAAAAAAAAAAAAGAAAAGGGATTAAGAGTGGTAGGAAGAGTCAAAGGTGAGAAGCAGTTATGGAGGGAAGAGATAGAAATGAGTCAGGTGGGTGGAGAAGAAAGAAGAATAAGTGAGGGGAAGTGAAGCGTAGTGGAGACAGAACAGCTGGAGGAAGGAGAGGAGAGTGTGCGGTGCAGGACAGAGGTCGAGGTGTTATTATAATCCACATCCAGCATTCACTGTCTGGTTTGAGTGCTCACCTCTTGTCTGGCGCGCTCTTTAACCAGCGGCTGACGTGCAGACGCCGAGCGGCAAACAGACATGTAAATGAACACCTGGATTTTCCGAGAGGTAGATGTTTCGTATCCAGTTTCTTTGGAGGGTAATTCTTGCCTGAGCAAATACAAATCAATCCAAAAGTCGTTTCCGTCACTGTGAAATGGGAAATGGACTATTTAATTTTTTTTTTAACAAAGCAACCTCTCGCTCCGGCTAATTGCATGCAGCTTATTTCGGCTGGTTTCTCTTCCCATGTGAGGCGACTGCCAGTTTCTATTCTGCTCCGGCTCTCGTTTTTCTTTTTTAAAACCTTTTTTTTTTTTTCTATGTTCTCATTTATTCTTTGTGCTTCGTGTTAAGATGTCCTGCTGGGATTGTTAAACAGCTTTCAACACAGACTTCTAACCTGCCCTCTCAGTCATGGTCATATCCAAACACTTAATTTTTCTACCAGGTCTTTGTTCTCGTTTGTGTTATTTTTCACTGACAGTATGAACATTTGTGTTTGTGAAGCAGCTGCTTAACGCGGTTTCACCGCAACTTTAACGCTTAAAATCATAATTTTTTATTTTACCAATGAATCATGTGACTGCTCATATGTGAAAGAGGTTCATTGTAACGATGAACACACAGGTTATTATCACAGGACTCTTTCCACCCAGAACAGTTCGTGCGCCGCCTGACTGTATTTACTTAGTTTTTCCGACACTGTTCTAGCAATCAGCATCAAGTGCCGCGCATAATTTGATTCAGGAGAACCTTAAGTGTCATTCTGGCTCATTTAAAGTCTCAATTTTGCATTTGCTTAGTCTGAAAAATGGATGATTCATCAAATTGTGTGGTCTCTTTTACTGTGAACTTTTTTTTTTATTTTGAAAATATGTACTTGGCCACCTATTTACCACACAGAGGAAGAAACCGTGTGGAGCTCCTTAACGGATCATACGGCAGAACTTGATGCTGCTATCTTGTTCACTACGGAGCCCCTGATGCCCAAACAGGACCCGTGTGAAACCACCAGCATATCGATGGATTAGCAGGTCAAAACACATTTTAAAACAACAAGCTTTTTTTTAGCGTCTGGAGTCCGTCTGTGTTTTTTAGGTTGAAGCTCAGTGATTTAATTTGCTAGTCTGCGACTTTGTACTGTTTCGGTTCGCTCTCACAGCTCTCAGAACGCCGTGTTAGTGCTGTAACCGCCCTCCTGCTACCTGCCCAGCATCAATCTGGAGAAGAAAGTGGAGGATTTAGCTGCTAAAGTGACATTTCACCCAGGAGGACGTGACCAAAACTGAGCTACAAGAGAGTAAATGGTGGACAGAAGCAAGTAGCTTGCTAGCAGGTTTGACATATGACCTTAAAACTTTATACGTCAGTGTTAAGTTTACGGCTTCTAGAGGAGATCGGCTATTTCTGTGTGTGTGTGTGTGTGTATTGTGTGTATTTATTGTAGTTATTTGTGATATCTCTGGGTCATTAAAACCATTTTGATGAGCGACTGCTGAGGATGGATTGAGGAGTCTTAAAGCCTGAGGAAATAAGTTGCTCTAGTTGACCCTTCCAATACAGTTATCAAGCTTACATAGGCACAAATAGATGTACCACTTCTTTGCTATGCATCATGAAAAATGGCTGCATGTACCAGTCAGATCGAGATCTTTAGACACATGACAGCGTTGTTTCGATCTGCTTTTGTTCTGCCAACATCAGCAACTAATTAAAGCTCCTTGTCGCTGCTTTAAGTTCAATATACATCATCCTTTCTTAAGTTAATAGAATACATGAAAGCTCAAAATAACAAGCAGGGTAAACTTCACATCATCATGTTTTTTAGCCACCTGTACTAAAAACTTAAATCAGTTTATAGCATCAACGTCTTTGTAATAATTTTGGCTTCACTATTCAGTCGCATCAAGGGCGATTTGTACGGAGTTAAGTAATTGGACCAGGAATCCAACGAGACAGTTTCAGTGTGGTGATTGCTTCCAGGAGACGGCGGTGCTTGAGTGTTGTGGAGAGGTTGTCTCTAATGTGATTAGCTGTCTGTTTCAAATTAAACACAAGCCAATAATGAAACCAGGGACAAAGTATCTCATTGTCCTTAGCATCCCTACAGATATCCTCACTTCTCTGTTTCTTTCTTTGCTTTGACAGCTTTTGTTCCGCCTTTCATTTCCAGCCCTTGTCCTTTCAAGAGACAGACAGTAGAGGCGAGGTGAATGTGTGCGTCTGTGTGTGTGTGTGTGTGTGTGTGATTGTGTATATGTGTGTGTGTTTTGGGGGGGTGCAGGCTGGGTGAAAGGAGGGAGCACTCAAATCCCAGTGGCTCTGGGGAGCTGTCAGAACTGATAGTGCTCTATCACTTGCGAACGGAGGTGCAAAATTGGGCAGAGCTGAGCACTGCGCAAAGCAGAGGATGATGGTCCCTCTGTCCACTGGAGCCTGACTGACTGAGATGGAGAGACATGGAAAGTGTTCAACCAGCTGCCGCACAACTTGAAATGAACAAGCCTGAGCAATTCACAATGCAACACGAGGAATTCAGAATACAGCAACTGGCAACAACAACAAAAAAAACCCACTGGATATTTAAATGTTTGCTCCACAATGTAAAAGTCTGACTTTAGATCAGGCTGTTGTTTCTCATCTTTTCATTACTTGAACCCATTAAAGTAAAACTTCGACTTTTTGTGAGACACTTACTCGTTTTTCTTTTTTTTAGAGTTAGATGAGAAGATCGATACCGCTCTCACATCTGTAGGGTAATCAGTAGACGGAGATGGTTAGCTTAGTATTAAGAGTGGAAGCGGCTCAACAAATCCACCTGCCTGCACTCAGGGCGCTCTCACACTTGGCCCAGTTGCTCGGTACCGGGCCAAAGCACAACTGTTCCCGCAACCGGGTCTGAGCATCGTTACCTCTTATACATACGCCATCATGTCGTAGCACAGAGAACATGACTTTTACTGACTTATTTGTGGCTTTTGTGGCTTATTTTGTGTTTCTCACATTACTGGATTTCTTGAATTATGCAATGTGGCATAATACACGTGATTACACTTCATGTCCATGGCGTGCACCGTGCTCGTGCATGAGCAACCATACCCGAAGCGCACATCATCCAACCGTGCCAGGACCGTGCTTGAGCGCTGAAATGGACCAAGTGCGCCCTAAAAGTTTACCAATCAACATGATATATCCTTGAGCTGTGCAACAAAATGTAACCAGGAAGACGTTTCCGGAACTTGAGGGAGGGATTCTGTAGGGATTTAACAAACAAAATACGATATGTT
The DNA here is from genome assembly GCA_963678695.2 of Diplodus puntazzo. Classification (NCBI taxonomy): domain Eukaryota; kingdom Metazoa; phylum Chordata; class Actinopteri; order Spariformes; family Sparidae; genus Diplodus; species Diplodus puntazzo. The sequence goes on along the minus strand of OZ023159.1, from coordinate 31,915,801 downwards.
AATTAGTGTGCATTTGAGTTGCTGGCAGGCAGATTTTTGTCCTCTTTTGAACAGACCCAGGCGAGCCGCCTCCCCGTCTCCAGCTTTTTTTTAATGCTATGCTAAGCTAGCTGCCTCCCTGCTCCAGTTTCATATTCAGCAGCAAGACATGAGAGTGCCGCGGATCTTCTCTTCTTACTCGTGGCAAGTAAGCGTATCAGTGTAATTCCCTCAATGTGAAACAATTCATGGTAATTCAGTCATTAAGAGCTTTGTTGTGATGCATCGGCATCAACAAACTGTGCAGTGTGTACTTCAGTATCTACGGTCTTCATAGTACAGGCCACAACACTTCCATCATCACATTTTATAAAACAAAAGCATCTTAAATAGGTTGGTTGGCAACCAATCAGGTCACTCTACAGACTGACATCTCTCAAATACCATGAATTAGGGATGCTATATCTTTAAATGACAGTCAGCTGTCCTAACAATTGAGTATAAAATGTAATATCATACTAAATAAAAAGGTTTCAGCTGACTTGTGTGTTCGATTATGGAGCTCCCGTCTGTCGGAATTCAACAGCTGGCCTGACAAAATCAACCCATATTTAATAATAATATCAGTCGGAATCCATTTTTGTAATTCTAGAATGACAAATTACTTTCTCATACCAGTATTCTGTGTTTTTGGTTGATCGTTAACATCCCTGCTATGGAGTCACATCTGGACCAATGAGGTGACGTTAGCGTTGCATCAAACGGAGGAGAAGAACATCTGTAGTTAGTCTGCAGTCCGACCTGACCGGTGATCAGACAACTTATTTAAGATCTCTTCTTTTGTTTTGTAAAATATCCTCATAATATTTGTATTAGATAATACATATTCTCTGGTTTTGTTGATCCTTGGTCTTCACCTGTGCAAACGTTTTGCTCTGTGGTTATGTGGAACTTTAAATGAAGAGCTCGAAGCACTGAAACAAGCTGCTGGGTCGACGTCAAAATCAAGAATCATCTTCCATAACAGTCGTGAACTCACACGTCAGCAGATTCGTCTTCATGGCAGCCGACTCTGTTCATTGATGACCTTTTTGGTGCAGTTGAAAATCTTGGACCGGACCTTCAGTTGGATTTGTTTTTCCATTCACAACTTGTTTTTTATCTTTTTCCAGCTGTGAGCGGCTCCTCTAGATGTGTTGTCATTCCACTGTGGGATGAAGGCGTCCTTCAACACCACACTCCAACGAAATCAAGTTATTCAATAGTTTTTTTGGGTGGACTTACTTTTGTCACCGCTCCAGAATAAACACACGACACACTTGAAACCTGCTCAGAATAATGTCGTATGAAACGAGGACACAGCGAAGGACTTGTTTTAAACTCGATGTCACGCTGTCGTATGGTTTTGGCATAAACTTTTTGTTTTTTGTCTAATTCTGTGACTTTGAAATGTTCTGCGTGTGATTTAGCTGCTTTCTCGAGTCATTAAATTGAAATCCTAACAAACAAAGTGTGTTCAGCGAGCCCTCACCTGTCACAGACACCAGTGCTGAGCTGACCGGGCTTTGTATAAAGAGAGGGGAGGTAACAATATGTGGAGCCCTCAGACGACAGCGAGGATGGCGGACCTGCCTTCACCAGCTGCCGTTAAAAGGGAAAAGCAACACAATGCGAGTGGCTTCTTTGACGGACAGCAGCATCGATTACGCTTGCTACTTTAAAGGGTAAGTTCGTCCAAAAATGAAAAAAATTCAATCATTATCTACTAATCCACACGCTGATGGAAAGTCAGTGACAGCAGAGGAGCAGTGCAGCAGCAACAATGGAAGGAGACGGGGACTCGTTTTTAAGCGCGCAACAAAAAAACAACCCAGAAAAAAAACATAAATTGATTTGAAAAGACGTTATAATCACACTTTACAAGCCGAATTCTTCACTGCAGCTGCTGAATGTGTTAGTGTGCACCGTCTCTGCAGTAGTGTAGATGAACAAGCCACACCAGGGCCTAAATAGTCTTCACAAATTTTTGGATTGGGATCTTTTTTTACAATGAAACAGTTGTTTTTTATGTTTAAGTAAGAGAATGCTGCAACGCTTTTTTGCTGTGAAGCAAACAGAAATGTTTTGTGGACGACGAAGCTTCACCTGCGGGTGAGTGGATAACGACTTTTGAATGAATTTTGACCTTTTTTAATGAACTTTTTCCTTTGATATTTGGTACTTCAGGTTTGGTAGGATGGTGATGTTTTTTCCATTTTTATTATCATGATGCAAACTTTTGACCTTTTCCTTATATATCGTTCATATCCAGCACATTTACAAATAAAGTATGTGCATAATGGTGTTGACAAACTCTAGACAAAGGTGTTAAAATGTTTTATTTTCTTACAGGAGAGGTGTCGCCTCCCGTGTGTCTTCAATGCTGCTGTGAAATGTAAATTCTGACAAAGTGAGCATGTTTTGCCTGAAATGCGTTTTATATCAGAAACATAGAAATCAATTTACCTCGTTTCCCTTTCTGCTTTTCACACCCTTGTGGTCGAGTGCGCTGCAAAAAAAAGCGAAACAGTCACCACCCAAAAGCGCGCTGATCCCAAACATTAAGGAGCGCCACCACAGAACCTCAACTCATCCTGTGTGCAAACAGTTTCCTGTGTGTGTCTCGAGGCTCCGCGGTTGTGTATCATGAAGACATCGCTGACTGGTCACACAGGAAACCAGATGGTTTTGAGAGGTTGAACCAAAACACTGTTCAAGAAAAACAGCCTTCTAAGACATAAACATGTGACGATCCCCGTGTCACGTCAAGTCAGCTTCACTTTCAACCGCTGCCTTGAGTGCAAAACAAGGTTACAAAGCACTTCACAGAGAATCGCTCTCCGCCCGGAGACACGCCGTCCGTCTTAAACAGAAACAGACTTTTTGTCAAGTCAAACAATTTGTATTGCACCTTTAAAACAAACCGATGAGAAGTATACGGAGCAAACTTTGAGGGAAATTGATTGAAACACCACTCTTTGCACCCAGCGAGGCCACTGGAAAAAATGTGTCTTATTGGTATTTCTGACCCACCAACCAAACAACGTTTCTGAGGGGTTGCTCCACAAGCACGAGGCTGCAATAGCAAACACATAGTTCTCCTGTAGTTTCAGTGCGGACGTGATACTGCCAACAGCCGGCGAGGAGACAGAGGGATGTTGTAAAAATACCAAAGTTCAGGAGTAACACGTCTTCGTCTGGGTCTGTGTGGGTGCTGTGGCCTCTGATCTCTGTCCTGGCTTCCCCTCGACTCGACAACATTTGGCTGTCAGTGCAAAGTCTCCGGGGAGACATCTATTTGCCAATTGCTGAGACTTAAGATATTGCAAAAGATGCATGTCTTGTCAAGCACTTGCAACAGCGGGAATTGATATATGCTTACTCATACAGTCTTATTGGAGCCAGCAGCCCTTTTGACTTCAGCTGAAGTCGGCCTCCTGCGGTGCTTCTAAGTGCTGAAATAAGGGTCAGCAGCGTTATATTCGTTTAAGATGTTGATACTGTCAACAGGACGGACAAGTCTTGTTTCTAACTGGTGTCTCGATGGTTTTAGCTGCAGGCCGTCTGCTCTCTCGCTCGGCTCTCTGCTTTCATCTGAATCTCTTCTTCGCTCCTGTCAAAGACATTTAACGCAACACTGTGGAGACTCAACCCCGCAGAGCGGCGGTGTCACCCTCGCAACATTATCCCTGCTTATCAAGCCTTCCGTCTACCGCCTTCGTCTGTTTGATACTTTCGTGCCCTCTCTCCTTCTTTTTCCCCCTTCTCTCCAGTCTGCTCTTCCTCCCCTGCCACGTCCGACTGCCTCCCCCCCCCTCCCCACCGATCTCATCCTCCACCTCTGTGTCCTCTAACCACTTGACACCTTTTCAGATTCATCCCCATCAGTTGGCAGACAGCGTGCATTTCAACCCGCGGGGCACAATGCAGCGATCCACGAGGAATCAATGGCGGATAAATCAATGCTATCTCTTTTTTCCATGCCTCTGCTGCCATCGATTTTCTTTTTTTTTTTCCTGTTACTTTGCTGTTTGTGGAGACTTGAACTTTGCTCAATTAAACTGAGTTCACTTTCAGGAACAAATTGTAGCAGTGTAAGGCTTTCAGCTCGGGAGACAGACACTAATGTTAGCTCTGGACGGGGCGTACAAGAGCTTTATTTATGAGATGCCCCGTTCGAACAGGAGCTGCGGTGGTTTTTACTGAAGCCGAACCTGGATTTATTGGTATTGTGAACCCTCTTTCAGATGAGGCACGCTGAAGGCTTTTCCTTGATAGTGAGGTCTTTCATTTTGAACTGCGGCTAATACCTAAAACAGAGACAAAGCAAAATACCCTTTGATCATATTTACCAAGAACGAAGGAGCCCCAATTAGCATGTGAATAACCCTTCGCTTTGGTGTCTCAGTGAAGCGCTCATAGGTTGCTTTTGGCAGGGAGATATTTAATGTGATTTCATATCCAATCTCCAGGCTTTAAGATCCTGTCACTGGGAGTGATTTCTGGGAAATGCACAGACTCAGACGCATCATTTTGAAAACTGCATTTAATATAGCCCACAGAAAATTATCCACTGTGATATTTCGCTAGTCTCCCCCCATAAATAATTCATTGTTTTTATGTGCCCTCATGCTGCCTTGGGGATTGGAACAGCTGAGTGTTTTCACAACGTATTTGTGTCCAATCTTCTGCGTATTGGGCGCACTCTAATCAAACCACAGTAAACATGCCTTGAATGTTTGTTGAGTCATCTGCTTATCAGCTAATCAAATGGCTTATTTGCCTGCCTGCCTGCCTGCCTGCCTCACTGGAGCACAACACAGCTCTGGTTGAATATTTTTCAATTAATTGTTCATCTGTTTGATTGACTGTGCAGCCACACGGGCGTAGGTGATATGATTGAACTCCACAGGCTTTAATGTATGCACTATAGGTCCGCCGCAGCGCTGAGGGGGAGATGTGATTGCGGTTGAATACATTTAAGGGATTGTGAGCCGCTGTGGCAAACTTCACCTTCCACAGGCATTTTTTTTCCCCCTTCTATTATGATATCATGTCGCTGTACGACCACATAAAAGACCCCATGTGTGCACACACTATGCACCTATTTTTTTTATTTTGGTCTGTGAAAGAAACTAGCATGAAAGTGCAAGTCATAGAGAGAATTTCAAAGGCAGAAGCCAGGACAGCGACATGGAGCTGCCAGGGATTGGTGAGCAATCAGATAGGGCAGAATTGATGACCTGGCTCAGGATGGATTTCTTGGAGCGGGCTGCCAGACCGAGGTAATACTTTCAGGCTCTTATCAGCACTGGCATAAGCTGAGTGCTGCATCACCCACTTCCCAGCGTCAGCTTATTATGAGAGTCCATGATGTGTGATTGCTTGTACCGCCTTTGTGTGTCCCGAGGTCTGCGTGCACCGGACACAGTTGGCACGAAGAAGAAGAAGAAGAATGCTAAAAGGGCGTGTGTCACAGCAAACCCTCCACTTCCCGTCTGCTGTCATGACGTGAAGAAGAAAAAAAAAAATATGTGTTTTGTTTGCTGTGAGTCATGTCGGCTGGAAAGTATCCTGCAAAGTTAAGCAGACAGTCACACGCATGTAGGGTAGTTTAACATTTTAAAGGTAGAAGGATTTAAAGTGAGTTGATGCATGAGATTATCAGCGTTCAGAGATATTTTAAGTAGATGTAGATCAATTAAAGGATAAGTGCAGCAAAAAATGAAAGTTCATTCATTATGTTTTCGTCCCCAATTGGATGGAAAAGTCAGTTTTTTGTATTTCCGGAGCTTCGCAGCAAAACAGCAGGAGCTAAAAAATCAGTAAACAAACATGAAATGACTCCGTACAGGTCGTCTAACATAACTGAAGTTGTTAGAGATCCAAAATATGTATTTGAGAAGAGGGTGCAGTCGAGCTTGTGCGCCCACTTCAGACGAGCTAACGCTTCTAGCTTTGCAGCTACAGTGAAGCTTAAAAAGACGGTGTGAATATTGTCAGTTTGGGATCTCTGGGCTTCTGGAGACTTGGATCACACCGATTTTTCTGTTTTAAAACAAGTCCCCGTCTACTTTAACGGTTTAAGAGAACGCTGCGACGCTGTGAAGCTCTGAAAGTGTGTTGTTGACTCTGAATCGTCTCTGACTCCGATAATAACAACTGATTTTTATATTTTTTTTATTTTCTGGTGTGAATGTTCCTTTAATAAATCTGCCTTCATAAACTTTTTTTTGGTCTCTGGGTGAAACTTCTCATATCGCAATCTATCTGTGCGCAGTGTATTCGTCCTATAGGAGTTTCAAACCAATTAAGTTAAATGGCGTTTTACAGTCAACAATTCATAAGCAGTAGATTGATTCTGCATGCTAATCACAGCTAATTGTGTTCTGGTTGCATAATAACGCGTTATGCGTCCCTGTGGAGCAGCCACGGAGCACCATTCCCCGCAGCTTGACGTGAATCACTGTTGTGTTGATGTTTTTTGCTCAAGGGCACGTCTGCAGAGCAAGACGCCTGCAGGTTCGAGCCCGGTGTTCCTGTTCACAGGAGGGGGCGCCTTCAACCTTTAACTGGCTGCTGATAAGAATCAAAGAGTGATTAAAGATCTCAATCTGCTTAGATCACACATTTCTTTTCTTATTCCGCGAATAAACAACGTGGTTTCAGACGCTTGGACGCCGAGCATCTCTATGGTAACAGTCCTCAATTACCGATGATTGGCCAACCCGTGGGAATGTTTCTATTCCCTCAGTGCAGTGATTGGTCGGTGGGCGGTCTGTGCAGCCTGACAGTCTGCAGCGTTCCGGGTTATTGTCAGTCTCGGCAGCTCGGCACAAGGGCAGGACCGCATCCCGGAGCCGCCTGAAGCTGCGAGCTCTTTATTCACACGTAACCGCTTCTGATCTGGTTAAAAGACCAAAGAGAGCATCGCGGAGCATCGCCACCGAGCTCACTGCACAGCCTCAGCGGGAAATCTGAGTCTGAATCGGGAGGCGAGACATCCGAGAGAGGCTGCCGACACCGCGGAGAAAGTGACGGACGGAGCAGAGCCGATCGCCGGGATATTACACCGCGTCAGTTTAGGATATTTCAGGCAGCTGCTTCGGCCCAGCCTTGATTTCTTTCAGGGTATCTTCACACAATATTGCCTAGATAATATCACAAACATCTGCATGATTTAATTTGCCTAAGGTCGTCCGCAGTGAGCAGGCGGACCACTTTAAACCCATGCGTAACAGCGGTGGATTTTGGAATACTGCGTAGCAGTTCAACCATCCAGTCCTTCGACGCACAGGTCTGTTATTTGGAGCTACATACAAGCGAGAAGAAGAGCAGCCAGGACCTTTTTACTGTGTTCCGGAGGCTAAACGCTGAGAACCCGAGGCGCGCTTGGTGCGCAATCCTTCCGAGGACGCTCCTAAAATTGCCGACCTGCGCTTTTGCCCTCGACAAAAATTGGCAGCCGAGTCGAGAAAAAAAAGGCAAAGCTTATTAACTTTGCATGCTAGGGGCTATAGTGTGGAATCTAATTCGCAGGGTTACCGGTTGTATTTGCATACCGTCGGAAGAAGAAGAGGATAAACTTAATCAACATTTGACATCGACAAAGCGGCGGCTGGATTTTGGAGCACAGAATGAATCCTTTTTAATTTCGGAGCACAGAAGTGTGAAGCAGATTGCTCAGTGAATGCTACGATCTGCATGGAGCTCTAGTCTGCACTACGGAGCAATTTATGGTAAATATCTTTTTTTTATTATTCTAAATATTCTCCTGTTCGGATGCAGGATGGTTCGGGTCGGTGTTGGTATAACCATTAACGCAGATTCTGTGCGAATCCTCCTCGGAGGGTAAAAACAGAGAAAACAGCTGAAAATAACGAATGTTTGTTAAAAATGTTCCCTTTTCCCAGGATGCTGCTCTCTCTCTCTCTCTAAAAAAAAAAAAACCTGTTTCGTTTCCTTGGCGTGACCCACAATAATAAAAAAAAAGGAAGTGTTGTAAAAACGGACTTGTTAGAGAGCCCGGATGGCTCCAGGAACCGCTTTGATGTGTCATATTGGTCTTTTCAAGTATGGCTGGCAATTAAGTGTATTGTCGAGGGGCATCGCTCCGCAGGCAGGAATAGTGTGGCACTAGAGGAGTTGCGGCTCAGAGCAAAAGGTGCGAATTTTTTTCATCTGCACGCCCCCCGTGCGTCACTGCGTGTGGGGAGGGCGACTACAGTGTCTGCTGCAATTAGTGATTTTTCACCCTGGAGTGATAATGACATACAATCTCCTTTTTTATTGCGCGCCTGCATATTGTGACAGGCTTTTATCAAGGAGCTCATAAAATTCATGGAAGAATGTGGCTGTAAAACTTTTTCACTCTGTGCTCGGCGACATGGATGATGCTCAGTGCTGCAGAGACTTCTGGAGGCAATCTGTCATTGTCCTGTGAATTCTTCAGCAGATTTGTCCCCCCCCCAGCAGCTGAGGCCTGGGATGCAAATCCATACAGTGTGATTGTGTCGAGTCTAACCGAGTTTTACCTGGGTGTGGATGCTGGCCGGTGGAGTTCAAGGCTGTTGAACTTTGAGCTTGTGGGTCACCGAGGTCGCCTTTGCAATATTTAACTCCATCGCTCAGCCTGCGCATAAATGAGCCTGCACATTATGCTGACTGCGCGCAGAGGAGGAGCTGCACACAGTATGTTTTATCATTAGACTATACAAGCATCCTCAAAATTTATCTTCCTCGCCGGCTCCAGCCGTTCTCTCTCCGGCAGCCCTTGCAGACAGGCAGCTCGCTGAATGTAATATGGGCCCCTACAGCGGGGCAGGCGCCCCCACAGTCGGGGCACCTGCCATAGAGCCTTCCTGGCTGTATTGAATAAAACATCCAGTGATGTATGAGGCAGGGGCTGCACCCGAGGGGGCAGAACTGCCTCATTTACTTCCTCCACTCTGCGCCTGTGACCTGCTGAGCAAATTGTGCTCATATTAGCTCTGCGGCTGCTCCTCACCTAAACAAATAGTCTTCCCAGCATAATGCTTGCCTTAACTCAACATGATGGTTGGACAAGGCAGGGGAGAAGGAAATGGCAGAAAAGCTGTAATATCTGGGTCACTGAATTACCTTTCAGAGTTTGTAGCTCTTGTTTTTGCCTCTTTATTTTTCTGGCTTGCTGTTAGATCTCTTTTTTTTTTTTTCTTCCTGCAACACAGGACCTTCAAGTGTCCTGCTGCAAGACTCACATTTCATCTTCTTCTGGCTTTCACAAGGTTTCCTGTTTCTTTCAGCTACCAGCTGTTGAACAAAGACCCAAAAAAATCCACAAATAATCTTGAAGAATGTGAAACGCTTTGTGGGCTGAAAGCTTGTTGTCACACCGACACTGAGAAAGCTCAGTCGCTGATGTGCAATCTGATCTGCTGCGCCGCGGAAAGTTGGAAGGTGGAAAACTTATTTTGGCTTCCAGCTTGGCTTTTTTTTTTATCAATTTGCAACTCCAGTTGCATATCAGCTTGGTTGATTGATAGCGTTTGGGTTCCTTACTGTATTCTTTGCTTATTAAAGTGCCTGCCTGAAGTGAATAAGTGAGCTCCACTCATGAATATCGTTAAAGTCGCTGAAGTTTAATTTCCTGCACTGTGTATTAATCTTTTTTAATCCCTGCATGGTTTGATTGTCTCAACACCTACCCAGAGGCAGCGAAACTCATTTTGGCACTTAAGATGACTAAAATAGTAGATACAGATGTGTGTGTGTGTGTGTGTGCATGTGTGAGACAGAGAGAGAGAGTGTGTGTGTGTGTGTGTGTGCCACTAAAGATCTACCCTCCCCTGAAGTGTTGAAGATAAGCATGTCCATTCTTGTGTGGACTGCTAATGGATGTGTTTCTTTTTTTTCTTTTTTTATTATTCACACGAATGAAACAACATTTTTAAAACAAATTTCCGTCCAATTAAAGAGAAATATGCTGCAGATGTAAATAACATTTCCTCTGCTGTCAAAGAAAAAGAAAAGATTCCCAGATTAGCCGAGATCCTAGAAGAAGCTCGAAGCCTCGTTCCTCGGAAACATCGTCGGACACTTGAAGGGAGCGTGAACGTTTTCTCTCAGAGCCGTGTCAACAGCAGCTCGTTAGGCGCCCGATCAAAGTGTTTCGTTTCAGGAAAAGTCTGCCGCGCTGTTTTTGTTTTAACACCTTCTCATGCGCAGGCAAACAGAAGAGACATGCCCTTTCTTGTACTTAACAATATTACATGATTTTATACAAACTCTGTTGTCCTGGCAGCAGCAGAGAGACGTCTCGCACGCATCAGGACGTGGAGACAGAATGTGATGAGACATAAAACAAACTGCATCTTCCCACGAATGATTGTGGGAGAAACAAACGCACCCTTCAGGCCGGTCGCTGTGAATACATAGAAGTTTGATGGGATCTAACAATACATTTACAGGCAGGACCAGCAGGGATGAGATGGTTTGGATGATTGACCCTCTGAAGTCTTATTAGACTTACAAAACCAGATGAGCAGCTCTCAGTGTCTCCTCGGTCTCCGGATGTTTCCACTGTCCAGTGTCGAGGTCAAACACAGACTGATACATCTGCCAATTCTGCAGTGATCGTTCAAAGGTGATACGTAACAGAGGCAGAATATCTTTTTAGTTTGACAGTAAACTTTATGCCCAGGCATCTTCTTCTGCTTTGCAATCTCTGAAATCGCAGTTTTCACATCATACACGCCGATACTGATCCAAACCTGATGTCAGCTGGTAGTACCAGTGCGTCGGTTCGGGTCTAGTTTGAGGTCACTGTTGACAAAAGGCTCATTCTCGAGTTTTCAAGTCAGCCATATATGATCCATCTGTGAACCGGCCTCCCTCCTGTTGTCGACCTTGTCCTGGTGAGTCTGATGACGCCAATTTACATCTAATTTCATGGATACTCGCTTAATAGTGTGATGTCCCCATATGACTCCAATTTTTACGGTGCAATGTATTAAAATTCACATCAGCTTCACGTGCAGGGCGACATCTGAAGCGGACCGCGGGCGTGTCGTTAGGAACACGCTCCCCTGCAGCGTTTCTGATGAGTGCTACATGTGAGCGACACTGTTGCTCCGCAGATGATTTCCACTCCGTCTCAAGCTTCACCTGACCACTTCCTCCCGCTCATGTGATCCGACCCTGCTGGTGGTCGGTCCGACATCAGGAGCTCTTCATCGGGGGGGAGTTATCTGCAGCCACTTAGCACATGACGGACAGCGATGATCCTCCGACCTCCTCCCCCTCTCTCCCCCCTCTCACCTCCTGTCAGACTGAATGGAAGTCACTTCTCTCTCCGGGCCCTGAGGTTAATGTATAGCCTTTTAATTTGGAGCGGTTATGGGTAGGAACTATACGGTTTATATGTGGTTAATGAGTACACGGCTATAGATGGACTGTGCAGTTTTTTGTAGTTTGCTCCGTCACCACCCCCAGCCAGAGCAGTGAGGGGAGGCGAGCTCCGTCCAGAGAGTTCTTGTGGGGAGGAAGAAGGAGAATAAAGCAAATCTGACAAGCTCTCCAACAGCGAATTTGCTCTCCTTAAAAACAATGCCGCTCTTGCCTTCCTCATGGTCACATTGATTTGTTCTGGGTGACAGTGCAGGCTGCTGTGAAATCACTCCAGCGCCATTGATCTCAAGGAGAGGAGGAGGAGAGGGAACGAGAGCCTGGCGACAGCGAGCAACATGGGAAAAATCCTCAGTGTGCCCTCCTCAACCTTAACCAGTAATAAAATGAAGGCCTTGGTTACTATCAGATCAGCCCCCTGCTGTGCTCCTCCAGCCGCTGTATCGCAGTCTAGCCGGCGCTTTGATTTGTTTTGGAGGCCCGTACATGCTGTTTGATTTGCCATTGTGCCTCGCCATGTTTCACATTATCAGCTGAACTCTTTATTGCCACTGTTTTCCATGCCAGAAGCAAGGCAGTGTTTTTTTTTTTTTTATCTCGTGCAGGCCTCTGATTAATCTCTCCCTCTATGCTGGTGTACTTTAATCTTGAATGGGAGATATCTGATTCTCCTCGGCTATTGAGGAAGATCAAACTTTAATGGAACAAGGAACCGCACATCATCCTAATCTCCATCTCCCCGCATTTTGGCTGACTGCTCTCCCTCGGGGGGGTTTGTAGCTTTCTGCAGAAGCAGGAAATACATCAGACTGATAAGGTGTTTTCTCTTCATGCTTTGGTAATTTATTCCCTGTTGACAATGGCCACCGCTTTACATCTCGGCTGTTTGATTACCTGGTCGAAAGGAGCGGCCGGTAAAAAGCAAGGAGAATTGATTGACACGTACAAATAGCTGTTCTGTATGACCGGAATGTGGGAAACTTTTTTTTTTCCCCCCCCAGCAGCTTTAATTGAGGTTTCTTCACAGTTCAATCACTCCACAGGAAAAACATGCTTCCCCTGTCTCTATTTATTGACATGTGAGAGATGTGACCTACGTCATCCGTCTATAACAGCCCGAGGAGGGAAACGTCAGCCGTATGGATGCGTGAGGGTTCAATGCATTTGATTACGCTACAGTCAATCCAGGAATTAGCTATTGACCGTTATTGTCTCCATTCAGTTCCTCCGTATCAGTGAGTAACAGCGCACATTATGCTGACCAGCATCCGGACCGTTTCCGGCGAGACGCGTATTGTTGCAAATGGATAGCACTTTACGGGGCGTCCCACCTCCAGCAGACGGCTTGTGTCTGTGACAAAAAGAGGCTATTACCCAATTCTAAGGCGGTTGCTGTAAGGTAATGAAATTTCCACTGACTGTAGAAAACAATGCTGTCTGGTCCGCATTGTAATTGCCGAAACCCACCTCGCCATTTTCCCGCCGAGTTCAGCGTGAATGCAACACGATTTAATAAAACTCTGGAGATTTTTATCATTTATTGCCAGGCGTTGGCAGCCGCGTCGGTGGGGGAAGAGTAAGCCGAGGCCTCGCAACAGATAAAACTCATTCAATTTACTCGTTGAATTTTAACCAAGCCGCGGACCATTTACAGGAGAGCCGCGCGTGTGACCCGCAGGGAGACGTTTATGTGTTTGCGTAAGGCCGATGCAGGTCGGCTATATTGCTAATATAAAGCCACCGTTTCCTTAATCTAAAAGGAGGAGTGGGCTGGAATTTCCGTCATTTTCTCCACTGTTATTATTTGTGTCAAGGAAGGGCTGAAAATCTGCGGGATATTAGGCCCTCAGGCCAAAGAGCTCCTGTGTGCCTGCCTACACACACATACAAAAACATAGGAATTGACGTGAGGACATGTATGGACACACACACACACACACGCACACTCTCAGACTCACACACACACACTCCTAGCCCTGTTTTATTACCTCCTGCCTGCTGCTGGAATTGCTTTCCTCCCTCGAGTGAGCCAGGCAAAGCCGGCTTTATTGTGTTAACCTATTTGTGTGTCAAGAGCGATTGCAGCGTTCTTTATCTCTGTTTGTATTCGGACGGGGAGACGGCAGAGAGGGAGAGAGAGAGAGAGAGTGGCGGAGGATAAGGATGGAGGAGGAGGTGGAGAGGGGGGTTTGCACAGGAGCCAGGCAAGCCACCGGAGTTAGACGGATGGCCGGTCACCTCGCTCCACTCTGGAGGATAATGACTGGTTGCTTAGCAATAACCCACCCCCCACCCACTTCCAGACTTGCATCCAGAGTAATCACTTTTTTCCTCTAAAAGATTTCGTATGTAATTATAAGCACGGAGCCGCGGCCTTTGAAATCTGCCTAATGGGTCTTTTCATTTATTTAGCAGAGTGGGTTGAGGGTGCGAGCAGCAATTGGAGTATTGGTCTTTGTGTGTGTGTGTGTGTGTGTGTGTGTGTGTGTGTGTGTGTGATTACAGTACTGCAGGTTGCAGAGTTGTTGCTGCGTGTGTGTGTTAGCATGTGTTTGTGTCTGCTCGAGCAGTTGGTGGAGTTTGACCGGGATTACGACGGGGTCAGAGCTATATTTCCTGCTAGATAGCTGCCGCCGCGCGACCTTTGACCTCCGTTTAATGCTGCAGATGCAACGTTTGCATTCAAGCAGATGCAGCGGCACAAGCGCACACATCCACATATTCACGTTTTTTTGATGGCCGACCGGAGGCTGCGAGTGCTTCTTCTTCGCGTGGGCTCTTAGTTTTATTAACATTTTTATTGAGTTGAACAAATTGCTGACCTTTTGTGGCATAATGAATAGCCCGGCCTGCTTAGGAAAAATGAGAGTTTTGGCAGATGTGACTGGCGTCAATCCAAGCTGTTTAACACATGATTTGCAGTGTGTTTATTCAGCAGGTGACAGCGTTTAATACTGCTGAGTGTTTTCCAACATTTCAATTCTCTTTTTTTCAAATCTTACTCCGCAGTCGGGACGTTAATCTATACGCTGTCTTTTTTTTCCCCCCCTTGCACTGTTTTTGTGGCAGGTCTCTATAAATTTAGGTAACTGTGTTTTTAAGTGGCAGGATAAAGATAAAATATCTGAACACGACCCCAATTCAAACCGCCTTTCATCACCAGCAGACACTAATGTTGGCACGAAGACCAGAGTGGTTTTAATGCTCAGCCAATTATCCTCTCTGCTTTTTGAAAATAGATTTTTTTTTGTCCTCCCCCACTTTTTATGAAGAAGTAAAAAAAAAAAAAAAGATTTAAAATTCCCTCTGAAGTTCATATTAAACTTTTACTTGTTTGTGATGATAAAAAAAAAAAAAAGAAAAGTGGCTCAAACAGACCTCGTGGATCCAATGAAATGTTTCGACTCGTGCCAGTTGGAGTTTCATTAGACTGTTCGTTTATGGAAAGACAAATTACAATTCACAAAAAAAAATCTTTTGTTTTTTTTTTGTTATTGGAGCTTCTTCAAATAATGTCAGCCGTGTCTGATAGTTACCCATCTGTGCTTTCTCTCCATATCCTGCTCAGTGCCGTCTTTCCTTATCCAGGCTCATGCACCATCGCTGAAACTGACAGCTATGCACGTCCTGGGAACTTACAGATAAACTAAACATACAGCGCGATCCCCCCCCCCCAACCTCCCCCTCCATCTCCATCTCCATGGCATGCTTCTGTGGCTGCGTCTATAGGAACAGCTGTCCAGCTGTCACCGCAGCCCGCCGTTCTCCAAGGCAACATCTGCAGAGACTGAGCGCACAGGGGCAGCCTGCCGCTCTCTGCTCGTCCCCGAAGACCACGGAAGTGTGTCAGGCCTTTTGGCTGCACATTACCGCTGACCGCATCAACCGTATCACTGGGTTTTGATTGAACGTTATCTGCTCCTGTGCCACTTAAATAGGTTCCGCGAGGCGTCACACTGTTATATATATATATATATATATATATATTTATATATTTATTTGTTTGTTACCAAGTTACAGCGATCTGTCTGAAGCAGAAAACAAAACATGTGGCTGTACACCCCCCCCCTAAAAAAAAAAAAAGAAGGAACACACACCACATTATCGCATCCATTAATAGTCATCTGCCTCTGCATGGATATGTGTGTGTGTGTGTGTGTGTGTGTGTGTGGTGTGTGTGTGTGTGTGTGTGTGTGTGTGTAAACAAAATCCCAGCGAGCAAGGTGCAATGGCCTGGAACTGACGAGAACCCACTGGGAGAGTCTCTCCTTGATGTAGCCTCCCTCCCCTCCCTCCCTGCCTCCCCTCGCTCCCCTCGCTCCCCCTCCTCACCATCTTTTCCTCCTGGCAGCGGAGTGACGGTGAGGTGGGCGGCGGCGGGCGGGGGGGGCACAGAGCCATGTGAGTGGGGAGCTGAACAGAGCCGCGGTCCCCTCTGTCAGCCACAAACTAGGATCAGGGAGATCGCATGGGACTCTCTCCTAGGATGAGCAAAGGGAGGAAGGGAGAAAGCAGCTGTTCGCTGTTTTTCTCTTACTTCTTCTTCACCAGCTCACTTGTGTGTGTTTTTATTTATTTCTTTATTTTTTTTTACCCTCTCTGCCGTCTTCTCTGAGGCTGTCATTAGCTTCTGTCATTTTTTCCCCTTGTCTTTAAAAGAGGAAATGCTCTGAGCGCTTGTTGTAGACGTGGATGAGATGAAGTTTGCTCTGGACGAGTATCCTCGTCATTGCTGCGCCTCGACTTGTTGTTCTAAGGGAACTTTTAGAGGACTTGATTTCTTCATCAGTCCTCTCGGTAACCGAGGGCCTCTCAGGCATACTGAGCCTCTCCCAGCAGACAGCTGCAGACTCAAACAGGCTCTGGGCGAAGTTTGATGGATCCTGTTTACTGGAGCTGAGAGAATGCCTGGGTATCTCAAATTAAGTGTCACTTAAAGCTTGTCTTTTAGTCAGCTTTCCATTTTGTTCCCCCATCTCTAGTGACAGCACTGTGCTGCCAATTGTAACAGGGATTGAGAGGAAGACATTTGGTGATTACACATTCTGTCATGATTGAGGGGTGAAGCCAGCAACTCGAGGCAAAACCAAATTCCATATGGCTGCAGTGAAATCTCTCCACCCATACTGAGTTACACTCAAACAGCCGCTGTCCTGATGACAGTGAAATCGCCTGCTCATGACTTATCGTTTTATCATTCAAATTCGCCCCATTGATGCTCGCTGCCGTGATTGACAGCCGGGCTTGAAAGCCACAGCTATCTCAATTGAGCTGCGGCAGCCAGTTGGTAACCGTGACAATGGTCTCTCCTCTTTGCCTTGTTTTCACACTTTTTTTTTCTCTGCTGTCACAGAAACCTCACTGATTGCCGCTCTGCCAAGACAGCATCCTATTAATCTTTTAAATAAGGGCCGCGGCCCAGCAGTATTGTTTGCAGAAAAACCGAGAGGACCTTGTGAGACCACACTGAAAGGGAAAAAAAAAAGGGGGCAACTGGGGCCGAATCTGTCTCATTGTGGCAGGAAAGCCGAGCCTCCCTAAAACCAACAATATTAGAAATCTAATAGCTGCTGTGGAGATGGATGGTGCCGAGGTCTGAGTGTAGCCGGCGCTCTCTGGCCCCGCATGATAACTCTATGGGCTCTCTTCGCTCTCAGCGCCGCTCTCCAGGTGCAGTCTGCGCTTTCATCTGCATCGCGGCACTCTGAGTAAAAGCCTCTGTGTTTATGGCCATTTTCTTCTTCTGTGCACTTATTGATCCCTTTCAACATGGTTGGAATAGGCTTATTATGTATTCTCTGTTTTTTTTTTCAACTCCGTCCTCAGAACACATAAGAGGTGCAAATACTAGAAAGGCAAATGACAGATGTATAGATGTATTGTGTTGTGACCCAGCGAAGGAAGAATAGCAGCTCAACCTTTTGCCCCGCTGTACTTAAAGTGAGAATTTGTTTGAGGGAATGAAAATGAGGGTGTCCTTGCACAAACGTGTACGTCTCACAACTCGGAAAGTTGTGAGACTGGTCTCGCCTCTGCTTTCAAAAGGCTTTCTGCACTCTGATTTCATGGACTCGGCGTTTGTGTTTAATTAGGTGTGATTTGTGACCATTTCCCAAGTGGTAGGAAGTCTTTTTTTGAGTCTCTGTTCTTCCTTGTCAAGTGGTTGTTAATGGAGAATTGCTGCAATGCTCCTGACACCCTCTGCTTGGTAATGAGTGGCTTCCCATTCAGAATGGCCCCATAAACCGAACCTTTTTAAGTGCGCGGAACATGTGGCAGGCAGTATTCGGCGTCTCTGTAGGTGGGGATGTTTATACCTTTATAAAGATCCTGAAGTTATGGGATCATTACATACCTTCCTCGCGTCTTTGTCTCGTCTCCGGCCGTGGAAAACCCAGCGAGGCAGCGCAACCCTGATGACTAATTGACTCCCAGGTCAGAGCCACATGATAGCAAGACTGCCGGTCAATGGAAATTGATATACTTTCCCCTACAGGGTGCTATGAGTGCTTTGTGATCAGCTGTATGATCACGCAACCGTGCATGCACACACGCATGAGCGTTTGGGTCTTTCACTTTGAAAACCCGGCGAATCAATCTATTAATAATGACTTCAGAACACAATATAACACCGCTATTTATACGGGCTTTAGTCAGGCACCTGCGTTACCTGTGATCTCACATCGTGCCGCATGCTGTTTTAAAAAAAGAAGCCATCAGCGAAGTAAAGCGTTTGCTCTTTGATTGTGTGCTTTAATAAGTAGACTGAACTGTGGCCTGTGGTTGTGTAATATTTAACATCAGTTTCAAGTGTATCCACTTCAGTGTTTTATGAAAAAATGTCCTCAGGGCACTGCAACTGTTCTGCGGTGGTAAAGGTTTCCTCTGCTCTCTGTATAGCCTCTCTGAAGTGCTTTCTATCAACAATGAACTTCTCTGTGCTTTAAGTGCAGCTTTTGGTGCACAGAGATGAGAAGAGCCTCGGTAACAGTTGGTCCTTGAAATGTTCGTTAAACCGCGAGTCTGCGCTTTCCCCTCCACATGCGAAATGTGTGCACGCAGGGATGACTTTTTGTTCTTGTTTGCAGGTTAAACACAAACACTGCTGTCCCAGATTCACACACACACACACACACACACACACACACACACACCTGAG
Organism: Diplodus puntazzo; assembly: GCA_963678695.2. Lineage (NCBI taxonomy): Eukaryota > Metazoa > Chordata > Actinopteri > Spariformes > Sparidae > Diplodus > Diplodus puntazzo. The sequence goes on along the minus strand of OZ023159.1, from coordinate 31,897,239 downwards.
TCTCATCCCGAAGCCCGGGCGCCTCACAGGCAGCCACGAGCCTCCACCCCTCCGCCCCGCCATCCAGAAAGAGATTCTCTCAGTTCCTCCGGTTTCAAAGCGCTCGCATAGCTCGACTGTGTCAAAGCACGCCCCTCCTCCCTGACCCCACCTCCTGGAGACGGCACTCTTGACCTGCTGCCCCATTGTTTCCAGCGGGGATGGATGAGGAGCCGCCTCTGCCGGCGCAATCCTTCACTCAATAGCCGCTCCATCTGTTGACTGCGTGACTCTGGGTTACAAGCAGGGATTTTGCTCCGTCTGTGCGGGGTGTGAAAGGAGCTATCTCAGGGGGCTTCCTGAATAGGGTTTTAAAACTGCAGTCGCCGGGTGTTGTGATGCCCCTCACACCCCCTCCACCCCTCCGCCCCGTCATCAGCCCAGCACAGCCGGCTGGGTGTGTGCAGGATGAGAGGCCTTCATTGTCCCCGTTCACAGGCCCCTAGGCAACAGGGTCACCTTGTCCCCAAACAAATGCTGCCCTCAGTGGGATTGTTGGCACTGCATGTCTGTGTTTATGTGTGTGTGTGTGTGTGTGTGTGGAGGGGGAGTGGGTATTTGAGTATAAGAATGCATCATCAGGAAGAGGGCAGAGGCCTTGGCTGTGAGGACATTTATCTAACATCTCTGCCTTTCACATCAAGGCCCATTCAGTGCAGCCCGTCTGCGTCAGGCTTCCAAAGAACATCACCGATAGAGGAACACTCCGGGCTGCTTTACAGGTCAAACTGCTCTCACTGAGCATTTGGACCAACAAAGCTGCTGATGTCATGCGCTATTCCTCTCGTATATTCAGCTCGGGAAGGAAAAAAAAAAACATCATGTGCTCGCCCGCTCTGTGGTGTTTTTTTTTTTCTTTTAACCGAGAGTGTTTGGGAACAAAAAAAAAAAAAAACAGAAATAAATCTGTGGCGGCTTTGACTGCTGTTTCACCTTCGGTAATTAATGTTGAAATTGCAGTCTGCCAGTCGTTTGTGCTGAGGTCCTCTCTCTCTGTCTGCGTGGGCATTGTTATTTGGAAATTTCTCTTAAGTGAAAATAAGCAGGATCCTGCCCTCTTGGATCCTTTTCCTCTCCCCCATCCACTCAAAGCGAATGTTTTCGGGCTGATTTTGTCTTTGACTGCAATACAGATCCAAATAATTGTACATATTTATTATATCTAAGCTTTTATATATGTTTTTTTCTCTCTCGCATGGCGTTATTTGCCTTTGACAGAGTTAAGAAGTCAACTGCTGTTCTTCTTTTCTATCTGATGGGGTGGTCCTCCTGGTTTGTCTCTTCTTGCCTGGAGCTTAAACTCCTAAAGAGGCACACTCAAGCGCCCTCGTCTGCCTTGTTTCCTGTTCTGTTCCTTTATCACACAGCCACAGCTTCACCACTGGGAACTGAACCCCTCAGCTGTCACAGGATGTCCCCAACACACCTTTACCTCAGTTAAGATGATTAAAGAAGCAGGATCCGCTCTCTCCTCGTGTCTTCTTTTTTGCCTGAGTGTTTCACCTCCACTTCTCTCCTCGGGGCTGAGGAAAGACAAAGTGAGCAACGGTATCAGACGGAGACGCAGGCGGCTGGTTCAAGCGTGGAGCCCCCTCACCAGACGAGCCGGGGCTGCAGGAGGAGGGGGCTGCTGAGGGGAACGAGTGGAGGTAGAAAACTGCAGTGACAGCAGAATGAATAAATTGAAAAACTCTCTCATTGTAAATTGTCTATCGCTCGTGACAAACGATCTGATAGCCGAGCGGCCCGGGTTTCCGACGCATCCGTCCCAATAGAGCTGTGAATAACTGGTCTATCTCCACACTGCTTAGCACTGGCCCCGCACTTAATAATTCATACAGTGTGAAATATTTTCCCCGGTACAGATATGCCAAAGAGCTGCCGCCAGCAGGCGGGGGCGGTGAGGGGGGTGTCCCTGCGGTGCTAATTTGGGGGATGGTGACGTGCATAGATTTCTAAGGGGGATCTAGTTCAGACGAGATGCCTCAGACACGTTTGCCCTCCTGTATTCTCTGTCTGTTATTGGAAGGAGCTGAGCTGGAAATGCAGAGCGAGAGTGAAAACGAGTGCAGTTGGCATTTACTCATGACCGCTCGGCCTGGAACGGAGAACAGAGAAGGGAAATACGTTTTCCACTGAAGCTGACCGGAAAGAGTTATCAGTGACTGCGGAGACTAGGCGAGGCTGTAAACCTGCTAAGTAGTTTTTGCTGTTTGCCCCGGTGAGTGTTCCCGGTCGCAGTTGACATCGGTGGCAGCAGGTGTCTGTGGACACCTGGTTTATGTCTCCTGTTTCCATCAGGTGACTCCTCATGCCTCAGGCTGCTGCAGGAGCTCGGCAGCCAAAAGCAGCTCTCATGGTCCCTGACCTTATTGTCCCCCTCATTCACAGCGCTGAACTCACACCGCCTTATTCTCCACGGCAATGAACCCCACAGCTATAATGGCCGTGCTTGCATGAGCGTGCACAGGCGCGCGCAGATGTGTGCCCGCCTGCGATAGTGGCGTGCCATGTGTGTCGCCTTTTTTTTTTTTTTTTGTGCAGCGGTGCTGTGTGGTTTTGTCTGGCTCGTTCCGCCGCGCAGTCCTGTACAAACTGGGTTTTTATGGTTCGCATTCAGGCCCTGATACCAATTATGCAAACTATTAAAAATTTAAGGAGGACAGTCTTTTATAATTTAATCCTAAAGTAATAGATTCTATAAAAATGCATGAGAGGAGCTTTATAGATGGAGCTGGAATTAGTGTCTATCAAAGAGTCCAGTCAAGGATGCAGAGGGAATGGGCGGCAGGAGTGGTGGTATTGCCTCATTATTCAAATAGGATATGATTACCATGGAGCAGGAGTCCCTCAGAGCTCCTGGACACTGTGATCACAAACAGGGGGAGTCTCTCCGGGCTCCTCGTAGGGAACCCTCTTTTCTGCTGAAATGAAACTGATTCTAGATTTCCTGTTTTAAACTTTCACAAATGGGATCCGAAGCGGCGTGTCATTTGTTGTGGTTTGAAGCGTTCCGTCGTCGAACAAAAAACCCCCAAAAAATAAATGCTCTTTGTCTTTCTCGGGTGTCTCCTCCCTGGCGTTTCACTCGAGATTGTTTAGTCTTGTCCTCGCTGAAAGCATGTAGAAGGTGTTCAAGCATGAAAACAGGAAGCCTGCAGTGTTGTAACTTAATGGCTCGTGCAGCAAGAGAGCGGCAGACCTTTTACTGGCCTCTGTAATCCTTTGGTTTACCCCACAGAGCTTCCTGGACAGGTGGAGAGCAGAGCGGAGACTTTGCACCGTAAATGTGCTGTTTTTTTTTTAACAAAGCAGCCATATGTGTTCCGTTGTACTTTCAAGCCTTTCAGTCATTTTGCACTCTGCTTTATCCTGCTCTGGCAGGGGAGCGAGCTAAACTGTTTTTATGCACCACGGGTTTTTATGGAGTACAGATAGCGCTTGAATTTCACTGTGTTGTCATTGTGACTTGCTTCAATAATTACAGGTAGAGAACTGCAGCGATTCAGACACCGAAACCTTTTGAAAAGGCTCCGTGCTTATTAACGGGGCCGCGAGAAGTGGATTGAAAAAAGCCAATAAAAAAAATTGGAACCCTCACGAAGCTTATATGGATTGAAGTTCTGCCTCCGAGGTAAATTCCTTGCCTTTTTGATGTAATGGCTGCCTGTTTATGAAATAAATCCAATGGGCTTAATCGATCATCTCCGTGGAAAGGTCAAGAGGAGAGGCTCTGGTGTTTGAAGTGCTTATCCCGTGGAGGAGCGCCAGAAATGTGACACCTCCTTATGAGTGGGCGGCGGTGCGGCAGATTAGTGACGGACAGGGTGGCCCAGGGGGATGATTTAGGGAGATTCAGCTCTAAATACTCTGTGTATATCAGCAGAGAGAGAGCGAGCGAGGGAGACGAGAGAAGAGAGAGAAAATTATAAGCTGCCCTTCTCCCCCACCAATCCCCATTTTCAACGGAAAAGCATATTAGTAGATTAAAAAAGAAAAATGTCTAAAAAAGTAGAGAGAAGGAAAATAAAGGGGGGGGGGGGGGGGGTCACAGCTGGTGGTGGAAGGTGAACAAAAGTTTATTGGTTTTAACCTCCCATCCGCGCTCTCTCTTTAATGTTGCCTGAAGTTACCAGGCTGGTTTCATCCCCTCTGCAGTCTAATCTAATCTGGAGTGGGTGGCTGTGGGCAGCATCTGTGCTCGGAGTTGAAATAGGGCTTTCTCTCAGCCTAATCCTCTATCCAGGGATCACTCAGTAGGGTGAAGACAATTACCAGCCTGCTTTCTCATGCTAATGGAATCTCTAACTAGATCTTACAGAAAAGAGGAAAAAATAGACGGAGGAAGAGGAGCGGCAGGGACAATGGCGCAGGAAAGATGACCCAACTCAAATGGGTTTTTAGATTACCGTTTAATTATTGATAGAGACCCAGTTGTAAGGCCTAAGGTCAGGATTTGGAAAGCATTTTCTGAGAAAGGAGATAGATTATCGAGTTATTTTGGTGTGTGTGTGTGTGTGTGTGTGCGTGTGTGTGTCGGAGGTGTCAGGAAGTTGCTGACAGGACTGATGTCACCAGCGTATCAGCAGCTGTGTGCGAGGTAGTCTGCCTTTCACCTTTTTATCACCTGCCTCCAGCAAGGTGTCTGGAGTGGTTTTAAATTGCATTAATATGCAGGAATTTATAGATTGCCTCCCTTGGCATTTCTGCAGGGAGGGGAAGAGAGTATTACAGTCTCCATCTGCACTAATTACTGGGTCTTGGCAGTGTTACCTGTCTCTTGTGAAGGACAAACCAAGGCACCGAGCAGCAACACACAGAGCAGAAGGAGCTCAACTGCTGGGGAGTCTTCAGGAAAGAGGGATGTCTCCGGGGCGTTTTTACTCTCATATGTTTGATGTGTTGGGAGCCTTGACTACCATAAAAAAATAAAATAAAATCTCTGCCTGCAACATCAATAAACTAAACGACTTGGTCCAACTTCGCTTCATCTGGAGCTCGGAGAGAGAAAAGGCGAACAGCGCCGCGCCTGATTTCAGCGGCAGGCGAACGCTCGCTGGTTAAATGTATCAGCGCTCATCTTCTGTTAATCCCGGGTGGAAACTTATATTGACTGTCTCTCAGTGTGGCAGAAGATTTAAAGTCGTGGCAGCTCGAGAGTAAATCTTTAACAGGTGCACACCAACCCGGCTCTCCTTGAAGTGTAGTTCTGAGACCTGAAACGGCAAAGCAAGACTTTGGTCTAGCGAATAAATCACGGGAGCAACGAGATGTATCAAAAATCCTTGAGCGGGAGGAGATAATCAGTCTGCACGTACATGCCGTTATCTCCTCGATGACCTCGCTTCTCGCTTCTCTCCTCGGCTGGTCAGCCTCGCTGATAACAGGAGCCCTTATCGGGTCGCTTTTGTCATGGAAAGCATCTACCATTTTAAATCATTACAACCTGCGCACTTTTTCACTTTCCCCAATCATTGAGCAGTGACACCAAGACCTTGCCGGTGAAAACAAGAGATCGATGCTTTAAATCTTTGCACTTCAGGTGGCTCGCTTGCCGCCGAGGCTTCCGGGGTTTCTGCATCAAATCTGCATGCGGTGATTCCTCAGCTCTGCCGTGAGTTTCTCAGGTTTCTGTGTTTGTCTGTCAGCCTGTCAGAAAAGACTTCTTGGATTGCTGCTGCACGAACATCTTGCTGGTGTTTGTGCCATCTGTGCCTTTAGCCAGCAGGTGATTACCAACTGCAGCCTCACCTCCCACTCTGTCCAATTGGATTCTCCCTGCTGGCACGGTCGGGGCCAGATTTCAGAGGGAGCTGGATGACAACAGCTGGATGGCACACACATTATGGAGTATAAAGGGAAAGGCTGCTGAGTCTCAGCGACGGAAACTACAGCGAGGAGGAAATATGTGGAGAAAATTGCCTGCTTCCTCTCCCGACTAGCTTAGCTGTGAGCACTCGTGTCATCCTCTCTTTTATAGTCTGTAATATCCAGCTGAGCAAAAGTGGCTTTGTCACACTTCAGATATATCAAATGAGATCAATGTCAACATTTTAACGGCGCACCGTTTGATTGCCTCGTGGGCTTCACAACACACTAATGTTATGCATGACTGACTATCGGATCTACGAGACCCTCCGGTGAAAGACGGCGGCGTTGTCCTTTAGACCGCGGGGATTGGGGTCACCTCAGGCCCCGCAGAGAGCCGTGTTTGGAGTCGGGCTTTCGGCGAGCGCGAGAGAAGAAATCACATTGTTTGAATTTAATTATATTCCATTGATTTATTGAACGCCCATTAATAAGCATACATTTCGAGGCAGGGCCATTTTTTCGCGAAGGTTTTTTCCCCCTCTCCCTCTCTTTCTCTCTCTCTCTCTCTCTCTCCGTCTCGCTCGTCTCTCTCGCCTGCTCACTCCATTTCATCATAAATTGACATAAGCCTTTCTTTGAAGTTCAGGAGCCAAGCTGAGGAATGACAGCACAACAAACAATGAACAAAACACAAAAAGACAATGAACACTGTTTGAATATTCAAGTGAGGATGGGTAGAGAGAGAGAAAGAGAGAGAGAGAGAGAGAGAGAAAGAAAAAAAGCAACCCCTTGTTTTATTGTTGTTGTGTTAAGCCGTGAATGGACCTGTCTGGGACAATAAAGGATTGTGTCACATCGGGATAAGAAATTTTGCAATATCAACAATGCTTTACAAAATGTGTGTAATAAGGTTTTACTGAGAAAATATAAATCCCAGCGTGGAAAAAAACCAAGAAAGCACAGCTCGTTTCTCACATTCGGGGGGGCTGAAGTTACAGCGGAAGGTTTGTGATTTATGTTTGAAAGTCCCGACTGCTGCGGTCGCAACTGCAGCAATAATCATGAAATTAGTCTGTTTTTAGAGGGATATTTAATTTTTAATGCCGTCAGACTTGTATTCAATTAACCGCCGTCCTCTGGTGCGTCTGCGATCAACACTTTTTTTCTAGTTGAAACGGCACAGCTACCCCTCCACATCTGCTCGGTATGTCACAACACGCACAGGGTTTCTGTGTGAAAGTGGTATTAGATGACAACTGATGCCGCCGCCTTGCAAAACAATACAAGGAAGGCTGAGGCAATAAGAGGAGAAGAGGATGTGTTTCCCCTGCGGTTTGTCTGACAATCTTAAGCCACGCTCTCATTGCTCAAACTCCCTCGCTGGCAGCGGCAGGAGCGCCGAGGCTCGGGCGTGTTGTAAAGAGCACCTTGGTTGCGCTGCGCTGGAAACAAAACAGATTTTTTTACTGGTGGGGGGACTCTCCCAGCGTGGGACTGCAGGCATGTGTCGGGTTTGAGGATGGTAATTAGTGCACAGGATACACAACTTTTCAAATTCAATTAAAACGAAGAAAAAAAAAACTGCAAGGCTGCAAGTCAGTTATGACTTGTAGGTTTTGTTTGTTGTGGTTGTGTTTTACATCTCATTGCTTTTTTTTCGCTCGGTTTCAATTTTCATACAAAGAGGAAAATCTGTGCTGCAAGTGACAAATTGCTTTAGTGCATTTAGTGTCTTGTCACAGTGCTATTTTTATTTAATTGTACTGTGTTGTTGAGGTTTAAGCTTAATGACAGTAAAGTTGGCTTCGATTAAACATGTTTTTTTTCTTCTTTCATTGTGAATACATCTCTGCCCTCATCGACTCTTTTGAAACCTTCTGTACCAGTTTCTTCAGTCAGGCTCCTCCTTTCTTTCCAGACATTTTCCATCTCCAAGTTTGTAGTGAGACACATAAACAACAGTTAACAGCTACCGGATCTAAGGCAAGAACAACAGCTTGTTAGGGTGAAGATATCCTTTATTTTGGACTTCATCTGCTTTATGCAGCTGCCGGATTTGAAGCAGGACCAATTTTTAAGGGAGATAAATCCTTTTGTTAGGCTGCTGTCTATAAACTTTTAACATATTTCTTCAAATTCTTATTTATTATGCTATTGTTAACACCATATAAGGCCACATGAGCTATTAACTCATGTTTATTAGAAGGAACTCAATGTAAAGTATCTTCCCTTTGAATTAGCTCAAGAAAGAGCAGCAACAGAACATGTCAGAAACTAATTTTCTTACACGTTAAGCTTCCGTTTTCTTGCTCTGTCACAAGAGTTATATTTGCTCAGGGCACTTGTTTGTAACCGATGTCAAGGTCAAGCTAATAAGGGCTTAGTCCACCGAACCTCCCCTGCACGCTCCTCACCTATAGTGTAGGTGTAAAAAAAAAAAAGAAGAGCAGCATGCAGCGACTTACATAACTGATCCTTTGGTAAACCCAACCAAAAGCTGCACATGTAATACTTCAGAGAATTACAGTCTCTGGTTGTTTCCGGGGGATTTCAGTGGAAGACGTATTGTTTTCCTCAGCAGCTTTTGGCAGCAGTGGTAGTCAAGGAACATATTGTTTCCGATATGTGGAGATATTATTTATTTCTAAATCACTCCGGGACAAAGTATGTTTGAATCCATGGCAACAGGAGTCTGACCTGGACGATCCACCAGAACCACCTGTAGACCAATCACGAGGTTTGTTTGCAGAACCTTCCAGGAAGAGAAGCCCTGCGTCGTGCATTTTCTGTCTTTTCTCATGATGTTGTTTCAATGTGTAAACATCTAATTCATCTGAAATGCATGTTTCATGCTTTCATATAATATTGATGACATCGCTGGGTAACGCTGGAAGAACTTACTCACCTGTTGGGTCGCAGAATAAAGGTTCTCCTGCAACACCAGCAGCTTCTGAGCTACTTGTAGATGTCACTGTCGTGCAGGTATCGAAAGATGCTAGCTAATCAATATAATGCATGAAATAAGCGCAGCAGGAAAGGTTGGACGGGTCGGACAAACATTTTTCAAGGTGCAATATGTACGAAAATAAACCACGGTTATTACATTACGTCAGAGTATGTAGACTACTGTGCTGAAGAGATATCTACTGAAGGTACATGCTAACCAGCTAGCCCCGGGCCTGAACACCTCCTTGCTCCCAGCGGTCCAAAGCTCCTGAGCCAGCGGTGTAATCACCAACACCTCTCACCTCTTTTAAATCAAGGCTGAAGACCTCTCTGTTCGCCAGGGCCTCTCACTGAAGCAATTTCAAGGCTGTGAACTGCGCTGTGACTTCTGTTCTTCAGTCTTGTCTCTTTTAAAACCTCTTCTATTTTATCTTATTTTCCTATTTCCTATTTGTTGCCCCCTGTAAAGCACTTCGAGTTGCCTCGTGTCTGAATTGTGCTCACTTGACTCGCACTCCCCTGGTAGTCTGGCTAGCTGCATGGCTAACTGTGCTAACAAGCTAATGGCAGCTAAAGTCATGGATGTGTAATAAGAATCCTGTCAGCAGCAGTTAGCAGCTGCTCTGGTGATATACTGGGCTGAATTCAAGGTGGATAAATCTTACGTACTGCTCCTTTTAACTATATCATCGTGTGTTACAGTTAGGGCTGTAAATAACAACAGAAGTACAAGTTTTTCCAGTTTCATATTTCTCCAAAATGCAAATCAGCCAGCAGTCCTCTTCCCAGAGTAACATTCTCAAATGTTCGTAGGACCCTCGGCGGTCCGCATCCCAGTGACACATCCAGCCGTCCTGAACGGTCTCTGTGTGAATCTTAATCTACAATTCATTCATCTTCATTTCCTTTAGCGCTCTGCATTCTCTACATTTCAAAATGTGGTTGCCACATGGTCGTAATAGCTCGCTGCCTCCTGAGCCACTTTATTTAGCATTAATGAAACTTAGCCCGGCACAAAGATGCAGCAGTTGGCTGTGAAGTCAATTAGTCCTCATTGCTATTACAGGGTTGACATTAGTCTAGGCAGGCGTGTTTTGATTAGAGATGACAGACGACTCTCTGCTATTGGATTGCCAGACATTCCTCACCCTTCATCCCATGGGTGAAGCTATTGAAGCTGACTGGAATATGGAAAGCTAACAGCTGAGTGTTTTTGCCAAGATGCCCTTCATCTGCAGAGAAACCTCTTATAAATACGACTGCTCGGCTGTATGAGTTCCAGTAACGGTGACGTGCTGCGTCGTATATGTGAGCATCGGCTGCCAATATGTTATTCCAACACTGTATATCATGGCAATAATGCCTAAACTGTAGGCTTTTACACACAATGGCCTTTTGTTGTGCAGGTTATTTATTGCGCTGGTGTGAGGTTGTGCAGAGCTGGTGGGTGAGTGCATCCAGGGGCTTGTATTGTTAGGGAATCAGTGGCTCTTGTTTGTGGAGCTGGGAGGGTTTGTTAACAATGCCTTTTTTATGTCCCAGAGTGCGTGCCTGTCGGCAAACGTCCCCTCAGGATTTTTGTTTGTGTGTTGTTTTGTTGTTGGTGTGTTTTGTGGACCGGGGGTCGGCGAACATAACCCTCTCTTTGTGTGCCGTGTCCAAGCAGAGCAGTTTTATCTCAGGTCCATGTGAGAATTAGTGTGTGTGTGTGTGTGTTTTTGAATATACAGTATGAGAGCAAATTATTTAGTGCGGGTGTGTGGAAAGTGCCGAGCTGGAGGGGGTTTACTGCCAGCCCCTGCTAATGGAGCCTTTCACTCTCCCTCCATTCATGTGACGGTATGGTGACGGAGAAGGGGGAGCCGGGGATTAAGGGGGTAGAAGCAGTGCCTTGTTAAAGAAAAAGAAAGGGTTTGAGTGTGTCGATTGGATTAACTTGTTTGGGCTTATTAAGAGGGGAGACACAGCAGCTTGTTAAAAGCACTGCATGGGGCGTCCCACAGTGAGACGGCAGGGTCACCATTCAATTAGGTTGAAGCCCCACCTCTGCTCATTGTGGCGGCTGTCTGCCAGGCTCCCAGACCACGGCTGGTCCTGCAGGGAGGGAGGGGGGAGTTTCACCAGGGACACTCTAACTGGGGAAGACCTCTATAGAAGCTTGATGATTGGTTTATTATAAAAATCACTCAGGGATAATCTTAGCTCGGGCTGGGGATTGCTGTTGCTTCATCTGCTGCGGCAATGCTTGACTTTTAACACGAATAGCAGAATTGTATCTTTTTTATAACCTATATTAGAAGTGTTAGAGTGTTTGTTACTCCCCTTTTGTAAGTACAACAACCTAGATTACAACATTTGTGATGTTTTTTTCTCCCAGCGTTTTTGAAATTCTTGCAATTGTGCACAAGAATTTACAAGGAGAATCAGACAATGCAGCGACTGTCGTGTCTTTCATACATCCAGCAAACAAACGAGCAAACGACTGACATCCGTAACAGAAAGTTAAGATAAAACACCAACTGAAGATATGAAGATTTGATCCGAACTGTGGTTTGTTTCATTTCTACAGGTTAGCATTCCTCGCTCTGTGTTTTGCCTCTTTCATTACCGCCAAGGAGGTTGTGTTTTCGTTTATGTCGGTTGGTTGGTTGGTTGGTTGGTTGAACTTGTGCCAGAAGAGAACAACTGTATCGTTGATATATTACTGTGCTTTTATTCTGCTAAAGGAGAAACTCATGGGGCTACACGATATTTGCAAATGTTAAGATGCATCATGAAGGCAAAGATTAGTCACAGGCTGTAACGGGAGATGGACTCTGGGTTTTTGGTATTCTAAGTTAGACCTGCTTGGTGCTCATTTGTCTGAACAGCCTCTATAGCTTTCAGGCTACTTCCTGCATTAGCACTGAATGTTGGCACTGGTCTTAATGGTGAGGTGCCGAGATGTCTAATATAAAAACCTGATTCGTGGGATATCGAGCTGTTTTCCATCCTGCACAAGCACATGCAATCAAATATAAAGGGAACAATGCCGTGAATCCTCCAGTTTTTCATACTCAGACAGAAGTCTTGCGGCTTGATACGCAGCCTCGGTATCAGCTGAAACGTGTCGCTCAAAACACACACACACACACACTGCGTTTATTCACCCATGACCACCCTGTTACACCCCGCACTTGGCTGGATGCTTATCTGGGCACACAGCTTTGGGCGCGGGGAGCCATCTCCTCTGATCTCCTCTGCAGTTTAAGAACCTTTTAACTTAGAAATAGCCCTCTGCCGAGCCCACCGCCTCCTGATTCCGGCTTATTCCCTCATCTCGTGGGACTGATCTTCCGCCCCCATTGCAAAACCCTGCAGCAGCGTTAGCAGGAAGGGAAAGAGCCGATAGACATCCTGGCTTTTGAGATATCCCCGCACTGGTGTAATAGGAGACCTGTGAGTGGATTTGATGAGTGAGTGAAGTGAAGGTGGTTTTTCCGAGCGGCACTGAGGGTTGTTGTGGGGGGTGTGTGTGCTCACTCACATCCTGCTGAGCCTTCACAGGGATATACCTGAGCATGACAGGCTGTTTTTAGGGCAGCTGGATAATAGGTCACAGGGTTTTGGTTTTGGAGATAATTTCCTGCCCCTGATAGACATCTGCTAAGTAGTACAATAACCTAATAGGAGGAGATGAGGCGAAAGGGGGACATGACAAACAAGCCAACGACTTGCTCCTTCTGCTTCGCTCTTAAAGGCAATAATAGGAGAAAATTGGTTCTTGAAATTGAATTGAAAAAAAGTGGGTCTCTTTCAGCGAAGTATAATGCCTCTGAATACATTTGGTGAGCGGCAAATGGAGAAAAATGGACGGTAGTTACACGATTGTCTTTCATTTCGGCGAAGGGGGGTAAAAACTGTGGAGGTATCCCCCCGTTAGGGACGCCTTTTAGTCTCAATCTGCACCGTGCGTCCCTTTTTTCCTCTCTTTCAACCACTATCTTTGAACAAATGGGCTGTGAGGACGGACTCGTTGTGAAATTAGTATACTCACGGAGAGGACACAGAGAAAGGATTATGTGAATAGCCAGTAATGAGCTCAAAGTGCCAGTGTGTTTGGACCGGGCTCGCCTGTGTGTGAGAGGAAATGGCACTGCGAGCGACCTTTTTTTTTTGCTCGAGCACCTGGCGAGAAATAGAGTCGCCCCTCTCTTCCATCTGCAGTGTGTGTGTGTGTGTGAGCGTGTGTGTATGTATGAGCATGTATGTGTGTGTGTGTGTGTGTGTGAGTGCACTGAATTAAGAAGGAATTCTGCGTCTAAAGATTGAGTTTACTTACATTCATTATATATTTTGTGAGCACTATTTTCACACTGTCAGGTCGGTGCTGAAAGTGTTGTTTTGTGCTGCTTCTGACAGCGTTTTAAAAATACACAAGAGTGTTAAGTGTGTTATACAAGCCTGCAGGGTCTGAGGTCAGATTTAATGTCTTGTGAAAAATGTTTTATTTAAAAAAAAAAAAAGCCTTTTTGTGAGTGAAAGACTGAATCCTTGGCGCGGATAATGCATTTTTCCCGTAACACCTGCTTGTAATCTTTAAGTATTCACTTCAGGAAAGTCATTCAGCCTTAATTATAGGTAGTAAATTGTGTTGTGTTTGTCTGTCGGGCTTCCTTCTCTCAGTTTTTCTCAACCCGTAGCTACTTTTAAGCAGGTTTTATTCTATCTGTGAACCGCTCAAAGCTTGAACTTGAGTACAGAGGGTTGAGAGAGTATATAGAAAATGCACCTATTAATTAAAATCTAGTGAGTTTTTTAAAATGTTGATTATATTCAACATGGCAGCATCTACATTTCAAGTCTACACGTTTAGTGGATGAGCGTATTTTATTCTTTTTCTCCGAGGGTTCAGGTCGGATGATTCATGGTCTGAAAATCTAAATAATGATGCAGTCAAATGTAAATATATGATGTTATTTTACTTTTAAATCCTGGTTTTCCACCTTGATCGTATATTTCAGGATGGTGTTTCCGTTATTAAGGGCTGCTGTGACTGACTGCTTCCATCAGCGGTTTAATATTTTCATGTTTTCGTCACCGCTGATCTGCATTTTGTTTTCTTTTATTCCCTTTAAGTGAGCAACAACAGGAGCTGCGGCTTTATGGACTACCATTAATTTATCTGGTAATCATTATAATTGCTCTCTTTCATATTAAAATGATAATCTATACAAGCTCAGTAATGGACTGATGGCAGGTGGCTAAATGTTCATTTAGTGATTCACTGAGAAAATAAATAACAGAGGACAAGCCTGTGACGGGCGCATGAGGAATCATTTTTCAATAATCTGCCACGCATCATGGCAGGAGACGCCGGCGCTGACAGCATAGATGAAATATTTGCCGCTGTTCTTTGTTTTAATATGGGAGGAGACCGGCTCAGATGGAAACGATAGTGTTTCATGTGGATGCGTTTTCTGGGCAGGAGGCTCGAACACATTCGGAGCTCAGAATTAAGGCCACGAGAACTCCGAACAGTAAGAGCACGTTTTATCTTTCTGCAAAAAAAAAAAAAAAGAAAAACAAAGAGGTATCCGCTGAGTGAGCTACAGAGGAGTGAATCTCGATGCTTATCATATAAAAGCACTTTCTAGACCTAAATGGTTTTTCTTTTAGCTGTTCTCATCCGGCACATAATCCAAGTAGAAGACTTTGTAATCAGTCATCATTGTGCTGTGTGACACCGGTGTGTTGCTGATGAATGATCCCCTCCATGCTACTCGATTGTTGAGGTTCTCACCGAGGGGAGCTGTGGGTTTTTCTTTCTTTTCTTTTTTTTTTTAAAGATATATATATATATTTATATATTTGACTGTGTCCTGTGTTTCCACTGGGGCTGTGATGGGCTTTTTGAGAGGAAACTAGCAGCAACTGCCGCCCTGTTTCCTGACTGAAGGTGGCTGTGGGGAAAAGGGGGAGTGCAGAGCTGGAGATTTATAGCCTAGAGGGAGATTGATTAGTGCCGTCACTAGCCCTGATGTACGGTTGGCAGTCTCTCCCTCCCAACCCATCGCATTTGCTCGCACACACACACACACTCGTGCAGCTATACGGTTCAGCACACAACTGCGCATACATCCAGACACTGCTGAGTCCCCCAGGCCTCTCCTGACAGTCCCCCAGAGCTGTTGCATGTTAAGTTGTAGCAGACAGACTGCTGTTTTCTCAGCATTACCATTTTTTTTTTTTTGCTGTCCATAGATAACGCCATCAATCACCACATACACACTGCCCCCGGAAGGAATGTGCCTGAGTGTTGCTACTTTCTGTGTGAGCCTGTGTGTTTGTTTTGAGGACGGTCTCATAGACAGGAGATGCGGTTGAATGGCTGTGTGGATATGCTGTTTGAAGCTGCGGAGTGACTGGCCTGGACTGTGCTCTGAACCCGTGTCAACCGTGCTGCCCCAGTGCAGGTGTGTGTTTATCATTCAGCACGCAGAGCGGAGCGGCAGGCAGCTGTAGGCATGCGTTCCCAATTAAATCCTGGGTGAGAAACCGAGCCCATCTCGCCCAGAGCCAGCTCCTGCCGGCTTACCGGACGCGGCCATGGAGCGTTGACCTCGAATCATGCCTGCCCGACTCACTCAGTGTCCTTTTTCTTTCTCTTTTTCTGCTCCAGGTTGGCCGCAGAACTCCCCCGGCTGTAGTAGTGTGCCCACCTCGCCATGCTGGCCTGTCTGCAGAGGAGGCAAAACCCTCCACCCCAGCACCCGGTGTGTGCCAGCAAGACCCTGGAGCCCCCGCAAGCCCTCGGACGGAAATGTGAGTTAACAGAGTGTCAGGGAGCGACGGAGGTCGAGAGTTCAGCTCGCCCCAAAGCTAAGGACTGAGAGAGGCTTGTGTTTGTCATTTGTATTTAATTCATCAGTCACAGTGAATGATGGAAACAGGTATTTAACCCTGACTGTGAATGAGCGGAGGAAAATAGACCTTCCGGTGTGTGTTGTCTGTCGCCGCGTTCTCTCGCTACTCTGAGGAATTCTAAACAGTTTCACTCGCTCTGCACTTAGACCTTGGATTGCCGTGTTGTTTGGCTACTCATTGTGAGGGGGGCTGTTTAGCTGTGCTGATTGTGCAGTCGTGGCAACAGGGCCGAACAGACAGCGTTTAACGTGCCTCGCTGGCCCTGGGTGACCCTGAGGGTCTGTAAACATTTACAGTGTCTGGCCCTGGCTGTGCCGGCCGCCTGTAAAGCATGACAGCTGCTCTGTTTGCTCTCCGAGCACCACCCTCTGTCCACTCACAAAATGGTGTAAAGGGACAGAGATGAGCCAGGGCTGAAAACTGTTACAGAGCTGGCAAAACTAGTTCCAGCCAGTTTGGGATTAGAGAGCGCTGCAGCAGTCGGGCATCTGGAAGGTGAATTCCTCCATAATATCGTCGAAGCTTTTGGATAAGTCTTTTAAAGCGAGAGTCTGTTTTCTGTCGATGGGAAGAAATGGTCCTTCCTCTTTATTGAACACTGCGCGAGTCTTTAGTGGCCTTTTGTTTACATGGCAGGCCTACAAGCTTCCTCAAGCCGATTAAAAGGAGGGGGATGGAGAGCAGGGGAGCACTAACCTACCAGTTTTTACCTCAGCTTAGAGGGGCTTAGCGGGAAATGCAGGTTCTGTGCTTTTCATCAGTGAGACATTGTATCAGGCCTGTAACCCGTCCAGTGAAAGGCTCTTAAAGAGCCTCAGTTCTGGGTTAGGAAATGAGGCACTGCCTGTGTTCTCTCTCAGCTCTTTACTGGCCAATTAGCTACTTCTCGACTCAACATCTCACCTCCTACAGAGGAGAGGAGAGTCACGGACAACAAGGTGCCCGGGTGCTACCTCCGTCCGTCAGCGCTGGACTTGTTGTTGCTGGTCTGTATGAGATGTTTCGTACGGAGCTGTGTAAGTGTGTGCGAAACACGGAGGGAACAAGACAAGAGCTCCGGTTGCATTTGGATGGGGGGGGGGGGGCAGCTCTTAAGCTGAGTGGGGTTCAACTGGGCTCGCTAATGAGGTTTCAGGGAGAGGTGAAAGTGAAAGGGAGGAACAAAGAGAAACTGCGCAAAATAGAATTAGAGAAGGTAAAGATGGAGCGGGAAGGGGGGAGAAATGGACGGAGTCCTCGACAGTCGTCTTAATCGATTCTCTCCTTCCAATTTCGCAGGATTAGCCCACTTCCTCTCCGGGTCCTTCGTTGAGGAGAAGCCGGTGGGAGTCAGTGCTCGAATCAATAGAGAAAAAGAACAGTCTCCAGTCTTCCCTTTGCCCTCCCTCTCGCTGACCCTCTCCCTCTCTCCATCTCCCCCCTCTGTCCCCCCCTCTCGCTCTCTCCACCTGTTAAATCCTTTGATTGAAAGACTACCACAGCGACTGACTTGAGGTTCATAATGAGGATGTTTGAACATAATAGCCTCCTTTCTGTCCTTGGAGGGGGGTGGGGGTGGAGGGGGGGGAGCAAGTGTTGGATTTCCACCACTGTGCAGCTCTTGGCCTCAATAAGGCATTTGTTCGCTCAGGCCCAGAAGGGGTGCAGAAAGGCAGACAGTGGGTCTGGCTGCAGAAGTGGGCACACTCGGGTCACCATGCTGAGCAGGTCCCCATGATTGATTGTTCGTGGCCCAGTTTGTGCCAACATGGAAGGGGGCTGTGGGTAAGGTGACCTGGGCTCTCAACAGGAGGCTGAGTATGAGAATACTCCCCTCAAAGAGAGACGGAGCGAGTGAGGGCGCAGGAGGGGGATTACCTGGCAGTGAGGCAGAGGTGAGCTGTGTCATTTGCATCTGCTGTCCTTTAAGCAAAAGTAGTGTGTGTATGTGTGTGTGTGTGTGTGTGTGTGTGTGTGTGTGTGTGTGTGTGTGTGTGTGTGTGTGTGTGTGTGTGTGTGTGTGTGAGGACCGGAGTGGCAGAGCAGTTGGGATGAGAGGGCGAGGCGGGTTTTAGAAAAAAGCCCCTGCATGCAGATGCCGAGTGGCTGCACAGTTCATTGATGCGACTCCCATTAAAAATCCCTCATACCCTCAATAAAAAAGGACTTAACTGGCTCTACCATCAGCTGGAAGCGTTCAGATCGGCTCGCCAGACAATCAATTTCCCCCAAGCGCACAGAGCTTAGCGGGAGAAACGGGAGGCGGAGAGCGGGATGTTTCCATTATCACAGCCCGCTCTGTGTCTGGACTCGGGGGGGGTGGGAGGAGGGTGAGGTACTGTAGAGCGGGGAGAGAAAGGAGGGAGCGGCAGAGGGAGGTGGGGAAAGACAGACAAGTGGAGAGAGAGAGAAGCAGAGAGGGAGACAGAGAAGCTGGCTTTTCAAAAAGCCATTGACCGCCTGCCCTTAAAAATATCATATTGGATTAGCCTCACAGAGGCGGCCTTTTGATATTTTTTTCTTTGGCCGTAGAATTAAAAGGAGTGCAGAGCATTACTTGAATTATAAATCATAGGCACTTGCTTTCACTGCGCCCAAATTCCGCGCATATGTGGCTGCACTCTCGAGCGCCAGCCCCTGTCATTTTTAATTAAATCCCCCCTTATGGGTGACATTTGTAGCTTGCCCCCTCCTCCGTCCTCCCCTCCACGTCTCTCTACCACTGCCCTAGATGGAGACATGAAAGGCAGAGACGGCGGCGGAGCCAGGGCCTCTCATCGTGTTTTGCCCCAGAGAGAGGGCACCCATCCAGACAGATGAGAGAGAAAAGACCCTGCGAGGGGAGAGGGGTGAATGGATGCCACTGACCCTGGCCACCGTCAGCCGGCGGCAAACCTCCCTCGCTACCCATCCCTCTCCTTGATCGTTGTCCTCCACTTTGAGTCTGGCGGTCCAGGGAGCAGGGGTGAGCGTGGAGGCAGCCCTGCTCCTGGAGAGGAGAGGGAGGTGTGCCAGGCCAGTGATGAGTAACACCGAGATGGCTGGACAGGAGGCCCAGCAGCCCCCACCGCTACCCTGTCGGCCCAGACAGCAATTACTCTGCCACATGTCAGCTAAAGAATAACCAGTCCAGAACCCCCCAATTGACGGGTTAATGGGAATAATTCTGCCTGGCCATTCTCCAAAATATTATCTTTTCAGATTTCAGCAGGTTTTCATTTGTTTATTCATTACTCACATTCGTGTCAGGCATGACATTTTCTCAGAATGCCATTGTCGCACTGGGTGTGCACTTTTATGCTCTTTTATTCTGCCCTCATTAACCACACAGGTTACTGCCACTCCCATATTTGTCCTGTGATCGGGTCAGGCTTTGGGCTAAACCTGGGTGTTCCCTCCTGTGTGTAACCCCAGCAGGGCCTGGCTGTAATTCACACACACACACACATAAAACACACACACACAGTGATCTAGCATACTTTTGGTTACATTGTAATTATGTATGTAACCCTAATTGGGACAGAAACTATTTCACACCATTATGATTGGCGCTGTGGTGAAATCAATTTTAGAAAACCAGTCGTGTCTCCTGTTAAATGTCTCCAATCAGCTGATGTGAAGACGAGACCGCGTGACGTGTAGCAGACGTTTTCTCACATGTACAAACACATATAAGGCCTTTGCACACCTGCAGCTGAGACCCTCTGTGACACCACCCAGGAGGCCCGAGGTGCCAATCAGCGAGGTGTAGATGAAAAGTTCCCAGAAGGCCTGATATCCCGGGTTCATGCTGTGTCAGGTCAGGTTCGGCACTCTTCCAGCTTGAACGACAGAGACAGCCTCGCCGTGTCACACACAGCCTCGGGACATGACATGGAGGTTCACCTGGGGATTGTAGTTTTCCTAATAGCTCTGTGCCTCTGCAGGCAGAGCTGCCAGAGCCATTAGTTTGCCTTTGCTTGTAGCCGCTTCTCCTCCTAAGCCACGCTTCCAGGAAGCGGGAATATGCTCAGGTGACGACCTCCAGCCACCTCTGTTCCGCTGTTGTCTGAGACGGCGCGGGACACAACGGGGGAATTAGCCGGCCATATCAAATTGCAGCGCAGGAGAGCAGAAAAAAAACGTCCAAGCTTTTTTAGTTGAATATTTAAAAGTGGTCATGAGCAGCAGCAGAAATAACAACCTTTCCCCTGACTGCCTCTGTTCCCTGGAGGCGGGGAGGGAGGGTGAAGCGGAGCTGTGGGGGGAGAAAGGGGAATGGAGACCGAGCGAGGGAGAGAGAATCTGCATGCACTTGACCTTTTCCCACTGATTGAACTACCTCGTTTCCAACTCCCATTTGGAATTCCACAGAGTGCCCACAGAGACTGTCATTATTCCACAATGTGCAGCAGGGAAGCAGAGGTCAGGAGGTATTTTTCATAGCGAAAGGTGATTGACAGCTATCCAGGGTCTCGCCTCCTCCTGAGCGCCTGCTTATGCAATCTCATTTCAGGGATCTCTGTTTTTTTTTTTTTTTTGCATAACCACGTGAAATGCGTCATTCACGCTTTTAATCTCAGCGCTATATTGCAAAAAATTCAGGGCGTAGAGATGATCGCTTTATTTCAGAGGGGCAGTCATGTGATATCGGTCGTACTAGTCTTACCTCATGCTTACTACAGGCTCTCCTCTGTCGTGTTGGCGTCTCAGCGCTGGCACACAGAGGATCATTTCCGGCTGGTGGCGTCCCACCGAGCCATGCCTTCCCTCTGCCCTCTGCCTTCTGCTGTGAACACGGGGGGCGAAGCAATCTTACTGCCTTGGGAGGTGAGCTTGAGGAAGAGGGGCTCTGCTGTAGTTTTGGTCACAGCGGGACTTGGGTTGAAAAACAGGTTCCTGGTTCCAAAGCCTCCAAGCTGGCATTTGGGCGTCCCAGGTGCAAGGCATCGACGCCCTCTGTCTTCGCCTGCCAGAGAGTGGGGGTGGGTTGGGGGATTGTGGGCGAGGGTACAGAGAGTGTCCGCGGTCCCTTGCTGTCCCACAGGAAATGACACGCAGCCTGTGCCATCTCTGAGCCGAGCCCACCGCAGGCTGACCATGAGAGTAATCAGGAGGTGTCGCACGTTGTTGGCATGCTCTGAGTGGTCTCTTCATTACAGAGCTCCAAAGAAAAAAAAATAGGAGTTTCAGTCCAAAATTTGGGGTGATAAAGTGTGCAAGTCAGGAAAAAAAAAAAGTCCCTTTTTAAGTAGATATGCCTGCCTTTAATTACTCTGTTTCTGTCCAGTCACTTTATCCCAAATCATCTATCAGCATATTTAATAGTATGGATACAAATTTTATGATATCTTAAATGTCTGCGAAAATTAATGTGTTTTGGTGTTTTGCAAGTATAAAAAGTCTCTCAGCAGACATTCAGCTGGATTTAATTTGCAGCCACATCCATCCACCTTTTCTGTATCTGTTAATTATAACTACTTTGGTAAAAGGCCGCTCACATTTTAACCTCTCGGCCACGATTGAAATTCACAGAAGGTAGATATTGATCGTCGTATTGTTGCTCGTCGTCTCCTGTAAAGATCGCCGTTACGCTGGGAACATACAGATTAAAACTACAGGGTCGACTTTGTTTTTCTTTTGGTCCAAACCAGTCGTGAACTCGCACCAAATTTTTAATAGCATCCCCGGCTGTGGTTCTTCAGTCTGCTCTAATACTGCGGAGGGCTTTGGCTTGAGGAAGCATGGGAGTGCAAACTGACCACAGCACAATGTTGAAATCATCGCTCCTGTGGGACATTTTACTACAGTTCCTGTGGTCCGCTCGTCAGGCTCATTCTCATGAAGGCCGCTCCTCACATGAGCTGGTTGCGTCATCGTTCTTGGGTTATGAAAAGTGATGAATCACAGTTGCTTGGTTATTGGTTCAGGGTTTAGGGTGTGTCGGTGTGCTGACCCCTGGTTGCCAGTTCTAACTCGGGACATCTAGCGCTTTGAACAGATTTCCAACAACCACTTTTCACGGACTCTTGACCTTGACTGGGTAGTCTATAAAATCAGGACTGTATTTAAATGCTGCTTTTATTAATCTTTTTTTGCTTAGAAGTGAAAATGTCATTGTACCTTCTGCAGTCTGTAATCCAGAAAGATGTTTCTCAGTGTCAGTATCTGGAGAGGAACTTATAGAACGATTGTACAGTTTTTATGTTTCCCAACGAGTGGATAAAAAATCAAAGTATATTCATTAAGAAGCATTAAAGATTCCAGCTTAAAGCAAAACCTGAAATAAAACACATTGCTTCTGTTCAGTCAGCAGCCTCCACAACTCCCCTGACAGATCTTTAGAAATGTTTCATCTTCCTGAAAACTTTCCCATTTATGTTTCCTTTTCCTCTCCTTTCCTCTCCTTTCCTCTCCTTTCCTCTCCTCTCCTCTCCTCTCCTCTCCACTCCTCTCCTCTCCTCTCCTCTCCTCTCCTCTTCTTTCCTTTTCCTCTCCTCTCCTCTGCTCCTCTCCTCTCCTCTTCCTCTCCTCTCCTCTCCTCTCCTCTCCTCCTCTCCTCTTCCCCTCCTCTCCTCTGCTCCTCTCCTCTGCTCCTCTCCTCTCCTCTCTCCTCTCCTCTCCTCTCCTCTCCTCCTCTCCTCTCCCCCTCCTCTCCTCTCCTCTCCCCTCCTCTCCTCTCCTCTCCTCTCCTCTCCTCTCCTCTCCTCTCCTCTCCTCTCCTCTCCTCTCCTCTCCTCTCCCCTCCTCTCCTCTTCTTTCCTTGTCCTCTCCTCTCCTCTCCTCTCCTCTCCTCTCCTCTCCTCTCCTCTCCCTCTCCTCTCCTCTCCTCTCCTCTCCTCTCCTCTCCTCTCCTCTCCTCTCTCCTCTCCTCTCCTCTCCTCTCCTCTCCTCTCCTCTCCCCTCGTCTCGTCTCCTCTCCTCTCCCCTCCTCTCCTCTCCTCTCCTCTCCTCTCCTCTCCTCTCCTCTCCTCTCCTCTCCTCTCCCCTCCTCTCCTCTCCTCTTCCTTCTCCTCTCCTCTCCTCTCCTCTCCTCTGCTCTCCTCTCCTCTCCTCTCCTCTCCTCTCCCCTCCCCTCCTCTCCTCTCCTCTCCTCTCCTCTCCTCTCCTCTCCTCTCCTCTCCTCTCCCCTCCCCTCTTCTCATTGGCATGTGTACTGCCGCCGAGTGCCTTGTTGTCTGTGCAGTGTTAAATATTAATTGGGAATCAGTGGAGGACTTGTCTCCTAAATGATAGAACAGAAGGGCCCAGGCTTGCCTCAGGCAGCCTGCAGGCGCCTTTCTTCTTCCATTTACCTGCAGGCCTGCGCACCAGCACTTCCTCCAGTCTGACAGGCCTGCCCAGGCGCCTCCAGCCTCCCCTCATCTCTCCCACTCGCTCCTTTTCTTCCTCCTCCTCTGCTCTCTGCACTGGTTCCTTTTCTTATCTTCTCTGTGTGCGCTCACAATCTCTACCTCTGGGGCCCTTTACTCCAAACCTGTGTGTGCGTTTGTGTTGTTGCCGTGTCCATTTGAGTTTGTGCATGACTGTGAGCGCCGCTCGCTCTCGGCTGTACATGCAGCCCTTTGAGAAAATAGTGTCACAGCGTGGCATATTCTCTCAAAGACAGGACAGAGAGCGCGCAACATAAATCTTTCAGGTCAAGATTTTCGCTTGTTGTACTTCTTTCTTGGCTCTGTGTCCTGCGTCGCTCTCTGCCTCATCACCGAGTGGTTTAATCTCTGCTCCTTCCTCCTGATGTTTTCCCATAACCGGCCACCCAGTTTGTCTGTCTTTCTTCTGCGAGCCTCCCTTTGTTCGTCTCTATCAGCCGTGTCATCTGGAGAGGTGTGCTGAGACAAAACAACTGGCAGCAGCTGCTTTTCGGTCGGACTGGCTGGCTCTAACTTGTGGATGACCCTTTCTGGACTGAGTTAATTAAGCTGCGGAGATTTGTTTTGGAAATCGCAGCCGTCTGACCCGTTGTTTTATCTGTTCGCTCTGGAGCGCAGCCTTCCGCAGGGTTCGGTGGGGGTATATTGTGAAGTGGCAGGGCTGGATGTGAAATGGAAAACCCTAGAGAAGGAGGAGAGGGCAGCAGAGAGGCAGGGATGTAACTGGAGGAGAGCTGGGGGTGGGGTCGACTTTGATGCCATAGGAATGAGTTCACAGGCTCATGAGCACAGGCCTAATCGCACATGACAATATCGGCTGGTGTGCCAGTCGCAACGCATAACCACCCCGCTGCTTGTGCTGACTCGGGGTATTTGCTGATAAAGCTCTGCTTTCTAGACCATGCTGTATGCACAATGAGGGTGGCCCAGGCAGGCCCGAGGGCTGGCTCATCGCAGGCAGCCCACAAACCGGGGGCTAGGTCCCCCCCCATCTATACAGAACTGTGCACTCCACTAAGCCCCTTGGCCAGACTTGATTATTAAACAGAGAGCGGTTTTGTGATGAATATAGTTATTTTTTTCCATTTATAATCTATTATGTTGCCCATCCAGGCCCCATAAATTATTGCAAATGGAAAAGAGCCTGGTGGTAAAACGCCTGAAATGAGGTCGCGGCTGCGTTCACAGTGTGAAATATTCAGGGTTGATATTTTTCTATTGAAATGCCGTCACTCTCTCTCTCTTCTTTTTCTTTTTTTTTTTCTTCTTGGCTGTCATGGGAACAAACATTGAGCTCGTTCTTTTTTGTTTGGTCGTTTTGTTTATGAAGCGCAGTCTGTAGGGTGAGTTAAACATGTTGCCCCAGTTTCTGTGTTTGTTTGGTGCACGGGTGTCCCACAAAAGGCCTGACATGGCTACTGCTGGCCTGCATTCCTTTGTGGCTCAAAGAGGGCCACAGACTATCCTGCTGCTGGTGTTGTTTTTCCTGGACAGTCGGCCGGATCATCAGTAATTAACACGTGCAGATATCTCCTCCGCCGAGTGCCACATTCTCTTTCATGCATGCTCTGATTTCTTGCAACAGAATAAAAGGCGTAGACGATAAGACGTCTGCCTGAATATCTTTACCTTTCTGTCTTTCTTTAGTGCTGATAACAGTGTTTTTAATTCCAGAGAGAGGCAGCAGGTCTGCTGTGGTGGTGCCTGTGGTGTTAATGGGGCAGGAATGCAGGACAAGTGCTTTCCCACGCTGTTAGTTTTCTTCTGTCGGGCGTGTTTGAGACGAGGCTCTGGGCCGGCTAGGCTCTGCTAATGCAGCCAGAGTGCAGACAAATGGAAAGTGACACTTGTGTGTGTAGAATGGTATTTGTGGTGACGCTTTGACTACAGATAATAAAGTGTTCGCCCTGAGGTGATTTCGCCCGGCAAGCACCCCAGATGAAACTCACTTACTCAGAGAGAGAGAGAGACGGAGGAGACAGAGCGGGGGGGGGGAGAAGAGACGAAGAGGAGGGATGAGGAGACTGAGAGGGGTACGATGAGATAGTGAGGGAGGATGAAGAGAGAGATGAAGCAAAAAAGACAAAGCAAAGACAGTGAGGAGAGGAGGTGGAACAGAGAGAGCGGCGAAAAGAGCAAAAGAAATTCAACCGTGATTTCTCAGCGTTCAGGAGTCGCAGCGTTTTTTGTCCTTTTGACTCCAGTTAGTTATAACTGTGTCGCGTTTTATCACAAACTTCTTGGAATTAAAAAATTAGAAACGAAGATTCATGCATGCTAACTTTGTTAGATTTTTGGATTTGCAATTAATATTTATTAGTGTAAATAGAAAGGATGTCAGGTTCAGCCGAAGGGTAAACAATCAACTGTTGTTAGCTGGATCTGCGAGGGTGTGTTTGCCAGTGTGTGTGTGTGTGTGTGTGTGTGTGTGTGTGTGTGTGTGTGTGTGTGTGTGTGTGTGTGTGTGTGTCTGTCTGGCAGGCGGGCCATGTGTACAGAGGAGTCCTTCAGGATCAATCAATTCTCAGTAATTTCCCCCACAGCCCATAAAAAGCCAGGTCTGTCTGGAAGGAGCATGAGGTTGCCACATCAAACCAGCTAATTAATTTTCATGGCTGATCCAGTAACATCTGGCTTTAGAGATAAATTCTAACGAGGAAATGTAAACATGACAGTGACCCGGTGCTAAAATATTTCAATTTTCTTGAGAGAAAACCTCGATAATGGAAAACCTAATTGGCTCTTTCTGATCCGACACGTTGTCCACTGCGGGGGTTAAACACGCATGTGTGACAGTTGTAATATTAATAGACAAACATGTTGTGCTGAAAGTGAAAGAGGATCTCAGTCTTTCGTCTTATCTCCGTCTCAGTGTGCCGAGAATCAAACGCACACGTGCAGCGCCTCACTGCAGGCTACCTAAATGACCTCATGCTGCAGTCTGTGTGAGGAGGAAGTCCAAATTAGGCTCTCAATTTGGTGTTTCTTCCATCTGCTTGTGCAGGAAATAGATTAAATCTTAGATGAGATTGGGTTTAATGAAATGAAAGATTAGATTTGGGAGTTTTGTCCAAGTTTTTTTTTTTCTTTTTCTTTTTTTTTTTTTTAAATCTCTTTTAATGATTCAATCCATTTTTGACATGGTGCCACGTCTGCGTGCCTGTGAAGGATCAGTGTGCAGATTGCTTTAACATTCTCATTATCCTCTTTGCTATTTGCGAAACATGTTGGCAGGTTAAAAGCCCAATATGTGATTGCAGTATGGCAGCCGCCCGTTGGAAAAAATGTTGTCTGGGCGACTGATTTGATTTCCACGGTGATTAATTCCATCAGAAGCGTCTGACATTTGATTCACAAGTGCGTGACTTAAATATAAGGTTTGTTTACTTCTTACTTATTTTTTGATTTAAAACGTTTCCAAGAAATTACAATCAATAGGTTGGCCTCCTCCGAAATTAAACGTGAAGGATTTAGAGAAGACCGTGTGGTGAGGAGGACATTTTCTCTCCCCGCTGTCTTTTCGATATGCATTTGTTTGATGATTATGATGACACAGGCAGCCGCCAATTCAGACGGCTCTATCCTCTGAGAAATCATTGCGGTTTGATTTTTATCTTTGCAATTATAGATAGCAAAGGCCTGACAAATAATTGCCTTGATTTTCTCTCTCTCTCTCTCTCTCTCTCTCTCTCTCTCTCTCTCTCTCTCTGTGTTGTTGCACAGAAAATCAACCTTGAGATGAACAGAGGGAGATGAGTGTTCCTAAAAATGGCTTTTCTGATATCAAGCAAGCAGCAGGGTTCCCTTTCCCCTAACGTGCACTTGAATTGATTAGTACTCTGGCTGAGGGCATATTCAACATGTCTGCCCCCCTGCAAGGCAGCTCTATCCTGTTGATCACTGGCTCATACATGTGCCTCCTATGCTCCCGCTCTCCTCAGGAAGCTCCTGTGGGGCACTGAGGCTTTGATTGACTGGCGGCCGAGTCCACAGGACGCCCCTATTATTATCATCTCTACCTCTGCAGCGGGGCGGGGGGCTATGTCCAGGGGGTCTGGCCGACAGCCCCTGCTTTGTGTGCCCAATAGTCAATTAGAGGCAGCGCACTGCCGGAGACGAGTGGGATGCGGGGTTAATTGCAGAGGACCAAACAGCTGGCTCTATCAGGGCCCATTGTGTTTGCAGCAGTTGTCACGGCAATTGAGGCCTGGCTGTAATCGCTGACTAATCAGCCCTGTGCCAGATGACACCTCCATTAGCACAAGGCAGGTATTGTTCAGGACGCGAAGCTGCCTTTAGCTCCCTCCCTCCTTCGCCTGCCCGTCCTTCTTTGCAGCAGCCTAACGGAGGTGGGGAGAGGATGTCATAGACCCTGATCCTATCTGCTAAGAGCTCAACAATGGCTGCAGGTCAAGGGTCCCTCCGTGGAACAATGCAGCTGAATGTGACCTTTTATGGGCTGCAACACATCCGACGGGTCAGACTTTTGTCCAAGCTGAGGTATTCTGATATGAAGGACCGTTTCTAGCCATGAAATATTAATCTGAATAACTTTATTACAATGAGGGCAAAGTGTCCATTAGTGCAGGAATGTTGCACAAGATTGTGGAAAATAGGGCTTCCTGCAGGCTCATAACATAACGGAGGACAAATGCTTTGATACTTTAGTAGATTTTTAAGATATCTGTACTTTAGTTGAGTATTTACAAAGCATTTTACTTTGACTTCCTACATTTTAACACAAATTGTAACTAGTTTCATTTAGAGGAATTACCGATCATTTTTTGACAGTGATTCTACCTTTAAGTTTAACAGTCTTTGATATATGTTAATATGAAGTGAGGTCCAGTTAGTTTTGCACAGAAATACTTTTATACTTTGAGTACATTTCCAAACCTGTACTGTCTCACTTTCACTTGAAGTTGACTCAGTACTTCTGCCTTTATCTGAAGAATGTGTTTACCTTTGCCACCGCTGCTCATTGCGCGCTCACAGAATAATTGAAGCACCCTCAATTTGAATCCTTTGTTGCGTGCAGTTCCTCCTAAAAAAACCAAAAGAGTCTGGGAACAAAGGTCCAGCTCACGTACTGTAGCTGTGCACGCAGGTTGAAAGGACACATGATCGGTGCTGCGGCTAATGTCCTCTCTTGGCTAACTGTCCCTCTCAGGGGAAATGGCTCCCAGCGATGGAGGCTGATGCTGGACTGAATCTGACCCCGTGTTTTTCTTTCATCTTTCTGGTTAATCTGCTCCTGTTGTTTGCCCTAACCTCATCACAGACGGCTGTGTTTGTTTGGCCGAAGTTAATGTGTACTATGCGCTTGTTGTTCTGCAGAAACTTAATTGCAGCTCGGCCTAACGGTCCTCTGCCTTCATTTAAACAAGCACTTTTTTTTGAGTACGTGGTCAGAGGGGATCAAAGCGTGCGGTAAGTGGGGATACAGCCTCGCAGGAGTGAGTGAGAAAATGCCAAGGGCTTTTTGATGTGTTGGAGCGTTTTCTCCACTAATAAGAAGAAACTTCTCCAACCTGCTCATAATTTTAAAACGCTTGCAACGCTAATAAATGGGAGCAAGGGCATTCGAGGCAGTTCTCTCAGATTTCTTTTCCTCTGCTTATTCATTTAAACCTCTAATTAAAATGCAAAGCATTCTCATGGTCCTCTGGATTTGCTGCTGCACTTCTCGCTCAGCCTCTGACTCCCTATCTCCTCTCCTTTTTTCTCCACTTCCCCTGCTACCCTCCACCCCCCTCCTCCCTCCACCTCACCTAACTCCCTGCTCTCATACTCGCTCCGGCTGCCTTTGCTTCTTGTGATCAACACAATTTGACCTCTCACTTGGAAGAAGTGCACGGAATTTAATGGATTTTTTACAGTCTAATCTAAGCAGTTCCCTCTTTATTGCTGTTTTGTACCCAGTGGACCTCATCTTTACCAGACACCACCCCTCCCTCCCCCCTCCCACCACCGCCCGCACCACCACCACCACCACCTCCTCCACCCTCGCACCAAGAAAATTAGTTCATCAGAATTCAAAATGTACTGCTGGCTAATTAAAGGAGTGTTAATTGAGTGTTCAGAATTGGGTACCCCCTTCACCAAATGCACACAGATACACACACACACACACACACACACACACACACACACACACACATGCCTGCATACACAGAAGCACACATGCAATCACAGTGACAGCACGGGGTACACCAAGGACGTTGCGCTTGGGGAGTTTCATGCCAATCAAAAATGGAGAGAAAGGAGAGTGCCCATCCTCCAAGTGAAATGGGATTTCTAGATCATATCATGGCCTAGTGCGGCTCAGTCCGGCTCTGCGCTGCCGTGTTATCCTATCCAAGCCTTGCTATCTCTGTCTGACCACTGGAGAGTGTAACACCGCACAGATAGCCTCTCTCACTGCGTGCATCGTGCTAATGAGGGGTGGCATTTAGAGATGTGCAGCTCTGACACATGGGCATTGTGTGCCAGGCACTGGGTGATTAAGGACGAAGGTCAGCCCATTAATTGCCTCCCTGCCATCTCTCCCTCCCCGGCGCGTGATCTCTCAGAACTAATGCATGTGTTTGCCGGAGCTTTTATCTCATCCCCATCGCAGCACAATCATATGCCTGGTTTGTTTACATTCCTTTCATGTGGAAGTTTTTTTTTTCCCCCTGCTTATTGTAAAAGCAGCACCGGCCCAGGTTCCCCTGTTCATTTACTATAAGCTGTTTCATGTGCATGTGAGTGCACATAGCCTCCTGCTCTCAGGAAGGGAAAAAGCATATTCTTCCATCCCCAGGGGAAATAATTAATCCTTACAAGGCTGTCGCATGTCGAAATGAAGCGAGTGTGAAGCATTTAGCCCAGGAGGCATTGCAGGCTGTCGCCCGCACAGGCACCTGTTGTTGTCCCTGCCCTACATTTCATGAGAGAGCGCTGAGCAGAGGATAACAACATGCTCCACTGATGGCAAATGAGACACACAACTGCACATGCAGGTTTGTGTGTTTGTGTATGCTTGTGTGAGTGTATGTTTTTGCCATTATTTTTTTTTTGTTTTGTTTTGTGTGTGTGTTGTTATCATGCATTGTGTTTGCATGCCCGACCACGCTGGAGAGTGTGCACAGGTGCAGGAAACCCCCCCTACCTTATGAGGAGGTGAGGGCTCACACAAAGGAGACAGAGTTGGCTGCTTCAGAGCTGTTTATCAGCCGGCACCATCTGTATGCTGCTGCTCATACTGTAGCTATGATCTACTGCAGCCTGAACCAGTAAGTCACAGAGCGCCAGCCTAAAAAGAGACTCTCTCCTTTAACCTCCGTGTCCTCACTTATAGACTTACTGCTCTGGAGGAGAGAGATGTTGAGACCATCAAACACACAGTGTGTGTATCGGTGTGTGTGTGTGTACGAGAGTTAAATTACACCTCGGTCTGTGGCCATGCTAACTGTAATCAACTTTGCTATAAAATTTATACCATGGAACTTTTTTTAAAGAGGAAGCTGGAATCAGAAGCATCCAGATGCTCATTTGCCTCCTCCTCCTCTTCTTCCTTTATGCCTGTGGGTTCTAATAACCGGAAGCCTTTGTGGAGCTGAGATGGGTTTTGTAGGCCTGAAAGGCCTCTAATCCCTGTGGCCTGTGAAGTGTGAAACCCTTTGATGCCAGGTTGGTGTGCCAAAGGCTCTGCCTATTGACAAACAAGGGCCAAGCTGGGAAAAGACGGAGGGAGAGGGCTTTCTCGTCTCTTAGAAGAAATGCAGGCTCAGGCATGGAAAATATGGACTCAGTCAGAGAGAAGGAATAGAATTAGCCACCCTTTAATGAATTTCCTGGCTGTTTTTATAGTTTTTTTTTCCTCATGTGGCAGTAATTAGGTGGATTGATGGGCATATTGCAGCTGGGGGCTTGTAGGGGCAGCAGGGTACAGGCCCTTGATATGCCTGAAAGCCAAGTATCTTTCCTCATTTAGACCATGTGATGATCAAAGACAGGGTTTTTTTTTTTTTTTTTTTTTCCCTCATGTAAAGAAGATCAGAAAAAAAATTGCTGCCATTCCATTTGCATGTGGATCAGCAGTGTGCTTTGAAATGAGCATGTTTTTCTCTTCTGAGCAAATGAAATAAGTCTTCTGTCAGTTTCCCTCTGCAAGTCAAAACATCAAAGCAAATGGCACTGCTGTCACCAGGGAAGCTCGGCTCTGCTCAGTAAGGCTGGTTAGATCTAAGATAGGCCGGCCTGGCACACTCAGCCCGGCCCATTAGGATGGCACCAGGTTCGCTCTCTCTGATTAAAAGGAAGTCATTAAAGCCGGGATATTTTTTTTAATTTCAAGTGTAGGGTTTCTGATTTCGGAGAGAGCATGTTGTCTGCTGCGTCGACCAAACCAAAATCTGACTTGGTGATAGTCTGCTGTTAAACTCCCAATTTATTTTCTTTTATGATATGGATCTTGTAGATTTTAATCATTTTCACAGTTGGAGACCCACAGGGCGGCTGAAATGAACTCCCCATGCTATCTGTAATGGGAGCAAAGAAATGAGAATTGTGACTACTTGGCTGTGGAGTCTCTTTTAAAATGATTTTGCAATCGCAAAGGAAATGGAGTGAGTCCTAGTCACAGCCTGCACCATGCAGACGCCTTAGGTCGCCAGGACATTTGCTGACGGCACAGTTAGGGCAGTTAATTTTTGTGCGTTTTGTTAGCTTTTGCATAAAAATGTCATTTTTGAAGGGGTTGCAGTCATTTGTGGCAGCTGATATATTGCTTGTAAATTGAGTTCTTTTCCCAACTCCCCCCCCCACCACCACCCTTTTTGTTACACTGAGCTAAGTAGCCATGAAATTGCCTGAATAATGTCGTTTAAATCCAATCTCACCGCGGCCCCTCACCTCCATGCCCAGCCCCCAAACAATGACACATGGTGGGGTTTTTAGAAATTGCCATTTTCCTGTTTGCCACCTCGATTCACAATGGCCAAGCCTTGGCTCATTGAGCGAGGGCCATTGCTAGACTCACTCGCCACGTTCACCGCTGAATTGAATTTTGGAATTGGATTGGTGTCACATGGCAGACATATATGGCAGCTATTTACATAGATATTAATAGCAAAGTCTTTGTACCTGCCTTTTGTCTGTCCTGCCACGTTTCATCCTGTAGATGTTTACTAAAAACATGTAATAAGCGACAACTGCATGAATTCAGCAGGCGTCTTTTTGCTCCTCTGTGTTTATCATTGAAACATTTCTTAGTCTAACAAGGACAAACCGTTGGCACGTCTTATGTTTGAATTATTTGATCACAACAATAATGCCTTTCTGCCTTTTTAAATGCTTTCAGCTTGTGTTCATCAGCAAACCGGTTTTTCAGTTTTATCCTTGGCCAAGTTTGCAGAAAGCAGCTCTCCAGCATTCTTGACTCGGCTCTTAAGTTAACCTTAACCAGGCTAGTTATTCCCTGCGGATGGTTAATTGTTTTGTTTTTTATGAGAGCCTCTTCATGTACGCCTGGATAGAATAAATGTGGAATTTCTGTGGCCAAGAGTGAGACCTAGTAAGTGATACCACTTATAAATCTCCAATGTGCCAGTGCAATTAAACAAGCTTTTTATCCCCTCCCCTCCATCCCTCCTTGCCTAGTATCCAAGGCTAACCCAATTCAATGCTAAAGAGAGTCCGAATTAATTTCACAATGGACTGATTTAACAGCGCCTAAGGTACCAGGCTTTGACAGAATGAGTTTTTAAAAAGATCCATTTGTCTAGGGATGAACTTCCACAGGAGGGTGTGAAAATGAGATGGAAAGAAAGCCTCAAATGGAGGAGGGAGGGATGGAGCATAAATGAATGTCAGCCCTGATTTACAATTTGCAGACTCTGTTTGGGTTCCTCTGCTGCTTGCACCTGGTTTTATTCACCACCTCCTACAGAATACTGACATTTCTCGGTCTGCTTTGGATGTAGTCACCGTGATGCTGCCAGGTTTTACTGTTGCCACAGAGTAGTGGTTATTGCAATTGATTGATTGTTCTGACTTTGTGGCTGCCATTGCTGTCGGCTCCTTCGATATTTCTGGTAATTACACTCCTGGTCTGCCGTTCTGTTCTTCTACACATGCAGCCAGCCATTTGTTGTTGGTTTTTTTCATCTCAGTGATTCATTTCACTCATACTTTTCTCTCTGTTTGTCTTGCAGGTGAGCTGGTGGTGCCCACGCATTCCCCACGTTACCCCACCGCGGCAGAGCTTGATGCCTTTGCTCAGAAGACGGCCAGCAACCCTCTGTCCATCAAGATCTTCCCCACCAACATCAGGGTTCCCCAGCACAAGCACCTTAACCGGACTGTGAATGGATATGACACCACAGGGCAACGCTACAGTCCCTACCCACATCTCCACACGGGGGGATACCATGGCCTGCTCGCTATCGTCAAGGCCTCCTCATCGTCGTCATCGTCAACATCCACCTTCATTCCTTCCAAAGGTGTTCTCAAAAACTCTGAAGGTAGACGGACTAAGCTCTCTCCAGCCCACATAGCTGTTGCCCCGTACCCACCCCCTAGTAGTAGCACTTTAGCCAGTGGCCACAGCCAAATGGTATACCACACTGGGCCCTCGAAGCCTCCAGAAGGCCCCGGACTATCGGTTCCCCCAAATGTCACTGTAGCTGGCTCAGTGATTCCTGTAACAGGGGGCCGAGGCCTGGCCCTGCCCGCACAGTCCAACCTCCCCTCCATCCAGAGCATCATCTACCAGATCAACCAGCATTGCCAGGCCCAGGCTCTGCAGCAGGTGTGCCAAGGAGCTGCCACGGCACCCTCAAATTCCAGTCCCTCCAAACAGGGCACAACTGTCATGGGGCTCTCTTCTAGCTCCTCAGGCGGAGGCTACGTGGTAGGAATGGGCCCCCAGGCTAACATGGTCTACACAGGACCCGGGCTGTCGGCTCACAATGCAGAGGCGATGAAGAACGGCATGTACGCAGATGGTATGGACTACATCCTTTGGCAGAAGCAGCATCAACAACAACAACAACAACAGCAACAACAGCAACAGCAACAGCTCCGCATGTACAGCGGAGGTAGCGGCGGAGGGGGCGCCGTCAGCAAGTCCCCCGAAACGTGTGTTCCAGGGGGCGGGATTATGGCGGCCCCAGTGTCCTCCTCTTCCTCCAGACCTTACCACCTGTCAGTGAGCGCCAACGGAGGAGGCGGGCTGGACAAAGTCAGCTCCTCCCCGTTGAACTGTGTGGGTATGCATGGGAATTTCTCAGTGGGTCAATACTTTGCCCCGCCGTGGAACAGTGTGCTGGTGACACCTGACAGTGACTGCTACAACCCCCAGGAGCTTTTGGGCACCTCCACAGGAGGGCCGGCCACGGGGCACAGAGAGATGGGCTACCCCCATCACCATCACCTCTACCACCACCACCACCATCATCATCATCACCCTGCTATAGACAGCGGGGGAGGTCTGTGCTGCAGCCTGCCCAGCAAGAGCATGTGCAACACGTCCGTGCTGAGCAGCAGCTTGCAGTCTCTGGAGTACCTGATCAACGACATCCACCCGCCCTGCATCAAGGAGCAGATGCTTGGCAAAGGCTACGAGACTGTGTCTGTGCCACGTCTGTTAGACCACCAGCATGCACACATCCGCCTCCCCGTTTACAGATAGAGGAGGACGAAGAGGAGAATCAAGAGTTGTTAAATTTGTGACGAAAATCAAAGTTAAAGAACACAAATGTTTTTCTTTCTGGGTACAAATTGTTGAGAGTGGCACTGCTTTAACTAGTGTGGGAGCTTAGAGAGGAGCAGTTGTTGTGCTGTGTGACCCGCTAAGGTTTGGTGGCTTCGAGGCAGGTTTTTTTTTTTATGGGAATCCCAAATATGAAAGGTGGCAGCGATTGCCAGTGGGAGAGAAAAAAAAGGGATTTCAAGATTCTCCAGATGTTACATTGTGTGGTTTGCCAATAGGAATTTTGGATTGATTTATATTATTTTTCTTCAGTTTTTTTTTTCTTGTTGTTGTTTTACTTGCCTGAACATTTTCGATGAGAATCATAGGTTTTGACATCAAGTGCATACGCCACTCGTTTCCCCTCCACCAACCCCTTCCAAATACTAAGGATGAAGCTACTGTGTAGGTTGTCACTGAAATGGTCTTAAAAAGGGCCAAAGTTTAGGGCTGCTCTCAAAATCCAAAACTCTGTAAACACACAAGTAGACAAACACATACAAGAAGTACTGGTAACGTAAAGGAGACTAAAAATAACGGGCAGTACTCGGGCGGGTATGTACGAGGATCATAAGGTTGAATTAAAAGGATAGTACAATATTAGTTATTATTGCTGTTATAATTGATACATAAATTGCACTGCTTGAATCTTGTTAACTTTGAAGTTTGGAATTGGGTAGTTTGGATATGATATATTTAAGAAACTTGAAAAACTTGAACCTATTTTTTGTTGTTTTATATATTTGTAGGTATATTATATGCATCGGCTGCTATGGGGAAAAGTGTCTCAAATGCTTTTTTTTTCTTTTGTTTTGTTGTTTTTTTTTCCACTTTTTGTTTTCATGATTTAAATAATTCCTCCTCAAGCTGATGTGCAGTCTCTTATGTCTCCTGGTGTAAGGCATAGTCGCTGCTTTGGTTCTGTAAGAACCCGGTCGGAGAGAGAGAGCTCTTTTTTTCCTAACCAACACTGGAATCTACAATAAATCTTGAAATACTTATTTAAAAAAGAAAAATGTCGCAAAAAAAAACAAACAAAAAAAAATACACGAAAAAGAAATGTTACAATGAAGAATGTGACTGGGAGGTTATCTACGTAACCTTACGTGTATGTTTATGCGTGTATGTGGCTGAGTGCATGCGCGTGTGTGCTTTTTATTTAGTTTGTGTTCTTCAAAATCCTCAGACTTTTTTTTTTGTTTCTTTTTTTTTTTTTTTTTCAATTGTGTCATTACAAGATTTCTAACACCAAGACTGAAAAAAAAACAACTGCTTCACCAGTCCCATGAACATCATATCTGAGTAAATGTACAGGGGATATTTTTATTTTTTATTTTTTTTTTGTAATTGGAGGCTCTAGATCTTCTCTGGAGCGCGAGTAGAGATCAAGTTTTCTCACATGATTCCTGTACTTAACGTGCTACATCTCCGGACTTCTGTCCGATGTTATCATAAGGACAGAACGAGGTGGGAACAAATGGAAGTCCTATTTTGGGGGTGCTGTTCATCCCTAATACTGCAAACAAAACAAAATGAAAACAATCATGCCGTGTCCTCTGGCGTCAGATGAAATGAGGCGAGGCTCACTGCTTTCCCTCTTTGTCCATTTCAGCCCCTGGTTGGGACTCATTTAGCCCGGGCCAGTCTTAACTTGATGATTCAGAGCAGTGAAATATTTATCATGACTGTGAGATTCCCTTGAATGTACTGCACTTAAATTACTGCAATGTTTTATTGCCTTGTGGGACTTAAGTGAAAGAGAAAAATTGGATCAGTGCAGCAGTCCTCTGGTCTTAAATTAGCATTTCTTTTGTCCGTCAAATTTCAATGGTAAATTGAATTTAGTAACGGGAGAGAGAGAGAGAGAGACGGAGCTTTGTTGTGGGGAAATACTGGCATCAGTCTAGATTTATGAAGTGCAATTATTATGACTGTATTAACATTTTTTCTCTGAGCTTACACCAAAAAAATGTAAACTACAGTTGTCAATACATTCCCAATGTACCACATCCCTAATCCCTATCCTTCTTTTTTTTTGTTTTGAGGTGTAAAATAAATTTCTTTAAGAATATATTCAGAAGCCACATCTTGGCTTTGAAGTCTGTCATTATTTTTTAACGTATGTCCTCTAGAAGTCAGTGGGGGGAAATCGGGCCCCTGTTTCTGCAGCTGTGCTGGATCCACAGTGAGGCGTGATGTGTGATCCCGTAGCAGAAAAAAACCCTCTGCTATTGAGAAAGGTGGTATGTTTAATTGATTATCTTTTTTTTTTTTTGAATGTTCACACTTTGGCCATCCAAAGATTAAAGGCTAGTCAGCATTGTTGAGAAAAAAAGGACAGGATTTCCCCGCGAACACCGAGGATGAAATGAAAAAGCAGGAAATGATGTTTCTTTGATCATTTGCACTCCATAAATAGACCTGTTTTCTCCCTTAAGATAACCCTCGCTTAATCTCGAGTATGAGCCTTAAATTGCGAGCTAATGGCGTTTGTAGACACGCTACTGTGTTTGAAGGCTGACAAAGATTTCGGTCGAAAAGAATACCGAGCCCCTTGGCTTAAATTTGCACAGTAAGCCTCCTTAACATTCCAGTGAAAATTCTTCATGTTGTTTCAACAGCTTAATACCCCAGCCACAGTGTGATTCCAGCATATTTTCTGTCTTGTAGAAATATTTTGACAGATTTACAGATACATCCCGTCCCTAAATCCCCTCCGTTTGGCTTTTGCATCCAAGCATTAAAACCCTGTCACATGATGTTGAAGTGAAGAGGAGACACTTGAGGCAGCAGAGTTTCTGGTGTCTGGCCTTTCCCACCAGTGGAGGTCTGAGGCACCCGGCCTCTCTGCTAATGGGAATATTGGGTGACGCCTGTGCTGCTGGACACTGCCAGTGGAGAGTATTCATTCGCTCAAAAGGGCTGAAATCAAACCCTTTTCAAATAGCGAGGGATTTCCTATTAGGGTACTGAGAGGAATGTGGCCATTTTGAGCCAAGTTCAACTGGATCAAACAGGGAAACAGTGACACAACATAAAGCTTTTTTTTGTATTTATTTAGCGCAGATGTTAAGGTCAATTCCATTCCAATGGAACTGTATTGAACATAAGCTGGTATTTAGTTACTTCTACCATCTTTGCTGCGTAGCTACTGTACAGGCTCCAAGCTGTCTGTCCCGTCTGGTCCTTTACACACATTAATGAGCTCCTATTGATGGGATGCATCTCAGCCCTGCAACTCCGGTCCATTCCACTATTCCCGATTTGGACAATGGACGCTTAGGCCATATTAGGATAATAGAATTAAATTTCAAATAGATTTGTGCCTGAGCTGATCCATGCGCGGCTCACTCAGCTGCGGAGGCAGAGTGGCATATGGCATGTCATTATCTAAGCCCACCCTCCCCCTGTCCGGGGCCAACAGGGTTCAGCAGTGCTTAAACAAACTGAAGGTTAGGGCTGGCTGGCTGGCGTTGAAGGGGAGGACAGCAGGGTTTGCGAGGGTGGGGTGGGGTGGGGTGGGAGGGGGTCGCTAAATCACAGCGTCCACAGCGTCTCAGAGGGCCTCAGCGCCGCACCATGGCGCCTGGGCTCAGAGGCCTGCTTTAAAAGCTGGGCTGTGTTTGATCGAGGGGATTTGTTTTCGGTTGGATTATACATGGTTGCTCCCTGCCTGGCTGAGGGGCCCCGTGCAATGTGACAGATCTCAGCAAAAAGACAGAAAGAGGGAGCGAGAGAGAGAGAGAGATACAGGGAGGGATTTGGGGTCAGAGAAGCCTCGAAGCATCAGTAATCAGGATAATTGCCATGTTCCTGGTGCTGGTTTCAGCCTCCCCTCTTTGGCTCTGCAGCCTCGTATTCAGATTCGAGCTCTGAGGAAATCACATTCCTTACTCAAAGACTTATTGTGCCTCATTTTACTAAATTCTCCTGAGTGAAAGCTTCGTTTGTAGTTAGGTTTTTTAACGCTTATGTCTAGCTATGCTGCCCAGGAAATCTACATATTAGACCATCCAAACACCATCTGAACGAGGACGTACAGATCTATAACATATCTCTGCGGCTGCAGGCTATCGACTGTTAACACGTTTTCAAGGGCGATGAGACATTCGCGAGGATGGCCCGAGGGCAGCGTAGAGGGGGAATTGACTTATGCTGGTTGTAAAAATCCCTAAGTAAATCCCAATAAGTCCATGAAGACCCAGTGCAAAGGTCTCGCCGCATATTATGCAACTTAAATCCTGCTGAGGAGGAAGGGGAGCGGGCGGCCCGGCTCCGAGCAGGGTCAGCTATTTCACTCTCACAACAGAGGGGACGGGAGGGATTGAGAAAATAAAGGCAGCTGCTCGCTCTGTAGAGTCTTGGCGCTGCTTCTCTAACATACAGATGACAGAGGGAGGTGGTTTGGGGGGTCCGTGGGGGGGCTGACGTCCCTTCCTTCACCGCTTTGGTCAACTTCAGTCGTGTCCCCTGGCTGCCCTTGGGCCCCTGGGGCTCTCCTCTCAGAGTCCTTCCCAGCATCCCTCCTTTTAACGTCTGCAGAAGATAGAAGTCACGAGGCCAGTCCTCTCCATTTGGCTCCCACCTAGCAAGAAGATACTTTAATCAATAATACAGATGGTCCTGAGGAGGCTCGTATAGTCAAACCCCACCAGCCTTATAACCGTATTGCACAATGTCATTAAAGATTTGTTGTGTTTCGCCACAGAGTCAGAGCACATCGCCGCCGCCTCAGTTGCTCCTCAATCCAACCGGATGGGTCACATGTGAGCGCCGTACCATTTAGATATCGTTTTGAGCTTTTATTAAATGCAAAAAAATAAAGAATAAAAATCAACACAGATCATAAAATAAGTCAGGATCGTTTTTTTTTTCAAAGGCACAGCCACAGAGCCAGCCTTTTTTCTAAAAGGCGATGCAGCCGGTAGTAATTCCAGGAGCTTACAGCTTTTTTTTTTTATTTCGACTATGTATGTTCAGCTGAAAAAGCTTATGGCCTCCAAATATTCATCTAGTTTATGTGGTGGGTATATGTGTGTATCCAATCTAAACACAAAAGTCTGGGGATTTTGCTTTCTTTCTTCCTGTTTTTTTTTTCATTGTTTGTGTGGCTCTCAGAATGTTCCTGTGGACAAACAGGGCTGTTGTTTTTTTTCCCCCCCCGAATGATCTCAAATGCACCAACGCTGCCAAAGTCTGAGGGTGCCGCAACCTTGAGAAAATCATATATATGGAAATGGGAAATCTATAAAGCATCTCTCTTATTGTTCTCCCTGCAGTGTTGTATTTATGTTTAAGAATTGATTTTGTCTCCTCAGGATGAAAAAATGTAAAGAATACCTTGCTTTTTTTCTTCTTTTTTTTTTGAAAATGATAATATATGAGTCTTAGATTTCGAAATAAGAAGTCTGAATATAAAAAAAAAAAGCTGTAAAATCCTTTAGTCGTGGGGTTTTCAACTTTTGAATGTGCCTACAGCCAAGCATCCCAGTGATTGCTTACCTTCTACCCCCTCTCCCGTTCTGCAATCTCCCCCTAATCTCCCCACAACCATCATCTTCAATTTGCTGAAACTGCCACTGTCCCTCCTCCTCCTCCTCCATCCCAACAACCACGGTAGATATTTTGTCTGTTCCCTGCTTTTTGTCAATCTCAGGACTGAAATTTTCTTTATTTCAATGTAGATGGTTGGTTTTTCATTTGACCTCTCCTCTCTTATGTATTATTGTTTGACATAAGTAAATAAAGCAGATGACTTCTACGCCTGTCGTGTCGCTGTGATCACCCACTTTTTCTCTCTTCCTCTGGAAAAAAAAAATCCTCTTAAATCATTTTTTTAAGTCTCTGGACTCTAAGTGTGGAGAAGGTAAGCATATTAGTCTTTCGGATTCACTTTGCACATCGCCGCCATATGCCGGCCCCGTACAATCCTGTTGTTCACCTGACCTTTTTCACCTTTTGCAGACATCGCTCGAGCCCTCCCGGTTTTCGAATTGTTTGCGTGTCCTTTGTGCTGCTGCAGGAAATCAACCTCACCTTGGGTAATCAAACAATCAAGAAAGAAAGATAAAGGCGACAGTCCCCCTTTTATACTGTGGGAATGATTGACATTTTCCTGGATAAGGACTTGGACAAACTGCTCTTAAGCAGAAGCAAAGGCAAGCTAAGTCTCTTTACATGCAATTTAGTAAAGTGGCAAAGACAAGGTGTCCTCCTCTGAGGCCTGGATGTTCAAGCCAACTAGCAAAGGAACATCAGCTGCCTCGAGTAATCATCTTTCTGTTACAAATCAAAGCACGGCCGCTGATCTTTGTGTCTTTCATCAGCCCCAAAAAACAAAAGAAAAGATGACGAACTAGTGCTTTAGTTCTGCATTATCATTAATAGTCTTTGCTATCAAAGGAAGTTGTAATATCTGTGTTTTATTAGCAGGACTTTGCCAGTAGTCTCACTTCATGTCCACCTCCTGGAGATAAGGAACACAACACGCACCCACATCTAAAATGTTTAACAACACAGATACCTTCGAGAACTCAATATTGACGCCTTTTCCTCCTTTCTCTCCTCGCTCCCAACCCCTCCACCCACCTAAAACATCAGATAAGCCGCAGACTGATGAGCCAGCCGCCTCCACCAGAGCGTGTGGTACTGGGAGACTGCACACTGATTTCATACGCGCTCGCTCAGACAGAAAAAGAGCTCTGTGGAGCAGAAATGCTTCTCTTATTAGCAAAACTCATTCACCTGCACGCCACATTGAGTCCATGGCAATTTCACAATAAATCATGAGAGATGCCTATAGAGGCCGGGCAGCATGCTGACGCTCCGCCGCGGCCGTGCCCTCGCCTGTCAGTTTAGACACTCTGAATCATTTCGGGTTCAGCAGCCTCGTTTCATCTTAGATGAACTGAAAGGTCATCTCACACGCCACCTAACCAATATATGTCTGGCTCCTCATCTCCCCGCGCTTCCACTGATTGCTCGCTCCATTTAGAAATACCACACCTTGGTGGAACATATTTCACTGGGGGATTATGGGAGGTATTTTTCAAGGAGTATGTATTTCCATGATGAAAATTAGCACAGGCTTAACAGTGTGAGAAACCTGCTTGTCTATTTTCGTGTTAATCTGACTTTATCTCTCAGCCTGGAGAGTAATGAATCATCCTCCCTCTTTTGCAACATTAGTTGTTGTTGAAATGATTAGTGAGAGTGCGACCTGTGAGTCGGGGGGGTTTTTTTGCCGGACCTCAGGCAGACATTGAATGTTGCTCTTGAAGCCATTAGACAGTCTGGAGTGTTGTTCAGTGAATAAAGAATGAGTTGGCCCGAGTCCAGCCCAGTATCCGCTTGAGACTCATCAGCCTAAACACCTTAAAGCTTAACTGGATGGACAATAACGGTACAATTTGTACTGCCAATATCTAAGCTGGTTAGTTTACTTAAGACCTTTGGCTGAGGCTGTCAACTTTCCCTTATGTGTAGTTACTAAATGAGAGCGGTGCTGCTCGGCTGTCACTCGATTTGTTAAGACACATTTGTGGCAGCGAGCGCACACGCACACATGCTGCAAGCGAGTGAGCCATTTTGTTAACAGCTCACACTTCCTGTGCAAGTGTGCGGTTCCAGAGTTGCTGACAGTGACACTTGCAGGACCGAGCCCTGCCCTACTTAACAGGCTGCAGGGAGGAGGGCAGGCCAAGTTGTCAGCAGCGCTAGGTGCTCACTGCTTAGATAAACCTGGAGGATTAGTGGCCCAGTTAAAGTTGGGGCAAAGAGGATTAGCCTCTTCTCTGAGGTGGTGAGAGATTCCCTGTGTCCTTCAGCGCTGCCGGCCTCAGAGAGGGGAGAGAGAGGAGGAGGGGGAGGACGGGAGGTGAGGGGTGAGGACCAAAGTTATCATGAGCGAGAATCACCACTGTAGCTTTCTGGAGAGGAATAAGAAAGGTGAAGTGTAATGATGAAGGGTGAAAGGAAATGAAGCAGTTCATAAATTGTTGCCGGCTTGTGGTTTCATTATGAAGGTAAAAGCCAGTAATTACTGTCCGGGTGCTACAGCGAGGTCACGCAGACCTGAGATCCACGGCAGGAAACACTTCACATGTGGACTGAAATCTACAAACTATAACCTGTTATGGTAATAACAGCTAGCACTGACGATGCATTATTTACAGCTGTAATTACAAAGAATATTAGTGCCCTGCAGTAATTGCATGAGTAGTCACGGCTAACACTTGTGTGCCTCAACTGGGATCTCCACATGCAACAGATCAGGTGAATTTAGAGCTCTGCAGCCATCAGCAGGCCGGAGGAGGAACTGCAAATGATGAAAACACAGACCACAAAGTCTTTTTGGGGGAGTAAGGTTTAATGTGGAGTGTAATGAATGCATAGTTTGTTGAATACAATAAAGAAATAAAAGGTTTGTCCATCTATATAATACATTTCCTGTTAAAACACAAATGAAAAGTACAAATCCAGATAAGAAAAAATCCTTTAATCCTTCCACCCTTTAATTGTTTTCCCATATTATTGCTTTTATAAATTAATTATGGTTAATATATATAAAAAAAATATGCAAAAGATGCAATTTAAAAACATCTTTAGTGTTTGATTTCTACAAAGTAATGTCAATTAA
The DNA here is from genome assembly GCA_963678695.2 of Diplodus puntazzo. Taxonomy (NCBI): domain Eukaryota; kingdom Metazoa; phylum Chordata; class Actinopteri; order Spariformes; family Sparidae; genus Diplodus; species Diplodus puntazzo. Next base: position 31,853,831 of record OZ023159.1, on the reverse strand, counting down.
TTAAAAAAATATAGTCTGAAAATAAGTGACGGCATGAGGGTTCACCGCCTTTATAGTGAGTGATCTAATTCAGCCAGTTGGTGCTCGTAGTCTCACAAAAGGTGACACTGAGATCACCTGAGTGCAGTGAATGTGTCTCAAGTGTTTGTGTCTGTGTCTGAAGGTCCAGTCACTGGTTAATGTGTATTCCTGGCTTTAATTTAACCACCAAGACATCAGAACACTCCACAGCAACTCTGTTGAAAGGTCACTGAAACGTATAAAACGGGATGGATACAAAAACACTGAGTTTAGTTAAGTGGATTGTTAAGAAGTGGAAGAGATTTGGCACGTGTGTGAGTCTGCCGAGAGCAGGCCATCCTCACAAACTGTGACTGTGCAGAAGGACAGTAGTGAGCGAGGCCACAAACACACCTGTGATTACTGAAGGAGTTACAGCTGGGAGAGACGGTGCAGACAGTAACTGCTGCCCGGGTTCTTCACCAGTCAAAGCTTTATGGGAGAGCGGCAAAGAGGAAATCCGCTGTTGACAGAAGCTCATTCAATCATCAAAAGACATGTGGGAGACTCCCAAGGTCAACTGGAAGAAGGTTTTTTTTGTTTGATGAGACCAAAACAAATCTTTTTGGCCAACATAGACGCTATGTTTGGTGGACAGCGAGCAGCAGCAGCAGCATGGTGGTGGCAGCGTCATGCTGTGAGGATGCTCCTCAGCAGCTGGTCCTGAAAGGCTCGTGAAGGTAGAGGGTGAAATGAATGCAGCGACAGACAGCGAAATCCTGGAGGACAAACCTGGTTCAGTCTGCAAAAGATCTACGACTTGGGAGAAGATTTATTTTCCAGCAGGACAACGACCCGAAGCATTACAGTGAAAGCTCCAAGGTGAAGGTTCTGGAGCGGCCGAGTCAAAGCCCAGACTTCGATCCAATAGAACATGATTCTGATAAAATGGGACATTGTTGTCTATTTATAGAGCTTCTGGTTAAATAACAAAATTATTGATATATATTATAAATATACGGACAAAGTCAGAACTGAGATATTAGTGGTTTTATCTTCCTAACATGCTGAAAGAATGAATAATTGAATTCATATATTTCTGTTCACATTTTATTAGATTATTAAAACCAGGATTATTCCCTCTCATTAGTTATCAGAGTGAGAGTTTACTTTAGACGGGTTTGTTATACAATTTGATGTCGGACGATAAAATAATTCAGTCGTTTAAGCGCTGATTGGAAAAACATCTTAGCAGAAATTTCAACACAAAGACTCCTGTATGGTTTATTAAATACATTCAGTGTTTATTGTTCTTTGCAGTAATGTACAAACAATATGTATAAAAAAAAATGCATAGACACGTCTCTGTATAAAAGCAACCATAGCGAACAATGACCTGTGACCTTCAACAGCAATGACTGGGTGAGAATGAATTGTAGGGCCGATCTGCTCTTAATCATGTCGTGTAGTACAGTACAATACATGCACGCATACAGTAGTTTGCGCATAAACAAGATGCTATATAGGGCAGGGAGCCAATTGCAATGAAAACACTGCAGCAAATACGGGAGGGGGGGGAGCACATAATGGCAAGGCCTGAGAGTTGATTATGCAAATACCCCAGCTGCAAAGGAACAATAACTCTGGAAATTCAAAGACAAACCATAACACGGAAGGCTATTGTCTCGCATTTGCATATTTGCTTGACAACTATAACCTGCTCATCATGCCCATCTTGTTCAGAACAATGTCTTTGTGTTCATATAATAATGCACACATCAGAAAATTGTCATAGTGCATTGTTTCAGTTCAAATGGAAGCTGTGCTGCTGCGCTGAGCTGGCAGTCCAAGTCTGACACTCTCATAGTTTGGAAACTATTCGATTAATACAGCATAGAAGATGTCAAGAAGCAAAAAAAAAAAAAACTTTATAAAATAAGTATATTCTGTTTCTATACTCTCAGTCCTCCTCGCCTCCAACAATAAACATTCAAATTAGCATACGCAATACAATCTCCATGATACATCATCTTTAATATGAGGCAAGCAAATAAAAGCTGAATCTATTATATAAGTCTATGAATACTTATTGCATTTTCTTACGGCATTTCTATCAAAGATCTTACTGAAACGGCAAATGCAATAATACAGTAATTATTATTCTGCTAGCTATTAGCATGATTCTATTCTCAGTAACAGTATAATGAGCCTGGGAATGCTGAAATATCTCTTAAATCCCTGAGTGATCAGCCACTGACGTCTACAAAGCTGAGGTACAGTACATTTTTTATGACATGTCGTCTTTTCTTATTGTAAAAAACAAATATTACAGTTCCTCCTGTCATTAATTTGTTTCTCAGGGTGAGTATTGTTAGCTTTAATGCATTGAGATCTTTAAGACATCCGGTGACTCCTTGTGCTCTACGTCCTCTATAAATATATTCTACGTCCTCAGAAGGAAAGGCGCGTGAGATCTGTGCATATTCGTTAACGGCCGAATCGTCCCCAGCAGAGTTCTATCACTGATGCTGATGGCTCTCCGCTGTCTCCTTACAGAAAGACAGCGCTGGTTATCAGTGTCTGGGCGTCAGCGGTTCCATCTCCAGCACCAGATCATGAGGCCGCGGGCCCTTACTTAACTCCAGCGCCCGCGGGACCACTGTGGACCAGCGGTCTGGAGAGGTATGAAAAGAGGCAGAGGGTTTTTTTTCTTTTATCTGTATGAATAAGTTTGCATGAATATATACTTATTTGCCTATGAATGTATTCATGAGAGCACAGCGAGACTCTCACCTCTCCTCAGAGCTCTGACGCCCTGCTGCAACCCGTTCACCTGGCAGGTCTCATTCTTGCCTGGATCCTCGTTGATGATCGCCAGGTTCTGATTCCAGTGGCACCAGTTCACCTCATCCACCCTGATATAACAAAACACCAATGGAGTTGACAGTTTTTTGGGTTTTTGGGGGGGGAAGTGGAGCTCCTGAGTAACTGTAATTGTGACTCATGAGGGAATACCTGAAGCACCAGCGTCGATCAGGTGTGCCATCGCAGTTCTTCCCCACAGTCACCATCTCTCCAGCTCGGAAAGACCGGCGAAGGCAAACCGGGAAGGAGCGCTCGATGTCCAAAATGGTCGTTGCCCACTGTGTATAAACACAAGCTAGTAAAATAACAAAAACATATTTCTGCACTCACCTCCCAAAATGACTTTGTAGCAATTGCGTACAGATATCAACAGTGTCTAGAAGACAAATCCTGTGTGCCTTAGTTTTTTATCAGCATCATCTGGTCAAAGATCTCATTTCGCTGACACAAATTGTTACGTCGAGCTCACCTGAAGCTTCCAGATCTTCTTGCTCTCCTTGGAAACCTGCCCGACAGTTTCTCCCATCAAAGCGATCAACATGTTGAGCAGCAGCACGAAGGTGAGGATGATGTAGGTAACCAACAGGATGAGGAAGACTGCAGGATACTGTGCACTGTGGATCATGTCCAGTTCTCCCATCCCGATGGTCAGCTTAAAGAGGTCCAGGAGGAAAGTGCTGAAGGTGTCTGGGTCCCTGCAGTTGGGGTAGGTGGGACAGTCGCCATCACACTCTGTGCCCGGTGGAGGACACACCGTCAGCAGGGACACCAGGGCTGAGAGTTGGAAACAGAGAAGGTTGGCTGCATGTCTGCACTTAAAGTTAAAAAACATTTATTCGCTTTCTTGCTGAAAGATAGATGAGGAGATCGATACCACTCTCAGAACTGTCCATTACATATGAAGTTAGCAGCCAACAGATGATTAGCCTAGCATACCGACCAGAACCAGAACAAAAAACAAACAACAAAAATGTTTTTTTTTTCATGTGTGAATTGAGGAATTTCCTTTTTTCAAGTGTCAAGCTGAGTGAAAGAAAAAGTATTTTTCATGAGTGAATTTTTTTTTCTCAGCTCACCACCTGACATTTTGTCACTGGACAGTAAGGATGAACTGAAAAATACAATGTCGAGGTACTTAATTATTTTAAATGATTTAGTATTTTTTAAAATAACTTTTTTTCATGAGTTAAATGTTTTTTTTTCCCGAGTCGAGCCAGGTGAAAAAAAATTTTTCACGAGTTAATTCTATTCTCAGCTCACCACATTTTACATTGTTTTGGGAATGATTTTCTTTCTCCACTTGGACTTAAAGATGAACTGAAAAGTACAATGTTGAGGTACTTAATTATTTTAGATTATTTTAAACAATTTTCACAAGTGATTTTTTTTTTCATGTGTCACCCTGATGAAAAAAATATTTTACATGAGTGAAATATTTTTTTCTCAGCTCACAACCTTTATTCTTTTTTTTATAAAAAAAAATATTTACATGAGGACTTAAGGAGGATCTGAAAAGTACAATGTTGAGGTACTTAATTATTTTAAATTATTTTACATTTAAAAAAAACATTTTTTTTTCAAGAGTGAAAATTTTTTTTCTAAGCTCACCACATGAATCTTTTTTTTCTATAAAAATGATTTCTACTTGGGCTTAACGATGATCTGAAAAGTACAACACTGAGGTACTTAATGATTTTAAATAATTAAAACAGTTTTGAAATAATAAAAAAATATTTTTCATGAGGGGAAAAAAAATTTTTTTTCTTGTGTCGAGACAAGCGAAAAAAAAGTTGCACAGATAATTGTTTTTTCATCTGCGAAAAGACGAGATATTTTTTCTTTTCAGGGGGAAATTTTCTCTTGAAAAATTTCATTTAGTTTCACACATGAAAAAAAATATTTTTTTCTCACTTTCTCACTCGCCCCTCGAGGCTCACGTATCTAACCATCCTGTGGCTGCAACTTTAAAAATTACATGACAAATGTTGAACTTTCCCCTTGAGTAACGCTGACATGTTCCTGTAGAGCTCAGTGACCGAACACCTACCTGATGCATATCCAATCATGAAGAGCACGTACACCAGCAGAAATCTGAAAAGGTCTTTGAAAAGAATCTGAGACCAAGAACAAAAAAAGAGTAGTGAGGTACACGAATAGTGTTGTATTCTGGTTCAGTAATTTCCTGTTAACTGTTGTGATTTCCTGACCTTCTGTATCATGATGCTATAGGTGCCGGTGAGCTTCAGGCCTCTTGTGAAGTAAAGAGTGTTCATCCAGCCCAGGACGAGTGCAAACACCATCACAGACACGTAGGCCTCGATGCCAGACAGGTAGAGAGCAGCAGTGACGACAATAAGTACAGAGTAGATGAAGCTAGAGGGGAGAGAAAAAGACGTTTTGTCAGGAAATAGATCCAGTGTGTCATAGTGAAGTGATAAATGAGGAAGTGTTTGTTAGCAATTTGCCTTTTTTTTTTAAAACCGAATTTAGACATCACAGCCGCGCTGCTAATGATTTAAATCAACACAGTTCAGAGAGGTGTTCGACATTCTCTGCTCTTTGTTTGCATCAGGGGCTTAATTAAGGATGTAAACTACAAAAACATGCCATGGAGGAGGCTGAGGAATTAATTAGATCACTCAATTAAGAGGATGCAAAATTTGCCTCGGGTAAAAGTCGGCACGAGCTACGGCAAAGGTGAAGAAGAGGGGGAGCGAGGACAGACGAGGCAGACTCACTACAGCAGCTGAAAGGATCCATCAATAAATAAAGACTTCACCCCGGGGCACTTCTTCAAAAAGAGGTCCTTAATCTGCAAAGAGCAGGAGAAACATTTCCATAATTACAACAAACGCTGCCGTTACAAGTTTGACTTTGATGCAAGAGATTGGGAGACGGCGGCGAGCAAACAAGGATCAAACTATGAGGAGGCGTCAGAGCTTATTGACTCACGTTGGTGAGGAAGAAGAAGATTCCTGACGCCAAGGTGACAATCTCCCCCGCCATACGCAGGTAGTCAGAGGATGTTGTGTACGGGTACGGCGGCTGGAAGGAAGGAAGACGTGGCATCATCAAGAACTGTTCATCTGATCTACTTCACACTTTGCAGTGTGGAATTTGGGGGAATGAACATGAATTAATCATATAGAGAAATATCAGTGTGTGATTTCAAGGATTAGTCTGACATTTTGGGAACTACGTCGTATTTGATCAAACGTCAGATCGGAGGATTGTTACAAAACTAAGGTCTGCAGCCCTTTAGCTTAGCTTAGCATTAGCACATAACCCCTGTGAAAAACAACATTCATATATTTTGTGTAGTTCAGGCAAATAAGATATAATAATATGTTTATTAGAAAACATTTAAGGTGCTAGTAGGTGGATGTCTTAATCTTCGGATGGAGCCAAGCTATTTTCCCTTGCTTGTCTTTATGCTAAGCTAGGCTAACCAGTTGTTCGCTGTGGGTTACAGACATTAAAGCTGCAGTAAGTGATATATTTGTTTTTACTAAGTGTTAAATAGCTCCGTATTCCTACAGTAACCACTCTGATGAATGTTTGGTCAGTAATCCACGTCTCTCCTCCTCTTATTCATGCCCTAAAAGACAAAATAAAATTGGTTGGTGTCCCCGCCCGCTTTGCTGTTTGCTGCTACAGTATATCTGCCGATTAGCGCTGCGCATTCACGTGGTGATGTAGAGCGAAGGGAGGCGGACAGGAACGTTAGCTAACACTCACAGCAGCTTTAAAGTGGCATTAATCTCATCGTCTCCTTCTTGCATTGGGCGCAAGTTCTTTATTTGCTCCTCTGGCACATAAAGCAAACACTATCAAGCTATCTAATGAACCTAATGGCCTACATAAAACAGAACATGCATACTTAATGAGCAAAGAGTTGTCACAGCGATATGTTGATGAGCGTCCCGAACGTTCAGCTGCATGGGGCACGTTTAAAGGCTTCACATCATGAATCATTTATTAGTTCTCATGCAAAATCGCCACGCTGTAAAAACAGCGTCTGCACTCTCAGCAGCTTCTCGCCCACCTTTCCCTGCGTCGGATGGTAATAAGCCACCAGGGTGAAGATGATCATGGTGATGAGGTAGGAAACCACGCTGATGTAAAAGGTGACGGCACCAAACTTCTGCCATTTGGCCCTCAGCAGCTCGTTGATGGGCTCCACCGCCAGCATCTCGTGGCGGTTCTGACAAACAGGAATAAAGAAACATGACACCGATAAACAAAATAAAAAATAAAGAAATCCGGATCTTTGCACACACAGAGAATCTTTTATTGCTCTCAGGTTTTTGATGCACCCACACACTTCTTTTTTTTATGTCATGCCTGGTGTTTTGTTCCTCTAACTCCTCTGATCTTGAGAGGAACAACATTTCATCTCTCTCCTTTTAAAGTGGGAATGACAAACTTTGTAAACAAAAAAAAAAATCCCTTCTTTTTATCACCTCGTTGCGACTGTTGTAGACGAGGATTTCCAGCACAGACGGCTCCTCTCCGCATGTATCCAGCGAAGACAGATCATAGAGCGAGGAGTACACCGGCCCGTAAGCCCAGTCCTTGAACTTGCGCGACAGATGACGAGCCTCTTCATCTTTGATCTCTCGCCGGATGATGTGCTGAAACACCTGAGAGAAGATGGAGAAGCTGACCTGCTGACCTTTGGACTGACAGCCAGAACTTTAAAGCGCACCGATGCTGCTCATCCTTACCCCAATCTTGCCCAGCTTGGCAGCCATCATGAGAGGCGACATGCTGTCGTTGTTGAGCACCCTCTCCAGGTTGCAGTCTGGGTAGAGCTTGGCACTCTTGATTAGCAGCAGGTCGTACATCTTGGTGAGGAAACGCGTGTTGTCCTTGGTGTTGTCCGCGATGTGCACCAGGGCGTGCAGCACCGTGTTCCCGCGCGAGTCCTGGCGCCGCAGGTCGGCCTTCTTGTGTGGATTCTCAGTCAGGTAGTGCACGATGTCAGGCTGGTTGGTGCAGGCAGCCAGAGAGAGAGGAAGCTCACCTGGGCAGAGAAAAGAGACAGAGACAGAGAAAGAAACAGAAAGAGAGAGAGAGAGAGAGACTGTCACTTCATACTGAATTCACAGGAGATTAAAGGGAACTGTATTTCAGATTAAAAATACTCAAATCAACAGGAGAGTTAATTAAGAACTGTAGCTGGCATCTGTATGTTTTTTTACTAAACACGGATCAAAGATTTCACTTAAATCCCCGCAATGAAAAACAGCACAATTAGCAGTTGTTTGAGGGAGGGGCGCAGCGGGGCCAGAGTGCCAAAAGCAGCTGCTGAAAATGAGCCGTTGCCATGGGTGACAGATTACTTTGTCACCTCACATAGAAACGCTCCTCTTCATGGATTTGCACGGGTGCATGCAGAGTGTTAGCGTGAGTCTAAATCCCATTAGCCATCAGCCCTGCCAGGTTCCTGTTCACCTCACTGTAAAGCTCCGCGGCAAATTACTCACACTGCGCCCGGACACGCTGGGATTTGAGAATGACAACCGTGCTAAGTGCAAATAGAAATCATCTTCTCCGTGATGAGCGGGAGTAAGAATGTTAAAATTGAGGTTGGATCTTTTTTTTTTTTTAAAAGAAAAAGAATAAAACCTGGTCTATTGCAAGACGTCTCTACCTGTGTTTTTAGAGAGTTAAATTATTATTATTCACAAGAGGGCTCAGAGGACACTATCTCTCTATAAAAGCAAGGAATCTCCGTCTGTGTGTGTGTGTGTGTGTGTGTGTGTGTGTGTGTGTGTGTGTGTGTGTGTGTGTGTGTGTGTGTGTGTGTGTGTGTGTGTGTGCCTCAAATATCTCTGTGGATCACGATCAGACTGACCTGAGAGTTTCAACATGGCTGCTGCTCGGTTCAAAGGTGTGCAACTTCGCATTTGTTTGGACTGCAATGATACCCTGAATAAATTATTTCATAAATGCTTCACAAATTCTTTTACATATCTAAATTTAAATGTAAATAGTTACATATAACTTTGTAATTTTTTAAAATGTATGCACATATTTAGCAAACAACAATTTATATTTGCATTATAAGTAATAAAAATGGTTTTGTTAAACATATTTGTGGTTTTCACAGTAAAATTTTTAAAAACTTTTTCAACTCGGATTTTATGTTTTTTTGGTGATTTTAGGTCCATTGTTTTAATACAGTAGGTCAAAATAAAAAAATAACTGTACAGTCACACATGTGAGGTTGTGCTGAAAATAATGACACCAAGTAAATAGTTTTTAAGGTGAAATATAATGGCAAGATCAAAAATAGTCCAAAACGGCCAATTATACCCTGGAATATCGGATTTCACAACAAACCTAAATATCCCTGACGTTCCACCTTCAAACAGCCTCATTCGGCCGTCCATGAAAAAGCTTCTTAACCTCCCACTTTTCCATAGGAACACATATTTCCTACGGGCACTGCACTAGTGTTATGAATACAAAAAGATACGATGAAATCTGAGGTCTGGGCCTGAACACACACCAGCAGAGGGCGGTGCTGATGTCTGCAGGTCAGCGAGGTTCTCCTGCGGGAGGATGTTTACTTTTCTGGCTGCAGAACACTCACAGCTTTCAGTGGACGCACCTCTCGAACAACATGACATCATGCTCGTCTTTTCATGTGTTTTCGGAGCACCACCGCTGACACATTCGGTTTTAAGGTGGATCTCACCTCCTGACCGCAGCTGCACATCCTGACAGCGTTTGCTCGGGCCAAATCCTTCCACGTTATATAAAAGAGAAGAGGGTGGAGTGTAGCGTCACCTCATTTCTCCACGCTTTCTCTGCCAGGACCATGTACCATGTGGGAACTATTCTTTTTTATCTTGGCAGCTGCTGTGGTACACATAACCCAACTTGGACGTCATTGACAGAACTTGTGTGTATAAAAAACAGTCAGAGCCAGTGAGGAAATTGAAGGAGTGACCAGTGAAGTCAGAGAGACCTCAGACAGACCACGTCATTACCGCAGTAACAGTTTCCGTCTGCCTACTGTGTTTTATCACTTATGGATCAAACATAAGGGGTTTTTTTTTTTCTTGCCAGAGACTAAAAATACAGACGCACAATGAGCACTTCTGTTTCCAGATTAGATTCGTGTGCTGACTTTACCAAAGTAGAAGTATCCCCCCTCGTCTCTGGGCTGGAAGAAGCGTCCCCTGGCCTGGGCATGAACGTCAGCGCCCTGCTCCACCAGCAGCTCCACGTACTGCTTACAGCGTCGCTCTATGGCGATGTGGAGCGCCGTCTGGCCTGCAAAAGAACCACAACACAGAGAAAAACTTCAACATAATTAATATTCCAGACTTCTGTTGTGTCTGTGTGTGTGTGTGTGTGTGTGTGTGTGTGTGTGCTGCGTTCAACTAATGAAATATCAGCTGACAGAACATGTGTACAAGGAGGTAATTACTGAAATGAGGTGTGTGGAGTTAATTATGTTACACAACAAAAACAAAAAGAACTGTCACACAAGAGAAACACTGTTGACGCCTGACATTTCTTCTTCTTCAGGAGAAACTTATACCCAGTTTTGAGCTTCAGGTTGAGGTCATAAAAAAGACTCTCTAAAAGCCAAAAGGGGCACACAGTTGTTTCTATGGAAACCGAGCCCTTAAACATTCTTTTACACCGGCACATAAAAAGTGTTTTCCTGAATGAGCGAGTTCTCAAACTGTGACCACCTCACGAGAGAAGCCAGGTGATCAGAGAGACGACGACGATGAGGAGCAGCACCGTGTGAGGACAAGACTGCATCACAGCGGTGGCAGGTGTGAAAGATAAGGTGTGGATCTCCTCATTCACAGAGCTTTAAATAGACATGCTGAACACAGACGCCGTAAATACAGTTTTAGTCCGCATCAGTGGGCCTCACCCAGCTGCCAGAGTCACATTTCATATCCACTGTGTGTGTTTTATATGTGTTTTCTGGTTTTGTTTCGTCTTTTTGCCGTCCTGTTTTCTTGTGTTCCTCTCCAGCCTGATTACCTCATTTTAATTTCCCCTCACCTGTGTTTCTCCACCTGCACTTCCATCCCTTCATTAGGTGTGTTTGTATGTAAGCATGTGTTGTTCCCTCGCTCTGTGTTCGTCCGTCTGTTCGGTTCTCATCCTCACATCACTTCTGTAATCCTGCGTTCCTGTTGCCTCATGTGCTCACCTTCGCTTTATGCTTTGTTCTCTGTTTTTTGCCGTCTTTTGTCACCTGTCTGTTCGCCTAACCTCCGTTTGGGATTTTTGGATTGTTTCGGCTAATTTTCACTTTGATCAAAACTCGCTTTTTGCGTTGAATCTGCTCCTGCGTTCTGTTTTTGCAGCTACAGGAACAAAACGCTGTCTGTACCAGCTTCATCTCATTGGAAGACAGAAGGAATATTCTTGCATAAAACAGAAAAATATCTAATGATGATTTTACACATTTCCGTACCTCTGTAGTAGACGTCCCTGAAGGGCGTATTGATGAACTCTCTGAGGTTTCCCGTCTTCTCTGCGATGTCCACCAGCAGCGGGATGGTGACGTTCTGCCCCCCGTAAAGGTTCAGCAGGGCTTTAGGCAGACATGTCTTCCCTGTGGACGGCTCTGGTAGAAGAAATTAATGAAAAAGGAGATCATTCATTAAAAAATCAATTTCTGCCTGTTTTCATTTATCCAGCTGGCTTCTACAATTTCATTTTTACGTTGAATGTTTCCACATTTAGCAACAGTTGAGGTAGACCTTCACTATTTTTAGTCTCCCATTTTTTTTTTTTTTGTGAGGCCCAATTTAACTCCTGAGGAGTTGACAGTTGGCTGTGATTTCTCTCTATTAGCTGTGAGAAGCCTGAAAAAACTTCTCAGACGTACAGGAAGCTTTCCTTGGGCTCGCCTCTAACGGGACAAAGACTCTGACATCACTCCACCTTTTCCTGCTCACATCCTCCGGGCTCCAACCGGAGCACGGGGATATAAAAGGTCAGAGTACAACCATCGCTCTGGAAAGCCGAGTTTCCCCCTTCGTGGTAAAGATAGCTGCCATTTTGTTCCCTTGTAATCTGACTTTTTAGTAGATGGTTTGAGGGATTTCTGACACATTTCAGTCTCACCTCTAAAGTCCTCGTCTGTCAACCTCTTGTCGTGACTCTGCAGGTACTCCAGCAGGCCCTCGAGGGCCTCGATGTCTGCGCGGGACACGCAGTCGAAGAGGAGGGAGCGGTTGAATATCTTCATCACTTTCGGCGGGTCTGAGCTTTGAGCGTCATCGCAGGACGTCTCAGTTTTACTGAGGAGACACAGAAACATGTCACTCATTCACAGTTACATCTGGAATTCCCTTTATATTCAGGGACTCTTTTTACATTTCACTGAGAGAAAATAAAGCAGTGAATCGATGTTTGGTGCACACAAACCGTCTTTTAAGAAAGTGGCCCACACCCTCGAGTGCTCCGGTAAACAGACCTCTGTGTGTTTCGGACAGGTCGAGCAGCCAGCAGCATAAATATTACCTCAACTGTTGCTGCAGCAGGACCAACAACATGTCCACTGTTAGATCAGCGGACGGCCTGAATGAGCGGCTGCTTGGCCCACAGTGTGTTTTAGTGTGTGTGTGTGCAAACTTCCTCGTGTGGCACACCTCTGTCTACAGAGTGGCGTTTGTAAGGGGTTTTTCTTTTTTATGACTTTTTCCAAACCTGCCCTTTTGTCCCTGGAAGAAAATCCAGTCTAGGTTCGCTGCTGTTGAGACAGTTAACTTTGTAAGGGAACACAGGGTTATAAAATCCTGGAAACACACATGAAGGCCTCTTCTTACCCTCTGGGGAGCTTCTTCCTGCGTCGCTTCTGGTTGCTCGTGTTCCTGTAGGTGCCGTAGTCAAAGAGCGAGTCCATGGGAGCCTTCTTGGGGCCTTGAACCACGTTGGACTCGTATATGGTTGATTCCAGCAGGTCCATCGGGTTGGAGATGCCCTTCTTGAAAGCACCGTGGAACTTCATCCGCAGGTTCTGCCGGCCGTCTGCCGGCTGGCCCGGCTGAACCAGCTCCAGGGCTGAACCCTGACTGGTGTCCTGAGCTGACGGGGAGGCATCCTCGCTCTCAAACAGCTCTGAGAACTCTGACAGGACGAACGCCGCGTCGCTCTCAGGCTGAGCGGCTCCGCCATCGCCCGAGTCCACAGAGACGGCAGCTCTGGCAGGATCAGAGCCGAGGGCGTTGGTCTTGGACAAGGCGAGGTTGCACCTTCTGAGGAGAGCAGAGCGGCCCTGGAATAAAAACAGTGACAAAATGTTCTGAGTGTTCAGGTCGACAGGAACAGCCTCTACACACGGAGACAGAAGATTTGTGCCCTGTGGAGTTTTCTTGTAGACAAACAAAAGTTCTGTTTACAGTCAGTGTTACTCACCAAAACACATCCAGCGAAATGTGCTGAAGGTTTTTCATTCCTCATAAAACATGTGCAAAAACTTTCTTTTCAAATAGTCAGGATTGTCTTCATATTTACTACTACAGAAGGTAACGGTGTACTTCTTCTGCCTTCACTGACATATAGAGCAAATCTTATCTCGCCTTTTACTGCAAACTGTACATGAAATCTTAACTGTGTCTGCAATCCAAGATAAACCACATGAGGAGCTCACACACAGTATAAAAACAGCTGCATTGTGTTACTACAGAGAACTGTCAGTCTGTTCAGATTCAATCAGACATCAGCAGCAGTCTGAAATATAAATGTTTCATTACTGGCACGTTTTTACTTTACAGGGAAAAAGTCTAAAAAGGTCAAAAGTCCAGCAACACTATTCGTTTACAGAACAAATTTAATAGTAAAGTGGTTTTAATTGAAACTATTAAAATGGTATCACGATATTTTTTAGCTGTATCGCGACACATGACATGTGTCTCGATATTTTGAAATCTCCTTAAAAAGCAGTTTATAAAGGCTAGGCTGATTTTTTTTTAACAAATACTTTATATCAATATTGAAATGATATTAAAGTAAAAGGTAAGTCACATTCTGAGATCGACACTTCTCCACTGGCAGGACGGCGGCGAGCGGAACAAGCTACTGCTAACGTGAGTTGTTCAGAAACCTTCTTTTTAGTAACTCTGTGAACACAAACAATGTTCTCAATGCTCGTGTTCATGTGTAGAGACCCTGGTGATACTACGAGCAAAGTTTCATGTTGTGTCGAGCCTTCTTAGTGTTTTAAAAATAGAGATTTTGATGCTATCGTAAAAGTGCCCGTAGCACTCCCATTGAAAATGAGTTCGACCTGAAAACGAAAATACGGTAAATCTTAAAAGTGCCTCTTTCGTCGTAATTATGATAGTTGTAATAATAAAGTTGTAAATACTCAGCTAATAGTGATCTGCTTTCACCTCCATCATTTAGGCTTCTATCTCCTCAGTTGCATGTTTTTCTTAAAGCTCCTGTTAGTAATGTTGTAATACTTACACAATATGATGCTTTGGGATTTTAGGTGCAGCCACCTGAAAGTGTCGGTATTTTAAGAGCTGGGAGTGGGACTAGAAAATTAAAATCTAAAAATCAGAAGCCTTAAGAAAACCGAGATGACCTTGATGATGATGATCAACTTCCAGGTGACCTGAGGGACGATGGACGAGCAAGAGATACGAGATGCAGCCAGGCAAAGACCAAAGTATGTAATGAATCATGTTATGTTGTTACGGTTTTAGAAGAGATTTTAAGTAAAGAAGTAAATACAAGTCAAAGTAAAGTGATCGTACGAGGCGTTAAAGTATCCAGATCTTGATGCATCTTGTCTCTCATCATCGATTTAGTTGCAAGTCATCCTAAAAAAAACAGCCACGCTCGTTAAATATATGGCTTCTGCTTTGTGAAATGATGCTTTCGCTCTTTAACCTGAAAGTTAATGTTGAATTTCAGAAAATTTGAGACTAAGAATTAAAGTGAGGTCTCGTTACAGGCAAGTTTCAGCTCCAGAACCGCAGGATGCTGAAAATCAGAACAAACTAAACAACAGCTAAAGAGAAATTGCATTTGGGTTACAATTACTGAAGGGACCCTGAACGTTCCCACTCAAAGTTTAAAGCTGATTTTAAACTATAACATTTGACATCTGACCCCTCGGTACCTCATTCATCCCTTTTATCACAATGATGTGCCAAATTCCTCTTCAGGAGAAAACTGGAAATGATGCTGAAGCATGTGGGCATCCTGCAGAGACAGAAAAAAAAAGCAGAATTATAGAAAAACAAAATCTGTAGGTCCTGTGTGATATAAAAAGAGCTCTGTCGTTTGGGATATATGGAAAAAAGCTAGGAAAGTTCTGATGCCAACACCAATAACACGGCTGAGAGTCCGGCCTCTCATTGGTCAGACGGAGATGTGACAAAGTCACACCACCCGAGTGTTAAACACACTCAATCAACGGCCTGCAGATTTACTCACTACAGCTACATCCTCACGTGTCACCTCCACAGACTGTGCTGCACAGGAGCAACACAAACATGGGAGCTGGGGTCCCACTGAGGGGGAGGCATGACTCACCACGCCGTCCCACACCGGGATTATCATGCCTTTACACTTCAGCGGGCATCGGATAGTAAAGAGGGGGCAAAGAAAGAAGAGGCTGCCTTCTTAATAAACTACAACAGAGAGACATTAGATGGTTCAGTTGTGTGTGGAAGGCAAACAGAGCAGCATCAGAAAATAATCAAGTCGACCCAAAGCTCACATATTATCCACTTATTGGGTCAGGAAGTGGAAAACCACTAGGGAAAGCTTAAAACTAACAGATGTGGGACTTCCTGATCTGTCACTGCTGATGTGACATTATCCAGAGCAGAGACGAGAGGCTGCCGGGAAGACGATTTAATGATTTAAACAATAAATCTAAAGCTGTTAAAAGTCAGGTAATGGAAAAAAACAACTATATGAATGAATGGGTGGATGGATACAAAAAAAGAGACATAAAAAATATAACTTTCAGGATGTAGAAAGACATAAATCACTACTTAACACAAAATCAGTGATGACATTGTAAATAATAGCAACTTTGAGAGATCATTGAAAGTTAAAATGTTCCAGTAGTTTTTAAACTAACAGGCTGATGAGGTCAAACTGGTTAGAAAGCATCAAGTGAAGATTATAAATCAGAGCTGTTACTCACCTTCATCCAATCTGTGAAGTTCAGTTTGTGTTTCCTGAGAAAATCATCTACTTCCAAACTTGTTTTTTTCCATTGTTTAAAAGTTCCCAAACTTATTTTCTCTCGAGTGTTGAGCAACTCTGAACTTTTTCCTGATGACACCAAACGTTTCGAGTAAATCACTGGAGTCTGTCTGAATCATGTGTCCGAACCCGCCGGTGAGGTCCAAACAGAACAACGGATGCTTTCACACAGATTTGGGGCGGGACAAAGTGTCCGCTCAGCCGGGCTGAGAGCTGCAGCCGGCGGGGACGTGTGAGCTGCAGTACCGCCGCACGGCCGCTGGGTGGTGCTGCAAAACATCTGAGGCTGCAGCAGAGAGACCAGCGAGGAAGAAGTGAAGCAGAAGTACTGTGAAAGTAATCTATTACATGTCCTGCAGTGAAGAGAAATGTCCCCTGTGACTGCAGTACTGCTACATATTTAACTAATCATGTAAAATTAGGATTTTGCTGTTTCATTATTTCATTTCATTATGAATTATTGTAGCATTTATTCATATTATTAACCATTACTCAATATTTACTACACTGTAGTTAAAGTCTGGTATAAGGCACATATCTTAGCATATCTGTAGTTGTCAGATAATCTAAATCCAACTTTAAATCAAACATCAAGATAAAAAACACTGCTGCACAACAGGCTTGTAGTCTACGTGTTCATTCACGTCCATTCAACGTTTCTTTTTGGCATCATGATTTATTTTTTCCCCACAAAAACAAAGAACAGAAGAAATCTGCAAATAATGGAAAAAGAAAATGCATTTGTGAATAATCAAACAAAAAATTCTACTTGTTGTTATTCTTATAACCAAAATGAAAACTAGACAAAACTAAACATGTTAAAGAAGGAAATAAATAGACTAAACAAATAATGAAAAAAGAAAATGCATTCATGAATAATCAAACAAAAAAATTCTTCTTGTTGTATTATTATAACCAAAACCTGGCGTAAAGTTCTTCTTGCTTTTTATATTGAATTCTAACTGAATAATCTGTTGCTTAATTTCTCTATCATTGGTTTGTAGAAATTTGGAAATCAGAGATTGTAAATAATCAGTTCTCAGGGTACAGAAGTCTTCACGATGCTTGTTTTGTCCACACAGTGGTACAAAATTCCAAATTATTGAAAGGAAATTCAAATTTAAAAAATCCTCATATTTGTGAAGCTCAAGCCACAAAATGTTCTTGATGACAGAAACGAGGATCAAACAGTTCATTTTCTATCAAACACTCATTTCGGCTCTACTTGTATGAACTGTTGTAGTTAAATTTAGACAAAACTTCTATTTTATAAGCTTTTAAGTAACTCAAAATTGTACTTAAACATGGATTAAATAAATGTAATTACATTCCACCACTGCTGATTCTTGGCAGATGTTTTCAAGAAAGAAACTAAAGAAGGAAAAAAGCAAAACAGATAAATTGTTGCTCATATTTTTATTCCAAATTATGTTTTACATAAGTTGAAAATACAATATCAATTATTTTTCACTTTACACACACGGCAACAGACACACACTCAAAAACGGATCAACCAAAAAGGCCACCAGGATAAATAACCTCTCGTCACGGTCGACGTGCTGTCAGAATATCACATCTGACGTCATCCAGCCACACTAAATATCCCCTCAACACTGAGCAGAAAGAAAAAACTACACATTCAGTTTAATGTAAGCACCTGAGAGAAGAGTGGACAGAGAAGACGGCCGCTTCAGTGACAAACGTTTTGTTCTTGACTCGCCTGACTGGTTTACACAAAGAGACGTGTAGAAACTCGTAAAGGACTGAAGGCACAAACGCTGACGTGGTTATTTAAATGCTTTGTGCCTGCAGCTTAAGGCACAAACAGGTGTGCAGCATCAGAAGCCAACAGTGTGCGAACTTATTCTTTTGTTTTCAAAGATTTCAAAAATCCCAATGCAGAAAATCTTCAATTCATGAAGCTGTGAAACAAGTCAAAAAGGCTACGGTGACGGATTAACTGCTTGGGTTTTGTATAACTTGTAATAAATAACTTAGGATGACATAACTTGGAGGTAAAATCATTAAAAAGTGAAGATTATGATCCAGTGATAATGATTAATAATGATTTTTATGAATAGAACACAGTCACAGGTTGTGGGATGGATCTGAGCACTGCAACATTTCAAATTCAAGAGATGGAAAACTTTAAAATGTTTCTTCCAAAATCTACATAATGTACAAAAATACAGGGTTTCTACTGTATACGGCATAAATACGGTCATAGCACGCAGCACTTTGACTGCTGGTATAATTGTCCCACTTTTGTAAGGTTCACATAAATATCACTTTCAAACATTCAGTGTTTTCCTGTGAAGAAACACGACTCTTCAAACAGAGAACAGAAAGGAACACAGGGCTTAAATCTGCAGCTGCTTCGCTCCGGAGTCAAACAGCAGGGAGGAGAAAAAAGGAACCAGAAGAAGCGAACAGATGATTAAGAGTGCAAACACTCGATGTGTGCCGACAGAGTGGATTAAACACACACTCCTGCAGTGAGCTGTCAGCTGACCTGAAGGAGGCCGCGTCAGGCGTCAGGCTGCAGGACGTGAACGACTTTGTAAACTGGATGGGTGAGCGGAGGAAAAGATGGACGTCCTGCTGTCACACCGTGTAATCGAGATCAGCATTCATCTTATTGTACAGCTCGTAAATAGCGTCGACGGTCGGGGTGAAGTTGAGGAGGAATTTCCTGATTTTTTCCAAGCACTCCTCGTCCTTGACCTCCCGACCTTTGGAGAGGGCCTTCAGGAAATCTGACTTATACGGAGAGGCGAAAAGAGCTGCCTAAAAAGAAGCAAAACCTGAATGTCATATTTACACACAACTCAAAGGATTTCACATGAACGTCCTCAGAACAGACGCTGAACTCACCCTGAAGAGCTGCTGCACCCACCAGCCGTGATACTTCTTCAGGGCTATTTCATAGGCTTTGGTGACGTTGACTCGGACGAGGTTCGGGTTGCTGTCGTCCTTTTCACCGTCCACCAGGCTCTGAAGGAAGACTTGGATAAATCGAAGACCCCTGGTTGTTAAAGAAAAAGGTCAGCACAGAGATTACAGGTGAAAAAAATGCTTTTAAATCCAATAAACACAAAAACCTGAAATAAACATTCTCTCAGACCTTTTCAGCCACATCAGAGCCAGTGTTGCTCCGACTTTGGGCCATTGTGCTCCGTGCATTTCCTTCTCTGCCTCCAAAATATGCTGCAGTGTCTTGAACCGTCCCGGGTTGGTGTCGTAAACTGCCTTGATTTTCTGTTGCAGCAGGAAAAGAAACAGTAGACCAAACTGTTTTTTAACGTCATTGAGAAACGTGAGAGAAGAGTGACAGATTTAACTCATACTCACTGTGATGTTACCAGCTATGTCAGCCTTGATCGGTGCAAAAATGGCCGAGCCGAGGCAGTCTGAGGGGGAATATTTGCACAAGGTATGACTGAGAAATACAAAATTGAAGTGGGGCACAACACTCGTAACCTTTCAGGCTCCACGGACTCTGTGCTGGTTCAGTCCTCAGACGCTCTTGTTGCACTCATGCAAGTCAAAATCCGAGACATCTCAAATGTCAGGCCGAATCAAAGGGACGATATGTGAAATATTTTTCAAACCGATGACAGTGTGCAGCCACTAAATTGCATCCTGGATCGGATTATTTTATCTGGTAGGCTGAATAATCTGTGATAAAGTTTTTGTTAAGTGCTAGACCAAGCAGATAGGAAAATACTTGGGCTTCAAGTCTTCATCTACTCAACCTCAAGCCGATAGAAAAGTTGGGGGACGTTTGTCGTCACAGAGCGTTTCTGCAGCTCCACAGCAAAAACAGAGTTGCAGCATTCTCCTTCACAACTGAAGTAACTTGTTTTAAAACGCAAAAAACAACTGAAAAAAATGTAAATTGGCCCCCCAAGAGCCCTGCGAAGCTCCAGAAGTGTTTTGCGGACTGCAAAACTTCACCTTTCTATCCATCCAGAACGGAATTGAGTAGATAATGACTGAATGTTCATTTGCAGGTGAACTTATCCTTTGATATTGGGCTGAAAAGTTGCATGTCAGGCCTGTTTCATTATCTCATGTATGTGATCGGTGTTGGTCAGAAATGTGCCTTATTGCATCTGCACCCACACCAGATAGTGATGTCACAGGGTCCAGGAGTGAACTGTACATCAGTGTAGCGTGGTGACATGTTAAACCGCCGTGGTTCAGCAAAAAACTCTGGTAACAATCAGTTGTGGGAAACTGGAAAGATAGTTAAGTTGTCACTGGCCCACAATAAAGAAAATCAGTCTGCAAGAGGTCTGTGGTTTACACATAATTAAGTGATTTTCAAGTCTGGTCTTTGGAAGAAGACATCAATGAAACATCATTACAATGAACACCAAGACGCATCTACTCACCACGTCATTACAGGCAGACTATTGTGACTTTTACTCTCCAACTGGAAATGAATTTATTGTGAAGTTTGTATAGTTTAGTGTGGTTGGATGTTTAGTGTTGATGTCGTTGAACTCAGGCCACTGTGGTCTGTTCATAGCCTGACGTTTAGCTTTTTGCTGGTGACGATCTCATTTTATGCTACAAAAAATCCCGAAAGTGGAGTTCATGTGTTCACCTGTGAGATTATCTCGTTAAACAAAACATCTAACCATCATAAAGTTCTCTTATTTTCTGCAGTAACCCAAAATCCAATAGCAGAATCCCATTGGATGGTGTGATGCTAACTTCCAGGCTAGCCTTTTCAAAATGTGTCCTCCCTCTCGCTCTCAGTAACAACATGACGCTGGAAGGTAAAACAAATCCACCTGGATTAGGCCTTCTGTTTTCACTGACACATCACCACAGCATTATCATAAGGTGTCCTTTAATTAGACTGCTGAGGAACCTGAGTGTTTGGTGACAGGATAGTGAACCGACCACACGCGGCTGCCGGTCGACCCACTGACAGAACAGCTTTCAGCTCCTGAGCTGTCAGAGGAAACTGCTCGTGACAAACTCGACTCTATCTGATGCACCGCCACAACACCAACGGCTGCGTATCTCATTTCGGAGACATCACGGTTCTGTCTCTTTGTATTTTCCACTCTCTTCACAATATTTATTTTACCCATGAACAGTGAAACATCTCTCTAGGAAGCAACAATGACATCTATAAACTAAAATATTTAATCTAAAATTTAACATATTCAATCTTCTAGCCAGTATTAGTGCCAAACGGCATCTTTTGTTCAGTTCAAGGCTCATTAAACACACACAGTTGTTGCCAATTATCTTGGCTAATAGACCGAACTACTTATACTTTAAAGGGGATAATCAAAGTATAAGATGTCCTGCTGAAAGAGATACAAAACTATTAGAACAGTCAGGTAATACCGTCCTGAAGACGAGGTCTAATTAGGCAAATTATTTGAGAACACTTGTGTGAATGTACTGTGAGAGCGTGCAGGACTTTAACAGCCTGGAAAGTTGGCCGAGAAATTTTCTAGGTCAGGAAAAACAATAGTGACAAGGAGGAAAGAGCTTAATGTGGACATCGGACTTGGTTCCTCTCAAGGGTTTCACATGGCAAATTCAATAGAGGACCTTTGGCATATTAATACAGAATGAAGCCGCACAAAGATGCCCAGGTGCACCAGGCCGCCGGTGAATGGGCGAGAGGAACTCAACACCGTACTAATCAATTTTCACAACTTAAAATCCAGGCCAGTGGATTAAATTATGCATGCTAAAGGATTGTGGACAGCTTGATGGAGAGAAACACGATCCAAAAAAGATTATCGTTTGGAAAAAGAACAAGATCGTCTTGTTGGGGGCTTGATAGAAAGAGTTGTGACAGATTTCCCCCCTCACAGGTTCTGTGTTTAATAATCAAAGTTGAACAAACAGCACGTGAAGAATGGATGAAGGTAGGGGGAGAAAAAAAAAGGTCATTTAAGGGGACATTTGTGGGCATGTTCAGCCAATTTAACAGTCAGGAGGCTTGAATTATACATCAGTACAAATGTAGAAGCTCAAAACTCTCTGTGCCTTCAGTCTGTAGCTGTAAGCCTTCAACAAGTCAAACAGAAAAAATACATTGTGAGTTAAATCTTTCACGTTTATTTCCACATAACTTCATTTCCAGGACTGTCAGAGGTGTCTATAGGCTCTCTACTGTGTCACACTGTGGAAACTTCACTTACCAAAGAAAGGTGGAAGGTATGACACAGCCTCCAGGAACGGTCTCGTTTCCACCTGTCTGTCAGCTGGCAGCTGCCTGAACTGGTGCTCCATTAACAGAGCCATCTCTCCGGTCCGGACACACTCTTACCTCTGGAACGATAGAACAGGCTGTCAGCCCCTCTGCTGCAGATTTACAGTGACACACACACACACACATACACACACACACACACATGCAAGTCACCTGAGCGGCTGCTGGTGGAATATCCAGTCGACGGCTCCTGTGATCGACTGGTCACTGATAGATCCGGGTCATCGCCACCTGTCGGGTAAAAGGGCCGATAAACGGCGCTTAGAGAGAAGGAACACACACACACACACACACACACACACACACACACACACACACACACACACACACACACACACAGCAGCTGATGTGCTCTTATCAGCTGACACCAGTCATACATGCTGCTTTACTGCCAACTAAAGGAGTTTTGAAGAATATCTCACAGTTACAATGGACAGACTGATGATCAAAGACTCTTAAATGCTCTTTATTATCAATATTAATTGTTTGATTCCTCAGTATTAGTGGTCTTTTACTGTGAAATTCTAATAAAAAATAAATTATTATTTTGAATATTATATTCATTATTGTTTTAATTATTTGTCTTGCTATTATTGTTGTAAGTGCATTATTATGTTTTTAGTGGACTAAAAGTGGAAGAAAAACACAAATACATTACTAAAATTAAATAAAAGAGTAATAATAGTAACGATAACAATAAAAGTGTCTCAAATCAATTATCAATAAACATCCGACAAGCTATTATTAATCCTATAATGTAAAGTAAGCCTTATAATGCTTTAAAAACAAACTCAAAACATATATTATGTGTGGAGAAAACACGTTTCGCGTTTTTGACTCAGTGAGCAATTTTGACCTTCACTACATCCCGTAGCGTGGGAGTAACTAGGAAGTGATCCGTTGGTAACTAAGGAGAGCTGGCGGCTTGTACACAGGCGATGTCACCGTGCAGAAAAACACAAAGGGACGATTTATTTTAACAAATATCAAGAGAAGCAAACCGACTTCATCACCCAAAGTGTAAGTAGCTGTTTTTTATCGAGCTGTGAAGTTTAATTTAACTACGGAATTGTTGCTGCGTAGTGAGAGGAGTAAGTTATCGTAAACGCTTAGTTCATGATCCCCCCTCTTCATTTACCTTAAATAATGAACGTTACATAGCCGAAAAACACATGTAACATCACAAAACACATGATAGTTTTTACACGAGTCGCTAAAGACACATATCGTTGTGTTAAATTGCTAACCCAGTTCAAAACAAAGGGACGCTAGTTAGGGTAAGTTTGAGGTAATTATCTATTGCTAATAATAATGTATGTTGACTGTAATTCAGGTCTATGGCTCTACCGACCCTCTCGGCCCATGTGCCCAGCCGGTCCCGGGCGCTGGCCGCACAGCTGGCCCGGCAGCGGGAGCAGGAGGCCCGGTGTCGGCAGCAGTGGGAGCTGCATGCTCAGTACTTCAGAGAGCAGAGTGTCCGCAGCGAGAAACAGGCAGCGTGGAGCTCCCGTCACTCCTACCAGCAGAGGTAATGTGGTCACAGAAAGCCTCGGACCTCCTCTTTTACCTCATGATTTCACCATGAATACAGAAACATTATCAGACAAAGCAATGCAGTCACAGTAATCCATTTAAAGTTAGCGCTAGTTATTGTTTTTTTTGTATGTTTTCTGTTTTCTTTCACCTTCATGCACATAATTGATATAGTGGGTAAGTAGAGGGCTTCTACTTTATATTCTTTATACCCTTCTCTCTTTCTCTGCCCTTCCTTAGATGGCTCTGTGAGTAAACTTCCCTGTGTGACAAATGTGTCAATTTCAAAAGAAGCAGTGATACACAAAACAATGCTCCCAATCATATGCACCACCCATTAACAAGGTTCCCACACATCATGGAAAACCTGGAAAACCAGTTAGTTGTTTGTTTAAAGAGACTCGTCTTATTTTTTTCTTTCGTATAATCTGTTGCTCTCGATGAAAGCAATACTTCCAGCAAGCCGTGGTTACTGGATGAAACACTATAATTGACAAGAGAAAAAGGCATAGGGGTTATACACTGATTAATTAAGGGACATATTAGTGTATGGGCGCGCTCTCCCTGTCTGTTGTACCAGCTAAATCGTCACTGAGAGTCCTAGAAAAGTCCTGGAAAATGATCTTTAGAAAGAGTGGAAACCCTGATTAACTGCTTAGCCATATTTTAAGATCACCAAATCTGTAGCAGCTAATTACTTGTAAAACAAAACAATGCAGATGGGAAAACCAATAGATTTTTATTAAGATATACCTTAATGCGCCTGATTTTTTTCTGCCCTGAGAAATCAACAAAAATGTCCTGTACTTCAGGACTGTGTCATAAGGTGAGGTGCAGCAAAGCATGGTGAAAGATAAAACATCATACTGGCAAGGGTTGTGCAGGAAAAAAAAAAAAAACAGGAAGACTTTTATTTCTAGTCTCAAAACAAAGAAACACACTTTTCTTACTGAGCTTCAGACCACTCTGGTCTAAAAAAAACAACACCTTTACACCTTTCTGAACAAAAAATGGGTTAGCAACTAGGGAGGAAGCTGGTGCTGCATGTGCAGAAAATGCGTATTTCCCAATGTTAAAGAAAGTGAGAAAAGAATGTTTGGATCTGTCCCTTAATCCAGATATAGTTTTGTTGAAAATTCAGCAGTTGTTGTGTAATCCTGCTGACAAACCACCCGATGAACAAACAAAGGGACACAGGTAAAACACAACCTCCTCGGCGGAGATAATAATAATTATAATACAGATGCAATAATTATATCCTGGAAGTAATAGCGTGTAAGTCATTGCCTCTTTTTCAGCATTTAGTTTTTTGTTGATTATACGGTAGGTGCACAGAATATCAGTGTGTGTGTGTGTGTGTGTGTGTGTGTGTGTGTGTGTGTGTTTTTTCTTCTCTGCAACACAACGTGCAAAATAAAACATAGTGCCATCGCCATGACAGATATTGCGATATGAGCTGCGATTTTAGTAGGAAAAATTTCACTGAAAAAAAAATGTTGATGCAAATTTTTCTCGAGTCTGCAAAATAAGCAGATTCCCTACATGAGGAGAATATGATTTTCAGGTCAGGGATATCACTGTATCACTGCAATGCTTCATTTAAAATGCACTGGGCCATATTTGCAATTTTGCTGATATTTCAAGTAATTGTTCAGCCCCAGTGAGTAATAAGCTGGCATAATCTCATAGTTCTGTGTCCCTAGTATGTTCTCTGTCTGAGCAGACAATGATGCCAGAGAAAAACAACCTAAGTCATTTTGTTCCCACTGTTTTGTCAGCATGTCAGCATACCATAAACAGAGAATGAAGGAGGAGAAGAAGGCCAGCCTGGAGCAGCGCAGGAATCGGCTCAGAGCCATGCTTCAAGAGGAGCAAGACCGGCTGGAGGCGGAGCTCAGGGAACTGCTTCCTGACAGGAGCACAGTGGCAAGTCAGCTGGTGCAAAAAACTGACGAGCTGCGTTCAGCGAGAGAGGAAAGGAGAAAAAAGGTTGGATATTTCTCCATCAGCACTGCATCGTGATGCTCTACTGTCAGTTTATAACATTTATTTTCTCTCTCTCTCTCTTTTTTGTTCCTAGCTTGCACAAGAGTTGCTGAGGGAACACTGGAAGAAAAACAACCCAGAGTTGCGAGAGGTAGCTCAGTTTAAACTATTCATGCAAAAGTGTCTAGAAGCCAAATCTCTTACCTCAAAGTCTGACTGGTGATGAAGTGATAAATGGGCCTCAGGAATCCTGTGACCATCCTGTGCGTCTAAAGAGCTCCGCGAGGAGAGAAAACGGACACTTTTTGTCAAGACTTCACTTGATCTGGAAACTAATAGGGCTTGTGATGCGGATATTCCATGACTTTTTTGTTAACCTGAGTCCAGCGTTGACTCAAGAGAATAAAATGTTCTGGTATCCCTTCCGCCAAGGTTCGAGTTCATCAGTATCTCTGTCTCGTCTTTGTCACTACTCCTCTCTTAATCTGTCCACAGGTCGAGTCAGCATTACATAAAGATCATGTTGTCGGCCAATGGCAGGAGCAGATATCTGAGAAGAAAGAGGTAAGATGTTTATCACTGCTGCCAGCTGAAATGGTTCAGTGTCTGTTCACTCAAGTGTTTTAATAACCCACGATGCATTAAAGCTGTTTTTGATCTTTAGGTCCTTTGTCACACTCGAAGCTTGTGAGTCGCTGTACAGTACTCAGTTTACTTCAAACCAAACTGTGGCGAAATGTCCTGGTATCACCTCAGTCAAGTCAGAGATGATACATAAGACCTACACGTATTTAATTTTAGTCATTATCCTTTTACTTGGCTAATTATTTATGTAACAAATCAATTTTTAATCAAACGGTGCTCCTGTCAGCTGTGAGCACAGTATCAGGTCTGAAGTCTACTCTGCTCAGTTCCATCGACATGGCACATAATTGAGAAAGTTTAGACACCTGCTGTGAGTGACCCATCTCCTTCTGAACATGTAGCAAGAAGTGGCAGCGCAGGAGGAGAAGAGACGCTTTGAAAACGAGTACGAAAGGACCCGAAAAGAGGCGCTGGAGAGGATGAAACAAGCAGAGGAGAAAAGGAACGCAGAGGAGCGGAAGAGGGCTGAAGAACTTCGCAAACAGATGGATGAACTGAAGCTGAGGGAAGAGGAGGTATTTAGAACTTGGACAAAGTGTTTCTGCCATGAAACGTGATTTTGTAGATGTGTTTTTGAAGCATTTTTCTCTCTCAGGCAACTCGTCTGAAGAAAGAGCAAGAGGCTCTGCTTGTCAAGCAGTGGGAGCTGGAGAAGATGGAGGAGGAAAGGAGGGACATGGAGGGGAGGCGAAAGAAGACTGAGATGGGGTAAAGGACGCTGTGATAAGTGAGATGATTCTTCAGTAGAATGAGGCATTTGATTCATTGCATGTATGTTCCAACAGGCGTTTCTTGATCCGGCAATATCGTGCTCAGCTGAAGCGGAGGGCCCAACAAGTGCAGGAGGAATTGGTTCGTCTAATTCACCATCTTTTGAAACAGTATATTACTCTACGTGTGATTAACTTCCCTTTCTCCTGCCTTAAATGCATCTGCACCAACCAGGAGGCCGACCGTAAGATCCTGGCAGCCTTGCTGGAAGGAGAGCAGGAGGACAGGAGGATGGAGACCGCACGAAGGGAAAGAGCCATCGCTGACGCTGCCTGGATGAAACGCGTGATTGAAGAGCAGCTTCAGTTGGAGCAGGAGAGGGAGGCAGAGTTTGACGTCCTACACAGGTGAGCACCAGGATTCACTCAGTCCTGACCCTGCAGGTACGGACTCCTGCTTCTCCTCAGATATAAACCAACGTATCTCAACTACTTTAGGGAAGAAGCTCAGCTCGTGTGGGAGAAACGAGAAGCGCAGTGGGAGAAGGAGAGAAAAGCCAGAGAACGGCTTATGCAAGAGGTAAAACAGGCTTCAAATCAAACGAGCGCACTTCAAAGGATATGACAACTAAAGAAAAGCTCTCCTTTCGTCTTCACTGAAAGGTGCTCGTGGGGAGACAACAGCAGCTGGAGCTGAAAATGCAGAAGAATCGCGAGGCTCAGGAGGAGTCCCTGAAGCGACGAGAACAGCTGATCCAGGAGCTGGAGCTGGAGAGGGAGGCCAGGCGCTGGGAAAAAGAGCAAGAGGAAGGTCGCAGGACAGCACGGATGCAAGAGATAAATACTCAGGTTAGTGCAATGTGTTTTCATCACACTTTGTTTCTCCCCACACCAAAGTTAATTAAGGAAAACAAAGAATGTATGTACTTCTGAGACGTGAAGTTATTCATGTGTGTGTGCTGCAGGTGGAGCAGAAGCGCAAGGAGCAGTGGGAGGAGCAGTGCAGGATAGAGCAGCAGGAGGAGGAAGACAGGGAGGCTCTTCAAATCCAGGAGGAGGAGCTGAGGCTGGAGAGGCAGAGGATGGCCAAGAAAGGATATCAGGAGAAGGTAAACAATGAAAGTTAAGCTGCAGGAAACTGGAGAGCCCAAATGAAAATGCTTTTTTTTTTGTTTTGTTTACATTAACATATGCCTTAAATTATCTCCTTCAGGTTCACAACAGACCTCGATCAGCCTGGACATGAGCAACCTGCAAGAAAACAGAATTGTAATTTGACTTTTTTTTTTAAGTGTGCCTTAAAAAATAGTCCCATAGTCATGTTAACAGTCTATGGTATCTGTAGCTCCATCTGTGTCATGATGACAGGTAACTGATGGGGGATAATATCTACATTTAAATCATCAAATCAAGCGTGAGACTGAGGTTTGTCCGACATCGTGCACATTTGAACTGATCAGTAACTCTCTAAATACACAAATGGACATGTGAGTACAGCTTTAAGGTGGACTGGTAAAAATGTGAACCTGTCCTTGAATGCCTCTTAAAGACTGAAGCCTTCTTGTAGGTTATGAGGCCACGTTTGGTGCCAATCTTGATGTAAAATGTAATGCTGGTTGTTTTGCCAATGTAGAAAAGAATTTATTGTTTTTGCACTTTTAGAGCTTTATATATATTTTCTATCCTGAATTTGTAGACTTATTTTGAATAAAACTATTAAAATTAATTCACTATTTTTATTGTGCCTTTGTGCCGGCATTACTTGTGGCTGAAAGCATGTTTTTTTTTTTGTTTTTTTTTGGTTGTTCTTCCGTCCAACTGTGTCCCATTGTTGTGAACGCAATATATAAAGCACACATTGAGGGAATTTCTTCAAATTTAGAAAAAAACGTCCACCTGGACTCAAGAATAAACGTAAGCGAAAGTCACTGTGACCTCAGAAAACACATTTTTGGCCATATATCAACTATTCATGATAATTACAACAACATTACACAAATATCGAATAGGATAAAATTTAAGTAACTGTTTTATATCCTTTAAAATGTTCTGCACTTTATTCAATACCACAGCTCAGACATACAACTACGTGGCAGTAATTCTTGTTAACTAGGCAACGCATAGTGAAACATGATAGATATAAAACCACATCAGAGTATAGTTATAAATTAAGTTTATTTAGAAAATAATTATTTTTTTCCCAAAGTGCAACTTCACAGCTGCATCACAAACATCCCTGCACTACATTCAAGTACAGAGAGGGACAACACCTTGACCAGAATTCAACATGACAATGAACTCTGGATGAGGATGAACGGTGGGTTGCACAATTATACAGGAGACGACTGTAGTTCTATCCCATATGTTGCACACTGAATACAAAACTGGCAGCAACAGAACGGAGCGCAGAACACGTGGACACACAGACAACATGGCTGTTAGCTCAGAATAACATACCAACACTGCGATGGCACACAAGACCGCAGAATACAACACAGAGTGGAGCCTGCTGGAAACACACCAATACCTTTTTAACAACAACATCTTGGCGCTGGTGAAGAATATAACTTGGCCCCTGACCAAGTGTTATTTGCATTCACTGACTTGACATATGGGCAAACACATAAATAGCTGCAATAAGTGCACTGCAGGCTGGAGTACACTCGGACAGGGCACAAACCATATAAATAGCTTTTTTTTTCGATTGCAACAAACGTTAGCATTGCAGAGCTACATAGTGCGCATAAATGAAGTCCCCGACATTTAATGCAAGTTAGCTACATGGTCAGTTTGTTTTTGGAGACTCGACTTGACAGTATGACGATGCTCGCACAGTGCAATTAATGAGAGGAAGCTCCTTTAGCTACAAGTGTGTTAGCAACAGCAATTCAACAAAAGCGGATTCATGGCTCATTTATGGCTTTTCAGCATCCATGTCTGTCTTTGGACTGATAACATTAACCGATATCATCATTTGGATTCACTGTACTGTGCTTAATCGTTTATCTCAGCAAAAGGTATTTACACTATCAAATGGTTAAAGTCAGTTTTACTCTAATTGTTAGAATAATTCAAAAAGGTGCAATATGTAAGAATTGGCCACCTGTCGAATTCATACTCTAACCAGCTGCTAACTGCTGCTACCACACAGCTAGCTGCCGTTAGCTTGAGATTGTGTGAGCTAACTCGACCCAGGCTGGGAGCTCAGACCACCAGGGGATCGTTGGTGCTTTTTTCTATCAGACCGTAACGTCTTGAGGTACAAAATGGCTAGGGGCTAGCCAGTTAGCATGCTAACTTCAACAGATAACTCCGCATCACAATACACAGACGTCTTTGACGTTACATCGACGCTGTTTTATCTTCATATTCTGTTGATAACTTTCATTTTTAAATGTTATAATCATAATTCTTACATATCGCACCTTTAAGAAACCATTACAGTTCCCTGTCTGTTCGCTGCTGCAACGTGATTTGTCTTTACTATTTTATCTGAAGAGAAATTGTGCTATCATAACAGCTGGGTATCCCTAAGTGTAGTTGCTGATTTTTCCCTAATATGCTCAGATTTTGTCCACAGTTGGCTTTAAATAGTCAATATTTATCCATAAATTAAAAAAAAAACAACGCATGCCTATACCACAAATACAAAAACCAACAAAATCGTTAAAAATATATATATAAGAACAAGACTGAGATGCTGAGGCTTTGCAGCCCTGTAAGTGCTGTTAGTTGGTATTCTCCTTCGTGGTGATGGTGACAAGCTGCTTCGCTGCCTTGGCAATGTCATAAGCACATTGGATGACCTGCTGGGTGACCAGCTGCATGTCCGGTCCCGGGCAGCCCTCTGAAGGCAACGCCTTCCTGCACTCGCTCTGAAGCCGGTACGCACTGGAGGTCAACAAGCGCAGAGATCCTCTCACAGTCTCCGAGCGTGGCTTCTGCAGGGGAACGTGACAATATGTTGTTTTTAATAGAGGCTCCTGCTGAAAACTAAACAGATTTCTGTAAAGGGAGGCAGTTCGATGCAGAAATACATTCAGACGTGTTTCCATACCTTAGGAAAGAGGGCGGCCATTTCTGTTACAGCCACATGTATTCTTTCTGAGCAGGGTATGAAGCTGTGAGGAGAGATTTGTCCATGAGTTAAACAAATTAATGTCACACTCATAAAAGGATTATTATAATGGTAAAATATGAATTAACCCAAAGATCTTTCATGCAAGTCAGTTTAAGGTGCTCACGACACACCGTGCGTTATCATGTTCGACTGCAGGTTAACGTCAACTACCGGGTCATGCTATTCAACAGACACCACACCTTTATTCTACAACACAATTTCATTAAACAATAATGGCTACACAGCATTAAAATCAGCCGGAATAAATGTGTTACTTCAACTGCACTTCCCTACATATCAAAACCAAGTCAATGCATAGATGCAACTTATCAACCAGCTGACAGTCTTTTTACACTGAACGCATCCAGCAGCACAACAAATAAGAAGAGCCAGATTGTTAGCAGGTGAGACAGAAGGACAGAGATGAGGGAGAGGAAAATAAAACTGTGCCTGGGAGGCAGGGACAGAGGCCAGAGTACCAGGAGGAGGGGTCAGGGGACCGGAGGCTGAGCGGCTGAAGGGGAGGGGGGGCCTTCTCAGCCCAGGGCACCAGAGTGCTGAAGCATCCCAGGCTGTGCCTGAGCCGACGCACGCCTTCGCGCTCACATGGTCTGCTCACGGGGGTGAGGGACGGGGACACCGTGACACCGAAACAATGGAAGTGGAAGTGGAATGAAGGGGAAGAGTGAAGATAACCAACAAAAGGGGAAACGATAGAAGATAAAGGCAACTAATAATAACAGAATAATGATGAACGAAGAGGAACTAAAGGTTTAAAATGGAGGCAAGGAAATGAAAGCTTCAAAAACAGATCCTGAACTTAAGATTCTGACCTGTCATGTTTGTTCTCCTGAGCAGCCCGCAGCAGCTCCTGGATATTCTTGGTGATCTGCTCGGTTTTACGGATGACGTCCTCGGTGCTGGGCAGCGTGGGATCTGGCTCCATCTCCAGATCATCCAGCTCAGGGATGGAGCTGCCCTCCCCCAGCCAGCCGCTGCTCCTCAGCCTCCCTCTCCTGCTCAAACTGCAGAGGGAAGTTCAGAAGTCACGTCTGATGCCAAAATCCCTCTGTACTGTGTACAGCACACTGTTTATTTGACTTTCCCTTTGTCAGTTAACACAAACCATAATTCTAGGTGATGCTCTTACCCCGAATCATCCATCTCAGAGTCATTGAACGTATTGTCATAGTCGCTTTCCGGCATGCTGCTTTGCTTCTCTAACTTTGTGGCCTAGAAGGAAGAGAAGGCAAAAAAACAAACTGATGAAGCGTCTCGAGCGAGACGTCCAGTGTGAGACGATGGAAGTCAGAAACTTCAACGCTACACGTAAAAACTCATCAACAAGGAAAAAGCACATACATATCGATCATGTGGCCCTTTTATGTTTGAAATATAAACAAGTGAGAGTGATGAAGGTCATTCTGAATGAAACAAGCCGATAAAGCTGTGAAGCAAAAAGCACATTGTTAAGTTAAAGCGTTCAGGACGGGGTTAGTCAAACAGAGTTCTTCACATCAGTTACAATGCCGACTTTCTTAAGGATGGATTCATTCATGGCGAGTAAACAAAAAGCCGATACTGATAATCAGCAACACATGGCTGGAAACATTACATAAGCACCATGACACACAGGCTTGGCTCATCCTTCAGACTGAAGCGAAGTAGACCCCGGAGGGTCATTGTGGGAGGGTCGGATGACTTCATGAATTAAACTTAATCAAATGCAACACGACCGTTAAGTGCATCACACCCGATACGATTCCTTGTTTTCTGCTCGCTGTGACTTGAAGCTTCTATATGAGACTCAGAACATTATAGAGCAGATAACACTGCTCAAGTTTCACTTCCTCTCTTTGTGTTTCTTAGTTCTCACTTGTGCTCGATATCATCATATCTGAACGATCAGTTTGAACTCTGTATCCATTTTGTGACACCTACATTGCAAAACATGCATAGTCTTAGTTGGTTTTATAGCCTAATGCCTCACCATTATCAGAAAAGCAAAATATGGATTCTGCATGACCTCTTTCCAGCCATTTAGCTTATGGCCTTAACTGTTTTAATGCAGAGGAAGAAAAGGCTTTGAGTCTTCAAGTAGTCGTAATAATCGAGTCATGGATATTTTCCTCCATGCATCATCATCAGCTTGCTTTGAAGAAAAAAATGAATGAGGTCAGACATTTATTCTTGTGGTTATGACTCGTGTACAATCATTAAAATAAAATGTGATAATTCACACCCTCAATCTTTACCTAAAGAATATGTCACTACATGTTGTAAGCAGGATCGCTAGCAAGCGAATAATAATGACACGTGTTTTGGTCACTCTGCAGCTGAATATGTTTCCATTGTCTGGAGGGAAAAACAGCGTATAGAGGCAAAATGTTTTTCACATCCAACTCTGTGAATTAAGGGTTTATTTCAACCGAACCACAGCTGGTGATTGTTGGAACAGTGGAAGGAACTGGCCAAGGTATTTTTGGTGAGTTACATTTGGTTTCTGTTGAGTATGAATTACGTGTGTTTTACAATCGTCTCCGAGGTTAAATTACTGTTTTTGTCTGGTGGTTTTTGAGAGGAGCAATATATTTGCTGTGACTGACGCTCGCATTTGTTTTGGTCTGACACGCTGTCGCTGCAGTGCGACATCTGTTAGCAGCAAATGGCGGACGTAGAAACTTTAATAGGTAACTCTGGGCTGTTGACTTCACATGTGAGAAAAGTAGTATAAAGTCTTTTGTGGCTCTAAAAAGCCACAAAAAGCTTTATACTATTTTTTCACATATGCAGCAGAACTCCTTGAGATCTGTAAACACACTTGGATGTGTAGATGGGTGGAGTTACCCTTTAACTTTACAGTTGGACGATCACACTCAAAGCTTCATTTTAGAAACAGGAAGCCGAGAAAGTCCCTTCAAGCCACACAGGACCTGAAATATATTCATACCCGTTCAATCAATCAATCAATATCCAGGAATCCAAACAAAATCCTCCTCTTGTATGCAGGACAAATAAGATTGCTTGAGGAAACTTGGTTTGCACAGACATGTTCAGATACATCTTTGCTCTGCTTTACGTCGAGACAAATCTTTATAGACTGTAAAAAAAATAATTAAAAAAAACATGTTTGTGTGTTACTGGAGGAAGTGAGAGCATGCTGTTGGAGGCTCAATGTGCCACATGGCCAAGCATTTGTTAGAGACAGCGTGAAAAGAACTGCTCGGCGTGTTTGAAATGAAAAATAAGAGTTACACAACTCAAATGCATTTAACAATTACATGTTTTCCTGTATTTTCACATGGTGGTTGTTTTATTACTACCAAACTTTGCCCAATCAAATGTTCTCCAGGTCATCTGCTACTCAGGCTTCTGGAGCAAAGAAAGAAAGCATTCAAAATTAGCGAGCACAAGTTCTCAGGCAGAGGTCTTTCCCTCACAAAACCACACAATTCCAGTCGTTTAGCCTCGCCATGAGGATGATGCTGATGGAGGCAAGTATCTGCTGATGTGATGGCAGCTGGTGGAGGGGCGGCTCATGCAGCAGGGCAGATAAGGAGCAGCGTAGAGGAGGACAGAGGAAAGTGAGGGAGGGGAAGAGGTAGACATTGTAAAGGGCTCGAAGTGGATTTGCTTCGCCCCACAAGAAGTGGACCGAGTGAGGATGTACTTAACCTTTTGAGCACTTTCGTCCTTCGACCAAGACAGGGCGGATGGAAATGAGGGGAGGGATGAAGAGGTGGTCACAAAAGCGCCCCTTTCCGTCTAAAGACAGGGTTCAAATCACATTTTAAGGACACGAGTTCCTTAAATTAAAAGAGAAACAAACTAAAAAAGTGAGGTGAATTCTTCCAGATGTGTCTTGCCTCAAATACTTAATGTTGACAAATGTAGTTGATGAAAAGCTTTCTGTGCTCTGAGCATGACCATTGTGTTCAGGATTTAAAAAAATCTTTGTCTTAAGAGGGCGGAGGTTAAAATCAATGCTGTGTAGATTATTTAAAAGAGCTTAGTCCTGTGTACTGATCATCCTCCTGCATTTATTTTGCTGAATTCACGAGCAGTTCCTTTCTGACCTTTCTGCGTCCTGGAAAAGAAAACATGACTGAAAGGCCGGGGAGTTAATCCATCGAGAGAACAGTACCAGGAAAGAAGGATTAATCATTTCAAATATACAAAATCAAAGAGAGAGTTGAAACAGATGAGAAGATTGTGAGTTTGTGAAATTATCATGCATTACAAAAAACACAGTGTTTGTATGGTAGTTTTAATGCTTCATCATCACAAAACACAGTACAAACCTTCAAAGTATATCAGAGTAACAGCATCTGCGTGAGTTTACATCTACGTTTGGTCCGACAGAAAAGCAGCACTCCAGTGTAACAACACATATATGCAGATAATGGTTTTGAAATATGTATCTGGACAAGATGAAATGTGACTGGCTGTTGTCTGAAACGCATGACATTGTGCATTTGGATGGATCTTTCTTTGAGGAAGTGCCCGGTGGCAAATGAGGAAGAAAGGGAGAAAGGTTTGCTCACAGGGTGAAGACATGAGGGGAAAGTGGTGGAAACAGGGCAGAGAGGAGGAAACAGCAGAGGAGAAGCAGGGAACAGGTCTTACTTACATGAGGTGGGAAGGGTTGCAGGTTGGGGATACCCTCCTCTGGGTAGGGGTTTTCCCCTTTAGGGAGATAGGGCTTCAGGCCTGAGCCGGTCTCATACATAGACATGGGCCGACTGGCCCGCGCTGACTGCCGGCGTTTCAGGGCCGAGGGGCTGGAGGGGTCGGGGTAGTCTGAACCGCTGGGGATCTGATAGATATTGGTTGTGACCTGCCGCCTGAGAGAGGTGTTCTCGCTTTGCAGAGATTGCAGCTGGAAGAGACGGTCAGCAACAAACTAAGACGCGCTCTGAGCAAAGCAAGCTTTGTTCCCAGGTCGGGAACATTTAGCTCAATACTGAGGAAACATGGCAGCAATAAGAATCAGTTACACAGAAAAACTTGAATCATTCCTCCACCAATATAATCACAGTCTAATAATACCAACACACCTGCTGTCTTGGTTTTTCTTTGTTCTTATATTCAGTCACTTTATGCATATATTGATTATAATCCTATGAGTGCGACAGACTTGATTGATCTCTGATGGGACAGGACTGTCGGTATTATTACATACAACAAATCATATCAGTGGACTAAAGTGTCAAGCAGTTCAGTGTAACAATCATTTGTATTTTTGCCATATTTCGCTGATATTGGGCTATATTTTCTCTACAACCTGTTCTGAACCACTTAATCTTAACAGCAAAACATATTCCTCAATATATTCAGATTAAACTTTGCTCCTGTCAGCCTTCTTTAAGTCATGTGTTTTTATGTTTTTCATTTAGCAGAAGTAAAACACATCTATCAACTTGTAAAATTTGAAAGCTACTCTTTGAATCTGTTATTCCCATGATATAGAAAGTTCAGACTATGTTTGGATATTAGATACCTTTATCATACAACTGCAGCTCCTGCGTTTTCAACATTGCATTTATCTGGATTAATTGTTCAGCCCAAGTCATAAATATATAGAACCTGAAGCTGCTTCAATGACTTACAGACTGACTCAGAAAAATGCCTGAGAATATTTTGCCGTACATATCAAATTCTCCTTCAGTTTCCATCAAGTGGAGCATCACTGTGATTGTTAAAGAACTCCTAAGATCGTAGGAATAACATGAATTTTAGCTTGGGGCAGGATTTCCTCTCGATTTAAGAAATGCAAAAGCAAGTAATAAGCAAGCAAAAGACTGTCGCATAGGTAAGCAACACAGGTGAAGTTCAAGTCAAAGAATTATGAGAGAACAGGAGGCATCCAAGAACCAACAAAATCTGGAAGATTTCGTCAAGGATACGAAAGTTTGGGTGAGGAAAAAAATCCCAAATCAATGCAACTACTTGCATTCAGTGTAAAGTAAATGGAAGATCTTGTGAAAGTATAGTAACCTCCAGCTGACTGACAATGTTTGGTAAAGGTTGTCTTTCTTTTCTTAAGTTGCAAGAAAAAAACATCCACAATACGGTGTGTCATCACGAGCCCTGTCCTGTTTATCTGAATGTGGTCGTCTTTGTGAATCTGCTCAACCTTCAGCTAACACAACAAATCACATCATAGGAAACATTAAGGTACGCTACAGTGTTGTACGTCTACTGTCAGGGGAGCGCACAACCACCCCAGAGCCACACAAAACAAAAAGTAAAAAAACAACCTGCATGCTTCTTCCAAACAGCCAAATTAAAGCAATTTTAACACAAGAAAATAAAACTTGAGGCTTCGACATGCGTATATCTGTGGCCAAAAATCATCATATTCAGAATAGTTTGGGTTCAGCAAGATTGCAAACATTTGTGCACAACCTCACACTGACACACAGTAACATAACTCCAGGTTTGTACTTGCTATGAACTCTCTAGGAAATGTGACCACTTGGAAAACAAGTACAAAATTTCACATCGACTACAGCAAATCATCCAAAAAACATTCTATGCAGTAAACACAGTATATGTGATGAAGCAGGTCACACACATACAATTTCAGTTAGTCACTATGAACTAAGAAAAGGTTAAAAAAAAAATACTGTCAATCACGTCATGCTTTTTCTTAAAACATGCTTGTTAGTAACATTAGACAGCTTTAACTCTATTTATTACAAAAAGAGGGACTAAACTTGTTTTTGTTAACTGGAGTATGGGTGCATTTGTTCTTCTCAGATCCATTAAACAAACCAACAAAAATAAAAATAAAAAGGTAAGAAAAAAATCTATAGTTTACATTCAAGTGTAGAAATTAAACATGCTGGCCAAAACAGAGGGCGGACCAGCAGGGTGCCGCAGCAGCCTCATTCCTGTTCAGACAGCCCGGCCCTCGCTACAAGCCGCCGGCTGGGCATCCACACCGGAGCGTGATCCCACTGCTGACCACTGTGGCCCCCCCTCGGTCCGGCCCCCCGGTGTTAGTGACCTTATTGTTGCAGCGCGGGGGATACCTTTTTCTGCATCAGCCTCAGCTCGTCGCTCAGGTTGCTGTTGGCTTTCATGAGGTGCTGGATCTTCGCTTCGGAGGCAGAGAGCGCGTTCTTCACCTCCATGTATTCTTGCATAGTGATGGGGCCGTCTGAGAGGTCAGAGTCCAGGCTCTGTTGGAGAGAGGAGGTAAAAAGGTGAGGGCACCTAGAGAGGGACTTTAGCCTCTTTCACACACAGCAACCAGGATCGTCTGTTGGTTCTCTCCATGTTAAAGCTTCTTTCATCAGACGACTGTCACCCTTTATGTGCTTGAACCTGCAATATTACTGCAACATCCACAAAACAGCTGTACTGTATTTTCCCTGGAATGATGGTTGATCTTGAGGTGGGAAATTGACGTAGAGATTTCCCTGAATATCAAGCTCCCTGCTGCCGTTCACACATGACCCCATGCAGAAGATGTTCCTGTACATTTCAGGAATAGACCACATGTGTGAAAGGGCTCAACCCTTTCAAGGTTTTCATTTTTTGAAGTGAAGCCCTGATACCTTGGTCCGATCTCCTTTGCTCGAGGGGAGCTCTTGATCTGTATCCTCATCGGACGCCACACTATCGTAGTCGGGCTGGTCGTTGTCCTGGCTGTCGCTGCAATGCCTGACAGCCATATTCTTCAGGATGAACTCCACATTGTCTGGAATGAACAGACACAAAGTAGAAATATCACTGTTTATCTGTGCTGCACCTCACAGTCAATAAGTTCTTGTAATGAGGTAACAATGCTGACCTTTGGGACTGGCTCCTGAATTCCCTTGTTGCCGGCGCTTCGCATCACTTAATATGTCAATCACAAGTGTGGCAAATTCGTGTGCATTAAATCTTGCAAGCTTCTGTCGTCCCTGAGCCAGAAAAAAAAGAAGTGACATCAGCAACAATCTAACCTCAAAGTAAATGTAAAGCGTTGGCACTGAGGTTTTTTTTAAAGCTGACTTGCCTGGTTTCTTGTTGATGAATACTCTGGATTCACAGGAAGGAAGGGAACCACAGTCGTCTCCGTCACCAGGGTGCTGTGATTCTGTGTAGCCAGCCACACTACAAATAATAGATAAGAGATCAATAGTGTCCTGTTGAGAAGCGAGTACAGCTGCAACACCAGTGGAGGTTTTGAAATATCAGCGTTACCAGCGTTTACTTTGTCATTTTTCTTTACCTGCGTCCGTCTCTCGTCTGTCCACCTCGTCGTACACGTCCATGGCAAGCTCCTCGAATAAATGATTACTGAGCTGCATGAAAATTAGGAAATTACAGGTAGTCAGACTTCAATAAAAGGGAGGACAGAGAGCTCAGTGCAGCGACCCTGTGGAAATACTTACAGACTGCAGTTTCTTCTTCGCTGCCTTGGCGAGTTCTGACAAATCTAAACTGCTGCGAACAGACAAAAATGTTCATTAAAGCGTGCTGATGAATCATACGAGCGACACAATGCACATTTCGTTCTGATTAATACTTACATATTCCTTATCCATCAAAAGAGGGCAAGAAAAAAGATCAAATACATCTTTTTAAATGAAAAGTGCAATGGCTGTTCTGCTCATTTGCAATTAGATTTGAAAGTTAGAGCTCACGTTGTAGAGTTGTTGTCATTTAATTATTTGCAGCAATCACACTTTCTCTGGGTTTGTCAAAGACGTCACTTCACTCTCCTCTAACACAGATAACAGATGCTGCAGTGATTCCAACAGCGTGTCCGAACAGGCCTGACAACTGCCTCACCGCGCTCGCTCTCTTGGCTCGATTCACGTTAAACCCATTCACTTAAGACAAGCGTTGATTTAAAGACAAATTGCTTAATATCGACTGGCATGATGGTGACTAATAGCTTTATGTTTTCGTACCTGTCAGCCATCTGTGGAACGATGAAGTGCTGCCCGTTTTTATGATCTGAAAGAAACAACAAGAATGTTTCGGATCACTGCCAACAACATCAACGATACCTACGGGAAATGCAAACACACTTTCTATTCAGCGTGATGTAAACCTAGTTCAGATTGGTTATCACAAAGCACATTAAATACTATAAGCAGTTGAGCCACACAGGTGAAATCTATCAGGTATCCAGGTTTTGTCCTTATCTGCCAAGTCTTTGACTCCCTCCAACCACGAATGCACATGCAGCTTCTTTTTAGTCGGGCAGGTATCATGGCATCATCACCTTAAAGGGTCATATTTTTAAAAATAATACATCTACAGAGCTTGCAGGAAGGTGCAGAGTAAAAGTTTCTCTTCTTAAAAGCATTATTGTGATTGTGAATTGGTAATCTTTAAAAATCCAAAAGTATAACACTGTTGGAATCAGGTGGCATCTGCGTTTCATCAGCATCAAGAGTCATGTCAGTTGCCAGTTTGTGGAAAAAGACATAAAAGATGGTGCA
Source organism: Diplodus puntazzo (assembly GCA_963678695.2). Classification (NCBI taxonomy): domain Eukaryota; kingdom Metazoa; phylum Chordata; class Actinopteri; order Spariformes; family Sparidae; genus Diplodus; species Diplodus puntazzo. The sequence goes on along the minus strand of OZ023159.1, from coordinate 31,813,055 downwards.
CATTTTCGACAGTATGTGCCTAGCATTCTGTACTGCCCTAATGTTTGCTAGTTACCATTTGCGACAATAGCATTAGCAACATTAACATGAGGGGGAATGCAATAGCAGGAAGAAGATGGAATTTCACACTTTGTGACTGAATGTTATCAATAACAACTTTAAAAAAACATTTAATCCTCCACCAAAACCTTCAGTTTGAATTAAGTGATTCATCAGATGAAATGGAGTGCCAGGTGAATGCAGATACATAATATGACCACAGTGGAAATGTTGCTTTAAAAGGCTCAAACTCCAACAAATATGGAACGAGAGTAGAATATTTTGCTGGATCACAATATGGGAATTTTGGAAGAGATTACAGATATTTTCAATAAACAATTTTGACTTTGCAAAGCGCTGAAATATTCAGATAGAACAAGTTGGAAACAGTCCAACAGAGCAAGCATGAATAAATAAAAGCTGTTCAGTATTTGTCTGTTGATTAGAATTTGAATGTCCCTGTTGTAAATGAAAGATTTAAACTATATCATCATCTCTTTTCTCACTGCTTACCTGGTTTTCTCCCACACAGGTAAAACGCCAGTCGATCGGTTAGTTCATACTGAACCTCCACCAGTCTGTCTGCGAGCTCATGGTGACCAGCTTCCCTGCAAATATACATATTTAAATAACACTGTAATATACTTCAAATGGTGACATTGCAAGCCTTAAATATGTTAATTGTTAAATCAAAAAAAGATGCTTTGAAGTGGCTTACCTTGCATAGTCAATGGGAGTTTTGCCATTGCTGTCGGGCGCTCCAGGATCGGCCCCATAAACAGTTAACAGTTCAGCCTGAGATACTTGTCCTGCCTTTGCAGCTACATGCAAAGGAGTGTTTCCTTTTTCCTAGAGGAGAGGTTGAGTAACAAGACAAACACATGTGATCTTTAAAAAAATCAACAGAATAGTACATGTAGAGATGAAAATGATGTGGCGAATCTTACAGGGTGAAAGAAATTAGCTTGTGCTCCGAGGGATAACAACCGCAAACAAGTCTCCAGATTCCCGGTGCGTACACTTGAGTGAAGTTGCTGAAAAAGACAAATGATTATTATTTTTGATAACTCAACAATAAGGCTTCGTACGGGAACGTGTTTTCAACTCACTTTGCTTAGATCCTTGGCTGTCGAGCTGTCATCCTCCCGACAAGGCATGCGATGGACGAATGCCAGCATTTGATATTTGGCTTTGATAAACTCTGATTTGTTCGGGCTGTCGGAACAAAACGAAACATGGAAGTTCAGACAGAAAAGAAAGAGGTGATAAATGAATCAACAAAACTAACGTTATACTGAACAAAAAGTACTTGGTTTTTATTTCTAAACAATGATGACTCACTGCAGTTTGTCCTGAGGGTTGGCCTTGCGTTTTCCACTCATTACAGACGCAGGGTCCAGAAGAGAGTGCTCCCATATTGAATTCGCTCCGTTGCTGTATAACGTCTGAACCATCTAGGGTGAAATGAAAAAGAAACCGGTATAATGAGACCCATTGATTTCGACTGCAGAATGCTGACGGGCTGCTAACAGGTCCTTTACTGAATAAACACTTTCTATTTCTGGACAAAAATCAATACAACTCTGTGAGATTTGATGTACAACTGTGGTCAATAGTTTTCTCTTGAGCAAAAGACACAAGCCTGCTGAATGTGAACCTGCAGTCACAGAGATCGGGTGACATGCAAGGAGAAGATGATCATGAAGACATCTCAGCCTCTGACAACTCATTAACGACGAAAAAGCTTCACAGCCGAAACAGTTGGACAGATGTTTCCTGTGTGGGAGTTGTTACCTGTAGCTGCGTGGGAGGCCACGGCGTGTGCATCAGGTGTCGGACCTGTGAGCTGTGTCTGCCCAGGCTCCGGTGAACGCTGCAGCACTCATCACAAATCAGCACACCCCTGTTCACCGAGGCCCAGCGAGGCTCTGAGAAGGAAGAGAAAGAAACCGCAAAGTGAAAATCATGACACTCTCAGTGATCTGATGAATCACAGCCGACCGAAGATGTTATTCAAGGAGCAGCTAAAAGCACAATATCTGATCCTGTGGCTCGCACGGGTTTGATGAGCTCTCGATAGCCGAGACCGAGTCAGGTGGAAAAGGTGTCACAGGTCGTCACCTCTCATTCAGTGACATCATTCAAGTCACTGACATGCTTTTGTGGATCTAAGCAACACAACCCGCCTTTTTTGTCTCTGTTCCTCAATGACAGGATGCCGAGAAACTCTTACTTCAGACAGACGTTGCAAGTATTGTCTGTTAGAGCTGCAGCAACTAGTCAAATAATCAATTAGCCCATCAAAACAAAATAAATTGCCAACTTTTCTGAAAATGTATTCATCATTTCTGCCATTTTTCAGGTAGTTAAATCAAACATTTGCAGGTTCCAGCTTCTTAAACGTGATAATCTGGTGCTTTTCTTTGACATTTTTCTTGTTTTGTTGGTTGGTTGGTTATAAAGTGGTTTGAAAACATCACTTTGGGCTCCAGGGAAAAACAACAACAATTTTTTTCACATATTATAGACTAAACTATTAATTATGAACATAACTGGCAGATTACTCAATTACAAAACTAAGCTGAATTGTCTGTGTAGTCAAGGTCTGATACAACGTATTGTTTTGTTATCCAAAAACATCAGCGCTCCACACTGTTATGCAAAGTGCTGTAAGTAATTTTAATAAACAGACCTGCTGCCAGAAAATACTCAGTAAACCACCAGTGTGCATCAATCCATGGCTGAAAATAGTTCCTAACAAATACTCTAATTAGTCCTGTTTACTGCAGCGTGTCCCACTGTTCAAGGCAATTATTCAGGCTTTTTTAAAAATTAAAATTGCATATTCTGATATTCTGTTTTTTAACATGTATGTCTTCATTAAGATGAAAAAGTAGAAAATGTGGGATTGCAGCAATAATACATGGATCATATCAGTGTTAATAAAGGTCATAGATATTTCATCGCAGTCATTTCATGACAGTTTTTGACAATAAGGAAAAAACAGCGTGATTCCAGTCTCAACCTTTAAAGCCTCTGAGCTCAGACCACTGGAGGCATTATGGCTGCTAATGTAACATGAATAGTCAACACAACACAGAGCACAAATATTACAGATCACTGAGTTCACGTTCACTCACTTCTGATTATCACAACATGTCCTCGAGGAGGCTTTTAGAACACATGCAGACAGACGTAATCTAACTGAAAGACACACCCCAGCAGGATCAAGGCCTTATTGACCCAAGACTTAGGTAAAGCCATGCATTGTCTAAAAAGGAAGTGAAGCCTAGCAGTTGTAGGTTGAGGCACCTCAACGTTACTGTTGTGTAATAGAGCGGCTTCCTCTTTCAAAACATACGAGAAAATGACAGACGAGAATTTTACAGCTGCATATTCAGGAAATGCACGGTGTTAGAAACAGAAACAGAGACAGAGAGAGTGCACTCACAAGATACAGTCTGAGCCGGGACTAAAATAAATATGTTTACTTAACCTCGACCTATTTAGCATACTTCACTTAACACAAATGTCAGAGAGTCTGCCACCTAGATCGAGTCTGTTCTCACAGCAAACATCTCCAGACCAAAAAAAAAAATACTGTAAATTCATATGATACCCTATGATAGCTGATAAACTGTTGAACAGATTGAGTGTCTGTCTGGCAGCGTGACAGGACAGACAGTGAAGACGCAGCAGCTGAGGTGTAGGAGGAACAGCTGCAGGGGTTGCTGAGCACATTCTGGCACCTGGTCCCCAGTTTTTCAGCGTCTCCCCCTCATTTACCCTGCACCGGGACCTGGGAGATTGTGCTGCTGACATGCTTCTTTTACCCTTTCCTCGACAAGTGCTGCTAAATTTAATACCACATCTTCGAACTCTAAAAATATTCACGCCCAACAAATGGTAACAGTTGTGTGGAGGGGCAATCCAGGCCAGCTGCTGGGGGGGACTGCAGGGGTTTGGATGACATGATGAGGGACAAGACACTAAAAATGTGAAGAACTCTGAATATTTAGCATACCTGTTATTGCTTTTTATTGATTTTTTATTGTGCTTCAGACAAGGAACCAGAGAACGCAGGGAAAGTAAATTCAGATTCAGATATATTTAGATATACTCAAATATATCAGATTTACAGTACACTACAGTGCCACAATAGAAAGAAATACCCTCTTCTGCATTGAAAGCATGCGGTCAATTCACTCAGCATCCTGTTTTGCTTCCTGCGCCTGCCGAAAAACATCACGTCATTTCTATATAAGTGGGACTTCTGAAAGTGCTGCACTCACAATGCAACTAATACTTGTTCAGCTTTCACAGAAACATGTGATTACACGTTGTTAATTGAATTTTTCTCTCATCCTTAATACCATTTTGAGCAAACAAGTATCTGTTTTGAGATCCTGGTGTTCCTCTGATGTCAAATAACACACAAGATTTAGTTGTCGTTGGTGTTTCAATCTGCTACTGAAGAGAAGAAACCGACTCGTTTCAACCTGACAGAATTAGATTTGAGTTTAGGATTCAATCAATCACTACTTATCGATTTACCAAATACGATCAAAGAAAAAAAGTTCAGACATTGTCAACTTGTGGTACTAACATCACCTGTGTGGTTCACAAAAAGCACCATGAAAGGAGGCCACTGTACCCACACTGACTTTTTAAGAACAATGCAGTCATCCTACTTTAGTTGGAGCAGTTTCCTGCTGATCTAACGTCAGATTTCATAAGGGATTACATCTTAATTATGCTGGAAACATCTGCAAATAACACACATATTTACAAATACATATACTCTTGTTACAGGTGGCAAACTTGAGTAAATTCTGTGTTTATATGGACACAAATCAGAAATACCTGCTTGATTTTAAAGCAAGTAAAACCAGATGAAAACAGTTAAAAAGACAGCTGTAACCCTCAGTTAGGGACCTGTCAACAACACTACTCTCAGTTCAGCCTCCACATCTAACCAACTGTGAGGAAGAAAGCAGCGTGGGGCACGTCTGATAATCTGATTAAACCTCAAGTGTGAAGAGCATGGTGTTGGATTACCAGACGTCAGTGAATAAATAAAGGCTACGTCTTTACACTGCAGGGATGATGTGAATTTCCTTACCTGGGACGCTGCAGTCAGCGCAGAGTTCAGTGTTTCGCAGGCGTTTAGACATCCTTTACTCAGGAGCGGATCCCTTGTAAACCGAGCAGACTAGTATGACCGTTACGTTATGCTAACCATTGATTACTCTTTGGTGATTCCTTCCGCGTTAGCTCAACCTAGCTAATTAAAAACAACCCCCACCCCGGACAACGACCTCCTGCTACTTCATTCAGCTGTTGCTAGCCGTTTCGTTTCGGCTAGCGTCTGCGTTACGACCATTATAACAAACGCCAGCCCTACAGGAGTAAGGTACAATGCTGGGGTTCCTGCAAGTTAGCTGACTTAGCACCTGATTAGCTAACTAGCCCGTGTCTGCTCGGTAACTCTTCAGTCTGGCAGACAGAGCAGAGCGCGAGCGTTCCCAGTGGCAGCTGCGACTGTGACCCGCGCTTTGGGAACAAGGTGCCCAGAGTTCCGCCTGTCAGGATGTAAACTTCCTGATGTAAATGACGCATCGTTGTCTCTTTCGCTTATATGAAAGACAATACAAGCGGTTGCTCTGATTATGTGTCTATAAAAATAACGTTTGGTGTCCAACACCGAGATGAAAATACGTTATTTGATTGAGTTTGTTGTGGGTTCGGGCGACACATAACCTGACAGACTCAACTGAGGGCGTCAAAACACAATCTATAGTAGGGATGTGAGTTTGATTTACTCACCTTCGTGACACGGTACAAAAGAGCTTACAGGACGTCCATCCACCACGTCAATATCCCTACTGTTGTTTTTAATATAAACTAACTTGTACATAAAAACAAATAGTATGACACAACTGGGGTCAGTCCTGAGACAGGATGGAGGATCAATAGACCCAATTTTATGTAGCTGAGCCAACGTGGAAGCACAAATGTGTAGGATTTGAGTGCATCTAACTAGCTAGCTAACGGCTACATCAATACATTAACTAACAAAATTAACATTTATTGATATTAAAAAAACTACAACGTATCGTATGTGTGCATGTGCATATGTTACGATCTTGACAGCTGGCGGTAAAGTTTCATATTTTTAACCTCCCCGTCCCTCCCCGAGACGTAAATGGGCCGATCTCATTTCGTCGTTATAGGCAAAACAAGTCTGATTTCAGCATTAATAGTGTTAAAGTTTACAGGACGACAATGCTTTAAAACTTAATCATTTTACATGTTGATTTCAATCACGTGTGACGCGGAATAACGTTTAAATCGGAGTTAAAGTCGTGTTTTAATGTTTTTAACCCCCCATGCGGACGTGTTGAATGGTTCCGCCCAACTGGAACTAACTATTCTTCCTTTTCTGAAGGCGGCGGTTTTATTTAAAATCGTGTTTATGTCTTGTAGCAACCTACTAAATAATTTTTGACACACATTAATTAAGTTCCGTTAACCCGGTTGTCTTGGATAGCCGTCTTAATTATGCGATATTAATCACATTGTGAGTCAGTTTCTATATAGGACACCCCTGTCATTTCTGGGTAGTGCTCCTGACACTTCCTTGTTCAAAAGTTTTATTTAGAGGAAGGCTTGGGGGAAAGTTAGACACCGGTTTGGATATTTCGACGTTGTTGTGGTCAAATATTAAGGGCATGGATCATATTCACCGTACGTTTTGGCACAAGTAAGCGTGTACGTTTCGCAGTTTGTCCCATGGCTGTAATTACCAGAAGCTGCTTGCTAACGTTGCACTGAGCGGCTCCATAAAGAGGAAGATGTCCACGGCTAACGTTAGCGAAGACATCAGCGCGAAGTTTCCTCTGCATTCCGCAGTGTGGGAGAACGATTACAGGAAGCTGGAAGAGCAAATAACGTTACCACAGGTTTGTACAAATTACCGAATATGTCACCAACCGATGCCTTAGCGTCGATGCCTGCTAGCTAGATTGAAGCCAGTGTTGATATGTTAAATCTCCGCAGCCATCCAGTTAAAGTAGGCCAGTCGTGTTGACAGATGCTCCGCAGGGTCACACACACACACATAACGCCTGAAATGTTACTTCTTCCTGATCAACAGGTTCGGAAGTTTTGCTTAAAATATGTATTTCAGACACGATTGACTGCTTGTTTACAGTTGACTTGATACACCACCCTTACAATATAAAATCTGACCAGATATGATATCATAATAACTGTTTTACCAAAAAAAGAAATCAATGTGTTTTTGTATTGTGCATCTGACACTTATTATTATTATTGTACAGCATTTATAGTGGTTGTTATTTCGTATTATCTTCACAGCGCCGTTCTGGTTAACAAATGATGACTAATTTTTTAAGATCTCATCTCATTGTGCCTTCCTTCAGGTTACTCAGCACAGCTAATCCTGTGTATTCTTGCTGTAAAAGTGCTGTGATCCTATTTAGCAGCGATGCTGATCAATAACATATTTACCCAAGTGGCATGACTCATATGAGGACCAGACATGATGCTCAGTCTTGTCAGTGTACTAAGTGCTGCCGTCCTGTATCATTACGAGCAATGACCTAAATTAAAGGGTGTAGCGCTATGGCTCTTATTTGTTATGATATGAAAGCCCTCCGTTGCAAGTAAAGCACAATGCCCTGCTCTCATAAAACAGGTTGTCTTGTTGATACTCCGGCATTTAGACTAAACTTGTTGTAAGGCACGAGGGTAATTCTCCCCGATTTCCTCAGAATGAGATCGAGGCTGTGGATCCCAGAGGTCGGACGCCTCTGCACCTGGCTGTGTCCCTCGGCCACCTGGAGTCGGTTAGAGTCCTTCTCAGACACGGTGCTGAGGTGACGAAAGAAAACAGCCACAATTGGACAGGTGAGTTATGAAACTGTCGACATGAAAGGCAGAGAATGCTGTGATCCCACAAATGTTTCCTTCACTCGTCTTGTAGAGCTGCTTTCTGAGGATGTGTGGGTTGTTTGATCACTTAGAGCCCTTCTAACATCAGCTTGCATACTGTATCATCTGCTGTTAATGGGTTTTCTTGGAAAACTGCATACCCACTCATCTGATTGCAGTTAAAATGTTTCACTTTCCTTGGTTATTACCGTCATTGTTGAGGTTTTTTTTTAATGGCTAGTTTCCGCTGCTGGTGAACATGCGCTGTTGCCTTAAAAGGTTTAGTGGTTTGTTGATACTCGTCTGCCTCTGTGTAGTGCTGCAGGAGGCAGTCAGCACCGGGGACCCAGAGATGGTCCAGTTAGTGCTTCAACGCAGAGACTACCTCAAAGCCTCCACCGCTCTAGGAGGAGTGCCTGAGCTGCTGGCAAAGATCCGAGAGGTTCGGATTTATCTTGTCATCCATCTGCACATGTGCCTGGATATATTTCCCGGCATAAGAAATGACTGCCCTGTCTATGTTGTCATCCACAGTCTCCAGACTTCTACATGGAAATGAAGTGGGAATTCACCAGTTGGAGTAAGTTCTGTTTTTGCGTGTGGATATATTCATCATAAAAGTAAAGTACTCTGTTCATACAGGCTGGTTATCAGCAAAACCAGTATGCAAAAGGTGTCTGCCATGCTACCTGCAAAATACACAACCCTCGCCACTTTGATCAGGGCAGACAGGAAAAACCACATACCTGCTTCTTGGTAGTTGAAACATTTGTTTTGGTTCAGTATTGAGCCACGTTGTTTTTCATGTGTGGGATACATTTGTTTCCATCGTGGGACATTCTTGTGCTGTTGCTTCACAGTCCCTCTTCTGTCCCGGGTTTGTCCAAGTGATGTTTGTCGCATTTGGAAAAGTGGCGCCAGCCTGCGAGTGGATGCCACTCTGCTGGGCTTTGAAAACATGACCTGGATCAGAGGGCGTAGAAGCTACATCTTCAGGGGAGATGGTGTGTGTTTTAGCTTTCTTACACAACAAAAACATGTTCTTAATTCTCTCTATGATTTATAGTAATTATGTTTGCTTGTATTTGTGACAGATTCCCATGCAGAGCTGATGGAGGTGAACCATGACGATGAAGTCGTGGACACTGAGCGCTTCAACATATCCCAAGAAATGGAGGATGTCACGCTGGAGTCGATGCAGCCGGCTGAACAGGAAATTGCCAAAAGGTTGACGACCCCTATCGTCAACACCTACTTGGATACCAAGGATATTGCTTTTGAGAGGCAAGAGCCACTTTTACTGTCGATCTCAGTGCTGCAGTCTTCATATTCTGTACAGTGGCTCAGCAGTGAACTTTAGCCCTCAAGAAACACATTTCCACTAAAAATAAATCCTAACAATGTCCCCTATCTGTATCTTGCATTGCATCATTGTATTCCTCTGCGTTGCGTAAGCTATTGCGACCTGAACGATCAATGATTGTGGATTTTGCCTGTAATGGTGCTTTTGTATTCACAGGACCAAGGCTGGGATTTGGGGCTGGAGAAGTGACAAAACTGAATTGGTCAATGGATTTGAAGCAAAGGTTCGCAAAAGTTAAACATTTTCTTCTTATTATCACTAAAGTGTAAAACCACTGAAATCTGTTGAGCCCATTTATGGCGACATGTGACATTTGATTCTTGTTTTCTCAGGTTTTCAGTGTGAACAATGTAAATGTGGTGATCAGGACACGGACGGAGCATCTCACAGACGAGGAAAAAGCCCGGATAAAAAGTAAGTGGAAAATATTCTTCATGATTTACTCTTCTGTCCTGCAGTGTGTCTATGTGGGTACTGAAGTTTAGCTTTTTTTGTTCGAAGGTGAAAGGAACATCTTAGAGTCTCTTCTGGGAACCGTGGAGCAGCACATAAGTGCACAAGGGGTAAAACATGCATTCGGTTGTCACATTAAAATGAAGTATTTTGTTCCCACCTGACAGCTGATTTGAAACGAGTGCTCAATTTTATAGGACCTGACTCTTGAGTATGCGACTGCCACCAATCCCACTGCCATCACGCCAGACGAATACTTCGATCCTGACTTTGACCTGGGGGACAGAGACATCGGGCGACCCATTGAACTGAGTGTTCGAACACAGAAGTAAGAGACGTGGTTCTGTTGCTTTAAGATACCTCATATTGTATTCATCACAGCTGTGTTATCTGGAAGAAAGTATGTTGTGTGCATGTTTGAACCTTCTTCAATCTTGTCTCCCTCAGATTTAAAGGTACATTGTGGATGAGCGAAGATCATCCTCTGTCCCTGGTGGAGCAGGTGACCCCCATCATCGACCTCATGGCTCGCACCAGTTCCCATTTCGCGCGGCTACGAGACTTTGTAACCCTGAAATTTCCTCCTGGATTTCCTGTTAAAATAGGTACGTAACATTCCAATCAAGTGTTGTAAAACATACAAAAGTCTCTCCCCCCCCCCCCTTAAGTGTATCTGATATGTGTTCCTTTCTTGCAGAGATTCCCCTGTTTCATGTGCTGAATGCCAGGATTACATTCGGTAATGTCAATAAATGCAGTACTGAAGAAGAGGCGAAGCCGACACCAGCAGCTACACCAACATCGTCAGGAGAAGATGAAGAAGCTGCAGGTAGAAATGCGACCAGTTCAGCCACGACTGTATATTTTTTATTTGTCATTCCTGATCCGCTTTTGCTTTTTCCTTTTCCTCCCTCCAGCACTGCCTCTGTTTTCAGTGTGTCCCTCAGTGTTCGAGGTGCCTGCCAGTTACCACCGGCGAGGAGGCAGCCGACACGCGCCCGCGTCCAACAACGACGAGGAGCTCCTGCAGTACGCCATCCACCAGAGTCTCCTGGAGTCTCGCCGAGCTGCGGGCCAGGTCAGAATAATCAAAGGGAAACCTGTTGTTTTCTAAACGTCAACTCTATATTTAAATATTTTGGCGTGTAAATGATTTAAAGGTCACTTGACGATTTTATAAGTCATGACTTCAGTTTTAATTTGCCCTTTAATCAGCTGAATGCATCCCAATCTGATCTTGTCCTTTTCCTCATGTTCTCCTTTATTTTCGCTGCATCCCTAAAGTGTTCCTTACTGTGCGTTTGTGTCATTGCAGGAGGGGAGTTGGGATGATGCAGATGGGGAATTCCCCGATGTAATGCCCAGCAGCCAGAGTGACAGGTAGGAGCTCAGGTTAAGGTTGCAATTACAAAATGACATGTGGTGAAAGGCACCGTCTTTGCTGCTCGCTTGTACTATAGGGATTAAAAAGGTGCAGGGTGTCTGTTTACCTCTTGTGTCAGTAAATAGATCTCACTCTTCCCCCGCCAATGTCATTCCAGGAGCATCCCAGAGGGGGTGCTAGTGGAATACGAAGTCACCCCGAGCCCCGTCAGCTCCACTTCTGCCTCGAGCACCGACACGGAGCTCCGCCTGGCCATGGAGCTCTCCGCTCGAGCCCAAGCGGAAGAGGAGAGGATGAGGAAGCAGGAGGAAGAGGAGCTGGAGAGGATATTGCAGCTATCGCTCACCGAGAAGTAAAAAAATAAAAATAAAAAAAAAGGAATAAGAGGGAATCACGATACCACTTTTCCAGATCCAGAAGCAACTACCACACCTCAATTCTCCTTCCTAACCACTGTAGTCATCTATGCAACCGCAGATTTCTTTCTGTAACAGATCATTCTTGCACAGGCAATATCAGACTCTCGGTATCCAATATTTTCCAAAAGGTATTTTTGGTAAGAGCATACACCTTTATATATTTCTATCTCAGCATAGTGTGTCTTCATCCTCAAGCTTAAACCATGGACTCTTTTAGATCATTTCTGGGTCTCCTTTCTATTTATTTCTTTTCTTTTCCAAATCAGAACAGCAGCAACCCCACATGTGTTGATCATATATTGTCCGGAGTGGGGTCAAATCACTGTAATTCAGGTTCTGTTTAACTACTCGAGTTGACTTCATACAGTGCTTGTCACTTAAATGTGGCACTTAAGGTCCAAAGCACTGACTTTTTTAATTATCCTATCAGAAAGCTAGAATAAAAACAAGCCTAGCACAAGAGAAAACCTCTAGCTCTTTGGACCCAACGGAGCAGATCGGAGTGTTTTCACTGTGAAGTCTTCCTTTAGAGTCACCTTGTTGAGGACCTCGGGCTCATTGAATAATGAAAATCTCAGGGTTCCAGTTTTACACATTTAACCTTCACTTTGGAATCGGTTTGTTTGACCCGTAGATGTTTTTTCGGTGCGAAATCTCAGTGCATATTATCCTTTGCCATATCAATATTAATTGAGAAAGTTGGATTAATTGAGTCAAAACTCCATAAATCAATTAATTTACTCTATTAATGAATCTACATTTATGTAAACAAAAGCATGCTGCTGTGAGAGAAACTTAAAAATCAGCTGCATGGTAATGAAATATCACTGCGACAGAGATTGGGGGGGGTTAACTTTCCTGGGCTTTTCGTTTTACTGGACGTTTTCAGAGATTTCTTGGTGAGAGAGGTCATATTTTTCTTAACTTCAAGCATTATCACCTCAGTTCAAAAGCGCAGTAGCAGAGACCAGCCGCTCTGTGGATGCACAGCCATCATGGAGTCACGAAGCAGCCACGCAAACCGAGATTATTCAAACTCCTACAGGCCGTCTGTTAGCCTTTTGTAGCCACGAACAACATCAGACCTCCGAGCAGAAGAAAAGACAGCACAGACTCAAAGATCAAGCATGTCCGCCATACGTAGGATTAGATTCTTCAGCATGTGCCAAGGGGACGCTTTCCTTCCAACGCTTTTGTCCGGGCGGGAGGCGGTGACGAATTAATGTGGTGCCACTCTGACTAACCATTCGAATGGATTTTCTTTTTTACATTTTGTAACTAAAAACAAGATAATGAGCTGTTGACATTAAAGTTGTGCTCGGGTGTTGCTGAGTTGCCCGCATTAACCACTATAACTGATTTCACTGACAACCAACCACTTAGCAAACGTCTCTCTGCGTCGCCGCGTCTGACTTTCACGGGCTTCAGCTGAAAAAAAAAATCGACTAATCATGACGATCAAGTTTCCAAACTGACTGAACTGTCGACTTTTAAATAAAAAAATAAATAAAAAAAGTCTAGCTTTGGGTTAATTTAAAGCAGATCTTTGTAATGCACAGTTCCAGCTGCAAAGGTTGTGTTTTTTTTTTTTTGTTTTCTTTTTTTTTTTTAATACGTTTAAATTTTAAGAAAATGTGTCGGTTTCGAAATGTTGTTTCTAAAATAAAAGCACTTTATTTCCATGAGGATTAAACGTGACTTTGTTCATGTGTTTTATTTGCAGAAAAGGCTGATTTAAAAAAAAAAAAAGGAGACAACCGTGTGTGTACATCATGTAAAGACTTGGACAGATGGTGTGTCTCCCTACGTTGTCAGGTCAGATAAGCCTCACGTGTTTTATCTGCAGTGAATACGTTTTACTGACATCTGCACTCATCAACATTGAACTGTCGTGTTTTTCCAGTGCGTCCTGAATTAGCTCAATAGGCTACAATGTGTAAAACTCCTTGGATTAGCTGTTAAATCAGTCAACTAGAGATATATGAGTAGTAAATTGAGTTTTGTAGTAATCAGGTACAACAAAGGGAACATTTCACTGCACAATAAGGACTAAACATGACTATTACTAGCGCTGTATGTATGAATGACGTCCAGTTGTGTATGAGCTGTAGAGTTTAGTTGTTGGTGAAGTGAACAAAGGGGGAAAAAACAGTTGATATGAAGGACAAAAGCGCCGTCTGGGCCTGCAGAGAGGTGACGACACTCAACCAAACCGTCCACATTTGGACATTTTATCTCCAGAAGCCTCCGAAGAACCTGCAGACCTCCAAACGACCAGGTGAGGCACCTGAACAGGGAGGCTGCATTCTTTCAACAACAAAAACAAACATCACTAATGTAAATTGTAAACACTGGATCTGATGTGTATAAATTACAAGTTAATTTATTGAGAGATAATTCATTCTGATACACAAGAACACTTAATATCAGTTACTTTTATACTTTTACTTTATGTACAGGTGATTTTCACTCACCAAGGTGATTATTTTAGGATGATACCTTCTAGGTCAGAGCCACTGGACCACAGAAGTGATGGCTGATCAATTAAAATGATCATCTGTACACAAATATCAGCCATCTCAAGCTAAAAACAGTCATTTACCACATTTAATAATGTCCAGACTGTATTTCTGATCAATTTAATGTTATTCTAAGTGACTGAGACGTACAATCCTTATTAACAGACAGATAAAAGTTCATAAATATTTGCACAGTCAGTGTTCAGTCTGTTGGAGGCAGAGCTGCTCTGGTCCCCCTGTGGGCCCCCGTCAGGAGGTGGAGGTCGCACCGGGTCTGGGGTCCTCGGTGCTGGTTCCGCTGCTCTCTGCACGGGGTTCTGTCGTCGGGTCTGTCCCCTCCTGCTTGGTCTTTGTCTCCTTCTCCTTCCGGGACAGCTTCACCGACGGGACAGCGGTTTGTAGACGCACACAGCCATGATGATCATCAGCAGCAGCAGCACTCCGAGGACGCTGCCCAGCGTGACTGTGCGGACAGAACCACGGGACAGAACCACAGACTGGATCACACACAGCAGCAGGCTCACTACTGGCTCTAATTCACATCAATCATTAAATACAAGTCGCTGTCGTGTCGGAATAAACACAACGCAGATTATTTTTTGGAGCGTGTTGGGTCAGCACCAGGCCCACACAGCGGGGTCTTACCCAGGTTCTGCTTCTCCAGCACTACGTAGGCTCGGTCCGTCAGGGTGGAGTCCTCCAGCTGCGCCTCCACCAGCACACCCAGACACATGAGCACAGCTGGAGGGATGAGGTGCTGAGACATGTCGGTGGAGGCTGGAGGAGGATGAGGAGGAGGATGATGATGGTGTTGATGGTGATGATGATGATGAGAGTGGGGCGGTTCTTCTTCCGCTGTGGGATCTGGGTCCTAAAGCCGTCGTGTTACCGCACTGACTCTTGGTTTGTCGGTGAGTGGATTTATCAGCTGTCACAGAGTTAATTAGTCGATATTTCCACACGAGATCAATCAATTAAGTCATCTTTATAACAACACTGTGTGATTTGGTGTTAGTTACTGAATAAATGTTTCTTTTCTTGACATAAATACCAGTAAATGTTTAAATTGCGTCTCCACTTTTGCTATTTCTATTAATATTTTTGATGGTCTGTGTTTATGTATCTGCAGAAATAAATAATGAATAAATTTTATATAGTAGGTTGTGTTTATGTAATATGATATTTTACTCATTATGATTCATTTCTTATTGTTTCATTCTCTCTCACCAGCTGTAAGATCATCTCTGGAGGGCCTGAAGTGCTCTGAGTGTGTCACAAATACAAACAAATATTTGTTTTATTATTATTGGAAGTTCTATTCTTCATTAATTTTTCAATTTTGTCAGATTTGTTTGCATCTTCAGGTGGCCTGGATTAAACCAGCAGTTCAAAGTTCATTGGAATGAATTGAGTTTTTAATTACAGGCGTAACTCCTGGATAATGTCTCTATACTCAGGTTATGATTGGCGACATATTGGATTATAAGTATTTCCAGGAAACTTTATCAGAAATTCCTCTTAGATTAAGGCTCTGTAATGTTAGATATCCCCCTCTTTTTTAAGTAAATGTGCCTCAGATGTGAATATTTGTTATGATATTTATATTTACAGCAGTAAATTTGTCGGTCAGACAAAAGATGCAATTTAACGGGGTCAGTTGAGGCATTTGGCATTTTTTATTTATTTATTTTACATCTTTTGAACCACATGATTGTTAAAATAGTAGCCTGAAAATCAAAAATGGAAATAATCTTCAATTACAACCTTCTGACAATATTAATCCACTTTTGGGGGGTTTTGCACAAGTTTGCACACATTTCCCTGTAAATACTGAACATATTACTGCACAAAACTACAGATCATTCATTTTGACATCCTTTTATATTTTACTGTCAATTTTCTATCTCTAATTATGCTTCTTGTCTATATTCTTCCATATGTTTATTGTTACGCACCAATACACCTGTGAAAACCTTCTTAGCAATGAGCCCGATTCTGTTTCTGAATATGAAAATGTGTTACTGGTAGTTAAAGAGCTGCAACTAACGTCTTAATGTTGATGTTTTAATCTGTGGCCTTTAACGGTTGACTCATTTAGTCTCTAAAATGTCAGAACACGCAGTAAGATGCTCGTCATAATTTCCCCCAAACTGATTATTTTGTCCAACCAGCAGCTGAAAACCAAAAGTAATCAGTTTGCTATTTTTTTAAGTTCAGTTTTTATCAAAAGGGACAGTGCGAATAAATAAAACACATGGTAGCACATGAATACAAATGCCAGAATTAGCCAAAAGCCTGTTTTTTTTCATTGTCAAGGTCTAATAAAACAACAAAGTACGGAGAAAAAACAAAACAAGAAGAACAGGCAAAGGCAAAATAACCCAGGAGAGAAAATATTAAATACACAAAACATTTGTTTACTGCAGTAAAAGCAGGAGTGACATTTTATAGTAGCTTCCATATAGAATGACATTGCAAACAAGAAAGATGGATTATTATAATTTCTGTGAAAAGACAAAGAAAACAGGAATTCACATTTATTCTTTAAAACAGTGAATTTTGCATTTTCACTCAACATTTTTGCCAAAGAAATGACTTACATGATTATTCAACTATCGACATTGTCGTCGGTTATTTTTCTGACGATCAGCTACTGTTGAATTATTTAATCTGCTGCAGCAAAGCCGCTGTTAGACTTAATTGTGACGGTCTTTCTGCAGCCCTGGCGGCATCAGAGCACTGAAACTTCCAAGTGTTTCCTGCAGTTTCCAGCCTGTACAAACACAATATGTGTGTAGAAAAAAAAATCTCTTCTCTTACTGGAAACCATCAAACAAGTGTCAGGCCTCCATCACATTTTCCCATTTCTGAAATGTCAAAGAGCAATGAAGAATAGACATAAAGGTCAAGCTCCTTGGGGTTATATCCTTATATAATTACTCTGCATGACTGATGTATATGGCCTTTACCTCCGTCCTCTATAGAACTTAAGAGCACACCACCATTACAAACACTTATTGCTCTTAATTACATGCCAGAGAAGCTTAATGAGCGTTAGAAAATGTCCCTCACGGCGGCCTGAAATTAAAACTGGAGGCTTCCTGGATGAATTCATCACAACAAGAAAACCTTTAATCACAGCATGAGCTCACAGATCCGGTTTCACTCGGACCAATTTGACTTGAATTAAACAGATTTTATTGCCTACTCGTGTGTGATGCAGGATTTGTAAGTTATTAACTTGTCAAAGCATGATTCTGTGATTTCTTCTGTCCCTGTTGATTCATGCCAGCAGATGTGACGGAGCGTTACATAATCACAGTGTATGTGTCACGTCATTACATCATGTCACACAAAATGTTACGCGCTGTTACATCTTCGCATGTAGATGACACTGAACTCAACACAAGAGTCACCGGAGTTATCGATCAGTCGAAAACATCTTGAATTCTGGGGTCTAACTGCTTTTGCAGACATGTTTGACGTGACAGAAAGAAAACTGTGCATGTCTTAAAATCACGGCGTGATGCATCATATATTTCTGTTAAGATGACAGCTGAGTTTCACATTGAAGTGTGAGTTTCAGTCGTCACCTCTCTGTCTGGAGAGTCTGAAGAGCTTTCTGGGGATTTCATCACCTTCAATGCTTCTTGCACGTTTGGTCAGTGAAGAGGACTCAATCTTAATACAACCCGACACATACAGGAGGGGTTTGAGGCTGATCTTTGAATAATCAGATATCAATAAATTGGTTAATTCTAATTTCTTTTAACACAAACATAACATGAATTGTCTTGATGCCGATCCAAAGAATTGTGACTTGCAAGCTGGACCGGACATTTAACGCTGGCAGGCAAGCCTTCTTTTAAATAGTGATAGTAATTATAATAAAACATTTCATTTTATAGTGTTTTTCATGAGACTCAATGTGAACATAAAAACAACACACTATAAGAATATCTACTTCACTCTCTTGTTTTGTTTTTTTTAATAGTAATGTTCCAGTCTTACAGATTCAGCTGTGCAAATGATTGAAGACCTGTAATGAATATTGTAATAAAAATTGTATTTAGATTTTTATTCTCTTGTTTTTCTAAATTTTGGAAACTTTATAAATAAGCGGTAACATGCTGTCACATTCTGTAAAATTACGACAAAAAACTGTCATTCTACGATAATATACTGTAATCCAAAGATAAACAACAATAGATTAACTGTAAAATAACAGTGAAATGCTGTTTTGAAGTATTTTAGTGTTATTCTACAGTGGATCTCTTTACGATGCACCTTATTTATTCATTTTATCTAGACAGTTAGGATGATAAACAATCATCTTAATACTATATGTGGTCTAAAACACCAAAACTTTAGGTGTTACAGATGTTACAAAGGTATTTTGTTTGGCAGCTTCTGCACAAACTGTGTTTGATACTGAGGGTTGAATCCAAACGTATAATATTCACGTCTATATTTGCATTCAGATTTGTGACCCTTGAGTAACAAATCACTCACATTCAGACTTCCTTGTAAAATTCCTCTCTGTGTTGTTTCCTCTGTCAGCACTTCTTCTTCTATACCCTCCCTGCTTTATTGTGTCAGGACTGATGGATGCACGGCAACAGCATCGTTAAGAACGTATACATCGCAGTCTGTGTGGTCCTTAATGTACTGTTTGTGGAGCTTTTCATGTGCAGCAGAGAAGACACCGTCTATTTAGCAGAGTCTCTTTTATGTGTCTCCGGCGCTCTCGGCCCCGTTCTCTACTTCAATGACACAAAAGGCGCTTTGATGTGCACGTCCATCAACCAGCAGCTCGATGAGGGAATCACGCGTTCCCAAAAACACTTCTTACTCTCATATACGTTCATACCTGTCGTCCTTGAAGAGGTTCTGTCTTACCCGGGAATAAAAAAAAAAATCAGTTGAATAAGTAAAGATCTGAAGGAGCGCTGTTAGTAGGAACATCGTATCTTGTGTGTGTGTGTGTGTGTGTGTGTGTGTGTGTGTGTGTGTGTGTGCAGCATTTGAAGGATAAAGGCTGTTCTATTCCCTTGTATGTTGATGGATTCTGGTTATTGCAAATTAGCTTGTTAATTAGAATATCTAATAGAGGTGAGCAGCAACAGCCAGCAGCCATAACAAAGACACAAACATCACCGTATAGAGATTTAAAGGAACAAATCTCCAAATTATTATGACGTGATGTTTTTTTTGTTTGTTTGTTTTAACCTCCAGGAGTGAAAAGAAGCACAAAAGATGACATACGTAATGTGTACTATAATACATTTATACACATCTGGCTAGTACAGGAAATAAAGGTTTAAAAAGGAATGTAGATCACACAACAATCGTCACCTTGCTCATCACAATTAAATCTCTTGACATAAAGTTATAAAGCGCTTTTCCTTTTTTAGATGACACATTTGGTAAAGACACGAGTGGTATAATGCTGTGTGTGTCTGCACGAAAAAGAAATTGAACAGTCTTAGAATTTAGAAAGTGAAAACATTGGAGAGGCACAATATCAATACAACCTTTACAATTTTTTTTTTTGTACAAACAGTGTAATATTTAGGCAGATTAAGGCAAAACAGGCAATCCGGAGCTGAATGAAGCCGTCAGACGAAGACCAAAGAGCCAATATACTACAAAGTACACAGGCTACGATAGTAAAAACAATACAAGAAAGTCTCTTTTTTCTGGAAACATGCAATGACCTGATGAGGTCTTTGTCTGAGCGTCTCACTCGTCTCCATTACAAACACTTGTGGGGGGAAAAAAACAGCATTTTTTTAGCAGATAGATCGAGCAGCTGGCATGAAATCCTATACAAGCACATTGTTACAGTACAGAAATACTCCATAAATATCAAAATACAGCATTAACCAAAAAAATAAAGAAAGGGACTTTAATTTACTGTCAGTTTAGTTCATCCAGAAATGAAAATGAAGTCATTTCTGGAGCTTCAAAGCAAAAAACAACATTGAAGCAATTTAATGAACAACTTGACAGAATGGGGGTTTCTTTCAAAATACAAGTCGACTCAAATCTTTACAACGAGATTTTAAAAGACTTTATTTACACCCTCAACCTGGGTCAAGATCGAGCACCCACTTCTGACAGGATGAGCTTTTAGCTCAGCTTCATAAAGGGTGTAAAATGTTTTATTTTCAAATCATTTTATGGATCTCAGGTTTTGGATTACGCCGGACGAGCTGTGTGGAGCCATTTTGTGTTTTCTTTAGTTGTTTTTTAAGATGCAAAGCTGGTACAGTTGGTGAAAAACATCAGCCTTTAGTCCACTGAATGGATAAAAAGCCAGCTGAATAAAGCTTTATTGTTATTATTATTATTATTATTATTATTATTATTATTACAAGAAGTTACATGCAAAACACTGCTGTCATTATTAATTCAAGACTCATTGATGCTCCAAGCGCATTGTTATTGTTTTCCACTGTTGCTATAAGCTGATGTTATCTCACCATCACACACCACAGAAAATATCAAACCTAACCAGAGAAAACGGCGCCATGCGATAGCTGCTGAACGTTTTTTATTTTCCTTGGCATGTGGTCCCTATGACATGAGGACAGAAGGGAAAGCAGACATTATATAAATATGACTCCTACGACCACACAAACACTTAAATATGGTGATGCGTGTAGATGTGAATACAGAAAAGGTTGTATTGCTCTCTCAGCTCCTCTTGTAGTTACAAATTTAGCAGCATTTTCCCTTTAATTTACCGAGTTTACATGTTCAACATCAGGTAACAGTCATGATGTCAGATAATGTTCAGGTTTGCTCACAAATAACTTAAAACTGTGGCTTGAATAATAAAAAAAAAAACTACAAGCAAGGAATATTTTATCATGTGTTAGCGAGGTTGTTTCTTCCTACGGCACGGCGGCCATGTTGAGGCTGTCTGCGTGGATGTCCGGTATGGTCCTCTCTGGCCTGAGACACACCGCCAACCTCTGCGGGAAACAAGGAGGAAGAGTTACAGAAGAAGTTGTCGAAGGAAGTGTGATGTTTTTTTGATTCTCCGTCTCTTTTTTCGTCCGCTGACCTGTTTGAGAGAGCCAGGAGTCCACACCAGCTTGTAGACCATGTAGATGGGGATCCACATGAAGGACGAGAAGCCGATGATGTATCCCACCGTGATGCTCCAGTCGGGGTACTTGTAGTCGAACAGCGTGAGGGGTGGCGCTTTCAGGAAGGAGCTCACTATGATATACTGAGAACAGCAGGGAGACGTTAAGAATCCCATATTTAAAACATTTCCATATATGTTAATGTAACTTTTGTGTGGCTGCATAAGAGGTAATACTGGGAAAAAGGTGAAAGGAATACATAAAGGAAGCCGCAATAAGTGCAATACAGCAAAATGTCAGCGGGAAGACGATCTGAGAGAAGGACGCAAAACAGGAAACTAGGATATCAAACTGTCAATGCCGTAACCATGGAGACCGGGTCTCAGGTACTGCTTACTGTATGTGAAAACACTGTACTCTGATAATCCACCTCCACTGATGTCACTAAGTGGCTAAAGTGCATTCTGGGTAATGTAGGCGCCAGCTTTTGAAAAGTAGTCCACTGGTCTGCATCGCACTCCTATGACACGTACATATGGACAGTTTAAAAACAAAATCGATCAAAACCTGGTGCCTACATTACCCACAATGCAACTCAACTTTTTACTGCTTTTTCACACAGGCTATAGTGCTCCTCAAGACCGGTAAACACACTTTAAAATCTGGAATTGGCGAGTTTAACCTTTAAGGGAAGTGATATTACTACTAGGGTGTTACGTTATTAGATGTCCCATCAACAGCTGATGAGAACATGACAGGAACGTTTGGGCTGTTTGCTAGCTAGCTAACTTTTCTGACAGGAATTTAGCAACATTGTGAGCCGATAACGTTCATAAAATTATTATATGCACGCAGAAGAAAAAGGTTATTTGGGTATTTTGTTGAAAGTAACTAAATATAATATGTAATATATTGCATTTTGAAAGCAACTTGCCCACCTGACTACATCTGACTACAACTGTTACTCAATTATGATCCTTTTGGACCTTGGTCGATAGTTTATGTTTGTGGACGTTAGCTTCTGTTGCTTTCTGTTAGCGGAGCAGAGAGAGGAACTGAGATGAGGCACACAAAACGTGCATAAAGTTAAATCCTTTGCACTGTCGCGGTATATCCAGTTTAAGTCCTTCACAAAGAAATCCACATCGTCACACAACTGAAACAAATCATCCACAGGTTTGTTGAGGCAGCTGAGAGAGACGGGAAGGTCTAACTGCTCACGTCACGCTACAGTCCGCTCACATGTGGCCAATAGAAATAGTGATTCACGTATGTAGATTGCAGCAAATTGTTACAGAGAGCTTCTTTCTGTTTGGTCATGATTATAATTACATTACATTATAATCACATTATTTATTCTGATTACAGCTGAGGGAAAATGTCAGTTGCACAAGTGTTTTGCAGCGTGCATGCTTCAGAAAAAGGCTTCGTCTGTTATGCGACCGCTGCCACTGCAGCCCATTGATCTCTAGATGACTTGGTGATTATTTGGTCTTGTTAAAGGACTGAAAGTAAAATGTAGACATTTATATCTACCTGTTGCAAAGGCACCTCAGAGTATTTTATATCTTACCGCTAGAAACGCTGGACTGATGGCAACCCAGCACACCCTCCAGAACAATCCTGGAGCTTTTCCCAGCATCGCCTGAACATCATTGCTGAATCTGTTGATACCTGAAAGCAGGAGATTAAACGTGAGATGCTTACAGTAACAATATATCCGATGCTGAGGGTTGTCAGATTACATTGTTAATCAATAATAATCTCTTGTTTACCGTAGAACCAGGAAACCGCTATGGCCTCGAGGAAACCCACGGCTATGATGGAGCACCCGACTCCAAACTCCTCCAGCAGCTTCACTACGTAAGCACCACCCTGTTAGAAACATGTCAAACTCACTGATAACACCACCCGTCATCGCTCTCTTTACTCCACGAGAGACAACAGACGGTTCAGAACTATCTACATCTTACATCAAGTGTGGATGAAGATCATTGTTTGAACTAATTCTGTAATTCAAAGTGAGGAAAACTTACATTGGTGAGGGTGCTGAGAGAGCCCAAGAAGCAGACAATTACCAAGCCCAGCACGAAAAGTTCACGTCTGTGAGATAATTGATCCGGATATTCGTCCAGCACAGCAGTGATGATCGCCTCCAGCCCACCAAACTGAAACACAGAGAGAGAGATTCAAATATACAGTATTATAACTTGTAGATCGAAGACATTAGACTGAATAAACGCTGGAAAACAAGCAAAGGCATTATATTTGATCATGAGAGGCTAATCTGATATTTTGCGTCCTTCACAGTTCGTACCGTGGAGTCCAGTCCCAGCGTGATCATCATCACAAAAAAGATGATTGCGAAGAAGGTGGAGCCCATCATGTTCGCGATGGCCTCTGGGTACGTGATGAAGAGTAAACTTGGTCCTGAACGCATGAGGATATTGATTATGAAGAGAACAAGGTCATTCTAACAATGATTTTTAAGTGTAGAAGTCGTTCTCTGACCTTTATCTCTGGCCACATCCTCAACCTCCACCTTCCTCATCTCTGCCATGTAGCCCAGAACTGTGAAGATGACGAAGCCCGACACGAAGCTGGTCAGACAGTTCACTAAACTGGTGACTATGGCGTCGCTGCCGAGGAGGAAATCGAACACACACAACACAAGTCAGCGAGCTTTTAAACCGAGGTTTTCATTCCAAAGAAGAGCTGTCTGTATCACAACTTTAACGTTTCATTATTCATACTCTCAGTTACTCCAAGCAAGCAACCATCATGTGCCGATACTACTGAATACAAATCCTCTATTCCCAGGAAGGCCCAGCAGAATTAGTCATAATTGGTTTGAAATACATTCACATCTGTTTTAACAACTCAAAACAAATTCTCAGAAATGACTTGGAACACTGTAATTTCTTCCTGTGAGAGAACATTTGTCAGCGTGTATGACGGCACATCAGTTGAAATTATGTACGTACTCAGCCGTCAGGGCTACTTGGACCATGTTGACGTATTTTTTTAGATGGAGCTCGTCGATGAGAGAAATCACTCTGATTGGCTGTTCAGCTAAGCGATTCAGTGCATGAGAAAAGAAATGTAAAAAGACAGGAAGCCCTCTGAGCCCGTCGCTGTGGTATCCATGATGTCACCCATCTACGGTTGTTCACCTCATTTTTCTCACTAGTACCAAGTATTTACTGGAGCCAATTCTTTATTGGCGCTAAAAACACTGCAACTATATCTGTGTTTGCGGTTCTGTGTCTTCCGGTTTCCCCGGAATGAGACATGAAGTGAGGTGACACTACAGTCAGCTTCATCACTGTTTGTCTTTTAGTGCTTGTTTCGTGTGTCTGGAAATGTGGAAATATGACATTTTACAGCGTATCTCAAAGAAACATACTGTTATGAGTCAGAATCAAATGTTTCTCAAGAACTTTTCTAATATAATAAAGAAGAAGATTTACTGGTTAAGAATAAAATCATCCCTATCACACTGAAGAGTGACACCACAGAGGTTGTGTTTTGATTCGTGTCTGTTTGTCTGCAGGATTGCACAAAAATTACAGACTGGATTTCCACCAAACAAAGATGGAGGACGGGTCAACGGACCAGAACAGACCCCGTTAACCTTCGCTGTAGATCCAGAAATAGGGACGGATCCAAGACTTCTTTCTCTCTTTCTTTACCGTTGTGAGATAAATACAGTGTTTGTCGACATTTTCATTAATTTGCATGAATAACGCCTTGATCTTGACATATTTAGCTAGCTGGTATCTATGACTGTTGGGTCTTGGCGGAGGTATGCGCTCTACTGAGTGCCAGTCTAGTTTTTAAATGTGTTTGGAATATTTTTTTATCGAATCTCACAGACAACAAACAGCAGCATCACGTGTCATTCATTATCTGCGTCTTTACTACTGTTTCCTCACACACACTCTGCTCTACTAATCACACACACACACAGACACACACACACACACACAGACACACACACACACACTATTAGTCACAGTTTAGTTCCTCCTGTGTACAGCTTGGCCTTCTTACCCACAGTGTAGTATTCACAACACATCACTGTCCCGACTGAACCATCCTCCTTAATTCATAAGCCATAAATCTCACGGCTGCTCTAAGAGTTTCGACCGCACGCTGAGCACCGAAGTCATTAAACTCAACAGGAGGTGTGATTTCATATGATACAGATTGCGAAACCGCTTTTTTTTGTCCTTTTATCTGGACCGCCGGACTTGATTCATGAAGCCGGCGTTCAAGCCACAGATGTGGGTTCGCACGACTCGGTGTGGCTCAGTTCTTACCGGTAGCAGTTATTTGTGAAAGGGTTGTAGCTGGAGAGAGCCAGGAGCACCCCGAACCCAGGCCCCAGAGAGAAGAAGATCTGAGCTGCAGCATCCACCCACACCTGGACGAGTCAGACAGACACGCACAGAAATAGACATTAAACGATCCAGAACGATCAGTTTTACCACTTCTGGGATGCTTTAACCTGCTGTTGTGCATTTTAAAGCAAACAAACACAGTATTTCTAACACAGATTAGATTAATGTCGTGCCTTTCTATTCATCTAAATATTTTTATTCCCTTGTTCTTGTTCTGATTCCTCAGTATTAGATTTTTTCCGAGCAGAGAGCTGTTGTGTCAGTCGCACTGAGCCAGCTGTACGCAGGGAGATCTGAAGAGGAGCTTCCATTCGGCATTAAAAAGAAGAGGGCAGCGTTGGA
Source organism: Diplodus puntazzo (assembly GCA_963678695.2). Taxonomy (NCBI): domain Eukaryota; kingdom Metazoa; phylum Chordata; class Actinopteri; order Spariformes; family Sparidae; genus Diplodus; species Diplodus puntazzo. The sequence continues at coordinate 31,787,080 of OZ023159.1, read as the reverse complement.
TATCGGTGAGTGAGACAGGAAGAGGGGGCCTTTGTTAATGGGCAGAAAATCTAAACCAATTATGCATCTTATTATCCTGCTCTGTGGTTTATTTATGCATCTCATTTCATCTCATCCATATTCCCCCTCCGAGCGAAGCACTCACACGTGTTTAGCAAACAACCGCGGCGAGCTGGAGAGGAAGGTGAGGATGATACGTAGATCTTAAATAAATATAGGCAGATTGTCAAGAGCCGAAAGGGCAGAGAAATGAATGAAGGTGCATATTAAACTACTGCCGCACGCAGGGAAGATCCAGACATCACCAGGCTGGAACCTGAAGTGTGGGCAGGATACTAGATATTAGTCGTATCCTCTGGTGTTGTGCAGAGTTTAAGTTTAGCTAAAACATAATTTGATAGAGTTTATCATTCAATTTGGATTTTGCACGGCAAAACAGAAGGCTGTCTGTGACCGATATGAAGAGAAACACCTGCAAAAAACCATGAAACAAAAAGTCGGCTCACAGACTTCAGACTGTCGCGACGTTTAGACGTTTAAACTCGCGCTCGTTTCATGTTTTACTGATATTCGACTCAGCACTTGTTCTTTGTTTGTGCTTGGATGTGCACGTACACTCCCGAATTGGTCAAAATAGACATCACACAAACAAAAAACAGAAGAATTACTCTAAAATCAACAAGCAACTCCCGACAACTGTTAACTTCTATCTGTACTGTACGTGCATTAAAATATTTAAGCTTTGTGTCACAAATTCTTCTTCTTTCCTTTGCTTCTTTTCTTTTCTAATGATTGCTCAACACACTTTTCACTTACTGAACAGTGGACCATAAAAAAGGATTCGCAAGGGAACGAACACTGGATTTATTTTACAACTCACACTGGTCTCCAGCAGTTTCCCCCACTGAGGTTTCAGGTAGAACACCACACCTCTCCAGGCTCCCGGCAGGGTGGCGCCTCGGATCAGGAGGATGAAAAGCACGATGTAGGGCAACGTGGCGGTCACCCACACGACCTGGCGTGGAAGAAAAGAGCTCAATCAGGGAACGAGAAACAGAAAGATGGCGGAAACTAGAGATTAAAGTAGATTAAAGTCGATAAAATAAACAGTAAATCCTCTTTATTGTGAATGTGTCACCTTCCCGGAAGTCTTCACGCCCTTCCAGAGGCTGAAGTACACGATGGTGAAAATGAGAAAGAGGCAGAGCATCAGCTGCCAGCGAACTCCCCCGACGTCTCTCAGCCCCGACGCCTTGTGGATCTCCAGAACGTTCCTCCTGTGATGATGAAAAAAACAACCAAGCACATAAATCATCACGTCTCCCCGCGGACATTAATAGCCTTCTATATTTGTGTAGAGTATCACTGTAAAGCTATTTATATATGTGGTTTCTGTAACTCACACTTACATGCACTTACGTGTAAAATTCCTCTGCCGGAGACCTGGAGGAATTCGTCCAGGTGACGTTGTCTATGCCAAAATAGTTGGTGCAGTCGGGGGTATTCCACACGTTGTCGCAGTTTGTCCACGGCAGGATGGTGGAGAAGGAGGAGTAGAAGTAGAAGAGGGCCCAGGCGATGATGGTGTTGTAGTAGAAGGACACATACAGGGCGATGATGCAGATGGCGTAACCTAAACCTGAACACAACAAGAGAAACAGAGTGAAAAAAAAAAAAACGAGCTGTTAACTCGATTTTTTAATCTGAATCTCTGCGAGGGCCAAACCTTTGAAAATGGGGCAGATGTGTTTCCATATGGATATGGCTCCGGTTCTGTGGTACTGCCCCAGCGCCAGCTCCATGTAGAAGAGCGGCACGCCACCAAAGATGGCCATCAAAATGTAGGGAATGAGGAAAGCACCTGCAGCGGAGGCACAAGAGGGGAGATGAAGGTCATGACAAATGGAGGGCAGTGAAATCTGTAAACTCTCTCTCTTCCTGAGATTTCTTCCATTTTTTCCAGCTGCTACAAGGTTTTTTTTTTTCTTTTTCTGGGAGTTTTTCCTGATTGAACTGAGGCTCTGAGGACAGAGGAGGTTGTTCACTGAGCCCACTGAGGTGATTTCAGGATAAACAAAATAAAACTGACTCTAAAATCTAAATCAAAACATGACATTTTAATGAAAATGCACATCAAGAATCAAAATCTGTGTTTAATCAAATCATAGACATGAACACTAAATAAAAAAACATATATATCATGACTTTTTATCTATTTTAAGCCTTTAATCCTGATTTTAATTGTCTTTTTTTTTCTCTTTTAAGTCTTGTCATGATGCATTTTTATGTCTTTTGTGCAGCACTTTGAATTGCCATGTTTAAAAGTGTTAATAAATAAACTTGCCTTGCGACCCAGTTGGCTGCTGCTTCCTCACTGATGTCAAATTATCGAGTAAAGCACAAAATATACGTGTAGAAATGTTTAAAAATATACATACTAACCAGAAAATTTGACATTTTTTGACGTAAAACACTTTTTTCTCATGCTCTTGTGTTGCAAAAAATATATTGATTCAAATTGAGCAGAGACAAATCGATACAGACGATGTGAGAGGAGACGTGCTCAAACTTTTTGGTGGACTCCTGATGCGCACTTCAGCACCATGGACAGCTTCTGCTGCCAGATGCGCTCCAGCCTGAATCATCTGAAGCCACATTTCTGCATCAAAATCTGACATTTGATCGATTTGAAGTCTTTAAAAGTGTTTGTGTGTCTGTAATCTAAAGTTATAAAAGCTGGTTTTAAGAACCTCTCCTCACTTACCGCCCCCGTTCTGGTAACATATGTAGGGAAACCTCCAAACATTTCCCAGGTCCACCGCAAAGCCGACGACCGACAGGAGGAAATCCATCTTTTTGCTCCATTTGTCCCTGGAGTCCGTCTGCGTGATGACCGGCACCGGGACCGCGTTGTTGGGGCTGTAGCCGGGGTTCGGGGAGCCGTGGTGGGTCAGACTGCCGGCCATGACTGCTGAGTCCTGTCGGGGCATCGGACTGTGAAAAGTCAGCCAGAGGAGCAGAGAGGAGGATGTTCCTCCTGGACGGATGACAGGACGGAGTGGGAGGAGCGGCTGGAGCTGCAGGGACACTTGGGGATACCTGATCACACAGGTCGTCTCCTCACAGCAGCTCTGACCAGCTCTCACCTGCAAACAGCTGGCTGTGTTGCAGATCTGCTCATGTTTGATGGCTTCTGTCAGCTTGGGGCATTTAAAGCCACATTTAAAGGCGCGATATGTGCAGATTTTTACTTTTTAACAATCAAAAATGTAAACAGGGTGTGAAGAATTAACAGTTAGGAGCTCATGTCAAAGATGTCTGAGTATTGTGCTGCAGATGTCTGCAAGAGTTATTAGCATGCTGACCTGTGACCAGCCTTGTGCAATACCGCTCTTCACCACAAGAGGCGCTGGTCCAATTGTTCTGCCGTCTAAGAAACAAAACAAACTCACAAAATGTCACGAAAGAAGGAATTTATTTGATTTATTCAATGAGACGTTCTCTTTTATCCAGAGCAACTCGATCACTACGGCTGCACCATGAGGTCAAAAAGTGACATTGCGTTTATTTTTCGACAGATATTGCGATTCCGATATATTTCACGATTATTACGGATGATTGAAGTTTTACATCACAGTTTTCATTGCCTTTGAAAAACTAGTGAAACCGTGATGATGCCAAGCAAACGTGTTTGTAGACCAGAACGTCTCTGCAGCGCTACAACAAGTCATTAAAACACTGTTTTGTACCTTTATTGATTAAATATTAATAACACATTCACAGTCTGTGTGTCGGTCACTGAGCAGTTTCACTTTAAGGGGTTAAAGGTCACTTCCTGTCTGAAGCGCCACCTCCAGGACGTCTCCGTGGCGGTAATGAGGGTGGAGCAAGCACTGCCCTTCACGTTCCCCACCCAGATTTAACCTGCCGGTCCAGGGATTCAAACCTGCAACCGCAGCCATCCTTAATCACTCTCAGGGCTCCAGACTAACTCTTTACACCGGGTGCACTGGTGCGTCTAACTTTTTTTCATTTTGGTGCACCGACACATAATTTAGATGCACCAATAACAAGTAACTGATTGTAAACAGGAATAAAAGTGCAGATAAATGTTTCTTCACATCCAAAATTAAATTGTGATAACCGCAAGTGTTAATGTTTAAAGTGCTTAACAAACCCAAATAAATGGATCAACCTCACACTTTATTGTTGTATTGTACCAAAGGTAACTGTTTACACACCAGCATTTTTTTCTAACCAACCTGCTGAGTTTGCGATGAAAATGTTTCGTCTCACATCACAGAATTTTGGGCGCATCGTCAAAATAGTTTCACCCTGAATGGCTGATTATAGTCAGAAATACATAACGGGACAACTTCTGAATTCAAGTTTCTCTCCTTTGCTGAACTGAGAGAAATTAATTGCACCTTTAATTCATATTTCACAGCAAACAGATGTTGGCAGTCAGAGTTCACACTGAGTCCCTGCAAAGCACACTCACACAGTCACAGCATGCAACAGATTATTGATCTGGACTTTCCAGAACATAACAAGAGGCGCTGATGGATTCTTTTCCAAGAAGTTTCGGGACGCTTTAACAAGATATTTGAGTTCTGAGACCATTTGACAAAAACTATGATTAATGTTCTGTGAAAGTCTTTGTAGCTTCTACATGCTGACAAACCTCTGACAGTGAAAAACTATATTTTTAAAACAGGTATTACAGCAGATCCGTTAGCTGTCGAAGCTTCTGCATGCTGAACTGGTCTTTACCAAGTTCAGTTTCAGGGACTATCAACATGTTCCTAAGTCTTTATTTACAGTTTCTAAAGCACATTTCTAGAGATGGTCTGAATAAAATCATGCCAAAGCAAAAACAAGTGGGTCAAATCTGTTAAGAAAGGTCGAGCTAGTAAAAAGGTCAAGATCCTGTTCAGACCACAGAGTGTGCAGTGACTTCAACATTTCAAAGGTTTGATAGAGGAAGCTATAAATAGCACCTTGAGCCATCTTGGCTTCCTGATCCTGTGTTAATATAGTTTGGCGAAGACAGCAGAGTAGAATCACGGCAGCTTAACTGCGCTCGTTAGGAAAAACCTGATAGAAAGACGTCGTAATCAAATCCAGCGCTTTTAGCAGCGAGCACTTTGAAAAAGGCCGCTAACTGGATCTCACAGAGAGGAGCAGCGCCGGTCACACGGTTCTGAGCCCAGAGAGTGCAGCAAATGGAGCCTCTCTGGGGAAAATGGATCTGACACCGAGATACGACAGAGGTATCAGGCATCATCTGTTAAATTGTCACTTAAAAAGCCCAGCAGCAGCTAAAGTGTCTGGCCTGGTGGCCACGTGACGAGGCTGAGTCACCTGAGGCTTGTTTTGTTTCAGCTGTAGACAGACAGACAGACAGACAGACAGATAGATAAACAGACAGACAGACAGACAGACAGACAGACAGACAGACAGACAGACAGACAGATAGATAGATAGATAGATAGATAGATAGATAGATAGATAGATGGATGTCTCTCCTGAGAAAATAAACTTTCTGGTATCCCTGTCCACTTTGTCCAATCAGGACAGAGAATGCTCTGGCTCCTCCCCCACCCTGCATTCCTATGGCAACCTGTAGAGGAGGGAGGGGACGATGCCACGCTAACAGCAGCTGTAAACAATCGTAAAGTTTTCCAAACATCAGCTACAACTTTATAAGGTGCAGAATATGCTTTATCAATGCATTTCATTACATGTTGTGTTTCGTTGAAACTATTATTGATGATGTTTATCAATAAGTGTCACTAAAATAAGTGACTATAATTACTTACTTTGTCAAGGATTACTTAAAATATTCATAATATGGCATTAACATCCATTTGTGTCCATTTTCTTGTGTAAGGTGCAAAATATTGTGATATTTTGAGTGATTACAAAAGTATTCAGATTGCATTAAATGTTCTGATAGATAGATAGATAGATAGATAGATAGATAGATAGATAGATAGATAGATAGATAGATAGATAGATAGATAGATAGATAGATAGATAGATAGACAACAAACAATCAGCCGCTGGAGAAGAGGAAGGCTGCGGTCGCTGGGCGGAGGTGTGTGGGGGCCCCTGAGGGCCAAAAAGCCTCACAACAAACCACACAGCAACTGGCCTTCTCCAACATACAACCCTGTCAATCTGCATTGGCACACATGGGCAGAAGAACATCAGACTGACAGGAGCCTCCATCGTTCGCCCTGCTGCCTGTAAGAGCACGTCGACTCTAATCACACATGGACGTGTGCATGTTGGCCTCCGCTGACAGGCAAGACACAAATCAATACTGTTTGTTATAATACAATGTTATATTGTTTAGCATCTCTGTTGTTTCCCGAGCAGATAAAAAGTGAGTAAATGTAACTTTTCATGACAAACACATGCGAATAAATGCTGTTGTTTGTCAGAAAGGCGAGCTGGAGAGCAGCTGTGGTGTGCTGCTTACTCAGGCAGAAGTCCTCGTATGGCATTTAACAAGACACGCTATTACCTCATATTATCTAAAAGCCACTGCGAGGTGTGAGTCACTGCAGCGAGGGAATCCTGGCTCGAAGAGGAAAACAGAGGAAAAATGAGACCAGTCGTCACAACGAGGCCACTGCAGGCCAACAGACACATAAACTGCTGTGTTTTTAACCAATATCTTTAAATTCTCATATCCAAATATCAGATTTCAGCGCCTGGATAGTGAGGTTATCTCCTCTGGTGTTATCATGTAACATTTAGGATCACAGGTCTGGACATCTGGTACAGACGGGGTCTGTCATCCTGTGTTATCTCTCCATGGTTTCACCTCTCGATCTACCTGACAGCTCAGTTCCTGCAGGCACAACTGGACCAAAGGCCACAAAGAAGAACTCCACACTCCACTGAGCTGCAGCCGGCCGACCTCTCCTGCTCGGGTTCTGACTCGGATGGCGGGTTTTTCCTTTTATTCGTATAGCATGACTGGAAAAAACTGGTGCTGGATAGACAATCATATTTAAAATAAAAGGAAAAATAAATCACAACATGTGGAATTATTTGTTCTTTTCAGGCTCTTTGGCATTAAAAATGACAGAGTCGCCATCTTCTGGACAAAATGTGATACAGCTTTGTTGTGACAATAATTCAAGAATAAGTAGAGTAAAACATCATTTAAAAGGATTAAACATATATGTAGAATTGTTTTGCACTTTATTTCACAAAGATGTTGACTGATCAAATGTCTATCTGGGTTAATATCCATCCTATTTTAATGAGGACAAGCATAAAAGTTTGTTTTCTTGAGTTCAAAAGCATTTTTTTGTGTTGTTTTTATCCTCACTGATGATTTTAACCCTGAAACTTCACCTGATATGCTGCAATTTTTGAACTCAGGCTTTTTTCTTGAGTGAATGCAGCGACAGGTGATCTGCACGTGTCTCTCCACTGAACCAATATTTGCTTTAAAGCTGTGAAATTTGCTCCACAGTGCATCCAGTGTCCGTCACACACTGAGCCTAATAAGCACTGAATAGTTATGAACAGATAAATCACATCTGCAGACTCAGTATCTGCTTCAACACAAGACTTTGTCTGCCAGTATTTCCACATCTTGACCACAAGATGGCGTGGAGACAAAATGTTTGGATTTACAGCAAGCACATGTTTTTTTTTTCTTTTTCAGTTCAGGGATACATTTTTGTTTTTACACTAACTTGATTTATGTGGAAAGAAAATATCACAGCGTTTTCTCTCTTTTAGTGAAACTCATAGTGAAGTTTAATTTCAAGTAACTATTCTTCTTAGAAGCTTTTGGGAATATAACCAGATTTTAATGCTATACAACATGTCCACTCCTTAAAGGATAAGTTCACCACAAGATGAAAACTCATCCTCAACTCGCCCTCAAGTTGATGGAACGTCAGGCGAAGTTTTGTAAATTCTATACATTTCTGGAGCTTCGCAGCAAAAAAAGAAGTTTGAGATGTTTTACAACATCAACAAACAACAAATATAAATAAAATTGTCATATTCGTATGGCGGCCATTTTCCTCTGACATCATGCTGATGGTGGGGAACCCAAATGAGATACAAGTCATGCATTTTCTTCCATCAGACATGAGCTAGCGTTAGCATTCAACCACTTCCAAGCTAAAGTTACTGTTTGATAGTGTGACACAATGTGACAGGAGAGCGGCGAACTAAATCTAAACTTAGTGGGTGTAATAAAGCTTGTATGAGCGGTTGAATGCTACCGTGAGCTAATAGATCATCAAATGTGTTGTTTTACTTTGAAATATGACCTGATCAACATCATCTATTCAGTTGTTGATCATTTAGGAAACATGATGACAATTTTCCCTACGTTTATATGAGTTGAAACCTGGACTACAGCAGTATGTCATGTTTCCAGCATTCAAGCTTTCCACCCTGAGTGTAACATCAGAGGAAAATGGCCGCCAAGTGAACACACCTCGGCCAGCGTTATCCAAGTCTACATGAGCCCCGAGCCACCGATGTGGCTAACAGGCTGTTAGCTTAGCCGTGAAGATTTCGGCATAAAAAGGGAAAATAATGTCTTTTCAAATCAAGCTATGGAGGCAATTTCCTGTTTTTTTAATTATTTGTATTTTCTACTTCAGTTGTTGAGGAGAACGCTGTGAAGCTCTCAAATGTTTTTGTGGACTATGAAAGATGTTTCCATACAGCTTGTTCAGCGTGGATCAAGTCTCCAAAAAGCCCTTTAATCCCAAATTGATTTGCAACTAGAAGTTATGTGCACGCTAACGCTTTGAGCTTAGCTGCTAAAGTGAACATTTCTACTTAAAGTGACAGCGAGGAACTTTTAGTTTTTGTTGATTGTATTTTGATTTGGAAGCAAGTAACAAACAGACCACACGATCGACTGCAATGAGCTGCACCGGTGTGGCTGTGGTTCAATTCCCCTTGTCTGCATGTCAGAGTGTCCTTGGGCAAGATACTGAACTCCAAATTGCTCCTGATGTGCTGGTCGACGCCTTGCATGGCAGCCACCGCCATCGGTGTATGAATGTATGAATTACTGTAAGTCGCTTTGGACAGAAGTGTCTGCTAAATGCCCTAAATGTAAATATATTTATATGTGATCAGATCAGAGCACAGGCATTAACAATAACTATATAAAAACAGCAGTTTGTTCGCTGCTGGTCTCTTTGCTGTTACAGGTTGTTTATAATCATCAGAGGTCACTTTAAAAACGGATATAGATAACATATTTCCCATTCAAGCTATAGAACCAGATTTATATTTTGCTTTTATATATTTTCCATCGACTTCAGTTGTTTTTGGTGAGTAGATAATGGCTCACTTTTCCTTTTTAGGTGGATTAATCCTTTAATGTTTATTCCCAGTGTGTATTGACGCTCGGGCCAGCCAATGGGAGCGCTGTATGTGTCTTTAAGGGGCGTGTCTTGGAGGGAGGGCGGAGTCCTCCGGCAGTGTGCAGGCAGCGCTCAGCTGATGGGAGGAGTGCAGCGCGCAGACCGGAGACTGGACCCATGGCAACAATCATGGCAGGTTGGGAGCCACAGAAAACACTGAGAAAGACATTTCTAAATCACACATGTGTTCTTCAGAGGATGGAGAACAAGTTAAGTTGTGTCAAACTGTTCACGCGTGCTGTGTTTGGACTGTTTGTGCTGTGTTTCAGAGGCAGAGACCCGTCAGAGGCTGCTGCGCACCGTCAAGAAGGAGGTGGGTGTTTTCAGATCAGCAGTTATCGAGTCGGAAAAACAAACATGTTGGTTTGTATAAGGCTGCACACGGGGAGGCTGCTCAGGTGATCCCTGCTGCCTGCTGTTTGCTGCCTGCTGCCTGCCTGACTGGCTGCCACAGGCTCGGTTTGTGTACTGAATGTTCTGTCTGGTCCTGATGGTGATGATGCCACCTGAGATGGACGGAGTCTGAATCACAACCATCTCTGAAAAGATCACAGAACAAAACTATTAAGACGTTATGACAGTGATGCTGGTCATAAAAGTGTAGTTTAGTGTTTATTTTTTTCTTCTTTAGAGTATTTATTATTAGTCAGTGTTACCATTTTGAGTGTCTGTGCTGCAGCTCATTAATTATTCGGGTGGAGAAGCAGCCTGAGGGAACAGATTGACTGTAGTCAGTGTTTTTTGGTGTTTATGGCAGAGCAAACCATCCGCCTTCTGTCAAGCCATTTGGTAGTTCCAGTCAGACAAACTGTGTGTGTGTGTGTGTGTGTGTGTGTGTGTGTGTGTGTGTGTGTGTAATGAATTATATGGCGTTGAGTGGAAAACAAATATGGAAGGAGCTCTGCTGGTTTGTTCAGCTGGTTTTTCGACCCCCTTCGTGTCACTCTTCATCAGTTCAGCAGAGATCAGATGAAAACCTCCACAAGGTTTCTTCTTCTGAGGGGTCTCAGGTGTTCGAAGACGGGCAGCCAATCAATGAAAGGCATGTTATTGATTTTGAAGTGGCGACACAAGTAGCAAAAAATAGTTGCTGATGCTGAGAAGTTGCATGAGTTTCTTTTGACGTCACACCAGCTCGATAACCTCCTACTGCCTGCTGCGCTGAATATTTATCATATTTGATGTTTAATCCAGATATGAATCTTTGAAATTCAACACTTTTGGATTACAAACACATACAAGTGTTCGGTATTTATTGTTTATCACATTTACACCACGTGGTTTGGTTGCTCCAGCTTGTGTTGTGTGTAGTCCATGATTTCTTAAGACAAGATAGTTTCAAACTGAAACAAATTGCACCATTAAGACAAATTTGATTGATTAATTTATTAACACAAAAGCTAAAGAAAAACACAGTTTACATGTATGAAAAGGAAGTAGGAAGACGTAGGAACTTTTCATCGTGATACACGATACGATATTGTATCGATTCTCTGGACAACGATATGATATGTGACGATATCACAAAGTCTGCCACGACACGACTTAGATTGATTCGAATCGATACGGGGGCCTGCGATCAATTAGATACATTTATATCAACTAAAAAATAGCGACTAAAATATGATTTGAAATTTACAGAGACGGTGACACAGACGTGCCATGGGAATTTCAAAATAAAGGCGTATCTACAACAATGGCGGCGATGTGAATTCATGTTTTGCATCGTTAATATTGCGTCGTTGATCATCAATCAATCGTTGTATCGTTACACTTAAACTCTACTTCCTCATTAATTAACTCATATATCTGTATACACATAAATACACATATCACTCACATACATATACATATAAACATACATTAACTCATTAACTAATCATCTGTGTAGAAATATGTTTCTTTATAACATGTAGGCTTACACACATATTAACTCATTAATTAATTAATTATTGCCTACATACACATACTTGCAATTAGATTAACTCACTTTTATGATCTTATGTGCGTATATACTGTATTTTAGCTCATCTTTATCTGATATACCTATAAAAAAGGACTTAGTGCTGGACGGTGTGATGTAAAAATAGTATATTGTCGTTGGTTTTGGTCCATGACAACTTTCTGCTGAAGAGAAGGAACATTAATAGTCGTTGTAATCTATTAAAGAGTTTTACTAATTATCTTGTTTTGGCCAGAAGTCAAGAACGCTTTTCCCTTTTTACCTCTTTCTATTAATCAATGGATCTAATTAATTCGTATCTTCTCAATTGCCTCTTAAATTACAAGACTTTCTTTCTGCGGAACAAAGAGAGATAACGATCACATCCTGGATCTCGTGAAAAGACGGACTGCAGAGACTTTAGTCTGGTTTGTTTTTTCCTCCCAGATCCTAATTTGCAGTCTTATCAGTGGAGACCAGACCCCTTCCCGTGATTAAAACCTGCCTCCTGTGCGCCGAAACGACTTTCACTGAGATTCATTCACAGAGGCTCTTTTACCGTTTACCACAAATGGAGTCTGTGGATGAACCAGCAACACAGTCTGATGCACTTCATGAAAATCAGCATGAATCTCACTGAGTTAACAAAGAATTTTAATATATTTTCCACTGTTGTTCAGATGTATATCTTCCCCTTAAAGGAAATATAGATGTCGTGGATGTTTGTGTCGTGTTCCTATTAGTTTATGCTTGTTATGACTCTGTGTGGGTTTCCACCATATGGCGTCTCTATGCTGTGTGTTCTCACGCCGTCCTCGTCCAGCTGGTTATGTGCCACCAGTCTGCTCGGATATACCTGGATGTGGGCCATTATCCAGAGAGAGAGCGCAGGATGTCTGTGGCAGCAGAATTACCTTCTGGCACAAAATTGCTTTGAATGAGATCTCTTATTTGCCTTAGCTTTGATACGGATCCCTCTCAGACACAGTCTGTCTCTTTATCTTGCTCTGATTGTGCCTCTGAAGTGTGCTCCTCCCTCCCTCCGTCTTTTTTTTTTTTTTGTACATCACACACAAACCCACACCTGTGTTTGCCAAAGGAGAGAGAGAGAGAGCAGGAAAGAGACTTTTAGAGCACAGGCCAAAGAGATCTGCACCGTGTTCTTTCCTGTTTTGCGTCTTCTTCTTCTTTTTTTTTTGAATGCTGAGTGCTTACTCAGGATAAGGTTTCAGGCAGTGGAGTGTAAGATAATCCACTCGTCTTGCTCTGTGGTTCTGGCTCAATTAGAGATTCTCTGATTCCTGGTAGCATGTTGATAGAAAACATTAATCCCCGGTTAAATCGTGCTGCAGAGAAATCTTTAAATAGTTGTTGTTGTCATAGATACTGACTAGTTTTTGACCTTTCACGATGATTGTATTTATACACAGGTACATTACTCATCTGAAGGAGTAAATGGCCTGTAAGAGTTTTGTACTCCTCTTGTAATCAAACTGAACCACAAGCTGCCATCGACATGACAGTTGAGGTGATGCTTAATGAGCCGGACGACCAGAACCGTGCGGCAGCTTCGTACAGCCTCCGCCTCCAGGGTTTCACAGGCTGTTTGGGGGATTGTTGAAGTCAAAAACTGCTGATTTCACAGCTGATTTTCTAAAGAACTGCAATGCATGTTGCGATGACTTTCAGTAGGTTTCTTCTGCAGGTGAAAATTACAAAAAATAGTTGTGACAGTTACCCACAAACATGTTTCGTGTCAGATTTTATTACTCAAACACATTTTTTCACTCCCTGTAAACCTGTTTTCCACATGTGGTTTGTTTCCCAAAGAATTACTTTTGTTTATGTTGTAACACAATATTTCACGCGGTGCTAAACAGTTTACCCCTGCATGACAGAGCTGCCTCGCACGGTCTTTAGCTGTAATTTTTTGTTGTCAGGTCTGAATTTCAGAACCTGAAACAAGGAAGCGAGTTTACTGACATGCATCTGTTCGGTAAACTCACGGGAAACTACGATGTCAAGTTGGTTATCGGGCAGAATTGCAAGGTAGCGCAGAATTCACGATGATGGGCTGAATTTGTGTGAAGTGTTTGGTTCTGACTTCCTGGAGAAACTGTTTATGGTCCACGTCTGTACGTGTCATTTGAAGAAGTCCTCAAAGACGGACATTTGGGGACCCTGTGGTGAAGCCGCCTCGTCAGCTGTTTCCGGCCGTGTTGTTGTTGCATTGATTTGATAGTAAATTAATCTAAATGTATCGTTTGTTTTGATGTGCAGCTTTAAATCCGAAGCGTCGCCCTCCACGCGTGGATTAACCTGCGTAAGCGATGATGGGTTGTCTTTTTTTCTCCCTCGCGTGCTCCCTTCATTCATCAGCGGCCACAGAGATGATGAATAATGAAAGGGTTGGATGTTAATGGATGGGACTCTCTCTCGGGCTCTTATTTCTTGGCTCTGCTGTTGCTGGAGTTAATTGGAATAATTTGAAGATCTTTTATCACTCTGTCTGATGCCTTCGAGCTACAGTGGTTATTAGTTCATCAGGCTGCGCTGCAATAACAGACACTGTCGCGCACATTCTTCTCCCGTGAACTCTGATGATGATGTATATTTTTGGTGCTTTTTAAAGAAGATATGGCCACTCTGAGTCATCAATTTAGGGTGGATTGTTGGTTTATTGATAACATTGCGACTCTGGTGGGCAGAGCAGTACATTCAGATATTATTAGTCGCTGCAGTTTGGGGAGCTGAAGTCATTTCTGTTTATGTCAGAGATGAATGAGTGTTGTTGACGCATCTTCTTACGCGGAAGTGTGCGACACACACGTGCCGTCGCCATAGAAACCGGCAGGTTGTCTGCGCTTCAACACTTCACCATATTAAATTCCTCCGAGGCCTGATCTGTCGCCCAGATGAGAGGGATGAGAGAACGCTCGGAGGCTTCTGCGTCCTCAAGTTGGTGAATCGATCAGCTTCCTCCGTGTCAGAAGCAGTCAGAAAGAAAACCGGTGCAATTAAATCCCCCTATGTTTCGTCTGTGTGTGTGTGTGTGTGTGTGTGCAGTGCTTTTATAAGTGTGATAGGGATCGTTGCGGGTGTTGCTCACATTAGGCTGCCACTGTCTCTGTAGTGTTAGCAGCATGAATCATTCTGTTGCTGCTGAAGATAGCAGTGCCACTGATGCGAAAAAGGCCACATTTGCGTAATGGCTGCTGTCTAATTAGTGAATGTTTCTGTATATAAATGTTTTAAAGCAGTGGGGCAGAGGGGGCAGGGGGCTCTGGGCACATTTAGTTTTTTTATTTCCAGTGTTTTGTAAACCTTCTTGATCTTTACTCCACAAGTGAGGGATTAGCCCATTTTAAGGTCCTCGTCTTGCTTTAACAGCGAGGGGTGCAATCAGCGCTCAGTGGGCAGGTTTTCATCAGCACTGACACGGAAAATAACTTGTTTTGTGTCTCGCGGTTAAATCTGAAACCTTGGTGTGTTTTAATTTTCTCTCTTTACTCAGATGTTGGAAAAGAAACAAACTTTGTGTTGACGGATGGATGATTCTGTCCTACTTTTATACTTCCTTACACAAAGTCTTTATCTAGTTTGTCTCTACATTTCTGAGGAACTCTGTACTTGTGACTCCACTGTTTGACTCTGGAGGACTTTACGTACAAAAGAATTACATGTGAAAGATGATGCAAAGTCTTCGATTCAACTACCCAACCGTAAAGTGGAATTAACTCCAAGATGTTGAGCTGCAACATTAAATTGTAGCGCAGACATTCATAAGCAACAATTAGATTGTAGCACATCTTCTTCTGACTAAAGGATACTTTCACAATATTTGTACATTTCACTAATACAAGGAGACATGTTTTGCTCAGTTTCAGGTTCAAGTCACTACTAGAATAGCTTTAGATGCCTTATTATTCAAATTCAATTCAAATTATTCAATTCTCTTTAAGCCCCCCCCCCCCCCCGCCCCCCAAAATACTCTGCTCTGATTGGTCAGCTCACACACGCCTGAGCCAGCACCGCTCAACATGTCTCTGGTTGGCGCTGTCTTGTTATCAGCTTCCAGTTAGCTTCACTTCTATCGTGAATATAGCAAAATAATGCAAAAGTGTGACATGGTGATGTCAGGAAGTCACAGAATTAAAGGCGGGGCTACTGTGGAGGCGATTCAGACGCTTCAGGAACAGTGTTTTCTGTGGCAGAGACGAGCTTTTTAACTTTTAAGACCTTTTTTTATGCACAAGAACACAAAACACTGAAGGAAAATACAAAACAAAAATCAAAATATGCCTCCTACGCCCAACGAGTGACTCAAAATGGACGCATTTGCTTCTAACGAATTTACTTACATAAAATTTCACAATACATCCTCCATCATACAGGTAGCTTATTATAAACCATCCATGTACAGCAAGCGCACATGCGACATTAAAAATTATTGGTCCATAAAAATTGAGCCAGAGTGGAAAATCTAACCTGAAGGCAGAACTTTATCTGCTGGAAACTTTTATGATCGAGCTGTAAATCTCAACCCACGAAAACTAATATTGCCAGACAGCTGGCCGACTCGCAGGAGAGAAGATTTGCTCACAACGCCGAAAGATTGAATCAATGTAGGACTGGGAGAAACAAGTAGAGGGATCCTCAACCGTTATATACGTGTATGTGTGTGTGTGTGTGTGTGTGTGTGTGTGTGTAGAAGGTGTGCTGGCGGTGTAATGGTCGCCGTGGACAGACTCATTTCAACAGGAAATTACAGCTATCTGTTCGGCTGTGTCCGGAGGTTAATATTCCCCATGCAGATTGCAGAGCAGCGCACGTCTCCATAGCCACCGGAGGGATTGATTCATCAGTCGTCTAACTATTGGCCTGTAGCTGTTCTCAGGTCAGCGGGAGGGGGGAACATTGAACGTTACCTTGCGAGCACGTGCGTCCGATCTTCTCCTTGAAGTTGGGCTCGCTTAAATACGATGTCATCATCAGCCATTGACGCAACTGAATCAGTCGCTCCCCCTGATGTTCATAAAGCGTTCAGAAAAGTGGGTCTGTGATGGGCGAACCACGTCTCCCCTCCCTTAAATCTCCCCCTCCCCACCCCAACAAACTCACATGTATTTCCATTTTTCCTGTGGAGGTCCTTGGGATGAGAGCTGGTGACTCATCCTCCAACTCAGCTTGCACTCTGCTTTTTTTTTTCCTCCTCTTAACTTTTCAAACGTTGAGTGCGCTCCCCTCCCGTCATTTTCCCCTCTTGCATGAATTATTCTCTAATATATCTTTTTAGCACTCCGTCAAACTGTCACCAACAAACCCCCCCTCATGGACTCTGTGTGTGTGTGTGAATTGTTCATAAACAGTTGTGGCACGTTAATGAATGAGTCATACAGCGTCTGCCTCTGTGATTGACAGGTGAAGCAGATTATGGAGGAAGCCGTCACCAGGAAATTCGTCCACGAAGACAGCAGCCACATTGTCTCCTTTTGTGGTGAGTCGCCGAACGCAAATGAATCGCACAGCTTGAGCTCATTTATAACTCCGGTAACGCTTAAACAATTAATGAACGCTGAAAAGAAGCTGTGAGTGTGTGTGTGTGTGTGTGTTAATCAGCTCATTCCTGGTGGTGTATGTTTTATTTTATGAAAGGAAAAATATGCATGTTTAGCTCCTTTATGTTCTAGTCTTGCAATAGTCTAAGTGTCTATGTTATATTTGTTTTATTCCCTTTTTTTGATGCAGTTTTTCATATTTATTTGCAGGTATTCATCAACAAGTAACCTCCGTCAATACTGTAACATAAAGACATATCAGGGCATTAATAAACATGTAAAACTGATGAATATAAACTCATGAGATAACATTTAAGTTACAATATAACCAAACCATTATGACTGTTTGCTCCTCAACACTGACCTGCCTTCCTCCTCTTCTTCTTCTTCTTCTTCTTCTTCTTCTTCTTCTTCTTCTTCTTCTTCTTCTTCTTCCCAGAAACTTTTTCACTCCCACACGATATGCTAAAATGTCTCTGATTAATTCAAATCACAGCAGCAGTTTAGAGATATATTTATCTTAAAAGCACATTTTTGGTTGAGGTGAAATATTTTCGGATTAATTCTGACCTTGAATATTTATTTATTTTTGCATAATTTGCCTTGCTTTGCTTTAAATGAGCACTAATTACTTCCTGTTGATCATTGTTGCCATTTATCTATTTAGACTGTGACACAGATTACGTCACGTAAAAGCACACCTGCCTCAACCTGACGAGTCACAGGACAAGATTAAATACTTGGTGAAGCAAAATAATACAAGGAAGCAATTAAGCATAACAGAGCTGTTGTGACAAGTTATGTTAAAGCCGTGAGGTTGTTGGCGATGTACAAACATGCAGGAGTCTAGATTACATGTCAGCAATCTGGTTCGATGTACTATAACACCCCTAATGTGCACGAGGCCGGTCTGGTAGCATCAAAGCAAAGTGAAAACATTGATTCATATCAGCGCCATCGTCTTTATTCTGAAATTCCAATCGCACGTCTGTGTCATAACCTCTATCTACGAGCAGCTCCTTTCTAAACAGCACTTTGTATTTCTTAAAAACAATGGATTGTTTTCTATATTAATGTCTGGATAATATAAATGTAACTGATTGTGTTAAATAGACAAACAATATCATCTCATATCGACCGCAGGCCTCTGTATCGTATCGAATCGAAATCGTATCGTGGCAGACTTTGTGATATCAGCAAATATCGTATCGTTATCCAAAGAATCGATATAATATTGTATTTTATCTGAAATGATCCACAATCACACAAGTATTTCTGAAAACTGGTGTAGGCGGATTGTAAACTCGATGGTTGGTTGCTCAGTTGCAGAAACTCTGACTTACTTTTTTAGTTTTTTTAACTGAAAACAGGACGCTAAATATTTGAAGCTGCTGGACTGCTTTTCACAGAATCCTCCCAGATAATGTCGATTTCCTTGCCAGTTTGTCTCTAATAAGACGGTGATAAAAAATCTCAGTTTCCGCCCCTCTGGAAGTAAACACTGAGAGGTCAGCTTTCAGCGACCTGACATGCTGTTTATGTGTTCAAAACACACCAAGAACGAGAGTATGTTTGCTTCATTAAAGCTCTTTAATACTGCAGCTGCCCCATTTAAAACACACAGTTCAGTGGTCAAGAGTCACATCATCGACAAAACTTTTGTAGAAGTGTATAATAAGTGTTTCACAAAAATAAGGGACATTTAAAGTTCAGTATCTCACCAAATGTTATTGTTCTCGTCTCCAAACGGCGCTAACAGAGTGCAGAACGATCACTGTGAGAAACACGCTGCCCACATTCAGGCGCTCGCACCAGTCAGATGTCTGGCTCGGTCCAGAGCTGTAATCAGTAACAAGATATATATTTTGGGGGGATTTCAGTGTGAATAAAATGACTCTCAGGTTGCAGGAAAGGTGTTATTTTTACGAGCTGGAAGCAATGTGAGCAGACAAAGACTGTGCCCAACTCGTGTGACGAGATTCTCCGGGAAAAAAAGGCCATTCAAATGTAGGAGAATGGATTCATGGTATAAAAAAAGTGAATGATGAATGTTCCCTCAGCGCAGACGGTGTAGAGAAATGAGTCTTCATTGTAATGCTGGATGTACAAAGACACAGAGAGCTGGAGGACTGTCAGCTCTACGTGTTTTTTTACAAAATGTAAATGCACACTTACATCTCAAGTGTGGCGTTCGGAGACACGAGTATATTTAGTGACAAATAGTGAGCGAGGCAGTCTGCGTCAGTATAAGTCACAGTTTCACCAACTGCTGTCGGAGCAACAGAGTAATCCACCTCTTATATAATATTTATAGTTTCACACACATAAAAGAAGCACATTCTTAAAAAAGAGAGTGAACTAGAATACCGTGAAGAGGCAGAAGTCATTTTTAAGTGAGCCCTAAATTTTATTTTCCTGGTGCACTCAACATTATGTCGAATTGGAAAATCAATTCTGCGTGCGTCTCGGATACTTAAGAGGTGGGAGGATCACCGTGTTTAGCTAATTTGGACTTCATGGTGTGAAAGGAATTCGCAGCACAGCTTGAAAAGAGTATTAAAACGTCCTTCTCAACCAGTAATCAGCTTAGCCCGAATCTCTTTTTATAGTTTTGTTTGGAAGGTTGTGAAAATAGTCACGAAACCACAGATTCTTGTTCTAAGTGTCGAGTGTGTTTGTGTGTACATGAGATGTGTTTCCACACAGTTAAATGGAATATTATCGGATTCATGATAGGTGCGAAGGTGAAACGTGCGACAAAGCAGCATTGAAATAAAAGAGACGTCCTGGCCGACGCGTTTTGTTCTCCGGATGCAAGAAAAACATGTTTGTTTGGTACAACAAAGGCCACGTTGTCGTGATTTTAATAGTTTTCTTCGGTAAAGTGAAACATGTGAATCAAAGCTGTCCTTTCCACTTTCACGTCCGTGTATCAACAGTTCCCTCGGCCCTGCTGTAAATGGACAATGGACTTAGATTTACATAGCACTTATCTGGTCTAAGCACTTTACAGCAGCGGCCACACATTCACCCTTTCACACGCACATTCAGACGCTGATGGCAGAGGCCACCGCGCAAGAAGCACTCAACACATCGGAAACTGTTTAGGGTTTCAGTTTCTTCGATATGCATCCAACAAACCAACCCTCCAATTAATGGCCGCCCCGCTCTGCCTCCCGAGCCACCCCTGCGGCGTGGACATGATCTCTTGGATCATCTAATAGCTTGTTTTTTAATAGCTGCTGGTCAGTCTGAGGCACATCTTTGTTCTTTCGCTGTGATGCCTCCCGGTTGACTGGTAGCAGCTCAGGATGACCCCCCTCTCATCCCTCTGTATTGTTGTCAGCCAGCTTCCTCCTCCTCCTGTGATCCTTTACGGTTGCTCTCGTTACAACTCGCCCCCCCTTTCAGCCGTGGGTCTGTTTAGAGATGAGAGCGGAGTGGAGGATGGGAGACGAGCTCGGCCAGCTCACCGGGGAGCAATTAGCCTCCGCCATCACGGCTACTTTGATGAGCTGCCCGGGCGGAGTCTGAAATCTAGACGCTGCCGAGGGGATGTGTGTGGACTGGAGCTAAAACACAGAGAAAAAAACAGCACAACAAAGCTAAAAACAACCTCCGCTTCAGTGATGGATTAGACGCTCGGTTTATTTCCTGAGATGAATAATTAATATTTGTTTACCCTGTTACAAATTGCACTCTCTTACTCTCATGTACGATCCTGTGTGACTAATGGTGGCACCGTGTCAAAGCAGCAACATCAAATAAAACTAATTCATCCCCAAGTTATTACCAGCTGAATACTTTTTGTGTATTCATCTTTCATGAACACGTACTATGAGCGTGATGACTAATACGCCCACCAGATCTATTTGTTCAACATGCAGCAGCTTTTAGATTTCGTTTCCCACATTGTCCACAGTATGAACGCACCAAAAAGTTTTCATTATGCTTGTGGAAAACATCTTTAAAAGTATGTTTAAAAGTTGAGTCCCTCAACCAAAAAGAAGAATATGTTTGGGAATATCAGGACATCTTGTACAACATGATAAAAACTGCTCCTGTTGAATATAATAAAAATCTACACATATATTTAATAATAGAAGTCAACTTGCATTTGTTGGGTCAGATGTTTTTCTGTTCCTGATTAATCTGGAACAATTTTAGCATTCACCTGATTAATTAGTCTCTCTGTGAAATGTCAAATAATAATAATAATTAACTCCACAGGCCAAAAGCGATGTGAGAAAATTGCTCTTTTTTTTCCTCTGAACTGCAGTGGAAAGTCTCCAAAAGCCGATTCAGTGTGACGTGAAGTGAAACTGGGCCGCGAAATGCTCACATATCAGAAGTTATCAGCACGTGTGTGTTGTTATTGTCGTGTCCTTCTGTGGATCTCCAGCTGTGTCAGTATTGAGACGTCACGTCGGGGCCTTTTGGCAGCTGTGACTGAAGTGTTGGTCATCTGTGTGTCACCGTCCAAGAGACTCTTAATGCACTCGCTCGCCACAGATACAGGACGATTAGAGGCAATTTAACCGTGTTAGCTGTTTTTCACCAGGAGGGAGCCGCACAAAGGACCGAGCCCGCCGACATGATGCTCATTTTCCTTTATGGCAGATTTAACTGCTGATTATTCCTTTGAAAGGAAAATGGTTTTGGATAAAACATTCATGTTCTACTGTGGAAAATACAAGCTGCTCCATCTCCCTGCAACTTGTGTATCTCCTACTGAATCATAAGCGTTTTTATTTATATGAGCGCCACAGCGACAGATAAATTTCCCAAATGTGGCGTAAACAAAGAATTGTTTGTAACGCTGCCACCGATGGAGTTTGTTGCTGCAGAGACGGCGACACACTCGGGATCTTCTCTGTAGCTCGGCGGATGGATGTTGGCTCTCATCTAGTGGAAAAGGGTTTTTTTTTTTAGGGGGGGGTGTTGCTCTCTTTGATATCGGAGACTTTTAGCAGAAATAATGAGTGACTAAGCAGGACGAGTTATATTTGGAGACCTTTTCAAGTTACACTTTGCTCTGACATTTCTGGAGATGTGGGGGTAAAAGAAAAGAAGAACGCAGCCCAGACAGATATGAAGCAAAATGCAGAAAGACAGGGAGAAGGAACAAAAGTGCAGAGAAGATTATGAGGATATAAATTAAGTTAAAATGAAAAAAAAAAAAGTGAGAGATGATGACACTTTTATTGCCTGGGTTGAAGTAAAACCCCCGTTAACAGAGATTTTAGTAACAGCAGCGACGGAGAAAGTGACGGATTCCCAGAGCCGCGAGAGAGACGCCGCGTTTAAACGATTGAGGGTGATGGAAAGAGAGAGATCACGATGCTGACGAGCCGCCGCCGCCCCTCCCCGCGCTCGTCTCTCCCAGAGCTCGATCACTCCATCAACAGGGGTTGCCACGGCAACATCAGCCTTCCCCCTGACCCCATGTGAACAGAGCCGCAGGATTAGCCCTGAAAGAAAACTCAAATGTCAACACAGCTCCAGGCGCTGCCACGTAGGCCTCCGGGAGGGAAACGGCGGTGTGTGTGTGTGTGTGTGTGTGTGTGTGTGTGTGTGTGTGCGTGTGTGTGTGTGTGTGTGTTCCCTGCTCAGCCGAGTGATTGTGCGAGTGTGTCGTCGACGTGTGTCCACTGCAGCTCACTGTGTGGCTCAGGAGAAAGTGATTACGTGGAGGCAGGAATGAATTAAAAATGTTTTTACCGCAATTTAGAAAATGCGTGACCTCGATTACGGTGGATACAAAAACACTAACCAGACATAAAGAAGAATGGTTCGATTAGAGTGCCGAAAAGCATAAATCCAACAGGTTATATTGTGAAGTGTTGCAGATTATTCTCTCCTTATATAGATACAGATAGATATGTAAAGGAGTATATATCCGTCACCGTATGCTTCATTTCATATTGAAATGCTCAGTGTGTAACAGCATATATGTACACTTGGGATGAGAGGATATAAGATTTTTTTTGCAGATCATGATATAAACACTGTATACATTGAAAGTGAGACATTTCCAGTATTGGGAAAATCAGGAATCAGGATCATTTCTGCCAACAGAGAGTTCATGTTTTTGATTTCCACAAAACTTTGTTAACCGTTAACTCTGTCGATATTGCGAGACATTTTCGTTAATGTCTCAGGGAATAATGCAAGTATTCCGGTGGCTGGTGTCTATGAGTGAGTACAATTTGATGTGTGGATTTAAATATATATTTATTTGATACTGGATTAGGTTGATTGAATTAAGGGGACTGCTCCTCACATCTGTGACTTGATAAAGAAGCTCCACAGCGTGCAGTCCTTTATTGTTATCCTGATTTATTCTGAATTACCATGGAGATGCCTGCATTGATTTTCCTGAACATGATACCGTGGCTGAAATCTCAGCTTTCTCATTATATTCCACAAGCAGATATATCAGATGTGAGGAGATACGATACTTACCCCACGACAAAATGTTTGTTTCTTAATGAAATGCGAGGTAAAGTAATTCCAGAATGCTTTTGTGCAATTAAAAAAATTATACACTTCACGAAGCACACATAATTACAGCGGACGCACACTGTGCTTTGTCGCTTGACATCTGAAGTGCACAAATGCATCGCCATTGTTTGTTTATATTCTGGTACCGAGTGCTTCCTGCAGAGCAGCGCCGACACTGGAGTGGACCATCGTGGTGAAACACTGGGAGTTGAATTGCAGTGGATGGATGAGAAATATGTTTGTGCCACATAACTGAGAAAAATGCTCATGAAATGTCACAAATTCACGTTTTATGGCACAAAATGTTTGCCTCAAGGCTGTAGTATTTTACATGTTTATACGAACAATGCTCCGCAAGCTTTCCAGAGTGTTTTGGCTTCTTTCTGCTGATCGTACACAGATGTAATGTGCTGGAGTTTGATACTTTTCTGAGTAGCTGGTTGAGACCAAAACGGAGATAAAAGGAGAGTGAATACTGGACTGGAGTTTCTCATGTGGTCAAAAACACAGACTATAATTTAAGGCTATTGTTGCTCCATTCTGGGTGTGTAAACAGGCAACTGTTTGATATTAACCTGTCAGCATCGTGTTCATTTATTTATTAATTCCCCCGCGTGTAAGTAACCACGTGTTTGTGTCCACGCAGCTGCGGTGGAGGCGTGTGTTCTGCACGGGCTGAAGCGGCGAGCGGCCGGTTTTCTGCGCAGCAACAAGGTGGCGGCTCTGTTCATGAAGGTGGGGAAGAGCTTCGCCCCGGCCGAGGAGCTGTGCAGGAAGGCCCAGGAGGTCGAGCAGATCATCGAGACAAAGTGAGAGACGCTCACGTCAGCGCCCGTTTCACACATCACAGCAGACTTCAAAGCCTACATCAAAGCTCCGCCAGCGAATCAAACAAACGGCTGTCTGCATACTTGAAGGGCTGTTTTTTAATATGAAAAGCTTTTAAATAATTCATGTTAATGAGCTTTTATGAACCATGAATCACTGATGCCATTAAGCTAATGTGGCTGCAGTTTCACTTAATGGAATTTCTAAACCGTGTTGTACTAGTTTTGTGTAAATTCAAACTCTTCGTCATCGGCAGACGGAGCCAGAGCTTGCAAAGCCAAGACAGCTTCCGCAAGATACCGCGTCTGCCCAGCCTCAACCCGCAGGGGGTCAAGAACCTGTGGATCCGGACGGCTCTGTTCGAGAAGGTGCTGGACAAGATTGTTCTCTACCTGGTGGAGAACAGCAGGTATGTTCAGAAAGGGGTCGATGTCCGTTTGTGAAACTGTTTGTGTTACGGGAACAAAATGCCCCTTTCACATTTGTCTTCCAGTAAATACTACGAGAAAGAGGCCGTTCTAATGGACCCCGTGGACGGACCTATCCTGGCCTCTTTGTTAGGTAATTATACGTGACTCTGTGAGCATTTGTCTCTTTTATTGACAATGTAAGTGCCCGCCACAAGAACAACAACCCTTTTATTTCTGTTTTTCTCCTTGCAACAGCCAGTTCCTCCTGTACTGCAGTGTTGGTTGATGCAAACTTCAACTGTTTACCAGGCGAGGCTGTTCAGAGACACTAATCCCTCACTGGCTTCCCACAAGTGAACACAGATTCCTTTTTATTTTTTATTTTTTAAGTGGTGTCGAGCCAGGAGCACAGCTGCTGGGGACCGAATTAAGGTCTCAGCTTGATTAACAAGAAAGGAAAAGCAGAAAAAAGCCTCATAAACTCATGTTTGTATTTTGTTTTTATATCTCGCATCTTCGAGTCCCGACAAAATATTCAGAACAAGAGTCACTCTTTGAACCTGCCACCACCTGTCAGAGGAGAGAGTGGAAATTGTGGCTAGTGTTCTTAATCGATACGTATATTTGGATATTGTTGATGACACTGACGCTCATTGATCTGTCAGCTAATCCGATGCTCATCGTCGGGTAACAGAAAATCTTGCAGCGGCGTCGTAGTATTCCACTTTTTCAAGGTCTCGGTCTCGTCTGGGTCTCAGACAAAGAGGACTCTGGGAGTTGCTTCCAGACCACATCTGCAGGAGACATCACTGAATTGTTCGATACGTACTGGACTTAATGATGGTTTCCATGGGGAGACAAGAGAAAACCTGAAAATTCTATTCTATGAAGATGGTTACGTTTATTTGAGCTCCTTTGCTTTTGTAGCTCATGGAAAGTAAAATTCCCCAAACAAAAAATTAATCTCTGTCGTGATTTTTGATGATTTTTTCAAGACACTGCTGATGGTACACGTGGGTGTTTTTTAATGCGGATGTGGATCTTTCAGCTCATTTAAAGAGCTTATGGTTTGCATGTTCCACATTTTATTGTGCATCATGCATCGTGTGACTCGCACCGGTCTCGGTCTTGACTCGGTCTTGACTAAAACACTGCTGTGCACTATTTAACTGTGCCGTCCTCGTTGTCACAGTGGGTCCTTGTGCTTTGGAGTACACAAAGATGAAGACGGCCGACCACTTCTGGACCGACCCGTCTGCTGACGAGCTGGTGCAGAGGCATCGCATCCACGGTGGCCACTGCAGACAGGACTCTCCCACCAAGAGGCCGACACTGTGTGTAAGTACAACGACTGGTAATACAGCAGATTAGTGGCGGGCTCTTTTTATTCTGCCCCGCACATAAAGAGGATATATGTGTTGCGGTTTATAAGCAGGCAGGCAGAGTTTTATTGCTGCATCTGATCAGTTATATTCCCTTCTGAGTCGCTGTCTGTCTGATTAAAGAGGACCTGTTGTGATTGCCGTGCAAAGTGAAGCACAGCACATCCCGGGAGAAAGAACAGACTGTATCTGAGACCTTCGCACTTGCTCAGTCTTGAACATATCAGTAAACCAGGTCAACTCGGCCTGTCTTACAGCACCACAATACACTTTACAGCAGTGTTTATGTGTATGTGCAGAGGTAGGCGAGGGACGGTGCATCGGTGCACATCAACGATTGCTGTATTTTCTCATTTTCTTACTTGCTGGCTGTGACTCATTCTGCAAAGAGTCACGATGTCTCATTATCTGATACGACATGTTTTGTGTCCGTGTTGTTCAGATCCAGAAGCGGCACTCCAGCAGCAGCATGGATGAACGCCCCTCCCCCTCGCCATCAGCTCGTGAATATGTGGAGTCCCTGCATCAGAACAACAGGGTGACGCTACTGTTTGGCAAGAACAATGTGCTCGTACAACCGGTAACTGTCCGATCACTCTTTAATGTAGATATGAGACTCTGTGGAAGTCATATCAAATAAAAAAAAAACCTCCGTCCTGGTGGCTGTTTTCAGAGGGATGACATGGAGGCCGTCCCGGGTTACCTCTCTCTGCACCAGAACGCTGACATCATGACCCTGAAGTGGACGCCCAATCAGCTGATGAACGGCTCCGTGGGAGACCTGGACTATGAACGCAGGTGTGAACTGATCCCGCTGCAGATGAATCGTGGTTATGGCGATCGCGTCAGTCTACAAAGCCCGGCGTCTGACAAATACGAACAATCCCTCTCTGATAATCTGACGTTTATTCTGCTTTCTCAAGGACAAGTAAACACTCTGCATCATTTTATCGGTTTGTTGTTTTTTTTCTGCTGTTTGTCTAAAAACCCGGCTGTTGCTGAATAATGCAGCGTGCTCGCGTGTGGCTCAGGGGCTCAGTGTGCAGCCGGTCTGATGAGGCCTATTTTCAGCACACCAGCAGCCAGTAGATGGTTTATTGACTTAGACAATGTAAGACATTTCTCAAACCAGCAAACCGTGTTATGTTCCTGCGCCTGCACATGGTTTCTCTCACCAAAAGAAATCGATTATTGCAGAAGTCAACTCTGTGTCCGTTCGTCCGTGTGCACACTGCTGACTGCTTTCTTCATTATCCATAAAAAATAATGTTCCGTGAGGTTTTTTTGATGAACGCACAAAGGACATGATCGTTTCCTGTTGATTTGTTTTTAAGCTGGTCTGATATAGGATTATATTTCACTGACTGTGTGTTTGATTCAATGTTTTTCCAGTGTTTACTGGGACTATGCAATGACGATCCCTCTGGAGGAGATAGTTTACCTGCACTGCCACCAGCAAGGTGAGTCCACACGGTCCTTGAAGGATAATTTCACCCATTCATGAGAAGACTTAGTCGCAATCTACTCACCGTCATGCAGATGAGAGACGTCGGGGGGGAGATTTGTAGTTCACGAAACATTTCAGGAGCTTCACAGTGAGATATTGACGCAGCGTTCTCCTGAACAACTGAGGTAGATGGAGAAAAACGTGAAATGGCTCCGTACAGCTTGACATGACCCAGTGATCCCGTATTGATTTGAAAAAGCCCTTTTCGTAGCTGTAATCTTCCCCGGGTGGTTAAGCTAAAAGCTGTAGTGGGTGCACAGGCTCGACGAGTTAATGACTGATTGTTAATTTTTTTGGGGCGGTCTTATCCTTTATCCTTTGCGTTCAGCCAGACAACAGGAGCTGCACCGTTAAACCCTCATCTACTAAAACCCTCCCAGATTGGCATCTATTTCAAAAAATGTCCCAACTCTCCCTCCGCCTGCCGATGCCGCTGCTGTCTGGTGTCGTTATTGCAGCACCACCATCGAGGCATCCACCTCCAGGCTCCGACTGTCAACATGTCTCTCATCACTCGCCAGTATCTCTGTGTGAACACACCTGCGGGGGAGTGATGAGATCGGGAGTTGTCTGACTGAACCCTTTTTTTTTTACAGCCTTTTTCAATTTATGATCAGCGTCTGCAATTAAACGCAGCCGTCAATAAAACAGTGATTAAAGAAAGAAATCATCTCCTGTGTGTGTGTGTGTGTCTCCCTTCAGTTGACAGTGGGGGGACCGTGGTGCTGGTCAGTCAGGACGGGATACAGAGACCTCCGCTCCGCTTCCCCAGAGGAGGCCACTTGCTCCAGTTCCTCTCCTGCCTGGAGAACGGCCTGCTTCCCCACGGCCAGCTGGACCCTCCGCTCTGGTCCCAGAGGGGAAAGGTCAGAACACAACAGGCCTTCTTTCCAAGATATGTATAACAGGCATTCTCCTAGAAAAAGGAAGCGCTAAATCAGCCTCATCCGATCAATAAATCAATAAGAAAGACATCCGGATTTGGAAATAGATGCAGTGCCTGGCTGTATTCATTAGTTGGAGTGACACTGATGAAAGCACGGCGTAACGTTCTCTCTGCGCCACCACACGGGAGCTACCTCCTCTAATGAATGGATGATTCTGTCAGACTGTGAAAAGCATTCTATCTGCAGCTAAACTGGATAATGAAAGCCACCCACGCATGTTCAGCCCTCTATTAATAAGCTCCGGCAATACGGACACTCATCATTTTTAATTCGCGTTGAGTGCTCGGCGAGGCTCTAATGGTTGGGAATGTTTTGTTGTTGGTATTAGCTTAATCATAGTTATATTCTCATCGCAGGGAAAGGTGTTTCCTAAGCTGCGGAAGAGGGTTCCTCAGGGATCTGGATCCACAGAGTCGGTCTCCGATAAGGAGGAGGACGAGGCCACAGACTACGTCTTCCGCATCCTCTTTCCTAACAGCCAGTCGGAGTTTGGTGAGATTCC
Organism: Diplodus puntazzo; assembly: GCA_963678695.2. Taxonomy (NCBI): domain Eukaryota; kingdom Metazoa; phylum Chordata; class Actinopteri; order Spariformes; family Sparidae; genus Diplodus; species Diplodus puntazzo. The sequence goes on along the minus strand of OZ023159.1, from coordinate 31,758,075 downwards.
CAGACTCAAATGAGCACGAGCAAGCGCCCGTGAGGGGCTTCTCCACGGTGTTTGCATCTTTTTTTTATGAAAATGTTACTCGTTGTTTGTTACAGTGACTGTAACCCACCTGACTTCCTCCCTCTCCCCTCACCTGAGCGGACAGTCAGGCACCCTGGTCGTTCCCAAGAGATCTCACAGCTGTCCGGAAGAATCCGCCTCACTCACAGGAAGCAGCCGTAACGCTGTCACACCTCGGCTCGTCTGTCAGCTTTGCCTCGCTTTAATTCCCTGCATCTAATATCCTCTCGGCCTGCCCTGCGCCCTCTGGCAAAGATTATTGATGTGCCCCTTTATTAAAGCCCCTCCCACTCGCTGCTACCTTGTGTCACACCTTTTTTTTATTACTGCATTACAGCGCCGTAACCTTTCAACCGCCCGTGGGGCGAACAGCTGATTGATCTAGTCTGACTCCTGAGCTGAGAAAAGCCTCTCGCTCAATTCATCTTCCTCTCGCGATAATGCTCGATCGAGTGCGATGACTTCACGCTTTCAAATCGCGCATCGCTCCCTGGTTGCATAATTGTTTTAGTCTTTCTGCTTTTTCTTCGCTCGAACGGGAATCAAGCGCAAACATATTGTCCTGTGAAGTGCTCTCAGCAGATCACGATCGATCTGCATAATTCTGCTTATGCATAACGTTTCCAGCTGTGTTTTAAATCACAGAAACGCAAATGTAATTGTTCTTGAAAGCCCCGGGCAGCATGATTTTAAGCTTTTAACAACGGTGGGGTTTGTTTTTGTGTTTTATGTATGTGTGTGTGGTTGCATGTTGCAGTGACTCCTCCAGACTTGATGGATCAGGGAGCTACGATGTGGCACCCCACTCTCAGGAAGTCCTCGTGTTCCTCCTGTTCTCAGGGGAGCTTCTCTGACGGAGCGACGCCCAAGGGCTGCAACCATGAGAGGTGAGAGAAATGAAAAAAAAAAAACACTTCAAGCTAGACTGAGTCGTTTAGGAAACTGCCGAAGGGACACACACACACACACTCATCTGACATCCCTTAGTGCCTGAACTGGGAAGGAAGCAAAGATACAAGAACCTCGTAATTACCTCGGAGACAGTTCTGTGACATTTACCTGGCTGACGGGGAAAATGTGTTGGGAAAATGAGGCGATTAGATAAAAACGGTTGGAGGCCGTGAAAACGCCGCTGGGCCAATTTTCTCTGTATGGCAGCACAATAGGTTATCATGTGAATGTTAAATGTTTCGCTACAACACCGTTATAAACATCCACATTAGATACAGTATCTTGTATGCTCGAGATGATTAAATGTGTGATTCTGCGCTGTCGTCTTCCTGCAGGGCTCCTCTGAAGATGCTGTGCGACAACATGAAGTATCAGATCATCTCTCGGGCGTTTTACGGCTGTACGTGACCCGTTTACTGTTTCCACTGACGAGCCTTAAAGGGGAATTCCAGTATTTTTTTAAACCCTGGCACTGTATTTACATGTTTCTGTGTGTAAATGATTCATATTTAGAAAAAAAAGGTTTTGGGATCCGTCCAGGACAAGCCTGCGACATAATCTGCAGCCGACTATGACTGTCAGATTTACGTCTACAAATGTTTGTATTTGCTCCTGATGGGATGAGGTTGTTTAACGGGAAGTGTTCCAACGGAACAAGACATTTAGAGAGTAGGATCCAGTCTCGTTCAAGGAGAAGTCTTCAGTTTCAGTTGTTGCCTCACTTCGATTGTCAAAAAACGTCATTGTCAGCCAGAAGTTTGAAACAAACTCTCTCTGGCAGGTCTTTATCGGTAAACTCCAAACTCCCTCTCCAACAACTTACCTCTCATGAGAGTTCAGAGCGAGACTTCTCCCTGAACAACTCGTGTGTTTCTGGTCTCAAAAAGGATCTTATTTTTTAACGAAAACTAAGAATCCTTCCTGTAATGTTGTCTGACACAGAGTAACCAGCTCGGCCTGTCAGTGGCTAAAACAAACACTTCAAGTGGTCGTTTCTTTGACAGTCAAAGTTCCCGAGGGATCAGGTTGAAGCCGTGTCGCAGCTGCCAGCCGAGGCAATCTACTGGAAACAAGTGATGGAGGGAGACAGAAACACATTTCACTTTATTATAAGACACTGTGCCATCGAAATTATTCTGAAGCTGTAATTTCAAGGTCAGAAGGCTACATAAAGTTGTATGTAGCACACTGTATCCTTGTTTTAATTATCACTAGCACCCACAGAGGCATTAGCTAATTAACACTTGTGTCCACCAGGGTTGGCGTACTGCCGTCACCTGTCCACCGTGCGCACTCACCTGTCTGCCCTCGTCAATCACACCATCGTGGCCCCCGACGTGCCGCGCGACGCCGACAAAGGGCTCACCGCCGGACGTGTGGCAGACGTTTCTACAGGACCGCACAGTGAGAATCGCTGCTGTCCACACACACACACACACTCTGTCGCTCTTCTGTCTCAGCCATGTTCACCCTACTAATCATGTGGCTCACATCATTAGTCTCACAAAAGATGTGCATGAAGCGCAGCTAATGGAGCCGTCAGTCACACAGTCGGCCTGCACAGTTTATCTGGACATTAGTTTAATTTCCCAGGAGCCACGGAGACTTTGACCTGAACATAAAACACATTTTTACATGTTTAATAGGCGAAGAATAATAATAAGTCCTATCTGTTTTTATAATAACTGTATAATACTAAAGTAATTTTGTATCACTATTGGTCCCGCTAGATGTAAACTGACTCGGTTACTGCCTGAAAGATAATTGGTTTAATTCAAAGGATTACTTTTTCTACTAAATACTCTAAATATTATAAATGTATTTACCTTTGAGCTACGTTATAAAACCATGTAAATCTGCATCATAATTAATAGAGGGCACAGGTAAATTCTCTTAATGTTTGATTAAAGAAGTCATGTTATGTTCTTTGGGTTTTTACCTTTATTTTATTGTGTTTTGTAGCATTTATGTGCATGTAAAAGGTCTGCAATGTGAAAAAGCCTGAAGTCATACTTACTTTGGTGACTTATGTGCATCACTGTGTATATAGTTACATATATATATGTAACAAATGTAGATATAGAGCTCTAAAGCTCCTGTGCTAGCAGAACAAACACCAACACACATCGGTTCGTGGAGCTTCCAGTCCTGACCACTAGCTTCACGGCTAATTGAGCTAACTAGTAGCTACAGTTCGAGGCAGTCTGGTGATTTTCTGCTCCTTCTTTGCTTTGAGTATGAATACGGCAGGTGGTCAGTTCTTATGATTATTGCCCCTTGAAGGTATTGATTTTGTCTCTTCAGGCGTACGAGGAGAAGGAGCTGCTTCGCCTGGTCTACTTCGGCGGCGTGGACGCCTCGCTGCGTAAAGAAGTGTGGCCTTTCCTGCTCGGTCATTACCAGTTTGGGATGTCAGACGCTGAGAGAAATAAGGTTTGTCACTTCCACAGTTGTGGCTTTGCTCCTATAGCAGCTTTCCTTCTGAATGACTGACTCTTGATCCCGCTCTCTGCAGGTGGATGAACAGGTGCGAGTGTGCTACCAGCAGACCATGTGTGAGTGGCTCCGCTGCGAGGAGATCGTCCGCCAGCGGGAGAAGGAGCAGCATGCTGCAGCGTTAGCCAAGTGCTCTTCAGGAGCGAGCATGGACAGTTCAAGTCAGAAGATGATGCACCACGACTCCACCATCAGCAATGAGGTGAAGCAGTAACACACACTCAGATTCAGAGTGAAGTTCCCCCCAACAAATAAGCTTGTGACTGTGCCAGTTTTGCACGGTCACACCTGGAAAAGACGCCTTATATCTGTAGAGCACAAGTTACCGCTAATGTTGCAGCTTCACATTAAAAGCATTTAACTGTTGAAGCACAAGTTGACTTTTATTTTGAAGTAGGCTCGACACAGGAAATGCAATGTGTTTATGCATCTTCAAAGCAAAACAACGGCAGTTTTGGGTATTTTACCATAAAGTGACGTCATTATCTGAACTTAGCAGACTGCTCTACTTATTCTGATACTACTACTCTTTACCCACCTCGTCATTATACCCAGTTACTCTTGATTATTGATCAGATATCTTATTGTGTCAGACATACAATATTTTTCAACACTGATATTGTTCTTGGAACTTGATCCATGCAACAAACTTTTAACCATGATACCTCAGATCACTGGAGAATCCCTTTAATGTCAGCTGAGCACATGAGCCAACGTATAATAAAATTGTATATCAATAGAATATTTTAATGTAATAATGTCTGGGCCTGAATGTCTTTATTACCCAGTCCCAGTCCCCCCAGAGCTCAGACAGACAGAGTCTGACTCGCTTGCAGAGTGACTCCAGCAGCAGCACACAGGTAACAAATATTTACCACAGACGGTGTTTTTATTATAGTCCTCCAGACAAACTCAACAGCACCTCTGTTACATTCTGCTCCTGATCTTTTATGACTCATTTCCTGAGATACGACTAAAGTAATGCATGTCATCTTTTTTTTAAACCAATACTCCTCATTCCTGCATTCTTTCTCCTGCTAGTTCTTCACATCCTCCCATCCCTTCCCCTGGACTAGCCTGCTTCCCTTTGGCTTGTTCTTTCAGGTGTTCGAGTCAGTGGAGGAGGTGGACCAGATCGAGACGGAGCCCAAGAGCGAAGAGGCCAAAACAGGTGCCGAAGATGCCCAACGGAGCGCTGCAGAACGGGACGAGCTCTCCCGACTCCGGACATCCCTCCTCCCGCAACTTCTCCGTCACTTCCGGCCTGTCAGACGGCTCGTTCAGCACTGAGGACAGCGGTGCGCATGATTCGACCTCCAGATCTGCAGCGGTCCCCCCGGCGCCTGCAGGGACAGAGAGTGAAGGTCTGACAGAGGACGCTCAGGTGAAAGGTGAAGTGAGGGACAAAGAGGATGAGGAGGGGAAAGAACCTGACGTGAGCAAAACTGCAGAAAACTCCAAGACTGAGGCGACAGGTGACGACATGATACAGCCACTGGAAGAGGGGCTCAAAACACAAGATACGGTTGAGTCTGGAGCGATTGAGTGTGAAGAGAAAGACCTGGATGCACCGGCAGGTATTAAAGGAATTACATCAGAAACAGAAAAAGAAATGCCCCATGAGGATGCATCACAGCCCGAGGCAGAGACAACTGCGAACGAAGGCAAAACAAATGCAACGGACGAATCAAACACAAGTAAACCACAAGAGGTGTTACTGGCAGAAAGGAAAGAAGAGACTATCGATAGATCCCGTGGCTCCCGAAGCTGAAAAGAGCCTTGTTTTCTCAGCAGACGCCGAGGTCTCCAGAGCGGGAGAATCGTACTTCACCCTGCAGAGAGACGACGTCCAGGTGATGACCGAGTCTGATGAGTCTCCCTCAGCCATAGAGATGGAGGAGATCCCCAAAGCCAAAGTTTCCATGGTGCCTTGGAGCAGGAAGGGACGCTGCGAAGGGCCGTCTCTCTCTGACGACTCGGCCGCTCACGTGGAGCTCAGGCAGGAGGAGGAGCAGAGGAAGCCCAGTCCAGAGGGCACCGAGTCCATCCTGTCCGAGGAGCCGGAGATGGAGAGCCTCTACCCCAACTTTGACTCTCTGGTCGGGTCCGAGAGCGCCAAGAACGAAGCCAGCACTCAAGAATCTGCTGGGGGCCCCTTTTCTGTAAGCGCACATATTTTAATCTCCAAATTGATTAATCCTCAAGTAAATCAACCCGATAAGAGCCTTTTTTAAAAATGTATTCATCCATTCATTGTTCTGTCTGTTTCAGCAAGAGCTCTTGGACTTGTACACATTAAATCTGCACCGCATCGAGAAGGACGTCCAGCGCTGCGACAGGAACTATTGGTACTTCACGCCGGCCAATCTGGAGAAACTGCGCAACATCATGTGCAGGTAACGCACGCCGACAGAATCAGGGTTTTAAGAAAGAGCGTAAATATCAGGAAAATGTATTTTCAGCCATGAATAAAACAGTGTAACGCCTGTAAACGTTGCCAGCAGCGTGTGATGTGTTCGCTTCTCTCGGTTCCATGTTTCCAGTTATATCTGGAGGCACCTTGACATCGGCTATGTTCAGGGCATGTGTGATCTGCTGGCTCCGCTTCTTGTCATTCTGGATGATGGTGAGTCAACACACTGAATCATGTTTTATTCTTCCCTCCGCTCTGACATCTGGTGTATTTTTTTTACAGCTTTTGACGGCGCTGCTTGCCCACTCGCTTTCACTTTCTCCCCTCTGCTCGCTCCTTTGTTCAGAGGCCATGGCCTTCAGCTGCTTCACGGAGCTCATGAAGAGAATGAATCAAAACTTTCCACACGGAGGAGCTATGGACACTCACTTTGCCAACATGCGCTCTCTAATCCAGGTAATACAGCGCCAGTGAAGTCTTTACACATTCGTCTCATTATTTCTTTTTCTTGGATCTCCTCTGATCCCCTCTGTGCACAGATCCTGGACTCGGAGCTGTTCGAGCTGATGCACCAGAACGGAGACTACACCCACTTCTACTTCTGCTACCGCTGGTTCCTCCTCGACTTCAAGCGAGGTACGAGTTTGTGCCAATTAGAGACATGGAAGATTCGCTCCTCTTTAACAACACACTTGGCAGCTCGCTCACAAGACATGTAGTTAGCTACTAACGCCCGGAAAGGATTTTAGAAGTCGGTAATATTTTTAGAAACGTATTCCTGGTCGGTATGAACTAATTATGCTTCATACTGAACATTCAGCTGTGGACTGTCATCGTTTTCTCACCTCGGTATCTCAGTATCTCCTCTCACCCACCCCAGCAAACACCTGCTTCCACCCATATCTCTCTCTCTCTCTCTCTCTGATAACTTCACCCGCCTTTCATCCGCGCCCTCAAACACTTCGACGGCTTTGTTCGTGCTTTGTTTTTTTTTTTCAGAGTTGGTGTACGATGACGTGTTCGCAGTCTGGGAAACCATCTGGGCCGCCAAGTGTGTCTCCTCTAGTCACTTTGTGCTCTTCATCGCCCTGGCGCTGGTGGAGATCTACAGGGACATCATCCTGGAGAACAACATGGACTTCACCGACATCATTAAGTTTTTCAACGGTAAAGCATAGAGACATCTGCTCATCCCTGCTGAAGGGGCACGCCACATTGAAAATTAAGTTTCGTCATGGTGGGGGGCTGGAGATAACTATCAGACTTAAATCCATTCGATCTGATAACATTTGGACAGTCTAGACAAGATTGCTTGGGGCTAAAATGGAAGATCGTCAGCACCGTCTCAGAAGTCTCAATGGGCCACATAAGGCAGAATATTCGGGTCATATTACACCTGGGAAGTAAGGGGATAATCGGGCAATAACACAAAATTCTGTTTCGATCCAATACCGAGCGATTAAAGGCCAATATCGCCTACATAGCTGAGGTTTATTTCTGACATACGTGCAGCTGTAAGTAGAACTGAACCCGCCTGTTTTCCTTTTGTTCTTTCAGAAATGGCCGAGCACCACAACATCAAGCAGATCCTGACCCAGGCCCGAGACCTGGTGTGCAAGGTGCAGCTGCTGATAGAGAACAAGTGATTGTGCTGTTTGTCTTCTTCTCCTTCCAAGTAAAGTGTGATCGGCTGTAGCAGCACAAAGAGACAAACACACATGAGCACACACACTACACACACACACACACACACACACTAAACACTACACACACACTACACAAGGCCTTTACAATCACAGTTTGCTGCTATGAGCCTTATTCTCTGTATTGTTTGTGTTGTCAGCAGGTGTATGAGAATATTAAGCTTCATATTTGTCAGTATGTTCAAAAGTGCAAAAAAACAAAAAATGTACCTGAAAAAAACGAAACAAAAACTTCTTTGATTCCTGAATATTTTTGTCAGAAAATCCCGTAAGTGTCGATCTTAAATCCGAGTGCACTTAATATTTTGAGATAGAAGAAGGTCGTAGATGCACATTTCAAAACCGAAATGCAAGAGCAGAATTCAAGCAGAGACTATATTTATGAGAAATATACATTGTGATAATAGTTTATAATAGTTATTTTAGTAGTCAAAGTCTACAAGAGTAAACTTTAGATATACAGCAGTTGTCCCGATACCTCGACCCTGATGAAGGAAAGAATGTAAGCAGACTTTTTTTTTTTTTTTTTCTTTTTAAACACCCGAAAAGTCGAATTAATTTCCACCGACGACTGATTCAGAGCACGCTGGATCACTGCAGTCCAAAAAACACAATTCAACGACCCGAAACTCGGTTATGTTTAACACACACACAACGTTTAATGATGATTTAGCTTTTAGCACCATGTCAGTGATTTTAGCATCCAACAGTGTTTTTCAGTGTCTGAAACTGCCTTCGTCTGCCAAATATTATGTCTTTGTTCTGTGTGAACTGTACTGTACTGAGAGAAAACTGTGTTTAACTTATTTAGAGAAAAAAAATGATATTATGTTTACTCTTGTAAAATCATAACCAAATCTTTAAGTGGACTTATGGATGTCTGGATTTATGTAACGCAACAAGCCTGGTTTGATCGTCCTCTTGAGTTTTGTTTCGTTCTCCCGTGAACCGCTGTATATTTTTGTAAATCGTGCAGTTTACTCACCTTGAATTTTTTTTGTCTTCTAACGTCTGCCGCCTGTCTGTCGAATCAAATGTTTACTTGAGCTCGAGTGTGATTATGAATTAGGAGGATCAGATAAAGTGTTTTGTGTAGGATTTAGTGACATCTCGCGGATTGCGACGAACTGAACGCCCCTCGTCTATCCCTTCCTGACGGTGGTTATTAAAAACGTGTAAAATGTGAAAGCGTTTAGTTTGTCCATTCGGGGCTACTGTAGAAAACATGGTGGACTCTCTGTGGAAGAGGACCCTCCAGGCTCCCTCTGTAGATATAAAAGGCTCATTGTAAGGTAATAAAAACATTCTCGGCCCTCTCCACGTGTATTTCCCCAACACATAGCTTTTTCTATGCATTCTGCCATTTTGTACACACATAAACAGCGTTTTAGGTCACTGAAAACACTTCTTGGAAAACTCCTTCCTCTATTTTCAGTGTTCACGTCTTAACAGGCAGAAACTGAGATTTTTTTTTGGAAATGACACACACGTTTACGACAACGTGAATGTGTTATATTGGTGAAGAGCTGCCACGTTTAACTCCCTCATTCGTAGTATTTTCTCTCACTCAGCAGACGACCAGAGTGTACAATCTGCTTCCTGTTTACAACGACACGCACGCAGCCAGATTAATTCATGTTTTCCAAAAATACCTGCATACGTGTGGACTAGCCCTTTATTTTAGGTGAGTGGACGCTAAAGAAAACATCATTTTTCTGACTGATTATATTCTGTTTTCACCTCTAAATCCTACGCGCCAGAATTTTTAAACAGGGATGAAATGATGAAAGGAATAGGATTTTTTTTTTTTTTTTTTAAAGAACTGCAAATGACTGGATGCTATATTGGAAACATATTTATCGTTTTGGCAGATTTAGGGCTCGTGAGGACGTTCAATAGATGTGTTGGTCTCAGTTACATTCATGATGAGTGTCGCTATCAAGTGTTGCTCCATGAATGTGGTTTAAAGATGAATTGCTTTTGTTATCGGTGTTTCTTTGTGAATGCTAACCGCTGTCAGAAAACCTGTTTTTTTTTTATTTTATTTATTGTAACAATTTATCTGCCGAAGTATTTATTTATTTATTTATTCCTCGTTTTTTTCATTCAGATGCTGCTTTTGTTTGTAAAGCTGAATTTTTATTTCCTGGCCAGTTCTAAATGTTTACTGTAAAACAATCAAGATTCTATACTCAGAGTTCATTTATATATATAAATATATATATTAAATGGTATATGTTCTTATAATAAAAATATTAAAAATGGATTCATCATTATTTTTCAAAGTTTGTTGTAACATGCCTTTTACTCATTGAAGCTTAACTTTTCATGAAACACCGTCATCGGGTCAAGATGATCCCTGCTCATTAGCAAATGTTAGCACACGTGGTCACTATTCTGTAACATTAGCATTAGCATTGTGAACACTTTAGCATGTGCTGGTTAGCATTTAGCACAGTTTCACATTAGACTCCTAACAAAGATGAGGCTAATTAGCATTGGCATTGTGAACACTTTAGCATTAGCATTGTGATCACTTTAGCATTAGCATTGTGAACACTTTAGCATGTTCTGGTTAGCATTTAGCACATTGTAAGTGGCACTCAGGCTCAAATGATTGAATGAACGTTGTGGTTTTAACTCAACAATGATGGGACGCTGGAATCATGAACAACTGCCGTTTACTTCAACAACTTATATTGTAACATAGTTCCCAGTAGCATCGCACATAGTCGCCATCTTGTTGCACTCTGACCTCTCCACGTGCAGCGTGTTCACTGCGACCTGTCTTATACAACAGCGCCCCCTTGTGGTATAAAGAGCAATAATATATCTGTTGTATATAATAACAGAACACAGCAAACGTGTTTAGTGTTACTGTGAAAGCCGAGAGAATGTGGTCTGTGTGAGAATGTTGCGGAAAACTGAAGGTATTTTAGTAAATTTCAGTTTTCTGTCACAACTTTCACATGAATATGTTTCTATATGCACCTGCATCCATTGTTAATCGTTTGTTCCGATTGCCTGTTGTCACTTCGGCAATGTTATTATTTTATAAATTAATTATAACCAAACTACTATTACCTTGACAACTCCTCCATCTAGCTAGCTAATAGCCATTAAAACACCTATTATAATAGCTATTATAACACCTGGACACTCATGTGGATCATCAAAATAGCTATTACCTCTTAATGTTACACAGTATCAATAAGACACTTTAATAACTTTAATTAATTAATTAATCAATTAAAATTCGATCTATGATAATAAGGCTGCATTTAACCGACTGCACTGTTTAATTATGTCAAAATGCGCATGAATTAATATCTTGCCCGAAATAGTAACTGGCACGTGCTAGATAGTAAGTGGCACTCACGAGATAAAACAAACAAAAACAAACAAAAATCCATGTCACCTCCAGGCTCCAATACACGGCCTATTATACACACGATTTGCTGATTTATTTGCGAAATAAAAATATTAAACACATGACTCGAAACCAACGAGCATAACAAGGCGCAAGATGGCGGACCACGGTACGGAGTAGACGTGTTTGTAAGGAGCCCCACCTTCACACAATTAATTCACCTCACCCGAAAGAGTTTGACTTAATTTTTGCAGTCTTAAGCTGAGCAGTAGCGATATATACAAAATGTCAAGAAAAGGCAGGGGGCTCCGACTTGGGGAAAAAAACATTCTGTCGAAAATTACGCCATGATGGAGATCACTGAAGAGGCAGATGCTAATGGCAGCTAGCACCATAGCCCCGACTACAAACGAAGATGTTTTAGCAGCACTACATAAGATGGAAAGCGCTTTGGATGAGAGGTTTGACGAGCTTTAAGAGTCCCTTTCCAGCCTTAATTCGGCTTTATCAGTCTTCAGTGAGCGTGTGTCTTCCACTGAGGCGGCCGTGGAAAGACTGGATGAGCTGGAGGGGCGACACACAGCCTAGCTAGCATCCCAGTGTTAGCTCCAGGAGGCTAAGCTAGCTAATGTTAAGCTCTGGAGGCTCCCGCAGACAAAATAGCCACATTATCGGGATAAAAGGGATCACTGAAAAAGACAGGCCAGTCACCAGAGCTGCTGGGTGATGAGCATTTTGGATTCGACCCGTGGATTGTGGACCGAGCCCACCGGATCGCAGCGCCAGTTAAAGATGGCGTCCTGTGTTCATCTTTCCTGACCTAACGGTCAGCGACCATGAAGAGACGATGGCCTTTCAACACAATGTCTCGGCAGATGTGGACTAACTTTGGAAACGGCATTGGCAATGTGAACTGGGTGAGGTTGACTGTGTTTTCATTTCATTATTACTGGTTCTTGAGGTGGAGTCCTCCTCTGAGTGGAGGGAGGTGACGTGGGCCTTTATTCGGCGCCAACGTTCAGACTTGACTTCCTGTTCGGTAACGGTTATGGAAACGCGGAGTGTGTTTTCTGTAGTCTGTTTGGTTTAATGTTCTCCTTTTCTCAGCACATCTATCTTTTGCGTTTATGGCATATTAATTTTTGGCATGGTCAGTTACATTGTTAATGTTACTTATGTCAGGGGAGCCAAGTAAGCACAGTGACTTTACATTAGTACGGTGGCCCGGAAGTGCAAATCACAAAGGCAAATCAAAAAACACAACATTAACCTTCTGTTTTGTTGTTGTGTTTTCTGTTTTGTTGTTGTGTTTTCTGATTTGCAGTTGTGATTTGTCTCTCTGTCTTTTGAAAAATAATAGAATAGTGTATAATAATGTCATATTTTGTGATCATACTGGAGCGATACAGACAAAGAATGTTATATTTTGCAGTTTTTGCCTAATGCTTAAACACTAAAAGTGGTTGCTATGCCCAAGGTATCACAACCACTAACTTTGGTGACCATGCCCTAAACAAAAGCACCAACCCTGCAAACACAATATATGCTTTGTGCTGAGTTTGAAATTCTCAAACACTTCTTGCTAAGCACTACACACTGGTTTTTACATAAGACACATTGTTCAAAAAGGAAATCTCATGCAATCATTGCGAAAACACATCTATTTAAAATACAAAACACAACTACAATTGGAAAAGTACACACACATGAAAACATTTAAAATCTAATTGTAGACCAATCAATCTAAGCCAGAGCACTACAAATACACCTGATGTGAGCTTAGCTCCTTTGTGCCAACTTTGGAAACATGGAGGCAGAAAGAGGAAGAGGGAGAGTAAGAGCAGCAGCAGGACGAGGAAGACTTTTGCAAAAACAAAAAAAAATTCTGAAGCATTTCCATTTTGTTTTCATGTGTCTAGATCAACTGTAGTGGATCAATCTTTCACAAAAAAAGTCTGTATGAGACTTTTAAAGTAAAAAACCATCCCAAGTACTGAATACAGCTGTGTTTTGCATAAAGCACATCTGTGTGTTGTTGCTGAATATCAGTAAATTAAATATTTACTCTACCTAGTATGACATCAGTCACAGACACGTCATTGTGCAACATGAGACATGTGTTAAATACTGCTGTTGGACATGAGAACATTGTCTTGTGCCATTCTTAAGAGCTGTCGGTAGGTGTCAGTGCAGAGCCCGGATAGCTCAGTCGGTAGAGCATCAGACTTTTAATCTGAGGGTCCAGGGTTCAAGTCCCTGTTCGGGCGATAGTATTTTCTTTGGAGAGACTTAAAAATGTGATCTAGCTCGGACATTCAGCTGCTCGAGGAAGAAGTAGAAAGCAACAATGAAACTGTTTCTAAAAACCGATGTCATAGCGAAGGAAGGAGAAGATTATTATAGACAGTTTTGAGAGTAAGACAGTCATGAGAAGACGGCATTTGACTATACAAGACGTGTTTATGTGACGTGCTCGCAGCGCCGCTAGCATAATTGTAGCCTGAACCCAAAAAATAAAAATACTATCGCCCGAACAGGGACTTGAACCCTGGACCCTCAGATTAAAAGTCTGATGCTCTACCGACTGAGCTATCCGGGCTCTGCAGACGTTTAAATGACAGTTCTTCATAATGACAAATATTTCATCATTTGTTTCTTCTCTTGTTGTGCCTCCAACGACTGAATCAGTACATGAATGTTTCACAATGATTTGTGTTTTCTAATCTGTAAATTTGAACAACACCGATTCTATTCTTTTACTATCGTGCATTTTAACAGTACGCATGCGTCGACGACAGCATTCGACACAGTAAAGGGCGATTTTATGCTACCTGTGTCTTTCAAATACGTAACAGTTCACGATATTTTGCTAAGCAAGGTTTTATATTAAACAGAAATAAACGGATTCAAGACTTCCTCAGTATTTATCGACTAAAACGAACCCGTCTGTTGTCTGCGCGGAACATAAACGAAGAAGGAAGTACGTGAGGGATAAACCTCTCGCTTCCCTTCGTCCTGCCTTCTCTGTGCTAACTTAGTAGCTACAACAGACTGTTAGCTAGCGTCCAAATGAAGCTAGTTTAACCCCACAGGACTGAAAATGTGGTAGTTTTTTATACAATAAACTGTTTTATAGATAATTCGCTCATCGTGCTGAAAATGTCGGTGTTTAGCTTTGCTGTTACACGAACATTTAGCGTGTCACTAGACACCATTCGACCTTTATGTAAGCTGTTGAACGGTGGACACTCAGGAACAGACGTTCAGGATTTCCTCAGAAGAAGAAACGGTAGCTTACAGACGCGACTGTTAAGCTCTCGACCACTTAACCCCAAGGTAAATAAAAAGTCAGCGGTTATTGTTTTTGTCACAGTGGGTTGTTCTGAAGTCAATGCAGAACACAGTTGATATACCTGTGTTTCATACCTGATAGATACCAGCGTTTCCAACATGGGAGCCAGTACCAGAGGACCAACTTCCCCCGGTAAGACTGGATGAATGCTAACATATGACAGTGTTAGCACGGTGTTACATATGAAGTGACATAATGCCACGACAGACAACGAGGTGATGTTAGTTTTAGGTTGGATATTGGGCACCAAGTTTTCAGTTGAACTAAATTGTATATTACAGAACAGCAGAGATGAACAGAGATCAGTGTTCAGATGAGGATGTGGAAACAATGGAAGGAAACATTTTCTTAACCAACACACCATCTATTTACAGCCTGCCAAGATCCCTGCAGACCTGGTGGACAAACTGGAGAGACTGGCTTTGGTGGACTTCCGAACCAAACAGGGACTGGAGTGTTTGGAGAAAGCCATACGATTCGCAGATCAGCTTCATGTTGTCGACACATCAGGGGTTGAACCAATGGATTCAGTTCTGGAAGACAGGTATAGTAGAGCAGCTGTCGCAGAAGGTTACAGATCCTAATACTAATACCACTGTATGAAATCCTGCATTCAGACCTCTAACTTAGTATACAACCGCTCTGTGACATAAAATGATCCAGCTTATCCAAGATGCTGTTAAAAGAGTTTATTTATTGTATGAAGTAGGAGTTAAGGAACACACCATCCTTCAGTTTATTACAAACATTTAAAGTGAACACATTTGGGGGTGCAATCATTTCACTGCGCAGGAAGGGTACGACAAATTATAATCCATACAGTAACTACAGCTGTCAGACACAGGTAGTGGAATAAAAAGGTTCAATATTCTCCTCTTAGATAAAGTGGAGTAGAAGTATGAAGTTACTTAACTACAGTTGAGTTCATAGAAGTTATAAGCAGAGTGTTGTGATGTATGAACAAGAACTGTAGCTTTAATTTTAAGCTCTTGTCAAGCCTGTTAAATGATTGTAGTTCTGTTTTGTTTGTGCACATTCAGGGCGTTATTCCTGCGAGACGATGCAGTGACTGAAGGCGACTGTGCTGAAGAGCTGCTGGGGCTCGCCAAAGACACAGTTGAAGAATATTTTGTTGCCCCACCAGGTAAGAAAAAGCCTAAATATGTTGATTTTTCTGTCATAAGCACTATTTTATAATTGGTTGCACATTTTGAGATGATAAGCCAATCACCTTTTTTATTGAGGGGATCAATAACTAATATCTGTTTTGTGTCCACAGGAAACATTCCTCTACCAAAGCGGGAGGAGAGGGCTGCGATGCTGAAACACTCAGAGTTATGATGATTATGAATTTATCTTTGGTATTTATTACGAATTGTTAATTTGGGAAGTTGTTGTTGTTAAATAATAAAAAAAACTTGCTGATCATGGATCTAGATTGTTTTTTCCAGTTTCATGTATCTAATTTTAGTTTCAGTATCGTTTATTACACAGAAGTGAGCAGAGTGTTGGCAGCCTGCGATAGGAGTGTCAGTGAAACAGCACATTTTAAAAAGGGTCATTAATATTTTATTTTATTGGCCACATGAGAAATGAAACCTCCCTCTTCTCTCTCAGTGAACTATACAAGTCTGTGGATGATTTGTTTATTAATGCTGCTGGACTGTCCATGTCAGATTGTCCTTTACAGACCAAAAGATGTGACTTTACGTACGTTGTTGAGAGCCTTGTCTGTGTTCCCCAACTCTCTCCAGTCCAACAACATAATCAAACAATCAAAAGATCAAAATTCCAATATGACCCACTTCCAGCACAACACAGAACTTCCACAGAGCCCCTTTTAAGTCCATTGTTTTGTTTTGTCAGATACAGTAGAAACCACATGTCCAGCTTTAATTTCAGTGTGTTAAAGTTGATTAAAAGGAAACTACTAATGTTTTCCCTCTGTTTCAGTTTAGTTTCCACATAAAGCATGTTTTCACAAGTGTGAAGCTTAAAATAGACTTTTATTGTGATTAATTGATTGAGCCACTCCTCAGTACAAGTGGAAAGTCCTTATCTGACGTCAGGCCATCACCTGTTAATCATCATGATTTCTGAATGCCTTACCTGTGTGATAAAACTTTGTTATTACTGAAGGAGGGGAATTCCTAAACAGCCCTGGAGCAGCAGCAGTGCAAGCTGGGATCAAAACATTACACTTAGTCACTGTAGTTGCATCATTGTTTGGAGAATGGAAACAGAAAGTTAAGGAAAACGAATGTTAGGTGAGGGGAGGGTGAGCAGCTGAGCCAGCCTGTCTGTATATAAACACAGCTGATCTGAGATCTCTGGCACAGCTGCAGCTTTTGTTGAGCATCACCTGTGTGCTTATCAGCGTCTCCAGACTGTTTTCTCAAGTGATCAAAAAACAAGGTAAGAAGCTTTTTTTTTTAACTCCAAGACTGTTTTCTTTCCTAGACTTGAATGTAAAGTAAAAATGGACTTTTAATTTGGATTTTAATTATCTTTCAGACAACTTTCATCATGGATATCACCATCACTATGCTGGGAGGGGCGTCCCACCACCTGACTGTGAACCCACAGGACACCGTGAGCTCCCTGAAGAGACTCATCCAGAGCAAACTGGGAGTCCCCGTCCAGGAGCAGAAGCTGGTGTTTGTGAACGGTGAGAAGAAAACTCTCAGTGACGACTCAAAGCCTCTCAGCTGGTACGGTCTACAGTCCGGCTCCCAGGTGTCTCTGCTGATCACCAAGCCGCCACCCTTCCAGGTCTCCCTCACCAACCTACAGGGGAAGAAGAGCACCTATGATATAAAACCTGACGAGACCATGAGGAACTTCAAGAAAAGGGTGCAGAGCAGAGAGGGGGTCCCAGTGAGCCAGCAGAGGCTCATCTACCAGGGCACAGCTCTGGCAGAAGATGAGAAAACATTCTCTGACTACAATGTTGAAGCCCTCGGCAACATCAACCTGACGGGCCATCTGAGAGGAGGCTGAGGACTCTGCTGGTTCAAATATCATCAGAAAAAAGTTGATTTACTGTAGCCTGGTGAATGAAAAACAAATGGCATGATAGAAGTTTTAAAAATCAAAGCATTCCACATTTAAGTGCGTCATGTCTTAAAAACTTGATTTGACTTTGTATTATTTTGTCTTGACTGTATAAATGTTATTTATAAAGCGTAGAATGTTGTAATGTCTTCAGACAAAAACATGTTTTATTTATTTACTGTTTCAAAATAAAGTCCCAGATGTGAATTTGAATGGTGTCTTTACATTTTTCCTTCAGCTCAGAGGTGGAGCTGTACCCTGTACAGACCACCGCCACATTAAAAAGGCAGTTTAGCATTGCAGGAGATAATCAGAAGAAATACTGTGTGTGAGAATGAGTTCAGTAGTACAGTGAACAGCTTAAAGCCACTGTGAGGAAGCAGTCCTCCTTCAGATTTGCTGTCTGTGCATAAAAATTACAGGAAGCTTTATTTCCTCACCGATGCGAGGTAGGCGTACCAAAACAAGGCCACCATGTTGGCAAACTGCCCGAAACTGACTGACAGGAAAACCACATTAGTGCCGTCAGTATGTGACTCATCATTTGTTCAGTGGCAGGATTGCAGTGAAACACACGGCCAATCTGAATAAACACAGGTTCACCAACTTCCTCCCATCGTTCTCCAGGCCTCAAAACAAAAAATACTTAAATCATGAACAGTTAATTAACTTATTATGACTCCAAACTTGATTTAATGGTGGTAAAATGCCAAAGCCACTTGGATGTGATCATTGTACTATGTAAGGAAACATAATTTTACATGATTTATAAAAGATTTTGTGCAGAGCATTGGCTGTGAAAATGCTCCTCTTGCCAGTAGAAAAGTAAAATCAACAAGTCAAACATTGTGATGGATGAAACACGGTGCCAGTGCATAATGAATAATAAAAAGGAAAAAAGCTTCCTCCTCTCATTCTTTCCCTCCTCTCTGGTCCTGATTCTCTTCACTTAACTTACTAAAGTTATCATACACATGTAGTGGAGTAAAAAAAAAAGTATAATAGGCTTGTCTCAGTATACAGTAGTGGAAAATGGAAAATACCTCAAAACTGTGTCAACTGTCGGCAATATGTGTATAAAACCTATTTTTAATAAAGAGATTTTCTTATTGTGTGATCACTTGAGAAAAACTCCAGTCAAGAAACTTCTGTAAACTTCTGTTATACTGTCAGTTATAAACAGTCTCTCCTCTTGTTAAACCTGTTATAGGAAAATGAATATCAATAACGGGGCGGTGCGATCAGCTGACAGTGCTCTTATAAATAGAGACGAGCTGCTGACACCTTCTGTCACCTCAACATCACCTGTCTGCTCGACATCGTCTCAGAACTATCACACAAGTTTAAAGAAGTTTACAGAAGTTCGAGTCTTTTCCTGAAGTTCCTCGACTGGAGTTTTTCCTCAGGTGATCACACGGTAAGAAGATCTCTTTATTAAAAAAAGTTTTTATACACGTATTTTTAAAATGTATTAAATCCAGTGATGGAATGTAACTAAGTACATTTACTCAAGTACTGTGATTAAGGCTACAGTTGACACAGTTGTGAGGTACTTTCCATTTTCTACCACTGTATACTGAGACAAAGTAGCCTATTGTTCTTTTTTACTGCACTACATTAAGTACTATTTGTTTGGGTGACTTTCAGTGATACATCAGCATATTTTGAACATAATATCTTTACTGTTAGAAAAGACCAACTTTTGGGTACTTTTAACAACAGTTTCAAATATCTTCCAGACTCATCATGGATATCACCATCACTATGCTGGGTGAACCCCACCACCTGACGATGAACCCACAGGACACCGTGAGCTCCCTGAAGAGACTCATCCAGAGTAAACTGGGAGTCCCCGTCCAGGAGCAGAAGCTGGTGTTTGTGAACAGTCAGAGGACTCCTCTCAACGACGACTCCAAGCCTCTCAGCTGGTACGGTCTACAGTCCGGCTCCCAGGTGTCTCTGCTGATCACCCAGCCGCCAACCGTCCAGGTCTCCCTCATAAACGAGAAGGGCAAATCGACCACCTATGACATCACACCTGAGGAGACCGTGGACCACTTCAAGGCCAAGGTTGAACAAAGAGAGGGGGTCCCAGTGAGCCAGCAGAGGCTCCTCCACCAGAGCAGAGAGATGACCACTGGAAGACTGACGGACTACAACGTCACCAAGGACAGCACCATCGACCTGATGCTTCGTCTGAGGGGAGGCTGAGGTCAGAAACAACGACCTCCAATGCTGCGTTTTTTATTACTTTTATTTTTGACTTGAAAAATCATTCCCAGACCTGTAACTGTGTCATATCTTAAACATTTGTAATGGTTTAATAGGTTTTATTTTGTTTTGGACCATACACAGGTTAAACACACACAACATGACATCATTCACAAATCCATGGCTTAATTATTATTTTTGATTATGTGCTTAGAAATTCAAGCATTCCTTGATGTGTGTCCTGATTCAGTCATTCCTCAACGCAGCATGTTATAATGTCATTAGACCTGTAAATGTTCATTTATGTCAACTGGAAACTGTTATAAAAAAATAATAAAGTCCCGGATGTTAAATTTTCATGTGTCTTCAGACTTCCTGTGCTTGAATATTTCTTCAGATCAGAGTTGGAGCTGCTTTCTGTTCAGACCACAAACGTCACAAACAAAAAGGCACTTTGGCATCAGAAATTTACACCTGACATTATTCTGATATATAACAGAGACTGTCTCAATTATATAACTCCAGGTTTACTATAACATCTTTGCAGTGCTCTGTAAAAAAAAAAGCAATTCGTAGCAGATAATCCGTAGAGAGCACCTGAATGTGAGAATTACTGTCCAGATGAGGAAAAAGTGGAGAAACCGCTTTCCTCCAGATGAAGGACGCCTCACTTTCTCACAGATGCAAGGTAGGCGTACCAAAACAAGGCGACCATGTTGGCAAACTACCACGAAACTGAAGTAAGGAAAACCACATTAGTGTCGTTAGTAAGTGACTCATCATTTGTTCAGTGGCAGGATTGCAGTAAAACACACGGCCTATCTGAACAAACACAGGTTCACCAACTTCCTACCATCATTCTCCAGGCCTCAAAACAAAATAAAGTTAAATTACAAACAGTTAATTAACTTGTTATGACTCCAAACATAATTTAATGGTAGTAAAATGCTAAAGCCACTTAGCATCCATCTCAGCTTGGATGTGATCACTGTATTCATGTGAGGTAACTAAATCTTACATGGATAAGTTTTCGCCCCACTACATTCAAACTTGTGTTGAAACTCCCTGTCATCGACCTGACGTCATCAATCCACCTGTAAACACGCAGTTACCTGTCAGTGATACTAACAACAGTCTCTCCTCTTGTTATTGGGAGTGTTTTCCTTCCTTGTTTGTTTGTTTGTTTATGAAGACCAAAACTCAACAGAACGAGCTGCATCATGTTAGGAGAATGGAAACCGAAAGTTAAAGAAGGCAGAGGAAAGGAAAACGAATGTTACAGACAGGGGGCGGTGCGATCAGCTGACGGAGCTCATATAAACAGCTGAGCGGACACCTTCTGTCACAGCTGCTGTTTCTGCCGCAACATCACCTGCCCGCGCGACCCTCTCAGAACTCTCACAGAGGTCCCAGAAGTTTCCAGAGGTTTCCAGAGGTTCGAGTCTTTTCCTGAAGTTTCCCGTCTGGAGTTTTTTCTCAAGTGATCACACGGTAAGAAGATCTCTTTATTAAAAATATTTTTTCTATCCATCTTCTGCTACTGTATTAACTTCAGTGATAGAATGTAACTAAGTGCATTTACTCAAGTACTGTGATCAGGCCGACAGTTAACACAGCTGTGAGGTACTTTCCATTTTCTACCACTGAGACAAAGTAGCCTATTGTTCTTTTTTACTGCACTACATTTATTTGATAACTTGAGTAAGTTAGTGAAGAGAATCAGGACCAGAGAGAAAGAATGAGAGGAGGAAGCTTTATTTTTATTATGCACATTAAGAGAAAAAAACAGGAAATGTCGAGATTAAAGTCGATATTTTGATACATAACTGCCTCAACAAAATGCCTTCAGTAGATGAACTGGTGAATCTGCTTTAGTCACAAATGAATTATTTCTGTTTTTTAGCTCATTAACACAGTGTAGCTGTCAGTATTAGGACCTCTCAGAGATTGTTACACCTCAGATTTGAACTTATTCTGCTGCAGAATGAAAAAAACAACATCTTCCTCTCATTTTTTTTTATCACCCTTTGGCTTCGATCCTCTTCCTTTACTAGTTACTCAGCAGTTCACAACCAAAGTAGTGCATTTTTAAAGTAGGTTAAATAATTTGGTGGCATTCAGTGAAAAAAAGCTTTTACTTCTGTAACTTGTGTGCGTCACTATGTAACAGGCCTTATACAGATATATATTATATTTATTATAAGATATATAAACTCCAGTCAGTCAGCAGACTTACAGATGCTGCTGTGGTGTTATTTTTTAGACACTACCTCCCCAATCATGACCCGCCCTACTCTGCTTCTGATTGGCTACATCCGCCCGTTAAGTAGTAATCATATGCAACTCTCACCAAAGATTGAACAGAGGTGAAGATGTCTCACTCTGTAGCTAAAATGGTTCGTTCAAGACAAAGTGTGTAAAGGGAGGCTGCAGCAATGAACCATAAGAGGAAAATAATGTGTTTTTGAAATCTGAAGTATGTAAACATGTTCTTAAAGGACCCCCGAATGAAAGCATGAACCTGAACGTTAGCATATTATGACCTCTTTAACACTTTTACTGAAGTACTTTTCACGTGGGGGACTTACGTCAGCATATTTGAACATCATTTCTTTCTGGACTTGTTTTTAATATGCATTCAATTGTCTTTCAGACAACTTTCATCATGGAGATAAACATCATTATGCTGAATGGGACGTCCCACCGCCTGACGGTGAACCCACAGGACACTGTGAGCTCCCTGAAGAGACTCATCCAGAGCAAACTGGGAGTCCCCGTCCAGGAGCAGAAGCTGGTGTTTGTGAACGGTGAGAAGAAAACTCTCAACGACGACTCCAAGCCTCTCAGCTGGTACGGTCTACAGTCCGGCTCCCAGGTGTCTCTGCTGATCACCCAGCCGCCACCCTTCCAGGTCTTCCTCAAAAACGAGAAGGGCAAATCGACCACCTACGATATCACACCTGAGGAGACCGTGGACCACTTCAAGGCCAGGGTGGAGCAAAGAGAGGGGGTCCCAGTGAGCCAGCAGAGGCTCCTCCACCAGAGCAGAGAGATGATGACTGGAAGACTGACAGACTACAACGTCACAAATCACAGCACCATCGACCTGATGCTCCGCCTAAGGGGAGGCTGAGGACTCTTAGTTAATTACTTATAGCCTATTTTATTGTATTTAATAGAAATGATAATATAAAATGTTGTGTTTATTTTTTTACTTAAAAAATCAGTATCGGCTTTATCGGCCAAGTATTGACAAATTAGACTCAGTGCAACTGTGAAGAGTGAAATCATTCCTGATATGCAATCGTGTCATAGCTTAAAATTTGATTTGTTTTGACCATACAAATGTCACAGACAGCACTGCATGTTAAAAAAATGTATTTTTGACAAGTAAATGTTTAATTTACGTTTAAAAGCCCAAACATTCCTCGATGTGAACAGAAACGACGACCTCCAATGCTGCGTTTTGTATTTACTTTTATTTTTGACTTGGAAAAATCATTCCCTGACCTGTAACTGTGTCATATCTTAAACATTTGTAATGGCTTAATCCAAGCATTCCTTGATGTGTGTCCCTATTCAGGCATTCCTCAAAAATGTGTTTTGTTAATTTGTTTGGACAGATTCACACAATGCAGCATGTTATAATCTCATTAGACCTGTAAATGTTCATCTATGTCAACTGGAAACTGTTTTTAAAAAATTAAAATAAAGTCCCGGATGTTAAATTTTCATGTGTCTTCAGACTTCCTGTGCTTGAATATTTCCTCAGCTGAGAGTTGGAGCTGCTTTCTGTTCAGACCACAAACATCACAAACAAAAAGGCACTTTGGCATCAGAAATTTAAACTTGACATTATTCTGATATATAACAGAGACTGCCTCAATCATATAACTCCAGGTTTACTATAACATCTTTGCAGTGCTCTGTAAAAAAACAAAAACAAAAAAAAAACAATTCATAATAAACTACATGTATTATGTTCTGTTGTTACAAACACAGGTTTACATATCAAACAATATGTATCTGTTAAATAAATACAGCTGATTTTATGAAATAAAGATAAAAATAGCTGCACAATCAGGCCTTCAGATCCTTCCAGGACTGCATTATGACACAAAACAGAAATACCACCTAAAAATGCAAAAATTAAATGGCTTCTTTTCTCCCAACTACATTCAAACTTGAGTGGAACCTCCCTGACATTGACTTTACATAATGCGTCCACCTGTAAACATGCAGGTACCTGTCAGTGACACTAACAACAGCCTCTCCTCTTGTTATTGGGAGTTTTTTCGTTTAAGAGCTGCATCACGTCAGGAGAATGGAAACCGAAAGTTGAGGTAGGCAGAGAAAAGGAAACTGACGGAGCTCATATAAACAGCTGCTGCTGCTGCCGCAACATCACCTGTATGTGCGACACCAGCTCAGAACTACCACACAAGTTTCCAGTCTTTTCCTGAAGATTTTCTCAAGTGATCACACGGTAAGAAAATCTCTTTATTAAAAATACATTTTATATACGTATTTTAATAATGTATTGAATTCAGTTATGGAATGTAACTAAGTATATTGACTCAAGTACTGTGATCAGGCCGACAGTTAATACAGTTGTGAGTTATTTGTACTGAACTTGAGTATTTCCATTTTCTACCACTGTATACTGAGATTTGATAACTTTAGTAAGTTAGTGAAGAGAGTGGAAAATGTCAAGATTAAAGTCGACTTTTGAATATATAACTGCCTCAACAAAATGCCTTCAGTAGATGAACTTGTGAATCTGCTTTAGTCACAAATGAATTATTTCTGTTTCAGCTCATTAGCACAGTGTGGTTGTCAGTATAAGACCTTGAAGAGATTGTTACACCTCAGATTTGATTTTATTCTGCTGCAGAATGAAAAACAAAACAACTTCCTCCTCTCATTTTTAAATCAGGCTCATGAATAAGGTGGCAGTCGGGGAAAAAACAAAACAAAATAACTTTTGGGAACTTTTAATGACAGTTTTAATTATCTTCCAGGCTCACCATGGATATCACCATCATTATGCTGAATGGGGCATCCCATCACCTGAGGGTGAACCCACAGGTCACTGTGAGGTCCCTGTAGAGACTCATCCAGAGAAAACTGGGAGTCCCTGTTCATGAGCAGAAGCTGGTGTTTGTGAACGGTCAGAGGACTCCTCTCAACGTTGACTCAAAGCCTCTCAGCTGGTACGGTTTACCGTCCGGCTCCCAGGTGTCTCTGCTGATCACCCAGCCGCCAACCGTCCAGGTCTTTCTCAAAAACGAGAAGGGCAAATCGACCACCTATGATATCAAACCTGACGAAACTGTGGACCACTTCAAGGCCAGGGTGCAGCAAAGAGAGGGGGTCCCAGTGAGCCAGCAGAGGCTCCTCCACGAGAGCAGAGAGATGACCACTGGAAGACTGACGGACTACAACGTCACCAATCACAGCATCATCCACCTGATGTCTATGCTGGTCACCCAGCGGCCACCCATCCAGGTCTTCCTCAGGAACGAGAAGGGCAAATCGACCACCTATGATATCACACCTGAGGAGACTGTGGACCACTTCAAGGCCAAGGTTGAACAAAGAGAGGAGGTCCCAGTGAGCCAGCAGAGGCTCCTCCACGAGAGCAGAGAGATGACCACTGGAAGACTGACAGACTACAACATCACGAATCACAGCACGATCCACCTGATGTCGATGTTGATCACCCAGTTGCTGCCCATCCAGGTCTTCCTCAAAAACGAGAAGGACAAATTGACCACCTATGATATCAAACCTGACAAGACTGTGGACCACTTCAAGGCCAGGGTGCAGCAAAGAGAGGGGGTCCCAGTGAGCCAGCAGAGGCTCCTCCACCAGAGCAGAGAGATGACCACTGGAAGATTGACGGACTACAACGTCACAAATCACAGCACCATCCACCTGGTGTCTATGCTGGTCACCCAGCGGCCACCCATCCAGGTCTTCCTCAGGAACGAGAAGGGCAAATCGACCACCTATGATATCACACCTGAGGAGACTGTGGACCACTTCAAGGCCAAGGTTGAACAAAGAGAGGAGGTCCCAGTGAGCCAGCAGAGGCTCCTCCACGAGAGCAGAGAGATGACCACTGGAAGACTGAAGGACTACAACGTCACCAATCACAGCATCATCCACCTGATGTCTATGCTGGTCACCCAGTCGCTGCCCATCCAGGTCTTCCTCAGAAACGAGAAGGGGAAATTGACCACCTATGGTATCAAACCTGACGAGACTGTGGACCACTTTAAGGTCAGGGTGCAGCAAAGAGAGGGGGTCCCAGTGAGCCAGCAGAGACTCCTCCACGAGAGCAGAGAGATGACCACTGGAAGACTGACAGACTACAACATCACGAATCACAGCACGATCCACCTGATGTCGATGTTGATCACCCAGTTGCTGCCCATCCAGGTCTTCCTCAAAAACGAGAAGGACAAATTGACCACCTATGATATCAAACCTGACAAGACTGTGGACCACTTCAAGGCCAGGGTGCAGCAAAGAGAGGGGGTCCCAGTGAGCCAGCAGAGGCTCCTCCACCAGAGCAGAGAGATGACCACTGGAAGATTGACGGACTACAACGTCACAAATCACAGCACCATCCACCTGGTGTCTATGCTGGTCACCCAGCGGCCACCCATCCAGGTATTCCTCAGGAACGAGAAAGGCAAATCGACCACCTATGATATCATACCTGAGGAGACTGTGGACCACATTCAAGGCCAAGGTTGAACAAAGAGAGGAGGTCCCAGTGAGCCAGCAGAGGCTCCTCCACGAGAGCAGAGAGATGACCACTGGAAGACTGAAGGACTACAACATCACCAATCACAGCACCATCCACCTGATGTCTATGCTGGTCACCCAGCGGCCACCCATCCAGGTCTTCCTCAGGAACGAGAAGGGCAAATCGACCACCTATGATATCACACCTGAGGAGACTGTGGACCACTTCAAGGTCAGGGTGCAGCAAAGAGAGGGGGTCCCAGTGAGCCAGCAGAGGCTCCTCCACCAGAGCAGAGAGATGACCACTGGAAGACTGACAGACTACAACGTCACAAATCACAGCACCATCCACCTGATGTCTATGCTGGTCACCCAGCGGCCACCCATCCAGGTCTTCCTCAGACACGAGAAGGGGAAATTGACCACCTATGGCATCACATCTGAGGAGACTGTGGACCACTTCAAGGCCAGGGTGGAGAAAAGAGAGGAGGGTCCCAGTGAGCCAGCAGAGGCTCCTCCACGAGAGCAGAGAGATGACCACTGGAAGACTGACGGACTACAACATCACCAATCACAGCACCATCCACCTGATGTCTATGCTGGTCACCCAGCGGCCACCCATCCAGGTCTTCCTCAGGAACGAGAAGGGCAAATCGACCACCTATGATATCACACCTGAGGAGACTGTGGACCACTTCAAGGTCAGGGTGCAGCAAAGAGAGGGGGTCCCAGTGAGCCAGCAGAGGCTCCTCCACCAGAGCAGAGAGATGACCACTGGAAGACTGAAGGACTACAACATCACCAATCACAGCACCATCCACCTGATGTCTATGCTGGTCACCCAGCGGCCACCCATCCAGGTCTTCCTCAGGAACGAGAAGGGCAAATCGACCACCTATGATATCACACCTGAGGAGACTGTGGACCACTTCAAGGTCAGGGTGCAGCAAAGAGAGGAGGTCCCAGTGAGCCAGCAGAGGCTCCTCCACCAGAGCAGAGAGATGACCACTGGAAGACTGACAGACTACAACGTCACAAATCACAGCACCATCCACCTGATGTCTATGCTGGTCACCCAGCGGCCACCCATCCAGGTCTTCCTCAGACACGAGAAGGGGAAATTGACCACCTATGGCATCACATCTGAGGAGACTGTGGACCACTTCAAGGCCAGGGTGGAGAAAAGAGAGGGGGTCCCAGTGAGCCAGCAGAGGCTCCTCCACGAGAGCAGAGAGATGACCACTGGAAGACTGACGGACTACAACATCACCAATCACAGCACCATCCACCTGATGTCTATGCTGGTCACCCAGCGGCCACCCATCCAGGTCTTCCTCAGGAACGAGAAGGGCAAATCGACCACCTATGATATCACACCTGAGGAGACTGTGGACCACTTCAAGGTCAGGGTGCAGCAAAGAGAGGGGGTCCCAGTGAGCCAGCAGAGGCTCCTCCACCAGAGCAGAGAGATGACCACTGGAAGACTGACAGACTACAACGTCACCAATCACAGCACCATCCACCTGATGTCTATGCTGGTCACCCAGCGGCCACCCATCCAGGTCTTCCTCAGGAACGAGAAGGGCAAATCGACCACCTATGATATCACACCTGAGGAGACCGTGGACCACTTCAAGGCCAAGGTTGAACAAAGAGAGGAGGTCCCAGTGAGCCAGCAGAGGCTCCTCCACGAGAGCAGAGAGATGACCACTGGAAGACTGACGGACTACAACGTCACCAATCACAGCACCATCCACCTGATGTCTATGCTGATCACCCAGTCGCTGCCCATCCAGGTCTTCCTCAAAAACAAGAAGGGCAAATTGACCACCTATGGTATCAAACCTGACGAGACTGTGGACCACTTCAAGGTCAGGGTGCAGCAAAGAGAGGGGGTCCCAGTGAGCCAGCAGAGGCTCCTCCACGAGAGCAGAGAGATGACCACTGGAAGACTGATGGACTACAACGTCACCAGTCACAGCACCATCGACCTGATGTCTATGCTGATCACCCAGCGGCCACCCATCCAGGTCTTCCTCAGGAACGAGAAGGGCAAATCGACCACCTATGATATCACACCTGGGGAGACCGTGGACCACTTCAAGGCCAAGGTTGAACAAAGAGAGGAGGTCCCAGTGAGCCAGCAGAGGCTCCTCCACGAGAGCAGAGAGATGACCACTGGAAGACTGACGGACTACAACATCACGAATCATAGCACCATCCACCTGATGTCAATGTTGATCACCGAGTCGCTGCCCATCCAGGTCTTCCTCAAAAACGAGAAGGGCAAATCGACCACCTATGATATCACATCTGAGGAGACTCTGGACCACTTCAAGGCCAGGGTGCAGCAAAGAGAGGAGGTCCCAGTGAGCCAACAGAGGCTCCTCCACCAGAGCAGAGAGATGACCACTGGAAGACTGACAGACTACAACATCACAAATCACAGCACCATCCACCTGATGCTCTATATTCTTTTGAAATAGTATTATTTTGTTTTGACGGTATAAATGTTATTGATAAAGCGCAGCATGTTCCAAGGTCTTTGGACAAATACATTTTTTATATGTTTCATGTTTTTTATGTCACTCTTTCAAAATAAAGTCCCAGATGTGAATTTGAATGGTGTCTTGACATTTCCTGTATGTGCCCTCAGCTCAGAGGTGGAGCTGTACCCTGTACAGACTACCACCACATTATAAAAGGCAGTTTAGCATTGCAGGAGATAATTGGAAGAAATACTGTATGTGAGAATGAGTTCAGTAGTACAGTTAAAGCCGCTGTGAGGAAACAGTCTTCCTTCAGATTTGCTGTCTGTGCATTTAAATGTTGGCAAACTGCCCGAAACTGAAGACACTGACAGGAAAACCACATTAGTGTCGTCAGTATGTGACTCATCATTTGTTCAATGGCAGGATTGCAGTGAAACACACGGCCTATCTGAACAAACACAGGTTCACCAGCTTTTTCCCATCGTTCTCCAGGCCTCAAAACAAAAAATACTTATATCATTAACAGTGAATTAACTTATTGTGACTCCAAACTTGATTTAATGGTAGTAAAATGCTAAAGCCACTTAACATCCATCTCAACTTGGATGTGATCACTGTAGTCATGTGAGGAAACAAAATCTTACATGATTTATAAAAGATTTTGTGCAGAGCAGTTTCTGTGAAAACGCTCCTCTTGCAGTAGAAAAGTAAAATCAACAAATCAAACGTTGTGATGGATGAAACACGGTGCCAGAGCTTCAGATGTGGTCACAGTGCTGAGGCCTGATACCCGATACAGGATGAACAGTAACTCATATCAGCTCAGCTCTGTGTGTCAGGTCTGTACACGACAATACTCTAGATGAGAAGCTCCTATAATATTTGTTATTAGATGCACCAATCAGATATTTTTTCCCATGATGCAACATCCACCAGTTAAAGACAGGTTTTAACTGATACAGAGCAGCACTCCTGTACAAGTGTTCATTAAAATAACAATAATAATACATTTAAAATCTGTGAATGAACATGAACTGTAGTTTTGTGCTAATTTTAACTGTGTCGTTCTTGAAAAATTTATAAAATTATATAATTCTAATGCCTCAGCCTCACAATAAAAGACAGATCATCATGTTTTACTCGTCTCCTGTGAAACACACAGTTCCTCCTGTAGTGTAACTGTTGCTGTGTACCATGTTTGCAGACAGTGTGAGTGTTTAAGAAGCAACATGAGACCACGAGGTCAGCGAGGCTGGAAGATAAGAGCACAACACACATTTCATTCTTATAGTGACTGTAAGCGTTCAAGGTTGCATCGCGTGATAAAGAGCGGCTGTCCAGCTGTCTTCTTTGTTTCTACAGCTATGACAAAACTTGACATCTGCCTTTTTTTATTCCCTCCAGAGGTTTTGCTGTGGAGGTTCTGTCCAAATTGAGAGTGAACACAAAGGCTGATGGGCCTTGTGTTGTGACAGATGTACAATTTAAAGCTAAAATCTGCTGTACATCTACATATACTGATTATTAATGTGTTATTAACCCTGAAGTTTACGTGTCCACATGAAAAACCTGTTGATGCTCAGCAGATTCTGGGATACGGAGAACTACAAAGGTAAACTGAAGTCAAATCTACAATAACTTCCTTTAATAAGTTATCATGAGGGCATATAAAGCCCAAACAATATGTTTCTTTTAAAGAAATACAGCTGATTTTAGAATATAAAGATTAAAAATTAGCTGCACAATCAGGCCTACACATCCTGCCAGGACTGCAATAGGATACAAAACAAAAATACTTCTTCAAAATGTAAAAATTAAAGGATAACTTTTCACCCCACTACATTCAAACTTGTGTGGAAACTCCCTGTCATCGACCTGACGTCATCAATCCACCTGTAAACACGCAGTTACCTGTCAGTGAAAATCTTCTAACAACAGTCTCTCCTCTTGTTATTCGGAGTGTTTTCCTTTTTTTTTTTTTTTTGTTTGTTTATGATGACCAAAACTCAACAGAACGAGCTGCATCATGTCAGGAGAATGGAAACCGAAAGTTAAAGAAGGCAGAGGAAAGGAAAACGAATGTTACAGACAGGGGGCGGTGCGATCAGCTGACGGAGCTCATATAAACAGCTGAGCGGACACCTTCTGTCACAGCTGCTGTTTCTGCCGCAACATCACCTGCCCGCGCGACCCTCTCAGAACTCTCACAGAGGTCCCAGAAGTTTCCAGAGGTTTCCAGAGGTTCGAGTCTTTTCCTGAAGTTTCCCGTCTGGAGTTTTTTCTCAAGTGATCACACGGTAAGAAGATCTCTTTATTAAAAATATTTTTTCTATCCATCTTCTGCTACTGTATTAACTTCAGTGATAGAATGTAACTAAGTGCATTTACTCAAGTACTGTGACCAGGCCGACAGTTAATACAGCTGTGAGGTACTTTCCATTTTCTACCACTGAGACAAAGTAGCCTATTGTTCTTTTTTACTGCAGTACATTTATTTGATAACTGTAGATATTTTGATACATAACTGCCTCAACAAAATGCCTTCAGTAGATGAACTGGTGAATCTGCTTTAGTCACAAATGAATTATTTCTGTTTTTTAGCTCATTAACACAGTGTAGCTGTCAGTATTAGGACCTCTCAGAGATTGTTACACCTCAGATTTGAACTTATTCTGCTGCAGAATGAAAAAAACAACATCTTCCTCTCATTTTTTTTTATCACCCTTTGGCTTCGATCCTCTTCCTTTACTAGTTACTCAGCAGTTCACAACCAAAGTAGTGCATTTTTAAAGTAGGTTAAATAATTTGGTGGCATTCAGTGAAAAAAAGCTTTTACTTCTGTAACTTGTGTGCATCACTATGTAACAGGCCTTATACAGATATATATTATATTTATTATAAGATATATAAACTCCAGTCAGTCAGCAGACTTACAGATGCTGCTGCTGTGGTGGTGTTATTTTTAGACACTACCTCCCCAATCATGACCCGCCCTACTCTGCTTCTGATTGGCTACATCCGGCCCGTTAAGTAGTAATCATATGCAACTCTCACCAAAGATTGAACAGAGGTGAAGATGTCTCACTCTGTAGCTAAAATGGTTCGTTCAAGACAAAGTGTGTAAAGGGAGGCTGCAGCAATGAACCATAAGAGGAAAATAATGTGTTTTTGAAATCTGAAGTATGTAAACATGTTCTTAAAGGACCCCCGAATGAAAGCATGAACCTGAACGTTAGCATATTATGACCTCTTTAACACTTTTACTGAAGTACTTTTCACGTGGGGGACTTACGTCAGCATATTTGAACATCATTTCTTTCTGGACTTGTTTTTAATATGCATTCAATTGTCTTTCAGACAACTTTCATCATGGAGATAAACATCATTATGCTGAATGGGACGTCCCACCGCCTGACGGTGTATCCACAGGACACCGTGAGCTCCCTGAAGAGACTCATCCAGAGCAAACTGGGAGTCCCCGTCCAGGAGCAGAAGCTGGTGTTTGTGAACGGTGAGAAGAAAACTCTCAACGACGACTCCAAGCCTCTCAGCTGGTACGGTCTACAGTCCGGCTCCCAGGTGTCTCTGCTGATCACCCAGCCGCCACCCTTCCAGGTCTTCCTCAAAAACGAGAAGGGCAAATCGACCACCTACGATATCACACCTGAGGAGACCGTGGACCACTTCAAGGCCAGGGTGGAGCAAAGAGAGGGGGTCCCAGTGAGCCAGCAGAGGCTCCTCCACCAGAGCAGAGAGATGATGACTGGAAGACTGACAGACTACAACGTCACAAATCACAGCACCATCGACCTGATGCTCCGTCTGAGGGGAGGCTGAGGACTCTTAGTTAATTACTTATAGCCTATTTTATTGTATTTAATAGAAATGATAATATAAAATGTTGTGTTTATTTTTTTACTTAAAAAATCAGTATCGGCTTTATCGGCCAAGTATTGACAAATTAGACTCAGTGCAACTGTGAAGAGTGAAATCATTCCTGATATGCAATCGTGTCATAGCTTAAAATTTGATTTGTTTTGACCATACAAATGTCACAGACAGCACTGCATGTTAAAAAAATGTATTTTTGACAAGTAAATGTTTAATTTACGTTTAAAAGCCCAAACATTCCTCGATGTGAACAGAAACGACGACCTCCAATGCTGCGTTTTGTATTTACTTTTATTTTTGACTTGGAAAAATCATTCCCTGACCTGTAACTGTGTCATATCTTAAACATTTGTAATGGCTTAATAGGTTTTATTTTGTTTTGACCATACACAGGTTAAACACACACACAACATGACATTATTCACAAATCTATGGCTTAATTATTTTTGATTATGTGCTTAGAAATTCAAGAATTCCTTGATGTGTTTTCCTAAACGCAGCATGTTATAATGTCATTAGACCTGTAAATTTTCATCAATATCAATTGGAAACTGTTTTTGAAAATTAAAATAAAGTCCCGGATGTTAAATATATATGTGTCTTCAAACTTCCTGTGCTTGAATATTTCCTCAGGTCGGAGTTGGAGCTGCTTTCTGTTCAGACCAAAAACGTCACGAACAAAAAGGCACTTAAGCATTAGAAATTTAAACCTGACATTATTCTGATATATAACAGAGACTGTCACAATTCAGGGCTGGACTGGGACAAAAAATCCGCCCTGGCATTTTTGGCCCCTCATAATTAGTTAAGCACAACCGACGAGTAATTTATGTATGTGTTCCCCAAAGGAATGTGTTTTACTATTATCTCTCTATTCAGCTTTGCGTGGCTCAGCTCTCTTTTCGTCACAACCGTGCGGTAAAGCGCATGCAACACCGCACCCGCTGCGCCGACTCTCCGGTCAATCTCACGCCCCATCATCCCCTCACTCGTGAACAAAACCCCGAGGTACTTGAACTCCTTCACTTGGGGCAAGGACTCATTCCCCACCTGGATTAGGCAATCCACCGGTTTCCTACTGAGAACCATGGCCTCAGATTTAGAGGTGCTGATCCTCATCCCTGCCGCTTCACACTCAGCTGCGAACTGATCCAGTGAGTGTTGTAGATCTACAGCCGATGATGCCATCAAGACCACATCATCCGCAAAAAGCAGTGATGAGATCTTAATGTCACCGAACTGTAACCCCTCCATACCACGACTGCGCCTCGAAATCCTTGTATATCACAAACAGGATTGGGGACAAGGCACAGCCCTGGCGGAGGCCAACACCCACTTGGAACAAGTCCGACTTACTCCCGAGTATACGCACGCAGCTCTCGCTTTGAGAATATAGGGATTGGATGGCCCTGAGAAGAGACCCCCTCACCCCATACTCCCGCAGCACCTCCCACAGAACATCCCGGGGGACCCGGTCGTACGCCTTCTCCAGATCCACAAAACACATGTGGACTGGGAGATTGTACTCCCAGGCACCCTCCAAGACCCCTGCCAGAGTAAAGAGCTTGTCCGTTGTTCCACGACCAGGACGGAATCCGCATTGTTCCTCTTCAATCTGAGGTTCGACAATCGGCCGGATCCTCCTTTCCAGCACCTTGGAGTAGACTTTCCCAGGCAGGCTGAGTAGTGTGATACCTCTGTAATTGGCACACACCCTCTGGTCCCCCTTCTTAAAGAGAGGGACCACCACACCTGTTTGCCACTCCTCCGGCACCGACCCCGACCCCCACGCAATGTTAAAGAGGCGCGTCAACCAAGACAGCCCCTCAACACCCAGAGCCTTCAGCATTTCTGGTGGTATCTCATCGATCCCTGGAGCTTTGCCACTGTGGAGTTGTTTGACTACCACAGTGACTTCACTCAGGGAAATCGGCGATTATACCCCATCATCCTCCAGCTCTGTCTCCATTACAGACGGTGACTGAGTGGGATTCAGGAGGTCACCAAAGTACTCTTTCCACCGCCCTATAACCTCCTCAGTCGAAGTCAACAAGGTCCCATCCTTGCTGTACACAGTTTGGATGGTTCCCCGTTTCCCCCTCCTGAGGCGGCGGACAGTTTTCCAAAAGCGCTTTGGCGCCGCCCGAAAGTCCTTCTCCATGGCCTCGCCGAACTCCTCCCACACCCGCTGCTTTGCCTCTGCCACAGCTGCGGCTGCTGCCCTTCGGGCCTGTCGGTACCCCAAATCTGCCTCAGGAGTCCCCCGGGACAACATGTCCCTGAACGACTCCTTCAGTCGGACGGCCTCCCTGACCACCGGTGTCCACCACGGTGTCCGAGGGTTGCCGCCCCTTGAGGCGCCTCGGCATGCTTATAACCAAATAAATAATAACAGCATCATATATAAAAAAAAAAAAAAACTTTTTGTCTTTAGGCTTATTAGAAATTTACAGTTGATCATTACTTGAGAGGTCTATCAAATAACCATTGAATGTAGTTCAATTGATTCTTTTATCCTTTTTTTTTAAAATCATCTCTAACATGTATTTTCTGAATTTCCCTGATATAGTAGCTCAATCCTAATTCTTCAGGTTAAAAGATGCTCCCTCCTTTAAAAAGCTGTAACATGCATTTGTATCAGGCTAAAAACAGGGCTGCCTTATGAACTCATGCAAAGCAACTATGTCTTAAAAGCACTTGACAGTCTTACTCTTATTCAATGTGGGCATACCTTCTGCTAATAATACTTTTATACTTTTTTTACACTTACTTCAGTAATGCTTAAATTGCAAAGCTTTTACTTCTCATTTAGCAGTTTTAAAATCTGTTTTTTAAAGCATGTTTAACCACAGCATAGAGGGTTGCTACAAATTCAAACTACTATGCAGTTCAACACTGTGAAACTGGCGGGAGTTACAGGAGACAGCTCAGGGAAAGGGGTGGGGCCGCTTTCCTACTATATCCTGATTGGTTCAGTTCACTGTTGCTTGACCTGTTGCAGGAGACAGAGAGCGCCTGACAGCCTGTGTGTGCGTGTGTGTGTGCGTGTGTGTGTGTGTGTGTGTGTGTGTCTGCAAATACCAGTCCAGCGCAGTGACACAGCTCCATGTGCAGCAGGAGAGCCTCGTTGCCAATGGAATGCAGACAATGGCA
The DNA here is from genome assembly GCA_963678695.2 of Diplodus puntazzo. Lineage (NCBI taxonomy): Eukaryota > Metazoa > Chordata > Actinopteri > Spariformes > Sparidae > Diplodus > Diplodus puntazzo. Next base: position 31,722,173 of record OZ023159.1, on the reverse strand, counting down.
TTCCTCTTAAGTCTCCCCGCTGACGTAGCTCAGCCCTGCCTCATGCCAGAACCTCAACCTTGCCCCACCCTCGCATCCTGACTGCAACCACGAGTCCTCGACTGGGCTTTCACCCCGTAACGCTCACTAAGCTCCGCTCCCTGCAGAGACGCCATCACCCGCATACTCTCCTCCTTTCAATACTCTTATTCCTCTAAAACACTCCGTGTGCAGGTGCAGTCACTCTCCAGTTATCCCCGTGCCATCACTCAGTCAATCTCCCCAGCCCACAGGGTCATTCACTACATTATCATGACTTGAAACTTGATTTAGTGGTAGTAAAATGCTCAAGTCACTTTTAACCACACAGCATCTGGATGTCATCGTTGTATTCGTGTGATCAAACAAAGTTCTATACATGATTTATAAAAGATTTTGTACAGAGCAGTGGCTGTGAAAACGCTCTTCTTGCCAGTAGAAAAGTAAATTCAACAAGTCAAACGTTGTGATGGATGAAACACGGTGCCAGAGCTTCAGATGTGGTCACAGTGCTGAGGCCTGATACCTGATAGAGGATGAACAGTAGCTCATATCAGCTCAGCTCTGTGTGTCAGGTCCTTACACGACAATGCTCTAAATAAGAAGCTCCTATAATATGTGCTAATAGATGCACCAATCAGATATTTTATCCCATGATGCAACATCCACCTGCTGCAGTCAGACCCAGACACCTTTAACAGAGTAAACTAGGCAGGAGTCCCCTTGTGAGCAGAGGCTGCTGTTCGGAGGCTGAGCAGAGGACTCAGGTGTCTCTGCCAGCCGCACCCTTTCAGATTCTGACTCTCTCCCAACCTGAAATGGGCTGAGAGGGGGCGGTGCGTTCAGCCGACGAGCTCATATAAACAGCTGAGCGGACACCTTCTGTCACAGCTGCTGTTTCTGCCGCAACATCACCTGTCCGCGCGACCTTCTCAGACCTATCACACAAGTTTCCAGAAGTTTCCAGAAGTTTCCAGAGGTTCGAGTCTTGTCCTCGGGATCACACGGTAAGGAGATCTCTTTATTAAAAATAGGTTTTATACACACATCTTCAAAATGTTATAAATCCAGTGATGGAAACTACATAAACTTAAGTACTGTGATTAGACCGACAGGACTTGTTTAAAAATTAGAGTTCTTAACGGGTCGGGCCGGCCCGACAAACCCGACCGGACCGCAGGTTCGGGCCGGGTTAGGGCAGACAATTTATGTTGGTGTGTCGGGCTGCGTCGGGTTCGGGCTTAAAAACCGGCGGGCCGGGTCGGGTTGTAATTTTCTGGCCCGTTGAGAACTCTAGACTTTCCTCCAAACTTGCTCAAAATTTTACGGAGCCCCCCTGGTGACATTGAATAATAAAAAAAAATAATGCGTGGCCACGCGTTACTATCTCGTGGCCACGAGATAATAACTCGTGGCCACGAGATAGTAATGCGTGGCCACGCGTTGCTATCTCGTGGCCACGAGATAGTAATGCGTGGCCACGCGTTACTATCTCGTGGCCACGAGATAATAACGCGTGGCCACGCATTATTTTTTTTTTAATTCAATGTCACCAGGGGGGCTCCGTAAAATTCTCCTGTTTTTATTTATTTTTGCTACACAGTACAGTGCAGTGCAGGAGATGCGCGCTGCAACACCTGTTGCGTTTTTGTTTTTTTTGTTTTTTTCTTAACTTTGTGAGACATTGTACATATTTGTTACTTAGGCCTACTTTGCTAAAAATATATATAATATCTCTGATAATGGCATAGCTTTCTCCCTACCCAATTAGGCTAATAAATTAAAGCTAAAAAGAATAAATAAATTTAAAAAAAGACAAATGTTTGATCAAGGGCCCAGCCCTGCCCGCCCGAGGATAGTGGCGGGCAATGGGTGGGGTCGGGCTCCGGCGCGGGCAGGGAGTCTAAACTCTACTGTATACTGAGACAAAGTAGCCTATTGTACTTTTTTACTCCACCATATTGATCACTTTAGTAAGCTAGTAAAGAGAATCAGGACCTGAGGGAAGGAAGCTTTTTATTTCATTATGCACATTAAGAGAAAAGACTATTTAATATCTTCCTGCCTCAACAAAATGCCTTCAGTAGATGAACTGGTGAATCTACTTGGCTTCGATCCTCTTCATTTAGTCTACTAGATACTCAGCGGTTTAGACCCAAAGTATTGCATTTTTAAACTAGGCTCATAATTTGGTGGCATTCGGTGAAAAACAGCTCTTACTTCTGTGACTTATGTGCGTCCTATGTAGCAGGCGTTATATAAATATATTTATTATAAAATATATAATAAATATATTTATTATAAAATATATACACTCCACTCAGTCAGCAGATGTACAGATGCTGCTGCTGTGGTGTTATTTTTAGACACTACCTCCCCCATCATGATCCTACTCTGCCTCTGATTGGCTACATCCTGCCCGTTAAGTAATGCTCAGGTGCAACTCTCACCAAAGATTGAACAGAGGTGAGATGTCTCACTCTGTAGCTAACACTGAGCGTTCAAGACAACGTGTGTAAAGGGATGCTGCAGCAATGAAACATATGATAAGAATAATGTGTTATATGCAATTTAAAGTACGTAAAGCTTCCTACTTCCTGCTTTCTACTAGGACCCCCGAATAAAAGTATTAACCTGAACATTAGCGTAATGTGACCTTTTTAACACTTTTAACACTTTTTTGTGTGGGGGACTTTCAGTTATACATCAGCATATTTTAACATTGTATCTTTGCTTATAGAAAAGTCCAACTTTTGGGTACTTTTAACAACAGTTTCAATTATCTTCCAGGCTCATCATGGATATCACCATCACTATGCTGGGTGAAACCCACGACCTGACGGTGAACCCACAGGACACCGTGAGCTCCCTGAAGAGACTCATCCAGAACGAACTGCAAGTCCCTGTTCAAGAGCAGAGGCTGGTGTTTGTCGGCGATCAGAGGACTCCTCTCAACGACGACTCAAAGCCTCTCAGCGAGTACGGTCTACAGTCCGGCTCCCAGGTGTCTCTCCTGGTCACCCAGCCGCCACCTGTCCAGGTCGCCCAGCCGCCACCCGTCCAGGTCAACCAGCCGCCACCCTTCCAGGTCTTCCTCAAAAACGAGAAGGGCAAATCAACCACCTACGATATCACACCTGAGGAGACCGTGGACCACTTCAAGGCCAGGGTGGAGCAAAGAGAGGGGGTCCCAGTGAGCCAGCAGAGGCTCCTCCACCAGGGCAGACAGATGGACACTGGAAGACTGTCAGACTACAACGTCAAGAATCACAGCACCATCCACCTGGTGTTCCGCCTGAGGGGAGGTGACTTGGAAAAAACATTCCCAGACTTGTAACTGTCTCATATCTTAAACATTTGTAATGGTTTAATAGGTTTGGATTTGGCTATACACAGGTTAAACACACACATTCCAACATGACATTATTCACAAATCCATGGTTTCATTATTTTTGATTCTGTGCTTAGAAATTCAAGCATTCCTTGATGTGTGTCCTGATTCAGTCATTCCACAACACATGTTATAATCTCATTAGACCTGCAAATGTTCATCAATATCAATTGGAAACTGTTTTTAAAAAATTTAAATAAAGTCCCGGATGTTAAATTTTCATGCATCTTCAGACTTCCTGTGCTTGAATATTTCTTAAGATCAGAGTTGGAGCTACTTTCTGTTCAGACAACAAACATCACGAACAAAAAGGCACTTTGGGATTAGAAATTTACACCTGACATTATTCTGATATATAACAGAGACTGTCACAATTATATAACTCCAGGTTTACTATAACATCTTGGCAGTGCTCTGTAAAAAAAAAAACAATTCATAGTAAATCACATGTATTATGTTCTGTTGTTAGAAACACAGTCGAAGTATCAGCAGCAGGTTAGAATGGCTTTAAACTCTCTTTAAGTGGTTTGTTAGGAGATAATCCATAGAGAGCACCTGAATGTGAGAATTATTGTCCAGATAAGTAACATGATTCAGTTGTACAGTGAAGAAACCGTTTTCCTCCAGATGAAGGACGTCTCACTTCCTCACAGATGCGAGGTAGGCGTACCAAAACAAGGCGACCATGTTGGCAAACAGCACTCGGAACTGGAAGCAAAAACACAGACATGTTAGTGTGTGACTCATTATTTTCATCGATGACAGGATGCCGGTGAAATACATACTTGGACAGGCACGAAGTTGATGTTGATGAACTGGAAGGGAGTCCAGACTTTCCAGTTCATCTTTAAGGCAGTCCAGTAACTCGCTTTCATCTTCCTTTCGAAGTCTCTCCACCCTTTAGCCTGAGAACAGGTCAGAGTGACAACAAACAGCATTTGTTTTAGCAGTTTATCCCTAATTTCTACGGATACAAAAGCTTCGTAGGAGGTAAATAAAGTGGTGTAGCCATGACGTATTTTTGGAGGCTAACCTGGAAGTTAGCGTCGCCCTGGCGCCCTCGACAAAAAGCCAATGGGATTTTTAAATATCGCAGAAAATAATCGAACACAAAGTTTATGATACTTACAAGTTTGTTCAGAAAGATACATTTCACAGGTGAAGACCAATTTTGTGATATTTTAAGCACAAATTGCTCGAAGTAAAACGTGAATGGACTACATTACAGTCGCATGACTTAAACGTAACGACCACAAAGTGCCTTGCAACAAAATTACGATAAACTGATCAATGTACACGTTGCAAAGTCAGTTAAAATAGTTTGTAACTTAAGTCAGGCTGTTAAGACAGACTAGTGAGTATATGAGACTCTCTGTTCGCTGTGATGAAGTTTAATGTCCCTGACAACTTCTGTAGACACTTAAAAACACAGTTTTTAAAGACACGTAAGTTGATGTTATTGAATCGTGGAAAAATAAATGACATTTTTTATGTCGTAGAACAAAACATGTAACTATTTTATGCCTGTGGTAACCGCAGACCTTATTCCAGGCATTTTACCAAAGCTAATTTAAAAACTCAGCATGTTTGTACTTCCAGTTCCCCCGTCTCAAATTCAATACGTTTTTTTTTCCAAAACCTCAGAGATTTTCAGGTTTTGCTCTGCAACATAAAATCAGTAAATACCAAACGTGTGAATTTTAAAGTGTTTACGTGTCATAAAAAAGCAGACAAGTTGCTAGATGAGACTACAGAGGTTGTCAGGACATTAAGCGTCATCCAGATCTCAGTGCCCCCCTCCCCGCCCCCAGGAGAGGCTGTACATGATCTGCAGCGGCGTTTAGGTGGGTGGTGGGTGTCAAGTGGTTTCCACATGAATGCCTGGAACCAATTCCCCAGCAGCACAATGCTTTGTGACAAGATAATCAATGTTATTCACTTCACCTCAGTGGGTTTTAATGTTGTGGCTGATGGCTGCATGTGCCGGTGCGATATATCAAAATCGACAGGGTGCTTCTCCACTGAGATGATTAAGGAGGGACAGTTTCAGAGATGACCCACCTCCAGGATGTTCATAACAAAGTAGAAGATGAGCAGAAATCCGGGGGCGAAGAAAAGCCGATCCAGTAGCAGGCGTTTGACTATACAGTACGGGTCTGTGGCGGGCATCCACACCTCCATCAGCTGGTAGAAGTAATGGCTCACCGGTCCTGTAATGAGCAACCTGCAACAGACAACAAGGTTAACAGGGAACACTTTAATGTAGATGAGCTGTGAAAAGCAAATCAACCCTCTACGTTGAAGTCTCACCCATAAATAGCGTAGCGTGTAGCTCCAGCTGTGTCGATCGGACTGACCGGAGCTCCATTTTTGGCCTTTTTTTCTTGCCTCCAAAATCTGAGACAGAAGATTTCCTAAAGCTGAGAGGATGCCACTGAAACACACACACACACACACACACACACACACACACACACACACACACACACACACACACACACACACACACACAGTCAGCATGCAGCAACAGTAATGATGAGACACTCTGACCCAATCACATCAGTGTCACACAGCTGTTGGGGGAGGTTTTCCTGGCAGATGCTGATTGGCTGACAGCCTGACTGACAGTGCAAACAAAGACACACTCTGCAGCCAACAGTCAAACACAAGCTGCTAACAAATGGCGACACTTGCTGTAATGCAGCAGAGGAGTAACTTTACTTTTTTTAACAGTGCTTTAAGTGAACGACACTGTCTCACATGTGACTGTCAAACAGAACAAAGCTGCACCAAGAAGCTAATCAGTCGATTTATCACGCTAAAGCTAATTATAAACGTAACTTTTCACTGACCTCGTCACAGATTTGGTGATGATGGGGTATTTCTTCAGGAGGAACAGATACTGCTGCAGTAGACGGAGGTGAACGGACGCATCCCGGACAGGTAGACTCTCTACAGGCATCGTCAGCTGGTCAGCAGTTCAAACATCAGCGCTGACAGACAGGGCGCAGCTGGGCAGGAGCGCTTCCGGGCGACGTCACAACGTCGGCAAGCGTAGCCACGCCCCCCACGTTGCCGTCCAAAACAGCAAACAAAGATTTTTTTACATGTTTAATTGGACGTTTATCAACTTTCCTGCATGTCAATGAGCAGTTTACTGACTGTTGCCACTGACAACAGCTCAGGATGCGTTCATACATCAGCAGGCAGCATCCAATTTATTTTTTATATTAATTATTTAATAAATAAACAGCACGCAACTCTGCTTCAGATATAAACACATGTTAAAGGTTTATTTTACAGCCAGCACTCATGACTCACTGCCTTACTGTTGGTAAAGATTGGCTTGTGTTGACTTTATGATATGTTCCCTAATTAATTAATTTCAAACCCAAATGTCTTTTTCTCTTGTGAATTACAGCATGTTATTCATTGCTGTTTGAATACAAAAGAAAAAATAAACATGTATCCCAAAACAAACAAGTAACCGGTTTCCTTTTAAGACAAATCTACATTTTCACAATATATATACACATTGATTTGTGTAGTTTTGGGGAATTTGAATAATGATTCTGGACGACATTCTGCTTTTTCTCTCTCATGTGTTTTCCATCAACTGTTTCCAGGTTTTTCAGGACGCTTGAGAACCCTGATAACAAGAACAGCGAGCAAACACGACTAATTACTTTACTGTCGGTCAGGTTTGTTTAGTGTTGATTGCAGAGTCCCAGCTGACGTGTCTTCCTGTTTCACCTCAAGTCATTGAGTCCGATTCAGCCGGTGCATCAACATGTGTTAGATTTGTGTTATTTATCCCGTGTCCAAAGACTTGTCCTCCATTGGGCCCCTTATTGAGATGTTATTTGGCATTGTTCTACTGATAATCCACACTTGGTTATTTCTTTCTGTCCTTCAGGATGCGTCTAAAGGTGAGGTTGATGCGAGGCTGGGAAATCCTCTTGCGGACGGGCAGGCTGTGGTACCAGAAGGTGTTGGTCGGGGAGTTCATGAGGAGCAGGCTGCCGTGAGCGAGCTCCAGCTTCACGGGTTCGATCTGTCGACGGGCCTGATTTCCCCTCGCGTCTTTGTGTCGGAAGATGAAGTCTCGTGCCGCTCCGAGAGAGACAGAGGCGATGGGACAGAGCGGGTCCAGCTCCTTCTCGTCATCACGATGCTCCCCCATGTGGTCCTGCCCATCCTTGTACCTGGAGGAGGAGAGAGGAACACGCTTAGCGATGGAGACACGTCAACCTGAGAGCTTCACAACTTAAGTCTCACCTGTTGACGAGCACAAAGTTAAATATCTGTCCGGTTGTTTTTGTGACAGCATCCCGGATGTATTCCAAAGTCGGCGTCCACAGGCAAGCTAAATGTTTCACCCCAGAGTAAGTGTAGGTGACACCAGCGTCTCCATATGTGGCCAGCTTCCTCGGTATATCGTGCAACTTTCCAAACAAGTGGACCCTTACGTCTTCACCTGGAACAAAAAAAAAGCCACAATCGTTGAACTACGCTGCAACTTCTGCTCACAGCTTCACAGAAAAAGGCTTTGACGTTGTACCTGTTGAGTACACCACCTCCTGCTCCAGCTGTCTGAAAAGCTCGTCTGCTTCCTTTTTGGAGAACAGCAGCGCGTAATCACAGTCGAGTCCCTCGGCCTCTATTTTCTGCCAGGGGACAGGATGAGAGAACTCTGCTGAAGAGGCATGTTCACCTTCCTCCTCCTCCTCCTCCTCTTCCTCCTCCTGCTTCATCCACTCATCACTTTCCAGTTTGATCTTCTTCTGTGGACTCGGTGCTTCACTGGTGCCGGAGCGTTTCTGCCGCCTCGGAACCACAAACTTTTCCATCGCAGTGAATCGATGTCTGTGGCGCTTTAAGACCTGGATGATGCAAAGAAGAACAAAAAAGCTATTAACGTTTAGATTTGAATAAATGTGGAAAAAGTACGACAACGAGAGTCTGAATGGTTCATTGTATCGTATGCTAGTATTTCCATCTTTTGAGGTGAATTCTACTATATTTTGTTGAATAAAAAAGGGCACAGTGTAGTTTTGGGGAAGATTTTTCGATCAGAATAGAAAAATCTTCATTAATTGTTACAATTGAATAAGCAAACTGTTTTACTTCTGTCACAGCATTCTAGTGACTTTACTCCCAGCTGAGGACAGATTCCCTGCTGGAAAAACCAGCACAGACCAGCACCTGGTCTTGGTCTTGCTGGTGACCAACTATGTTTTGGTGCTGGTCTATGCTGTTTTTTCCCAGCAGGGTTGTTGATTGAATCATGGAAATATATCGAATAAATATTCCTAGTTTATATTGTAAATGTCACCTCTCTGAGTTTGTTTTCCGAAACTACGTAATGCACCTTTAAAGATTCTTTAAACCAAATGTCTTTAACTGAGAAAACTAATAGATTTTATATTAAAGATGATCAACATACTGTAATGTACGACATTTAAGAACACGGAAGAATCGATTTTGGACATTTTGGCTTGAAAAACAACTTCAATATTTAGCAGAATAGCAAAAGATCTTGACATTAAACGTTTAAAAACAAAAAAATACTCACAAAAAGTTAAAAATGATTGAGAAACGTCTATTTCTCTTACGCTATAAACGCGTTTCTTGCCTATAAACTGTAGCGAACGCTTTGAGCAGCAGTGTGTCTTGAACAACCCTAAGCTCATTATCATAACTCTGCTTTCGTCACTTGTTTTAGCGCCAAATACTTTAATCCAGGTGGTCGTCCGAGCAGCTCGCCGCTGTTTTGCTCCCACGTTAGTGAACAGGTTAATTTTCTGACTTTACGGCAGTTTTTCGCCAAAGTGTTACTCAACAAAATGATCGGACAGAAAACTATTAACTCGTTTTTCACGCCCGTGTCGAAGAAGAGAGTCTGCAAGGATCTAAATGAAGCCGAGGAGGATGCGAACGACCCGGTGAGTCCGTGAACATGAGCTAGCATGTTTAGTTTATAATGAGAAAACAACTTTGTTAACATTAAAACATCACTTACAGTGTATTTGCAGAAGTTTCTCAGTCAGTGTGTGTGTTGTTTCCCGCGACGCGTTCAGCGGAATCAAAGCTGCGTTCACAGGCGCCGCCGTGTTCGTGCTTGTTGTTAAAAAGTGCAGCTCGCTGTTAGCAGGACAATGTTTGTGTTGCGGTGTCGAAGGTTTTTAAAGCTTCGTTCACCTCCAGCTGCTCGCTTCTCACCAGCCGTGTGTGTCGGTCAATACATTAAAATTCTCCAGAGGAAGAAGGTGAAGTCGGCGGCGGAGCCGGAGCCGTCCAGCCCGCCTCCTGCGCCTCTGTCCCCGGATCAGCTGGACAGGATCGCCCGCAACAAGCGAGCGGCGCTGGAGAAGCTTGCTTCCGCTCAGACGCCTCCAGGGTTCGGGGAGAGCTGGAGGAACGGACTGTCGGCTGAGTTTGGAAAGCCTTACTTCAGACGAGTGAGAGGACCGACCATCATCACACTACACATGTTGTCTTTGCTGTTTGCAACAGTTTTAAAAGCTCCTTGTCTGTTTTTCCCCCACAGTTGACGAGCTTCGTGTCTGAGGAGAGGAAACGCCACACGGTGTTCCCACCTGCTGAACACGTCTTCACCTGGACACAGATGTGCGACATCCGGGATGTAAGTTCAGCTCACCTGAGAAATTATTATCTGATACCAAAGATTTGTGGGAAGACAAAACAAGAGATGACACCATGCAGAAATGTGAACAAACCACAACATGTTACCTCACAAAAAAACCTCAGCAAGAGGCGCTTTTTAAAAGATTTGCACTGATTTGGTTTCTGTTAAACTTTGTGTGAAACTGCAACAAAGGTGCTGCAGATCAACAGAATGTGTTGGGGAATAAAAGTATGTAGTGGTTTGACCTAATTGTCCATGAAATATCTAAAACTAAACTAAAAAATATCTAAAAAGGTGCATGTTAAAATGAGATCTGTAACTTTGGGGTATCTTTTCCCTATAAAAAACATACTAATCAACTTCGTATGAATACCAAGAAAATGAATAAACACTCTTAAATACATTCCCAACAACATTACTGAGCATAATAACCGTCATGTGTCAGTTTAGTGTTTTTGTCCGGCCAGCAGGCAGATCTTCTTCCTGATAAGTTAAATAAAGTTCTGTGTGTTGTCTTTCTTTAACACGTGTCATCTGAAGTATCTGGCAGTGATTTAGTTTAACTTCCGTCTCTGATTCCAGGTCAAAGTGGTGATTCTCGGCCAGGATCCGTATCACGGTCCGAACCAAGCCCACGGACTGTGCTTCAGTGTGAAGCGACCAGTGAATCCTCCACCCAGGTTAAAAACCTTCTCAGTGTCTTTCAGTACTTTTTTAAACTCTTCACTGTGAACTAGTCTGTTTCTAATACAGACCATCTTTACTTTTTTCAGTTTGGAGAACATGTACAAAGAACTGGTGACTGACATCGAAGGCTTTCAGCACCCCGGACACGGAGATCTGAGCGGATGGGCCAGACAAGGTATATTTAAATAAAATAATACATCGATTGAATGTTCATACAGCTGTTGATCATTGACTGGACCTGTGACCTCGCTCGTCAGGCGTGCTGTTGCTCAACGCCGTGCTGACCGTCCGAGCGCACCAGGCCAACTCCCACAAAGACAAAGGCTGGGAGACGTTCACGGACGCTGTGGTTCAGTGGCTCAGCAACAACCAGGAGGGCCTCGTCTTCATGCTGTGGGGGTCGTACGCTCAGAAGAAAGGAGCTGCGATTGACAGGGTGAGTCTACGCTGTTCGATCCAAACACTTACAATATCTTCATACCGCATTCATGCATCTTACGTTTGTGTTCTTTGGGTTTGCAGAGGCGTCACCACGTCCTGCAGGCTGTGCATCCGTCTCCGCTGTCGGCTCATCGAGGGTTCTTTGGTTGCAAGCATTTCTCCAAAGCCAACGAGCTGCTGAAGAAATCAGGGAAGTCTCCCGTAGACTGGAAAGCACTTTAAGTTGTTCAGCATGTCGGCTGGTTTAACTACACAACTAAAACCTGCCCATAAGCTTCACTCAGTTTCCTGTTCTGGCAAATAAGTTCCTTCTTGGCACGTTATATTTTGTAGACTGAACTTTTATAAAAGCCTTTATCTACAGCTGTTTGTAACATCTGCACCTCTTGTTATCCTCAACATTGTAAATACGTCCCGTTTGTTTTTTACTTTTCTATTGAAAGGATCTATTAAAAGTGGTTCCAGAAGTTGATCATGTGTATTATTGTCTCTGAATGTGCACAGTGCAGAGTTTCAGGAACACTTTGTCACTTCATCAGTATTGTTTCACTCAAATTTGACTGAACAGCGGCAGCTGAAGTTGCTGCTTGTGGAAACTTGATGCTTATTACAGACTATTAGCGCTGCTGTAAGTGATCTGTTTAATAGTTAATGAACAAAATATTCCAACAGTAATCAGTGTTATAGAGAGTTTGGTCTCTCCTCCCCATGCTCATGCAGTAGAAGAGAAGTTTTCTGGTATCCCTGTCAACTTTATCCAATCAAGGCAGAGAGGATGGAGAGGAAGAACATAAAAAGAGGGAAAGACAGCTGCCTCGAAACAAAGAGAAGTCGTGCAAGTGTGCTGACGTAGAGAGGAGGGACGGGGCGCTACCTGCGAAACAGACAGGAAGTAAGACTAAAATGATGACAAAGCAGAGCAGCTTTAAAGGATTTAACTGCTTTTCCTGAATCACTCGTATAGGATTAATACACGACAGGGACACAACCATGCTTTGCGCCAGTTTATATCAACTAACTGCAAATCCCCAAAAAACTTTCCTCTGAGGAAAAACTTATTATGTCTCTGAAGTGATGTTTGTTTGTACATTTTCTATCCATTATATCAACCCTGTCAACCTTTAGAGAAGGTGTCTGAACATTAACATTTTTAATAACTTAAGTGACATTTTATTAACTCAATCATACCAGCAGGAACAGCCTGTACAACCAAACAAACTCTCTGTATTTGACTGGAAAGGATTTAACCTTCAGGAAGTCTTCATAACTGTAAAGATTTCCATTATCGTCAAACGAGGCCGTCACAAATATTACGTCCCTCTCAATCCACCTCTCTTTATAAACACTTTTGTTTATAGTAATATGACCATTTTTCCAAAGCAATTCTTTGTGTGGAGAAAAGTTGTGAACATAACTGTGAGAATGACCACAATCACGGCTGGATGATACGGCAGACAATGATCCACAGGCAAGATTTGGGGTGGGTCACCAAGGAAGTTCTTTTTTTATTCATACCTTTCAGCAAGCAGCATACGCACATCAGTATCAGAAAAACAGACCCCAGGTTGCCAAAATGGCACCTATTTATAGGGTGTCAACCAATTACCCTGGAAGAATCCACCCACAGGGATCCACTGCCTAAAACTTGTCCAACCCACCATTGATTTTATCTCTCTATCTACACCCCATCATCTGTGACCTATATACACATCCTAATCTACATCCCCCAACAGAGAATACACACAAATACACTTCATATTATCTCTACTAAAATACGATGCACACATTTACCATCCCCACCCCATTTATACTTGGTTGCCCCCGGAACTTTATAAGCGGCCTCCATTGCCTGGGGAAGCCTTTTGCCTGCACACCCTGAAGACAAAAGACTGGTGAGTACACAACACTGTTGATTTATTAACTGCACACACTCATGGGGCAACACAATACCCATTCCTCGCTTAGCTTCTTGATTACACAATTAACATCTTTCATATGCATATTTAACCCCACGTCCCTCTGCTCCACCAGCAAACCCAGGACCCAGCAAAGGACCACAAACATGGTGACTCACATTCAATACATCTGATAAACATATCAATACAAATGTACAAAAAGCAGTGTGTTAAAATGTATTGTGCAAATTTCAAATAAAGTGCTGCTGCTTCTCTTAAAGTGTCTGTGCAATTATTAAAGCGCTTCTACAGTCACACTCCGTCTAAAGTGCATGGTGCCATGCGTGCCAAGCCAGTGACGAACATAATTTCCGAGAGCCTGATGATCAAACTTTGAGAGTTTCGGTGGTAATTTAGAAACCGTTAGAAACCTTAAGCCTCATACTTTTCTGAATATATTGTGTGGGATAAAATTCCATAGTGACTCTGGTAGTTCCAAACATTTGTTAAGCCATTTAACTGTAAAGGTGGAATTTAAGTGAAAAAAAAAATCCGAATTTCTAAACCTCCTTCTGCTCTCTTTCTTTCTTGAGATGCTGGAGTCTGTTTTTCCAAACAAAGTTAACAAATAAACTATTGATTTCTTCACAGAGTGCATCATTAAGAAAAAGTGACAGAGCAGAATAAACAAACCTTGATACACCTTCAGCTTTAGATAATAACACTCTTCCAAAAATGGAAAAATTTTTACTTTTGGAAGTTAAGTTGCTGTCTAAGCTTTATATATTTTATAATGTGATTTCCCAGACATTTAACAGTTTGTTTAACAGGATTATTAAACATAAGCTTTTCATCAGTCTCACAGGCGCTTATGGATATGGAAATTAATCGAAACACACGTCATTACGTCAGCGTAGATGAGAGCCAGGTAGAGCAAAGTCCTGACGTCATAAAGGTGGATCTACACTCGCAGCACCTGAAGAACAAGTCGCCTTGCTCATGTGACAACCACTCCCATCCAGGTCATCGTGGACACATTTCAACCAGTATGCATCACGATTTAGGCAACGCAGCGCTGCGCGATCTTGAACTCGCCTATTGAGAGAAACTTTACTTTGTTTACTTTTTTACTCTATCACTCTGCCCACGACCAATCAGAGAATCCACAGGTTCAGACCGCCGACAGACAGCAAACCTCCTCAGGCTTCGCATGTTGAATCGGAGAAGACAGCGCGGTTCCGAAAGCTTCCAACGCAGCTGAACACACCGAACAGATTTGTTCCCGAACCCGTCCGAGTCTCCCGAAACGCTTCAGACGTCCAACGGTTGGCCCGGTGTGTTCCCGTCTTTAAGCTGAAGTCGGTGTCGGCGGTGGAGCCGGAGCCGTCCAGCCCGCCTCCTGCACCTCTGTCCCCGGATCAGCTGGACAGCGACAAGCGAGCGGCGATGGAGAAGCTGGTTTCCGCTCAGACGCCTCCAGGATTCGGGGAGAGCTGGAGACGGGAACTGTCGGCGGAGTTTGGAAAGCCTTACTTCAGAAAAGTGAGAGGACCGACCATCATCATCATCATCATCATCACCACACTACACACAGTACCGGTTCACCCAATACGCACACTACGCACGTTGCATCGGACCAAACTAATAGAGGTCCCGCGAAAAAAACAAACAAACATGACGACGTGAATAAAATACATAAATAAAGTTAAAGAATAAAAAAAAGGGGAAAAAACACAAGTTTAACTTTTGTTTCATTAAAACCGAAAGTAAACACGGTCGCGACGTGACTGCAGGTTTATTTTTTAGAACGGCAACTGAATGAATCAGAGCGAAGAGGCAACGTGGCGGTGAGAAGCTGCATCAGTCCAAGTTGTTGTTCGTTGCAGCAAGAAATACAGAGGATGATCAGGCAAAGAGGAGGAAAGGTAGAATGAAGAATTGTAATAAGCTGAGAGAATGAGAAAAATAGTGAACGAGCCTACAGATGCAACAGATAACCTGTAACCTACTGTAAACACATTTGGATGTTTGGATGGATCAGTAATAATGCGACTAAACACGGCATTAAAATATTAGGTCAAATTATAGTAATCATGACTCGGTAGTGTACTTAGACTTTTCATTTTAAAAATTAAACAGGATGAGACAGGAGAGAGATGAAGAGGTTGAAGGGACAGAGAGAAAAAGGAGGAGAGGAGAGAGAAGGAACCAGTGAGATGCATGTGGAGTCAGTCAGGTCCATTATCAGCCCATGACCCGGCTACAGAGTCAGTACTCTGATGAAGAAAAAGGTAAGACTTCTTGTAAGCTCTGGTATTACTGTACTTACTGTTACCTACATGCATTCTTTATTTATCAACAGTTTTGAGTCAACTGATGTGATATGAGTTAAATGTGTATTCAATGCAGAACAGAAGAAGACAGAGCAGGATCTCTCTCTGACTCTCAGTTCAGTTCAGAAAATGTTATTTATCTCATACGGGCAATTCAGTTTACAGCTCCCAATTCAATTAAGTTAGAAAAGAAAAAAGACACAACACATACAGAAGTCATACATACTTATACATACAACTCTGACACTCAACTCTCAGTTTTCAGTAAATCAGTTCAACTCATGGTTCCCAACAGCGATGTCATGTGCCTGTGGAAATATGCAAGTAAATGAATAAATAACGACAAGCACAACCCTACTCATTAAAATTGGCATTCATCAACCTAATAACTGAAGGGGTAAAAGAATTTGAGTAGCAATTTGTCTTCCTCGGGGGCAGAGTAGTGTCGCCCTGAGAGCATCAGAGTAAAGTCACTGGACATGACATGGTCTCCCTGCTTTTTGTGAGGTAGCAACACCACACACACACACACACACACACACACACACACATAGAAATAATTACCTACAGAAAGTAAAACAAGTGCAGCCAATCTGATGGAGCTGAATTAATAGTAGCTGTATCTATATTTTACAGGTGCTATGCTTAAGTTTCTCAACACAAGCAGCACAGACTCCAGCCAGTCGGCTAACGTTTAGGACTGTACGATTGTTTGTTTACACATTTAGTTTGATTTGTTCTGATTTGGTCTGAATTTATTCTGAGTTCAGGTAGGAGGTCTGAACCGGCTCTGACTGCACATGTTGTCTCTGCTGTTTGCAACAGTTTTAAAAGCTCTGTGTCTTTTTTTTTTTTTTTTGCCACAGTTGATGGACTTCGTGTCTGAGGAGAGGGAACGCCACACGGTGTACCCACCTGCCGAACACGTCTTCACCTGGACACAGATGTGCGACATCCGGGATGTAAGTTCAGCTCACCTGAGACATTGTTATCTGAACGACAAAGTAGATTTGTGGGAAGAAAACAGATGACACACTGTGAACAAACCACAAAATGTTCATTCACAAAAAAAACCTCAGCAAGAGGCGCTTTTTAAACTTTGTGTGAAGCTGTTCGAGAGTCAAATTGCAACAAAAGTGCTGCACAATTAACTCAATGTGTAGGGAAAGTATTTAGTGGTTTGACCTCATTATCCATTGAAATATCTAAAACTGAATAAAGGTGCATGTTAAAATGAAATCTGTAACGTAGGGCTACACTTTTCTTATAAAAATAAAATGACAAATCAATTGAATATCAAGAAAATAAATAAACAAGCCAAGTACATTCCTAACAACATTAATGAGCATAATAACCGTCATGACTCATGTGTCAGTTTAGTTTTTTAGTCCGGCCCAGCAGGCCGATGGAAACTGTTAAACATGTTCAGATAATCATCCTCTCCCTGATCAGAGTTACATAAAGCTCTGTGTGTCTTTCTGTCAAAAGGTCAAAGTGGTGATTCTCGGCCAGGATCCCTATCACAATCCGAACCAAGCCCACGGACTGAGCTTCAGTGTGAAACGACCGGAGAATCCTCCACGCAGGTTAAAAAACCCTCTCAGTGTGTTTAACTACTTTTTAAACTCTTCACTGTGAACTAGTGTGTTTCTAATACAGAACATCTTTTACTTTTTTCAGTTTGGAGAACATCTACAAAGCACTGAAGTTGGACATCGAAGGCTTTCAGCACCCCGGACACGGAGATCTGAGCGGATGGGCCAGACAAGGTATATTTAAATAAAATAATAAATCAATTGAATGTTCATACAGCTGTTGATCATTGACTGGACCTGTGACCTCGCTCGTCAGGCGTGCTGTTGCTCAACGCCGTGCTGACCGCCCGAGCGCCCCTTTCCAACTCCCACAAAGCCAAAGGCTGGGAGACGTTCACGGACGCTGTGGTTCAGTGGCTCAGCAACAACCAGGAGGGCCTCGTCTTCATGCTGTGGGGGTCGTACGCTAAGAAGAAAGGAGCTGCGATCGACAGGGTGAGTCTACGCTGCTCGATCCAAACACAATATCTTCAAACCACATTCATGCATCTCAGTGTTTGTGTTCTTTGGGTTTGCAGAGGCGCCACCACGTCCTGGAGGCTGTGCATCCGTCTCCACGGTCGGCTTATCGAGGGTTCTTTGGTTGCAAACATTTCTCCAAAGCCAACGAGCTACTACAGGAATCAGGAAAGACTCCTGTAGACTGGAAAGCACTTTAAGTTGTTCAGCATGTCGGCTGGTTTAACTATCCTCCGCTCGACCAACTCTCACCTTCTCTGGCATTCTGTTCTGCCGCCCCTCGTCTATGGAACAGCCTCCCAGACCACCTGAGGGCACCACAGACTGTTGAATGTTTTAAAAAAGGACTTAAAACTTTCCTTTTTAGGAGAGCCTATGACCTCTAAGTTGCTTTTGACTTTTAGGTTACATTACTAATGTTTTCTCTTTTATTGTTGCTTTTCCTTTAGCACGTTGATATTTGTTTAAATGTAAAGTGCTTTACAAATTAAATATACTATTATTATTATTATTGTTGTTGTGTTATACACTGAGGCCTTTATCTACAACTGTTCTAACATCTGCACCTCTTGTTACTGTCAACATGGTAAATATGTCCCATTTGTTACTTACTATTTTATTAAAACTTTGGATCTATTAAAAGTGATTCCAGAAGTTGATATTGTGTATTATTGTCTCTAAATGTGCACAGCGCAGAGTTTCGAAGTTACTGCTTGTGGAAATGTGTTTATTACAGACTATTAACGCTGCTGTAAGTGATCTGTTTAATAGTTAAACAACACAATATTCCAACAGTGATCAGTGTTATAGAGGGTTTGGTCAGTAATCCACGTCTCTCTCCCTGCACTCATGCATGCATGTCCCTGCCCACTTTATCCAATCAAGGCAGAGAGGATGGAGAGGAAGAAGAAAAAAGAGGCAAAGACAGCTGCCTCCAAACAAATGCTGTGTCTCAATTCAGGCTCCGCATCCTTCGGAGGCCAATTATGCCACAGCGTCGCACAAAGGCTGTCCTAATCCGACGGCTCCTCCAGATGCAGCCTACAAATGTTCCTTCTTTTCCCTGTTTTTGGAGGATGCACCGCTACTTTTCCTCATGGCCTCACATATCCCAAGATTCTTTGTGCGCCCAAAAAAGAAAGACTGAGAAAATGGCAACATCGCGTAGCGTAGATCGACACTTACGCGGCAGAAATCTTGACGTAAGGGTAAGACATCTGGTGACCCAACCAGGAAATGCTCCAAATGCGAGACCATCCCATTTAACAACGGCTGAGGTGGTTAACAAGGTCTCTCTGAAGGACTCGCCTTCCAAGTCCGGGTCCTTCAGAGGATGCAGTCCCTGAATTGGGACACAGCAGAAGAGGAGTCGTGCAAGTGTGCTGACCTGCGAAACAGACAGGAAGTAAACTGAAATGATGACAAAACAGAGCAGCTTTAAAGGATTTAACTGCTTTACCTGAATCACTTCTTATCAGACTGATAAACGGTGTCTGCTGCAGTGAAGTGATTCATATAATCTTGGTAATAATATGTAATGGGGGGAAAGTTACCGGCATGATCTTTAACTTGTTTAGCTTCCAGCCTCAAAGTCTCTGTAAGCTTGAACTCAGGATGGTTTCCCCCCTTTAAAGTCCATATTGTATTGAGTCTAATGAAACATATTCTGCTCATCCGGACTGAGAATCTTCAGTTTGACAGGCTTCAGTGAGGATCACCTGCTACAGAACATTTACAGAGCTGGTAGAGATCCACAGTTTTGGTCGGGGAAACTATTCAAGGCTCTGAAAACTGAAACTCTTAACTTGCACATTTGTTTTATTTTTTTTAAAACCTGAAAACAATCACCTTAACAGAGTGCACACAAACACACACAGTCTCACATGAATATACTGTACATTAGTGCAAAAATCGCATTAACATTAACGAGGAGTTCTGCACCAGGCCAAATTTCTTCAAGGTGACGCGGTTGTTTTGGTAGGAGCAAAAGTGGCAGTTATCCGTTTTCAAAGAATCAAAAAATATTCAGGATAACGTGCCCGGAAAAAACCTGCAGTCGTACTGTAGCTTTAATAACTGAGAGAGGATCATTATTAATCTGTTCCACACCGAGCCGAACGGCTCTGATGCATCTTAGCGTATGTTCACATTAATCGGAGCACTCGTGGCTTCACGTGTTAAAAAGACAACATGGCACTTGGACCTCCAACTGTGCAGCTCTGGAAATCATCACGACAGTGTAAGGATTATTGGAAACATAGAAAAATATCAAATTCAACTGCTTATGAACGTCGATTATACATGATTTCCAGTGCGGTCTACGGACACTTCTGGGAATGATCGGACAAATTAGATTAGGTGATAGAGAACCAGAGTCGAGGACAAATTCTACCTAGTTGACTGTTTGTCTGTTTGTTTGTTTTTAATACCATGTAACAACGTCTAAGTAACATGTCCAAGAATTCCTAATCAGCTACTTCTGTCTGTGTCTGAACAGACAGGGGACAAAATAACAGGAACACCTTCATGTATACTGCATTACAAATGTAACACCAGAAACTACAGCATCATTAAAAATGCCAAAGAATTGAGTCGACACCTCTGACAGCCTCCACAAAAACATTATATGAACAAGGTATACTGCAAAGCTACTACCTCAGAGTGCACTTTATTGTCAGGTGTTCCTGTTTTTTGTCCGATCGAAGCCAAAATGTTTCGTAACAGAAATTGAAGAGAAGTTGTTAAGATGACCAAAGATTTTCGTCTACACGTCCTTTAGGTCCATAATCTTTGGGAATGCCAGCATCCTGCTCTGGATCAAAGAACGAGTTCACTCATGGATTTAATATGAGACCGTGATGACCTTCATTATGCTCCAGGATGCATCATCATCTCTACAATAACTCTGCTCTCGCCGTCACGATGTTGACAGTCTGACCGGAAAGGCTGAAGTCAGTCAGGCTGTGATGCCGGAAGCTTCTGGTCACTCCTCCGAGCGCAGAGCGAGGTTCAGTCTTCGGACTCTCTCGTAGAAGAGCATGTACGCGTTGGAAGACAGCACCTCGTGCAGGTTGGCTTTTCGTACCGAGTCGTCCGACACCCACAGCCACTGCGAGCTGAAGGTTGAAGGAGGCGAGGAAGGGCTGCGGCGGTACGTGACGAAATGTCCTGAGTGCATGTCACCGTGGTGGACCAGCACAGCCGTGAGCTGGAAAAGATACTCTGCAGAGCTGGAAGGACAGACATGAGGATGGTCAGAGGACGCGTGCAGACGGCTGCCAGGTAAAGAGAAAACAACACATGCTAACACGAGCCTGCAGAAAAGCTCCAGTACTGCTGTCGTTTCTCCAAGTCTGAAGTCCACTGGGGGCACGAACACGATTTATCCAAAAGATATTCTCTCATTTGCTGGTTTGATGGAGCGCGCTTGATGAGTCCTTGTCAACATGTAAATAGATATTTTGCATAATTATGTATTTTGGCCTGTTTGTTCACGAACAAACAGTATTTGTAGTTGACTAAACGAGATTTATGGTGCAGGTTTTTCGAAACTGTGGGAAAAGATGACGTCAAGATTATGTTTCTGTGTCTGTTTCGTGTCGGGTTGGTAAGTTGGTCAGCAGGATTACACAACAACTACTCAACAGATTTCCATGAAATCTGGATGAGGATGGGTCTCAGCCCAGAACAGACCCCCATTAACCTCTGGTGAACCCAGATAAAGGGATGGATCCAGGTTGACAAAAGAAATCATGCAAATTTAGATGGTTGATCTTTGCCTGAGTACAATTTGCTGCAGATCCCGATAAAGATACAGATCTACCGGAGATAAACAGGTTTTATTTGATATTTGATCAGGCTTGATTGAATTAAAGGGGACCTCGGGGGAGATCGTTGTAACGAGCGTGTGCCTGAAACAATAACAAACGTTGACTTGACTACCGGTTCCTTTATGGTTGGTTAGCACTGCGAGGTCCTATTAGAAGTTAACAACTAAACTTAATGGTTTTCTTTTGATGTGGATCATTATATTTGGACAGAATAAGCTCCTCACATGCTTAGAAAGTTTTTATGTTGCTGAAGATTTTATCGCCACCTACTGGTCAAACACTTTTTGCACTCGTGTCTACAGATATATTTTGCAAAATGCAGATCGTGTGGAAAGAAATGCTTTGCATTTTTTTTTTTAAAGAACGGGAAAAATACGTATGTGTGTGGACCCAGAATCTCTCAAAGGGTGTTTAAATATGTTAATATCTGATAACTATTAGGGCCACAGAATATGATTCACGTCGTTTTCAGGCTAACCAAAGCAGTCAGTTGCCTCTCTGTTTCCTGTTCATGTCTTATTTTTCTTGATTCCTTTACTGAGGTTTGTCTTTAATTTTCCGGCTGACTGATAAACCTTACCGCTGGGACAAACACAGAGTTCTCTTGCAAATTATTGGGTTTAAGTCAGAAGTAGTCACTTGAATACTGGGACCAAAAGTGGCTGCTTTTTCATTCACACATGCTGCATCCTCTCTTTCAACACTCGAGTTGTTGGCCAGTTGAGCCTTTTGAGAGTTTAAAGCGGATTAGCACTTGAATGTAACGTGTTATGTCTTTGTTTAAAAGGATCAGACTGTGACATTTATTGACGTGTGACAAGGACAAAAGATTTTGTTTTAAAACCTCTCAGAGCCACATAAATAATCTGACCATAAGTCTCTCCCTTCATTCTCAATGTTTATTCATGCAAACTGCCTGGTGGAGAAAATGAATCCATACTGTGAAGTGGGTTGATGTTATTTTACCTGTAGTCGTACGTGAGGCCGAGCTGTGAGCTAACACTGGGAGAGTGAAGGAATACAGACGAACAGGTCCCGTTGGAGAAAGGTTTGTTGTTGTTGTTGCTGCGATGTTCTGCATCTGGAAACAAAATACAACAAATGTATGACGACAAAAAAAACAATCTGAATGTGAGGCAGCATTAAATCACCGAGATGAGAAATCCAACGTACCGGTGCCGTTAGCAGTTGGTTTTGCTGTGGAATCGTCTGAGTTTTCCGGCCTTATTGGACTTGGAGCACATTTGACCCGCTGACTTCTCTGTGCGGATGAATTGTGTTTGTAGCGGTCCATTGACAGATACTCTGTGAACTGCACGTGCTCCTGACGCTTGATGGGGGTTCCTTCACTGGACCACGTCAGTCTTTGTAAGTGGATGCAGAGGCACTGCGGGAGCTTGCAGAAGGAGGGAAACATTAGCCGCCTTTAAGCTATGTAAACAATTTTTCTACCTTGCGATTAACATTTCAGGCGAGCGGCATTTTTGTGATGGTGACATGATTATTACAAAATTACCTTTCCCAGTTTTAGCTGTTTAACAAATGTCGTCCTCTGGCTTTGCATAAGTTGCCCATTTACTGTGGTCCCTTGTTGAAGCTGAGGAGAAATTATCCAAAACAAAATCAGCATTTAAATTCTACTGCAGGCTTTTCTGGTGTCAAATATTATCAGATTATGCAAGAGGAAGTATGTTGTTGGTTGTTTCATCACGTGCGTTTCCTGCCAATGGTTTGTTTTCAGTGAGTTACACATTAACTAATGATTACCAAAATGGTGGCAAGACTCTGATACTGCGCTGAACGTACCTTGGTGCAGTTTTCACACTCGACTTCTTTGATGGTTTCTGAGGAGATAAAATGCTGAAGACACTGATCTAGAGACATGGGTCGACCCTGAGGACAAACACAGATCAAGTTTAGACAAACAGACGAAACGATAAAAGGCACATTAAAAGGGCAACTCCACCAATTTTACACATTAAAAAGTGTTTACAGGTTCCACTGCATATGTGAAAATGTATAATAAAGCCTTTTGTGGCTCCAGAGGAAGCTTTGTGTCATCTCCAGGGATGTCACCCGCTGGCTAAGGTGCATTGAGGGCAATGTAGGCAAGACATTTGCCGTAAGACTCCCCAAGATCTGCGAACACACTTTTGCTAAAATGGTGGAGTTACCCTTTGAGTAGTGAGATTATAATAATTTTTAATATTCATGCATCGTTCTTGGCATCTTTACTTACCCACTGAGGTAAAGGGATGGACAAGGAAAGGCTCTCAAATGAGTCATACCGCACTGGACTCTAAACAACAGTGAAGCAGAGTTATAAATCACCTCAAAAACATCAACAACAGTCTAAAGAAGACAAGATAACTTCCATGATGAACATAAAAAAAAACCTCACCTGTTGTTCGCATCGCTTGCATGACATGTTGCTCGTTAAACGGCCGTGAAAAGGATGCTGAAACTTCCAAGGACTTGGTATTGGATGTAGAGGAGCTAAAAAAACAAAAATGAATACAGATAAAATATGCTTTCTTCATGTCTTGAGATTCTAGGCTCCATAATTTCTTTGTCTCATTACCTCGACTTCTGCAGGTCATGGTTTTCTCAACTTGATCAGGGAGACTCTGATGGGACAAACACACGCAGAGTAGCTGTGAGTGCAAATGTGACATGTTTGATGCTTGGAAATGAGAGGCTGGCAGAGCTTGAGTTAAAACTTCCCTTCAGAGCATACTGGGGTCATCATTGCAAGAGATATGTGTGTGCAGTAGGGAGATGATAACTTGCCTCTAGTGACTGCATGTCAAATAAGTGAGTGACTTTAGGTTGATGGTCCCGCTCCTCTTCCAGAGAAGAAGTTAGGACGTGAAAAAGTTCATGTGCGTCCTGCGAGGGGACAAACCAACACAAACAGTTTTTGTTTGAGTGATAATAAATTCATAAAATTCTGCATCTTTCAATGTATTAAAAAATAAACACACAAATACGAAATCATAACCGACTAACCTGCTCTTCAAAAGAACTGATGTGCCACCTGTACAGTCTGAGAACATCCAGGAGGCATCCGGCATCCAGGACATCTTCCTCCCCGGGCTCATCACTGGACAGAGCTGTCAGCGAGGAAACAGAGACGTCATCCATGTCAGAAACATGAAGCATGAAATAAAACTGCATGTCTACTACACGTCAATATCACAGCCTGGTGTTATATACCTTTGAGAAGCTGGAGCAGTGTCGTAGACAGCTGGTTGTCTTTGCACGACTGGACCGCGGGCGAACCTGAAAACTTCTCCAGCCATCTGATGAAGGACGGACACGATGCCAAACCCTGAAGCAACGAGTTCAGGAAGCAGGTGTTGCCTATATTTAACAAACCAGGAACCATACCTGAGAGGAAACACAAGTCATTATAAGTTCTGCCCTACATTAAACTGTGTCCCACCCTGTCATACTGATCCTTACCTCTCTTTCTCTTCTTCCTCTCTGTAATTGGGCCCCACAGAACGTAAACTCCGGCTGCAATCGCAGCAGCTATCCCACCGATGACACCCCAGTTCTTTATCATCTTGTTTCTAAAAAGACAATGATGCACAACAGATGAATTTGCTTGAAGGGGAGTAATCATTTCTGTTGATGATATTAAAACAATGATAGAGATATGTGTCGTTTTTGTCACACCTGAATATGGACATTATAACAGAAAACAGCACAATTAACCTGACTGACTCCTCAAACTATCAGCAGCTGCGACCTTGATCATGCTCAGAAATTATCTTTGTGAAAGTGTTTGTAAAGTTTTAGCACCTTCATCCTGGTGTTAGCTACAGTGATACCTTAAACTTTATTATTTGAGAACTATGAAAGATTATAAGAAAAGGATTATGTGAGATTTGTATGTTTTTTTAAACTTCCCACACTGGTATCGTGACCAGGACAGTAAAGGTGACACATATAAATACATGAAAATGATCTTTTTGTGTGTTGAACATGGCTGCGCTTAATGTCTTTATTGTTTCATAGTTACTGAGTTGGTATTTTTCTTCATGTTGGTATCCTTCCTTAACTTCCAAACAGAAAAAGAGAAGTAAATAAGATACAAATCTGCAGCACAATCACTGGTACTCCACAGAAAAGTAATTTAAATGCCATAAAACAAATCTAAATAAAGACTTTCAGACTCAACATGCAGGTTTTGAGCTGTAAGCTGGTTGTAAATAGATTTCAGGCTTTTTGGGGAGCAATTATCATCACGTATTCCTCTTCTACATGATTCAGTATTTGTCCTCTCGCCTTTAGACACAGACAAAACAACACGTCATGTAAAACAAGCTAAATACATTAGTAGATGAATCCATTAACCTCTCACCCCTTCATCTCAGGTGACAGACAAACCTGCTGCGACCTCAGGAAACAGCTCCTCAGACTTAACCTCGTCTGCTATTTAGTTAGCCATCTTTAAATGTTAGTTAATGTGTTATCTAGCAGTCTGTGCGCGACATTACCAGTGAGTGACGATGCTCACCACCCCCCAAAATCACCAGCTCACATTACCGTTAGCATACAGTGGCAGGGCTAAGTTAGCTTTAGCTTTCGGCTAACTTACCGACCACACCGAAGTTTAGGTTGCCCTCGGCGGACTATATCGCACCCATAGATAAATATCCAAACTGTTATTTTCTGAATCAAAGTATAAACTTGTCATGTCTTCGTATCTCAGCTGGAAGGTTCTGTAACGCTATGTCTGTCTGTCTGTCCTCTTGTCTGCGCATGTTATACTTCGAGGTCCGACGTACGGCGACGCCGTGACCCACATTACTTCTGTCCCGCTGCGCTAAAATTAGCTTAACTTGTTGTTTGCCTTGTGGAAGGTTTTACCTGATTATGGGTCCAGTGCCAAGAAACTCTCCAATGAGCTTATCAGAGCTTTCTGGTCTGCACCACAACATCCTGCTTTCATTGCGGAACTCCCGCCTTTGATGCCGTGTTCCCGCACGGACCCATCACGGAGCGTACCGGTGTGTTCACAGTTTACAGTCCGACCACCAAAATGTTTGCTACGCACATCTCCACATTTCTGATGTCACGTGTCGTTTTACTGCCTTTTGTTTTGTGCTGTTTGAATAATTGTCATTGATTATTCTTCATTTCCTTTTTTTATTTTTCTTTATTGACAATTTTTAACATTTAACACAGACAAAAGAAGAACAAAGCCAGATATCTCAAACAAAAGCATAAAATAAGGAGCACAAATAAATAGTTTTTGAAGCTTTCTTGTTTTTTGACTCAGTATTGTGTTATTTTACGGTGTAGTTTCCTTTTCAAATGAAAGGTTTAGAA
This sequence comes from Diplodus puntazzo, assembly GCA_963678695.2. Taxonomy (NCBI): domain Eukaryota; kingdom Metazoa; phylum Chordata; class Actinopteri; order Spariformes; family Sparidae; genus Diplodus; species Diplodus puntazzo. The sequence goes on along the minus strand of OZ023159.1, from coordinate 31,695,535 downwards.
TGTTAAATGTGGCTTTACTGACATGGTACTTTCGCAAATGATCACCAAATTAATCATATATGACCTGATTCTTAAAACTATTGTTATTATGGACACCAAACAGTAAATTTTCCAAGTAAAGAGGCAAATCATAGTCAGTGTTATCAACAATATACCAGGATACATCTTTCCAGAATTTTGAATTTTGTTTCTGAATACATTCACACGGTGAACAGAAGAAATATCGAGGATAATATCGAGGCTATGTATGATTTTGAAAGAAACTTCTCTTTGGGAATGAGATGTTTACCAAGTATTTCTTTTAAATATTTTTCCCCCTTTTCAGGTATTTCCTGATTTTTTTTTTTTTCCTGAGAAAATGATTTAATTTTGGTCATACTTTCTAAAAAAAAAAAAAAAAAACAGTGGCCCAATACAACATGAGAACATGGTTTTTGTTTTGTTTTGCTCCTTAGAGCAATGCAACTTTTTAAAATATGTACAATTCTGTGTATCTTAAAAAGTAATGCTTTTATTCATATTTAATTATGGGATGTCTTTCATGTGGGAGTGTCCTTACGGAGTCCTCCAGTGAATGGTTGTTAATCCAGTTCTCCCCAGACAGTTTAACAACCATTCACACCTGGTCTCACCTGGCCTTAGCAACCCACATGACCACACACGCACTTGGGTCAACAACTGACAAGTGGCCCTAACGACCCTGAAACTCAGAGCTCACAGGTGACCTTAAGGACTCTGTAAGGACACTCCCACACAGAGTTTAAAAGCCTGCAAACTCCCCTCATAGTTAGAACTGAAGGAGCCTCTTGGATGAGAGGTGAAAGTCCAGTTCCTTACAGTACAGCACCTAGAAGTATTGCTCTAAGGATAAAAAAATAAAATAAACATGTTCATCCTCCACTGTTTTCCTACTGCTGGTCTATAAAGTATGACCTACTGCTTTGATTATTACTGATCTTGTCAACAATGCACAGATTTATGCTCTAGTCTTCAACATGTTCTTGATGGATAGGTGGGGGTGGGCGGGACTGGACCGTCAGTACTTCTAAAAAATCCTGTCCACACCCCTGACGCCATCAGAACCGGGTCGGAGGTGTTCCTGAACAGACCGGGCGGGTCATGTGTGGGAGCAGCAGTGATCAGCAGTCATGGTCGCTCAGACCCTGCTCGGCTCGTCCTATCCGCGGCGGCTCTCCCGAGCTGTGTGACTCGCTCACGGCCGCTCCTCATTGGCTGCCGGCGGACTCCCGGAGCAGGTCGCTCTCCTCGGTGCTGAAATCGCTGCTCGTCGTGATCATGTAAACGGCGATGAGGCCAAAAAACAGAGCGTCTGTCAGGAAACACCAAAATGGACGATGATCTGTTCCAACTGAGACAGCTGCCGTGAGTAGACACAGTCTGCACATTTAACGCCTCTTGTCCTCTTGTGTTTATTTGTTTATTTATTTATTTACGGTGTCAGATTTCCGACCATGACAGCGTGTTTGGCCGACGCGTCGCCCTCTGACAGCCTCGCATCGCGTTTTGTCTGATTATCACCACAAACAGCGTCACAATTCTCTCACAGCATCAGTCATTTATTACCATGTGTCCACCTTTATTATGCAGAAATGCTCCGAGGTTAAAGGAAACATTCAAAAACAACTCAGCACGTTTGTTTACAGTCGTAGCATTTCCCCCCTCAGGAACACTGTTGTGGTTTAATTTATTCAGGTGTGCTGTGATTTTTCTCTGCTGATCAGTTTCCTGTCTGAACTTGCTGTTTGCTGTCATGACTCAGTGGCTGCTTCAGGTGATTTATTTCAACCCTGCCGAAGCTACAGAACATTAAGCTAAAGGCTGGAGAGTCTCGCCTGGTCGGCATCAGGAGCATTTACCAAAGATACACAGTGAAAGAAATGATTTTATAGTCTTATTACACTGATGACGTGAAAACACATGCATTAAAAAATAATCGAAGAGTAGATTTTTAGATTTGGGTGAAGAACTTTGACATTTATTTAACATTGTAACACACAGGAAAGACAGAAACATCAATATACTCACTAATGTGTTTCTAAATAACTCAAAATTTTAATTCATTCATTCAATATTTATTTAAGTCTAGTAAGAAATCAATTATGTCGAAAGCACAAACAGAATAGGTGCAAAAATGTGAAAATCACAGATAAGAAACAGTGTGACAGAACACAAATAAAATGTAAAAGAAGTGTTTGAAAATGATAAGAAACTGCAAACAACCGTAACAAAACGGCAGACAAGCGTACAGTTAAAAACAGCTACATTCAAATGCTGAGTTGTTTGAAATTAAAGTCTTAATCTGACCTTTGTGTAGAACTGTGTCAAGTTTAAATGTATGTTGTAAAATGTTCCAAGTGTATGTATGGAGAACTGAAACTGAAAGCAGTTTTGCCAAAATGTAGTGTTTTAACCGGACTGTACTTTGTAATAAAGAGCTGATATATGGTGTCATATGGTTACTGTTAAAGGTGCCCATCCAATGTTTTCATATAGGAAACAATGATGAGTGGAATAACACCAGTAATGAATCTGAGGGTGGAGTGAGAGTGGAGACATGTCTATAGAGAACATCACCGTCATCCAGGAAGGATAAAAATACATCTTCAATGATCTGTTTCCTACAGAACATGCAGGAAGTAGTTCTGTTTCTGTATGAACAACTATTGTGTTTGTATGTTAATATGAAATTTAAATGTGACATTCTATCCAGTCAGACACCGAAATGTTTGCATCCTTTGAATACTGTGTTCTGTTGGAGCGGAAACATACAGAACAACGCCTTCGATATCTCTGGCTCTGGAGAATATCATGTATTTGTTTGCTTGTTTTGCATTGAGGACTCATTTCAGCTTAAAGAGGGAATCTTGCAGTTTGCCAAAAGCTTGCTGGGGAATTGTGTTGGCTTTGTGTGCAGTATTAGCGCAGCAGCACAGGACGGTATCATCAGCAAAGAGACGGGCGTTACAATTTGTCACAGAGGATGAAATATTATTAATATAGATTGTGAATAAAACAGGACCCAGTGTTGAACCTTCCAGAACCCCTTTAGATAATCAGAAAAAGACGCAGAACGATCTTTTCCTACAGTCGCACATTGTTGTCTGTGAGACAAGTCGTCGTTGAACCAAACGACAGTTACAGTTGCTGAACATCTCACGAACTGCAGCGCTCAGAGGCCACTTACCATGCCAAGTAGGCTATGTTATATAATCATAGTGATTAAGGCTTCACTGGCGCTCTCCTACAGTGTTTCATCCTGAATGAACCATCTATTACAACGTGTGGGAGAAGATTATACCTTCCAATCAGTGGAAAACATGCACATCTCAGGGTGTTTGTGGCTTTATAAGGTTGCCAAGCGGTAAAAAAGCATCGCGCAGAGCCGCTGCTGCCAGCCGTCCTGGCATGGTTTTCGCCCATAGGACGACTTTAACCACCCATTCACAAAATCACATCCAGAAAAAGCTCATATCACCTAGGCAACAGCCTCTGACTCTCATCTGCACTCAGCTTTGCCCTGGCGCCAGTCCGCTGATGCCAACCTGACCAGACATGTAGTGAGATGTGAATGCTGTGAGCGTTTTTTCTTCTTTTGCAGTGTTGTCCGCTTTCGTCGCACAGGTGAGAGCACGCGCTCGGAGGACGATGGCGAGAACAGAGAACAGGTCATCAGGATTGCCGAGCAGACCGATCAGGAGTCTGTGGCACTCGCAGACGGAGCCCCGGTTCCTCGGGAGTTTGCGAATCCAACTGATGGTACAGTATGACTTCATTTTACTCACTTCTCCGTCTTGGCACTTTCACACTTAACTCACCTTCACAGTTTCACTTCCTTCCCAAAGAAACGTGAGATACTAGTCATGAAAATATGATCAAGATCGACGCATTACACCCTGAGACTTGATCAAAAATGTTAAAAATGCCCCGTCTTGCATTGTGAAAGAAAGTTAGAAACAATTCTTGGTTCCGTCCCTTTATCTGGATCCGTTTAAAGGGGGGTCTATTCTGGGCTGAGACCCGTCCTCCATCCTCCAAGTGTCATTAAAATCAGTTTAGTGGTTTTCTGTGAAATCCAACCAACCAACCAACAAATGAAGAGATGTGGATGAAGCGTAACCTCGACGGAGCTAAAATGACCTTTGTCATACGTGTAACATCTCGTATGAGTGAACAGTTTCTCAGGAGCCATATTTTGCCGTTTCGAGCTTTCGATTTCACTTTTATGAGGAGCTCGTAGAGATGTAGAGGAAACAGCAGCTTGTTGGATCAGCTAGCTGATGATTTCCACATTCCCACAGACACATTCATGGTGGAAGATGCCGTAGAGGCCATCGGCTTCGGGACGTTTCAGTGGAAGCTCTCCATCCTCACCGGGCTGTCATGGGTGAGAACTGCTCTTTACTGAAAATACACCAGCGCAGAAACTGTGTTCAGTCCTTCAGTTCAACTTGTACATTGTTTTTTTCTGTTTGCTCAGATGGCCGACGCCATGGAGATGATGATCCTCAGCATCTTGGCCCCTCAGCTCCACTGCGAGTGGAGGCTGCCCAGCCTGGAGGTGGCACTGCTCACATCGGTAATGGCTCTCTAATGTCTGTAAAGTGCTCTGCAATCAGATGGTCCTGATAGTCATTGATTAAGAGAGGATTGTTTTGGAATAAGTGCTTGTATTGAACAGTGACAACCGCAAACAAAACGGGCCCCTAATGGTTTAATGTCACCAGATATGTGTTGCAATATTTTGATTCTAGAAGCACATTTACCTTTCTGAGGATACTATAAAACCACAGGGAGCTAAAGTACACACTGCTAAAGGTTTTACATGGAGGAGCTTCAACAGTGCACATTTTCAAAGGCATCACTTAAAGCAACAAACTCTGACTTCCTGGAGAACGATCGAAGTCGATCCCCAAATCCTGAAATACTGACAGTTTGGGTTGAGGCTCGAGTTGGACGCCAATCAAAAACTTCTTTGTCTCTTCAGAAACCTCTGAGTGACGTCATGATGGCTCTGTTGACTATTTAAAAAGTCTGGACCCAGTTTGGGTGTTTGAGACTTCACGTTGCATTCAGCTGCACGTCGTAAACTCCAGGATCTCTACTGCTTTGCTGTGAAAAGTGCAAACCAAACCAAAAAGCTACAGGACTGTCTACAGCTTGAAAAACACTGTGTGCATGACAGGATGTGCACAATATCAGCTATGCACAGTGAGATTATCGTTAAGTGCACGCTTACGATGCTGCAACACGCCCCCACCATCACTCTCTGTTCTCACTGACGCAGGCCGTGTTCATCGGGATGATGATCAGCTCTTCTCTGTGGGGAAACATAGCTGACAAATATGGCAGGAAGACAGTAAGTTTTCATTTAAACCTTTGCTTGACATGATGATAATTCCTGGAACTTAATCTCGAGTTTATACGCAGTGGAAGTTTAGCCTTCAGGCATCGATCGATATCAGAAACTGCTCATCACATCACCATCATTTATTTAGCAGCTCGTTTGTGCCCACAGGGTCTGAAGATGAGCGTCCTGTGGACGATGTTCTACGGCCTGATGAGTGCATTTGCACCTGTTTATGGGTGGATCCTCGTCCTCCGTGCACTGGTGGGCTTTGGCATCGGAGGAGCCCCGCAGTCGTGAGTAACCCTCATTCATCCCTCTAATAAACAACCCTGTACTTGGTGATTTGAGTTGGGATTAACTGTGAAGTGTCCGTCCTTTATCAGGGTGACGCTGTATGCTGAATTTCTGCCCATGAAGTCCAGAGCTACATGCATCCTGTTGATTGAGGTATGATCACCTCATGCACAGCACTCACATGCTCCGATTGGCTCGCAGGGATTTATATAATTATGTAATTTGCCTTGCAGATATTTTGGGCGCTGGGCACCGTGTTTGAGGTCCTCTTAGCGATCCTGGTGATGCCCACTCTGGGCTGGCGTTGGCTGCTCGGCCTCTCTACCATTCCTCTCTTCATCTTCGCCTTCTTCTGTTTTGTGAGTATCCGTCTTAACATGTTGGTTTTGAGTTGTTTTGAAGAGGATCTCACATCGCCTTGTTAGTAAAATGACTCAAACTTATCCCCCAACAGTCATACTTGATTAAAAGTATCATGAAAAGCCGGCTTCATGATTTGAAAAGTAACATGTAGTGGCAGCAGAGCGAGAGGATCGTAGAGACACACTGCTGCCTGTAGTATTCTGATAATGTTCCTAACACTCTATTCATTGGTTAACATGACAAATAGCAGCTTTATCGACTGACATGTTTTGTTTTCTGATGTTGGGGGAGAGCAGTGGCTTCCAGAGAGCGCTCGATACGACGTGCTGACGGGAAACCAGGAGAAAGCTCTGGCCACACTGAAGCGTATCGCGACAGAGAACGGAGCACCGATGCCTCTGGGAAAACTTATCGCCGCCCGACAGGTGGGAGCCTGTTTTTCTTCAGCACACGACACAAACTCTCTGGACATTACTCGTGTTTTCTGCCTATTTATTTTAAATGTCTGGGTTTTTTTTTCTATTAGGAGGATCGGGGAAAGATTAAAGACCTATTTTCATCACAATTTCGCTGGACCACAGTCCTGCTCTGGTTCATTTGGTAATTTTCCTCCTTACTGTCCATGTTCTCATAAGTGCAGATATATTAAAGGATAAGTCCAATCAAAAAATGAAGATGAAGTCAACAGATAAGATTCATTTTGGGTCGATTTTACCCTTTAATCTGTGTGTCCATTTATTCCATCCTTTGTCTCCTCAGGTTTGCGAATGCCTTCTCCTACTACGGCCTGGTGCTGCTCACCACCGAGCTGTTTCAGGAGGGGGGTGCGTGTGGAAGTGAGTCACTGCTCCGGCACTGACAGACGCCCTCACACACTCAAGGACACACAAGCGCTCACATTTTAATTCTGTACACTGATAAAAGAAAAGAGAGACATTGTAGTTCAGTGACGTGTGCGTGTCGAACCCCTCCGGGAGATAAATGTAGTATTTGTTTCTAAAACTAAAAATGTGTCAGCAGTCTGTATATGTACATCTACTCAATCACACTGAAAGAACCGGGTCTTAATTAAGCACACTACGGAGCCACGGTTAGTTATTAGTGTCACCTCTTCTTTTCCTTCTCTGTGCAATCAAAAGTCTGTTCGTGTAAGCAGCATGTGTGACAGCGCGTCTGGTCTCGTTAACTGTTGTTTTATGCCTCCCTCTAGTGTCCAAAGGTAATAAGAGGGAGCTCCGCTGCAGCTTGGAGTGTAAATATCTGAACTCTGATGACTACAAAGACCTGCTGTGGACCACCTTATCTGAATTCCCAGGTGCGCAACTGTCATCGCAAAGTCTTTAAATTAATATATATGATTTATTTTGAGGTCATAACTCTCGATTCTGCGTCAGGGCTGCTGGTGACCCTGTGGGCTATCGATCGACTGGGAAGGAGGAAGACCATGGCGTTGTGTTTCTTCATCTTCTCTATGTGCATCATTCCGCTCTACGGTTGCGTTGGGAGGTGAGGTGGATACTGGTGAGAATGTTAGATATAAGAATATATAGTGGATCCACCGTTTTTATATCCAGCGTCACTGTTTTCTCTGTCGCAGAACATCCATGACAGTGTTGATATTCATTGCGAGAGCTTTCATCGCAGGCGGATTTCAGGCTGCCTACGTGTACACGCCAGAGGTAAGATGTCACAATCAGAGAATAGAATCAGAAAAAGGGAGCAAACAGCAGGACAGGCTTCTCAGTCTTCTCTAAACTCTGCAGGTGTACCCAACAGCGACCAGGGCTTTAGGTCTGGGAACCAGCAGTGGAATGGCCAGAGTTGGTGCCCTCATTACACCTTTTGTTGCACAGGTAACACCTTCACTTTCCCCCTTTTAAACACGTCACATCACAAGACAGCGGGGATCATTTTTGTTCCTCATCCTGCAGGTGATGTTGGAGTCGTCTGTGTACCTCGCTCTGTCGGTCTACTGCTGCTGCTGCCTTCTAGCCGCCGTCGCCTCCTGCGCACTTCCGATTGAGACAACAGGCCGGGGCCTGCAGGAGTCCAGTCACCGCGAGTGGGGCCAGGAGATGGTGGGCCGGGCCTCCACCCCTGGCTCAGGGAGAACCCCTCAGTCCAGCTCTGGCTCCCAGGGTTGAGAACACGTTGGCTGGAGTCCAACCGAGAGAGGTGACCACGGCGAGGAAAAGAGGAAGCAAGGGACAAAAAAAAAAAAAAGCTGGAGGAGCTTTCTGTGTCCATCCCCTGTCCCATCCAAAGACTCTTCAGTTTAGGCACCACAGTGAGAGAGGCAGCAGGCAGCACAATATTACCTATTATTATTATAATATAGTCTTCAAACACCATCGCTGTCACATTTTTGCCACTGAATAAATGCACACGGGGTGATTGCTAAGACCAAATGACCTACAGAGTGCAAGAACGAAAAAAAAAAGCAAACGGTGGACGATGTGTGAAACAGGAGGCAACTCAAAAACAGAATAACGAGGGTAGAAGTGTTAGATTTTCTTTTGAAAGAGCCTTAAAACTACTTTTTCTGTTTGTGTTTGAAAGAACTCGCAGGTCTGGTAAAAAACGCGTAGACGAGAAAGAGCGTTTTGTCTTGTGCACACAAATTGCCTGTTAAAATACACTAACTGCAAACTCAGCTTAATAAAAACTACACTGCTGGAATGAAGAGCAGTCCATCGACTTAACGGACCGTTGGCTTAAACGAGGTCTGTAGTTACTTTATTTTAGCTTCACTTCTGCCGAGGCAGAGAGAGGACCTGCTGCACAGTGAGTCACTGACTAAAGTCCTGTGTTAAATGCAATTTACTTTGTTTCCTGTGTCAGCATTATTTTACACTTCAACCTGGATGATATTTGTTTTCTGCAGAAGACACGAGGAAAAGGCAGGTATTACTCTAGTAATAATGACAATACCACCTCCCGTCTCGATTCATCATGTGGTCATTTTATTTACAACAATCTGCGGAAGCCTTCATCAGAGCATAACAAGGTCATCGACATTTAAACATCGACAGTAATTCATAATTATAGCTGGAACGAATTCACAGACACCAGGACGGACGACAAACATTATGTAGGTTCATGTTGAAGTATTAGGAAAATCTAAATCAGAATATTTCCATCACCCAAAGCTGACTCAGCCTACTTAGTAAGAATAACTTGTTTTTAAAAAAACGATATCATCATGAGAACACGTTGCATCTCTTAACCTACACGTTCATACACGGTCATTTAGCGAGATGTTACGTTCCGTCTTTCTGTAAATAATGTACCAATCCCTGGTTTAGTTGTTGTCTTTGATTTTCGTTGGTAACAAAAAGGTGATGTGGAGGTGGACGAGCTGCCACACCGAGCAAAGTTTCGTGTTTTGAAAAGAAGAGATTAACTAGAACAGCTTCCAGCGAGCTGAGTCTTACCTGCCAGTGTTTGAGATTTAGTGCTGCATTGAGTGTGTGTGTGTGTGTGTGTGTGTGTGCACAGATTCTTGTAAACACACTGGATGTAAATGTGTATGATACTACAGTAAATAATCTTTCAAAAGGAAGAGTGGATCATGTTGTTATTCATTACTTAACAGCTGATGTACACTTTTATGCATTAATTATTAACTAGAGATTGATCAATATATTGGTCGACCGATAATAAAGATGATATGTTCATATTGCAGATTTATCAATATCAGTGTCAATATGGATATTTTTTTTACAGATTAATATGCAGAGAAGATCCGTAGAGTAATTTCTAATAATTTAATTCCTGGTTAACGTTACTGTTTCAGTCACTGATGTTAAATTTAGATGATAAAGTTTATTGTTCTACTGTCAAAGATCCTTCCTCCGTTACACCTTTGTCACTAGTGTTTAATAACCACTATAAAAAAAAGCAAACGACTACTTGACTTGTGCTCTGAGGATTCAAGGTAATTTCATGAAACCAGAAAACAAAGAAAATCTTTTGCTACCTGATGTTGACATCAGACCAAAAACAAGTACGATCCATGCTCCAGTTTCATTGCACTCATATCATTTTAAACTCCAAACTGAAATATATAATTAAACTGCCTTTGTTACACACTGTATCTTTGTCACAGGTGTTTCATAATCACATCTGAGCTGCACGGATATTGGAAGTTTCTCTCCCTATTATCGACGTCTGCCCGCTTTATTTCTAATCTCAGCCAAGAAATCTCTGCTTTTGGTCCAGCTTGTTCGTTTGTTTGCCAGCAGGAGAAACTACCATCCTGATTTTCATGAAACTTGGTGAGAGAAAGTGTAGCACGGGTCAAGAAAGAACCTGAACCTACGTGAATAAGTGCAAATTTAAAGTGATGCTTTTATCTCGTGATATGATAAGAATATCTTTGTGCTTTTTAATGTTAGTTCTAGGCAAGAGAGGTGATACAAGGCACTGACATTAAACGTTATCAAAGAAGCACCGATCATTTCTCCTGGACGAACATTCACAAGCGAGCTTTTGGACCTTTGCCTTTTTGTTCCACAATCTGACCGAAGAGCCTCGCTGCCTCCTGGGCGCAGCCTCTGTGAATGGTCAGTCCGAACCCTCCGTGGCCGTAGTTGTGTATCACCTGAACGAGAGCCAGAATATTTTTAGAATATGATGAATGACCAAAATGTATATTTTAGGTACTGCTCAGCTGTTTACCTCTATTGAAGTTAGGACCGGTCTTTATGGTCTCTCTCTCCAGTCGGACTTTGCTGCGAACGGGCCTGAGGCCGGACCAGTCCTCCACTATCCTGGCATGCTGAGGGCAGAAGACAACAACGGATAATCCGTCTGAAACTTGAACTTTAGCTGAAATAAAAAGTATAAAATAATGTCATGCAAAAGTAACCATCACTTTGAGATGTTAGTTAGGTTGGATCCAGTGGACATCTTCAGATTTGGGCCTGTCGCATGTTGAAGAACTGAATTACAGAGTAATTAGAGTATTCTAAATAGAGATACTGTATACAGATGACTCCTGGTGAATAATTAATCACAAATGAGACAGGAAGTCGTTTTATGGCCTCTCAGAAAAAGCAACAGTTTGATGTCTCCTCACCTTGAGACTCGGCTCCAGCCGGCAAGCGTCCTCCCAGATGTGTTTATGGTCGATGGAGTTGTTCTGTTCGCTCCAGTTTCCTAACTGAAAAACGCCGCCGACTGTCACAAGACGACTCCTGCAGACACAGATGATCTGTTCGCTCACGGAAACGTTTTTTTTTATACACTGTAGAAGCTAAAGTCTCTTTAAAACTGTGAATGCATCAGTGCCGCAGTACTCTTATCCCCCACAATAAAGGCTGTAAGAGAAGCTGCTGTCCTCTCTTTAAATTCAGTGTTCATGAAGGTTTCGTGTCACTAGATCTACCCTGGAATGATGTACGGTGAATTGTAGACTCCTGCTGAAAAGTTGTGAGTAAGAATCCAGTGCTTGAGCCACGGAGCGTCCACCTGTGACAACAAGGAGGAGAAACGTGCAACCAGTGTCGTTCCATCGTGCAGTTATCGAAGGTTATATAAAAACTGTTTGCATTCTCACCTTCACTATCTGACCGCGGCCTGGTTTGAGGTCAGGATCCGGCTGCAGCTCTCCTGATCTTATTCCAGTGCAGTTTATTACCACGTCTGCCCCGGATTCTGCCAGCTGCTCACAAGGACGCAAGATAAGAGGAAAACAAATGTCACAAGCAGCAGTTTTGGCGAGTCTGTCAGTGAATGCAACTTTCTGGCTGTCACGCTGTTACAGACTCAGAATAAAAGCATTCCTAAAAATTAAAAATAACAATATACCATAAAGCAAACACAGAACAAGCAGTTGTATCATTGAATAACCTTCACTAACCTCCTTGAAGGACTCGATTTTCCGCTGATAAAACTTCACACCCCTTTTTTCCAACCTGAGAAGAACACAAGACCAGACGCACATTATGAGCACAAGAACATCCCCTGAAAACTAAACTTCTGGAGCTTAAGAACTATCTATCTATCTATCTATCTATCTATCTATCTATCTATCTATCTATCTATCTATCTATCTATCTATCTATCTATCTATCTATCTATCTTTCTTTCTTTCTTTCTTTCTTTCTTTCTTTCTTTTCCAGGCCAGGTCACAAAACACAACATCATTTCGAAATTTCAGAAAACACACACAAATGTCATTGCTTTTTTCTAAAATGTTGTTGTGTTTTGACCCTCAGGGCCACCGTACACAAACAACAACAAAATGTGATAATGTGATAAGCAGAAATGAGAGATTTAAAATCCAATGAAGTTGCACCAGGATGAACTGAAGTCAAGTTAACTTTTAGGGTTAAAATAAAAAAAAACAAAAAACAAAAACACGATACAAGATATGAAGTAAATGATTTAAGAGAGAGGTTAATCACTCACCACTCCATCAGCCAGGGCAGGTATGTTTTACCTTCCACCATGAGAGCAGTGTTGAACCAACCATAACTGGACAGGTGAGAAGAGACAGACGGGTGACGAGAGAGAAAAACCTTTGACACAATATTGTTTTTAATCCAATTCTACATATTTGTAACGTGATATTTTGTCTATCAAGTTAAAAACATACAGATTTTCTAAACAATAATGGTGCACAGGGACTGAGTATCCATATGTTTAGTCTATGTTATATATATATTTATATATTATATACTGTATATATCTGCATTTTGTGGATTTTTATCTTGTTTTATGATTTATAGCTTTTGTTGTGTTGTATTTGTGTGATTGGACGGCATCTTGTTTTGTTCTTGAGAGTTCTTAAGTTGGGTCACATGTTTGCCGTTGGATGGAAATAGATCACTACCTATCCAACTAATGATTAGTTAATCTGCTTTATTTGCTCTTTCAGTTTTTTGCTGTTTCGGGGCAGTTTCAGCAGGAACCTACTTGTATCCGGGGAACATCTGCAGCTCTCGCTCTGTGAGGTGTCTGAAGCCCAGGACGGTATCTTTGAACGAGGGTTCCTGCGATACAAAACACGTCACTCATGATTACATCACAACGTTTATGTCCTGAACATGCATCGGCTGTGATGGTTTGCTAACCCCTCAAACCCTCCATGAGGCCTCTCTGTTTTCCCACCACGACGGGCACCCATCTTTGTTTTGCTGAATGGAGCTCAACTTCAGCCCGACTGAATACTAATTAACATGCATTTCACTGGCATGTGGTAAATCTGTGAAAGAGCTTAGAGTTTAACTATACTTTTAATTGCACAGTGTCTTTGTTCTTGGTTGTAAAAGGCATTCTAATCTAGGTCAAATCTTATCTTTACTGTACAGTGCAAAGGAATACTCACCGGGGCTGGTTCGGTGCAGAGGTTGTAGCCAGACTGAAGGAATACCCCCATTTTTACACACTCGGGTGAACTCAGGGTGCTCAGCAAGTAGTCGAATGTCTCTTTATTCCATTTTCTAAATGGGAGGACAAACACAGGGTTAAGATGGTGGAAAAGTGTTGCAGAAAAAGAAGTGTAGAATCATAAAGGGGTTAAAGAGACAGCACGTACGTCTCCTGGACGTTGCCCTTATCGTAGAGATACGGCTGCCAGAAGCCAGCAGCTCCATCGCTGGTGGTCAGTGGAGTGAAACGGTCCGCATACACCTCAATGGTCAGCGGACTGATGATGGAGTGATACTGCTCATAGATGCTCTGAGCCGTCGACAGGCCGATGACTCCTGCGCCAATCACTGCAACCCGCATGTCTGGATTGACATGAGACAAGAAAAACATTTACATCTGAGGCTTCATCACCTGCAGAAGCGTCCAATATGTGAACAGAACAACATGACCGATTATCAGGGCTGATATTCAGAGTTTTTTCATCCTCTAACACTCAATGTCCCACCCACAACACTGTGCGATCGGTTTCAGGTCACAAGTAATACTCTTTCAAAATTAACTAGTAACTAAATTTATCAAATAAATATCGTAGAAGTATAAAGTAGCAGAAAATACAAATACTGAAATAAAGCGACTCATTTACTAGCATTTACAATTGTACTTAAAGGGTGACGCCACCAATATCTCTCCAGGGGAAGCTGCGTGTAATATGATAAATTGCCTTCAGTGATGCCACTCAATGGCTCAGTTGCATTGTGGGTAATGTAGGCACCAAGATTTAGAAAGGATGAAGAATGCTTGGAATAAAAAAGGTGATATTTTTGGTTCTCCGGCTCAGAGTTTGGCTGATTTTGATGGTTACGAGCTGTAGCCTGTTATTTAAGATCACACTACCTCGCTCGGTGTGACCCGCCCTACTCTGCCTCTGATTGGCTACATCCTGCCCATTCGGAAATTCACAGGTGCAACTCTCACCAAAGATTGGACAGAGGCCAGATGTCTCACTCTGGGGCTAAAACAGAGCATTCAAGATGCTATAAAAGTATAAAAGTGGCGCTGCAGCAATGCAACATATGAGAAAAATAATGCGTTTATTGAGAATTAAAGTATGTTAACTTATTCTATGAGGACCCCAAATAAAAGTATAAACCTGAAAATTAGAAAATATAACCTCTTTAAGTCTAATCCTTGAAATTCTTTTACATTTTGATACTATTATTTTTTATCATTACTGCAAATATATATTAATTCCAACTATCAGTTATCAGCCTTCTTGATTAATCGGTATTGACCCTGAAAAAACACTATCCTGGATCTCTATTGGGTTGTATTCTAAAGCACTGTGACTGGATAAAAGATTAGAAAAAACGTGTTATAAATATCATTATCACTTTTATTATTGTTGTTATCATTGCTGTGTTGAATCATGGGCCAGGTCTACAACTGAGTGAATATTCTGCCAACTACAAAGCTTAAAAATAGCAAGCTTGTATGATAACATATCATATATTCATCCTATTATGTAACAGAGCAGGCGACCTGCCACATAAACACCCAGTAAAGTCACATCAAACTTGTGAGAATGCTGCATAATAGAAGAGATCAGGTGAAAACACTAAGCGGACAATCAACTCACAGCTTCAGATACTCGAAAAGTTTAGCTTTACCTTCAGTGAAGTGTTGTGCAGCTCTGCAGGAGTTGTTGGAGTTTGTCCACTCACAATCAGAGTCACGCAGTGGTCCAGCTGTCACGTGGATAGAAGGGGGCGGAGTCAGCAGCTGCCCTGCTTCCTCTGACAGCCGTGTGGGGGCGGGGCCAAGCGTCTGACTCCGCCCACCACAGTGTTGTAGGCTGCAGAACTACCAAGTTAGGATTTACTGCTTCACACACTGTGATGTGAAAAGTATAAATCAGACTCAGCCTTCGACCTTTAACCGGATTGGCTCGTTGATCTGACTCCCATCTCTTCTCTTGTCACTATCTGACTTCCAGGTGGCTCCAAGTGCAGCTGCTGCCGGTGGTCGTTTCCCCTTTTCTCTGGGAAAAGAGCAGAACCTACACTTTCCAGTTCCTATGTCTTAACCATCGAAACTGCTACCCTTTTCCTGACCTCCCATACGTTAAACTGGTGCACTCTTCCAGTAGCTTTTATGGAGCAAACACAGACAATGTTCCTTCAACTTCTATATCTTGCAATTCTCACTTCAGTATCTTTCTTGCTTGCTTATTATCACACTTCTGCATCACTCCTGTCCTGACCTGCCCATGACCTTGATTACAGTTTGTTCCTTTAACGCATCTTACTGATCAACGACAGCTGCTATTTGTTTAGCTTATAAAATGAGCATCCAAGCATATATTTATTTACACAAGTCTTGTAGCAATGTCATCCTCTCATCTTTCTCTCATCCCATTTCCTGTCAGTCATCAGCTGTTCTGTCATTAAAGTCCAAAATAAATAAATAAATACAGTCCCAGTAAAGCCGACTGTTTCAGTGCACTGTTAAAATGTTACATATCTTTGTCGTGTCCAGATATCGGTACTGATATCGGCCCCCAAATATGGAGCATTGGTCGAGCTTTTATTTTTATTTTTTTTATTACTATTAAGATTAGTTTGTATTATTTACATTGTTATTATCATTTTGTATTTTTTGTATCATTATTATAACTATTATTATCATTACATTTTATTTTGAAAATGATTATAAATAAATATACATATATAACGTTATTACTATCATTATGTTTATCATTATGTATGTTAATTGTTATTTAAATGCTCCAAATGGTATTTCATGTTTTATTATCTCTTTACGACATTATAGCCTTTTTACTTCTACATCTGATGTTATTTTATTGTGTTAAATCTAACTTATATGAGTGGATCTTTTATAACTTCTGTCCTTTTTTTACTGGGTCTCATAAAGAGCAGTTAGCGGAGCATTATGACCACTGAGCCCTGAGCGGCAGCACTTCCTGCACCGGCAGCCCCGCATGCAGGATCTTCAGGCTCCTCTCGCTCCGTCCGCCCGTCCATCCATCACTTGTATGTATCGTTAGCCCGGCAGTTAGCAGCTCACCAGGCCCAGCGGCCGGCCGGTGCATCCTCAGCTTCCAGCCATGGCGTTGGTTACTCTGCAGCGGTCCCCGACCCCGAGCGCCGCATCCTCCGCCAGCACGGCGACGACGACAGCGGGGGAGGTCAGTTTACAGTTTAGTGAACGAAAAAACGATGGTGGTGTGGCTCTGAGTTGAAGGGCGAGAGGATGTTAGTGGGGGGGAGATGATGCCGGAGAAAGGCCCGCTGATTGAAGCTAAATTAGCACCGTTAGTTTATGCTAGCTCGGTCTTTAGCTTAACGGCTGCTAGCAGAACGTCTTCGAGACTGATAACCACATATTTCCTGCCACCACACACAACAACACGGCTGATGTACTTGTCCTTTTTGAGTTTATTTTGACTTCCTTGTAAACAAAAATAATCTTAAAACCTGCTCAATGAGATGTAACATTTCTAAAAAAAAAAAAAAAAGAGCTAGCTGAGAGTGTCAAGTGCCTTATGAATGATATAAGCTGTAGCTAACGTTAGCAGTTTATGATGTGACTAGCTGACATTGCAAATAACCTGATTTTGTATTTCGATAAAATCAGAAATATGTTGAAGACAAGTACCACCAGCATATTGATAGCCTTCACGACGCTGCTGTAGCCAAATAACAGCTATTATTCATGTTATTTTACTGGTATTATCCGTCAGATTGTGGTGTTTTATTCTGACAGCTTGATTTAGCTAAACTCCATGTAGCATACAACAAATCAGAGTCAGTCTTGTACACAGGATATTTCTCAGTCAGTTCACATTTTTGCTGTCTTGCTGGACCCACTAGTACGTATAGGAAAATATGAGATTTCCAGACTGGTGAAGAGCCATATTAGGAAGAAGACTAAACTTTAAGGTGTGCTAACACTTCTCTACAGCAGTATGGACTCACAGTTTGAGCTTCCTTGTTTTTCTGGGTGCGTACAGCAATAGACAGTGATTGTCCCTGACCACAAAACTGTAATGAATCAAAGATAACTTCCTTATATATGTTCAAGTGCAGATAGCTTCCTCATTTGTACTGCCAGAGGAGGGCGCTAACCACCAGCTGTAGACAGGAAAGTTCACCATATTCTGCCCAGTATGACCAAATCAGACCAACCAGACTTGACATGCAAAGCTGAGTTTATTTCCAGCCATCAGTGTTTGAGATGTGAGAACAAAGCTGGATTAAAACACTTCATTTCTGTTGCTGCATGTTCAAAATCATGCAACACTTTTAAATGTCATAGATGCTATTTATTGAAAACAGATTTCATCGTTTCAGAGAAATCCCTCCGATGGTTTGCGCTGATTTCTCCACGCGTACCTCCGCGTTCTGCTGGAGCGGGTGGTGTCGTCCAGCTGGGTGCTGAGGTGTGACAGATAAAGCTGGCAGAAAGCTGCTGCAGCTATGATGTCATCTACTCTCACTGAGGGGTGGGTGGGGTGGTGGTGGAGTACTACTGTAGGAAAAGGGAGAACGGAGGTAAACAGATTTAATGGATGCTGGCGTGAGGTCGGTTAATATGTGAGTGAGATTATTTCACCTAATACTTAGTAATGTTCACGGCAGCGTTACATGCCAGTGGTACTCGGTACATACTGTGCCATAGCATGTCTTTTCCTTTTTTTTTACTCCTGCTGAGTACACTCGACTTGCTGCAGCTGCACAGTGGTGTTATTGAATTTCCCTGACAGTGGAA
The DNA here is from genome assembly GCA_963678695.2 of Diplodus puntazzo. Taxonomy (NCBI): domain Eukaryota; kingdom Metazoa; phylum Chordata; class Actinopteri; order Spariformes; family Sparidae; genus Diplodus; species Diplodus puntazzo. Next base: position 31,677,345 of record OZ023159.1, on the reverse strand, counting down.
AACCGTGTCTTCATTGCCCTTAAACGTTCTGCTTTCATCTGCAAAGGTATTTTTATGGTACGATAACCATCTCAGAAAATATCCTGGTTGTACGGTAAATAGGTAGTACGCAATATAATCAGTTACAATGACCTTTAATCAGATGAAAATAGAAGAGACGAAACAAAACAAACCCTGCGGTATAATTTCACGATATGTCCTGATGGACATGAAACTTGATATAAACCTGAATTATTGTATCAAGCATTTTTCATTATTAGTGGTCATTGTAACTGATAATAATACTTAATAAGTGTGTAATGCTGTTTACCGTGCTGTGTGAAACCGTGTTGTTTTCAGAGATTGTTATCATACCAAAAAAATTTCATACTGGCACACAGTATAATAACTGTCAGTTTTAATATCATGATATAGCTTCAGTGAGGTGTCGCTGCAACCCTTGTTGTTTGGTCAAAGTCACTCAGGAGGCTGTGGCTCAGGTAGAGCAGGCTAATTCGGAAGGTCGGTGGTACGATTCCAGGCCCCTGCAGTCAAAATGTCGTAGTACCCTTGGGCAAGATACTGCTACCCAAATTGCTGTATGTATGCCTATGAATGTTGATCAGGTGCCACCTTGCAGGGTAGCTTCTGTCACCAGAATGGGTGAATGCTGACTTGTGTTGTAAAACGCTTTGAGTGAAGACTTGTGGTCAAATGTGTGTCCAAACAGCCCTGTGATTAAGTGTTGTAGTGCTGCGGAGATGCGCCGGCCTACAAATCAAATCTTTTTATCCAGATGTTTGTTTTCACCATTTGCTACCCATGTCGTGCAACCATCAGACGAAGCAAACCTCTTGACACGCTCATACATACCCTCCCTTATCCCTTATTGGCTGGCAGCGTGCCCAAAATTATGTAAAACATTTTGTGTTTCCTTCAGGCAACAAGGCAGGTCTGTGACCAAACTGAGGCAAAGCCTTAAACTTACATTACTGCAGCCTAGTTAATTTTTTCTCACAGCCTCGTTCATTAGCGCCCATTATACCTCTTATACCATGTAATTGCTCGTCATGTAATCTCTTGCAGAACATGCAGCCATACAAACAATATGCTCACAGTTGTTAATCAACTTTCAGGTCATGTCTGCTCCCTCTGCGTCTCGCAAGCTCCTCCAGGTGGTGTGCATACTATTAAATACATATAACACACACCTGCAGTGACTACATTGGTATTTGCTCGCAGCTCTATATGTCAGACAGCAGTCTAAGGTTGACTTTGATTGGTGTGTACTGCCAGACTGATGCTCAAACTACACTCTTTTCTGCCTATAACCCCGTGTGATCGAGCAATCTCTGAGTACCTGAAGTCTAATATGGCTATAATGAAACATCACATATTATTTAATTACCAGGAGTGGTGGTGTCTGCGATTCTTGGACTTAAAATACAGTATATACAAACCTCAAAGCCTGCTGCTTCTGTTTTCTAGCAGCCTTGAAATGTTTGTTAGTGATGCCAAAATAGCTTCCATGTGGTATTAATTTTCCCTCTTATCTGTTTTTCAGGACTTTGGGAGTGAAGATGAACGGCGAATAAATCAGAGGTAAGTTTACTTCGAGTCAAGTTCAGCCCTTGTGTTGCATGGTACGTGGCAAGGCAGGTAAAACTTTTACACGCGGGTGTTGTTGACTGATCGGCTGCATCTGTCTTTGAGTCATTTAGTGAAATCTGGAGTGGCGGCAGACTAGCTGGCATCAACAAACAAGGACAGCTAAGCGTTTGTGTGTCATAAAACACCTGTCTGTCTGTCTGTCTGTCTGGTTGGCAAAGTCATCAATTCCTGATAACCAACTGTAAGACCATGTTATTCTCAGTAGCCACCAACGGGTGTGTCAGAACTTTTATCAGCAGGAAAATCGATGAACTTGTTCTTGAACTGTGAATGATCACTTGAGTCACTTTGTTTTTTTTGTTCAGCTGTTTCACAGAAGGCTGATTACTGTACAGTCGTGTATAATCATACTGTTATTTACAGAGAAAAATCACCCGATATTTGCTAATTATAGCTTAAAAAGTGAATATTTACAGTTTTCTCAACCCTGGTAAAGTTAAAATATTTCAATATGTTGCAACTTTGATGATAGTCAGCAGCAAGACAGAGAAATTATAATACCAGCGCTTAACAACAAACCTTTTTCACTCGCCAAGTTAGGACTACAGAGCTATTGTTTGACTTGATCGATCACTGACATGAGATACTGTTTTATCTGTGTCAAGGATAAATTACGTGAGTCACAGTATCTTCTATTTGGTCTGCCACTTTCGTAATTTTAAAGTAAATGATTTTAAGAAACCACCTGTGGCAGTACTGGCAGTAAAACCAGCCTGAACCTACATAAAGAACATGTGTATCTACAGGGAATGCCAAATGTCAGCTGCTTGGATAATAAATAAATGCTTCTTCAGGGGATAATGAAAAAAGGCCCTGATGCAGTAAGCTTAGTTGACTGGTGACCTTAGTGGTCACTGAGCTGGGCTGAAGAATAAACACAATTTCCCTTAACTAGGGTGAAATGGGGCATCAAAGAAACCAGACCAGAGTGTCACAATCTATTGGGAGGATGTCTGCAGTGTTACTGGGACAGGTTCAGAGTGAGAGCGAGTCCAACCTGGGTGCTCGTCCCCACCTCTCTAAAGCCTTCACAAAAGGGCTTTGTCACACCCTGACTGGCAGGGAGGGGAACGCCCCGGGCTGCGTCCACTCATTAATTAGGAGTCGGTCTCCACACCCTGCACACAGGTGATCTGAATCCACTGCAGTCAGTCCAGAGGGATTTTGACAAAACAAAAAAAAGATCTAATACAATGGGACAGCTGCACACCTGTCTCCAGTAATGTGTGTTTTGTGCATTGTAGTATGTAAGGATTTGTTATCTTTGGATAAGAGACGAGTGCTTAACAAATTGCAGTAGACTGAGTCATCAGTGTTAAAACCTTATGAAGTCAGTTTTCTGTCAAAGAGTCCCTGAGGGCAGTTTGAAAAATATAAGATCTGTTCAAGTAGAAGAGCTAGAAGTTTGACTTTGCTCTTCTACTGTGTTTCATCTTTCTTTATTATAATGTAAATATGTTTCTCAGATACAGAAAATCCAAATTATTTTGTTCATTTTCTGCAGACTAAACCACTTCTTTCTGGACATTATCTTCCAAATACCAATCCATCATGTCTAGACTTAAATTAACCCACTAAAATGTAATGACTGTGTAACAATTATGTGTGTTAAAGAGCAACCGCAAATTGCAGCTGTTCTACAGGTGTCTGAATGTTCTCTTCTTTAATATTCTGCCTTGGAAACAAGAGTTCCTTAAAACAAAGCTGAACTGTGCTGCTTGAATTCAGTAGCGCACATCTTATTGTAACTCAATTGCAGTGAAGATGTTTACTGGAGATGATTTAATTTCAGTTCAGAGCAGATCAATACAAAGGCTTTTGTGAAAGCGTACATGTCTTTTGGTCCCACGTATTGTATTGACTTGTCAAAATGGTGACAATGATGACAGAAAGTAGGTCTTTGTCATTCGTACTGACTGAATCCTCTGTTCTAATGCGAATGTGCACTCTTGTCTTGAATTTGTGATTTTTTTGGTTGTGATTTGTCACATGTTATGACTACACTTATGACCCTGAGATAGTCAAACACGTCATTCCAAGAGAGCAGTTTCTTCTCAGTTATGCAACAGCCTTTGCAATGTCCCTAAGCAATGCATGTTTGTCAGAATGATGTATGTGTGATGCGAGTCCTGTCCTGCCTCAAGATTGCTTCCATTTTTTCCTGCTGGTAAGCCACATTATGGAATGAATTTGCTAGTAAATTCATGTTTTAAAGTATTAGAGTATTTAAATCAGTCTTTTATTTGACAGCCATATATCTCTTTAAGATCAGGGTGTACTGATCTAGCCCACTATCTAAACAGCCACATCTGTTGATGGACAGCTTTAACATTGCAAAGTGGGAGTACTTGCTTTTTCTGCTGCTGCCTGACCTTGATAACGATGACAAGCCCGAGGGGTTGATGGGGGCCAAAGCAAACATCGTGCAGGTGTTGGTGGCACCGAACCAAGGAGTGATTTCATCTTACCACCTTGTACAACAGTGGAGTTGGGCAAGAAGCACAGTTGCACAAAAATGTGTCTTTACATGTTGACATTGGGTGCAGAGAGAAGGAGGGCGGAGGATTAGTAGATTATTAGTTCAACAGGAATATATATACCACGAAACACCAGTTGCAACCGCAACACTTTCTCACTCAAGTAACACACGTTTTGGGACGCTGTGGGACTCAAGATCGGCCTTGGTCTCAGGACCGCTTTGTGAAGGTCTCGTCTTGGAATCAGGCGCATTTTTTCTCTGTCTTGTCTCGTTCTCAGACAAAGACGACTCTGGAATTTAACTCAAGACCAGTCAAGACCACAACTGCAGGATTACCACTGTATTACTGTGTTGTTTGATGCATACTGTTGAGAGGAGAAGATGAGATTCTCCCAAAAAATGGGTATTGTGTTAGTTTGATTCATCTACGGTGACCCAATCACAAGTGGACCGCTCTTAGTACAGCTGAAATGCACCCAAGATTCATTGAGGATGCATTGAGATGTACTTGGCAGGACCACGTTTGGAGATGGGCCAACTGTGAACTAGATCTCTCCTCTTGTGGTCACTTCACCCAGGATGCACGTTATTGTCGGGTGTAAACAGGCAGACAAACTGCAGCAGAAGCCCTTTAATGTAGGTTAACCTTTCCTCTGTAACATGATGATGTCATTAGTTTCCTTCTCTGGCCCTCCATGTCTCCACTGACACCTGAGGAGGTTTGTTCCTCCCTGCCGGGCCCCTCCCTCTCTCTATACTCCCTTTCAGTGGTGTAAGTGAGAAAATGCCAGCATTATGCAACTGGCTGCCCCAAGAGGAGGCCTTTATTCCTCATTGTGCAAAATACTCTGAGACCTTGAATAAACCAGCCCGTTTTCTGCCTCTGTGTGTAGACTTTTTGTAGTGAGTCCTCGGTGTAATCCAACCTCTCTCACATACCGGTACACCTGGTGATTCAGAGCAGTGGCTTAAAGGACATCTGGTCTTGTTTGGCCTTGTTCTGCCATCCATCTGGCTCCTGCAGCAGCCACAAAATATACCTGAACATCCAGGCATTCATACCTGCTGCTCCTTCTAAAGCTTAACCTCATGAAGTTCCTCTGTCCAGTAAGATCCTTCCGCTTCGACATGCACTTGACTTATTGAGGTGTCCAAGTTTCCGCCTGGAACATGACGTCAGCTTGTAGAGTTTAGTGTTTGCGAGACGCCACTTGTGACAGACGTAGTCCTATTGTTGAGGAGAATAGGAGGGCTATCTTGTTAACTGTGTCGCAAAGCTATTGTGTATGTCTGTCAGCAAATCCTCCCAGATTAACAGAGTTGTGCCACTTCTTTGTGTACGTGTGTGTGTGTGTGGGGTTGCTTAGTGAGAGAGGGAAAGTGAGAAAGAAAGTAATAGAGTATTTTAGCCTTCAGTGCCTAAACAGAAGCTTATCTGTGGGCTCAAATTTCAGTAATTCTTTTGTGCTGCCGTGACATTATTATATTTCATTTCAGTTTTATATTTAACTTTCCCTCCATTCATCTAAAAATAACATGACTACCGTCGCAGATGCATCACACATAAAAGGATCTGTCCTCCTGAACCTGTCATTGTCCTCTCTAGTAATGTAACTCATTGTTGTTTGTCTGCATTACGTCTGAGTGAGTGACAGCTAGCGCTGGCCACTTGAAGGAGAGGGACAAGATAATCTCCCCCTTGTAAGCCCGGGTATAATGAGATTTGGGAGTTTTGGGAGCTTTCCAGTTCTCTCTGCCCTTTCCACCAATGCTTGGCCCATGTGTCGAGCTCCCTGGAGGCACTACCTTGGATTCTGTTGACCCTAAAGGTGGCATGCACAGGGAGACATCCCATTAGGAAGTTTTAGCCAAAATTCCTCTGGCTGCGTTATTTCCCCTCCTCCTCCAATTGAGCAAGTGGTCTTGTGCTTTTCCCCCGGAAGACAGAGAGACAAAACGGCACTCTCAGTGGGTTTCTGTTGGACAGCAACACAGGATCCTACATGTGGACATGTTTTGCATTGGTTAAAGAGGAAACCTGTTGTTCGCTTTGTACGGAGCCAGATCTGATGGATGAGGAAAGGAAAGAAGGAAGGGGAAATCCGCCTCTTGGATTCTAGAGGATTCACTCTATGACCCTTCTGTTTTTCTGCTCACATGTTCTGAAAAGTCACCGAAAGCGTGTGACTGACTTTGTGTGTCTTTGTCGGAAAGGTTAGAAGCGCTTACCATGAATTTAAAAGTCAAACTTGCTCTTTCTTTCTTACGGGTGTGAATGTGTTACTACGTGGTGTAAAAAAGTGTGACGAGACCAAACAGACTGAGGGATGGAGGAGACGTTCACAGTTGTGTGTTCGCCTGAGGCAGCGGGTGGAGACTGCAGTACGTCGCTCCAGGCAGGAGTCTGACTCGCTCTCGCACACAGACACGCTCAGATGAGGGAGGAGGAGGAGGAAGCAAGAGGGTGTGGCATCTGAACAGACGGCACTTCTTCACTGAGCAGCACAGATGCTTGCAGGCTGTCAGTCAGTCTGTCACTCAAAAGTGGTGAACCCGTCACCCTTCTTCTATCGCCCTTCTTGGACTCTTTCTGGAGGCTGATGAAGAGGAGGTAGCTCGCGGCGGAGAGGCCTGGGTTTTTCGTTTCTGGACAACAGGATGCATCTGGTGGTAGAACCCATTCAGGAGGCCATGATGAAGATGCTACCGTATTTTGTGGAGAATGCCGTGTTGACCCAGAGTGAGATAAACCGCATGTGAGTTCAGTTTTCCTCTGAGATTGAGAGAAATTAGATTTTACATCAAGCACTTGATGTGGTTTTGAGTTTTTGCTCTACTTTTTGAACGTTTTAAAACTAATTCTGCATGTTTTTTTGTTAGGTGTAGATGTTTGACTGTTAGTTGCAGATACAGATTAATATGGTGTCATTTCAGGCCAGCAGACTGAATCAATCACATAAGTCCAGCTGATGTCAGATAGTGGACCTTAACCAGAATAAGTAGCTGAGATTCACTGGTTCACTATTTCTACAACAGTTTATCTGTATGACCTGATATGATGGCAGTCTTTGCTTCTCTGTCTGTAAAGGAGCTATAGGTACTGCAGGTTGTAATCATGTGGTATCATTGAGGCTATCTGGCAAGCTTTTCTGTCATAGTCTTTGTTTGCTTTGATACCAGATGTATTTTTAGCCCCAGGGCTTGTGGAGAAGCTGATAGCAGGGTGCTGCAGGGCAAGAGACAGTAGAGCCGAAGCTGTTTAATTAGGATGTCTGAGTACAGCCTGTAAAGCAGCGGGACAACTCTTGATTTACACATAAGGACAAGTTTCACACATCCTCACATTTCACCAAAGTGCACCTTTTGTGTGTGTGTTTTTTTGTTTCTGTGAAGCTATCGGGTATCACAGGCTAAGACCTGTGGACTTAAAGTTGGGTTACTAGTTCAAGATGGAAAAACAAGCAGCAGGGACCGCACTAAGCAGTAATGAGGCCGTAGCACTTTGCTCGCTCTCGCCACTTTTGCCTCATATTATCCATCACTCGCTGACGGTGGACCCTCCTGACAGCATCATAAATCTCTAACAGAGAACAAACAGGAACAGAAATCCACCAAAGTGAGACAAAAGCTCCTGTTGAGAAGTGTCCACCCCCGTGCTTTGTCACTGTGGAACTTGTTCTATGGTGCTGGGGGCGGAGGGAATTTATTGCGAGGTGCACAAAATGAAGTCCATTGTTCCCAACAAAATCATCTGTTTGGCCCGGGCCAGCTCTTCTGTATGTGGGTTTTGAATGAGATCAGACAGAGCTGAGTGAGGGAACAGTTTCAGAGCTGGATGAAAAAGTGCAATGGTGAAAGTTGGAGTCATAGATATGATTCAAATTAAGGTCTTTTACTCGTACCTGTTTAAGCTGAAGGAAATCGGTCATTCTTTCTAGTTGGAGATGTGTATTTATGAGCGGTTTTACACTTGTTTGTTTAAGCCAGTGCCAGTCAGGGCTCAACAATAAGGATTCCCAATTACACAGAGTAAGTTGTTTTTAGTACATGCTTTGATTTGGCCTTGTTTCCTGTCACTCGTCACTTCAGTACTTACCTAATAATTTCCTGGTTCGCCCGACTGCACGCAGAATACATGTGGCATGTGTTCCTCCCTGCTGCCAGGTAGATTTATGAATGCGCTCACATTGTTTTCCACTGAAATAGAATGATTGAATTCAGCCCGGAGGAAACACCTCACTTCTTTTTTATTGCAGTTTCTTATGTCTTGTTGACAGCTCCGATGCCTGACCTAAAAAAAGTTGTTTTTACAAGGTAGCGTGAACTGGTAATTGCTGCTGTTGTTAAAGCATTACAAACAACTGCAGTTAAGTCAATTATTCAGGTCTTTGTTGCATTAAAACAATCCAGCAGGGACCTGACAAGTCAAAGTGTAGCCCATGCAGCAGAAAAAAAGACAGATAAGCATTCACTTGATTCATAGCTGCTGCAGAGCAGACCTGAGGTCTGCCTCTCACGCGGCAGCTGGGCTTTTCCACTCAGCTGTTGAGGTAAATCACCAGCAGACAAACATGATTTATGCTCATCCCTCGGCTGTGTCTGCTGAACTCAACTGTCCTGTTAAAACTGAATATTTAATTTGTCTTCTGTCCCACTTCTCAGCCTCGCTGTCCGGTGAACTAGCTGGCACAGTTGTGCTGAGCTGTCTGATGTATAGCGTCTGTGTTTCAATGCATTTAAACTCCTCCTCCTGTCCCATTTGTCTTGCAGCCTGAGCGAGAGCTTCTTCATGGTGAAGGGTGCTGCTCTCTTCCTGCAGCAGGGAAGCAGTCAGCAGGGCCAGAAAGCACATCCTCACCACAAACATGCAGGTGAGCGCCACAGTTCATGACACCCAAAAAACACACCTTGTTATCCTCAACAATTACCCAAACTGTAGTTTAAATCTCTTTATTATCCCTGTCAGCCTCTCGTCCAGGCTGTGTGGAAGGTTTGTGTGATGAGTTAATGTGCTGCACCTCCTAACACTGCAGCAGATGTTTGTAGCTGAGGACAGGAGGATGGAGGCTGCCTCGTTGATCAACATGTTCCAGACCTATAGCTTAGACAGATTAGTGTTTAAATCCACTGTGGGCAAAACTTGTGTTGACGCTTAAAGAAGGCCTCTGCTGTTCTCAAAGTGCTTTATTGTGTAAAGCATACATAAGTCACATTTAATGTTCCCACCATACCCTCCATGACTTTATTAAGGAAATTGGGTTTAGAGAAGAAAAAGAAACATAATCTGAATGAATTGCACAGCATCAGGGCAACATTGATGATAGGTATTTGGTTTTACAGGTTGTGTGTTTTTTGAAGAGAAAGTAACAATAACCAAATGACAGAAAGTGCTCAAACTCCACTTAAATGTGACTGTTGACTGTAGTGGACTTTTATTTTATTGATCGGAGAGAACAATGAACTAACCAGTGTATTAAATCAAAGACTTGTTTTTAAACTGTCACCATTGAAGGCCAGAGTTATTATTTAGAAGACATAAGATTGACCTGACAGCCCACTGGCATGATGGGAAATAAGAACAAGCCAACATCGAAATTGCTGCCAAGCTGTTTGGCCAGTCATGTCCTGATTGTTGGCAGGTTTGTCCACTCTACCAGCCACTTTGTCAAGTAACCCACTTATTCGCTTGTCCTACCAAACATTTGGCTGAGAAATAGTTGTATCACTTCCTAGTAACGGTGACCTTCAGGATAAAAAAAAACAAAAAAAAAACAGTGTGAGGTGAATTGTGCGAAGTGCTAGATAATATTTCTTTTGATTTTTTTCAGGGATGTTCATCATTACTGTGTGAAGTTTTAATTATGATTACATGGTCCTTCTACAAAATTAATATATTAAGAGATATAACCTGAATGACTGCAAACCTTCATCAACATGTAAACAAAAGATAGTTAAAAGTATTTCTGCGCCATGAACTGGTATTCTGCCGTCAGCCAGTCAAACAGGATATCTTCTGCACTCATGAGGTAGTTTCATGGAAGTATATACTATTTATATAAAGACACATTCTTATCGGTTTTGTTTAACATAAGTGTGACATTCATCATATTTTATATCATCAATAAGGAGGTCAGTTATCTTTTACATGTGGTACTTTCAGCGAGGGAATCAGCGAGTGCCCACTAACACACCACTGGTGTCAGTTGAGGCTCTCAGCTGAACTGGTTTGAACCTCTCACGTCAACATGGACACTCGATACATAATTGTCTGTAGATATATTTATGATTCAGTGTATGATTCTCATATCTTGCACCTGTTGTTATTCAGAACAGATGCCAACTTGGCAGCAACAGACCAATGAACTCACTTGACTCCTTAAACAGTTTGATCCTCTTGGATCCATCTCAGTCATCAAAAACAAACATAAAGGGTTCTTACCAGATTTTTCTTCCAGCAGCTGACAACTTATTGCATTAATTGTTGGAGAAATAGGTTTTGGAAGAGCCAACCTGTTTAAATAGTAGCTCAGTTTATTATGATACAGTCAAAATAGGTATATAGTTTTGAAACTTTATCTTCCTCAATGGATCAGTTGTTTCAGGAATTGTCTTAAACAAATGAAGTCATTAGCGACTTGTTCTAAAGTGTGAATAACAACCAAACAATTAAGATGTCCACTTTATAAGCGATGTAAATAATGTCTTTTTAGTACATTTTGGATCTCTGGGGCTTCCAGAGACTTTGAGCACGCTGGTCGAGCTGTATGGAGCCATTTTATGTTCCTTTCGTTTGTTTTTAACTTTAAAACAAGTCCCCTTCTTCCTCAGTTGTTTAGGAGAATGCTGCAGGACTGTTTTGCTGTGAAGCTCCAGAACTGTTTTGCATTATAAAAAACTTTGGGTTCAAGTAGAACATTTCTTAATTTTCATACTTGGGTGAATTTTTTGGGGGGTCGTGTAAGTTTTTGTAAAATTTTTATGTTTTTATGTGTTCAGTTCAGTTCCCTTCTGACAGTTTCTACATGCTTGTGCCCCAATTAAAGATAATCAGTTTAAAACCTCAGAGTCGTATTATCAAGATCATCTACCTTGAACATAAGGTTATACATTTTCTACAGTTTGAAAGAAGCTCCAGTATTAACGTGCATGTTTTGAAACAACCACATGAAATCTAATCCCACCTGTGCTGCAGCATTTCCTTCTCAAAGATGCATCTTCTTCATCATTAATTTCCTTCTTGTTTGTGCAAGAATCTTAATAGAAGGAATTACACTTAGAGGGAGTGGTCAGTAGCTTGAAACTTGAAAACGTCACACACTATCTGAAGTGTTTTACGAGAAAATGTATGTACTATCTAAAAAACAACAACAGTGATCGACACGTTAATTAGGTCCAAAGAGTTTAGGAGTCAGACAGTCTTTGTTGTATACCAGTAGCTTCAGTTAGAACCAGTCAGGGTGACATGATTTGTCTACGTGTTGTGACATTTCAACATAGTTGGCTCTTTATCAGCTTCTACTTTTGACTTGCCGCTGGCCCGTCTCCACACCCTGTTTTTATTATCCAGCTTCACTGATACGTCTTACATCAGACCTGGCACAGGGAGCAATGAAAGAAAATAAATGTATCATGCATTCATTCCTCTTCACTGAACACACGTCAGCTGATAAAGAACTGCTGAACTGGTTGTGTGTTATTGTCTCCAACATGAAGACTGATGTAAACACTAGGGAGCAGTATAACATCAAGTGTTGTCAAACTGAGACAGACTTTATTTTGGATCTTTTCATTCTAGTCAAAATGTGTCAATGTGTTTGCGCAGGTAGATTTATGATCACTGACACCAAACAGCACCATCGTGGATCAACTTTCTTTATGATCTTCTCCAACAGGCGACTTACCTCAACACTTGCAGGTGATGATAAACATTCTTCGCTCGGAGGACAGAATCAAACTGGTGAGAGACGACATAAGTATACATCAAAACAAAAACATGCACACGCTCACACATACAGGCCAGTGACTAACAATCTGGCATAGCAAAACCCTCCAGAATGCATTTTATTGTGTACTTAAGACACTTATTTGTTCACTGTAATTACTAGCTCATGAGAGCAGGTTAGAACACACTCAGAAGAGCATTACCAAATGTTTCCATGGTGTAGGTGTGTGTGTGTGTGTGTGTTGATGTGAAGCTGAGTTATTTCATTTTATGTTCTGTGTTCTCACACATCCTGAGGACCCGGTTAACCTATTACATCAAACTCGTACTGCAGTTCCTTTGCACATCCAGCTGTGACACTCTGTTGGACACAGATTTGAGCAGGAGGGTCAGTTCTCAGGGCAAATTCTCTCGTGTACAATCAGAGTTTTGTGCTTGTGTAAACGGCGGCATGATGATCAAAAAACCTACCACACTAGATTTACTTGAATTAACTACGGCTCACATGTTTTAAGTTTATCTAAGAATGTTTATTAAATCTGTGTACCTTAACGCATTCATATGCTAAAATTAATTTAATCTGAGATTAACTATTCCTCAAATACCACAGCAATTAAACGCATTTTGCTTGGCAATATGACAAAAACAGAAAACAGGATTTTTTACTCTTAATCAAAAAGTGCTGACTTGACTTTGAAGTAAAATTGTCTTCACCCTGTCCAGGCGGTGCGGCTGGAGAGTGCATGGTCAGATCGCGTGCGGTACATGGTGGTGGTGTACACCAGCGGGCGACAAGACACAGAAGAGAACATCCTACTGGGAATCGACTTCACGAGCAAAGACTGGTAAGAGTTTTCCAGATAGACAGCCATTGCTTAAAAGCTAACAGAGCTCCTGTGATGAATTGATGTAGACTATCATGTACTAATAGGTGCACAGATTGCTTTTTCATGGCTGTATATTGAAAGTAAAGGTAGACAGGAAAATGGGTGAGAGAGAGGGAGGATGACATGCAGTGAAGGGTCACAGGTCAGATTTGAACCCTGGGCTGCTGCTGCAACGACACAGCCTTCGCATACGTGACACACGCTCTGCCGCCTGAGTGACTGCGGCACCCCCAGAGTCGCATTTTGATCTGGTCTAGGGAAAAAACATTATTGATTACGCTGTAACAAATGTAACTGAGTGTGACGGGATGTAGCGTGCGAGCTAACCTGGCGTCTTCTCTCATCTGGAGAATTGCTACTTCAATAATTAATGAGTAAAAACTGTTTCTGTTATCTTTACTTTCATCTAATAGGGGTCAGTGTATGTTCAACAAGATCTGGCTTGAGAACAGCGCATTGAATGCTGAGTCGAAGCCTGTTGAAAATCTCAAATTTGAAGCCTGCTGCACCTTGGGCCTGATAGTTTAAAGGCATTAGAGCCCCAGGGGAAGTTAGAAATACATAAAGCTGTCGTAACCACTAGCAAGCACCTGCCATTAGTTTATATTGTTCTGTAGCCACATCAGGAGCATCACCAAAGTCTGGCCCCAGTGATGGAAACATTGGTCTCAAATGGCCAAATGAAAGGGTCTTAAAAAAGTCTTTAAATTCGTCTCTGAACCTGTAGAAACCTTTCCTAGAATGCAGAGAAGTGTAGCAATAGAAGTTTTTAATGTGGAAAACCACAGAGTTTAATTTTCTCCCTCCTTTGCCAGCAAAAGCTGTTCGATCGGCATGGTGCTACCTCTGTGGAGTGACACAAAGATCCATCTGGACGGAGACGGGTGAGTTCTCTCGTAGACAACACGGCTGCATCAGTTAACACAGTGATATTTCTCTACTTTATTGTACGCAACAATGCATTTGCTCCTGACACTTGTGTTGAACATGATGCACGCATAGCTTCGTGGATGACCATCTGTTTTGTTTGCTCCTCAGGGGTTTTACTGTGAACACGGCGGGTCGGACTCACGTCTTCAAACCCGTGTCGGTGCAGGCTATGTGGTGAGTAATGAACAACCTCTGGAGACACAGTGGCGGTCTAAAAAAAATCTATCTTCATGACACACCACAGTAAACCTCCATATAAACACACGTGCCAATCTGCTGCACATGTGTCACTCTGCTGCAGTGGGGCATGTTGAGGCAGCGCTGACTAAGTCTGCCACCTGCTGACACGAGGACGCATGTGCAGAGCATTGCATAGATCCCTTAACAGATCGTTAGCACGACAGTAGTTTTATTATTTTTCCTGAAATATCTCACAAAACCAGACTTGCTTTAATCTTCTACAACAAGACCTTTTTCTTTCCAAACAATCCCAATCTAGGTCAGCCCTGCAGGTACTGCACAAGGTATGCGAAGTGTCACGCAGGTATAACTACTTCCCCGGAGGCATGGCGCTCACCTGGATGGGATACTACGAGAGCTGCATAGCTTCAGATCAGAGCTGCATCAACGAGTGGAACGCCATGAAGGACTTGGAGACAACACGGCCAGACTCACCTCCCATGTTTGTCGACAAGTCAGTAAACTTGAATCAGAATCCTCAAATAAAAGACTGAAGCAAATCAGTGCTGCACTTGTTTTTGAGGTAGTGTGAATAACTCTCTTTCTTTGGCAGGCCTTCAGAGAGAGAGAGGACAGAGTGCCTTATTAAAGCCAAACTCAGAAGCATCATGACATGCCGAGACCTCGAGAACGTCACCTGCAAACAGGTAAAGTATACAGCACACACACACACACACACACACACACACACACACACACACTCAAACAAAATAAAAAACTGCCTTGCATTTATTTTTTCTGTGGTTTTATTTCTATTGTACGAAGATTAGAGCTGCAACTATTAGTCGATTAATGGATTAGTCAATCAAAACAAAATTAATGGACAGCTATTGCGATAATCGATTAATCGTTACAGGCCTTTTTTCTTGCAAAAATGTCAAATATTTGCTGGTTCCCTTTGTATTAAATGTAAGGATTTACTGCTTGTCTTTATGTCATTTATGATAGTAAATGAAGAGTACTTCAAAAACCAGAAGCAATCCCGGCACCGCAAAGAACAAAAAGTATCAAAACAACAAGAGGAAGTAAATATTTAAAAGCCTTTATTTTAATGGCTAAATCAGTGACTCCTGTTTGGAGTCCTGATGAAGATCTAATGGTTAAAACATGTCAGCTGTTTTAGTGATTGCCCTTTTGATGATTTAACCACTTTTACAGTACTTTTTCTAACTACAGGTATCTTATTGTATTGTGTATTCTAACAACAGACTTGAGAAAGTATTATCAACCCCAAACTCTTGTGCTGTTGTGATTCAGTCATGTTTAATCTTCAATCTTTTGACTGTTACGTAACATTTGTGTAGTTTCAGGGAAAGTATTTAAAGTGAACCTTTCCCAGTGACTGATAAACATCAACATATTCTGTGTAATTTCTGTGGCAGATCCGCACAGAGGTGGAACAACACATGAACTGTAACCTGAAAGAGTACAAAGAGTTCATCGACAATGAGATGCTGCTGATCCTGGGCCAGATGGACAAAGCCACCCTCATCTTTGACCACGTCTACCTGGTGAGATACCGTCTCACACATCTCTTGTTTCCTGGGAATAACTGAGATAAAACAATAGTCTTTCCATTCAGATGAATGATTGCTCCCGTGTGACATGATTGTTTTTAGAGGAAGAACAAGCTTAGTAAGATTTGAAGTCTAAACAATATTTCCTCTCATTTGTTTGTAGGGATCCGAATGGAATGCGTCTAATTTGGAGGAGCTGCAAGAGTCGGGGTGATTTATTTTATGTTATGGAGGAACTGAGATAGCCGCACAAAAAAATATTTTCATTATGACTTGAGCGAGGAATGTTGTTGACGAGTTAACTTTATCTTTCCTCCCCAGGGTGGGCTATATCCTCAACGTTACCCGGGAGATAGACAACTTCTTTCCAGGCACATTCAGTTATCACAACATACGCGTCTACGATGAGGACGCCACTGACCTGCTGGCTCACTGGAATGAAACGTACAACTTCATTGTTAAAGCAAAGTGAGTCCCGAGAAAACATGTTGCTCATGTGTGTATCAGTTCATAAAGATCACTTAGACTTACGTCCTCCAAAGGACTCCTGATGTGTTCTACTGTTTTTATTGAGCGTCAAGTTCATTCTATTTATTTTTTCTCTATGATGACATGGGCCCTTAGTTATCACCATGACAACTGACCAAGCTCAATCCACTGAGAGAGTTTTTGTGTGTAGATTTTCTTTGTTTTTCTGATGTTTTAAATTCTTGCCCACAGAAAGAACCGCTCCAAGTGTCTAGTTCACTGCAAGATGGGCGTCAGTCGGTCCGCCTCCACTGTCATTGCGTACGCCATGAAGGAGTTTGGTTGGTCGCTAGAGAAGGCGTACAACTTTGTCAAGCAAAAGAGGAGCATCACTCGACCGAACCCAGGTTTCATGAGACAGCTGGCCGAGTACGAGGGCATCCTGGATGCCAGGTGAAGCCCCTTGTGTGTGTGCACAGTCTTGTTTTGTAATTGTATTTTCTCACTGGACCTGTTTTTTGACATCTGCATATTCTGTTTGTATATTTCCAGTAAACAGCGTCACAACAAGCTGTGGCATCCAGATGCAGACTGCGAGATGGCGGAGGGGCAGCATGGCTTGTCTCAGTGCTGTGGAGGGGAGGAGGGAGGCCACCTCACTCCAGAGCCGGGGATGTCTCCCTGCTGTGAGGAGGCGCTGTCTGATAAGGGGGCCGCGTGTCCCTCCCCATGCAGGACTGTTTCACTTGATATCGACCCCGCCTACAACAATTATTATTTCCGCCGACTCTCTGACTCGGCGCTGGACAGCGAACCATCAACGCCTGTGCGCGGCCCCCCCCTTATTGGCATGGAAAAGGTCTTTATAGAAATCGAGGATGTGGAGCGGGACGCGCTGCTGGATGACGAGGCCTTGCCGCTCTCCCACTTTGGGCCTTCAGCAGAGGGAACTGCTGCCCAGACGAGCTCTCGGGGCCCCGAGCCGCTGGAGGAGCTGCGACTGAGGCTGGAGTTCAGCACAGTGGAGGAGGAAGACGAGGAGGAGGTGCAGAAGGAGGAGGCAGAGATGGAGGTGCTCATGCAGCCAGATGACGGTGGGGGCGGGGAAGGAGGCGGAGGAGAAGAAACACAAGATGTGGATACAGAGGGTAATGGGATGGACCTGGCAACCCTCAATGAAAACTCCAACAACAACAACCACTTGAGCGCGCCACATATCCTTAATGCAAGTTTGAGTTTTATGATTCACCTACATTTTAGAGAGAGAATGCTGTTGTTAATTTCATGAATCCATTATTAAAACGTGACCACATCCTCTCTGACGTTTATCCTCTTTTCTCTTTTTATTTAGGAAAATGTGTTCTCCATCACTCCTTCTTCTTGGGATTCAAAGTGCAAGCAGAAAGAAGATGCTGCAGCCCTCATATCTAAGCTTTGCCTTAACCCCAGTCCTCCTGAAGTCCCAAGTGCTTCACTCCCACTGTCCCGTACCTCTCCTGAAGGCCCCGCGTCTTCAGTGGTACTGCTGCGCCCCTGTGGTCCTCAGTGTGACTGTGCCAACTGTGCTGCCTCCACACCCACAGCTGGACTCGACACAGACCAGCAGCCAGGAGACTCGCTGCACTCGGAGCTGATGGATAATGGTGATTTATCGGGGGTAAAGTTGGAGACAGAGAAAAGTAATTCTGCGGCTTCCTCAGATGCTCTCCCTGAGCTGATGAGCATGGATCTGGAGGAAGAGAGGCCCGGTGTGGCCTGCTACATTGGCCAACAACAGGAGACCCTTTTGCAGCTGCAGAGATCTGGGCTGGTCCGCCGGCGTGCAGAGAGACTAGAGAGACTTTCAGGTTTATCCCAGCCTTTGCACGCATGCCAAAGGTCTAAAAAGAGCCCCAGTCACGCTGAGGATGAAGAGGAGCTCTCTGGCTTCTCTGGAGATTTCCCTAAATCCTCTACACCATGCCAAGTGCGGTTAGAGCCACTGGTGGTGCCGCTGACCAATGAAGCCTTGCTGGGGGTGGTGGGGTCTGGGTTGCTCACACCTAACTCCTCGCCTCACGGCTCCACCCTGACACGCAGCTCCAGCAGCGACAGCCTGCGCAGCGTTCGGGGGAAACCGGGTCTGGTGCGTCAGAGGGCGCAGGAGATCGAGACCCGTATGCGTCTGGCGGGCCTGACCGTGCCCTCCAGGCTGAAGCGGTCCAACTCGCTGGCCAAGTTGGGCAGCCTCAACTTCTCCTCGGAGGACCTGTGTTCGGCCTGCTCCTCAGACGCAGGAACACTACTGCTCCTCTCGCTGTCCCCAGAGCCTGACCCCGGCCTCGAGTGGGACTCCCCCACCACCTCTGCTCTGCCCCGGTTCTGCAAGGACCTGCACACTCCAGAGAGAGCACTACCAGGTGAGCCCAGGAGCTGACACATCAAGAGGAGGTTATAAACACTCCACCCATCCCCCCCATCCGTCACCCCGTGGGTCTGGAGAGTTCAGTCAAATCAAACAAATGAAAACACACAAAAAAAAAACGATGCCAAGTGTTGTTATTAGGAGTGTACGCTCTCCTTTGCCACATAGTTTCTCTAACTGCTGTTCACAGTGATCAAAGTCATATTGCTGTATCTGACAAATGTGTAAAGCCATCAGTTCACCTCTAACTTGGTTTGATTCATGGACAAACAAGTGCCTTACGTATGAGACCAGAGGCACAGAGCTGTGTGTGTGACTGCAGGATGAGACGGTACAAGACGCTCTCTAACCTTTAACTTCACAGTACCTGATGTATGTACCAAATTATGGTATCCATTGGCACTTGGATTATTTTTTACTGTCTGGTACTAAGTGGTAGCCTATATTGAACTTGAGTCCCTCAGTGGAGCATGACAGAACGCAAAGTGTTAATAAATGTAGAGTTGTTTACCACACAGTTTATGTTTTAGATGCTAGAGGGTTGTAAAATTAATGGTTTCCTCATGTTGCATTCATGGAGCCACCAGGCGAGAGTGTAATTCAGTTCATTTGCCGAATTAAAGTGAGGAAATCGGTCTTGGTATCGTCGCGCGGAGGGGTGTGTTGATGCATTTACTGTATGTGAGACTGTGAGTGTGTGAATGGGATGAAAGACAAGAGAAAAGGTTGTGACTTTGTTTGCCAGAGGCTTGCTCACTGTTCTCAACAAACAGAACAAAAACATTTCTGAGTTTGTTGTTCCTTTTGCACTGCTTTTTTTTTTTTGTATTGAGTGAATAGTGGTACACAGCAAGCTATCTTCCAAAATAACATTAGATTAATGTTATTGACCTCGTCATTCCCCACAATGTTTCTTGGGAGAGCAGAGAGAGGAGTCACGCCGCACAGCTTGAAATCATAAAACAAACACCTAGTGTGACAGGAACTGAGGATTCATGGCAGTCAAATCGTAACTCATGTGTTTTCTGATGAAAAATATAAACATAAGACATTTTAGTTGAACACAAGACAAACCTTCTATACCTTAAATTAGTTCATCCTCCAGGGTTGCCAACATTTTAAACTCATTTGTGCTTTTTGAAATGTGAAAGACCAAAGTTCTTTGGCTGTCTTGACAAATTGGAAACACCATTGACGCTGTACAAAATATGTGAACTGTAATGTCAATCATGTACGTATTTAAATGCTGTCACATCTTTTTGCACCTTTTTGGGAGAAAGAGACTCAGTGAAGTCATCGGGCTCATAGCTGTTAAGCTTTTTACGCTCATATCATCAGTGAGTTTGAAAAAGCTCTCGTCACACTGACGTGACAACGATCACAATGGGTTACTTCACAGTTTTGTAACCATTTTCTTTTTATATTTAAGTATGCAGTAACTTTTGTACTGTACATTGCTGTAGTTTGAATGCATATTGCACTTTTTATGTTGAAGAATAATGTACTGTATGTGTTCATTATGGAAATAAACATTTCTTTTGCATAAAACTCAACGGATCGTGTTTTTTTTTTTCTTGCCAGCACATTTCATTCAAAACAGAAGTTGGATTTTTTACTGTATCATCATGAATGTCACAGTTTATGACTGAGTGGGCAAACTATCACAGGCATAGCTGAATATCAGTGCACTGCGATGGCGTCTGCATCCTGGAATTACATCATCGTGACCCCATCTGTATACTTTGGCAGGAGAGCCGTTTTCTAACAGCCAGGTTATATAACATTTGGCTTCCCGTCACTGTTTGCATGACATCAGTGAATTGCTTAAGTTACACGCTCTTGTTCTTTATATATGAGTGTGTGTGTCTGTAAAGTGAATAGTAGGGCCTTGTTTACAGTGTAGCATGTGGTGGTGGGGAGATGATATGGTTAATATGTTATATAGTATATAGTTTGAGCTGACACTATAAAGCATTTCAGCTTCTGTTTTTTTTAATGCATGTAACACAAAATGTTCAAAACTTGCATTCTGATTCTGTACAGCTAACTTCAACTGATTTTAAATGACTGTTGAACTCCAAACAAAATGCATGTTCCCTAGAAAACTGAGCAGTTTCAAGAGTATCCTCCTTAAAAAAAACTAATGATCCTGGCATTTTTTTTTTTCCAAAAAACCTACATTACCCACAATACAACTCAGCCACTGGGGGCAATTTATCAGATCACACGCAGCCTCTGCTGGAGCCAGGAAATACAGTCTGCTGCTTGAAATTGGTGGGTTTACCCTTTAAAGATAAATGTGTCATAATGTGTCGTATACTGTGTGAATATGTTTCGCTTCTTAATGGATTATCTTAATGTAGTTTTTGTCTTTGTCGTCCAAACACAGAACAGCCATGAAAAAGCGAATCATTTCTCATATTTAGATTTATCTTTATTGTCATCTTGCTCATGTACAACGGACCTTTGTTTGGTTTCTCTCTGTTAACTAAATAATAAGAGTGGGACATCCAGATTAAAGCTGATAAATAAGGCCCACCCTGTATAAATAAAGGTGGAATGAAACCTGGTACAAACATGTCTGACTCACGAACATCTCAGTGACAGAGGGACTAAATAAGAAGCTTTGTAGAAGTCATCATCAGTGTGCCAAGAATCCCGTTGAGTACATCTTGAATTAATGATGATCTTAAATTAGAGACAGATTGGCTTTTGTCTAGACGAGACTGAGTGTGATTGCAGCCCTTTTAAAAACACACACAAAAAAAAACACCGGCTGACGAGGTTTTTCAGCTCCGCGTCTGTCAGCGCGGCGGCCCTCGGCTCTGCAGTGTCTGGGTGTGGGCCGGCCCCTCTTCCCCTTCTTCTGCCGGTGAATTCTTGGCTGCCAAAACCTCCACTTTTGTTTTATTATCCGAGAGCGTATCCTGTTTTGGACATTACTATAGAGACCAAGAGAAACAAAAGAAAAGGGTCTGAGCTATTTCTCAGATGACTTCACTCACTCGTGAGGTCTTTGACCATCTTCTACTTATCTACAACTAGACTCTTGGAGCGGAGGAGAAACTGTGCAGCCCATGACGCTGGTATGCTAACAGTGTTGTGTAAGAGCACCAGAAATCAGGACATTCCTTGTATTCACTTTATCTTGGATACAAGGTGAAAAGGTCACCTCTTACGTATCAGCTCAGCTCAGCATCAAACACTTTCTCCACCTGAATCCACACCAGCAGACTAAAAGATGGAGACCTTAAAGAGAACTTCTGCGAGGTTTCTCAAGACAGCAAAAAAAAAAAAAAGAAAAGCTGCAAGGTCCCCTGATTGTGTTAGTCAAATGTGCTGTGACATCACATGGATGTAATATAAGGCTCCCATTGCTTGTGCATTTGAGGGAGGACTGAACACCACCAAACAACCAACAAAGAGCACTCTGTCGGTCCGGAGAGAGAGCGATCGACTCGGCTGCGACTTCTTACTGGTAAGTGTCAGCCTCAACGTACCAGGAGAGATCAATATTATCGGCATGTTGTTGTGAGAGCAGGGAGCCGTCCTGAGCCAGGCCTGCGCCCGGCTTGTTGAATCAGAGATGACTTTAAAAAGATAAAAAAGGGGCAAATTGTTTATTTTCTAGATGCTGAAACTTGTGAGAAGTTGCTGGTTTTGTGGTTTTGAATTCCTGTACGTCTGGATACGTGGAGGCAGCAGAGCACATGGTCATCAAGTGACCAGCTTTGGGTATTCACGGAGGATAAGACAGGATAATGGAGCGGTTGTTATCAGGGATACACAGCCTCAGGAGAAGGGGTTCCCCACTCAATCAATGAATGCTAATCCCACTCATTTAACCTGAGGAGTCCGGAGGATCTAAAGCAAAGAGAAAGGGGCTCTGTAACTTCTTTTTTAAAATCTCCTCACAGACTTCTGCGCAACTCGAGTAACGACATCACCACCACCAGTGTAGGGGGATAACGTTCAGCTCTCTCAGCCGTGTGTCTCGCCTGTCAGATGATAAGACAACAGCAGTCATATGGTGTCACACAGACGGTGGGATGAGGCCGCAGACAGGAAACATTCTCATGGTCCACATCATTGTCCATTGTGCCGCACCATTTTCTCTGCTTACGGCTGCAGCTTGGAGGATGAAAACTCATTAAACAATTAGACAGTGTCATGGAAAAGTTTTGTCTCTGCAACATGATAATGTAGGTTTTTCAGCATGACAGTCGACATGCATATTGTAAGAACGGTCAACACCACAAGATAATGTTCCTCAGAGAGGCCTAATTAAATACAAAAAACACATCCAACGTCAATTTTACACTGTGCAGGGCTTTTTGAAACGCTACTGTCATCGCTTCCACACATGCAACGTGAGTGAACACTAAAGGAATTTGGACTAATAATTCAATGAGGTCACATGAAACCAAATCGGCATAAAAATTTTTGACAACGAGAAGAAGTATGAGACACGAAGCGAGAGAGTTGGAAAAAATGGTTTCTGACAGACTGTCATAAGACTTTGTGAACTGTCCGATCGAACAATTCGACTCTGTGTTCTCGTTGTTCCCCCTGTGCTCTGACGCTGAATACCCCCCAAGTGTGAAGTGATTTTTATTATTATATTACAGATTTTAAAGGTTAAAGTTTCCCTTTTTTTGTCGGCAGGGTTGCAAAAAAAGTAAGTCTCAAATGCTACTAGAGTGTCAGGGAACTGAACCGTTGATGTTTAATGCATTATCAGGAGCAGAGTTTTATGTTTTTGTCTTTATGTCTCTTTTTTATGGCCTGTTTGTGTCAGACAGCCTCACTGGCTACAAAGATGCAGATGAAAGATTTGGATAATAATTAAAATTGCACTAAGTATTCAATCATGATTTTAAAGTAATTGTGTTTGTTGAGCTGGACTGAAAAGAATAGATCAGAGTTTGTTAAGAGAGTATACTGAAGTGCCCCCCAATACACATTTTCACTTGATTTCTTTTTCTTTTACAGTTTTTGTTCAAAGTAAAAGCATCGAAAGAAAATAAATATAACATAGTAGATCGCAAAAGCAAAAGCAAAGCTCCTAAACTAGCAGAGAAATCACCAACACTCCCCCGATGCGCGGAGCTCCCAGTCCGGACCACTAGCTGCATGGCTAACTGAGCTAACTAGCCAATGGCACTAACTGATTTGGTGTATGAATTTGACACGTATATTACATATCGCACCTTTAAGTCAGAGTAAAATAGAGAAAATGGCTTGATTAGAGTAATCTGAGTAGCTCTAATGAATTACTTCTGCCCCTGCATGTTCCAGAGAAACAAAAACACTGTGATTGATTTACTCATCGACACTGTTTATCTGCAGATGAGGCTTTTAGTCTCAAATTCGAATCATCCACTCAACGTGACAGTGCGGTTTAAGTGGAACATAATGCTGCAGTAACACGGCTGAATCACTCCTCAGTGCAAAACAAAAGAGTCAAATTTGCAAGTGAGATCGATGCAAAATCTTGTGACTGTAATTTGACTTAAAGTCGAGCAACAGTGGACATCGCAAGTGCATGAATAACCCAACAGAGGGTTTACTATAGCAGCTAAAGTCATGAGATACTCCACTTCACCCCGTCCATGAAAACAGCTGTTGTGTGACGGTGAGCCGTTTGGAACATGCTACATGGTCTCTTACCAGCACTCAGACCTAATGTCTAGACAGTGATGTTAATCCCAGGTGATGTCTGCCCCTCTTCTGTTTAGCAGCTTCCACATTTCAAGTGTATTATTCAAACCAGGAAATATGAGTTTAGATGCTGTAGTGGCATAGAGAGTCAAAAGAAACTACTTATGGGCTGGCATTCCTAATAGTTGGCATGATTCTGGAGGATTGCTGTGAGGTTAACATCGTGACTTTCTCTGCAGACAAGTATGGGACAGAACCAGGATAAACTTGAAGGGGGAGAACTGGCTCTCAGTGGAGGATCGGAGGAGGCGAGACCAAGCCCCGAGTCTGGAGGTGCAGGCAGTCATACAGGTGATGTCATGGAGGGAGGAAGCTCCGGTGAGGAGGAGGCTGGTAACGCCAGGGAAAATTCAGGGGAGCCAGACGCTCATGAACTGGACGGGAGCCCCGGCCGGGAGCCAACAACACCTTCTAGCGAGAGGCATATAAATTTGTGCGGGAGTCCTTCTGCTGAAAGGGAGGTGAGACAGGGAGGGGCTGCAGGAAAGGAGGGAGGAGGAGAAGGAGGCAGGACGGCTCGCCTGGTTCCACAGGAGACGGACGAGAAGCAAACGAGTAGTGCGAGGGGTGAGCAGAGAACCAGAGCGTACAAGCTGCACAATCAAGCAAAGAGACAGGAGAAGAGGACTGAGAAGGAGTTTAACAAGATGGAGTATCAGGACGAGGGAACCGGCCCACGTGAGGAGACCCAGGAAGAAAACTTCTCAGCTGGAGTCTCATATGAAAGGTATGGCCTCACTGTGACCTCAGAGGATGCAAACTCACTTGGAGACACTGAGGAGGAGCCTGTGATGGCGAAAATGAAAAGATGTGGAGCTCATGCTGGAAGTGAGTTTTTAATGTCAGATCAGAATGAAACCATCATGGCTGAAGCTGCGGATGAAGATCTTAAGCTCTCTGCAGGAACAGTGGGCCGCTTGAGTGAGAGGAAGGGACCGCCCTCGGCTCAACTCCAACATCCTTTGAAAAACAGTCTGCAGAAAGAGTCTCTATCAGACATGAGTGATACCATTCAGTGCAGAGCTCCAAAAGAGAAAACAGAGAATAACACAAAGGAGGAAATGCTAACGTGTGAGGTGCAGCCAGATTTTAATGAATACTCTTTGGCAAAACCAAAGGTCACTGACCCTGAGGATCAGAGGGAGGCACACATGCACATGAATGAAACAGACTCAAATCCAGCCTCACCCAGTGAACCCAGCTCTATTCTGGAGAAGCTACTGAAGAGAAATAGAAAGGAGAAGACCGCAGGAACAGATGACAAGGATATCGCGGATGGTAACGCAAAGAGGATCCCTGACACTGCTGCAACAGAGCTCTCTACTGATGGAGTCGATCAGTCAGATGTAAATACACCTCGGTCAGCAGGTGACATGAAGGGGTTGAAGGAGAAACCACCTAAAGAGAAACTCGCAGCAAAAGATCATCATATTAAAGGCCTGAAGAAGACACTCTGTGCTGACACCTCAGATGATCTTTGCTCTCAGTCTGGGGCGAACAGAAATACTACGTGTGAGAGCGCACACACAAACTCACTTTACTCCACAGCTGATCGTCAGGGTTCAGAGAACATCCACTCGACAGATGCTTCAGTCAAGGAGGAGAAGCCAAATATAAGCCCCTATACAAACAGGCCCTCAGACATCTTACAATCAGCTGTTTCACATGAAAGACCGTCATGTGATGTGAGTGGTGTGATCGCTGAGGAATCTGCACCTTCCTCACTGCCTGATGCCAAGTCCCCACCCACAAACAATGATTGGCAAATTGCGGCAGACAAGACAGAGTCGACTACTGCAGGACCGCAAGTAAAGAGTGACAGCGAGAGCAAAGCTGAGCCACTGTTCTCTGGATCTGCATGCTCGTCTGATCAATCAGCGAGAAGGAAGAAGGTGAAGGACTCCACCGAGGGGGCGGCTGCACCAGCTGTGGATGCTGGGTCAGACAGCCTGAAGCAGGATCCTCACATGACACTTCACACTAAAAATGTGGCATCAGAGCAACCTTATAAGAAACCTGTAAAAGACAGCGATGACAGTGTCACAATGAGAGATAAATCCCAAAGCACTCCCAAACCTCGGCCTGTCTCAGAGCTCATAAAGGAAACAATCCAACTGCACGAAAAGCTGCAGCACCACGACCGCCCAAAGTCAGTCGAAGTGAAGCCTGATGAGCAGGGCCAGTCTGTGAAGGTGGCACAGATGAAGGCGGCTTTCGACGCAGCTCAGAAATCCCCGGACAGGGCAGTCGAGAGGAAGCCATCCGTGAGAAAAGGTAGGACTTACTGCAGTGTTATGCACTTTATAAATAGCAGGATAGCAGGTAAATTAATCAGTGAGTCACTTGTCTTGTTATAAAAGGCCGTTGACCAGTGAAGTCTGCTTTCCTGGTCATTGAACCACCAGAATTTGGGCTGCGAGATTCACCACAAACACTTGCATCAACCCTCATCTAGAAGACTGAAGGAGGGTGAAGGAAAAAAATAGACAGACTGATGTAAGACAGCTGTTTTTCTTCTGTCAAGTCTACATCTCTCTGGATCTGGGAAATAACGCCATCTTGTGGCGCTGTATTACACCAGTGGTACATTGTGTTCTTGAAATTATTTTTTTAATATCATAAACTGATACCTAGAGCAGTAATATTGTAGATGCATGTTCTGTTGGTTCACTGCCTACCTCACAACACTCTGTATTTTAGTTTTCATTCATGGATATTAGAGGCATCCTGCATGAAAAAAAATCAAAGTGGATGAGGGAAAATAGTTTCTCACATAAAACCATTCAGCAATACACACTTCAGTCTTCATAAATGTAGGGATTACACACAATTACACACATAAACACACACTGTACCTACTCTAAAGCTCATGATTATTGCCTCATCCGAATTTCTTTTTAATATTGTGGGTCTTCTTGGTCTTAAATGCTGTCCAATGGAGTAAACAGGATGCACATGTCTGCCCTTGTAAAATCTAACCACACAAATCCTATTAAATGAAAAAATAAATAGTAGAATTTGAGTAAATATAAATGTTATAAGATCACAAGGATATAGTGATAAATAGATGATACATATGAAAAAAAAGGTGATTAAAATGCCATAAAGTCACCAGGAACTCATATTAATGGTGATTTTCTCTAACTGGGGAAACTGAAGAAAGGGGGCGTGGGCTATATTCCCAGTTATCGACGAGATCGCTGTTATTGGCTGTGGGAGCCCTCTGTCAAACGCAGCCGCACCAATCACGGCTCGCCAAGCCAAACGAGGGGGCGGGGCTGGCGTCAGAGTGGGGAAAGAGCACACAGAGCGAGCGGTGTCAGCTCAGCAGCGGCTCCGGCAGAGGGAGGAATCAAGAGGGATACGCGTTGGGCTTGTGTTATATCATTCGGCTTTCGGGAATACTTTCATTTTCCTCTCAGAAGGTAGGTTAAATACTAAGTGGATTCTTTGAATAAACACACGTTTTGGGGTTGTGTTCTCTCTCAAACGGGCGGTTATTTGTTCCCCCCTCCTTCAGCCATCCAGGAAGGAAAGTGCACGCGCTAGCTAAAATGAATCGGGATAGTCTGTAGAATGTGAACTAGTGTCTTTTTTTTTTAAGCTAGCATTAGCCTCCAACGGCTTTCAACTGACACTGCCAAAAAGAAAAAAAAAAAAGTTTTGACCGATAACCAGAGAAAAACTGCTGTCTGAGAGAAAGGTTTCTGTTCCTTTTTGGTGTCGGGTGGATAATTCACGACATGAAAATGTGCTGTTGGACGTTATTGAGCGGGGTGGGGTAGCTAACCATAGTGCGGCAGGCAGGAAAACTTATCTCCGATATGTCCACACACACACGGAGGTACAAGGCAGCACAACCGCGCCCTGGCCCCTGGCGTCCTGATTGTTTAATATAGACTCCTCAAACTGAACAATAGGCTCCAAACATTCAAATATCCAAGAGTTAACTCTTTCATTTACAGGAGACGTCTTTAATTATTTTTTTTGTGTATGTAAAATCCAATATTTGCTCTATGTATCCAGATGCCAGGTTTAGATTTGACCCACTAACACACTGCTAGGGAAGATAAATGCTAAAAGGGGGTCATTAATATTGAAGCTGCATCCGTGGTAGCTCAAAATTCATAACCCTTCCACCAGCTCTGCTTGTTTGGCCGTAACACGTGGAGAATCGTCGGTATGAAATTAGGCAGCCTTTCTCTGGTAGTTGGTTAGTAGCTGCACCTGAGTGTATTGCTGAGGCTATCAGTATTATGCTGGCAGCTGTTTTTAATTATTCTCCTTTTTTTAAAGCTAAACAAAGGGGTTTGGTTTAGTCATGTTCAAGTCAAATTAAGATGGGGTGCACATTACTTATTGCCTGATGAGGAAAATGTTATTAAAGTTTACATAACTGGACCACATATGTTGTGATTAAATTGGGCATGTACATAAATGAATGCTACAACAGGAAAATTGAGCTCTGAAGTGTGTCTTAAGTAGGGCTGTGGCTAGAGTTCGTTTAAATTATTAACTGATTGGCCCATTATTTTTTAATTCAGTCAAAATCTGAGACATATTCAATTCTTAATGATACAAAACAGAGATAAGCTGCAAATTCACAGTTGAGTAGCTGGAGCCAGAGAGTATTTGGCACTTTAAAAAAAAAAAAAAAAAAAGACTTGAACAGTCAATTCATTCATTCTCTAGATTAATTGTTTCAGCCATTTAAAATTTGACTTGGTTCTGCCTTGGAGCAGTCAGTAATGTGACTCTCAAATACCATTACCATTCTAGAAAAGCAGTATACTTAAAATTGATCCCAAAGTGATTATTCCCATCCTCACTTGGCAGCCTTAAATGGCCTCTCCAGCCGAAGCTGCTGGGTGTTGACCCAAGTGGTCCTTTGTGTGACCCCCCGTTTGTACACCAACGCCGGCTCATTTGCTTGCTCATGTCGGTAGAGCAGTTTGATTTGTAATGACTGTGGTTAGTGTGCCAAAAAGGCAGCATGATCTGCATATATTTTGCCCTATCTTGAACTAGGGTTACCCAGTTACCCTTGTGTAATCATCTTTTGAGTTGCAGGAGTTTCCCTCTCCAAGACCCGCGGTTGTGGTATGCAGAGCAGGTGAAGGCTGCGACCCCAGGGTCAACAGTCAGCGGTACTACAGCTGTGTTTGGGCTTGTTAACCATTCCAGACGCATCAACCGCTGCTTGATGTGCTGCAGTACAAGGTCTTTAGAAGTGCGTAGCCTGCCTTCCTATGGGTAGGCTGAGAGAGGAAGTGGGTCAGGAAGCAGAGGGAAACTAAGCATGAGATGTGAGGGAGTGTTGGCTCCTATCAGCTGCTGCAAGGCGTGTTGGTGTGCGCTGTGGTGAAGTCTTGAGTGCATTTTAATTGTATTTATTTTTTTACACGTTGAAGTGGTTTTGGGATGATCTTAAAAATGTATATATCCATTAAATTTATTTCATCAGGGTTGATAGAGGTCCAGCTAAGTCCAGCTGTTCCCTGCTGGCCATCTCAAGTCACTGTTCATTATTGTGCTGAAATTGTTAAGAAGT
This sequence comes from Diplodus puntazzo, assembly GCA_963678695.2. NCBI lineage: Eukaryota > Metazoa > Chordata > Actinopteri > Spariformes > Sparidae > Diplodus > Diplodus puntazzo. The sequence continues at coordinate 31,647,556 of OZ023159.1, read as the reverse complement.
TTAGGCTTTGGATTTGTTTTGTGGACTAAGTAATGTGCACATTAGATAGAAAGTAGCTTGATATATTTCCTGCTGCAGTCAGTTCCAATATCAGTCCGCTAGAATAATCAGCATTCTGTAAAAGACGCTAAATATTTGGGCATGTTTGGCCTCAGCAGCATCTCAGTTGGACTCAAAGGTTGCATTCTTTTAACATGTCTGACATACCTCAGTTTGTGTCCAGTCCTGTCTATGCAGATGTTATCTCAGCCTACACTTGGTGCCAGAAATCCTCAGATTGACTTGCCACACCTTAAAAAAAATCATTTGATTTTTGCTTAACTCATAATAATCATGGTTTTGATGAACTGAATTTTCTTTCCCATACAAGGTGTCAAGGAGTTTTTTTCTGAGGACAGGTGGGAGGGAAAATCTCATTAACCAATCACCTGCTTAGCATATTAGTGCGTTTGTTTGTTTTGACCAGCCTGGAGATGAAGAGGATCACATGCCTAAATCTGTGCCGCTAATTGTTTACACAGTAGAAAAACCGACACACGTTCATTTGACAGTAGGTAATCGTTGTTTTAATGAGCCACAATCAAGCAAGGCTGGAGCATTTCAGGTTTTTTTGTGGTCCGGTCTAGAGTACAAGGTTAACCCGGTTTGATGTTATGCCAATTGACGGAACAGAAATTTCTTAGGTGGAGGGAACTAGCAGCATGTGGCTCGGTCCACAAACGAGAGCTCTTATCAGAAGCAAGTTTGGTACAGGTTGCAGTCGATGTTCACATGCTGCAATACTTTTGTACGAAACATCACATTGATCGACTCTCATTTGCCCTCATAAAGTTGATCTATTATGCTCTTAATTCAAGCTCAACCCTTCCTGTAGCCATTTTCATTTAAAAGCGCTCTTGTGTTTCAATGGACAGAAACCCTTCATTTTCCTAACAAGGCTTTTATTGTCACTTGCACGGTTCTCAAACACACTTGTCTTGAAATGTAGCTACTGACATCTATTCTTAAATTGCACGAGACCAAAGAAAAGTGCAGAAGAAGAAAATTTGAGTTGACTAACTGTTGTGAGAAATAAAGTCACAGTGGGTCACGGTTGTCCTGATGTTGTGTCAAAGCACACATGGGTTTATTCAGGAGGGACTGAGGTGGCACTCTGAGTGTAAACGTCTCTGTTCGGTCCAGTATGTGGCTTAATATCAAACAGGTTTAGAAAATAATTACAATGGCTCAACCTTGCAATAAAGTATGTTGGATACTGTATATATCTCTGAACAGTTGTTTGTCAGAGCTTGTTAGATGTCTGGGAGTTTGTTTGTCATTTAGGGTAAACTATATAATTCCCTTTTCTCGTGTATCTGTTTCACAGAGATTTCAGAAATGTTTTGTTTTGCTTGGAGTCTCAATCAAAGATGATGTCACCTCCTCTTTTGGCTTTGTAATGCTTGTAACTTAGCAATTCCAGTAGACACACAGAGACCAATACTATTTCTTCCACTGGCCTTTCCCACCACAGCTGACAACATCTGTTGAAATGGAGCAGTGGTTTGTGCATTGCTCATTGGGGGAGGGGGAAGAACCTGATCAGGAAGAGGAACGGACATGCTTTGTACTCTCAGGCTGTAATATTTAGGAGTGGACTTGAAATAAATTGAGCAATAGGCAGGATTTGTTTGTGGTTCTGCTGTGTTGATCACCTGTTAGGAACGGTTCAAGTGAGATTGTAGGCAGTTGTTGAAGATGTTCAGTTTGTGTTGCTGTAGATAAAAAAAAAAAGTAACCCTACACACAAACACTTATAAAAAGTACAGCTTTTCCTGTTTTGACTAATTTTATAGGATTTAAGAGTGGTCTCTCTTTTTAAATCTCAACTTTAAGTAGGATAAGAAGTTTAGGAGTTAGTCTTTTAAACCTCAATAGAAGATACTGATTGAGTGTTGGGCAGTTGAGAGAACAGTAAAAAGCATGGTCATCATCACACTAAACATATACATTTGTTTAACATTTAACTTTTAACACGGAACTAACATTTTCTGTGTCCTGTGTCTAATCCAATGACTCTTTTTTTCCTCTTCTGGAATGAGGAAGTAAGCAAACCCTCATCATATTAATGTCTGGTGTTGAAATCTGTAGCCAGTCTGTAAATGTCTGGCACACTACATGCTATTGATGCATGTATATAACTTGAACCTGGTTTTATTTTGAATTGAGCTGGCATTTGGTTCTGTCTACTGTAGTGTAACCTAGAAATGAGTTTGCCTTGAAGCCACATTTCTCTTGGGTCTGCAAATCACACTTCCTCTACAAAGTATAAAAGAATACAATAGCATTCCTTGAAACACTGATGCGTAATGTGTTCCAGTAGTATTTTAAACTGAGCAGAGCAAAGACCGAATGGTCACTTGGGGTAGGAGAGGGGTGAAAAAACATCACCTTATCTCATTGTTGCAAAAAAGCACTGGAATGTAGCTGGAATCTGATTACAATGGTGGTCCGTGGCCTTGGTTACAGGAAGGGGATTTAGGTGGCGTCTCATGCGGTCTTGGTGACAAAAGGCAAAAGGCATCCAGTGTATGGGGAGCACTGAGGCGACATCACTTGTGTGTGTGTGTACTGGTGGTGAGGGGTGGCATGGGTAGCAAAGTGTGGGAAAGAAAAGTCTGTGTCCAATTATGACTCCTAAATCTCTTAACATACCATATTAAACTTTCTGATCATAAAATGTCATCGATATATATATTCATCAAAAGCTCCCTGTGTATTTTAGGACTAGTAGCATAGCATTAGTTGGAGCTATGACCTGGACTGTGGCTCCTATGATGACGCTGGCAGCCACATTGTGGGCAGGTCGGCAATAACAACAATGATGAAATGCACCAACAAACAAAGGAACTGCAAAAGTAAACATTAAGCAGATAAGACCTTTTGAGAAACGTTGTCGGGCCCTGTTTTATTTACTGATTGCATGTATCCGCAGAGGACTTTGTGTGCCACTGACCCCAACTTTAGACTGCAAGGCATTTTCAAGATAATTGACTGAAGTTGAGACAAATGCTGGGTTGTGATGAACACAGAACCACAATATGCATCTTTTAACAACAAGTCTGAAGTCAGGGCCCAAGTATTATTGCACATGCGGTAGCAACTATCTTTGTGTATTGACCCTATGTTGATACAATTGAGTGGGTAATGATCAATTAATCAAATACCATTTGTACACCAAATTGAGCGTGTACATGCAGGTTTTTTGTATCGAATTCCCAGTGCAAGAAGATGAGTTTGCTTTTTCTGTACTTCGAGAACGTATTTTTTTGTTAGCTTAAATTCTGGTTGAATAAGTCGTCGGCTCTGGCTGCACCTTGACGCTGTGGAGCAACTAGTGGTTTTTTTTTTTGTTGTCTTGTGGAGTTCAACCTGTTGTGAGGGACTGGTCTGTTTTCTGTCAACGTTGCAGCCGACACCTCTTTACAACCTCAGGATGATCCATTTCAGAAATGTGTAACAGCCATGTTCGATTATAAAAACTTATAGAATAATAATGGTGATATTTTCATGCAGGTACTGTAGTATAGTAATTTCCTGTTAAAACAACTGTTGTGGAGATGATTCAGGCTTTGTCATAATTCCGCTCTAATACTGCTGCCCCTCCCTCTCCCACATCAGCTCATCCCGATTTGTGGCTGGGATTTTCATGTTATGTCACATCTCACTCACCAAGCACACTATGAAACACTGAGTCTCAAGGACAGTCTTGCACCCCAGCAACAAGGCAGTGAAAAGATATAAATAAGCCATTATCTTTGGGTATCACAGAGCCGTAATGGGCAGTGAGTTTTAATCCTGGTTAGGCTGGTTATCTGTCGTAGCAGGGATCTTATTGTCCAAGTGTTGTTTGTAAGCAGTTCAGTAAATCTGATCCCTGTACAGCCATTTTTCTTTGTGCAGTATTTGTCGTCTGTAAATAACTGTTCCTTTCCTACTGCTGTCTTTATTTCAGGGTGGGGCAATAGCATGTAATACTTTTATTGTCCATTCCTTTGTCAAGAAACCAGTTGGAGTACATGGCAGTTGTCAGAAATGAGGTTGTCCTATGCTTTATTAGGAATATGTGAACATGATGAATGTGGCAGGGAGAGACAACAGTAAATGGCTTTTGTCACATAGGACGTTCATGCATATGCTCCAAAAATGTCAACACAGTTGCTTTCTAAAAGGTGGAGGTGTCAGTTGAAAGGACCTGTGATGACTCAGTAGGACCAAGCAAGAGGAGAAATTAAGATCATCCTGGATGATGGATACCAGCAAGTGCTTCACTGATCTTAGTTCACAGTTACTGAAATGCAACTGGGATCAAATGGCCGAAAAGGTGCTTTTTCTTCCAGTAATGCTCAAGGAAAGACCAAACATGAGCCCTCACAGCTTCCAGCTCTCGTTTTTTTATTACTTGTTTCCTCTCTCTAGCTGTTTTGCAGTCTTATGTCAGAGCAAAACAATTTCCCCTTGGTTTAATGGAAGGCAGCAGTTGAGACGAGAAGGGAAACCCTTCATGGCCTAACACAGCGAGCTTGACGGCGAGCATGGAGAGCCTAAATTCTTACTTTATCACCTTCCTTTTAACCATCAAATGTGCTTGTTGTTTTCAAAGAAGTATTTTACTACTGGAAAGAAAGTTTTGCATCAACTGGAGGACTTTTGCCATCAAAACAGTGGGGGGGCTCTACGTGCAGTCTAAATGGAGAGGTGTTTGCTATTGTTTATTGACATATAATACTGATATTGAAGTAACACAAAGCAGATTGACAAGCTGTGATGTTTCTCTTTTTTAAGACACGGTCAGAGTAAGTAATGAAAGTGTGGCACTCGATTTGCCATCGGTCCAACATTTCCTCCACAGTATTGTCAGATGTAAATGGACTGAGGAATGCAGAGATGGGTGCTTAAAAAGTGTGTCACACTGGTCCCATTTCCTGTTGGTCATTTCCTCAGGCTGTGGGGTCCTCCTTCTGTCTCTGCACATCAGGGTCAGCTCTGCTGGCTCAGGAGGCAATAAGGTATATAGCTCTGCTTTCGTCTGATTTGCCCAAAAGATACTCGGATCTCTTTGCTTGAATTAGGGCTGGATCAGTGAACTGTAAATCTCAGGAGAGTGTCACTGAGTAGCATGGCATTCCCCCAAGGTGGGTCTCCGTCTCTCTCTGGTGTATGTCTGAGGCTGTCAGGCTGGTGCCAACCTATGACTGCCTCAGCACAGCCCCTGCTGACATTGATGCATTCAAATGTCAGCCATGATTATTATGACGTTATTGTTTTGGAAAGGGCATGGGTCATAAACTGAGTAATAAGTACTTGAGATGCAGGCTTCAGTGTTGACTCTTTTAGCTCCTCTAGTTATTTGGAGGTCTGTCTTTTTTATAGATACAAGTTTCAGTTAATGACTCGGTTTTAATTTTAGTTTATTCAGTACTGTCGCTCCACTGTATGACAAAGGTTGGTGCTTGTCAGTGGGTCCATTGTACATCCAAGTTTTGGTAATTTTGTGCATTACTGGCAACTAAAACACTACTATAAATTACTGCCCAACCACCAAACCATTCAGCTTCATATTCTGTTGTCCCTGGTGTTTTTGTGGGCTACAGCTACTTCTTTCAGCTCATCAGGTGCAGGTGTGGCATATCTAATGTTCTTGCGTAAGAGTCCCTCTAGATAAAGTACCTTTTGGTTTGGCATTTGCCCATGGCGGGAATGGTTTCTATCTCTCCCAGTGAAATAGGGGAGATTTGTTTGAAACTTAGAGGATATTCTGCCTTAGAGGCTCAACACAAGTCCTGTCATGTTGTAACTCTGAAGTCTGAGGTGGTAGAGTTCTCCCGAATGTTTAAATGGTTCCAGGTTTTTACTGAGCCTGAGGTTAACAGTATTTCAGCTTGAGTCTGATTTTGAGTCCTGGACTAGGCAAGTGACATATGAAAAATGTGCCAGTTTTATAAGAATAAATGATTGGCCTGCAAAAAATTAACCCCTTATCTTTTTTCTCGTTTTACTACATGTATTAGTGTGAATGGTTGATACATCTAATCCATAGCAAGCATCCTGTGACTAAGAAATGATGATTGCTTCCTTAAAAGGTTTGTCAGTGAACACCTCTATCGTGTAACAAGGCTTACTCATCAAGAGCCAGTGTTGTAAAGTTAGCTGCAACCCCACCCATGCAATGTATGCACTGATACAGCTCAACCCTTACTCCATAAAGGTTTAATATCCAGTGTCTGCAATCTAGTTTATCCCAGACGGCTTTTATTTACAGATGCTCAGACAACAATGAGTCAAGCTGGTAAACATTAGTCAAGTCAAGTTTTGGTGAAAATGCACCGGATGGATCCTAACTCCAACGTGTGATATTGAACATTTCCTGCAGTTTGTAGAGCTAAAGGACAGTGTGAGTGGGGATCTTTGTGCAGGCCCAGACTGAACCCAAGAATGCAGTGATTGTTTTGTCTAGGCTTGTCACACTATTCTGGTGATGAAACGGCACATCTTATAAAGCTCTCTTGCGTAAAACAATGTACTAGTCTGCTGCAAATTAACAGAGAAATGAGCAACGGGATCGCTTCACTGTGCCATCAGTATTAAGAATGGGAAAGGCTCAATAAACACAGGCTAGGGGTGTCGTCAATAGAAATTACCCTGTAGACAGTTGTATCAGCCTTTACCCAGTGTCATCATCATGAAACTCTACTGCACCTGTCATAATGTGTTGCCCATTTTAGCCACTATGTAAAGACTTGGTGGCAGTTTGGGAAAACGGCACTTTTCCCCATAATAGTCAGTTTACATTTCAGGTGAGAAATAGGCCGTGCAGTCACGCTTCATTTTAGATTTACAACGCCTTGTTATTCGTCTCAGGGTTCAGTAGTTTAGAGGCGGCGTGTCAGTTCTCAGAAACCACTCCAAATACAGCTCTGCTTGTTCTCATTATCATCTAAACCTCCTTCCTTAGTTTGCTGATTGGTCTGGCTTCCAGCTGCTTAGCACACTCTATTGTCAATGGATGTTTTCCAGACTAAAATCTCATAGAGAAACCTGAGCTAATTAGATTTTGTCTGATTTTGTGAGGTAAAGAGTAATCCAAATGTGAGGATATACATGAGTTTAACAGTTGTTGGCATTGTTTGACATTTATAAATAACCTTTTGAGACATTAGGTTGTATTTTACTATTGTATTGTGTTTCTTTCCTGGGTTGGTATTTCCCTGATGTTGCTAAGCAGCATGTCTGTGTTACTAAACATGTCTTGGAGACGGATTGCAGCCAACCAAACACCCATGCATTTGCCAGTGGCATAAAGTGAATTTTTGCTCTACTTTTCCTTTTTCTCTTACCTTTGACTAGGACTGACCTGAACCCTTTGAAGCTCTGCCCTTGCCATGGCAATCAAAGTACAAATCTGTATTGGAATGCTTTGTTTCGTTTGCTGAACAAAAACAGGCAAAATACTGATAAAGAGCAAGAAATGGAGCTCCTCTAGTTTAATTGGTCTCTGCTCGCTCCTCTACATGGTGGCTGATGCCTTCCCTCCTGTCCTTGTCTCCAATTAGACTCATAATTGCAATAATGGCAGAGTGTATGAGGAAAATCTAAATTGCAGTCATTGTTTGATGTTTACTCAGGCTATCTTTATGAGATTATGTAATTCTAAATACAAGTTCTCAGAAGCACATTTTCAAATTTTAGCAAATATTCAATAATGCTGCAACATATTAAAAATGATCATAGTAGATAACCTAGCTTTCCTCTACCCATTAAATGGCTGATGAGCCAGAAATTGCCTCATAAGTCACTTATTGCTATTCCCCTCTAGGAAAGAGTATTCACTCCAGCCAAGAGAGCAAATGTTCCATCAGACAACCACTGAGGAGAGACTCTAATTGACCACATGTAAGGGCAAACAGTTAGCCTTTCAAACACTGGAGGATCACTCATTTTTAGGGATGCACAGTATATATCGGACTAACAACGGAAAATGTACGTTATCAGCAGATAATGAAATTGTTGCAAATATATTGAACTGTTACTACAAAGCCACGTTGCTTTAGGAGAACAACAACAGTGCTGTTGTCACACTCATGACGTAGAGCTGCTGCACCTGTGTAGAGCCATGCAATGTACACGAGAGCCACATATGTAGTCACTAGAGTGGGCGTTGTTTTTCAAGTTCGGAAGACGACAACACAACTGTAACTTGCAATACGTGTTCTGCAAGCGTTTGTAGAGGAGGGGAGCGGTCTGAATTTGACACAATAAATCCTGTTAGAGCTATGAATAATAAATAATCCAACTTTGCTTGCTACATCTGAGCCTTTTTAACCTCGGGCTGCACAAACTACAAGTTATGAACTTAGTTTTAAAATACAAGAATGTGAAATTATTATCGGGTATCGATATCGGTCGTGAGAAAAAATCCATATATTGCATCCATATTCACTTTAAGAAGTATATCAAAATCAACTTTGTTCCATTCATGTGGAATATTTTTCTCCAATATTTTAAAGGCTTTTTTTCCACTTATTGCTTAATAGAATCAAAAAAAACAAAAAGTTCATGGAACAAATACATCTCGGCTATGTGGCTTGATAATTTTGAAAGGTAAATTTCGACCACCCCCTGAGGGCAGAAGCACCATCATGTCTAACTTGTGTTATGCTTACGGTACACAGTTGCACATTCAGAGAGAGACAGGTTGCTGATTTAGGTGTCTGTTCACATGTAGCTTCTATTCCAACAGATTATACGACCGATCTATTGCTCCAAAGGCAAGCAAACAAGCCTCACTACTCCTGACAGAGTTGTCCTTGTTGAGTAGTGCCGCAGAATACTGTCACATTACTGTGAGGAAGAATGACTCTTTTTCTCCCCTTTTTTTCTTTTCTTTTTTTTCACGTATTTGAAAAGTAATTTGTAACTGACTGTGTAAGGATTTCTCAGCAGTGACAAAAGACTGATTCTCGCCTGCCGATGACATGCTGTGACATTAGAGAACTATCTCCATCTGTGTCACAGTATCCATTTATTGCCTTCAAAGTGAATGTAGTGTTTTCTTTTTTAAACTATAATGTATCTTCCAGGATTTCTGGATGCCAGTCAGTTGCTCTTGGTCTGACTCAGCCTTTCCCGGAGTAATCAAATTTAGTTTCCTAGACAAATGCACGTCTGCTCCAGATAAATTTAGAGGAGGATTTAAAGAAGCTTACGTAACTCAAGTGAAAACTGGAAAATCCTCCATTTAAGGAAGATTTAGCACTCAAGTGTCATTAACTGTTTAATTTGGACAAACTTGTCTCTCAGCCCACTGTCTGTGTTCGGTTACATCGAAATGAAGCAATGGTAATGACGGACATGTTTTACAGACAAGCTGCACTGTGAGGACACCCCCACATCCATACAGGAAGAACTTCCTGCTTGTGTTGTGATCCTTGTCCTGTTGGAAAACATGCCATACAAGCGTTTCTCGCTCAAGCTCTGTCTTTTACACACACACGCACACACAGTGGAAAACCACCTCCAAAACATTTCCCACATCCTGTGCTGTGATTTTATCATGTTGGTGATTCAGGCTGGGAAACTGTTACCATGTGCTGTGTCAAACAATTAAAAAAAGATTTTAGGAGCTTCACAAAAACAAGACTACTTAAGAGCTTTTGTCTTTTTTTAGGTTGCAGGTCAGGACTGTTGTTTCTGGTGATTTATCTGAAACTGGCCAGCTTTCCGTTATCTTTGGAAGTGGTCTGTTGTTGTTAGCACAGCACTTGGACTTGTAGCTTTTGAATGAGCTAGTTTTCCAAAGTTTCCTTGTCTGCCAGCAGATTCTTGTCTGGTGAAGATTTAAGCTGAACCAGCTACAAAGTCTGTTTTTGTTTGGGTTGGGTATGTCCTACTTTTCTTTGGATGTTGCTCTTAAAGTGTGCCACACAGCGTGCCACAAGCATGCTAGTACTTCAGATGTTTAATATCTGGCACAGCTGAGGATGAAAAGAAACAACGAGACAGGGCAAAGAGTTTGAAGTCATGAAATACCATCAGACATGTTTGTTTTATTATTAATATGTTGTGTCTTTGTGAAATCAGAAACTGAAAGCCCCTTTTTAAATATTGCACTCATTAGTAATGAGTGTAATTGTGTCACTATTGTAGGATATTAATACCCTGGTGGAGGTGCTTACCAGAAATTATATTGTCACACACTATTAGAAATGTTGCTAATGAACAACTGTGCTGTATTACTGCTTGTAATTTATGAGTGAGGGAAATCATAAGTGCTTGTACTGTGATTGCATGGTGAGGGGAGCCCACACTGAGAATAGTAGGTAAAAGTGAGTGCTTTTAAGGGCACTTGAATATGACTTGGATATCACCAAACAGAGGAATTAAGGGAAAGGAAATGTAAAAGGGTCTGTTAGAGTAGCAGGACGTCTTTCAGACATGCTGTTAGGCCAGCAGGCGGTGGGTCGTAGCAGTGGCTAGTCACCTTCATTTCAACACTGTATGTCTTTTAAATGAATTGCTAACTAATTTGTTAAATCTTCCTCTCTTCTCTTTGCAGATATGAAACGAGTTGTACGGTGTAGCAAATTCCGTCACGTCTTTGGCCAGCCGGTGAAGAATGACCAATGCTATGATGATATCCGGGTGTCAAGGGTCACATGGGACAGCGCCCTCTGTACAGTCAACCCCAAGTTTGTTGCCATAATCGTTGAAGCCAGTGGTGGTGGAGCTTTCCTCGTTCTCCCTCTTCATAAGGTACGTTTATGGTGTATGCTGGAGTAGTTGAAGCAACATCAGAGCTGCTGTGTTTGCATTCACTGCGTCTGTATGCTACATCAGTAGAGCACACTGAGTGTCGATGCCTCGGTTAATCACTGTTTTTGGTAGTTTTAATTACTTTTTTACTGTGAAATCGGCTACTTTGGTAGACATTCTTATGCCTCATTGACGCTTCAACATCAGAAATTGCAGGTGGCTGTGAAAATTGTCTCATTGTGGCGTCTTTTTTTTTTTGTCAAAACTTCAGGTTGAAGGGGTGAAATGAATCTTTGTTTAAACTTTTTCATTTCTGCAGTCTCTGCCATTGCTTGCCAGTCACACATGACTGATCAGTGGTGTTCATCGTCATGTTTTAGCGTTTTGATGGAAAGTTTTACCAACAGGCCAGTTGCCTTCAATGTTTTGATGGGAAAACCAGTTTGAAGAGGATATGTTGTCCTTGTTGTAAGAAAATTTGAGGCATTGAAGTGGTGTTAATCTAACCTTTTTAAAGGCATTATGTGTCTTTTTGAGTGTGGTTATGCATGTGATGCTTTTGTTACAGATGATTGAAGAGGATCACATTACGTCTGGAGATTTGTACATGGGGGTGGGAGGGAGATCTTGATATTAGAAAGGGAAGAAAAGCCTTGCTCACTGGAGGATCATATTCCTGCTGACATGAATGCAAACATAAGCACTTCAAGGGTCGGGAGAGTTGAACTAAAAATCTGGATTCCTCTTTCTGTTTTAGTAGCAGCTTTTTTTCCCATGTTACGTTTAGAGTAAATAATCATTTGCATTGAAGACTTGACCTCTTACAAGCACTACTGCTGACTCTTCATGTCAGTGTACATTGTGACTAATGTTTACCAGCGGGCTGTTTCACACACCCTCATGTGTACAACAGAAACGACTCAAAGCCCTGCAGCGAACAGTCTTCTGATCCTTGCCTCCATATAAGGAATCAATCCACTCCAACGAGAATTACTTCTGGGTTGGGCAATACAGCATTTGAAGTATTGAGTATTTAGCTGCAAACAAGTTAGCTGGATGAATACGTCCCTCCCTCTGAACCCTGCTGTCATAATTGGACTAATTAAAGTGCAATGGAGGTCAGACTGTATTCAGCAGGGGGCTCTGGCATGTACCCCAAAGAGCCCTTGGGTATCATTATGGTTGATAGTGGTGCATTGCAGGCTCCTGGTGTTTCCGTTTGGCAGCTCCACGCAGTGGCCAAGTGGCAGGTCCTGACACTGTGAGTGACATAAGTACTGCGATACTGTTGACAGATCTAACCTGGGCCTGTAATTAGTGTACACCAGTACACTGCCATGTCATCTGAGAAGGCTCTGGCATAGAGGACCGGATCCTCAGGCCTGTCATCACACAGCTTACACCTCTCAGCACCTCATTCAGCACAGGGCTTGTACTGGAGGTGGGCTGCGAGCTCGACCGGTTTCACAATCGTCCTGCCTTCCTCTCTGTGTCTCTGTTTTGAATGAGCTGCCCTCTGCATGCTGTGTACCAGTACTGTAATGGTGTGTCTACTGAACAAAGTCTACTTTCACTACTGCACTCAAAGGTTGAGACTGAGGTCTTTTTATGTGCAGAGCAAACCTCGGGCAATTTCCTCAAGTGTGAGATTAAAAAAAAGTTCTGATTTTTAGATCTTCCCACATATGAGCTGGCTGGGCCTGACACAGACTAATCCTTCAGATATAGTGTTTTCCTCATTTCAACAGGCCATGCATTGAGACACTGGAGCTTGAAGGGGAATACCATGTTCTTTAAGAATTATAGCTTATTGCGTATGCATGTTATACTTTGGACAGCGTGACCCGTATGGCTTGCAACCAAACCAGTTTTTACAGCTTCACATAAAAGAGAAAAGTCAGTTGATGGGACAGTCTCAAATTTTTTGGCACTCCCCGTTTGTGTTTTTTTATTTTATTTTTTTTATCCTTTGGAATCTATTTTTGACTTTTATCACCATGGTATTCTCAAATGAATTTCTCTAACAAAGCAGGTCCATCTGGAAATCTCAGTATAGCCTCAGCTGGCAATGCAGGTCTCAAAAGTGGGGCGAGTCTGTTCTTGCAAATGGAATGACTAGACTGCACTGCAGTGAATCTGTAATAAAGAGTTGCTCCTCAGCACCTTAGATCACTTGTAATAAACTAAACTGAAAAGGATCCTGCTGTTGCCCCTTAATTAGAAAACGGTTAAGTGAGACGGTGTGCTTCTCCGTTTGCTATTTTGCAGATTGTACAAAGTGTCTTTTTTAACTTAATGAGCTTTTTGTCAGACACAACTCTGCTTTCTGGATGCATTTCTGTGCCTCATGGAAGGACACTTGGAGTTTAAATCACCTGAGTCTCATTCCATTTTTGTTTCAAGGCCACACATCCCCGAAACACCCCCGCCCTCCCACCCCTTCCCGTCCCTAATGTGAGGGTGCATCTGTCCGGCTAACCCATCTGCCTATGCCGTCTTGCTCCCAGTCTCTGTGGGTAGCCAGCTGCTCAGGGCCTTTGTCCTATGCTTACTCCCACCGCAGCCCTTTGTCATCACCACACTTCAGCCGGGGGGAGGAAGAAGTGTGATGATGCTCCTTCCCCCTTCACAATTAAGCCATATGCGGTGTCTTTGTTGTGATGCAAGAGTGGTAGGAACATTTATATTTGAAAAATGAGCCATCAAAAAAAAAAAAAACCTTAACCATAATTTGTATCTGAAATGGGGTGGAAAACATCTCTTGGAGTTCAGAGGTAAATGTCGTGGATGTGCGACCTGACCTGAGGTTTGAGCCTCATTTTAGAGTAGTCAACCAATGGAGCCACCTCTTTGTGTGACACAGAAGGGTGAGGTTCTTGCGGCAGGCCGCCGTGACTCAGCACAGCCATGAGTATTGTTGCTTCCTTCTGTCAGAACACAGGGATTTATAGAGAGGGGCATCAGATGTCCAGCTCAACACGTCATTCCCTTGCCTCATGCTTTCAATCTCCCCCTTTCTCTTCCTTAGCAGGATGCCTGCTAATTTATTCCCTGATTTCCATATGAAGGAAGCTGTGGGAGTGAATGCAGCAGCTAGCAAGTGTTCAGTGAAACATTCCTGATAATTCCTCTCTGTCTGCTCAGCATAAGAGGAGGGAAGTCTCTGTAACTCATTACAGTTTGTGATTTATATCACTTAACTAGAAATCCTGTATTAGTCATGATATATGCAAGCATGCCATCGCTTATAAACTGCATGCTGTCTAGCCTGCTGTAGCCATCAGCATCTTTAGTTTCCATACAGACTGTGTGTTAGTGGCTATACATTTTTAGCATTCGTAGTTCCCGAGTTGTCTATTTATTTTTAAGATCAACCTTAACTACAAAAGTAACACCACATAACACATTGCTCAATGTAAAAAGTATGTTCCATGTTAGCGCTTCAAAAGCTGTGTCCAAAAAGGAAGATCAGATGTGAGTGTGTGTGAGTGTGATTTGGATTCAATTCCTCAATGCACCATTCATCCAGCGCTCAACCTCTGCTGTTATAAATCCCAGTACAGTGTGCACAGTGACACATTATTTCTGCTCTGTCCCACATACACCAGTTTAGCTGCTAACTAAGCTAAACTCTGTCCCCACACAAAAATACACCGGGTGTGCATAATATCCATGGTCTTTCCCCATATTTTGGTTAGTTTGTGTTCCAAGAGCTCTATACCGCTCAGTTGCCTCTGCCTTTGCCGCTTCTGCCGCTCAGTCCTGCTGACTGCAGATTTTACCATATATGGTCATTCACTGCTCCCTGCCTGACAGGCTTCCAAGACCATTTCCTCCCTGCCCTGCCATTGGCTGCTTCATGCAGTGTCAGTACACATGTGAATTCTGGGATAGGTCGAAATATGAAGAGCGGCCAAGAAGAGAGAACTGGGTTGAAGTCAGATGTTGTCTCTGTCACAGCGTCCTCAGTGTATCCAAGTGCCATATTAAAATGATTTATGACAATGTGATAATGAGTATGACTGCTGGATTACTGAATATATTTAAAATTTGTTAATGTCGATCTGCGAACTCTGAGTGCTGACAAGAGCAATTGATTCATAAGCGAAAATGAATGCACAGATCTGGCAGCGAAAATGAACAAAAACGTTCCATCTAAAAATATCTTTTCATTCATGTTGTCTGCAGTCGATCATTTTTTTGGGCCACAGGTGCTAGACTGCGTCACAGCATGCTCTGGGGAGACGGTAGGAAGATGTGGAGACACTGTGGACAAATGTACATCCTTCACAGGGAATACAATGTCTACTCGATGCAGGCTTAGCAAAGAGATGACGTAACTAAATAACTGTCCTGATTTAATTTCGATTTACCGTATTAGATTGGACCCTTTTGTCATCAGCCATCAGCAACCACCAGCCAGCTGATCTTGCATTTCGACTACGAGTAATACATTTAACTGTCCCAAAATACTTCCTAACTGGCAATACAGCAACCTGTCTCGAATGTTTTCAGAAAGAGTGGACTTGTCTTGGATGCTGTCTGGAATTAATCTTGACCTAGATTCACTAGAAATATGTATATACATATAGTCCTACAGTATGTTTGTAGTACATGTCTGTATAGGTATGTCTCTAGTTATGTATAGCGCAGGTTTTCAGTCAGCCGGCAGTGTACTGCACTGTATTGTTCTTGTCCAATCATACAGACACAGAGACTTGTAAAAGTGGAAATTTCCATGGAGCCCTGAGCAGCACTAGACAGCATGCAGATCCTTTAGTGGTGTGCATGTGTGAATCACATGTTAAGCTGCGAGGAAAGGAAGTGTGCAGGCCTCTTGTGTGAATGAAAAGAATGTCCTCTCTTGCCTTCAGGGAATGTTGTTCATCCATTTTTTTTTTCTTTTTTTGTATGTTTCAGTGTTGTGCTTTGTATCATCGCTGTGTGATTCACGCTCTTTTTCTGCAGTCTTACTTGTTGCTATGCAACTGGTTGTTTTCTAGGCATCAGACATTCCTCTCGAAGGATAGAAATGTCTGTAGTGTAGTTATGGACCATGTTAGGTAGTCAAATGAGGAGGGTAGCCCATTGCTGTCGGTGTGGGAGTTCTCTTTTTCTTTTTTATTCTGATATACTTTTTTTTAAATTCATTTTTATTTTTCTTGTTCTAGACAAAATCACTCGCAAGTCTTGCTCAGCATGCCTGCTATACCTGTAGGCTTGTTGCCTTGGAGATGCTTTCTTGCTTAGTTGGATTTGTCTGTTCATTTTTTTTGTTATCTTTTTTTAGCAGTGTTGTGAAAGAGTGATGTTACTGACAGGGCTATGTAACTGTTCCATTGCCAGCAATGGTGTATGAGCTTGTAAATCTTCGGTCTTCTTACAAAAGTCTTCTTCACTTTACAAATTAAAGTGTTGGTAAAAAAAATTAAAAAAAATCACTCTCAGCCGTTGTAAGGATTGCTGTCAGCTTTCTGAACTCACTTATGGAGTCAATGCAAGTTGAATGTGTTCTGTAGAGCGTGTCTAATGAGTTCTGAATATGAGACTCCTGTCACAAGTTAATCCTGCCTGGTCATCACTTTTCAGAGTTTGAGTCTACTTGAGTTCCTTAGACGTTACCGCTATAAACAACTGCATTGTGCAATCTAAATATCAAATTAAGTTTGAGTTTAGTTTGCTGTCTCTCATTTCACAATATTCTTTAGTGGTGAGTATGCGGTTACATGAACATTTAGTTTTTAAATGTTAGGAACATTTAAGAAAATGTACATGCTTAATGAAACATCCCCAGTTTCTTTTTACCAGTGCAGAGTCGTGTCCAACATGTGTTTGACTTGGTATAAAAGGAGTATCAGTAAGTCTCTCCGGACTGGTTCTTGACAGCCAAATCAGATGTCATATATTTTCTAGAGCTACCAGCTGGTTTGGGGTTCGTGGTTTAATAATCTGTTCATAATTAAGTCAAATTTGAGCCATCATGGGTGTATTGTGTGACCTTGCCACAACACTGTTCATCCTCTTGTGATTAATCACTGTTAGATGATGAAAGGTGATAAATCTGAGTGAGAGCTCATTACGCTTGTGGTTGCTACACGACTTTCTTGTGGATGTGTTAGTTAAATTTTTTTATTTGAAGACAAATTCAGACTTGCACATTTGCCTGAAGCTCTGTTTTTTTTGCAGAGGGACTGAAGGGGGAATGCAACAAGTTTCTACAGGTTAACCTACCTCCACTGCTCTGAACAAGTTATGTCACTGCAGTGAGGTTCGTGTTGTGTGCTACCTCATGTGTGTTAAACTCATAGTGTTTCAATTAAACTATGGTCCTGCCTTGTGTATCATGTTGGATATTTATGTTGGCATGTGTTCACACTTCAGATCGTGGAATTCCTAATCATGTATATCAGACAAAATATGCCATTATCACCTACAAGGGTGCTATATTTGACACCCTAGCGGCCCTCATGCTCTCATTATGTATACCCATACCAGAGCTGCCTGGGGCCGAGGTGTGGAATGTGAAGAACGCCTGGCCCTCTGGTCCAACTGTCTGAGATCTGAAGTCTTACTGAGGCGTGATGATTAATGTCTAAAAGTGAACTGTACAAACTATGATTTATTTCAAATATAGAAATATATTTAGTTTTTTTCAAGCTTATGAGTTTTTAAACACAGAGTAATGTAAGAGCTCATATTGGGGCTATTCCATGTGCCAATTCAAATGCTGCTTTGCTTTTCCACATATGCTGTATTGTAATGTTTTATCCTGTTTGCTTTCAGCTGTTTCAGAAGTTGTGTTACATTAACTGCAGGAGAAAACCCAGTGTGTCCTGATGTTGACGCTTGATGATAAAAGCTTTTAGATAACGAAATGATCGAGTACTTTATTTTGAAGGATCTATAGGAAGTGGTTAGCGGCGAGTCTTTTGTAATATTGCCGGGAATGAAAGCATTTACAGGCAGTCTTTTGACAACTTCACAAGACAAGCACGTCATTGGTTAATGCGCACCTTCAAGCAGGGAGCCTTGTTGTAATCGAAATGCAAATCCCTGCTGCCCCGGGCTGATGTGCTGTGTCAAACCAGCTCAAGCCGAGCCAGCGCATGTGTATGAAAAAGCCCAAGCTTGTCTGAAGTAGAACTGACATGTGGGATGTGCTGAAAAGTGTCTGAGTATGTCTGCATGTTGAGGTCGAAACCCTGGTTGCTCATGTGGATGGTCTGAATGTTTTGTGTGTTTAGTAAACCTGACTTATGCAAGGACAGACATAACGTATGAATGTATTTCAAATGGAAATGTTCAGTTTGCATAAGTGTAGTTAACCCTTTCATCAACATCTTCAGCATAATACTTGTTTTGTGTTTCTGAGGTGTCTCAGCACGAAGTGTACATGAAACAACAGAATTTGTGCATAGTATAACATCCACCTGTCTGTGTAATGAACCATAGGAGCACTAAGACACCACCACAGTAGAACAGCATGTTGAAACACTATTGACTTCTACGCATGACAGAACTGGTTTGACGATCCTTGATTACTCAGATTCATACTTGTTTTTTTGTGGGCGTGCAATATTTTGAACAAGGCTGAGCATAATCCATAATGCTTTGCATCTGTTCATGTTGTGAAAATTGTGAGGAGTAATCACAGGAGGACTAGTAGCACTGTTAAAGAAACAAGTATATGGACATAAAACTGGTTGGCTGGTTTTATCTCTGTGATCAGCTTGTTTGTTGTCAGACTTGCTACACTATGTCGTCCGTGTCTGTCCTGCTTCACATCCTGTTCCTACTGCCTTCAGGAAATCACGTGCAGGAGAAGTCCAGTGAACTCAGCTGTAATATACATCTCTGCCTCGTTAAGCAAATATATCATGTTTTGTGATTGTAAAAGTGGAATATCAAAGTAGACTGAGCAGCCGAGGAGAATCCACAGGTCTCGTGTTTAATGGTGATGTTATCTGAAACCGGACGGTGGCTCATTGATCCCTGTTGACGGCAGTGTCAAAGTCTGCTTTCCCCACACTCAGCTACAGGGTAGATTTCAGGGTGTGTTCAGCAGTCAGGGTGAGGTTTAGACAAGATCTTGTGATTTTCACATACTGCACGCACACATTCATTCTCACATATGCCTGGACTTTGATCACTACAGTTGGAGTTGGAGTATGTGTCACAGCCCCGCTCTGTGTCAGCCAGGTGACTGCATGGTTACCAGCCTAATATTTTTATACTGCGCAGAGCAGCAGTGATTTGTATAGATACCCAGCATTGTAGTATCTATACAAATCACAATAAGTGGCTCTGTAGTGTATGAAAATGACATTAGTCCCAGTAAACATATGCATCTGTTCAGTCTCTCAGAATGTGAACAGACCTTTGAGATATGGATCACGTTACCCAGTGATATCAGCCTCACCGCTGTTTGTGAGCTGTAATAGCAGCAGACTGTAAGTGCCCTCAGCTAGACCGTGTTATCTGCTGTGACAGAGGCAGGGAAATATCTGAGAGTGTGAATGCCTGAGCAACATGACACTCATATCCTGGATTGTCCCTCCGATGGCTACCCCACCATCCTCTGCTTCCCTCTGGTTCGATGTTTCTCGTTCTGTTTTTGAACCAAAATTAAAAATGATTTGTTTATTTGCTGCTGTTTGGAAATTCGGAACCAAGTGTGCCGCAGACATTGAATTGCAGTATGAAGCTAAAAAAAAACAGTATTTATTGCTTGCTCTGTTTATCTTTCTGACAGCTCCATCCGTTTGAGAGCTTTAAGTCACATATAATCATTTGGTTACAAAAGCCATAATTCATAATTTGGGGTGAGCTTGGTGTTTTTGGAACTTCTGAGACTGTCACTTTACTCACACTGATAGCCCTGCATTTTGTAGCTTGGACTAACGGACTAAAGTGACATGCAGTTCCTGCTAGTTTGCACCTTTTATGTTCAAAAATGGAATTAAACTGATTAAAACGGCTGATTTTAAGCCTGCTGTGTATCACCACAGTGTTTGCAAATGAATAATCATGAACTTCTCTCCATTTTGCCTGCACCCAGTGCCCCCCACAGATTAGACACATGTTTGAGCATCCTGTCGAGCTGTAATAGAGAAAGATTGTGGACTGAAAGTAGCTGCCAGATTGTTTGTTTATATGCTGTGAAAACTGAGGCTGGTCAAATATGAACTACAATCCCATTCATTGTCTATTTCTCGCCTAAAAAATGTTCAGAAACCTATTTTAGTGTACTGTTGGACTACAGTATGATACTGTTTGTTGCCAGTCAACCAACATACTGTTTCAAAACAGATGACACGCCAAAATCAAACACTGGTACGCCCCCCTTTCAGCGGGAGTGTTTATAGGTCCGGCTAGGATTTCTAGCCTTTTAAGCAAAAAATTAATACCACAGCCTTTTTTTTTTCTCTGTGGTCTCTTGTCATGTAGCACCAGTTTATACTACATAAACAGCCAAGTTTTATGCAAGCGCCATGTTTTTCAGCAGAGAAGTATTTCTTAACACTCTATGTAAATGCTAATATACTCACTGTTTCACAAGATCCATTTGTTTGTAGTCGGCACCAGGTGGAGGAGCAAGCAGTTGCAGTAGGAGTAAATGTGACTCAGAGGTACTTTTAGAGATGAGATAAGAAACTGACGTGCAGTTGTAGGTAACTGTGCATAGGAGGTGGTAAAAAATGTAAAAACAAATCCAGCCAGTCTGCACACGCCGTTACCACTGACATCCAGTTCTCTGCTTCTTTTTGGTCCTTATTGTTTCATTTTGCCTGTGCGAACTCTAAATGAGTTTGGAGAATACTGTCATTGTAAATCCCTCTTTAGCTATTAAGCACTTCATGTATTGCAGGAGAGTGACTCTGTTATGATGAATATTAGTAATTGCTTCGAATTATGTTCTCATAAGGTTTAAGTCTAATTTTGGTTTAACCTCTTACTCATTACTGAATATACACTTCTTAAATGTTTCACTGCTCTCGAGCCATTATTGTAGCTGTGCCCATTATAATGGCAGAATAGCTGCGGGCAGCAAGTGATTCTTTTTCCTTTTGTATCCGTGTAGCCATCATGCTTTAAATAGGGCTGCAGCAGCAGGGCTCCTTCCACAGTAAGTGACATCATCTCTCCGGCCCTGCGGTGGTATATGGAGTCAGTGCAGACTAGGGTGGTGTCTCAGACACCATCCACTACAGCATAGATTTGCCAAGTCACCTCACCGTGTAGAGAGAGCACCGGTTCTCCTGGCTCATAGGGATTAGAGGTCAGATAGTCCTTCAGGCTAATTTTAAGAGAGAATTTTTAGAGGAGGATGCACAGTATGATTTGAATGAATGTGCATCTGAATTTTAGCTGTCCAGTCCATTAGTTGAATGTTACGTAAAGCACACAGTTCAGTGTTTGACCTCGGGTTACCACTTTAAGTAAGGAGATGCTTTGGAGAACTAAGCTTCTTTTGGCATGTGTCTACTGTGTAATGACGTCACTACTAATAACTTTCCTTAATTACTGTGGGTGGTCCAGTAGGGAGTAAACTTTTGGTTTGGTTCTTTTTAGTGCCCATAAAACCCAGCTTCTGATATAGCTGAGCAATAGAGTGACAAGCCCAGATTGGTGATTGTCTGGCTGTAGGCATCGTCTCTGTGCTCATAATTTATTAATTGGCCATGTAAGAAGACTCAAAATGTAATCTACAAAATGCAGTTGGCTGGGGTTTTTATGAGACTGGGATTTCCGCTTAGTTCTGAAGAACATTCTGACTCCACATAGTCGATGTTATTCATAAAGTGCTCTCACCCAACTTGGGATTGATGTGTGTTTTAATTATATTATTTATTGTTGTGTAATGTGTATTGCCAAACAACTTATTTCCTGTATAATACGTTCTTTCGGCAAACAAGTTTGAAATATGTTCATACAGTCATACATTTTGTTCAAGCACATTTTCTTAGTGTGTGTTTGTGTGCATGTGTGAGCTTGATTCTGTAGGTGGGTTTGAAGGATTATACTGTCAATTGTCCCGTTTCAAAATGTGCCTCCTCCAGCACAGACAGTGTTCTCTAAGCAGGACTACACTCAAGACTAATCACATTACTTACTGTGTTGTTTATCTTTGTCTTTACAGTCGGGACGCATTGACAAAGCCTACCCCACAGTGTGTGGACACAAAGGCCCGGTGTTGGACATTGAGTGGTGCCCCCACAATGATCAGGTCATCGCCAGCGGCTCTGAGGACTGCACAGTGATGGTAAGTTTCGCCTCACCCTTCACACCTGAACCCAGATGGTGCTATTTGGGAGAAAAACAGCACACATTCTTGAACTAATAAGTGACAAACGTCTGTATGCTTTTATTGCGAAAGGCCGGGCTGTTGTAACACAGGGATGGGTGCAGACCTCACCCTCTGGATTAGATTAGGCTCAAATATGTGTTGTAGGAATCAGAGCTGGGGAATGATTTAGCTGTTTATTGAGCTGAGGTCACCGACTTTTTTGAGACTGTAGTCCTACTTTCCTCCATATGTCCTTATTTGGGCCGTGAAGGGCTGAGATACGTGTGCTGTCTGTTTACGTTTGCTGCAACCACTTCCTCACCTGAAAGTCCTGACTTCCTGTTAAACCCAAACCTGAATCACTGCCATATTTATTTCATGTTTGCAGAAGTACAGGCCATGTAATGAGAGCCATCAATGCTACCTCTCTTCACAGCATTTGACCTTTTGAAAGGAAGGTTCACAGCCTAAACAGCCTCTTGGTGATGTTTAGTTTAGATTAGGTGGGAGTGGGCGGTGTAACTGGTATCTACTGGTCGAGATATGCAGCATGATGTGGACGTGGCTAAACATTTTTTTACAATGAAGAATGGATTTTTAATCGCATAGCAGACATCTGCAAAACTCAGAAAAACATGTGCGCATACGGCACCTTTCAGTGTAAACAAATAAAAATCAGCATGCTATGAATGGAGGCAAGTAACACAGAGGAAACCTTTTAACAATGGAAAAAAGCATGCTTCAGTCATAGTTTGGACAGGAGTTGGAGCAACATCAGGCTGAAAATATTTAGCAATAAAAGATGCAGGTGACCTTCTTAGAATGGCCTTTGACACGAGTGACTCGACAACAATAACTTAGGCACACTTATGTTCGACATAACCTTAAAGTCACTGAATCTGTAGTGTTTCCCCCTCCATACCTGTAAGGTAATAGCAAAACATAACCTATGGTGGAGCGTGCACACACACACAGCTGGTTGTACCAGTATTTTTACTAAATTTGACTGTTTATCCCATCTGCCACAGAAACATATGCTGATGTGGGCGAAGACTGTTTAGTCACTGCTGCCCCCCTCAGGTTTCTTTTGGTAACTACAATTTATTGGCGTTTGTGCAGCAGGACTAGGTGTGTCATGATTCCTCAACTCTCTGATTCCATTTTATTTTTGGATTCATGACTGTACATCTTTTTAGATTTAAATTTGACTGTATCCTGTTGGCTGTAAGCAGGTCAGTTGGGGAAATTGAAATAAGATTCACCAAAAGTAAAGATTCCAGCAAAACCACCCTACAGGGATTAATCAACTTGTTTGTTGTATGATTTTTTATTTATTTATTTTTTTTGTTCGGATGTGTGCAAGTAGGCAGGGGTGGGTGGGAAAAAAACAGGGAGAATTCTTGATCTTGAGTTTGATTCTGATGATCAAAACT
Organism: Diplodus puntazzo; assembly: GCA_963678695.2. Taxonomy (NCBI): domain Eukaryota; kingdom Metazoa; phylum Chordata; class Actinopteri; order Spariformes; family Sparidae; genus Diplodus; species Diplodus puntazzo. Next base: position 31,624,045 of record OZ023159.1, on the reverse strand, counting down.
GAAAGCTCATTTCATTTGATCATCACTTTAGAAATCGTGACACCCCAAAGTTATTCAGTTGGCTGGTTGGGGTTGACAGATTCAGAACTTTGAGAATTAATAATTTGTAAAAGTAAAAGTTTATAAATTGGAGTTTATCCAGAGGCTTCACTGTCTTTTCTGTACCTGACTTTCTGTTCATGACCTCCACAGGTGTGGCTGATTCCTGAGAATGGCCTCGTCACTCCCATGTCTGAGCCAGTAGGGGTACTGGAGGGACACTCCAAGCGTGTTGGCATCGTCGCATGGCACCCAACAGCACACAACGTCCTCCTTAGTGCAGGTACGAGCTCCCTTTGTGTCCTTAAATCTACTAAACAATGCTGCTGAAATCTGACCTCAGAGTATCATCAAGCTAAGCAGACTGCTCACCTTTACTTCACTGTGTTGTCAGGTTGTGACAACCAGATCATCATCTGGAACGTGGGCACATGTGAGGCTATGATCACCCTTGAGGACATGCACCCTGACATCATTTACAGCGCCTGCTGGAACCGCAACGGTAGCCTCATCGTCACCTCCTGCAAGGACAAGGCCGTCCGTGTCATCGACCCCCGCAAGGAGACGATTATTGCTGTAAATATTTTTCAAACATTTATTTCTTTGTGACATTTTCTCTATCTCCCATTGTATTTGTAGAATGATGATTTAAATGATTCAAAGATGCTAATCCGTATTTAAAACGTTACCATTAAGATTCAAGAGCTCTTTTGTGTTGCACATGTTGGGAATTAAGAGGGCAAAATATAAAGCTGATTTACTTGCAGCCAATTTTAAGAAAATTGCACACTGGTGGGCAAATGTAAGGTTTTATAAATCAGAATATTTATTGCGTACATTCATTTTCTCATTTAAATATCTGCAAACATTTAGTGTGGATTATCTGCAGTTTTATAAATAAAGGCCAAAGAGTGTAAGATAAGCTATAACTAACAAAACTATTGTAAAGGTTGACGTAATAATAAACTGTTCAGATGAAAGTGACTTCACTGCACAAGTGTTGACGTGTAATCTAAACTTCACAGGAGAAGGAAAAGGCACATGAAGGCGCTCGACCCATGAGGGCCATCTTCCTTTCTGATGGCAACGTCCTCACCACAGGCTTCAGCCGCATGAGTGAGAGACAGCTCGCTCTCTGGAACCCGGTAAGCTGTACATCAGTTCTGTGTATATAGGCTGTACATTTCACACAAGATTACATTTCTGTCAGTTGTTGGTCTTAGAGTTGCGTAAAGAACTTGCATAACTTGATTTCCACCAGTCTGTAGATTGCTCAGAGGGCAAGCTTTTCCATTTAAGTCAAAATTCACAACGTCGTACAGCTTTATTGCTATTAAAATTACAACCATCTTGGCTAACAGCCGCTTCTTTGTGTTTTTTTGAGGCTGTTATATTTTCCTTGGCTATAAATTCCTATATTTGTATTCTATTTAACAAAACTTAAATGTGTCATTTTGTTTTTTTCCAGAGCAACATGGAGGAGGCCATAACTGTTCATGAGATGGACACCAGCAACGGAGTGCTCCTGCCCTTCTATGACGCAGACACCAATGTTGTTTACCTCTGTGGGAAGGTAAGTTGAACTCGAGCATTGTTATAACCGCACAAAGCTGGAAGACTTAAACTTCCACGTGGCAAAATACATAACCAAAACCTTTTTTCTTGACAGGGTGACAGCAGCATCCGTTACTTTGAAATCACGGATGAGTGTCCATATGTTCACTACCTCAACACCTTCGGCTCCAAGGAGCCCCAAAGGGGAATGGGCTACATGCCAAAGAGGGGCCTCGACGTCAACAAGTGTGAAATTGCGAGGTGAGCTAAGATGGATGGCTAATCATCATCGCTGACACCAGAGTTCATTGAGATTTCAATCAGCCATATCTAAAGTGCAGTTCCTAGCTCCACCAGCAGGAGGCAGAATGTAACCATGACATAATCACGAATCTCTCTCAGGGCAGTGTCTGCTGCCTCTCTTGTTTAAATGATGCATTGAATTGTGGGTAATTGGTTTGAAATTTGTATGTTGCCAGGTTCTATAAACTGCACGAAAGGAAGTGTGAGCCCATCGTGATGACTGTACCCAGAAAGGTGAGTCTTCATCCAAGTGGCCACTTGCAGACCTCTAATCAGCTCTGAATCACAGGCAGTCTAGTGAGGCTTTGTCTCATAATGTGCCTGTTATAGAGTTTTCCTAACAGCGTCTCACTCTGTCATTTCTTTTCAGTCTGACCTGTTTCAGGATGACTTGTACCCGGACACAGCTGGACCTGAGCCCGCCCTGGAAGCTGAGGAGTGGTTTGATGGTAAGAATGGAGACCCCATCCTCATCTCCCTGAAGAACGGCTACGTCCCGGTCAAGAATCGCGAATTCAAGGTGGTCAAAAAGAACATTTTGGACAGCAAGGTGACCAAGAACTCAGAGAACTCGAGCCCTGCCAACAAGTCTGCCTCCCCGACTCCATCGATTGTGAGTATTTGCTTTTACTGATGCATTAAGGCCATGATTACTGCATTAAAGGGGTCTGGTATTTCTAAACACGGGCCCTGTATTTACATGTTTTGGGTTCGGTCCAGTAAGTTGCCTCAGTTGGCAGCCACAACGCTGCTGCAGCGTAGTCCCTTAGGGCAAGTCCTACCATCAAAGTTATGTCCACTAAAAGTGCTTGTCCTTGCAGCTGACTGGCTGAGGTCGTTACTCTGCGTGTCTGACAACATTACGGTCACAATTCCTACGTAGATGGATCTCGCTTGAAAATCTTACGAGGGCTGAGTCGCTGCATTAAGACCACGGGTGACACATGAGACACAGTTGGAGAGTTTGGAGTTTATTGGGGAACTGACACCAAGAATTTATTTCCAAAGTCATGGCTGAATATTTTTTAACGGATTTTCACCATGTAGGTGAGGCAACACTTGCTCATCTCTCATTTTAGCGCAATGCTTCTGCTCGAATAAGACTTGATCACATTATTTAACAATCATTTCCGCAACGTTATCAGATAACCTCAGCCGGTCGGTGGCAGAAAAGAAACCAGAACTTACAAACTCTGAGTTGTATCAGCTGTGTTTTATAAACATACATATTGTAGTTTTTATTTAGATAATGAATTGTTTAAGAACAAGTTTTCCCCACCAAATAAAAAAAGAAGATCCCTCACCTAATTAGGATGGTGCACAATAACTAGCCGCTTTACGACTCATCAGACATCAGAGTCTCTCCTGACTCGGTCATTAACGCCCCCTCACTACAGGCTTCGTCTCTCCGGGGATCCCAGTGTCAAACAGACAAACTGTATGTGTTTGAAGTGAGGCAGATTGCTGGCTGTCTTCATGAGGTGGTTTGTAGATGTTGTTCAGCCCACTCTCTGACCCACAAACTGAGGGGTCTGCTGCTGCTCTGGGCGCCTGTTGCTGGGCGTCCTGCCGCACCTCACCCACAACACAGCCGCCCGCCGGGGACCCGCCCCATGTGCATCTCTGCAGTTCTGCTCTGTAATAACAACCCACTGGGCTCCGGTGCGGGCGAAACGTGTTAACCCCCACAGTACCAGACCCTGCACCCTGGCATAGGCATGTCCAAGACTGTAGAGGGCGTCTTTGAGACAGGAAGTGACATAGCTTAGCTTAACTGTAGCTATGTGTTTGTTTCACAGCAAAGCAAAAAGTCTCACCGGTCTCTTGTGTCTCCCACAGAAGTCTGAAGCCAAGCTGGAGGAGATCTTGAAAGAAATCAAATCCCTCAAGGACCTGGTCAGCAGTCAGGAGAAGCGAATCATCACACTTGAAGAGCAAATGACCAAAATTGCCATTTAGGGACCCTTTACCCAACCCGCTACAATTCAGGACGTTCCATTGGCTGGGGGGAGGGCGGGACCAGTCACTGCCTATCTCAATGACAGTGTTTCGTCTGAGGCCTGCCTAGCAACGATCCCTAGCAACATTCCAGATGAACTTTTTCTTAGCCAGCCCCCGACCCTCACTTTAACACAGGTGGAATAAGGACGTGTGGCAAATTTAGCAGAAAATACTCTTTGCTTTTTGGTGACTAAGGACTTCTTTCCTTTTATTGTGTGGCAGCCATTTTTTTTATTACATATCTTACATATTCCTTTGCATTTTAGAAAATATGACCAAGAAAATTCCAGTGGCGATTGTCCACATTTGTCTTTTTTTTTATATATATAAGAATCAGTGTTTCTTGTTTCAGTACCCCAAAATTATGATGTTGCCAAATTTGAAATTTTGTTTACGCCTCCTGAACAGTATTTTTCTTTCTCTCTCACTTTGTGGGAAGATTCAAAATGCAAGCAGGGAAGGAGGTGCAGCAGAGTGGTAATAGGAGGAGGAGAATTTCATCAGTTTACCATTTAAAAAATAATTAAAATCGGATAGTGATGCTGAGGAGGATCTAAATCTCTGTAATTAGGAACAAATAAATTCTGATTGAAGACCCATTTAGCTGCCACAGTCTGCACCACGCCCCCAGACATTAATGACATGTCTAGCTGTCTGTGTTGAAGCTGCACAAACTAACACCTGCTTTCTGCCATTTTCTTTTCATTCCTGCTGCTTCCTGTCATTCTGACTGTGGACAGTAATCCACGTAAACATGCATTCCTTTCTATTGTGCTTCGTTAACATGCACTGTGTGCTTATTGGAGTAAATGACAAAACACATTCCATAAATCTTATTGGCAGTTTGGAGAAGGAGAAAAAAAAAAGCTACTATAAAGTTCCTCTGCTTGTAAACACTCTACCGTAGTGACTCCGTTACACTGGTCGGTCGTTGTTGTGACATTTACGCGCTGCCCATGAAAACTCTGTGGATTCTCAACCTCAGCTCTACTTTGTTTTTGTGAGAGGTTCGGTCAACAGCCTCAGCGTTCCGCTCGACACACAAGTGCAGTCAAGTGTAGTGGGATTATTTTTTGTCGCTGTTCCCGTTGCGTTGTGCACCGTTTCAGATCCGTGATTTCTATCAAAAACAAGGCAGGAATATGAAATGACACCAAGTAATCACACATTGTCTTGACTATTTAAAACCATCTGGTGATCAAACTGGAGTTTGCTACAGAAGCTGTTCATGATAGACCTCAGTGGACTAGATTGCGTGTGAATATGTGCCTCATGTCTGTGGTCTTCTAGGTCCCTGTCACTTTGGGTGTTCCTGCTTTGTTTCTTTTTGGGAAGGGGGGCGTTTAAGAAATGGACTCGCTGTAGAACGTCCAAGACTTTCTGCCTATAACTTGGATGAACTGAATAGTTGGGTTATTGCTTTACTGTTAATTTTAGCCTGTTTCTTGTTCCAGCTGTGCTTAAATCCCTCTTAGTACTTCCACTTCTTGTTTTGTTTTTGTTTTTTTTAAATTCTAAGATGCCCCTGTTCAGTACATGAAAATCAAAGAACCATTGAATTGTCCGATCTGAGCTGTTCTGACCAGACGGCCGTGATTAAAGCTCTTCCTGATGTTTTTAGATTTGTTTCCCAGCGGGAAGCTGAGACGGGTAAATGGTTCAGTCTGTTGTTTGCCTTCAATATTTGTTACCACTGTAAAGACCTGAAAGTGCCATTGAGGTGACCATGGAAGTGTTTTGTAGGGGGACTGTTGTGTGAGTAGATTTGTGTAGTAAATGGAAGAGTTGATAGGTGCCCAGATTAAAAAAACACTTCGAGGTGCTAAACGCTATGTTCAAGGTCGCTGTATGTACCGTGAAGTCCTGCCAATCCATCCCACAATACACCAGGCAGCATTACTGCTCAGTGGGGGGAGTTTGTTAGATGCATCATGCCCCCCCGCTGATATTTTGACACTCTCCACCTCGGTACGGGTATTTAAAAAAACATCGTCCAAAATGATGTCAAACCGAGAAGCTGTCGGCTGAGCGCACAGCCTTTAGAGTGGCTTCGAGGTAAAAGTCGTAGAGTATAACTGAGGGGTAATCTACATCGTGCGTCTGACACAAATTATACTGCCCTAACTTGTTTATCAGACTGCCGCTCTATGGATTTCTTTTATAGCACTGTTGGCACGAGAGAGAGAGTTTGGAGGAGTAGTAGAGAATAGCGATCCAAAGGGACACTGTAGGTTGGAGACGTGCAGTTGAGAGATAGATGTATGTTTGTAATTAAGGTCTAGACAAATGAGTGAAAGCTGTGTAAATAACATGACCATATTTTCTATTTCGTTTTTTTTTTTTTTTTCTTTTTGTTCTGTGGTTGTGCTGAAGAGGGTCTTTGTATGGGAGGTGGGTTTTAAAAATTTTGTTCCCCTTGTCTGTGTTCCCTGCACCTTTGCCATAACGCATCATGAGAAAAGCAGAACCTCTGTTACGTTTCGGAGGTCGAACGAATATCGAGAAAGAAGATAAACCGGGATGAAAACGAACCGGGATGAAAACGAACCGGGATGAAACCTCATGTGGAGGTCTGCTCAGCATTTTTGTTCATTATTCTTGCTTCAAGTATCAAACATTGATTATAAGAAAAATTAATAAAGAATTTTTAAAATGGGCTCTATGTGCTGACTGGTTGTAACTTTACTGTTCATTGTTGTTATTTGTACTTCATATTTTAGGACGACTACAGAGAGGAGTAACAAACATCAGGCTCTGAATACACAGAAAATATTTACAGACGTGATGCTACAGATACTAAACGCTTTGGGAACGGTGGCCACTTGACTTACAATGCTAAAGTGTCAGACTCAAAAATCAAAGTGAGGCTTTTAACGATAAGAAAAGAAAAAGTATTAGCAGCCTTTCAATTTTACAGGCCAGATAGAGTCAGTGCTCTGAAAACTCAACACGACTTCTTTAGTTTATTTCCAGCCTCTCGTGTTTTGATCCATCTCGACTTTCTAAGTAATTCAACTGTTAAGAAACAATAAACTGGTTAATAAATCAATTACAAAGGTTAACATCAGTCTCAATTCATCCAAATAATGCTTATGAATGAACTACGTACTATTTGTGTGTGTTATGAAAATCAACTGCAACTGTCCAAGAAAAAAAACTGCTAATAAATAGTTTATCAAGCATTTCATTGCTTGTTCTCAGTAAAATAAATCATATGATTGCTGATTTTAATGATATGACAGGTATTTTAAAGTGTTCATAATCGTAAAACCAACTATTTGAAGACATTTAGACACACAGAAACATCAAAGCCTCCCTCTGCTTTATTGCATCATGAAGCTGAAACTGCCACCTTGTTCACACTTCAGCAGCTTTAACGTCAACCTCTCACATCAGCTGTCAAACTAAGAGAATGAAATAAGAAAGGAGGCATCAGCAGCCCTTAAATAGAGGACATTGCATATTTAGAGACGCATCTAGAGATAAGTGCAGCTGGAGGGACCATGAAGTTTATATGTCCGCTCTCTACATGTGTTCCGGGATGAAAGGGGTTGCTTTTCTCTGCGCGCTGGTCTTGTGTGCCCTGCGCAGACAGGCTGTAATCAGTGGGGACTTAATTAGAGAGGACTCAGTGGCAGGCAGAGGAGTCTTGGGACTCGCCCCGCCAAGAACAGAAATACCCATGTCCCTAAAACATGAGAGCCGTGTACCAACTGCAGCTCCGAGTCCCGTCTCTGCGCTGAGCTCAGAGCAGAAAAAACTCACTTTAAAGAGTCTAACTTTGAATGAATGAAGATATAATGTTGTAAATTACACTTTCATTACACTTTCTGATGAGAGGACCGTCCTTTAAGACAGTTCATCACTCCAAGAGTGAGAAAATATGATGATGTACAGAATCACCTCTACACTGTTCCTCTCTGTGATGCATCAGGATAAAAGTAAAATAAAAAGTCCAATCTCAAATGGACGCCTCAGAGGTGGAGGAGGATGAAGAAAGAAGGAGGAGAGGCTGGAAATAGAGGGATGGATCTTCCTCTCGCAGCGAGCCGAGGTTTCAGAGCTCAGTTAGAAAAAAAAAAAGAGGTCCAGTGGAGCCGAGCTGGGAGGGCGAACGCTTCTGAAACCCTCCTTCACTCTTACTTTCCTCTCATCACTCTGTTTCCTCTCCGTCTGCTGAGCCGCTGAGACGATAAAGCTGAAGGACAACAGCTTCTGTGAGTATAGATCTATATTTGTAAAGTATTAAAGTGCAGCTGAAGATTACATTTATGTCTCAGCAGTCCAAGAATTGAATCTGACAACATGCTGAGAGAAGTTTAAAGTTTTATGATCCGCTTGTTACGTGTCTTTATTTAAAGTTTCCTCAGTGTTTGCTTCAACAAGCATTCTTCTTAAATACTGTACTTTATAAAAAAACACGTGAACAGTAACTCCACAACCGTCAAAATCAAATAATATCACTACAGATGAGAATTACTCTTACTTCTGATATTTTAAGTAATCTATTTCTATCATTATCCCTCATTTATTAATCTGTATAATGTAAATAATGTTTAATTTATTGGATAATATTCTTACATCAGTGTTTGTCTGTGTAGAAACTGATCATATTTAATGTATGTATGCAGTGATGGAATGTAACTAAGTACATCTACTCGACTACTGTACTTAAGTGCAATTTGGGGGAACTTGTACTTTACTTGAATACTTTTAATGATTTTTTTGCCACTTTATTCTTCCACTTCACAACATTTTGGAGGCAAATTTTGAACCTTTTTTTCCGATTATTTGATAACTTTAGTTACAAGTTACAGGTAATCAGCACACACTTTACTTTTACTTGTAACTTTGAATAATTACGTACATTTATTGGCAGAAAATTCACCTTTGATACTTAAATTTAACAGGAGATACTTTCAGTTTTACCAAAGTAAAATCTGAACGAGATATATTAACTTTCACTGTCTGTATGTGTCTATGTGCTCTGTGATTCTCTGAGCTCTGCCAGAGGTTCTGGTTAAAATGTTCCAACCTTTATTTTAATCCTATGATCAAGAAGACGCCAATATCAAACTGAATTCTGGGTAAATTCTTTGTAAAGAAGAAGAAACACGGTGCCTTTAGTTTGAACGTTCAACACAACTTTATGAGAACACATCTGTGACTATCACTGTCCTGAAAATCAGTTTCGAGTAGCTTGAGACATTAAAGGATAAGTTCACCCCAAAATGATAATTCAGTTTGTATGTACTCAACTCTACAATGATGGAAAGTCAGGTGAAGTTTTGTAGTCCGTAAAACATTTCTGGAGCTTCTCGCTGAAACAGCGTTCTCCTAAACAGCTGAAGGAGACGAGGACTCGTGTTAAAATGTAAAAAATAACTGGGGAAAAAAAACATAAAATGGCTCCAGACAGATCTTTCAGCGTCTCTGGAGGCGCTGAGACACCAAACTGATTTAAAAATACTGTTTTATAAAATGTCTGGAGCTCATCCGTCTGTCAATAACGTCTTTTCAAATGAATTTGGGATCTCAGGACTTACGGATGAAGCTGTAAGGAGTTTATTTCAGTTGTTTTATTACAGTTTTTAAAACATGTCTTCAGGTCTTGGTGAGAATCCTCCAACACTGTTTTGCGGTGAAGCTCCAGAAATGTTCTGTGGACTGCGGAGCTTCACCTGACTTCTGGGTGTGAGCAGATAATGACTGAATTTTCATTTCTGGGTGAATTTCTCCTTCAAGGACTCGAGTGTCATGAATGGATTAATTGCATGTGTGGTTTGGCCTTCAGCTGAAGGTAATGTATACCCTCCAGCAAATTACAGGAAAAGTAATTATGGCTGTGCTGTCCTATAGCTGTACATCCAAGGATGAAGACCCAGCCTGTCATCTGGGCCGGCAGAGCTCGTACTGTATATAACATTCGACCACACAGGGAGGGGAGGGGGAGGTTAGCCCTGTACAGAACCAGAGCAGGTCCACTCAGCTGGTCTTCAAGTGTTAAGACTTCAACAAAATGGTAGCAGATGGATCTTCAACTCACACTGAGGAGAGAATAATGGAAGGAAAGCAGCTCAGGAAGTTTATTCAGTCGGTGGCGCTGTCGGTAAATGCAGGTTTCCCTGGAAGCAGAAATATCTCCATCAGGTCGGTGCTGCTGGTGAGCAGCTGCTGCCCAGTGTAAATATAGAGGCCTCAGCCACAGCTCTCCCACGCCTCTGTGCGCCCTCTGGAACAGAGCTTCCTCCGAGGCTTTGGTGTGGTGGATGGGTGGCCTCTCTTTACATTACAAAATTATAAGGCCTTCAGCGCCAAACTCGCCGTCTCCACCCCAAATAAGTAATGGCTACCCTGCTGCCTGCTAAAATAGATCTGGGGACGTGATGAGGAGCGGAAAACCTAGAAAAACCTGCGTCAAGATGGCAGCCGGAGTCACAGTTCAGATGGAGACAGAACATTGTTTCAGCTCCTCTGAAGATGCTTCACACCAGCGAGTGTGAAGGTTTCAGTGTGAGTGCTGGGACTCATCAGCCGGGCATGAGATGATAGACAATGAATCTTTTTTTTTTTCTGGGTTAAACAGAAGACCAATAAAACTTTCATGGCTGTACGGTAAATGTTTAGTCGGAGCCAAGAGGGGAGTAGCTTAGCTTAGCACAAAGACTGGAAACAGGGGGAACAGTTAGCTTGGCGCTGTGCAAAGTAAACTACACCAACCAGTCCCTCTGAAACTGGAGTCTTGTCGGCCAGCAGACTCCAGGAAGTCACCGCATCATGCTGCGGGATGCTCGGTCACATTAACATCGGATAACTCCTCGTTCAGTTTAACAGGATTTTTCCACCTTTGCACAAAGTCAAGCTGCTTTCTATCCATGTTTTGCTAAGCTAAGCTAACTACCTTCAGGTTCTGGTGTTGTAGTTCAGTTCATTATCTACTGATGGAAAGTTGGATGATGTTTTGTGAGTCTGCAAAACGTTTCTGGAGCTTCACAGCAAAACACTGTTGCAGCGTTCTCCTGAGTCTGCGGATCCAAAATTGATTTGAAGAGACGTTATTTACACCATCGGACGAGATTGTGCACTAAACACTTTCACCTTCGCGGCTACAGTGAAGATTTCAACCTTTAAAAGGGATTCCAGTGCTCCCCGAGACTTAGATTACACTTTGAGCCATGATATATATTTTTTTAGTATAAGTTTTAGTATAAGTCCCCGTCTACGTCAGTTTGGCAGAATGCTGTGACAACGTTCTGCTGTGAAACTCCAGAAATGAAACTTCCGCTGATTTTCAATCAACATGCAGGTGACGAGATATTGAATGTTCTGTTTTGGGTGGACTTGATCCTTTAATGCACAATTATAGTCTGGAGTCACTGTGTCAGAGGTTCTCAACGAGGTCAGATCTTTAATATTTCCTCTTTTGATCCTTGTTTTAATAAACCCATCCTTGTTGCAGGAACAGAGGAGGATGAAGTCCAGCTTTGTCCCTCTGGTCGCCTGCGTGGCTCTGCTCTCGCTGTGGTGGAGTGCGTCTCACGCTGCTCCCATGTTCTACAACATATCCATGGACGGCAGCGGTGACGCGGAGCTGGAGCTCCTTTTCCCAGTCTCCTTCTCCACCCGAGGACCTGTAGAGGTCAGCGCTGCTACAGGAGCACCCTCTGCGCCCCCCACCCTCACCAACACCATCACCACCACCATGATCCGCCTGAAGGACTTCGTCCTGACCCGGGTGGTGGATTTCCTGCAGGAGCACCTGCTCATCATCATCGTGGTGACCTCTCTTCTCATCGTCATGGTCTTCATCATCTGCTGCGCCTCTGCCATGAGCCACAAGCGCAAGCTGGAGGCCTACAAACCGCCTCCTAACCCCGCCAAGAAGAACGCGGCTGATAAGATACCTGGACGCAAGAATTCAGACGAGCTCCAGGAGAGGCCGTACGCCGTCGACCACGTCAAGAGGGTCCAGATTCAGAGCATGCCCTCTCCCAAGAACCTGCGCATGCCCTCCAAGGCTCTGGTGGGGGAGAGGGGGAGAGAGCCCAGGTCGTCGCCTCGCCAGGAGGTCAGAAAGGTCAGGGCGGCAGAGGAGGTGGAAAAGAGGAGGGAGGAGCCCAAACACAAGGAGCAGCCCAAGCACAGGGAGGAGGTGCAGCAGAGCTCCGGGCCCAGCACCAGCTCCAGTCCACCGGTCTGCACCTGCCACCTGAAGAAGGCCCACCACTAGAGAGGGCAGCGGAGGCCATGAAGACCAGACTAGACAGGCTGACTATGAGAAAGAAATGCTGTTAATGCATCGTGATTCAAATCTGAAAAAGAAATGTATCTGTCAGCTCGAGCTGTAAAATGAGAAAACATCCATCATGAAAACAGTCAAATCTAAACATTCACTTAAATATGAACCGTCGCCTGACGTGTTATCTGAAGTAAAAATGATCAACAGCAGGAGAGAAGATACGCCACTACAAATCAAAGTACTCAGTTGTGTTGCTGCGTTGAATAAAATAAAAATACAAGGCCTTTTACTTTGAATGCTGCTGCAGCCTTTCAAAATAAAAGCAGCTTGCGTACTGTGAAGACTTCAGTCTGACAGTCTCACTTTAAACGCTTAAATAAAAGCTCTTAAAGGGGAAAGTGAAGAAGAATAAAAGGTAGCTTGTTTCTTTTCATGCTTTCCTAAAATAGAAATGAGAAAAATAGTGAGTGTTGCTGTGTTTTTCATACAGATTACTCCGTATGCCTGCCACGACAGAGGGATCTCTCCTCAGTATGTCCTGCTGTACAACGTGACAACTTTTTTTTTTTTTTTTTAAACATCTTTGGCTGAACCTGCTAAAAAAACAAACTCTTTGCTGCTGTAAGTAAAGCAAAGTGAGGCGCCAGTAAACTTTGATTTGTTGGATAAGTAACAAAACATTTTCTTTGTATTTACGTTCATATTTTTACTCACATTTTATTTGCATAATGTTATTTTTTTTGTTATGTTTTATTGAATTTTACTTAAAGAACCCTGATTCACACAAAGCGTTATCCCAGCTGACCCTTCATGTTACAGGTGGGTGGTTATTACCAAAATATTGTAATTTATTTTAAATTAACTCACGAAATCAACACAGTAATTACATCAACGTTTAATGAAAACAACCACAACAATATTTAACACTTATATTCGACTATTTTCCAGTGAGCGTTTAATTAATAACTGGAAGTTTCTTAAATGAATTTCCAGGAAACATCCAGCTGTTTCTGTTCCTGCTGATCATCCAATTAAAGTGAGTTGTTATTAAAATAATAATAATGAGATTGAGGAAAGTTATTCCAAAGTTGAACTGATCTGCTTAAATGGTTAAAATCATTGTAAATGTAAACGGTTAGAAAAATGTACTTTAATTTACTGATCAGCAGAAGTTGAATGAAAAGAAGTTTCCTGGAAATGTTTTAAATAATTACAGATATTTATCAGCTGCTTACTGGAACATATCAGCATGTGCTCATTAAATAAAGTTTAATGTAATGAGGGGGTTTCAGTTTCAGTACATTTTGAGGTAATTGTTGTGATAATTTAGGGGCAATTTCAAAGAAATTACTTGGTAATTACAAACTTCTCACTGTGACATTTGTGCACCTGTAAAATTAATTAATTAAAAGCATAATTAGCAACGATGTTATTTCCAACGAGGAAAACTAAAAACACACATATTGAATATCTGTCTACTTACTTATTTGGTTGATAATTCTGATCTGCCTTCAAATGTCAAACATTGAATTAAAAAAAAGGCAGTTTTGGTATAAAATCTTTGTGAATCAGGGCTCGAGTTTTTCTTTAAATAAGTGATTCTTACGTATGAGATAAATTATGGGTTTTGTTTTTTAGTGTAATCATTTGTAATAACATAATAAAGAAAAGTACGAGGGATATATAGTTGGTCTGTTTGGCTGGTTTCACTTTGACTCACGATGCTGGAGGAGAAAAAAACTCACTCTCGTTTAAACCGGCGACCCTCAACATGTAGTCTGCGGTTTGTAAATCACAGTGAGATAAATAAATGCTCAGTCTTGTCCTGTGACAGGCCGACAGGTGTGCTGGAGTCAGAGCTGAACTTTAAGAGCCGCTGGAATAAGGAAAAGATGATTATTAGCTGAAGAGATGAGACACAGAGATGAAGACGACTCTGATCTCATAAAATGTGTGAGAAGAAAATCATTCTGTCCCTCGAAGGAGAAGTTTTAGTTCAGAGTGCAACGTTAGAGAAGTTCCAGCTGTTGAATGTTGTATAAACTCTTCCAGTCCAGCTTCTAACTTCAGTTAAATATCTGGTTTATCCGTCATTCAAGTGTCAAATCTTTGTACCAGGTTTATTTACTCGGTCGGTGAGTCAACAGAGGGTTTCACAGTTGCTCAGTTATGGGCCTTAACTTTTCTTTTATTTATTTTATCATGATAAATGTTGCAAATGTTTGTACCTGGTCTCCTGTCATTTTGCTAAAGTGGCCCCACAGACAGACCAAGCTGAGTCTCCCTGATTGTGTGATGTTCAGTTCGTTTCCTTTTGTCGTGTTTGAAATCCTCTCTTTCCGTGTTGAACCTCAGACTGTTGTCCTCCAGATGTTTTCCAGACAGATCCTTTTCTTCTGTAAGTGACAGTTTCAATGTTTACAAAATGACCGTGTTGAAATAAAATTGTCGATAACGACGATGTTTCTGTCGTTCCTGGAAAAAGAAAAGCAACAGTGCAGACTGTGGTGATGAAAGTCAAAGTGCAGCCCTGAGGAAGACTAAGATTAGAAAAAGGCGCAGAGGGTTTTTTTTTTTTTTAAAAAAAGGAGGATGCTCGCTACGTGCACATTATGCTCAGCTCTGGAATCTGTAATTTTAAGCTGCATCCACTAGAGAATCATGGGTAACTATTTTTAAAGTAATTACCCAAATGTCATATGAGTGATATCTGCTCTTTGAAGACATCTAACTCCACATTTCAGGCCTTAAATGTCCACAAACAGTATTTTTTTTAAAGATTGGCTTCGGTGAGGCGAGCTGGCACCATGTCACCCAAACACAGGCCTGCAGAAGGCATCAGAGCCTGGAGAGGACGAGGGAGCTGCTTTTGTCCCTCACTGGCTACCGTACAAGATTGTTTAAATATTTCAGCAGCGGTAAACCAGATCCATACAGAGCCCCCTCGCTCCAAAACATGAGCTTGTGTATTGTCCAGGGAAAAAATCTTGGCCACACTGATTTGTTCCAGCGAAAAATAACTTTGGTGGAAGATGTTTTAAAGGAGGCGGAGATGAAACACTGCCCTCCTGTGAACACAGCAAGAATTGATTTATCACTTATGTATTTTCTTTTTACATCACATCTTCCCACTTTGATGCAAACACTCTCTACTACTGCATGTTGTTAGAAATGTTGTTCAAATGTGTGTTACAGTGGCTGAAGCAACTTTTGAATGAAGAATAATCTGAATCAAAAGTGTCAAAGTCATCGTGCCACAGGTCAAACATCAGAGATGACAGCAGCAGCAGCAGCAGCAGCTTTAGAAAGCGAGAGTAAACCTGCGCTGGCTGAAACGCGAGCCCTGACAGAGCCTCGCTCCAGGGTCAGATTCCCTCCTCTTTTGTCAAGGAGGTGCTAAATAATTCGAGAAAATACAACCCCTTCACTTTCACCCTTCCCACCAGGTGATGAGAAGACACAGGACCACCGGCGCTTTCTGTCCTGTTTCATAGATTCACTGTGTGTTTGACTTTTAGTCACCTGACCTCAGATAAGGGAATATCTGAGAAACCTGATATTTCCTTTTTATCTTTCTTCAGCATTTCTTGCTGAAGTTCTTCCTCTGTGTATTTTGATGTTTGCTACACCATCTGCCACTGACAAACAGTTGGTCCTCTCAATCAATTTGATCAGTGAAGAGGATCCAGAAAAAGGTAACACGGCACCTTAAGGCCGTCGTTAAACTTTGATGAGCATCTGCCTGAATTCACAGCAGCAGTTTGTATCTTCGGATCAGTGAAGGAGCGAGGAGTGACGAGACAGCACATCTCATCGAAGGAGCAGATAATACAGGAAGAGGAAGATGGTAAGTGTCTTTATCTGTCTCTTTATTTACTCGAATGAATAAATCATTCTTTATAGGGGCGCGGAAGTTGTTATGATGGATTTATAAATGTTTATAAGTCAATAAGTGATGACAGAAGCTTCCTTTAAGGCAGGTGAAGAGAAAAGTCTTGTTTCTCACTTTCTAACAAGGCATTAACTCAAATGCTTCTCACTGTAAATAGAGATTCAGCTGCAAATATGAATGTTAATAAAACATTTATAGATGTTTTTTTTTATAATAATATGTCTTATCAGAAAAAAAAGTCCCTTCAGGAAGCTGAAAATTCAACCCATCAGTGTGAATTCTGCAGGACAATTTTGTCCAGTGACTAAAACCTTTCTGCAAATTTGACCGATGATCGTAGTTTCCTGTGAGTTTTACCAATCAGAGCCGTGTAACACGTTGACTCGTACGTACATATCAACCTAACTTCTTTGTTTATGGTTCCGAAGTTGCAGACAAAACAAAACTGTCTCACATTTCCCAACAAAAATTACTGCTTAAGATCCACCAGGACAAATTTGGACCCAGTCCGGTGAGAAATGACTGCCGTGTGGTCTCTCCTCCTCAGTGAGCCATGCTGTGGTGCAGATGTGGTGTCCTCCTGGTTCTCTGCGTCTGTCCTCTCGCCTCCCTCATAATGTCACCCTGTCCGTCTGGCTGCTGCTGTCCCCGCCCGGGATTTCTGGTTTTGTGCGAGTCCCTGGGTCTTCGCTCGCTTCCTCGCTCCGTCCCTCTCAGCACCTCTGCTCTATCTGTGGCCAGAAACGAGCTCTGTAACGTGGACCACCTGCTCCGGCCCTTCTCCGGCCTGCAGGAGCTGAGCCTCAGTCACAACCTGCTGCCTCGCTTCCCCCGCGGCCTGCCTCCCAGCCTGGAGTCCCTGCTGCTGCAAGAAAACCGCATCACTTACATCACCACCGGGGCCCTGCGGCAGCTGGGGAACCTCACTCGCCTTGACCTGGAGGACAACCGCATCCGTGCCATCCAACCCGGGGCGCTCCAGGGTCTGAACAAGCTGCAGGTCCTGACACTGAAGGGGAACAAGCTTACAGGCCTCCCTCTGAATCTCCCTCCATCACTGACACATTTAGACCTCTCAGCCAACTGCATCTCTGTCCTGGACCTGCCCTCGCTGTCCGCCCTGGTCAACCTGCAGGTCCTGAAGATCAACAGCAACTGCCTGCGTTCAGTCCCAGAGAGCGCCTTCGACGGCCTGCCGCGCCTCAGATCTGTGGACCTCACCAACAACCTGTGGGTGTGCGAGTGTGACATTCTGTATCTTTACCGCTGGCTGCTGAGCGGCAGGCTGAGGATGGCCACAGACCTGGTGTGCACCGAGCCGGTCCACCTGGCTCACCGCCTGCTTTTGAACCTGTCTGTCGTGGCGATCTGTCCTCACGTCCTGAAGCCCAATGAGAGGACGCACCAGCTCTACCTCAACTCTGCACCAGAGGCACCGACAGTGACAACGAACTCTTGGTCACAGGAGGCAGCTGTTGGAGTGCTCTCTAAAACTGCTCCTGAGACTCGTGTGTTATTTGAACACTACTCTTTAGAAACCCTGACCTATGAGGAGTGTCTGTCCCTGAATAAGACACAATCAGTCAGCCCACCTACTTTAAAAACCACCGTGTCTCCTCCTGATGGGAGCCAGAAATGCAGAGACAACACCACAGGTCATTACCCTCAGATTGATGCAACCTCTGCTGAAGGGACGCGATTTTTACTCTCCACTAACAGAGACGCAGCCCGGCCCACTCCCGACCCACGACCGCACACACCGGACTCCGCAGTGGTCGTCTCTCTGCTCGCTGTGTTGTGCGTGTTAGTGGCTCTCCTGATGCTGGCGGTGCTGGTTGTACTGAAAAAAGTGCTTCTGCGCCAACAGAGGGTGGCGCCGCTAAATGTAGGATCTGGAGGATGACATCAGCACAGACACTGAAAGTGTTTTTTTTAATCATTTAATTGACAATAATAAGTCTCATACAACTTTATCTGCGTTATTTTTGTATGTGTACTTAAGCTGTTGACCTGAAACGTGCAAGAGGGAGCTGCAATTTTATAGAATCAAGCCAAATAAAGCCAAAATGCCACAAAATATACAAAACAAATCGCGGCTTATTGTTTGATTCATGATGCATCCTGTTTGGGCTCTGTGTGAAAAAGAAAAAAGAAACACTGCAAATCCTCTTTTTAAATTAAAGATCTGTCTTAAGATATTCATCATGACCTTCCGACTCCAACATCAGCATTGATTAAGAAGCGATTTCTGATCATCTGATGAAAACAAACACCGTCATCCCCTGGCACTTGAACAATATGGGGGTCATGGCTTGAATTCAAGAAGGCGAACCCACAACCCTTTAACATGGAGTTACTTAAAAGGTATTTAACTCCCAGAAGGGTAAAAGACCTGATGTAGTGTAAACAACATATTAATTGGTGGCTTGGACACGTTCCTCCTTCTTCTCCTGTTGTTTTAGTCTGTAGTCTGACAGCGCTGCTTTTATGGCATCTTCTGCGAGCACTAAGAGATAAAGAGCAGAGGAGGTTTTAGAAAACACTTCGAACACGAGAAACAACAATAGCTAGCAAGAAATATACAGCAAGGTGACAAATTATAGGAAAAACCTGAAGGAATGTGTTGACAGACATCAAACTGAATAGTTTTTTCTCTTAAATGTTATCCATCAAGTATTCAGTTTTACGGGAACACATTGAACTGCTTCTTTACTTACTGGAGCAATGAAGCTTGACTGGAGGAAGGCAGAGCTCTTTGGCAATGTCTGTGTTCTTGATCTTAAGAGCTTCATCAACCTACAGGACAACAGCAGATAATCAGATCCTCAACACACACAAAAAAAGCAGGATTTGTAAAGCAGTTGTTCTATTTTTCCCTTTTAATCTGTTTTATACCAACTCACCGACTTCCCCTTCACCCACTCTGTTGCTAAGGAACTGGATGCGATGGCTGATCCGCAGCCAAATGTCTTGAATCTTGCATCAACAATCTTGCCAGACTCGTCCACTTGGATCTGGATAAAGTCAAACACATAGATGTACAACAGGAAGTTAGAAAACTCACACCAGCAGTCATCTGAGCTGCAGTGAATCTCTGCTCAAGTTTTAACATTATCATAAATAAAAACAACGCAAGGAATACAATTAGTAACATGAAAAACATACTTTCAGATCATTTGCTTTTATGGATATGAAACTCACCATATAAACAAGATTTGACATCAACAACGTGTTCAACCATCAACAATGACCCATTACCAAATTGTGATCAGATTTATCAGATTTGTGTGTTCATAAAATAGATGTTGACTATTTTCTGAGTGTTAAAAGTGCTAAAAGAAGTTGCAGCTCAACATGTGATGTGTCTAAAAGATCTGTTATCCTTTGTGTTGACATCTGTGTTAATCATTGACTCTTCATTACACACAGTACGGCCTTGAAACAACCTTAGAAAACAAGCAGGATCATCATAAAATACTATACAATATTGTCACGCAGGTATTGGGATACAAAAATGTATCTGAAGGGTTTTACATGTTAAAATGTGTTTACAGATCTTGGGGAGTACAACTGAAAAATAAGAAAATAGTACTGTAAAGCTGCATATAATTTGATAAATCCCCTCCAGTGATGTTCTTCAGTGGTTGAGTTGCATTGTGGGTAGTGTAGGCGAAGGTTTAAAAAGGAAGAAGAATGTATGGATTCTGATCCTAATGAGCATGTTTACATCACCACAATTATCTGATAACTACACAATAATAATCTGATTTGGCGCCTTACGTGCACTTTAGTAATGCGATAATTGAAAAACTGGGTTCGATTCAGTAAATACGTTGGATTTCTTTCCAAGTACATGACGTAAACTGTTGTTTTTTAAAAAAAAAACATCCTGTCAACGTGACATCACTTATCCTGGCGTCTCCTTTGGCCGAGGACGTCCTCATGTCGGATTTGAGCATCATCTGATTTCTGTTTTGTTTTTACACATGTGCAGATGTAAGAGAAGGAAAGAAACCGGATTAACTGTATAAATGCGCCCAAGAAAACTGAATACTGGGCAAAAAAAAGTAGGCTTTTATCTGATAAAGCGCATCGTATTATGCCGTTTACATGACCACTTGAATGATCTGGTAACTCCATAAATCAGATGATGATCAGTTTATTAGTGTAGATGTAAAGGTGCTCATTGGGTCTTAGACCAGCGGACTGCTTTCCAAAACCATGTGCCTACATTACCCACAATGGAAGCCACTGAGGTTACATATCTGACCACATGGAGTCACAAACAGCTTTATAGTACTTTTTTGATTAGTTATCTCCAAGACATGTAAACAAATTGGTGAAGTTGCCCTTTAAGAATAACAGTTAATGCAAGGATGTTATTTTGGACCCTTTTAACAGATAAGTATTACTTATTTTTAGCCTTCATGTTTTTATTTTTCCATTTCTCTTGACCTTCTTACCTGAAGCTTCATTACGTCACCACAGGCTGGTGCACCCACCAAACCAGTCCCCACATTCTTGGAGTTTTTGTCCAGAGAACCCACATTTCTTGGGTTTTCATAATGGTCCACCACCTTGAGAAGAGTCACAAACAGAAGAGTATTTATTATGATATTGCCGTGTTGTTTTGATGTGTTTAAAGTGTCGGACAGAGCTGTTGTCGTTAGCTAACACCTACAGTTAACCTACGTTAGCTAATGTCAGACAACACACGTAGCTTAGCTAACTTCCAGTAAAACTCAGCTGACGCGCGGTTTTATAAATTAAAAACATTGAAACACACATCAGTAACTTACCTTCTTGTGATATGAACACAGCACACTCAGCTGCGGGCTGAATAACCTCCTGCTAAACAACAACAGCGAGGACGCAGAGTTTCGTAAAGAGACGGCCGCCATGTTCGGATCCCGATGATGAGCGGAAATCAACGAGTGAGCACGAGCGTGAAGAAGACCGCTTTCTGTTGGTAAACAAGTGAAGAAGGAGCGGGTTCGCCGAAAAAGCAGCCCCTACTAGCGGCTAGCAGCGGTCGCTACACGGTGGGGGCATCCTCCTCCTCCACCACCTCCTCCTCCACCACACAGTGTAGTGTCAGGCTCCACCTCTCACAAGGAGCAGCGTTTCCTTGTAGGCTGTTACCAGGCAGACAGCATTTCCAACATGGCAGCCTCAAGCAGCGCAGAGCAAACGCAGTTGCAAGATATGGAGGATGAAGATGCGGGGATGGAGGAGAGGGAGATGGAATCGGACGGAGAGGAAGACGAGGAAGAGGAGGGCATGGGAGTAGAAAATACAGACGACGAAGAGGACGATTCGTCGGAGGACGAGAAAGAAAATGAAGCCGAGATCCAGCGGCTGGAGGAGCAGGTAAATTAGCACAGGTTAGCCGAGGAGCTAACGCGAATGAATGGGTGGTAAACACAGCCAGCTGCGAGTCAGACGCTTTCAAAAACAGCCAGCGTCTCTCTCCCGAGCTGGTTTTATAGAAAGTAGAGTATATTAATGATGCCAGCTGTTGTTAATCAAAACAATTAAAAGAGTGCGTATGAAACGACGTCACTCGCGTAGCTGTCGTGATTAGCCGTGCTGCTAATCTGTGATGCTAATGACTTGTCTCGTGTCACACGCGCCCTTTTGTACTACGAGTCCAGTGTGATGATAAAACAGCTTCCAGATGTGTTATTAAGAAAGTTCATGTGTAAATAGAAAGTTCTGTCCTAACTTTACTTGTGTCGAGTCTTAAATCTGTTGGTTCGACACGTTTTTATAACAGCTTATAACGTTTCTGTAGCATTAAAATACCTCTAGTGTACTCGTTGGGCACACCTGGATCAGACTGTACTCTGAAACACTGCATCAGACTTTAATGCAGGTTATAATATAATATATAAGTATCTGTTGTTTAAAGGGGCACTATGTAGTTCAATCTCTGAATTTGAATATCTACAATATCAATGAGATAATAATACAAACTTAGAGATATTTATTTATTCCATAAATGATTTAAAAAAAAACATTTCTCAGAGGAGAATAGGTAATAGTTTGAAGCTAGAAAGGTGGCAGGGTCCGCCAAATGTGATAAATAAACAAAGAAAAACAGTATGAAATTGTGGTGTCCAATTTGTTTATTCATTCATAAAATCAAAGAATTTGTTTACTTTTTTAGCCATAGAAGAAAATCTGTCGATAAAGATTATTTTCCTCTCATTGAAATTTATTCCCCCAAACTACATATTGCACCTTTTAACCAAAAACATCACAACATAATCGCCTTTTATGAAATCAGGCGTCATTAGACTGCATTAGATAAGTGTTGGCTACTGACTGTCAAAGTGCCTTAACTACTGTACCAACATTTTGTGTTTCATTGTATAAGTTGTTAGATTGATGATGTCATGACATGTCATCTGGTAGATACTCTCTGCTGAATAGATCTCGAAGAAATGAAGAAGGTTCTGCTGTATTTAATTTAATTTCCTGCACGGTGCGGCTCGACTCAGATGTTTGACAACATGAACGTATCAGCAGCTTCATGCACGTCTTCTCTGTGTACTGACAACATGTAAACCAATTGTAGAAGAGCATGCAACCACCTGCTGTATCAGAATGCATAGAAGCTGCGCCTGTTGTTTGGTTTCATTTTATCAGGTCTGTTTATCGGCTGTAATTTGAACCAATACAGACATATAACCGATGAATTATGGATTTGATAGTTAACGTGCATCACTGTTTATATTTACATTTCAACATCATAACATCGTACCCCTCCTTATCGTCTGTATGATTATTTTTTTTCCCGGCTAGTTGTCCATCAATGCTTTCGACTACAACTGCCATGTAGATCTCATCAAACTGCTGAAGCAGGAGGGAGAGCTCGTCCGTCTGCGGAAGGCGAGGCAGAAGATGAGTGAACTGTTCCCACTCACTGAAGGTTGGTGTATGTCTAAATATGATTTTCGGGTCAGTTGACAGCAGCTCTGTGTTTTTTGCAACTACAACAGCATTTTTTTTTACTTTACCCTGCAGAGATCTGGCTCGATTGGCTGAAGGATGAGATCCGTCTGACTGAGGAGGAGCCAAACCGCGAGAAAGTTTATGAACTTTTTGAGAAGGCTATAAAAGACTACATCTGTGAGTGCATCTGAACCGCTGTCACTGCTGTCTGACATCCAGCCTTCACATGATCTTAACATTTAGTTGCATGTCTTTATACCCAGGTCCAGATATCTGGCTTGAATATGCTCAGTATTCAATTGGTGGCATGGGCTCACCAGGTGGGATCGACAAGGTGAGGTCCATCTTCGAGAGAGCTGTGACCGCTGTCGGGCTTCACATGACCAAAGGACAGACGGTGTGGGAGGCCTACAGAGAGTTTGAGAACGCCATTCTGTCCACAGTGCAGGTTTGAAGAGATTTTATCAGTGGTCGGACATGTTTTTGTTGCTGCTGGTTACATAAACATGCCAGTGGGAGATTTATTTTGAATGATGCAGTTTTTAAAAGTACTCTACCTAGTAGATTAGTAATTTAGCATTTAATTAGTGTCTGTTAGATTAGAGAATTCAAGATACACACTCGATTAACTTAAGACAATTTACTGTAGTTCAGTAATAATAGTAATATTGTAACAAAGCAGGCTTTTGAATTATAATCCGCTTTGTTAACACAAAATAAAATCAAATATTTTAGATACGGAATTGAATTCTGGGCCTCTGCCAGATTTTTCACACAATTCTCTCTGCCCTGTTTCCTCTCAGCCTCCCCCTGGCAGGATTCCCAGCCGCGAAGAGCAGGAGCTGCTGAACGCTCAGCTCGAGCGGATCCATACTCTGTTTCGCCGCCAGCTGGCCGTTCCCTTAATGGGTGAGAATGACGCCTCGTCTGTCCCGATAGGCTGTGAAACGTGCACGATTCCGTTTGTGAGAGCCCTATGCCCAGCTGAAAAACTGTGAAACACCCCATTTGAAATGATGATTCTGCCTTCTGGGATAAGTTCAGCGCGGCACGGTTGTTCCGTGACTTTCTGAGATGCCATACAGATTTAGAACCAGAGCCTTCCTCTCCCGGCTCTGACCGTGCTTTCAGTTTGTTGAGGCGGGGGCGGGAGATGGCTTCATCATCCAGTATTGTGTTAATGTGTTTCTGGTCCAGCAGAATGGACAACAGAGGCACTTCTGTATTGTTTGAAACTGATTTTTATCTGAACTTCTCTCTTGTTGAATTATTCACCAAAATTACGCAGTGTACTAAAAGAGTTGCAAAAAGAAATGCAAATGTGATTCCTGCAACACACTTTTTCTAAATACTGTAGTTATCTATATTGATAATGTTGATGAAAATGCCTCTTTACTGAAATAAGATTGCGTTTTGTTGCTTTGCAGACATGGAAGCCACGTATGCGGAGTACGAGGAGTGGTCTGAACAAGGGGTGTCTGAGGGGGTCATACATCAGTACAGAAAGGCTTTAAAGCAACTGGAGAAGTGCAAACCTTATGAAGAGTCTCTGGTAACCTACTTGCATTGATTTTTCCAGCTTTCTAACATTTGGTTGAAACAGTTGTTCAGTGCTGTTGTCTTGTTGCAGATGGCAGCAGAACCTCCTAAGCTGGCAGAGTATCAGTCCTACCTCGACTTTGAACTAAAGGAGGGCGACCCAGCGCGGGTCCAGATAACCTTTGAGCGGACTATGGCTGAGAACTGCCTGGTACCAGACATGTGGGCAAAATACAACACATATCTGGTGAGTATTGGTGTTTGGCATCGTGCTTCAAAGGGCTCTTAGTCAGACTGTTATGTTTGGACTAATTTCTCATGCCATTACCTCCCAGTCTGATTTATTCAGTGCCTCAGACAGCTCCGTCGTCTGCCAGCAAGGACTGAACAACTATCACTGCAGTGCTCCACTCAGCTCCTCTTAACAAATGACAGCTGGTGATTTAATAAACTGTAATACAGCTTGATGATTATTTCACTGTTCTGAAAAGAGTTGAATTATGTCTTATGAAAGTTTGTTTGCTTACAGAACTGTGTCTTCATATTTCAGTGTAAATGATTATGTTGGCTACTTCAGTGTTGAGCAACATGTAAAAACAGCCTGTGTATATTTACATGTTTGAGTGTTTAAATGATTCATACTTACCACAAAGTTTTGGAATCGGTTCAGTAGATCTCCTCAGCTTGCAGCTGCCACATGGCTGAAACATAAAACCTTTGGCTCCTTTGGTTGTTGCTCTAAAGTGTCTGACAACATTAATGAAACGGTTCCTACGGACCGATTGTAAAACTTCTGACTCCTCAGTTACACACCAGATATGTAAATACAGGGACCACATTAAAAAGTAGAGCCTGGTGGATAAATTATCGGCTGATATTAACTTAGCACCGATATGAAAAAAAAAAATGTAATTCCCCTTAATGTACTTGACAGTAGTGAAGATTAATCTAATGGAATGTTAGAAAATGTTGCTTCTTTAATTGTCTTTGAATAATAAAGCAATTAATCATCCATCTTGTTGAAGGTCATTCTGACTGTCCTGTTGTTTTTCTCTCTCTGCAGGATCGTCAGCTGAAGGTCAGAGACATGGTTCTCTCCACTCATGAGCGTGCCGTCAGAAACTGCCCCTGGACGATGGGTCTGTGGAAGAGCTACCTGCTGGCCCTGGAGAGGCACGGAGCCGACCATCACACGGTCTCAGGTAACCGCGATGCAGTGTGTGACAAACATCACCGGTATGGAGGCGTATATTTTGTTACAGCTGGCTGTGAAAGATGCAAAACCACCAGTCTTAAATCGTTCCCTATGAGGAGAATATGGATCTTCCTTGGCCTTACCTTGTGTCTTCTTTGTCTTCCTCACAGATGTTTTTGAGAAGGCGCTGAATGCAGGTTTCATTCAAGCGACAGATTATGTGGAGATTTGGCAGGCTTACCTCGATTACCTGAGGAGACGTGTGGATTTCAGCAAAGGTGGGAGCGGCCGTGTGTGAAACAGAATTTGTCTTGGTTGGATATAAATATTTATTGAGTTTCACCCGTTGCTCTTCTCCCTCTGGTGTGCCCTTTTTTGCAGAGTCAAGTAAAGAGTTAGAGGAGTTACGAGGCGCTTTCGCTCGATCTCTAGACTACATGAAACAAGATGTCGAAGAAAGTAGGTGGCTTCGAGTCCAGCTGAGGTTCTTATTGAAGTTCTCCAGTATTCTGGGTTTGTTTTGTTTTTTTATTTAGCTCGTTGTCTTTTGTCACTGTAGGGTTCGGTGAAAGCGGAGATCCTTCTTGTCTCATAATGCAGATCTGGGCCAGGATAGAGGTGAGTAGTGTTACCATGACGACCATTTTTAAGAGTCAGATGTCTGCGATGTTGAGCCGAAAGAAAGCTGACATGAAAAATGCCCTTTTAACCATTTTAGATCACATCCACAGTCACATTTTTGAATGTGTCAAAAATGTGCAGAAAAATAAATATCTTTGTATTTTGATATATAAAAAAAATTGTGACTTATTATTTTTAAACTCAGTGTCACTCGAGTTTACGTAAGCTTAATCCAACCAATTTCAACCAATAATATTGTGCCATCCAGCAATCAACTTTAAGTGGTGAACGACTGGCACAGAGCAGAGTGATTCACTGATTACTGTACAAAAACAATTTTGCTCACTGATTTGGGGAATATCTGACAGAACCCAGCAAGAAACCCACCTTGGCTGCAGGGCGTCACAAGTCTCTCCCTGTCTGACTGATTTTGCAGGAAACGCTTAAATATGCAGAAACAAATTACACTCTGCCTTCTGTTTCAGCTCGACTTTAAATTCTGTCTTAATCTGTTTATCTGTGTTTGTTATTTTGACTTATTTTATTCTTATTTTGGCGGGGGTGAATTTCATCATCTTGTAGCTGTTGACTGAATGAGCTTGTCCACTTTAAACTCCCTAATAGCTCAAATGTGTACAAGTACTCTATGATGTACTTACGCTGCCAAATGACCTTGAAGCATCAAGAAATCTCTAAATGGTGAAAGACTAAAAGAACAGCTAGTAATTAACAGCAGCACTTTCCAGAATGTGTGACAGTTTTAGTTAAAGATAAAACTCAGCGTCACACTGACTTGTTTCTTTTTGTAATTCTTTTCCAGGCGCTGCACTGCAAGAACATCCAGAAAGCCAGAGAGCTGTGGGACAGTATCATGACGAAAGGGAACGCCAAATTTGCCAATATGTGGCTGGAGTACTATAACCTCGAAAGGTCTGTCAATCCATGTCTGATGCCTTTGTGACGAACCATTTATCTTCCAGAACGTGTTGTCCTCAATGTCTTTCTGTATCCGCAGGTCTTATGGAGACCCTGTCCACTGTCGGAAAGCTCTCCACAGGGCGGTCCAGTGCACCTCCGACTACCCTGAGCACGTGTGTGAAGTCCTGCTCACCTTTGAGAGGGTGGAAGGTGAGTCCCAGTCTAAAACTTAAAAGTTATCATAAAAATAAAGAAGATTTAGTGATTTACAGTGTGTGTTTGTGTTTCGCGTCCTCACCTATAGGGTCTCTGGAGGACTGGGACCTGGCGGTGCAGAAGACGGAGACTCGGCTGAACAGGGTTAATGAGCAACGAGCAAAGGTAGGAGCACATATCAGCGCTGTACTGGGCAGGTGTGCCATGAAGCTGCTTTTTTGCTGATGTCGCCGTGTTCTGCACTTCTGTCAGGTGGCTGAGAAAGAAGCCATCATGGTTCGCCAGGAGGAGGACAGAGCTGATCAGCGGCGGAAGAACAAGGCAGACAAGAAGTTTCAGAAGAAGACCCAGAAGGGAAGTCGGGCTGGCGAGAAGAGGAAAGTGGAGCAGGATGATTATCACAATGAGTGGAATGAGGACTCAGGTATATAACGGTGGTGATACAATAAACCTTTTTATTTTAAGCAAAGATAACAGAGACTAACTGTTTCTTCCCCTCTGTGACAGAACAAGCTCCAAAAAGGCACAGAGGGAACGGGGACCAAACCACCGACGAGTACATGGAGACTGAGACGGGACTCTTTGGAAAGAACGCTCCCCCCGGCTACAAGCCCGGTCCACCTGGCGCTAAAAAGGCCCAGCAGGAAGCCGCTGCCCAGAGGCAGAACGACGACAAGCCTGAGCTTCGCAACGACAACTGCAGCGTTTTTATCAGCAACCTGACGTACACGCTGGAGGAGCCAGAGGCGAAGCTCAGGACGCTGTTTGAGATCTGTGGCCCCATTAAACAGATTCGCCCCGTCTTCAGCAACAAAGGGGGCTTCAAAGGCTACGGCTATGTACAGTTTGAATCCTCCGTGTCTGTCCCTGAGGCCCTGAAGCTGGACAGACGGGAGGTGGAGGGCAGGCCCATGTTTGTGTCTCCCTGTGTGGACAAAAACAAAAATCCTGACTTCAAGGTAAATATGAAATAAGAACACAACGAAAAATCGTATATATTTTCTGTTGCCTTGGACGTAACTTGTTATTCCATGTATTATTTCAAACATTAGGCTGAAAGTGGTCAAATTTAAATTGGTGCAGCAACCCTGATAATACAAGTGACCACTTCACATTAATGTCCCTCGCAGGTGTTTAAGTACAACACGTCCATGGAGAAACAGAAGATCTTCATCTCTGGGCTGCCGTTCTCGTGCACGAAAGAGCAGCTGGAGGAACTCTGCAAAAGTCACGGCACCATTAAAGAAGTTCGTCTGGTCACATATCGCTCAGGAAAACCCAAGGTGAGCCATAAAGAGGAGCACTGTGTCCAGATGTTCAGCTAAGAATAGCCTTCCTTTTCCAGCTAATGATGAGCACCTTTGACCTCACAGATGCTGAGCCAGGTCAAGGTGTGTAGAGTCTGCTGTGATGTATTAACCCGCTCTTTCTGTGCGGCTCTGCAGGGTCTGGCATATGTTGATTTTGGAGATGAAGCTCATGCTTCTCAGGCGGTTTTGAAAATGGACGGCATGGAGGTGGAGGGCAACAAAATCTCTGTCGCTATAAGTAACCCTCCTCGCAGGAACATGATGGATAAACCTGGTTCCAGCAGGCCCGGGGCAGACTTGATGCCTCGTCAGGTGTTTGGATCGTAAGTTTGACTCTTAACTGAAATGTTGAGAAAACCTTCCATTCTCAGATCTGTACGTGTTCAGAAACGAGGCTGTTTTGTTTCTTGCAGGAGAGGAAGAGGACGCACCCAGCTCTCATTACTCCCTCGTTCGCTGCATCGACAAAGTGAGCCCGCGGGCAAAGTGGAGAACGGGACCGCAGCCGCAGAGAACCCAGCAACAACCAGCACAGCTGGAGAGACGAAACCTTTGTCAAATTCAGACTTTGCCAAGATGCTTCTCAAAAAGTGAGAAGATGAGAGAATTACAACCGCCTTCACGCTGAAAGCCATCTTGTGTCCTTACAAATGAGTGTTGGTGATGTTTCTGTAATCGGTTACCTGACCTCCCTTTAATCTTCTTCTCATCTTCAGTTCTGCGAGATTGCCTTAATCGCCTCCATCAAAAAAACCCTTTTCAACCAAGACTCTTCACCAGTGTGACAGATTGTTCTGGTTTGTCTGAAGGTGGCTGGCAGGCTTTTCTTTTCTTTTTTTTTTATAAAAACTGTACAATGTGTGTAAATATACTGTATCTAAAATTGTATGCCTCATGTCGCAGAGTGTCTTCTTTTGTTGTGTAATGTAAAAAGGGATCCGAGAGAGAAGTATGTGGGAGAGTATTTTTTATAAATATTCCAAACAGCCAACCTTGTGAATGTTGTTTTGAAAAGGTTTTATGCAAAAGTGCAGATGTGGTGTAATATAGTTTGTGTGTGTGCGTGTGTGTGTACATAAGTTGGGTTGTGCTGCAGTGATGAAAAAGATGTTCTCCATATGTTTTTAGGAAACCTTTGGATTTTGTCGCGTAACTTAGTTTGACACAGCTAACGAGGCTACCAGTGACTTTCTGACTGTATAGAAAACTAGTTTTTATATAATGTCATATTTTAGTTGCCATGTTGCTGCTAATTATCAGCATTATGATGCTAAGGACAAACCCTAGAGGCTCCAGCAAATTAGTGCTAGTTCACTGGCGTTATCTCGGCCAGTGGGTGTTATTACAGTATGAAAACTGCCCAAGTGATACGTCATACTGCTCATGCTCGATATCAGTTTAAGTATTTACAGAACTGCTTTCAGTATATGGTCTCATCCCTTTCATACATGTGAGTGTTACCTGTTTTGTTCAAGGTAAAAAACATCCAATCACCGATTAGTTGCTTTAAATGTGAATTAGTTTATGTGCTTTGGAAGGAGAGAGAAACGGAGGGAGGGCCATGTTCCCTTGAGAGTGAATATGTAAGTGTTCAAGAAATGTGCGTGACTGGCTGCTTTTGGTGGCAAGAAACATCCCCGATGAACGTGTCTGAGCTTTAGTTTGGTTTATAAAAAGTGATTTAACGGTTATGATCTTTAATTTCACATGAAATCTAATTTGCTCAGCGATTGTAGAGTTGCAACGATAAGTCGTTTTACAAAAAAAAATACCGTACAAGTCATTTAATGCAAAAATTCCAGCCTGTTGCTATTTCCACCATCTCATATTTCTTTGTTTTTCTCACATATGCCAACAGACAGACATTAAAGGTGCAATATGAAAGATCTTTGGCTGAAAACATTCAAGACTTTGCTAAAATTATCAAAACGATGTGAAATTTTGACATTATGCTGCCTGTATTGTGTTGATTCAGGTCAGAACCCCCTTTGCTATTGTTGCAAACGCCAACACTTCCCCAGAGGCTCCAAGCTCCCAGCTAAGACCGCTAGCTGCATGGCTAACTGAGCTAACTAGCTAACAGCAGCTACAGCTGGCTGTTACTGAGTTACTCGCCATTTGTTGCTAGTATGAATTCAACAAGTGGCCATTTCTGACATATTGCACCTTTAAGACAACTTCTTGGACTCCAGGAAACTTTGTCTTTTTCCAGTTTTGTGGACCAATTAGTTAAAAAAAGAAAAAGGTCAGCAGATTGTCTGTTAATTTAAGAGAAGACATTCATTCGTTTGTGGTTTAAAGGAATTAGAATATGAACATAAATGTTAGAAGTTACATGTGGAACTCTGTTGTACAAGTGAATCCTGGAGACAAACAGAAATCTAATTAGTTTTCTATGCGTGGTTTGGACTTGTTTGTCTTGGAGCGCTCAGCCGAGCTGACCCTGAATGAACTTTTGTAAGACGAGCCACAGTTAGCTGACAGCTTGCGTCGCTGTCATCTACGTATTATTTACGTCTGCAGCTCCTTCTACACAACAGAAGAGAATCTATGCAGTTTTTTCCATTTGTTTTCCCGCGTTAGAAGTCGACCATTGGTCCACTCGTTTGGAATATTATCAACTGTTTGTGTACATAATGTTCAGTATATTTCAAAAAAGGTCACCATAGTTTGTAATAAATATAAATCTAAGTTTTCAAATCAGATGGGATACAAGCTATATGTATTGCTCTCACCACAGTGGCCTAATCCAACAAAAAAAAGTAGGAAAAAGAATCTTGATTATGTTGGTCTGTAGGAGTCACAAGTTTTCTGTTCGGAACTAGAAGTGGTAAATGTGCATTGCTGTTGTTTTGTATCATTTCTATAGTCGATGTTTTGAATTTGGTATAGAGGTAAATAATAAATGGCTATTTTTTGTTCAACCACAGTATTTATTTACGTGCTCGTTTCGTTATCTACCCTTATTTTTGAGTCCTGTAAAAAGAACTAAGTCATGTGTTTTTTTCTCTCCTGGTCTAAAACTTGTTAAAATAAAATCATGAAAACCTCTGATTCTTTTTTTGACACACATGTTTGTTCTATTAAAAAAAAAACAACCCAAGACATAATGAAAGTTAAAACACCTTTATTTTAAAATAAATAATCAAATAAATGAAAGTGCTTAACAGTGTTAGGAGACGTCATCTTTATCCCGAAGATGATGAGTTCAATATTTACACACACACGACACATCTGTGTTGGAAATCACTGAAGCGTCTCAAGTCGACATGATAAAAAAAGCTTCGTGCCCTCCTCACGTCACCAGTAGTCAAACTTCAGATTGTGTTCTGATGGGAGCTAAAACGCATCAAAGCTGCTGTTGGAATCTGATTACAAACTAACAAAAGGGAAGAAGTTTCTTTTCACTGTGAAGGAAAGCAAACTTAAAAACAGCAACATCCGAATTCATTTCAACATCCTGCAGCGATGAGTTCAGCAGATGTTTGTAAAACTGACACTGAAGCAGGGAGAGCGACATTGCAGGACACGGGATAAGTGACAAGGCATTTTAATACATTTTATGATTGGATTGTTGTTAAATAGTTTTTAGATCAATCAACAAACTCGACCAGCATTTCGGCCTGTCATGCTCCTCCCGTCTCTGGCTCAGTTGTGGATGGGGATGGTCTGTTTGCAGTCCAGACAGGCCTGGTCCTGACTGGCTGCCGGCAGCCCCACTGCGTGTTCTGTTGTAGAAATCAACAGCGTGTCCAGTGTCATCTCTGTGCATTTGGCGATAAAGCGAATGAAGGGCCGCACGTCGCCCTCGTTGGCTGTGTCCAGAGCTGCGTAATACTCAGACCTTTGCTCTTTGCGAATAGTGATGGGCGGGTATCGCGCCTGCATGAGCACGAGGTTCATCAGCAGCCGCGATGTGCGTCCGTTGCCGTCGACAAATGGGTGCACGTACACCAGTTTGTAGTGGGCGAGAGCTGCGTACTCCACAGGGTGCAGCTGCAGGGCCTCCTCGGAGTTGAGCCACTGAACCAGCTCCTGCATGTGTCTCTGCAGGTCCTGAGGGTGCGGGGGGATGTGGTGGCCCACAAACACCTGGTTGGTGCGCAGCCTCCCTCCTTCTACGGGATCTACGTAGCCGAGAACCCGTCGGTGAATCTCCAGGATGTCATTGACGCTGATGGTTCCAGTTCTGGACAACAGCGTGGTGTTGATGTAC
Organism: Diplodus puntazzo; assembly: GCA_963678695.2. Taxonomy (NCBI): domain Eukaryota; kingdom Metazoa; phylum Chordata; class Actinopteri; order Spariformes; family Sparidae; genus Diplodus; species Diplodus puntazzo. The sequence goes on along the minus strand of OZ023159.1, from coordinate 31,591,045 downwards.
TTCATGGCTGCATCCACCCCGATGGCCTCATTCTGCTCCTGAAGACTCTTCCCAGGAACGGCGTACCGTGTCTCGATGATGTGACGGATCTCAGAGAGAGTGAGCGTGCTGCCTTCGATGGCCACCGTGTGGTAGATGTGGTGGTAGTAGGTTTCCTCCATCACTCGGCGTAGTGCCGAGTTGCCTTTAGGAATGGACATGAGCCGGCGCACTTTACTGTCAATGATGCCAAAATAACGCTGATCAATCTCTTCCACCAACGGCAGAGTTCGGTCTCGGCTGACCAGAGCTCGCTCATTACACGGTGAGATGGCCAAGGCTTTGGTGTAGAGGTGGTCTGCCTGGACGACGTCCTTCTCCTCCTCCAGAATGGTCCCCAGCTCCGTCAGCGCATCCACAAACTCTGGATTCATGCTGAGCGCGTGCACCAGCAGCTTGTGAGCCTTCTCCCTCTTCCCCACTTTCTTCATCTCCAGAGCCTGCAGCAGCGCCGCTCTGGCCTCCAGCACCATCTCTGCAATCAGAAACATGGTTACAGCGACTCACTCCAACACATTACTGAGCTCATAGCACAGCAGGTCTGGGTCTGAATTACAATACAAAGTAAACCTGGTCATACTGAAATGATTCAGGAACTTTAAACCACTGATTTGTCTTTGAATATCTAATCTACATCTCCTGAAGTTACTCTTAGGAGCTTATAAGTAAGTATACAATAATTAAATATAGTAAAAACACATTTTATGTATCTAATCTCATCTTTACTGAATTGTGGACTTCCTGTTTGTACCTTTGCTCGGTTTGGACCTCTGAGGCAGCACATCAAGCGCAGTGAAGGGGACAGTGAGGCTGGTGGACTGCACCGCGGGGGGCGGATGGTAGCCTCCCCACAGCTGGCAGCGGAGCTGGGCGATGCCCTTCAGGGCGGCGCGGCACTGGTTCTCCACCCCGACCAGTGGCATCAGGATGGCCACTAGAGAGCCGACGAGGACACACAGCAGCGGGCCCCATCCTCCGAGGACACGGCTGGTGGTGTAACGCCACTCTGTCACGGCAGCCATGATAATCTGAGGTTAAATCCTCCATCCTCTGGCGACACGGAGCCCCATGTATCTCCACCCCAGCTATGAGAGCCGAAGGGCGGCTGACAGGAGGGGAAACACGGTCAACATGACAGCTGGGAGTCACAAACACCGCCGACGAAACTCAGCTCAGGTACCCGACCGTTACAGCTACAGCTAAGTCAGCTAGCTAGCTAACTCCTTGTAGCATTTAGCTTGAGCGACTCTACGCTGAAACTTTACAAAAGCGACAAAACGAGCGAATAAAACTGCGTTTCACCTGTTCCCGGCGTCAGCACAGTTGTGTACATAATACACATCATCATAGACTTCCTAGATCTGTACGTGTCAACATCCTGCAATATAATTGGTCGGGATTACAATGAAGGGCGGCGCCGATTGGCTGACATGGCAGGAATACAATAAATGGGTCGTGACCGTTTCTGATTGGACGAGGAGGAAACGGCCCCGCCCCCACTCAGTCTGACATGCAGTGTTTACAAAATTAAGGTCATAACACACAATGTTCTGGAAAAACATCTAAAACATCCCTAATTTAGGTTCATGCAAATCTCTTTAAAGATATTTTTGTCAGTTTGTTTATGTTTTTCATCTTCTTAATCCTAAATAATTTACTACTTATTTAAAATTCTTATTCATGGGAATTGTACTGAGACCAACACTCTGTTTTTCATAGTTACACACGTCACATTCACACCTGGGAGACGCTCGGTGCAACCACAGTTTGACCTGCAAATGGGGTTGAGGAAATGAGCTGTTGTGTCATGATACTTTTAACTATTCAGTTTTTTGTTTGTTTGTTTTTTATTTACTTATTAATGATTCTTGCAGCTCCGGCTTTGCAGCCAGCCGCCCTCCCTCCATCGTTTTACTGCAGAATGGCGAGCACACAGCAGAGGGCAGCAGTGCTCTGTGATGCAAACATACACACAGTCATGGTCATATCCCCTGAAGACTGCAGTCATCCTCCTCAAAGAGTCAGCAAAATCTTAATTTATTCTTGTGCCATCCAGCTTTTTTTTAATGCATGAATTTCCAAAACACAAAATTAATACCTTCCTCCTCAGCTCCTTATTTTCACGTTTTGTAATCTTTCAGTTCCAGTTATGCTGTTTTGTTATGTTTTATGTGTTTAAATCAAAGCTTTTATGCTTGTACATGTGTCACATATTTATGAAATTGCCTTTACAGAAGTTACCACCGGCTGGGAGCAGCCTGTGGTGATGAGGATGGAAACCTGGCCGCATGCCAAGGCCAACACTATTAGACGTATCTTCAGCAGATGGCAGACTATCAGCTCTAAATAGCTGATATCCACAGACAGCCTGACACTCTGCAGCACCTCACGGTCCCCACAGACAGCGCACAGGAACTAATGAATGAATCTTGTCGGGAGATTAAGCAGTTGTGTCTCAAATTTGGGGTGTGGAATTTGTCAAGTTATGCCGCGCAGGGTGCTTGCAGCGAGCTCCTGAGCTGCACACTAACATCATTTACTACCAAAGAGTCCCTTTGTGCTGCACTGCAATTTCACCTTGGAGGATAATGGGGCTGCCTGTTCGAGAGTGCTCGAGCTGCATTATTTCTTCACTCCTGTTATTCATGCGCTCAATCACACACTTCTGGCCCGAGTGTACGCTCACAATGAAAGACGGAAAGAAAGAAAGAAAGAAAGAAAGAAAGAAAGAAAGAAAGAAAGAAAGAAAGAAAGAAACGTTGGGGGAATATTTAATCAGCGTGCTGCCAATGATTAACTGTGATGGGTGAAGGATGACTAACGGCTGCCTGTGGGACACAAGCTCAAATTTTTGTGCATCTGTGGCTTAAATCACAATCAATGCTGTGAGATTTTGCCACAACACAGAGACACTTTTATTATTACTCTTTGGCTACGAAGCAGCTTTCACTCAATGACGCATAAAAACAGGGCCTGTGGCAGATTGCAGCTAGAAGAATAACGAGGACAAGAACGCTCACAGATTTTTATTTCTGTGTTTCTTTTCTATTACAACAAAAAAAGGAGAGAAAAATAAAGTCTTCCTGTTCCACTTCCTGAAGGCTTCCTGTTTAATTTGCCCTTCAGTAGCTCAGTACCCACCACTGCTACTGAACTGCTGATTATATTTACACATAATAGAGCAAATGTGCATAGTATAAGGTAACTACACCTCATTATACATTCAAGGTGGTTTGTTATTGCACAGCACAGGGTTTCTCCTTCCATATACACGGTGTGTTTGGCATTGAAGTGATGCAGACAGAAGCAGAAAGATGGCGATGATGCTGTGGTTGACATCTTCATGACACACGACGTGTCATATGAAGTTCACGTTTCTCAATCTTGTGACGAGCAAACGTGCAGAGGAGGCCAAACCCAAGAGGAAAATGTTTATATTCACGAATAATATCGCAACAAATTAATCCAAACTGTGGGAGACAAAAGGGACAGAGGGTGTCTGGAGCAGCCACACAATGGGCCAGAGGGGCCCACCCAGAACTTCCCTCCCTGAACTTTAAGATTACTCCATAAACTAAACTAACAAACAGAGCTGCGAAAAATGCGCCACCAGACCTCAAATCCTCAAAAGAAACACAAACACTAACTCAAAGGAAGTCGAGGGTGCAAAGTCTGGATAGGAGAGAAATCCCTGTCATCAGTCACAGACTCATCGGAGGATCAGGAGCAGCTGAGAGAAGAGAGGGAGAAGAACACAACCGCAAAAACACATCACATTTTTATGACCTGGCTGTCAAATCGAGGAGGAGGAGATGGTGGTGGAGTTATGGGCGAGAAGGCTTCCAAGCCAATAACGTAACGTATCAGTACTGAAGCTCTGGGGAACCCAAAGTGTCAGGATGTGATGAGTTGATCATGAGACTCTACTATCAACTTTCTTACAGATTGGACCTTTAAACCAAAACAAGGACGTTCTCCTAACTAAGCGGTTCTTGTGCCTAAATTAGCACATCCATGGAGCCTTATATGGAGAAGTGGCACTTGGTCTTTTAAGGCTCCAGAACAGTCACATGTGGACTCTTTGCTTTAGTTGAAAGGCAAAGACAAATACGGCAGAATGGGCGAGTGATGAAGGAGAAACGATGGCGTGAAATGAACGGCCCTCGGGTCGCGTTGCAGGCTAATTCTGTGCCCATCTGGCATATGCTGACATGAGCCTCAGCTTGCCTCAGCTGTGGAAACAGATAAAAACCACAAGAAGTTAAAAATCATTGATGAGCGCTCATTCTGTTTTGCGCCATGTTGATGCAATTAAATGCCTCGTGTCACGGCGGGATTATCATCAGAACGGAACAGTCTCGTTGAAAAATTCCGTTATCGTTAACGCATTATTACGGTGTGCTTGTATCTCTTCGTATCGGCTGTGATGCACTGAACATGAACTGCAGACATGGAAAACAAAGCCCACTTGTTTCCACTGAGTATTTGTCAGAATCTGTGAAATAATAGGCTGCTACATACATCAGCCCGACCCTCACACCAGCTGAGATGTGAACTTGAAGCACGCTGCAGAGATGACCTGTCAGACGCTATTAAAATAACACCCTGTCTTTTTTAGCTACTTGCTGAAACTGTGCTTCGAGAAGTAGAAAATCCATCTGCCCACCTGGAAAAAAAAAAAAAAAAGGTGACCTGCCAGGGCAGAAAATAAATCCCTCTGGCACAGACGCCTCACCTCCTCCTCCTCCTCCTCCTCCTCCTCCTCCTCCTCCCTCCACCAGCTCCTCTCTCCAGCTTCTGTGGGGCCGTCAGTCTGCTTTGCCTTTCTGTCTGAGAGGAGGCTTTGTTCTGGGTGACAGAGCTGGGTGTCAGAGATAGAGGATCTCGTTAGGCAGTCAGAGGGAGAGGGATGGTAGCTCTCTTTCCACTCTCTGAGTATGGATGGCTCGGAGAAAGAGGGATGAGGGCGCCGTAAAATGGATGGCAGGGCGAAAGGAGAGCTGCACTGAGAGCAACAACTGTCCTTTACTGTCAGCATCCGAAATACCTATCCGAATGAGGGCTTAGCTCCAAAAATGCAAGATCCACACTCTCACTGGCAGAATGACAAGTGCTGGTACAAGACGATTCGGGGAGGTCATGTGTCTCTTTCACACAGAGGTTGTCCTCGGTTCCCCTCAGCCCGTCTACAGCTCCTCCATTAGCAGAATAACACATCAGATTACCAGTTCACCGTCTCACAACAACAATAATCTGATGTTTTCCTACATCCAGCAGCCCGGTGAGCCTCACCAGCGTGCCGAGACTCCCCTCTGTTCAGAGTATGTCAGAGGAAGCTGAAGCGATGTGGCAGCCTCCCGGTCTCACACAGGTAATTACCAGAGCTCTGTCCCCACAGTTTCCCCTCACTGGGAGAAGGGCCACCGTCCACGGCACTGTCACGCTCTGATGCTGAGTTGAGAAGGCATGAAACAAATGACGGTGCTGATCGTTTAGATTGTCTACAACTACTGTTTTCTGGGATTGATGTTGGAGTGTTGAGAAAGCAGAGCAGGCACGAGAGGCGTGAAGCTGGAGAAGAGAGACTAGGGATGGGTACTGAATTCGGTACTTTTATTGGTACCGACCGAATTCCCCCCGAAGTACTGAGTATCGATTCACGTGAAGTCAATCGGTACCACATTTTTGTACCTGAACGCACCTTCACAGACGTCAGTTAGAGCGGAAGTCTTTCTCAAATTCTCTTTTTTATTTTATTTAAGTTTTATGTTGGAGTTCCTTGATGTTATTGAGAAATAAATGTTCAAAATTCAGAATTTTTATCAATTTTTTTTTACATACAAAATAACTTTCATTACCACACATAGCAGGTAAGATTCGCAGGTACCGAGTATCGGTACCGTATCGGTTCAAATGTGAAAGGTACCCATCCCTAAGAGAGACAGAGAGTAGAGAGTGGTTTTTTTTTTACTTTTTATGGTAAAAACTACAAGGTTCATCAGACGTTCTTTTGTCGGTGATAAATGGTTAGCATGCTGACTTTACTAGATATCTCTGCAACACAATATATAGATGTCTTTGACTTAACGCCAACGTCAATCATTTTCTGAATGTTTTAAATTAAAATCTGGCCTTATCTTACAAACTGCTTCTAGCATAATGCATGAAGTTAAAGCTTTTCCTGGTGTTTCCATGCGGTATTACTATTGGTGCCACGAAAACAGCGTGAGCAACATGGCTACCGCTACCAGCCTCGCTAGTGTCCAGAGAGAAAGAAAAACAACCGTGAGAATCCAAATTTTGAGCTTGAAATCTTGTTCTTAGTGCAACGAAAAGGCAGAACAAAACAACTGGTGGAATAATAAGTAGGAAGATGCCCTGGGCTGTGAGCCGACCTTTAATTTGGCGGGAAGAATAAGTAGTACTCCAGAATGATGAGTTAAAGCGAATCGTTGTCTATTGCCAGTTAAAAAATAGTGATTTAGCAAATATAGTTTGTAAAGATTCCTGATCGCTGTAACATACAGCTTCTTCCTCATGTATAAAAAGAGTTTCACTCGAAGAAACAACAGCGCTGACATTGTGTCAAAGACGTTCGCGTTGCAGAAACGTCTACTGACGTTTGCACGCTAACGAGCAAGTGTGCATGTCGGCTTGTCCTGAGGCAAAAGTCTGATAGCTCCTGTGGTTTCAGTTGGGAGATGTAGAAGCAGTGAGTTTGCTAATTAGTCCAATAAGTTATATCACAAAATGTAAATAAGGGAGATACCGTAACAACTATTTTCCTCACTTAGTCAGTCCTGGTGGGAATGTTAGGGCCACTTAGCTCCTCAGCTAACTGAGCTACTTGCTAATGACAGCTAGTCAAAGAGCAGCAAGTCCAGAAAAGAGACGCTGCCACTATATTTTAGGAGAAACCTTCAAATTCTGGACATTTCTTTCACATGACACGTTTACATCAACGTCTATCAGACAGACGGCTCAAGTTGGGCTTGAAATTAAACTCTTAAACTCGACTTAACTAACCTAGTAACTGACTGTCTGAGCTGTTGTCCTCTGCCTGCACTCCTCTGCTCACTTCCTCTGCTGCAAAACACTTGCTGCTGCCTCTCGTGTCTTATCAGGCCTATCATAAATAAGCATTTCCTGTCATGCCCATGACCGTCATGTAACCTTTGTGACAATACTTTAACCAGGGGGCTCATGAGTTGTTGTTTTTTTTTATTATTTTACTGAATGATTGTGCAATAAACTCATGGTAAGTGAGGGAGGTTGTGTGGAGGCCTCTGGCCTACAGCCTGGAGACGCTGGACATGATTTATTCAGCTCTTGCTCATATCGTGTGTGTCCTCTTTCTCATTGTTGCCCTAAAGGGCGCCAAATCACACAGCTATACCCTTCATGATGGACTAAACAAAGACTCTATGTTTGTGTGTGAGGATAATGTCTGTTTTGGGGCAGTACAACAGCATCTGAGCATGTTATATGTGCTTGTCGGTGAGTTCTGACAGACATCCTCAGGTTAGACGCTTTCTTTCAGACCTGCTGGAGGGTCACAGCCGGTCCAACAGGTGAGTAACGATCTGGTGGACGGGCACAAGACAGAAATAATTACGTCTACACAGAGGGGCGGCCATTACCGGGGAGCTCCCTCAGGCGCTTCTTGATATTTCATCTATTATCTCACATCCTCAGCGAAGTGGGTCCACAAAGCCGCCGGTTCCGTCAGACGTACCGAATCCAGCACTAACCAGCAGATCTCACGGCACGCGGAGATGACTCAGCAGCTGTGGGGGCGGCTCATTACGATTTTCTAACCCACCAAGAGACGACTGGCTGGTGACTTTATTTGATTTCTTCCCGGTAACGTACAGCAGGAGTCCAATTATGAGTAAGAATTATATTACCTCATGACAGCGATTTAATACAGCACGACTGGGTGAGGGCTTATTTGGAATTTGTCTATGAGACTTTTTCAGCGCACGGCAGAGGAAACTAATCATGCCGCCTGAGTGGAACTGCTTTATAAATGGTGCGTTTAATAGTGAGGCGTAACGTCCGCCTGGAAAATAACCCTAGTGATGTCACAGAGATGTCATCAGGGTTTTCTCAGCTCGGACGTAAAGACATTAACTGACAAACGGCAGTGTTAAGGGGCAAATAAAGTGTATAAAACTAAAATAAAACAACAAAAATCCTGATTCCTGCCGCTTTAATAGTCACAAATCAATCGTCAATGTGTCATTGTGCTAATTCAACTGTGTTATATTGATTTTTATTAAGCTTTAATACTTTAAAATTTCACTTCATAACTGCTGGTCACTCACTATTTTTGCCAGGCTCACACTGAGTCAGAGTTCTCACAGCTGTTATGCATTGTAATCATTTTATAACGCATTATTATCACTATTAAAATGTCTTATAATGTGATTATAAGTTTGGCCACTGGGTATTGAAAGTCCTGTGTTGTGCATTACAAACTTGTTATAAGTTACTTTATCATTATTTCCTTTAAGTCAAGTGAAAAAATAAGACTACGTCGATGCAAGAACGGCACACAAGACACTGTCAGACGTGTTATATTCAACACATACTAACATATATTGAATGGATCTGGATGAAACTATCAATTAACTAATCAAATATATAGTTTGACACTAATAATCAGTTATGAATATTCTTTACTGCATGTAACTATGATTATACACCGCTACAGACCAACTATAATGCATTAGAGACATGGAAAGTAAATGTGTTTTCCCTCCGAATGGGAAAAAATTAAAGAAAGCCGAATGAAAAATCTTTAATTTAACGACCAACACACTTCGCCCCCATGACAGAAGGATCAGTGAGTGTTGCTGGCAGGTGGTATTTGTGCTCCAGAGGCAGCAAAACGCCGGCAACATCTGATATATTACTGTGGGCCCATATGGTCCTCGTACAAGAACCCCATCTGGAGGCCCGACTTCAACGTATCACACACAAATAAGTCGCCGGCGGCACCAAGCAGTCCTCGTTTTTCCCCCTCCAGCTTCACATTTCACGAGCCGTGCATGTCAGAATGTGTGTGAGCTTCACAGGTCAGAACCTCGACCCAGCTGACATCTGAAGGAAAGATTCTCCTCTTGTTAAAACTTCTTCCATTAGACGCCACAGATGTACCGATTCTTATCATCCAGCTAATATTCAATTAGGATGTTTGTGTGACACAGCGAGCACAAACAAAAATCCCATGATCGCGATGAGCCTCCATCACTTTAAGGATTAGAGTTGTTAATAGACTTTTTTTTTGTAGCTGCAGGATCCGTCTGATCACTCCGACGGGATTTCGATGGTTAAAAGATGATCACATTCACAGATCCTGAGCCATACTGGATTATCACTGCTGCATGATTTCTGCTCCATCCTATTAGCTCCAACTGGAAGCTAGTTTTAACATGCTTCAGTGCTAAAATATGTATATTAGGATACATGTGATAATCTGCAGTGGTATTTATACCAGTGAATGTGCAGCATGGTAGTAAAATCTGAGCATTTGATCTTTTTTGCATTCACTGAGCGTAATACTGCAGATGCAGGAACTCCCCCGCTGTGCTCCGTGAGATCAAATACGCTGTTTTTTTATGATATAAACACATTTACAGGCAGACTTTCCAAACTCTGAGATGAGATGACACCACATCTCAGCTGTTTTTAGATGCCGCGTCCAATTTACTCGCTGTAACGACCAAAAAACATCTGACGAGGAAGGGATGAAAGAGAGGAAGGGAAACTGAACCTCTACATCTATGTTGTAGTAAAACTGTTTGATTGTCAGCGAACACAACGCTGTATAAATGTATAAATTGTATTCTTCTAAGCATGAGCCCAATCTCGTTTTTTTTTATTTTTTACTTTCCCTAAAGCTTCGGTTTATTGTCAGTCAAGTCGCCAGAGTAAAAGCTTTTCATTAGACACTAACATAACTACTTTTGTGCGTTCACAGGCTACGTAGAATACGTCTATATTTGACATTTATACAATATGTGGCCTATTACATGCAAGGTCATCACCACAAGTGGTGGACATAAGGGACTCAGAGGTCTTCAACATTTGAGATTTCATGCAATATAAAAAGGGGATTGAATGACATCACAGTAGATAATTAAGGAAGGCAAGAAAATAGCCTAACGATGCATCAAAATTCATTCAATGCCATTTATTAGTTAACATTTCCTGCTTCAAGCTCTTTTCTAGCACTTTTCTGAACTATTATGCCCCGACTCTCACACCCGGAGATGGTGGAGTTCAGCAAGAATGCTGCCAAGCCAGTGACCGCAGCTCAAGACTGCGTTTCAAGTTTTAGCCAGCGGCCGGGAACACTGAATATTTTTTTGACGAGGCGTCAACACAGCGTTTGAACATTAGTCCGTGTGACACCACTGGATATTTCCTCAAGCAGACCTCGGGACAATTTCCAGGCGTGTTTGTTGGAGAGAAGAAAACAGATGCAAGAATCTGACAGAAGGTCAGGACGTGTGCGGACATGTTCGTGGTGTTTTAAGCCAAAATGTAATCTTTTCCTAAACTTAACCAGATCTGAAGCACGAAGAAACCTAAAACAGCAACGTAAAGAAATATGAAGTTCCAACATATGTGTGGTTAGCAGAAATGCACTTTTCCGATATTCACTCTGGTGACTGCGTTGACGTCAGTGGTCACTTTACACAGATCGACCTGTCGTTTGGAATCAGCTCTGCTTCGAGCTCTGCTTTTAAAGCGAAAGAGGCTGAAGGCACCCGGTCAGCAGAAAACCGTCAGCCCTTCAAGCTCGTAAGATTCCTCTGCAGAGTTCTTCTCTCCAGCTGTTGACCTCGATCAGCTTCCAGTGACAGAAGAGAAAGATTTTGCAACGCGGAACAAAGACAACAAAACATGCAGATAACTCTGTGTGCGTGGAGAAGTGACCTTGAGCGAATCACGATGAAGATCTTGTTATTTGCGTTTTTATTTGCAGGTGAATTTGATCGTCACGCCGAACGAAACGCTCGGTGTCGTCGAGCTGTCGGGTTCGACTCCCTGGGAGACAGATGCACCTCTGAACTCTTCCTCCTCTGTGATCTGGATGGATAAAAGCCTGTTAATGTAAGGATTTAACACGGAGCCATGTTGGTCCATCTGTGCATGTTCCTGTTGGCATACATCCAGCTGTAATCCTCCTCTGTATTGTGTTTATGTGTCTGTGCGCTCATATTATACATCAGTTCATACGTGCGTCCTCTTCTGTATCCTCTCTACGCTCTGTCTACACACATAGAAAGGAAAAATAAACATTCATGAGCCTCTTTTGGCCTCAACTCAATTTTCTGAGCGTATTTAATTTCTTCCTTCATGTCTGGTGTAGATATTAAATACAGAAATCTATGTAAGTATCATCGGATTTACCAGGATTCATCACATTACTTTAAATGATTAAGAAATTCACTCAATGCTCATTATAATTTATACTAATGTTTTTCTTTGATACATAAATAATATGAGGAGGAGGAAGAATAAAAAACATGCGAACAGCAACAAATAATCAGAAACATTTGCCATAAAAAAATGTCCAAATGAAATATAATGTGTTACATTTGAATAAAAGTAAAGTTAAGATTAAATGATCAGGAGATTTAAAATAAATAAAAGCTGCTTTCATGCATTTCAGTTCATATAATTTTATTTTAACAACATATTTTAAAAACTATAAGCTATAAAAAATATGTACATGCACTCACACACACACACACACACATGCAGGAGGACAAGTTCAACTTGTCGAGGACACAAATGTTTACAGCTGCACATTTCCTGCAAAAAAAGGAGCCCAAGATTCATTTTTGATTATTAAATCAGAGTTTCTTCATTTGCACGACTGAAATAAATTCATGCAAACATTTTCTGAAGCCTGTTGGAGTTTGTATCTTCCAGCCTGTGAGGTTTTTTTGTGCTAATTATTTGAGGTGTCCAAATGCGCGAAGGGAGAATAAAGAGTCCAGTAAAGCTGAGGTTGATGGGAATGTTGACAGTTTGCAAGTATTTGAAACCAAAAAATACGACAAATTAAAAATCTTAACCAGATGATAGAGATCGCAGGATCAGAATTGGACTAGAATGTGTTCTAGTCCACATTTCACGAAATGTTGTCAAGATAGGAGAGACAAGAAAGTCAGAAGTTCACCAACCAAAGTGTAATTAATCCTCTGGGGACCATGAATGTCTGTGCAAAGTTTCCTGGCCGTCCATCCAGCAGATTAAATACTGCAGTGGAACCTAAAGGGCGAACACGTCCCTACAGAGCGACGCTGCTGCTAGCAAGTCCAGAAAAAGTCGTACAGCCGACGGCTCGTTTCCCCACAGCATCAAAAAGCTAATAAGAGCTGCCAGCTTTCCACTGCAGCACCAAACCACCGGCCTCTTTCTAAGAAGCAGCACTGCTGTCGATGATGCTCATGTCACACTCTGACTAAATCAATAATTCTGTGGTCATTAGTGAACTGGGATCCGGTGATTGACTCCCTGACCGAACTGGCAGCTGCGCTGATGATGATGATTGGGTGTAATTAGTGCAGCGGCCGCTCAGACACGAGTGCAGAAATAATATTTGCATGCAAACATATCTCGACATTTATTTAACCCTGCTTGGTGGAATGAAAATGTGGCAAAAGGTTTAAGAGATCAGATATTATCAATTATGAGAAGAGACGTGTAATTCTCTAAATGATCTGTTACTCTTTTAGCATTAAAGCAGACAAGCACACTCACAAATACAACCGTTTCACTGGTTCATTCATTATTCATCATTTAAGTGATTTTGTGTGATATGTTTGTCAATATGTCAATAAATCTCTTTCAATTCTCCACAGCACAGAATCCCTGTTGGACAGATCAGGTCCTGGTGTGAACAGGGATTTCTCCAGATCTGGGTCACAGGTGATCAGGAGCTATTGGCTTCACCTGTGATGTTCGCCATCAGCTGGCTGTAATCAGTATATCTATATAAGAGGCGCTGCAGTTCACCTGCTCAGATGGTTGTATGTTCTCAGGGAGTCGACATCATCAGTTGGTGCTGCGTTTTCTGTTTGGGGGGAAAATCTGGGTTGAGTGTTTGAGCTTTCTTTCTTTTGTCCAGTTTCTATACGTTTTGTTTCCCTCCAGATCAGTGACTTAAACTCCACCTTTGGTTTTTGGGTCCAGTGTTTTTTTGTTCGTCTATCAGTCTGATAGAATCAGCGGGTGGCTGTGGGTTTTATTCCCACCAGGTTGTGTCGACCCTTTTGTGATTTGAGCAGAGCTTTGTTAGTTTCCCACCCTGCGACCCGTCCTTCAGGTTTTGTTTTGTAGGGAAACGTAGCGTCACACCAATGATAACCCTCCCTAGTATACTGACGTCTTCATTTCAGTGAAATCAAATCATGCATCCACCTTTTGAAAAAAACACATATAAAACAAACTAATACATAAATATCCTTCAGGTTTGACAAAAAAATACTGCATGCTGTATTTATTTTCGCGAGGATCCCCTCCTGCACGTCAACTAGACTCTCTCTTACATTTGAACTCTGCTGTGTTCAGGAGATCTTTTTCACGTCAGACATTTTCAGTCGTCATAAAAGCACAACTGAAACGATTGGCTGCCTTTCCAGCGTTACAATGAGAGCCAAGAAGGTGGACCCAGGCTGAGATGGCAGGCAGGAGGATCATAGCTCAAACTTTTATTCCAAAAGACAAACATGACAATTGGACGTGAATACAAACTAAACTGATGAGGTGCAGGTGGAGAAGAACAGGGAGCAACGAGGCTGATGCAGGACAGCTGTTGAAGGGAGAGCACAGGAATATAAAAACCAGAGATGCGTCCTAAAAAGAGACAGAAATGACAGAAACAGGACTCCCAGTGTCGCAGTCAGCCACAGTGTGACAGCATGTGCAGCAGCAGGTCCCTGAACAAGTTCACTGAAAGCAAAACTCTCACCAAAATGCAAGCCGAGGCTTTTTTGTGAATGTACCCGAGTCAAACCTTCGTGTAAAAGCATAATTACGACGAAAGAGGCACTTTTAAGATTTACCGTATTTTTCGTTTTCATGGGTGCTACGGCACTTTTACATGCATCAAATCTCTATTTTAAACACTAGAAGGCTCAACAACATGAAACTTTGCTCGTAGTATCACCAGGGTCTCTACACATAAACACGAGCATTGAGAACATTGTTTGTGTACACAGAGTTTACTAAAAAGAAGGTTTTTGAACAACTCACGTTAGCAGTAGCTTGTTCCGCTCGCCGCCGTCCTGCCAGTGGAGAAGTGTCGATCTCAGAATGTGACGTAACCTGGAGGACAGTTAAGGTGGAACGCTCCTAAAGCTTAGTTCTATATAAAATGCAGGATAATTTGTTGTTTAGTCGTTAGCGAAAAACAATATCGACCTTGAAGTTGAAAAAGGAGCCTCATATAAGAAACAATACTAAAATCAAATGCCGGGAAAGTCACGTGAGATCTCGCGTGGATAGTTGTTGCTGGAAGACAGCAGTTCCACCTTAACTGTCCTCCAGGTTACGTCACAGTCTGAGATCGACACTTCTCCACTGGCAGGACGGCGGCGAGTGGAACAAGCTACTGCTAACGTGAGTTGTTCAAAAACCTTCTTTTTAGTAAACTCTGTGTACACAAACAATGTTCTCAATGCTCGTGTTCATGTGTAGAGACCCTGGTGATACTACGAGCAAAGTTTCATGTTGTGTCGAGCCTTCTTAGTGTTTTAGAAATAGAGATTTTGATGCTATCGTAAAAGCGCCCGTAGCACTCCCATTGAAAATGAGTTTGACCCGAAAACGAAAATACGGTAAATCTTAAAAGTGCCTCTTTCATTGTAATTATGCTTTTACACGAAGGTTTGACTCGGGTGCATTCACGAAAAAAAAAATACCTAGGTCGCATTTTGGCGAGAGTTTTGCTTTAAATGTAATTTTATTTTTTTTCCTGCCATTAAAGCCAAACGTGATTCCATTGTGAAACACAAGAATCTGCAACTCACTGTGACTCTAATAATATCTGATGAGCGATTTGAGGCGTATGAAGTTACAACATCACTTCCTGAGGTTACTGCCACCGCTCCGTCCCACAGATCATTTCAACACGATTACCATCTATTTCTCATATTGCGCCTCAAAAAAAAAAAAAAGTCAATTTTTAATCCTGATGGTGGAGGTGGATTTAAAGGTAAACAGATTTACTCTGTTGACCGGAGCATCTCCTGCCACACTCTAATCTATATAATGGGTTTCAGGCAGGAAGGTACTAATGTAGCGATGATGCTCGGGTTACTTTAAAATACATTTCCAGAGCAGCGTCCCGGCTGGTGGGAGGGGAACGTGATACGGTACGGCAGAGGACGCTGCAGGGGAGGAGGGGGAGAGCGGCCCTGATTACAGGAACGAGGCTTGTTGCAGCGTGAGTGTGAAGAGCAAAGTGGTACCCAGATTTACGGGTTCATACGGGAGGAAGCATCCACGCCGTTCTTCTTGTAGATGCTCGGGCTCGTCATGGCCGATCAAGATGAGTAATACTGTCCATGACTGTAATGAGTGTTATTGCAAACCGTGACCACATGGAAGGCAAGGAAACAGATTTAATGTCACGGTGTACATCGAAATAGTCAGTTTCATTTCCTGAAAAGCCAAAAGACATTTGAATCATCAGAGACTGAATATTCTCTGGCGAAATCTCTAAAGGTCGTTGTGATGTGTAACAGTTTGACTGCACCGAAACACACAATTAACATAATCTGAGATAAAATGTAATCAGACTGTCCTTCAGCTCATTTGTTTCAGTTACATTTCAGGGAAAAATGTGTTTCCAGTTGTGGCTCAAACTGCTGAGACGGCAGCAGTCTGTTCCCGTGTCGGTGTCGGTGTGAGGGTGAGGAAGTGACCGCCCAGTGAGGACAGATCTGGACAACAACAGCCGAAAACATTCGCTCAGTGTCCAAAGATCATTTGAGAGCAAAGAAAGAACAGAGATCAGAAGCTGCTTTAATTCACAAACCATCAGGAGGAAACTCAACATTAGTCCAATTATTACCTTTTTAATGGGAAACTAGAAAAAGAGAGAGACTGACGGGATGAAGTGACATCAGAGGAAAAGGTCAAATCTATAGATAACATTTCTATTCGTATTCGAACAGAACTGGACAGTAATTGTTGTTAAATGAGTAAAATAAACAGTGTGCTTTTATTAAGCGTCTTTGTTTTCTGCCTGTTCCTGTGCTGTGTATTATTTGCTATCCTTGTTGTGTTGCTATATATATATTTTTAAATTGTGCAAAATAGTATAAAAAGAACCATCACGTGAGGGATAGACGGATTATTGGGACCAAAATTCAGGATTTTTCCAATTATTTGCATCAGTGAGTTTTTTTTTTTGCAGAAAAAATAAATTGATTAAAGAGATGTTCGGCATGGCTCTGATGCAGCATCGTCTCCCTGTCAGAACACAATCTGATTGGTTTAAAAAAAAGTCACAACACTGAATAAATCCGTATCTGCAAAGCAACTTGTACGTAAAGTAGTAAATATAGAGTAGCAGCAAAAGGAAACACTCTAGGCAAGCACCTCAAAGTAGTTTTCTTTTGTGCAATACAACTTCCATCTTAAACTATTCTAATATTTGACTGTGATATATTAATTCTGTGCTGTATTTTGCTTCTATCATTTATCAGTTTTCTTGACGACTAATAATCCGTTTGGACTCTGCAGCCACACTGCTCGCTGTTTATTTTCCCTCCTCCTCCCCTTCGTCTATTTATAGAGAAGTCAAAGTGCAGCAGAGCCTGAATCTCTCAAGGATGCTACATCAGGAGGTGTTTGAACCGAGGAAATCTGTCGAAGCGCGTTCTCCTTACATTCCACTGAGCCGGCGGTGACGCCGGACAAAAAGCTTTACGAGTTATTATCAGTAACGTACAACCGCTCTGACTTGAACGTGTCTGTATCTGACCGACGTTTGTGTCTGATACGATCCATAACTCGGCCGTGCCTCTGATATATCGGTCGCCCGACTCTGAGCTGTGTTGATAAATCCGTGATGTTGAAGTGGTGGACAGATTCGTGATTGCATCTTATTTTCTGTTAGTTTCATGCAAGATAAACTACTCAGTTCTTTACTGTATGGTAGCTTTTATACTCTCAGTGTCATCTTCATGATCAAAGCGACAAGTAGCAAAGTGGAGTGGAAGAAAATGCTCTCGCTGTTCGTCCACTCCACTTTGCTACTTGTCCCCGTATAGTACAGAAACTCCTTAATGTTTTTTTCTGTATGCTGAGTAGATGTAAGGAGTACATTTAGTTCCTTAAGAGTCAATGATCTTCTACACGAGCCTCCGTTTCCGCCAGTACAGCCTGCGTTGCATTTCTCAGAAACAGATTAAACCCTGGTTATTATGTGCATTTGATTATTTATAACCTCGGCCTTCACCGGGAAATCTAATCTGCAGGGGCACCAGCAGGTCTGCGTGTCCTCTGTAGTGAAAGTGATTTTGCTGAAATGGATCTAAACGGGTCAGACGTGGGGCCCGCCGTACTCAATTAAATATTTTTCCTAATTTACCAGAGAGCTAGCTGCGGGCCGTTTCCAGGATTTACAAGCATTAGCTCCTCTAACCGACCCGATCTGCAAGAGTGGATGTTGGAGATGTACGTTTCTGCAAAAACACATATGTTACAACTTTTGTTCTTTAGCTTCAATCTTCAATTTTATCTTGTCACCTCTGCACTTACGCTCTGGTTGGGTTTAGGAACTTGGAGAGCATTATTAAACAGTCACGTTTTGCTTTAAAATACATGTTTTGTCACCACAAACATGGATGGGGATGTCACAACATCCCGTCAAAGACATTTTTCTGGAAACTCTTCCAAGGTTTCATGCTTCACAGATGTTGAAATCCAGTCTCAGTCTGCAGTCTCTGGCTTGGCAGCCTTCTACCCTGTAATATGCTTGTTCATTATACAAATCAAGAGAGCATTAAGAAACAAGAGGAAACGAGGCTTTTCTCTCCGCTGAGCATGAGCAAAGTGAAATGATGTGTTTTGTTGGCTTCACTGAGACTCATTTTCTCCTTTTTAACATGAGCTTTTGTGCACAGAAAATCAATAACAGAAGAATATAGTTGGAAGAAAAAACTTCCAGAGGAGTACAGATGGTTTTTATCGCAGTAAATTGCAGTAAAACTTTATAATTTATTAGTATTTAATCCAAAATCTCTCTGTATATATTGACTTGTTGTATTCAATCTGGTCGAAGGTTCTCAGGCAGCACAGAAACAGTCCAGCGAACAGGTGCAAATCCTTTGGTTTCATTTTCTTTAAATAACTGAACTTTTTCATGTAGTTATTTTATGCCACATATTTAAGAATCAAAACTTAAAAACCAAGCGAAACCTACGAAACCTCGACGAGGAATAGAAAGTGGAGTGAACAACACAACCATGAAACACTCGTTCAACTGGATTTCTTTTTTCTCTTCATCTCACTGAAACAACATCAGCCTCCTGAAATGTGGGAGTTTCAGATAACATCGTGAATCCGGTGTTGTGTCCGACCCTCCTCGCTCATTAGAACATTTTTGATGCCATCTGTGGTTCCTCAGCAGAAACACTGAACATCACGTACTGACGCGTCTGTCTCCACGATTACGACGCCGTGGACGACCGTTGAAGCTCGCTCAGTCGGCGACGCTGGCAGCCATCGTCTGCAACAGCTGTTGCTCTTCCAGGCGTCTTATTAGAAACATCTGCATCACGAGCTGGAGCTGAGATATCAAATTAAAATCAGTGTGTTCATTGCCTTTGACTGTCCAACTGAGTGCTTGATGGTTCTGTGAACACTGTGATCTTCGATGCATCTGGCAGAAAAAAGGGAAACATTGGAGTCTTATCATAAAACTCTCACATAAAGGAGTTTTATATGCTTCTCTTTTTTTTTTCCACAGGCCAGAGGCAGAACATGAAGGCTCCACGTGAGCACAACATTTGTTTTGTTTGTTGTAATTATGGCTTAATAGGGAGAGATTGAAAGGTAAGTAACGAGCTTTGAGCTTGGTGTTTTGAAGAGGTGTTTGGATCAGGTGTAAATTTAGCTAACTGAACGAAGCACTTTCCCAGCAGGGTGTTTTTTATTTAATCTATCTGACGAGGGACGCCAAATCTCTTTTACGATCTCAGTTAATGTCCTTGTTAATGTGACTCAGTGGTGATACAGTTAATAAATTAATAAATCATTACCAAAATAGTTGCAAAATTATGTTTCTGCCGCCCGCCTGTTTCAGTAAAACTGCTAGATATTCTCTGAAATGTGAGACGATGCGAATAAAATCTCAAATTTCTGCTCGCGCTTCACGTAATGTTATAGGTGTTTTATAAATAAAGGTCCGACCACAATCTGCTCGAGACCTCTAAGACCTGAAAATGCAGTACTGAGAATATTCGCGACGGAAGTGTTGAGAAACCACACTGTCAGCTGATTGCTAAACAAATGAGCTGACTGATGTTTCTGTTCAGTGTTAAGAGGAAACTCCACCGCTCTGCCAACACTTGAGCTCTGGACACCGACGAGTCAACAGCAGTGGAACGTCCTCGCCGCAGGTATGTCGTCTATCGATGATCTGAACATCATACAGAAGTTAATTTAAAGTTGAAGACATTTTAATTTAATGAGCTTTGTTGCGAAATTGATGTTGAGTTTGATAAAATGCTGCTCATTGAAAATGTTTCTTCTTTTTTCCGACAGAAACGAAAAGACGACAGCTCTGTTCCTCGAGACAACATGGATACATTTGAATATGACTATGTATATCCTGACTATGACTACGACAAACACAACAATGGAACCAATGTGAGCGCTGAAATCAACGAGCTGCCAGTTTTCACGCACAAGCCGACTTGTATAAAGGACCGCTTGTGCGTGTCTCTACTCGTGCTCAGCGTGCTCATTTTTCTGCTGGGATTCTTCGGGAACGCCTTGGTCATCTGGATTTCTGGCTTCAAGATGAAGAAGACGGTCAACACCACCTGGTACCTGAGCCTCGCCGTCTCGGACTTCGTCTTCTGCGCCTTCCTCCCGTTCAGCATCGTCCAGATGGCGATGGACGAGTGGGTCTTCGGTCGCTTCATGTGCAAATTCGCCCCGTCTCTGTTGTTCCTCAACATGTTCAGCAGCATCTTCCTCCTGGTCGTCATCAGCGTCGACCGCTTCGTGTCCGTCATGTTTCCGGTTTGGGCCCAGAACAACCGCACCATCAAAATGGCGTCCATTATTGTTCTCCTGGCGTGGCTTCTCGCCATCGTTTTGAGCATTCCCTCTGCGATTTTCCGGGAGGTGGGCTCACACATGGGCACGACCATTTGCTACAACAATTACACATTACACCCAAACAGTCACAAGATAGTTGCAGTGAGCCGCTTTCTTGCCGGGTTCGTCGTCCCCTTCCTCATCATCATCATCTGCTACTCTATCATCATCCTCAGACTTCGAAACAACAGGATGACCAAAAACACCAAACCCTTCAAAGTCATGACGGCGCTGGTCGCTGCTTTCTTCGTCTGCTGGCTTCCGTACCACGTGTTCATCCTGCTCGAGCTGAACAACGAGGTCCACGACCACCACTTTTTAGCCTCCGGACTCAAGATAGGCGCTTCTATGGCAGCAGCGAACAGCTTCCTCAACCCGGTGTTGTACGTTTTCATGGGCAACGACTTCAAGCGGAAGTTCAAGAGCTCCGTGCTCTCAAAGATGGAGAACGCGATGGCCGATGAAGGCCGCACCGTCAGCCGTTACCTGTCCAGGTCCAGCTCCATGGACGGCAGGGCTTCCACACACATCTAGAAGTGCCACTTAAAACTCAAGACTGTTTCACTAAGTGCTTGAAAAAGCAATTAATCACCACGGGATGTATAAAATGACACAACCAAGTCTGTATAGATTCTTTGTACAAATGTTGCACTTTTCCGCTGACAGCGTGAAGAAAGCTGTCGCCAGTTTAGGCTCACAAACAATCTGCGAGCTTGAGCCAATATTGAAACACGGCTGAGCTCATTTTGTGATCCGTCTCATGCGGCAGAAGTGTTTTCAGAGCAGCATTTGTGGCGATCATAACTGTAAATGTAGTTGTAAAATACAAGGAATGTAATATATGAGGTGTATTGTCTGATTTATAATAATAATAATTGTGTAATCATAGCATTGAGTTGTCGTTGCGTGTTCAGGTCAGTTTGCAGCTCGTGGAGAGGAAAGGAGCTCGTATGATGCAGATTCAGAGGAATTATCTTCCTCGAACTCTCAACAAAAACAGAGCGCAAGCCACACAAATAGAAATAATAATGATTTAAAGAAAAAGGGAACGACTCGCTGAACGAGAACAGGTCAGAGTGAATGGTACTCTTTATTCTTGCATTTGAAACCTGAACTGTCTCAGTTCCTGCTGAAAGGGATGTGCTGTGGTTTTATTTACTGACACCACAGTACGCAACTATTTTTGTATTGCAGCATTTACATGTGTGTCGAACGAGACTGACCTGAATACAGTGTGCGACTGGGTGGAGGACGAGTTTTGAGAATTGCACTGTGTGGTTATTTCTCATGTGTCTATAGAGGTAAAACTCTCTCACAACTCATGAAGTGAATTAGTTGTTTCCTGTGAGAGAGAGCTGTGTAGTGAAAGTGGTTTGTGCAATAAATGTTTGAATGTTTTGTCTCTGAAATAAAGCTGAAGTATTGAGCTAGTCGGCCGTCTGATGTCGTATTCTGTCACTGCTGAGTCGTTTTGCAGGAAGTCATTAGTTCATTACATTTATCACCAGTCATGAAAACGTTCAGATGAAAACCGAGAACTTCTCTGTTGGTTAAAAGAACAATGTTAGCTTTGAAGAAAGACATTTATTAAAATTATAATATTTAATCTGGGGAAAAAAACAACAACTTAAGGAACAAAGTTTGAGGCGTGCTGGAGCACAAACTTTTATCAAAAGACAAACATTTTTTTTTGTGGTGCGTCTTTATCGGAGTCAAACAATCCAGAGACTCACATCCTCTTAAACAACCTCCCTTAATTAGGACCTAATTAAACAGGTTCACTTGTGCAAATGAAAAACACAGATGACCACAAAAATCGCAGTAATGTAAACGACTAAAAGCAACAGAAAAACGTTCATCCTGAACCTCCTTTTGAATTAAGGATTAGATCCCGTCCACTTCCTCCAGCCTGTGCTGGATTATGTCACATGGCGACAAAAAGTTAAAAGATAAAAGTTTGTAATCTGAATCCAGGTGCTCAGATATACCTGAGATTTTGTTCCATCCATTTATTTCCTGCCCTTCCTTCATCCCACACTATTAAATCTGTAGTTATGTGGTCAAAAAGGACTAAAAAAGCTAAATATAATGGGAAGTATCATTCATTATTTCATACTGCAGACATTATAGATGCAACAGTATGATCACTGCTAACCAGCTGTCAGTAAAGTAGAGGCTCTTCTTTACGTAAAAGTGTTTTTAGCCACATTTTCTAACAACACTTGTTAAACAACGAAGGCTGGAAGAGAACAGATGAGTTCAGGGATCAATTATCATCTCCTGAATTTGTAAACTGCACAAAAAGATACGATTAATGTGCATCTTCTGGGGAAAAACTCAATCTTTGGAATTTCTTTAAAGGTGCTCACTTCTCAGTCAGTAACAGTAACACAGGAGGAATCAGGACATGAAGAAGTGATTTTTCTTGATGTTGAAACAGGGGAAGGCCGGGGGAAGACCCCGCCTGCAGAGATTACATGTAGTAACTGTGCATGAGTCACAATGAAATGCTTTGAAATTGAACATTATGTGTATGTGAAAGGGCTCCGCTGAGGAGATAATTATCAATCAGCTCTGCAGAGTGTTTAAACATCAACAGCACATTGTTTCAGTTGTGTTGGCAGAAGAGCAGACGGACGAGGTTACCAGCTGGTGTTTGGAAACAAATGCTGCGTTCCAGACAACTCGCATCTCAAAAGTTGCAGAACGGGACGCCACTCGCAGCCGGAAGTCCTGAATTTATCTACACCGACTTCACGAAGGAGCAGTTGTCTGACGTCACAACAACGGCGGGATGTGTTTGTAGACTACAGTAAGTGTTCAGATCAGTTTGAAGTATTAAAAGTCAAAGTCCGCCCCATCTCCTACAGAAAACACTGCTCCTGAAACGCCTCGTCAGTAGTCCCGCCTTCAAATCTGTGACTTTGTGACATCACTACTACATCACCATGTCACCGATTTGTACAATTTATGCCTTGCAGCTAATTTGCCATGTAAGAAATTAATTTAGCACAGCTGTTTTGTTGTTGTTGTTGTTGTTGTTGTTAGCAGTGCTGGGTCAGGCCTGTGTGATCTGACCAATCAGAGCAGGCTGGGTATTCAGGAGGGGGCGGGGCCTCAAAGACACAGGAGTTTCAGACAAAAATCATGTTTTTGAGCTCTAAAACATGTAAAGCTATTCTAGTAGTGACCCAAAAGAAACGATCAACCTGAGAAAGATTGATAAAGATGATTATATAAAAAAGAAATATGGAAATTTTATATATCCTTTATCCTCCTTGCCACATATTTCCTCTGTGGTCCATTTATTGTGTTTCTAGCCACTAATTTTAATTCATGACAACATTTCCCTCCTGTTCAGACCTCCTGAGTGAGCCTGAAGATGGACTACTGCGCTATTTTTAATCACGCTGCGGCTAAATAATGTAGAAGCACGGAGAAACTGTCCTGAGATCAGACCACAGCAATTCCTTAAAAACACAAAATCCCCCTCTGATGAATCATCTTCAGACAAACCAGTCGACCACATGGCGTCAGTTTATGTAGTCATTTATTGGGCCTTATCACATTACATTCATTCCATAGAAAATACATTCAAATGTGACACCTATGTTGACAAAGTGCTGGCTTGTCAATGGAAGCAACAGCCGATCAGGTTTTTAAAGCATGTGTGTTAAAAATAGAAACCACTTCTCCCGTTCTGCCTGTTGCATTACAAATATTGTTGATGTGTGAGCACACACTATAAAAATAGATTTTTTTTTTCTTATCATATTGAAAATGGCGGTCAGTTCATGTTTCCTGGCTGTCACTCACCAGTCTTTTATATATCTATTTATTCATTTATTTATTCATATATTCATTTATTTATATATGTTAAGTTTTAAGCATATGGCATAGCACACTGAGTACCGTTATAAGACGTGCTGCTTATAAAGTCTGAGCTGGATTTTTCACACTTTTGAGATTATTTTTTTGATTTTTTGAAATATTACGATTCAAATGATCAACAGCTTTAACCGTTTCAGAGCTCCTTTAACAAACAAATCAATAAAAACGTAACAATAACCGTCCTAAAAGAAAAACTCTCTAACAAATGCTACTGCTAAGGGAAACCTAGTATCTCTAATGTGTGTAATGCCTAATTTCTAAGTGATCTTTGGGGCAAGTGTTTGCACAGCGAGGTGCTTTTTGGATTCCTGCGTCGAGTCCAGTGTTTGGAAAAAAACGTCTTCACGACCAAATTAGTCGGCGTGTGCAGCGCAGCACAGCAGAAATAAATCCTCTTCTCTCCTTGTGTCAGTGCCTTCAAGAGGGATTATTCGTCTTGAATTAGAGGAGCTGAGAGTTTTTCACCTGTTCATCATTGAAAACATGACGTCTCTTACACACAGTAAGTTGAATAACTTACAAAAACTTGGAAACACACAGTATCAGCATCAGGTAGTCTGCATATTGCGTTTTTCCCCCTCTGACAAAGGGCTACAATTTTTAAAGTTCATGTAGAAAATAGTTTTTTTTTTTTATTCTCTAACTGTGATAGCAGCAGAAGATTCGTACATCTTGATTTTTTTTTGATTACTTATTTCTGTTTTGCACAAAATAAGCTCGTAAATCACAATTTGCAGTTGTTGTATGTTATCTTTTAGGTGAAATGTGTTTTTCACTGGCAGCAAGTCTCCCGTCACGGTCAGACGAGGCTCTCTGTCGTCACAGCTAGTGTACCTTGTTCATGTTAAGGCGTGTGCACATGCCAACGCAGCACATGTGCACGGAGCAGGATGAGAAGTGCCTTTCAATCAAGCAGAAGAGAGAAACAAGCCTCCCCGGTTCAAACTGCCGCTTCTATTAACGCATGAAGCTGCTGAAGTCAAACAGGAAAATGAAAAGAGGATGACTAAGAAGAGAAAACAGGAGGGTAAGGAGACAGACTTCTCACTACGGATTTAACCTGTCTGACTTCAAAGAAAAATAATAACTAAGTCTTGTAATCCTACAAAATATGATGCAGAGTCTGTTGACAGAAACGTCCAATTATAGAAGGAAAAACAGGGAAACGAGGAGATCACATTTATCATCTTGGCATGTATTCCTCTGGAACTCCCGACATTTTTCTTTTCTTCAAGGCGGCGTCTACTGTTCTGATCAGTTCATTAATGTTCGCTCGCATTTCGGGAGTGTAGGGATCGTACTCCAGCTTCCGCAGCCCCGATCGTTTGAAGTTCCCGTCCTTCTGGCCCTCGACGCAGAGCAGGCGGTCCTCGGAAACCTTCAGGCCCAAAAACTGGACCATGCCCTTCAGCTTGGAGAACAGGTCCCTCTTCAGATCCTCAAAGTGGACCACCTGCACGTTCTTACCGTAATTGAGCCAGTCCAGCGTGTGCGACGCCCACCAAGGGGCGTAGTTCCTCACAAACTCGGGCCATTCTGCAGCACAAACGAGAGGACAGAACATAAACAAAGAGCTTCATAGATGTACAAAAAATAAAGAAGTCCATTATATCGTTCAGAGTGAAACCAGGGAGACAGAACAACCACTCAGCTACACTCAGCATTACACTTTAAAATGCTCTAGAAAGCCATTAATAATAAGTTCTTGGCTAAAATCGAAGAAGACGCCGCATTCATCAAGCGGTTTGCTCCACATTACAGTGAAGTGTGGGAGCGGTAATGTTTCACAGCGGCTCTCAAGTGGTCGCAGAACGAATCACATGAGCGGAAATAACCAATGTGACATACTGTTCGTTCTTAAAAATAGATTTTTTTGGTCACTCTTTTATTTCTGGGAAATCTTTATTATCATCTCGCTATACATTTGTGAAAATAACACATCTAATTGGTTTATAACATATAACTACATAAGCAGGGATGTAATAATGTTATAAAAATCTTATAGATGAAAAACTTCAAACAATCAGCACCAACAGAAACTCCAGACACTCCTCAGTAGTCCCGCCCCTTAATTCTGTGACTTTGTGACATCACCATGTCAGATATTTGTAAAATGAATCCCTAGCAACTAGTTTGGCACGTAAGAATTGATTTAGCACAGCTGCTCTGTTGTTGTTGTTGTTGTTGTTGTTAGTGGTGCTGGGTCAGGCGTGTGAGAGCTGACCAATCAGAGGAGACCGGGTATTTGGGAGGGGGCGTGGCCTTAAAGAGACAATAGCTAAAACAGTATGAGAAAACTGAACAAAACCTCTTCTAGTAGTGACCCAAAATCAAACGATGAACCTGAAAATGACCCTCATGTGGCTGTTTAAGTAGCAAGTAGGCGGAGTGGGTTTTTAAATACAGACCCTGATCTCCTAAAACAAATAAAAGTCAACTTGGCCCTGAATCTAGAGGAAGTGAAAGTCATGACAGCCGAACACTGACGTCATTTACCTCGGGAGGTCTGTTGCAACTCTTAGCAGCAGGAGACATGAAGTTATTAAGTTATTACTAATGTTTGGACAGCAAAGTGGAAGTTTTTTTTCTGGTTGTCAGTCAAACTGCTGAGCTGCTGTAGGAAAAATCCTCTGCTTGCATCTTTTAGTCATTGATAATCTACTGGCCCATAAAAAGCTGCCTCTGGCAGGAGCTGTGCTGCATTAGTGCGCATCTTTACAGTTCGGAGAGGTCGTCGTTAAAGTTTAAAGCCTGCTGGGTTTGACGTGCTGTCTCGGAAAAACTTTAGTACCGCAGTCGACAGAAAATCATATACGGCATCTATGAAGTTCTTTGGAATCACTGAGGAACTGCAGCTGTGACCTCACTGGGTTTGTTCTCCTTATTGTCAGACTTTCTGAAGGAAACTGCACTTAAAAATAATTACAGCTCTTCCCCCCAGAACAGCCAGCTTAGACACATATTTGTCCAATAAGGCAGATTCTGATTTGGATTAAGATACGCCTGTTCTTATCAGTTCAAACACTCAAAACGAGAACAGACAACACTGAGAAAATAACAGACTGTGCTCTGTTAATCACACGCCCTCCAAAATAAGTTACACTTGCTCCTGTGTTGACTTTGCGGGGTCACACTGGAAGGCATCCGTGTCTGAAACATCATCCGAGCCCCACAGTCTCCCTCCGCAGAGGTGAGCGCATCGTACTGTACGAGCGGCGCCCCGAACACAATGTCACACTGACTCTCAGACTGGATCCTCTGTCTGTATTCGAAGTGGCAGCTGTCACACAGCCTTTCTCCTCGCCGATGTCACCGCATCATTTCCCCAACAACACAAGGAGTAAACAGTCATTGGAAGCGGCAGGCCAAATGTGCTGATGTTTTCACAAAGGCAGAGACAACTGCTGGGTCGGCAACTCTCCAGCCTCTGGAAAAAAAATCGATTAAAACCCCTCACAGAGAGTCAGGAAGACGATACGCAGGCGAGACAAAACCAGTTGCCATGGTTACCGGGACCCACTTTGGCGCTGCGAATGCACCGAGGACGGCAGAATATGCATGAAATATAATGATATCTTGGCAAAAAGAAGTTAAAGGACCCCAAAGGTTTCATTTCTTTAACTACGCCACAACCGACGACCTCGTTAATGAGCTCTTTTAATCATCACGTCGACTCGAGAGGAATTTAAACGTGCTGACACATCATTATCAAATGGTTACACAATGCAGGGTGATAAAATGTCTAAATATATCACAGAATTGACTAAAAGGGGGCGAATTAAGTCGGCCTTAATATTACATATTAACATTAACGTTTTGAATCCAGCAGATAAGTATCACAGAAGCTGTGAGATCATTTGTTTTTTTCACTTCTTGAGCAGAAATTAAGAGGAAGTTACTTGAAAACACACACATGTTGTAACACAAGGCTATTAAAGGTTTTCTTAAAGGAACAGTTTTCACATTTTGGATGTAACATTTATTTATTTAATTATGAAGCTACAGTGAGCAGCCCATTAGCTCAGCTCTGCACCAAGACTGGAGAAACAGGAGCAAGCAGCTAGCTTAGTCTGCCGACCAGCACATACAGCATCTCAATTAAAATGTTCAATCTCGTTTGTTTAATCGCTACAATATTTCTTTTTCCAGTCTGTGTGCTATGTAGCTATCGAGCCACCATCTAGTGTAATGCTCCCTCTGAGAATAAAGCAATGTTTTTTTCCTTATATTACGTTATTTAATCATTGTAGCAGCAGGTACACAGGAAGTCAGTCACAGCTGGGGGCGCTAAGATGTCCGTCTATATGATGATGATGTTGTAGATGTTGTGATATTCATGTATGTTGTATTAATTTGAATGGACAGGATAATTTAGCAGACAGAAAAGCAGCAAGTGCGGTCGACAACAGCAAGGAGACGAAGAGGTCGAGAAATTCACCAGACTCCCTTATAAAATCTCTCAATTTTGTGAGTTGTTGAGTCGGGAGAAACTTTAACGTTTTGAAATGCTACGTGTTTCAAAAATTCTTAATACTTTGGGCCTTCTAGCAAATTCGGCAAATGTTTTACATGAAGTTATTCATCATTTTGACTTTTGACAGATGGGACCTAAAATGTTAAAAACAGCTCGATTGCATAAGTGTCCCGGTAAGTCATGTCAGTGTCCCGGGAACCGGCTCACCGAAATGGAACGCAGCCATCATTAATATTGCAAATCCTAGATGTGCTCTTCCTGCTCTGACAAGTCAAAATGTCTGCCGGGTCAGCTGTGAAGAATGTTCTGTGCACATCTTTGACACAGACGTGCAGCACGAGAGTCCAGAGAACCAAGCAGGTTTTAACCCGCTGACACAGCTCATGATCTGACTAACCAGAGGCTGTGGGCTTGTGGTTCATTGACCGATTTGTTTCATTTCTCATTTTTGAAAGCTTTGTGTCTGATAGCATGTCTTCAAATCTTTAACCACTTTGTTTTATAAGGTCAAACCCGCTGAAACAGGCCTGGATTTTATTGCTCATTTCCTCCATTTCCTCCCCATCCTACGTCACCGTCAAACATTTCTCAACTTTTTGGAATGTCACCACAACACTGGTGGCATATTTGGTATTCTGTTTAATATTTCAAAATTTCAAAGTGGCTGCTGGGTGATGGCTGAAACTAACACTGCTGAGAAACAAAAGTGCCAAGAGCGCGGACACTCGGCAAACCTCCAGTCATGATTCATTTGTTCTTCAGCTGACATATTCTGGCCAAATCCTCACAGATACATAATCGCCTTGTAAACTGAAGAACGTGTTAAGTATGGTGGCTCAGAAGGTCAAAACACAACAATTTTTTTGTGTTTGATGAACTGTTGTTGTGTTTTGAAATGTTGTGTTTTGACCTCCTAGGCCACCGTACTAGTGTCTTACGTGAGGTTGTAAAAAGATCGACAATGACCTATTTGTTAATTAGTTAATGTCCCAGGATGCTATTATTAACACAATTAGTCCTTTTAACAGACATTAATAAGCATCTTATAACTACTTGTAGGACCTTTTTATATAAAATGTCACCAACAAGCTTCACTGGGTATTTACGTTGATACGGATGATGACAGCAGCTCACCTTTTCCTTTCCAGTGGGCCTGCGAGGCAAATCCAATATGGCCGCCATATTTTCTGTTAAACTCCGCCATGAGGGCTTTGTAGGGGTTTCGGATCATGATGATGCTCGAGTCAAAGGCTTCGATCTCCTTCCTGCCACTCTCGTGTGTCTTGATGCAGATGGTCCTGCCGCTCCTCCAGTGGTCCCGCTCGCCTTTAAACCCTGTGCAACAACAACACAGTGTGCGTTTGTAATCCACAGAAGCGTTAATGTGTTTGTGAATCATGTCAGGTAAATAAATAAATGTTGATGCTCACCTTTATTGTAAAGGGAGCCATCAAAATAATAGCTGCCGGTGTAGAAGCCGGTGGCGAGCTCTATGAGATGGCGAGCCCAGGTGTTGCCGGCTCCGGGAAAACTGGCGAGGGCCACCAGCTGCTTGGCACGAGACGGGAGGAAGTGGCGGTCCATGCACCTGTTATCTGACAAAACACAGAGAGCAACAGGCTTTTAGCACTGATTTGTTGTGAAAACATAACAAATCTGCGCGGATAAAACACAAGCGTGATCTGTGACGGCGCTGCCAAAATTAGGGGGGTCGACTATGACTCAACACAATGAAGACTAAAATAAATATTGAAACTTAGCAACTTCCTGCTTAGGTGGGCAGAAGAGAAAGAATTGTGCTGAAATACTGGAAGTTTGTGGTAAAGACGTTTCACACCAGTCGAGAAAAAGGTCAAACAGGTCAAAATTAATGGATGTCGACATGTTCCTGTTGTTCTGTTGTGACTGTGAAGGGGTCAGCTTGATTCCTCTTTAACATAAATTTCCAAGTAACTTACTGACGTGAATGCGTGGGCTCGGACTTCGGTTCAGAAAATACTGAAGTCAAAACGATTTCGTAGATTTCTGAGTTGTCTCGAGTGTTCGCAGGTTCACTTCCTCGTTCCTCGCTTGTTTTTGTTTAGTTGCTTCACGGCATCAAAGCTACATTTTTTGTTTACTGGGTTTAATTTCTGCTGATCTTCAGCCACAGCTTCCTCGAAACACTGCCCACATAACACACACGATAGAGACGGACTCATACAAGACTTTTGTAATCATAACAATAAAAAAGTTAATGATATATCAGTCAATATTTCTTTCTATGTGTTTGTTTTTCTGCCCTAGATTTGCTTATTTAGGTGCTGTGATACATTTTTTTCATGTTTAGCAGCTGAAATATATAAACACAACAATTAATTAACCAATAATCCTCATTAAAACATTGCAAATCTATAGTTAAACAATTAAATGTTAGTAAACCATTAATAAAGCACTTTTTTACTTGTAAAGTTGCAAATGATGTTTATAATACTTTGTAAATGGTGAATAAAAACTGTGAAGTTCTTCTATAAACATTATTTGGACGGCTTTTATGTAGTTGAGTGGACGCTCTGCGACCGACAGTCAAATAACTAAAGTTTAATTAACTATAAAATCACCATTTATTAATGGTTGTTATTACAAGTGTCACCTAGGAGAAGGTGATACACAGATGCACAAACTTCTTCAGTAAACATTGATAGTAAAATGATAAAAAAAAACAAAACAAATATATGTCAAAGCTGCCAACAACCTTTGTGATGCTCTTTACCACTTCCTGTGGTGATGAGCTCGATCTGACGACTGAGTGCTTTTGTTTTGAAAGCCATTTTTAATACTTATGTTCTTTTGTAAACTTTTGGCTGCGAGGCGATGTGGTAATGTGTCTGTCGGGGCTCATGTAAGATTAATAAATGTAACGTGACAATTCTGAAAGCAAACTTTTTCCTCGAGCTGTCAGACGCCTCGACTCGTCCTGTGCTGCTGTCAGTGTTACGTGTGACTGTGGCTGACACTTTGGTTTCCTGACGTGCCTCTCACGTGTCATGTGCTGCTGTGACTGTTGCTGCCAGGGCATGTACGCCTCCGAGCTTTACCTTGAACCTGCGTCTGGTACACCACGAAGTACTCGTCGTTCCCGCAGCTCTCGAACTCTTCCCCGTGGCAGCGGTTGAGACACATGTCCTCGTTCTCCGGCTCGTGGAGAGAGAAAAGCGGGGTCGGGAAGCCGCAGTGACATCGATCTCCAGCCAGGACGGCCAGCGTTTTCTCCTGAAATACGGCAGCCGTTACACACTGACAACACACTCGTGTGCACATATGCACAATGCATGCGCACACACACACATAATCCCCCACTCACCCTCTCCGTGCACGTGTCCACACACTTCTCCACGGACATGTTTTGGATGACGGCGCTGAAGGGGAGAGCCAGCGTGACGTTGTCCGGCCTGTGGAAACACCCTTTGAAGATGGCGCTGCCGTCTGAAACACACACACACACACACACACAACCAAAGTGTCAGCAGAAGCACTATATAGTCCAGTTTTATGGTTACTGAGCATCATCTTCCATCAGATTGGCCTCTGTGCACTGACCCCTGATGAAGAGTTCCCTCTGGGATTCTCCCCGAGTCTACCGAGGCCCTGACCGGCCAACAAATTCAACCAATGGCTGCAGCTACATCCCTGCAGTGTGTCGCTGACCTTTAACCCCGGGCCTTCATTCTGGTCTGATGGATAGACCGTTTATCACGAGGGCAGAGAAGAGCTGCCTCGGCCTGGCACAGGAAGTCCTTATCTCGCACTCTGGATGTTTGCTTCTTCTTCGCTTACTTGTACAGAATAACTGGACGATGATTTTCAGCCTGAGGATATTGTGGAATGAAAAATCAAACGAAACATCTGGTGGTTTTTTTTTTAAATTGTGGGTTTAAACAGAAGGGTGGTGAGCAGCATCGGTTTGTGAGAGGTTGAAAATTACTGTTTTAGTTGTCAACCGCTGTCAACACATCACCCACACTGACACACACACATATCACTGTCTCTGACATCATCCTATGTATGAAGTGTTAACAACAGAGGAAGGAAACCAAACACGTCCAGCTCTTTACTATCGTACTGGTATTTATGACGGTAAAGAGCTAAAAGTAATGACATCTGAATAAAACATGCAAAATTGCGCCTCTCGTCTGCTGTAATTCTTCCTTTCTCTGCAGCAGCCGACCAAGACTCCTCAGCTAATCTACCAGCGCTGTGAGGCTTGTAGCTCCGACCACGTCCGTTATCTTTTATTAATTTTTTGACCTTTTCTCTGACTAATAGTTGCATTTTTAATGTCCGCGTTCTCTCTATTTCCCTGCAGTATGTCTTCAGTGCATCCTCTTTCCGCTGCCCTTCTCTGCCCTCAGATGTGACAAAGCCTTTTCAGATCAAACTGGAATGCGTTGCTCGCTCATATCACACACGAGGGGTTTTGAATAACAAATAAGAGACCGTTGATGTGGACAACCAGCTGTGAAACGCAGCGTAGCTGCGAAATTTGCACTGAAAATGCTCGATCGCGTGACCTGAAGCGTCAAAAACCACAAAACTACCACCTCGACACATTTGACTGCATTTCCTCTCTGATGTTCTGAGAAGGGCTCACATGACGGGGGAACAGGGTCAGAGGTGAAAACACACATGAAGAGCTTATTCAGCAGTCTGACGGACGGCAAACAGAAGGAGGGGAAAAAAGCAGAAATGAAAATAATAATAAACAAACAGAACTGAAGGGAGATTTCGGACAGCTGCTTTATGATCGTACCAGCTCTTTCGTATCAGCAGATTAATTTCTAAGAAAAAGTTTGCGGAAGAAAAAAAGGAAGAGTGAGGAAAAGTGTTTGAAATGACTTCACCTCACGGCCGGGGGATTTTCAAGATATCACAGCCGAAAAAGTACAGACTGAAAGAAACCCACAACATCTCGCAACTACCTTAACACACACACACACACACGTGTCTTTTTTCATCGCTTCTCATATTAGCCTCTTTCTTCACCTCGCTTCACTTTTTTTCCAAGCAGCAGGCAGCTGAGTGTTTGGGATGCAGAACCGCGGCATGCGTAGGTAGCACAGCTCTCTCCCGGGGGGGGGGAAGAGGTAAACACAACAAAGCAGCCGGCTCCCAACTGTGGCATCAACCCCGAAAACAAAACAAATATTCCCCCCCCTCCCTCAAAAATAGCATCGTTGTGTCTCGGTGGATCATATCAGTGGAGCCTGGTTCTTTTTTTCTTAATATCACATTCCACATTGAAAGAAGTGATTCAGATGAGGAGCAGAGGGGGGAGACTCACAGCGGCGCGCCGACTCCTGGCTCAGCTCCAGCCTGTAGATGGACAGCCGGTTGGCTCCTCCGCACAGGTTGCTCTTCTCTCCTTTGCACTCCATGTTGCATTCGCTCTCCGAGGCGTTGGCCGTCTGGATCTTGTGGCCGCAGTAGCACTCCGCTCCGAACTCCAACCCAGCGTACATGTAACCCCTGGAGGGGAGAAGAGAGAGAAGAAAGATTAGCAACGTTCATGAAGGAGGACGGATTGATCTGAAGCTTCATTATGTGTCTTAATCCTTCACGGATCATCATCCAGAGCAGCTGGATGTGCAGAGAAGACGTTTGGTGCGGATGAGGCTTTAAGGCAACACCACTTGGACATTATACTCGAAAAACTGACTCCATCACACAAGGTCTCCTCCCTGCCTCCTTTTCTTTCTCTGCCTCGTGGAGCATTTGACTCCCAGGAGGCCTTTCTGATGCAATTAGACGCCTAACACACCCCTCACACAGGACAAATCCCCTGGGCTGTCAGTCAAACCTGAACCTCCATGTGCCGCAGTGTGCTTGTTGCCCCTCATTTGCTTGTCTGTTTTTATTAACTGGCAGCTCCTGGAGAAGCAAAAAAAAAAAAAAAAAAAAAAAAAGCAAGAGGAGGAAGGAGGAAAAAAAAAAACAAGCATCTCTCTCTGTTCCTATTCTCCGCTCTGTGAATCAGTGATGAGTGTAATTCAATGCATTAGATAGAGATTCCTCAGGGAGAAAGAACGGAGGTGGGAGGAAGATGGGTGAGGAAACGGGGGGACAAATGGAGGAGAGGAGCAGAGAGACGAACGCTGTTCAGTGCTTTCACTCCGTACGAACACCAGGAAGCGATAATAACTGGATTTTAATATCGATACAAATGTGGATTTTTAAAGAACCAGCCTAAAACCTGGCTGCAGATATTTACTGCCATTAAGTGTCAAGAGCCCGACTGAGTCGAGCACTGATGTTGGGAAATAAGACTCTCCAGTTCAACCTGAAGGTGTCGGACACGAGGCTGAGCAGGAAAATGAGCACAGCAAAAAAAAAAAAGGGTTTGAACTCTTGAATCATGGATTTTCAGATTAGCGTCTGATGTGTTTAGTCAATAAAATCCACATACCGATCTCACAGGAACCGAATGTTCCTTTAAATGTTCATGAAACAAGACTGACTTGTTTAGGAAGCTACCGGTGGTTTGCATGCAATCGTATCTACATTCATCAATTATCTTTCGATAAAGTAGTTGTAGACTGTTGAAACATGGGTTCGCTTTTATTTAGAAGCAATTCCAGGAAATGCAGTTTCTCAAATATGTGTGTTAAATATGCTGTACGGATGTTTTTGCACCATTTAGCACAGAGTGCTGTTCTTTGTTAACAGTGGGATCTGGAAAATAATTAAGACTAAATGTCTGTGAGTTTAAGAGATGCTCAGGATGGAGTTACTGTAAATAAAAGAAGATTTCACGCGTGAAAGGAGACACACATGGTGAAAACACATCTCTTCACGTGTCGCTTCTGGCACATAATGATAAATTGATTCGTGTTGCATCTCGAGAGCCTCCACAGGATGTGTGAACTGATCTCTAACAGGCCTTGAAGTGGGCCCTCCTTTATTTTAGAGGCCCGTTCTTGAAGCGACAGCGTCAATCTGATTTCAGTTTTGTGCTCCGGTCTTGCAGGTAGTTTTCCACCACAAAGACAAAGAGAAAATCTGGAGTTTAAAGCGATCAGACAGCTTGTTTTCTATTTTGCATAACAAGTCGATCTGCTCGTCGTCGGATGAGGTTCAGGCCAGTCAAGGTTCTCCACAATAAACTGAACACTGACTTCCTCACAGGGGCAGTGCTTCCCCCAGCTGTTCACACAGAGCCGGAACACGTGTCGGCTTTAATGTCCTCGTGTGTTGCAGCTGTAAGATCGGTCTCCATATACGTTTGGCCGCATACTGTGTTCCAGTCTGACAGTGATGTTATTCTTCAGTGTCGTTAGATCGCACATTAAACTGACAACTGACATAATTGCACCTTTAAGGCGATTCAACAGCCTGTAAAGCTTTCAGTCGTATCACATGATCTTCGTCTGCAGTTCTCATGGTGATGAAACAAAGATGTTCATCGACAGTGAAGATATTATACATAACATCTGTGCATCAGAAAGGTTAAACATGTTGTCGAGTTGTGAGAGCGAGAAACGGTGGTTTTGCAGACGCCCACTCCCATGATCCCACGTCACTCACATCTCTTGTTTTGTTTTGGTCGAGAGACGTCTAGTGGCTGAAATCACATACTGCTTTGTGAGACTTCAATTTCATTATAAAATCTAGATTTCTTCTTCCGTACTTTGTGTTATTAACTATTATGCACATCAGAGATCTTTTCATATCTGTGACAAGCAACATCGGATCTGCTTCTCGGCGACAACACTGAGGACGAGGCACCTTTTTCATCACCGTCAGTGTTTTCAGCTCCTCTGTGCCTTCACTTACACTTTGTGTCTGACGGTAGAAAATAAAATAAGTGAGACGAAGAGGGATATCTAGAGTGGATGCTTTTTATTTCTCTCTCTCATACCTTTCTGCACAGTTGTCCTGGCAACGGAACACAGTCATTTTTTTGTAGTCGAAAAAGGAAACTCCTCTCAGCGCTCTTTTCTGTGTGTCATCGATGTAGCAGCCGATATACTTTGCTGAAAAATAAAAGAGAGACACAGAAAAATATACTTTAGTTACGTAAACAGGCACATTGTGAGAATAAATAGACGTGTTCAGCTTTCCCTTCAGCTCCTGTGCAGCAGGTTTGACCACGAAGTGAATACTATCTGCAGCAGGAGCCTCTAACGGTGTAGTAACAAAGAGCATGAGGAGTCCAAACTGGGGCAGAGTCTTTATTTATTTATGAAGACACACATCCCCTTCTAGTGGCCTGTAACTGTAGTGGCAGTCATCTCTGCATTATTTCACAAGTGTGTGTGTGTGTGTGTGTGTGTGTGTGGGTTGGGGGTTGGGCTTCAGTGAACCTCTGCAGAGGCAGCTACCCCTCAACAGCTTCCTTCCCTCCCATTCAAACACTCCCCTCCTTTCCTCCCTGCCGAGCCGAGCTGCACCCGCCCGACTGTACCTTTAAATAACAAACCAGCTCTCGCCATCTGTGCTGTTGCCATTACCCCCTCTGAGCCTCTGTTAATAGCTAAATGAGTCCTAGTCCCTTGCATTACTTTAATTGTTCTGGTCAAAAGGCCTGCGTTCGAGCAGCATGTGCTGTGCTGCAGGATTCAGCTGTAATCTTTCTCTTAACTATTGTCGGGCTGGAAAATAATCTGCTGAACGAGGAGGGGAGCTCATGTTGGATATGTACTCCTGCTCGGTTAGGACACGAGGGCGCAGGATGAAACGACTGACGTGTCCGCGGCATTATAAGCGAGTCTGTTTCATACTTTCAGTGCCGCTGCACAGAAACCTCCAGAGGATCCTGTTAACTGAAGTCAACAGTGTTTCAGAGATGCTCCTTCCAAGTCTGCTCCTGTTTTGCCTTCAGTACAATATGCTCCGGTGCTACTGCACCACGCAGTGCAAATGTGTTCACGCGCTGTGGTCTGCATCTCAGGCTGCAATATTCTCTCCAGTTTAATTTCAGAGCCGGTGAGAACGAGTGCCGTTTTGCAGCGAGGTAGAGAGGAAATACATCACCGGCTTTCAGGAGGCGTTTTTTTTTTTTTTTTTTTTACGACTGCAGAGTAATGAGCGGTGCTGCACGTATGAGAGCAAACAAACGCTTTGAAGCTGCTAATTGCTCTATTATCACTTTTCAGCTGAAGTCCTGCGAGGTTGCTTTTCAGACAGGGGGAAGGACGGGAGCAGAGGAGGAGGGCCGAGACAGCCGAGACCCTCATCTGATCAGATCTGCAGAGTGAACGTGTTTGTTTAGCTGAGGAGATGCTCAACGCTGAACGAGTAAAACATTGTTCTTTAATATTATGCACCGTAATGTGCAGCGAGGCACCGTGCCGTACTATGACTCAGTGTTTTTGTAACAGAATATATTTTCTCCTGAGGCTCAGAGAGGTCAGCGTCTGTCCTGCAGCAAAGACAGTTATCTACCATCAGGACAGACGGCGGCCTCCACAGTCACTGACGCTCACGTTTGATAGTTTTGGGGCAGTTTGGATCGTCTTCCCGCCTGAACGGCACTCTGGAGGGGAAACCAGAAACCAACACAACCCACGACAGAGCGATTGTAAAACCACTGGAGTGATTTACGGCTATCAGTGTCTATTTTAAGATGTCACGGAGACGAATAAATGGAAACAACCGGGTCGTACCTGAACCAGCTGCTGAGCTGAATGCCTTTAACGAGTGGGAAAAAAGCACAATGAGCTGCTTCTCCTTCTTTATTTTAGTTTAATTATTGATGTAGTTTTACATCGTCCCATTTCTACACTTCAGCTGTAGCGTTGACCTTTGTGTACATCATTTTATGTTACTCTATACTTCTATTTCAACACATAGACGAGATAATATGATGGTTTTTGCTCCACTACATTTATCCGACAGCTTCAGTAAGACGAGGCTGCACAATAATATAAAAACAATTCCTGTATAAACCAGCTACAATATGACACGACGATCATTTTCTACTTTCTACCAGGGAAAGTTTTGTAGTCGACGAGAAGTTTATTGAGCTTTGCAGCAAAACAGCAACGCAGTACTCTCCTAAATAAATAATGTGAGCGGGGAAACTATAAAACTGCTCTTTACAGCTTGTTCCACACAATCTAAGTCTCCAGACGCCCCGAGAGCCCATATTTATTTAATTTAAAAAAAAAATGCTGTTTACACCGTTTTTAAAGGTGGAAGTCTTCTCTGAAGCTGCGAAGCTACGAGTATTATCGCCACCATCACCTGAAAGACTTTTAGGTTTCTCCTGGAAGAGCTGTGTCGAGTCGTGTTGTGTTTTTTAAAATATATTTTAAAGAGAAGTCTCCTCCGAAACACGTTGTTGTGTTGCTGCTCGTTCACACTGAACATTTCCTGCTGCTGCAGCTTCACATTAAAAGCATTCATCTTCTGCAGCATGAGTCGACTTTTATTATGAAGTAGTCACAGGAACTGCAATGTGTTTTTATCGGCGAGCTCTCGTTCGTCAAACATGTGCCACAAAACGGCGGCGGCCATTTTTTGAGCAGCCTCGATGAGCTTCATGCGACACACACCTGCACATCTCCAACTTCTCAGTGAGGTAACAAAGTCCTGTCGCTCGGCCGTGCTGTTCTCGCAGGATAAAATCAGATCCCGGTTGCTGACAAAGTGACGGAGTGGAAGATTACTGCCTGACTTCTTTATTAAAGCAACAACAGTTTGTTCTGCTGCCTCCACATTTCCGTGACCTGCGAGATTAAACTGCACTTTCTGTCGTTGGAAAATCACCCAAGACTGAAATCGTCATCATTCCTGCTCTGACACTGAGGTTTTACTGAAAGAGAGGAATATGAGTTATATGTGTTGAAGATTATCCATTGTTTGGTTGCTTTTTAAATAATTCAGACTCCATCCAGCAGTGCAGAGAGTGTTTGACAGGGTAAGAAAAGGAGAGAGGAGGAAGACGGAAGAGGGCCAAGTGAGTAAAATGATATCCTCCAATCAGCTCTTTGATCAGGTTTCACTGAAAAGGGAATATAAGCAGGATATAAGCAGGAAACACGCTTCCTGTCCCCGCGCTGGTGTTGTCAAAACGTTGTGCGGTTCGATAAGCTGTCACATGCCAGTCAGGAAGTTTACATGTAAACCTCCTCCGACAGTTTTCCACGCAGAGCAGATAAAAGTGTCGACGCTGCGGCTCGAGCGAGGCTGAAGCGCTGAAGGCTGCAGCTGCGGCGTCGCGGTTCAGACCCTGGAAGGATTCGCTCTCAGACAAACAAGAGGGGCTTAATCATAATCATCATCTCTCTTCACTCTCAAGAGATTTCCTTCAGGACCAATTACAAACGAGAAACTCTCCGTCGTTAACATGCTGCAGTTTGTAATCAGAGACGACTCCGAATCAATTTCATATCAACATGAAGTGCTGAGGGATAAGTGCTGCCTGTGTGCATGGCAGCAGATGTGCATTATAAATCGCCCCGTTGTAGAAAAAAAAAAAAAAAAAAGTTTTCTGATTTTTGTTGAATATTCTAATTAGCAGCAATGTTTCTGAGAAGAACAACAGGAGGTCATTATAATAATTGCTAGGATCACGTTTAAAACAAGAATCCAGTTGTTGCACACGGAGAAATAATTAATGTTGTGACTGTAATTATTTCTGCAGCTGCTGGCGTGTTTTGAGATTATTCCCCTCATTTAAAATGTGTTTGTTGTAGCGGTAAGTACACGCTGCACTTCTTTACACAGTCAAATCTGTTATTTAATCACTTACCATAATTAATCTTGTGTATTTTGCATGGTGAGATCAGATCAGAGCAGAGCAGTGAAGTGTGCAGTCTTGGTGTAACTCACCTCTTCCATCATCTACGTCTTTGGCACTGCGTCCTTTGAGTGCGCGGTTCCAGTTGTTGGTGTAGTCTCCCCCCCTGCGCACCTCCTGACCCTCCTGCCTGGCCTTCTTCATCCACGGGGGTCCGAACCTCCGTCCCGACCTGCGCGTCTCCTTAAACACCCGGCTCATGATGCCGAGCCCCCGAGCGTCAGACAGCGAAGTCCGGCTGCCCATCTCGGAAGCTACCAGCGAGTCCCGGCCCCCTCTGGCTCCGGGACCGCTGTCCCCGACAAAGCCGGAGTGCAGAAACACGAGGCTCCCGGCCGTCAGGTAGAGGAGGATGAGGGAAAAGAATCGCACGGGTTTCCTGCGGAAGTAGCGCTGTATCTTCAGCAGAGGCTTGGCCATGTTG
This sequence comes from Diplodus puntazzo, assembly GCA_963678695.2. NCBI lineage: Eukaryota > Metazoa > Chordata > Actinopteri > Spariformes > Sparidae > Diplodus > Diplodus puntazzo. The sequence goes on along the minus strand of OZ023159.1, from coordinate 31,550,077 downwards.
GCTCCCCCTGCCACTCAGACACGCTCTCCCAATGATGAAAACTCATAAAGCAGAAGAATCAACACCAGCTCGCCCTGCTGCAGCCAGAAAGCCCCGCCGGGCCCAAAGGAAAACAAAGAAAAAGTCTGTGAAAGTGTCTTAATCCCGCGTGAAGGTCATCCACAAAACTGCATGACGTTTCCCTCATGTATGCCTCTTCTGTCTCATGAGGACGATGCTTTACAGCCGTGCACTGTGCAGCTCTGCCGATCGCCTCCGTCCTCGCTGACAGTCCAACCCAGAGAGCTGGCTCTGAGGCCGCGGCATGAAAGGTGAGCGGCTCCGAGTGAAAGATGATCACCCCAACACTGCTTTCACTCCAATTATCAGCCCACAAAGATGCCACACCAGCTCAGCGGTGGCACTTTCTCCCACGCTGTGCAGAAGGAAGAGGGCTTTTTTTTTTTTTTATTCAGCGTGAGATCTTTTCATTTCCACGCCGCCGTCGACTCACCATCTGCAGCAAAGACACACAAAGAGGAGAGAAGAATAGGTTGAACACCTGAGTAAGTTTCATAACACGTGCACACATCACCTGCATGGAAACTGAAGAACAGACCAACAGCATGACTGATCTCTCCTCTGATGGAGTCACGGGTTTAAACTGTCCTCGTTCGCCTGCTTTCTGTCAAACCCACATCAACGTGGAACAAAGACAAGCAAAGACAAAGCCAAGGCATTAAAAGCAATCGAGTCTGCGGAAAATGCATCCGTGTTGTTCGTCTGTGCAGCAAACAGCCGGAAGAGCTTAACTGCAACAAGCTCGGCTCTCCATGATCTTTAATAAATTAGGTTAAGCTAGAAGAGGAGACACAAAAACAAAGCTGTGCCCTGCAGCGGTTTCACTCGTGTCTTTGGGAACAAATGTGTGTGCGCGGGAACAGAAGGCAAATTAAAAAAAGCGTCATTCTGAGATGATCTGAGGTGACGGTAATTTGTGTGACTGTGCGAGAGGAAAAAGAGCAAACGGGCTCAGTCGATATTCAAAGAACGGCGAGGTTAAAAACTTCATCATAGCTCCGTTTGAGATTCTCAGACAGATTTGCTGCATTTCTTGACAGAGGACGGCTGAATCTCTCTCTGAAAGGCGTCTCTGTTCTGGGACGAGCCCGGCGAGGCTACAATTGGAAGGTGTAACGCAACACTCCTCGGGGTCAGGGAATTTTCCAGCACATTCGAGGGGACACTCGCCCTTGTGGCTCTCTGTCTGCCTCGGGACAAATCCTGTCACCTGAAACCTCAATGGCACCGCAGACCCCACACCACCACCACCTCCACCACCACCTCCACCCGCCCCTCTACTTCCCCCTGTGTTGGTCTGGGAAGAGTCCGGGACCCTCAAGGAGAAATGGATCACATTCTAGTCATGAGGTTCAGTCCACAGCATCTGGGCACAAAGACAAACCCTCATCCTGGACTGACTTCTCCAAAAAAAAAAAAAAAAACGTTGCCTCAGTGTTGCTGCAGGGACGGTTTGTTATTACAGATATCTTTGTCTGCGTTTTAATTATTCAGTGTTTTTGTTCATTTTAAGATCAAATCTCTTCTCCTGAGTCAAGGTCCAAACACTAAATGTTCTGAGGTAGATGTATAAATGAAGGACGCCGCAGCTGATGAGTCAAAGTTTTTTGATTTATACTCGGGACATAAAGACGTTTTGTTTATTCAGCTTCACAGTTTCAAGACAAGGAGGAAAAAGTGCGTCTGACCGTCGATTCAACTTCCAAAACACCAACGAAAACCGTAGCAGGAGCAAAGCAAGCACCACGGTTGGAATACATTATTAAACTGCTCACTTGTTATTTGAATACTAAGTTCACTTGTTATCTGTCAGGTTTAGCTAGCTAATATAAATGATTAGCTAAGAGTGATATCAAACTTCCCATACTTAACAAACTATTCCTTCCTCTGCGCATTCCTCGAGCTGTCGGTTAACTTCAGTGATCTTTTCGCTCCCATGATCAGCCTTTTGCTCCACAAATACACAGTATAATATCCATGTCTGCAGCTCCACAGCTGTAACAATACTGCAGAGTATCTCTCTGTTTCTTCTCCTCGTCGACGGAGCGATGCTTCATATTTCAGGACGGACGATGCGCAGTAACTCAAACAAGCTGTTCTTTGTTTTTAAACTGAATAATTTGTTTGCTTTAGAGCGAAGTAATCATATCTCGGTTAAGATCCCCGACAAGGGTACAAGGTCTAAATGGATAAATAGGAGCGCGTATTTCAACACGCCTCTCACTGCTGACTCGCTGTGGAGGGAAATACGGCCTGAAAACGTATCGCGGCCTCCTGGTGGGACTGAAAGCAAAGACGTAGCCTAGCGGAGCGTTATATCAGGGCTGTTGTGTCAACGTATGGAGGCTACAGCCAAAAAAGGAGGACTTGTGTTCTGCTGGGTGGGGGTCGAACAGATGGAGAAAGCACCATAAGGATCCAGAGCATGTGACTCCCACCCGGGCTCATGAATGCACGAGGGCCACACACAGGCTCATTACTGGTTAATAATTGAATCCCTTCTAGCTACGAAAATGAAATCTAACTCGCGGCTCATTTGCAGGTTCAGCTGACAGAAACAACGGGCGCGGATGAAATCAAGCTGCGGCTGTATCGACGCTTCATATCGTGTGAGGTAAAAAGAGGCGAGACTGAAGCGCCAACAGCAACTATAACGATGTGAGCATCCACGCTGATGAACGATGACTGTCTGAACATCGTGCTCCAGTTGTGTTGACAGCTCAGGAAAACGCACATGCAGCCCAGTGAGCAGGACAAAATGTTAGTGCTAACGCGTCTGCAAAAAAACCCAAAAAACACAGATATGAGACGGGGGAGAAGATTACAAACAACAAGCCTTCCAGACATTTGACTGCTCTGAAGTTTATTTTACTCCAAAGTAGAGATCATAACGCAGGAGAAGAGTTATTCAAAAACGTGTGTCTGACAGTCGGTTCTCTCCGCGGGCGCACTGGATGGAAGTTAAGTTTTCCAGTAACTGATCACTTTTATGAAAACCGAATTAAATAGAACTAACGCATTATGTTACTTATTAAAATAAAAAAGTAATCCTTGTGCTCTAACTTTGTAACAAGAGACCCCAAACACTGGTCGTCATTATAGGTGAAAATGCTAACTTGCTGATGGTCGGCTGGTTTTAATGTTTTGCTCATAATAGTGAATTTCTTAGCAATTACACATAAAGCACAGCTGAGGCTGGTGGGAATATCAGGAGCTGTACAGGTGTTTAAATAAAAACTAGAATAATTTTTTAAAAATGTTTTTTACAGAGTAACGTGAACGTTTACGCCACTATTCAAAGCATCTGTGGCTCAGAGGTAGAGCCAGCGTCTGGTCTGCATGTCGAAGTGTCCTTGGGCAAAATACTGAACCCCAAACTGCTCCTGATGTGCCGGTCGGCACCTTGCATGGCAGCCACCGCCATCAGTGTATGAATGTGTGAATTACTGCATCTGCCAAATGCCCTAAAAATGTAAAACTAAAAAAAAAAGCGTCTATTAAATGAGATTTTTTCAGTCTGGGCCAACGTCGCCGTGCCTCGAGTCGTGCCGCTAACGTGTCCCTCACATTATAGCTGCACATGCTGTAAGTTCACACCATTGAGAGACAAAACAAGTGAGTATTTTTCACATTTGTAGCGGGTGAGGGTTAGCGACCGGTGGATAAAAATCCGACGTGACACGTGTAAACAGACGGACAGAGAAAGAGGAAATCCAGCAGACGAGAGAGAGATGGGAGGTGCTGCGGAGGTCTTTCTGCCAAATCACGGCAATTACTCAAGTGGAGCGGACATGAACTCACTGACTGACCATTAATTCACATTCATATTAAATGAGCCAGCAAATATTTAATCAGAGCGGATTTAGAGGAGGAAAACGTCAAAGTTAATCTTTGGTGAGCGCGCCAGCTCGGCTTGTGCTGCAGGCGAACTGCTCCACGAGTCAATCCATAAACGTTCTTCATCTCTGTCCTGGGACTCATTGACCAGGGACGGGAAGGATTGAGCAAGACAGACGTGTGATACTACTAAGAAAAAAAAACCTTGCACACAAAAAAGCTGCTACGAAGCTTCCAACAGTGTGATAATTCATTACTTTTTTTTTATAGTTTGAGGGAAAGAAACTGCCAAGAATGCAAGATGTTAAAAACACCAAAAGAAAAACACTCACAGATTTGAACTGAGGGGGCCGAATATGTTTAAGAGCTGGATGTTTCGTCCTGATGGAAGCAGATGGATTATGCATTTTTTTTTTGTGTGTTTCTCGGTCGTGCAGATGAAATCAATTTCCATTCCCCCCGTCTGCCGATTGCCAGAAAGCATTCTTTAAACTCAGACGTGGGTGAGGCTTTTGGGACTGCGAGACCTCAAAACTCTCGAGCTCAGAATCACACCAGCTGAATTAAATTAGTTGTGATATCCTCCCACAGTATTTTTTTTCTTATTTTTTCTTCCTTGCTGTGTTTTCACAGTGGTTAAAGTTAGAAAAAGTACAGGGAAAGAGAAACTGCATGGCGAGGATCTGAACACTGACGGTCATTAACAGAAGGAAGAAACAAAACGTGTTAACAGTGGCAGGAAGACGAGGTTATCCGGCGCCGTGCCAAGCGGCATCAGCGGGAAAAGGAAAACATCTGAGTCTTCTCTGTGCACGAACGGTCCCCTCCTGTACCAGTACTGTAACGTGCCCTCAGCATGTTCAGCACCAGAAGGGTTAACATTGTTAGCAGCAGCAGCCCTGACCCTCCTCTCAACCCCAAGGCCTGTCTTTCCGCTCTCCTAGTGTGTTTTGGCCTGCCAGTGCGCATTAGCTGTGTTTGTCAAATCAAATCAAACTAAAAGATCACATTCCTCCCGCGGTGATAACGCCGGCCACGCTCGCGTTCAGGTTTACAGAGAGTGTTTCCGGGGGCCAACAATCCTACTTGGCAAAAGTTGTCTCATTACAGAGGGGGTGAAAAAAAAAATCAAGACCACCAGAAAGAAAGCGAGGTTGTTTGATACATGATGTGTCTACGTAACGATTGAGTGTTGAATCGTGATCAGGTGTAGCAGTAAGAAAAGGTTTAGCTCGGGTAAATCAATGCGCTGCCAAACGTTTGCTGATTCAAACGTCGCTCAGCGCAGATGGCAACACTTACGAGCGCCTGACCTCCGAAAAAACTGGAGTGTGAACATGACGGCTTCCAATAACAGCAGCGTCACACTGACAGAGCGGGTTTCTTTGCTTGGTGTTTGGCAAAAGTTAACAACACCATGCGCTCCAGTTTTGGCTTCCGTTTCTTTTTTTTTTTTCTTTTCGCTTCGGCCGCCTTAAATTAAAACCTGCGTCTGATCTCGGTGTGTGCCCGCATTAGCGACTGGCTTAAAGCCCAATACACTTAATTACTGGGAGGCCACTCAAAAAGGAAAAGCTCATCAGCTGAGATGTCTGCAGTGACGGATTATATGAAGCGAGGAGAGAAGAAACCAACGAGGCGACTGTGAGCCTCCTCTGCCTCGGCGTTGAGTGCCACTTCACATACCCCGAGATACGGTTTCCAAAAATACGGCTCAGACGCACACGTGGTCGTTTACCGCTTGTTATTTATCAGGAAGTGACCTGTTAGTGGAACCTGTGACTGATATAGGATTTCCAATGTCTCCTCGCTTCTGTCATTGACTTCTCTCTGAGAGGTTAACAACACAAGATGTAAATAAAAATGTCTTTTTCATTTCAGACTGAGCTGCATGGTTTCATTCGAGCTTGACCACAAAACGTTATTAAATTTAAAATGCACATAACGCAGCTGAGCAGATTCACGTAAGCGAACCAGGTGGCAGCTGTACTCTTTGTTTTACCTGCGTCAGTAAAAAGGTCTGAAAAAGGGGAAAAACAGTCTGACTGCTGACTATGAAAACAAAACACACAGACGTATCTTTTTACATCCCAAAGTTCAGATCCATCAGGAGGTTTTCAGCACCTTTTTCCCCAGAACACGGTCAAAACATCTCGCCGGTTTGTTGATTCTACGAGAAAGGATCGGAAAACTTGACTCAAGTGCGTAAGACTTAATAAAATCGGGGAACTGCTCAGCTCTGATTCACCGCAGTCGTATTTCACAGCGTCAACACCTTTAACTTGACAAACTCACGCAACTCTCAGTCATAAAAAAAACATGAGCTGATTTTAAACTGATTTCACAGATTCTGCGCTCCTCCTGAGTCTGACCCCACCTCACCTGTCTCACATCAGTCTCGTTAGCCCCGCCCTCTTCCCAGCATCCTCCACCTGAACTTCATCTCCCTTCATTCAGTCCCCACCATTTTTGAAACTGTGACAGACTTTTGCTGTGTCTCAAATCAGGGTCTGTATCCTTCGGAGGACCCGACCTTTGCGGTCTTCGAAGGCGAGTCCTTTGAAGAGACCTTCTTAACCGAGTCAGCCGTTGTTAAATGGGACGGTCTCGCCTTTGGAGCACTTCCTGGTTGCGTCACCAGATGTTTTACTCTTACGTCACGATTTCTGCCGCCCGGCCCGCGAAAGTGACGATCTACGCCACGCGATGTCGCCATTTTCTCTCAAGAATCTTGGGATATGTGAGGCCACGAAGGATCTTAGTGGTTTATCCTCCAAAAAGAGGGAAAAGAAGGCCGCATTTGGAGGATCCTTCAGATTGTGACAGCCCTCATGCAGCGTAGTGACGTAATCAGCCTTCAAATGCTCCTCCGGAGGAAGTAGACCCTGAATTGAGACACAGCAACTGGTTGTGTGAAGTATTTGTGGAAATATTGTCACACTTGCCTGGTTTTTTTTGGCGGCACGTGCGACCCAAACAGTTGCACCCTGGAGTCCTGAGTCAGAATTTTGTCCAGAAGGTCCAAAACTTCAGATTCCAGAGACGGACCAACAGTCTACACTTGTTTCCATCACGATATGATTGTTGTGTTCTGGCAGTTTGCAGCCGCTCGGCTGAACCGGGTTGAACCGACCAATCACTGGACGAGTTTTAATGCGCACTCCGTATAGCTTAAAATTAAGTCGCTGCCGGGGAATAAAGCTCATTGTAATCCTCACAATACTTATTGGTCCATTTAGCTCAGTGGACCTTTAACTTTGAAAGATAAGTAAATGAAAGGGGTCTAAAATTAATCCTCGCACGGTAACGTTAAGCTGCCCGCATTGTAACCGAGCGCCTGACGATCGCGAACATTTCCACCAGCAGGTAGTGATAAGCGACGGGCATAAAAGGGAACGGGAGGAATAATAGCTCCTTTTGTGAGTGTGGATTCAAAGCGGCAGCAGAGTTCAATTAGGTGTGAGCAACGAGACAAAAACACAACAAATCATTTGCAGAAAATCTGGATTAGCGGTAATTCTCTTCCTTGTGGAACTCGCTCGCTCACGAAGTCTGTTTGTAAATTCTGAAGGAACGAGGGGAAAGAAAAGAAGTGAAAAGGGGAGAGGAGGAAAAAAAAAAACCAAGCAGGAAAGATAGCCGTGACACTAATGATGTGTCGCGAAGCTGCGAACAGAGAGAGATATCCCAGATTCCTGCTGTGTGAGTTTCAAACCCGACCCTCAGCAGCCGCCACTCCCCAGATCCCAGTTGGCCACATAGATGGACATTCGAGAAACAATCACTTGAATCGGTCCCCTCTAATGGCTTCATAAAGGAAGTAATTATTCTGCAGCGGGGGGGAGGCGCTGTCAATGGGAGATCAAATGATGTCTTCCACTATCCAACCCTAACAAAGCTCTTCATTCAGGGCCGTACAGAATATCTGCAGCTCAGCGTATTTCAAAGAGGAAAAGAGCTTTTTCTCCTCTTTCTTCTCCCACCTTCACTAAGCACTGAAGATCCTCTCGGCTTTAATTAAAAGCGAATTCTCCCGGCTCAGTTCTGCCGCGAATCTCGGTCCTCTGTGCTTGAATAGACTTAAGAGAGGATTGCAGAAAAAATGTTTAGCTGGTGTGGTGGTGGAGGAGAGAGGAGGAGGAGGAGGAGGGGAGGAAATGCCTCTGTATGAAACCTGAGGCAATCTTCAACAGCACATTGTTAAGTTAAACTATGAAAGCACGCATGAACGCATTGCAAACACATCTTACAACATGTAGCCAAGAAATACAGTTATTTATTAACCGTGAACAAGGTGCTCTGTTTTTCCACGCTGGGCGCCGAAGACGAGTGTCCTCAGCAGCGCCGAGGAGTGGGCGTCTGGATCACTTATATTTGGAGCCACTTTGGCTGCTATTTAATATTCTTAAAACTAACATGACTCATTATTTACTATTTGTGAGCATTTGTAACACGAGCGGCCAGAAAAAACACACGACTGCAATCTGTGCGAAATGTTAAATTAGACGGACGGGTGCTCGCAGCCCAGTCGCCAGTCCAAATCTGTACATGTCATGCGTTACGTGACATATTGATGTTTGGACAAAACATGTCATGTTGCGTTTATATCCAGCCGTGTCAGGAGGTGGAGGGGAAGGGTGGAGGAGTCACAGGCAACGAGGCTGTGAAGCCGGTGACGACAGTTCACGTCTGTGTTCGACATTTACTGTGACATCACCCGATCTCTTTGAGGAAACTTTCTAAACGTATTCCCAGAGATTAAAAACGGAGGCCATCTTCAGCCATGATGGTGGCGACCAAAGCAGGTATTTTAAGCTGAAACATGATCTTTTTCCAAACCCTAACCCTGAACATAAACAAACGTACTTTGCCAACATTTATTCTGGTGATTGGGTTTGTGTTTGAGTCATCGTCACTCATCCTTGTTGTCTAGAAACAACGTTTACACTTTAAATTTGTGTTAAAAATTACCATTTTTAGGGTAAATATAATTTGCTGGCTGTTTCCTTTATGATCTGAACTGCTAAATTATGACCCGCATGTTCCTCGGAGGTGGTCGGAGCAGACGGAGGGTGTCAAGGATTCTGACGGATCGTGTACAGTTTGAAGTTTTCACGCTAAACTAGGCGAACCACATCCCAACTCCCAGGAAACAAAAAAAAAACAAAAACATTTAACCAAACTGTGATTTAAATTCAAACAAACAGTTTCTTCTCTCGCTGGTCGTCACACCTGAACCACACCTGTAGCTGCCAGTAGTTACTCAGAGGACCCTGATTGGTTGAGCCACAGTGTTCGGACACAAGCCTGAAGCCTGGTACGATTGATTAACTAGATGACGTGAGAGAATGCGGCTGCCAGTAAGGTTTGGCTGACTGTTATTGCATTAAACTCGGTCATGTGTGTCACCGTTTATATAAAGTATTGATAAAAACACGACTCGCTCAACCACACCGTGTTACTCCGTCACAGCAGTTTGATCCCACAGTAGTTTCATAATCAACCTTCGTCAGCAGAGCGAGATGTTTACACAACTGTTCTCCTGTATCGCACAGCTTCTTCTGCTCTGCTGGACGGAGTAAGAAGAGAAAAACAGCGGAGTGCCGGGCGGCGGAGCCGAGCCAGAACCCCTCTAACTGAAGGACGCACATTCAAGATCCCGTGTCAACGAGGAGCCACTCTGCTGGAGTGTCCTTAAGCAAGCAGCCGGCTCCTCCAGCTCCTTTTGTTCTGCTGCTAACCCCTCACTCCCGTTGGATGAGAGGAAAAAAAAATGAAAAGAGCATTTTGTATTTATTTTCAAAGCGCTGTAACAAATGAGCTCAGTCCGAAAATTACTTTGCCTGAGGCGCAGCCATTACATACAGCCGGGGTGAAATGAGATGGTGTCCGGCTGAGGCTGGTCTGCATTTAAAGTATTTACGAAATCTCACTTCTCGTTTAAAAAACCCCAGTGTGGTCTCCCACCCGACTGGATCTGCTTTCAGCTGGAACAAACCGAGCGAACGCCCTTTGACTAACAGAATACACCAACCTTGAACCTTCGCCCCCCTCGTTGATCCGTTTGCATTTCTCAGCTCACTGTCGACAGTTTTAACATTTTGGATTTCAGATGAACTTATATCCCTCGGAGCCGGATAAGTCTGCAGCATGTAAAGCCGGGCAAACAGGAGGATTAGAGGGGTTACTAAAGATGTTGTCTGGAACAAAGGTTGTGATCTTGCCCCACGGTACCACATGCTGGGATCGCTTCAGACAATACGAAATCCTGCAACGACAAGCTGTCGTCTCAGCATGAAGCGCAGTTAACAGCAGGTATTCAGCTCTTTTTTTGGTTTGTTTTGTTTTTGCAGACAAGCCGACACGTATTCAAAGAAAACCACTTGACACCGACAATGGATGTGATGATGTTTGTGTGTGAGAAAAATCTGCTGTTCACCGTCTTCAAAGTAGAAAAGCACAGAGTTGTCTTACGATTTGAAGACGCCCACAATGTAAGTACGATTCCCATCACTAGATTCAGCCCCTGATGGCAAAAGTACAGAATAACTGATATAAAATGTGCTTACTTATAGGTAATAGTACTTTTAACCCATTATATGATACCATCCTCCGCCAAGAAGGTTATGTATTCACCTGTGTCCGGTTTTATTTATCGGTTGGTTGGTTTGTGAGTAGGATTACACAAAAACTACTGGATGGATTTCCACAAGACTTGGATGGAGGACGGGTCTGGGCCCAGAACAGATCCCATTAACTTCTGGTATGGATCGGGGGGGGAAAAAGGGGGGACGGATCCAGGGGCATTGGCGGAGGTATATGCTCTCCACTGGGCGTCATTCTAGTGGCCAACTCAAAGTTATAATAGCATTAATCAGAAAAACGGGGGAAAATGCAAGTTTTTCTATCAATTGAATCACCACGCGACACATTTGCAGTTTTATAAATGGTGAGTGAACATGTGAAGAGGATGTTTGGTTCTTCTCCGGATGATTAATGTGCAGGGAAAACTGTAAAACTGCAGATATAACAAACATTTTGAGCGTCTTTGCTCACCATGCTGCAATTATAGCTGACAGCTTTATGAGGAGTAATCAACCACAGAAAAAGCAGCAGTTTCGTTCCTTTCTAATGCTTTTTTTTTCTGCTCCCACACTGCTGCAACCTAAACCTGTCAAACACTGTCTTGCTATTAGTATGCCGTCTATACTTCCTTCACCTCCTACACGTCACGTCGCAGCAGAAGCAAAAGTATCTTCCGCCCATGCTCGTGGAGTGGAAATGAACACCGACCGAAGAAAGAAGTTGGAAGAAAGTAGGTGATGCAGATATCATCTGGAGTGCAACTGAGCGCCATCACGGCCTGACACGTCCCTACTTTATTCTCTGTTAATAAAGAGACTGAAAGGACGGCACGAGAGCAGGCGGCTCGTCTGTCGCTCCCGCTGTTTTGTTGTCACGCAGGCCATTTAGCTGTTTTTTGATGAGCTGTGCAACAAAACAATGCACGATCACGCAGGCCGGCGCGCTGGGTGCAGCGGTCTGAATGCACCCGTCTGAGGAGTACGAGGTGTGGGCGTGTGTGTGTGTGTGTGTGTGTGTGTGTGTGTGTGCACGCGCGGTAGGGTGCTTTGTAAGCATGCCTTGCAAAATGTGAACTGAACCGTGGGCTTCATCAGCATCACGCAAATCTGCCTGTAAAGGTCGGGCAGCACCAGAGGCCTGCTGTCAACATATCCTGTCCAATTAAACATGAACATCATTAGAGGCCTTGTTGCTCATGCGTCCTATTAATAGTCAACTGTTGTTGTTGATGATGTTTGTACTGTTGGTCCCATCAGATCTGTATGAAATGACAAATCAGCGAGTGAATCAGCACGTTGGAGTCTGAACTGCTGCTAAAGATGCTGATTGTACGTATTTAAGTGAGGTGACGGTACTTATATCTGATGGTTTCCTCGTTGTTGTCTGTTCACTCTGTGATTTTGTTGTGTGTCTACGTGACATCGACTGCATGTCAGTCTGTCTTGGGAGAGGATTCCTCCTCTGTGGTGTACGTGACGGTTTTTCCATTTTTGTTTTTCCTCCCTTAAAGGGTTTGTTGTGAGAGTTTTTCCTCACGCAAATCGAGTCTCTGAGGGCAGATCGTAAAACCCACTGAGGCAAACTTTTGGGGCATTATAAATAAAACTGCCCTGACTCGATTTGAAATCCTTAACTTGTTCCCTTCATGCCTTCTTGTTTTTTTTTAATACCACACTGTTGTTTTCTTGTTTTTTTTGTAAGCCTGTGAAAACTGACCTCCTGTGGGTGGCTCCCCCCCCCCGAACTGGCCGTGGGAGATCGCTGATTGCGTAATCTTGTTTTAAATCTATCTAAAATAAAACTGACTTAACAAATGCAGCATGTTACTCACTCAAAAGACAGGAGGTGGTGTTATGCCAACAAACACAGAAGAGGAAAGAGAAGAAGGCGAAGAAAGAAGGAGCGCGGTGGAACAGAGAACAAAACTCAGTGTGATCAGTGTGGTCGTTTATTTACAGTTTCTGAGAAGCAAGTAATCATGAAAAAGTCCATATCATGCATCATTAGAAGTATTTTAAAACATTCTAGAGAAATAAATAATGTAGTCACTTGGGAACTGGCAGATGAACGTATCTTCTGGAGTGTTAATAAATAGGTTAATGATGTTTCTACATTCAGAGTAGTTTTGGACAACATGTTTCATGTGTTGATTTAGTTAAATCTGAAGGAAAAGATGATTTTTTTTATTTTGTATGACACAAATTCAACATTTCTATCACTTCTCGTGGTTTATTGACTAGATTTTAGAGTTATAAAGTATTTGAAGATAGCAGAATGTGTCGGACTTACTTTAGAAAAAGGATAAAATCTGGAATAAGCCGACACTGAGAGCGCTTGTGTTGATGGTGTACTCACTCCTGAGCTGCTAATGTTTACCTGACAGTGTTAACGCTGCTGCCATCAGTTACCACATGAACCAGAAATCAGAAGGAAATTGAGAAAGGTCACTTCTGCAAGGGCACAGAGGTGTCATGGCTGTGTGCACACAGGGGAGCAGTGTTGTGTGTCTGCATGTTTGTGTGTTTGTAGACGTAGAAATTAAAGTATCCGGGGAGTCAGAATTTCTGACAGCTGCCTCGTTGTGGGCTCGGAGGACGGGAGCGAGGCGGGCTGCAGAAAGCCTCTCCTAGGATGAATAAAACATGACGAGCAGGCAGCAGCGTTTCACTGTTGCTCTGATGCAACATGGAAAACATCTCTGAAGCAATAAAAGGACGCAAAAGGCTGAGATACAGAAATCTCTGAAGTCAACAAGTCAAGAGGACAATAAGTGGCTCAAGTATTTTAGTAAACGATCGATTGAGTCCGGTATGGATGTGTTTTTATCACTCATGCAGCAAAAAAAACAGATTTTCCTCGTCCTTCCAGTGGCGTCTTGCCATGAATATACTTCTTATTTGCCCAGATTTTGAATTTCTGCCTCTGAAACTTAAAGAGACTCTTTCTCTGGTTAGAAAGAAGTTCCAAAGAAAAACTTCTCTGTGACCTCCGTGAATTTTCCAAAGTATCTGGGACAGTTTTTATGGAAAGTCTGCAGACGTTTCCAACGCTGTGAATGCCACAAACAGATTTTTTTTTTCTTTAGACAGAACTGAAATGATCTGGTTTATAGATCACAAAGAAATGGAAATGAGAGATTAGCTCCTTCTGCGAAGATTTTTAGCGACGCTATCGTCACAATTAGCAGAAACCTTTGAGCTATGACACTGCGTCGTAACACCTGAGCATCACAGACAAACTGTCAGGTTTTATACCACAGGATCAAGAAACATGGTAGGCAGGTAGAAAAACAAAAAAGCAAACTTTACTGATCAGAAGCTGCATTCTATTAATCCGAAAGGCCGGATACAAAACAGGCAGAAAGAGAGAGGACTTAAATACACAAGGCAAACTAATAGGAGTGAAACTAAAGAAAACACAGGAAAAAACACAAAGACAGGAAGTGGAAAGTAAAAGGTGACACATGAGGATAAATCTACAAAATAAAACAGGAAACTGAAAACTCAAACTATGACACAAATGAGCGGAAAAAGCCTGAAAGTAAGACAACAATGGATGAAATGTCCAGTTTCTGCTGCTCTAAAGTAGAAATGTAAATTTGACAGAAAGAACAGATGCTCAGCAGCCTCTCAGCGTTTTATTTGTGGTGGATTATCATCAACAGCTCTTTGGGTGCTTGAGGTTGGAAACCACCACATTCAACAGTCGAACACAGAGAAATACTGCAGTCTGTGTTTTTGCCTCAACAGTTCAGACAGATCGTGTTTAAGTCGCCGCGGTTGACTGAAGAGAGAGAGAGGGGGGGGCGGGGGGCTGAACCGGGAGTCAGTGAAGCGCTGAGCACGGCGCTCAAACTGAGTCATCCCGGCCCCCGAAGCAACCTGGGAAAGACATCTGCACCGTCACCGAGCGAGCGGAGGTGATGAGGGTTGACGAGGCGTGGCGATGGGCTCGTGGCTGACCAGGCGTGCTTCATTTACTGCATGTGATAGTTCCTCACATCGCGGCCAAACCTGAGCAGCTCCACTGACAGATGGAGAATATTAACGCCGCCGCAAGAGGAGCTCGAGTGTGTGTGTGTGTGTGTGTGTGTGTGCTCTGCTTACCGCCAGCTTCAGAAAAGTAGCTGATAAGGGGATAGACTTAGGCGCTCATCCAGCTTGCTGCTGGAAATTAATAGAAGAACATGTAAAGGCTGAGTGTAAAAAATAATAAGCCATCACTTTGAGAGTGTATAAATAGACCGGGCTCGGTAACTGTTGCACGTCTTTCTGCAGAGAATCCCAGCAGATACGATAACCTAGCGCAGAGCTATCGTGAGAATTTGCTGCTATTTCCCTTTTTTATTGACGTTTTTAATAAGCAAAAGTAGTTCATCCATTAAAAAGCCTCAGTGGCCAGTTGTGGGAAGGAATAGAGGGATGCACGTCTTGATTTTCCCCGACTAGTTAATTTCACAGCGACCTGACGAATGTCTCTAGCAAGTGTGAGAACTCAATTAGAGCTCAGCATGTTTGAAAGGGGATCTGATGCGGCTGCTGACACTGATTGCGCCGTCTGACGGACCCAGAGGGGACGCCGCCGCTGCTTCCTTCTGATTTCTTTATCGCGCTGCTGTTGGGGCTCCTGGTGTCGTACCGGAGCACAGACAGAGCTGATCAAAAATTCTCCTGACGCTCGTCTTAATTCTTCACAGCGTCGTCTGGGTGTGGATGGATGTGTTTTCACAGATCCACTAACACGACCTCGAGTGATGTTCTCAAAGCTGAGAAAACACCGCAAGACTTCGTGCTAATGTGGAAGCAATATCCATTTGATCGAACCCTAACAGGGCTTATGAAACACTTCTTCATATGTTTGCCGTCGGCATTATAATCAGTGGAAAACTCATCATGACTTCTCGTATTTACTCCATCGTTATTCAGCGTCAGGTAGGCGTATGAATGGCGCTTTAGACGGAGGCAGCAGAGATAAATGCCTCTCGGGAGTCAACACACAGGCAGCACTCAGACCATTTTATCCTCCAGCTCCCTAAAAGTGGAGTCGGTAAACTATATTTCTCTATTTAAAGGCTCGGCTGTCGCCGGGTTGGACCTCTGTAAACGCAGCAGCTTTAGAAAAACAGAGACCTGCACTTCAACTCTGACAGAGGCCTTTCTGTGAGGCAGGGATCAGGTTGAAAACAGGACAAGGGGGTCCGCTACTCGAGGTGAGCGATTACAGCGGCGATGTGCTGATCTCAAACACTGGCACCGTCTCAAGGTCGACCCAAACCACAGAGAGTGTGACTCTTACATCCCCCGTTTTCTCCTTATCTCCTGCTCCCTCGTCTTTCTGTTTCATTTTCTCAGTTTCTCTCTCTTCAGTTTTTTCCCCTCACACACACACACACACACACACACACACACACACACACACACACACACCATGTCAAGCCTTCCGTCTCCCCCGAGCTGTTGGTGTTGGACCTTTTACACGGCCGTGAGTCAGGAGGGCAAACAGACACTTCGGGTCAGACTGAAGGGAGCCAGAGCTGATGCCACATCTGAAACCACCGACTGAGCTCGGTGTTGTGTTGTGATAATCCACGTTTAGGGACAAACTCTCGGGAGAACAGACAGGTTTTTCTTCAATGAATTACTTTAGTTCAGAAATAAAGACGCTGCGGTTTGATTACGTGTTAACAAATAGAACGCATCGATTTTAATGATTAATGAACCGACGATGACCGAAGTTTCATGCAAGCAAAGCGATCAAGATTCAGCCAAATATGAAATATGACTGCTCTTACCTTCCTCTCTGGTTTAAACGCGACCTCTGCAGCTAGAAAGCTCTCTATCACAACTAAGCAAAATATAGTTGCCGGTTGCTCCAAGCTACCTAAATAGCCGAGCGCAGAGCCGGACCTACTGGAGGAATGAACACCTGGAATCACATCAGATTCTTCTCTGACCTGAAGCCATTTACTAACGGGAGGAGAGCCGAAGTTTTGGGATCAAAAAGTGTTTTTTACCTTCACTCCTGTTTATCAGCCTGACTGCAGCTGCAGCGACCTGCAGAGCTGACCTCCATTGTCGGATTTTTTTGTTCTGTACTGTTGACTACTGAGCTTGAGAGGGGAAATGTACTTTACTTACATGACCGTAACGTTACGGAGAGGAGAAAGACGAGAGAGAACCAGAGTGAGCGAGGGCTGAACTGTTGACTGCCGCTGTTCGTAAACGTGTGCTAGACTTAAGGATGTGAGTATAATTGTTGGAAACATTTGGGATAATCAAAGTCAAACTCCTACGTATGATATCTTTAATTTCACCCCGATATAAGACACAGACGGGGGGGAGAAAAAGTCAGGAAAAAACACAGATTTAAGACATTAGATAGCAACACATCATGTGCACTGTAACACCAACGTCTTCTCACCCAATTAAAAAAAACATACAATAATTATCTTATCTGACGACTCTGCTAATTAGTTTTAGTCTCCTTGCGTCGAAGAAAAAAAAAAACACCCTCGGCACGACCTCACATTTGCATTCCAGCATGATAGGAGATGCAACACACACACACACACACACACACACACACACACACACATACACACAATCACACCATCTCATATTAGCCTTGCTTGGATTAAACAACATCCTCATCCTCAGCAGGGCGTCTGTCTCCGTCTGAGAGAAAAGCCTCACCAGCAGGTCTGAGTTCAAAAATATAATTGGCTGTTTAGCTTTTTTTTTTTCTACAGTCGTTAATAAAACAGCATGTGAGCAGTCTGACGAGTTATTTTCATAATGCTCATTAGGATGCAAAAAAAACCAAGAACAATAAATTTTAAAAAAAAAACACTCTGCACCAACAGTTTATTAAGATCTTTTGATGACTTTTGAACGATCAGACGTGAATCGGGTCAAATCTTTTGCTCCTCCTGTCAAATGAACACAACAGGAGGGTCGAGTACGATATTTCTTTTTTCTCTTCGTTCGTTGGTTTGAGTCGAGTAACAGACCTGAAATAGAGGCGCAGCTAACAGACTTAAAGGGGCTCTGTGTACCAATCTGCAGTAATACACGTGCACTTGTATTAATCACGTTTTTATTCGCCGTGTGCGACGCGAGATAAAGGAAACCTTCCCCATCTCATCATGATTCGTTCAAGTTGTTTAATGCGGCCTGATTTCTTTATGCACCCTCTCCAGCAACAGTCGCTAACATTAGCTCAGTAATGGAGTCCGCTAACACAAACGAACGACCGGCTTCCACAGAGCCTCTTTTTTTCTTTAGTTTTCCAGCTTCGTCTGATGTTTTTTCCTCACCACCTGTCTCGGCAGTGATTATCTGGACACGTCTTACAGACGAGGTCCGGGGTTGTGAATAATCCTCCTATAAGCTGAAAATCTGGCGGTGATGTACGTGAAGAGGGGCCGACCCACTCCTCGGATCTGTGTGACTGGAACATGGATTTACTGATTCTTCTTCCTCTTTTCAGGAAAGGGAAGAGAAGCTAGTCCGTCAGATAACAAATCGAGGCGTTGACCTTTTGTGTTTTGAAACCACACCTACAGAATTTGGAGCTACTTAGCGTGAAACAAACACTCTGCGTTGGAGCATCGGATCCTGTGAACAGCCTGAAACTTTCAGCATGACGGCGACAGCGCGGTACTTAGCGCTAGGCTATTTCTGTACGAGCTCTAATGAGGATCTTGACTTCCGGTCTCGCTGCTGATATATCGGGCGCAGGTTCACCAGCGAGCCTACGCACCACACCGGTGTTATTCAACTCTAATGTCTCACACACGCATGCAAAGTGTAATTCCCGTCAGTTCCTCCGGCGGTCCTGAACGCCCGCGGCCACTGGATGTGATCCACGGCACGTCCCTGAGAGGTCGCCATGGGGATGAAGAGATAAGCTCCGGAGGAATTCAAAGCCTTCTCGTTCTGCTGCCGGCCGCCCAATCGCTGCACAAAGGACTTCATATCTGAGCCACTTTCAAGTTCTCCTCTGCGGCTGCGTGTGGAAAAAACTCAACACCAGCTCCACAAAGAAACCCTCTCTCTCTCTCTCTGTCTGTCTCTCTTCGAGGATTCAGTCCTGACGGTGCAATCATAGCGGCTGGGGCTTCATTTGAATTCCAGAGGGGCAAAAACGCTACTGCGACTTTGATTAACTGATAATTCACAGAATCAGCAGCGGCGGCGGGGAGCAGCACCCTGTCACCCTCCAGTGCACCAACATGAATCCCAGTTGTTGCCATAGTTCTCTGACGTCTGTTGGCTTTGGCCTCGGGGGAGGACCGAGCTCAGCCGCTGTTAGCAACAATAAAAATCTGTGTGAGTTTTATTTTTTAAACGAGCGTCCGCGGCTTTTCTTTTTCCGCCACACGCAGCTGAGGTGATGTAAACTCTCATCGCCAGAGGGGAGAATCTGAACGGGGGAGGACGGCGAGGCTGTAATTATTTTTTTAGTGTACAGTTCTGTTCAGGGCATCGATCAGTTCTGCTCGGTCTAGATTCAGAACTGAGTGCTCCCGCTGTCATAACAAAAGGTTTGTCACGCTCCAGGTTTTTTATTTTTTTCTTATTTACTGTCATGCCTCCAGTGCTGAATCAGCAGCAGCAGCATTGTGAGGAATTAGTGCCGTTCATGAATTGATTTTAACAACACCGTGATCAATCTTAACAACCATCATGTTGTTCTTCTCCTATTTTAACTCTTCGCGCCGAGCCGTTGGTTCAATACATCAATCCACAGCACATGGAGGGCAATCGGAAACAATGAGAGGGCGCGAGGAGAAGGATGATTTGTATAATTTCATCCAACATAAGGAGTTACAGGCAGTGATAAACTTGCACAGCGAAGAATAAATATTGTATTGTTTATTTTCACGAGCAGCTGTTCTGCTTATTATGTTCTCAAATACATTTTCTTTAAATAAGATGTCATAAAATAGTGAAAAACACACTCATATTTGTGAATTTGTCGAAGATACAACCCAGGATTGAACTTGCGTTGTTTCGATACCGATACTAGAGTCAGAAATCCTTCCTTTGGCATTTGTATCTGCAAGTATCTGAAACAGGACCATGCTACTTTCCAGCAGGGCTGCACAATCCATCTGTCAATCACCATGTTTCCCCAAAATGTTCGCAAAAAATCAACATGCCTAGGACAAAAGTAGCAAGTTGTAATTGCTCTCGCATGCCGGCTAACATCGGCCGCGTTGCATGCTTTCCAAGAAGAGAAAGAAGTACAACGACAGCAGGAACAGCTGATCAATCATGTGAGCTGAATGTTCGTTACGTCAGAGTTCATCAGCAAATCTGTTTCCATGAACTCTGATTCACAAAAGACAAAAAACTACCAAACCTTTGGTAGTCAAACTAACTCAAAAGCGTCGCGCTACAAGCCAAACTCACACAGTTCTCACGTGACTGATCCACCAAAACATCTGCAATTAGTCCGATATAGTTCGAGGAGTTCTTGGGCACACTGGGGGTTTGTTGCTTGAGGGTGACATGCGAGGCTCTGCGTGCACAGACCACAATCAATCCTGATCCAGTTATCAAATGAAGCCGGGCCTCCCTCAGCGGTTTGATTCACTCCCCTATGAATCTAAATCATTCCATAACCATTAATTCTTTTCCAAACAGAGTTGCTCAGGTTATCCAGAGAACACAGTCGTTCTTCATATTGAAATATATCCCAGATGTCAGTTGTTTCCAGTGGCGTGCAGCTTTACTCCCCAGCAGCATCCAACGCAACTCAACAGATTCTTCTGACAGCACAAGTCGCCAAATATCCATCAGCAGAAAGCTTCTGGTTTGTTTGTTTTTTGTCCCCAAGCACAAAACAGCAAACTTACATCTCAAGATTAAAGAAAAGACGCATTAAAGAATTCATGTTCACGATTCAAAGGGTCGGACTGCACGACGATGATGGCAAACACATCCTACATTACACATCGTCATCACAGCTGCTAGGAAATTATAATATATATATATATATTCAATATATATTCCTTTAACACGCTGGTGCTGGATTGGTTCTATGTAACAGAGCCGGACTGATGCACAGCGCCGATATGAGTTAAAACATTCAGATCTTTTTGCAATGATCCCTTAAAATGTGTCAAAGCATCATCTCACAGGAAATGTAATAATTACAGATTATCCCGACAACAGATCTCTGACAGGCCAAAAATAATCAGCTGTTGTAATCGGTCAAGCGATAAATAAAGATCAGGATGGACACGAATGGAATCTGAATATCTTTCTCTAAAAACAACAAAAAGATATTTAAGCAGAAAGAAGAAAATCCCATTTTTTTGACGATTGACGATTAATCGATTATTAAAAAAACAACTCCTGGTTCAACCCAAATCACAAATACACGAGCTGGGAGTTATAAAGAGGAGTTTCCCTGAACCCAAAGAAGCAAATGAGGTGGAAGAAATGCAGCTCAGCTTTTGCAGCTCTGGTTAAAAATTAGCAGGACGGTTCTAATGACTTCACACTTTGAGGAGGAGGAGGGGATGATTCAGTCTGTGGGCCACCAGACGTCCACCTGGTTACACACTAATGCATCCTTTTTTTTTTTTTACTGCTCACTGAACATTACAGTGTGCCGAGCAGAGAGCTGCTGGCTGCTGGGACACCTTCCACATCTGTCACAGCACACACACACACACACACACACACTGCAGAGAAACATTAACCACTGAGCAAATCAGTACAAGAAACAAACAGGATTTCACTGCAGAGGAGACTTTTATCACCTGAGGCTGGCTGTTATAAAAAAAAACAAAAAACAAATGGCCTTCACACAGATGAGACACAGTGCAGGTGGTCCACAGTCTGTATTTGGATCCAGAACAGTAAAAAACAACAACAACAAAAAACCCATTGTGATAAAATCTTCAAAACTGATTTCTGGGTTTGTGGTTTGAGTTTCTCCTGCAGCACAAAAACAACCACACCGACTCCTCACAGGTCTGAGATCAGATGTGTTTGACTCCCAGCTTACCTCGGGAATCCTCCAGTAGACGGTTTGATGTTGCAGTTTTTCACAGGACGAAACTCAGCAGAGGATGGTGGATCATCACAGTCTCATCTCCAAACCGATCGTTCAACCGAACCTGAGCAGCAGCGGCGGCGGCAGCAGCAGCAGCATGCCCTCCGATCAGCTGTTGTGCAGTTGATCAGTCTGATTAGCCCGTTCAATAATAATCTACAGCGCGGATAAAACCGCTACGCACTTCTGTCTTTTGGAGGCGTTAATGTCAGCGTCCCTGCGGGCTCTCCGCTCCACATCACGCAGTCAGTCCCCCTTCTTCGTCTCCTCCCTCCTCCGCAGCTCCTCTCAGCCCCTCACAGCAGCAGTGTGGATGTGTGATGCGGGCGTTTTGGGTCGACCTGTCGGTTTTCTGTCCGACGTGAGAGAGAGAAGAAGGCTTTTCTGCTCGACGCTGCGGAGAGGCAGCGCCGCACCGTGCGCCCTGCGCCGCCACACGGGCCAACAGCACTGCCTGCTGTACTTAAAGGGACACAGCAGAGCTCCGGGAGGCGCAGTGCTGCCCTGCCGCAACTGTGCGCTCTGCTGCGGGGCCACACTGCTGCTGCTGACAGGCCGGTGTGGTGGCTGCATGTCCAAACACTCAGACACTGTTGATTTTATTAAGAAAATCTGAGTCTAATCTGCAGCTGCTGACGGGAAGGAAATGCAAAGTGGTAGTAAAAGGAGTTCCACTGCAGCCATGATATAAGTGATATTGATAATTTCTGCATGTGTTGTTTACCAGCTGCACTGACACCTCATGAAGCGCCTCGTCAGACAAACAGTCAACATGTGCAGCCATCGCTGTTTAACAGCAGCGAAGACAGATCCCAAAGCTAAAAACGACCCACCTTCATCACCGTTCTGTTATAAACGATCCAATCCAATGTTTCCAATCCAAAGAACATTAAAAACCAGAACGATTAGAAACTAAATGAATCACTGAACTACTTCCCCTTTTTCCCGGATGTCTTCGGGCCCCCGAATGTTTGTCCGGTTTGCAGATTTGCTCAGTTTGGGTCAATGTTGCACGGATTCAATCGCCTGCTGCAACATGTTCGAGGACCAATAAGACGATAGAGAAACAGCTGCAGGTCTTTAGTGTCACGTACAAACACATTGCCCTGTTTGTGGGACAATAAAGGAAACTGATACTGATACTGAAACCAATTTGTGGCTTCATGTTCGGCAGTATGTCTGTCTCTGTCTCCCCAAACAACAATCCATCGTGGCTCATACGTTTTTCAGTACGCTTGTGATGATAATAACACAGATAACTGGCCTTTATGTTTCAGTAATATGTAGTTAGACAACCCACAAAGCTGTGCTGATGCTCAGCTTGGGTACAGGAACCAAAAAAAAACACTTTGTTAGTGACGCAGATGGAGACGCTCGGACTTCCCGTGAAGAATAGCCGGTTTTGGACGCCACAAAAACAGCTGGAAATGTCCCCATGTGTCCTTAAAAATACCTGAAGGTGTGACTGTCGACCTCGGTGGTTCTACGGGGCTGGAGTAGACGACCATCGGTGTTGTGTAACTGAAAGGTTTTCTCTTTTATTAATTACTCTTTTGCTAATAACATGTTGGATTCCTGTTCGTTTAAATGTTCACTATGCGTTCACTAACTCCCCCTGCAGAAACTCTGACGACCACAAAGAGTTTGCAGACCTTCTGTTGAAGACGACAAGAATATTGACTTAACTTTATACATTTTTGTTTTCTATATTGAGTCGTTTTGTGTGTGCAGTGTTTGCCAGAAAGCATGTGGATGTGTGTTTGTGTGTGTGAGCTGTGAGACATGGACAAAAACTCTCCCTTTCCTTCCTCCCTGCGAGCCAAACACCACAGTGTCACGTTTTTGATTAACGCTCCCACTGTTTTTTTTGCCTGCTCAGCCTTCTGATTTCTAAACCTGATCTCCATTCCACAGTCCCGCTCGCAATCCCACCTCCAGATGTCCGGCTGCTGCTCGCAGGATTCCCAGATCACGGGTGGGGTTGATGCTGGTTGGTCATCATCCATTCTGGTTAACTGCAAATCTCCTCGTGTGTAAACTGTGCGCTTCAATCAGTTTTATCGTTCGGTGCCTGGCAGTCACGGCTGTTAAATCGTTGGCTTAGAGCAAATGCATTGCACAGATCTTTAAGAACGGCACGTAGGCGAAGAGAGCTTCACATGCGAGCAGAGCGAACATGTAGACAGGACGTCAGCCTCATAAAACTCATGGAGGTTTAAGGAAAGAGTCTCACCTGTGTCTCAGTCCTCTCCGGCTCCAGCACCTGCAGTCTGCACCAACCACTCGGTCATTAGGAGCTGAGCACTGGTCTGTCCCGAAGAGATGGTGCGCTGACACAACCGAGATGACTCTGCATATTTCGGCACGCCATCAATTCATGGGGTTGGTTGCTTGTCCGCGCTGTCGCCCGCGGGGCTTGTCACCTACAATTACTCTCCTCTACATGGTGACTCAGCGACGGACTCCAACTTAGAGGGGCACTCTTTGAAAATCACCAGTGTGCAGCAGTGTTATTACTCACGTTGAATGAGGCAGACCGGACGGGACAGCAGCCAAACAACAGAGTCCAACAACTCTCAGGCTGGAGGAGAGAGAACGGATTTCGTTTGCTGCATAGATGCAAAACAGCTCTTGTATTTTTATGTCTTTTTGGGCATGCACATGCATGCATTTTGGTTTTAGAGGTCAGTAGTAGGAGGAAGATCATGTGGTGTGAGAGTAAAAGCGCCCGGGTGGCCGACGCAGCGTCAAACACGCGATCATCTGCATCCAGAGATTGTGTGCATTGTGCGTTGGCCTGTGTGTGTGTGACCACCACTGGTTTATCTACCCTTCAGCTGCAGAAGAGAGAAGTAAATAGACAATAATGGGCTCATTGTGTTTTAAAACCGGCTCTGTGGAGGGGGAATGTAGGCGGCGGTATGAAAAGGGGAATGGAGAGAATGTGCCTTCATTTTCAGATTGTGACCGGTTTAAATGGTTCTTCTGATGTTCCTGTTTCATGTCGGGATCTGACAAACGGGTGTTGCGAGCAAAGATAGCGCACAATCCCAAAAAAATAACCGGTGTGAAATCACGCTGATGGATTTCTCGCTCCTTCCAAGGAGTTTTACAATGCAGGACCACACATCTGAAGCACAAAGCATGAGGCCGAAATCCATCAAAGACAAAGACAAAGGGGGTGTTTCACTGGCTTTTGTGCTGTAAACATTGTCTCATGTGAATTCTCGCCTACAGTATGGGAAGAGCATCAATATTGTGAGTTTTCATGAGAAACAGGGCTCATTCGTCACATGTCTTTGAAATGTGATGAAAAAGAGAGAAAGGAACTCTTATGTGCCGCTGGAAGAATGAAAGATATTCCCTTTAGGCTAGCTGTCGACGTCACATGCTGGTGTCAACACGACGATCGCTCGGTCTCAGGTTTTCTTAATCGGAGCGCTCACGTCTTTCAGAAACATTATTGTCGGAGAGCTTCATTGTTGAAGCACTAGTAATTGTCACATGAGATCAGGGAGGAGGTAAAGTGCACTTGTGAACGTCAGTGTCGCCTCGAGCGCGTCGGGAACAGTGAAGCGGCGGCTCTGTAACTCTAGCTCATCCTCCGGAGAGCAAGGTTGACTGAACTTCCCTCTGTTGAGGTGTTTGAACGTCACGTGCACGCCTCTGAGAGGCGGCGGCTGGAGAATGAGGTAGTGGGACGAGCTGGTTCCCACAACGAGTGGGTTCTCAGATCATAACAACACGTGAGACGCACTTCAGCTGCTCGCCGTCATAATCTACATTCCTAGAGAAGTGAATAAGTTTGTGAAATGTCAGAATTTCAAAATTACATGATGGAAAACTGAGAGCAGCAGCAAAAACTCTGCTGAGAAGATGGAAGCGGCGTCATGCTGGCAGCTGTGTGAGGCCGAGCCACAGCAGAGGATTGAGCTGAATACGAAACACCTGCGTGATAACATGCCCACAGTCTTAACGCCACCGCGCTGGTGTTCAGCAGGTTTAATGTTTGCCATCTTTGTCCTCTTAGCGTTGTGTGTCAGCATGCCTACGTTTGCTAATTAGGACTGAACACAAAGTCCAGCAGAGGCCGATGGAGATGTCGATAGTTTTTGCAGATGTTTGGTCATAAAACCAGGAACTGGAAACATTTATAGTCTCCCTGCAGTCAGAAATGTGTTTGTCTTCTTGTCCTGCCGTTGAGTTTTTGAGCCTCACTGTGTAGAACGATGTACGTGCAGAGTTTGACGGCAGCAGGCTGTTAAAACATTTATAGCTCAAAGTGTACATTCTGTGTGTGCTTACTGAAATCTGATTTAAAGACGTGGACCTGTAGCCTGATTTGTGACATCACAAATAGTTTGGAAGCCAATCCCGGTCCAATACTCGGCATAGAATGACGTCTATGTGCCGTGTTGCAGAGATGCCTCCTGAGGTTAGCATGCTAGCCGGCTAGCCCCTGCCCGTCCACTTCATTTGGCACGAGGGCGATAAGTCTGACAGTAACTCCACAGCCCTCAGAGACGAGAAAAATACAACCCAACACCTTCTGAATTCAAGTTTCTCTCTTTTACAGAACCAAGAAGAACTTAATAACCTTGTTAACTCATCATGAAACACACCAACACAGTCTGAATCCTCAATTTACAGGTTGAGATTAGAAAATGTTCCAGCAAAGTCCTGATGTGAGCCGCTGTAAATCACCTCTGTACTGCATCGCCTGTCGATCTGAGTTCAGCTGCTGTCCAGACCTGCTCACGCTCAGTGATCGCAGCCGCCAATCAACTATTTGATTAATCAGCTAATTGTTTCAGCTCTGCGCCACAGTGAGCGTCCCTCTGTTCAACACATTTATATCTGTTATGCAGCCACATACAACAAAAGCAACCATTCCAGTTTTCCTTCCCTCATTTTTAACTGGTATATCGCTGATTGTGCTGGTGTCCGGAGCCAATCAGCTGATAATCACGTGTCATGTTTATCGGCCTGCGCTGTGATTAATGATCCGCCTGGCGGCTGTGCACCCGCGGGGATCGATCAGCGATTGCCGATGAACCCTCCCTTCAGTCTGACGCGCTTAAAGGAGACATCACACCGCCATGTTTTTCTGTTTCGTGCTCTGCGGTAATCATCTCCAGCTACAATCCCTTTTGTGGAATAGTTCTCATTGATTTTCCCCCCAAAAAAAGGAGAACACCATCAGTGAGTGTAGCTGTTGCTTCGCACTTTGTTTGACCTTTAAAGCCAATAAATGCGTGCCTCCCACTCCGCAGGCAGCTTTTTGGCTGAAGTCGTAATTACATAAGAAGATTTGCGGGTTCATGTTGTGAGTTCTTCTGTTGTTTGAGGGTTTGAGACACGTTACATAAATGTCAGCTTTCTTTGCTGTGATTCAAGGACGTTCACGATTCTTTTCTATTACTTTAAACTCTTACAGCTGGAAAAACAGCATTTCAGAGATTCCCACACACACACACAGCTCATTCTCACACGGCCAGAACAACTTTAAATCTTACCTCTGTGAAACTAAAAGACAAACCACTAGAATATAATCGTCTCCTCCACCTCCACTCTGACAACGAGGACGATGTATGGCTGCGGGCCGTTGTTGTTGTTTTTACCTTGGCGTTCGCCCTCTGGGACTGGAAACACAGAGCAGAACCAGGAAACTGCTGCTCCAAACTCCCAGATGGTTATTCTCACGACCCTGAAGTGACATTATCGTTGCAGATCCATCGTACTCATCACGTCGGCCACATGATGAGTGAATTAAAAAGCGACACCGCTGCTGTCCTCTTATGACTGTTCCACTCAAAGTATCGGTATCATTGTCATCTCCGGTTTAAGACACTCATTTGGCTCAGACGTTTTCACACATCCTCCCTCTTGCTGCCTGACTTATTAATCTCTGCGGTCACGCTGCATCTGCAAGAAGCAAGATGTAGTTCAAGTCTGTAAATATTTGTCATGTCGAGAAGTGAGTGATGATCTGCACGGCTATGTCGGTGTCGTTCTGTATTCTGAGAGTTTGGATAAGCTGAAGTTCAGTGACTGAGTGGATGTTATGCATCAAGTCCAGGTGACAGCCAGCGACTTATTTCCTGTCTTACTGTGTCCTTCAGCGACGCTGCAGTGTGGGTCAGAACCGGACTGAGAAGCTCTGTTAGAAAACAAAATGCTACAATTTGTAGGTGGCTGTTTGTTGGACCCCAAGAGCAGACACCAAGATGGGGAATAGGTTGCTGTAGTGGTCTGGTTCACGCTGGTGGTTCAGCAGATGGGTGTAGCTGTACCACCAGGACTTGGGAGAGTCCAGAACCAGCCTTCTTTCTATTAGATCAGTACCAAATGGAACCTGCCCAGTAATTAATACAGCCAGCTGTTTGATTCTGCCTCGTCATAGCACTGAAATCAGGGTTTCTTCTAGGAGGTAGAGCAGGTTGTACGGTTATCGGAAGGGCAATGGTTTTCGAATCCCGCAGCTCCAACTAGCTGCATGTCAGAATATCCTTGAGCAAAGTACCAAACCCCAGATTGCTCCTGATGAGCAGTTTGGACCACCAGTGTGTGAATGTGTGTCTGAATGTGACAAGTGTTGTAAAAAGCTTTTGGGCTGGAAAAGCGCGATGGAAATGCTAACAGTAGCCAGGCTGCTAGGTGTTGCCTTTTTGTAAATACTGTCTTTGCAACAGTGGTGCCAACAGTTATACCACAGCAGGAACTCAAGAGGAGCAGGGACTTCTGTTTTTACACACCCTGGATTTAGGAGAGCGAGTGACCATGTGATTCCACAAAAGCCATCTTGCCAGGCTGTATGTGCTTGAAGCCTCACATGCACAGTCGTTGAACCAATCAGCACTCAATCTGCTCCTCAACAGGTTAGCGTACATGCTGCTGAAGCATCAGTTAGATCAGAACTGGAGAATATTGTTTTTTTCTTGTTGGGAAACATTGTACTTGCACATGTAGCAGAATAATTTCACAGTGTGGCATAAATACTTGTACCTAAGTGAAGGATCTGAACTTCCTCCCATCTCTGACAAATGATGATGTAGTGGACCGGGGCGTGAAATCGATCAGTTTCCAACTGGCCGAGAGGAAGAGGGCGATGTCTGGCGAGATTTACTGTGGCAAGACTCCTCTGTGAAACCTGGTGACGGATGCTGGTATTAATAATTCAGCAGTCTCTCCCAAAAAACTACCAGAAAAAAAAATAGATCCTGCATTATTTAAAGGGCACACTGAATTAATTAGAAATCTGAATTAAAGATGAGATTATCCTGAGCATTCAACTTAAACCCCCGGCCGTGGCACTCCAGCAATCAATGGACGAATCAGTTTTTACTGTAGATTATACTTCGGATATAAAAAAAGGATCCAGTTGAAAGACGGGGGCTGCAGCCTCGCTCTGTAATTGCTATTCAGGAAGTGTCTCAATGTCGTCGCTGCAGCTCGGGGTAGTGTTACCAGAGACCTACATCCTTCAGTCACCATTAAAAAATAATGATTCTTTCACTGAGTTTCATTTGATCCTTGTGACTCTGCTGCCTGCCTTATCTCATTAGACACATCTGACACAGTTTGTGATGTTTGGTCAGTCGTCTCGTTTCCTGGGCTGTGCTATCGGTGTCTCACACACACACACACACACACACACACACACACACACACACACACACACACACACACACACCCTCATGTTGTGATTCTCGTCCTCATTGCTTTATAAGTGCTGTGAAACTTCGTGCCGGCCGATAAGCATCTGTATTAAGTCCAGATTTTCCTTTGTATATTTTTTTAAAGGATCTGATTTCATATTCCTCTCCTCTGTTAAAAGCTGTGTGTGTGTGTGGATGGTAAGAAAAAACAGCCCTCTGAGCTACTTTCACCAACTGTTAGAAGGTACTTTCTTCTGTTTTAAACACCAAAAGCATGAAAGAAAATGTGGACGAGCTGCACATTAGGACTGATGTCATTAACTGAGACGAGACTCCTGCTTTCAAGTGGCTTTATTGGAGTTCCCTGAACGCACCACCTCTTCTATCATGTCTGCTTCGACTCTTGTATTATTAAAGCCTGCAGTGTGGCTGATGAGAGACAACAGAGACAAAGACTTTGAGTGTGTGTGTGTGTGTGTGTTCGACTAATATTACAGGCAGATATTAACATAACTACTCAGTAAAAGAGCCGAACACGTCTGTGTTGTCCTGCGTTTAGGAATGAATCTGGAGCTGTCGGATGTCACTGGATCAATCCGGTATTAAACTATTTCTTTATGATAACTTCCTACTGGATTTTTGTTCTACCAACCAAACATATTACACACAGAGAGACACAAAAGACCCTAAAGCTCTCCAACATCCTAGAAAGCATGAACATACGCACAACGTTCCCACGAGCTGCAAGCTGTGTCGCTCTTCCATGGACCCCTCTTCTTCTTCTTCTTCCTCCTCTCCACCGTTTTCATTCAGGCACCTCTGGGAACATCTACCTCTCCCAGCTCCTGCTGCCTCACGTATTGACAGATCTGCTAGATCATTGCTCTCCTCTGTTCTACTATCTCCTTTTGTCTGTAAAGTCTGATGCCTCTTCACTCTGATGTTTTCTGTTTTGCTGCTGATTATATTCTGTGTCCTGCCCTCTTCCAGGTCACCGCGGTGGAGAGGAGGTCGAGTGGCTCGGGCAACACTCGGCGATCCCTCGGCCTGCTCAGTCGCCCTCCTGGATCCACACACTTCACATTATTATATAATTAGTATGTGTTATTGTGATTTTGTTGTTTTTTTCTGCACATGTCTGTCTGTCCATCCTGGCAGAGGGATCCCTCCTCTGTGGCTCCTCCTGAGGTTTCTTCCATCTTGTTTTTCCCTTGTTTTTTTTTCTCAATATGTTCAGTTTTTCTTTGCCGTTCACTGTACAGGTTTCAAAGCCCGCTGAGGCATATATCTACACATATATGGAAACATCATTCTGAAACTGCAGAGAAGAAAAGGCTCCATTTTGTCTACAGATCCTCAAGGCTGTGACAGATTTCCTCCAACTTGACGCAGTTTAAAATTGCTTTAATCACCTCTACATACTCTGCTTTAATATGAGAAGGGGGTGTAGCAGATTCACATCAAGGTAAAATGAACTGTTGAGGGTCGTAATGCAGGTGTGGAATCCCTCAGACAGGGTCGTGAGTGTGTCCGGCTCAATCTGTATCCGCTAATTTCAACCAGTGCCTTGAAGATATCTTTTTCCAGAAGCTAACAAGAGATGGGAAACACAGAATAAACACGTGAAGATGGTTTGCAGGAGAGTGGCTACATCTTAATAAATCTTGGATGCTCTCACCCAAATCCAGTGAGCTCGTTGGATGATTTGACATTGAGTAAGGCTGGGTCAGGTGCAAACGGAAGAGGTGTAACCTTTCCAGCTGTTTTTAAATCCTGGGAATAACAACGCCAAGTAAACATCAAAAATACAAAAAATAAACGTCTTGAATCTCAATTCCAATACAGCAAAAAAGCTGCAAATGTGAGATTAAGAGGTTTGTTTTCACACATACCTCCAAAGTAACATCCCTCCAAAATAAAGCTGAGTAGTCGGGTCAGAACCACAGATCACCGCTGCAGCATCATCCCTGCGCCGGAAAAATGATGACGCTTACAAATTCTAATCACGTCATGTGTTGTGAAAACTAATTGCGATTACGCTTCTTGATCCAAAACCAATGTATGGACCTGAACACGGTTCGGCACAGCACAGTGCATTAACCTACTTTACAGAGCAGGATTTTTCTTTCTGTGCTCATCGAAGCGTTTGTTTTGTTTTTTGTTTGGATGACGTGTAACAAAAACTCATTCTGGTAATTGGTATTTGTGTCTCTTTAGGAAATTGCAGGGTGTCAGATTGTTTAGCCGGGCCCAGAACAACCAGCCCTTTACTGATAATTACACACCAGTGGAAAATCTGTCACACACACAAGAACACACACAGTCGCCCACATATAGACATCCCCAAGCTCTCAGAAGTATATACACAAACACACAGTGATCCTGGGTGCCCAATTACCAACTTAATTACCTTAATTTTGCTTAAAACGGCTTGAGCTGACTCGTGCGGGTCAGCGTTTTTACGTTCTGAGCACTCACACCCCAGAAAATAATATAGATTTGGAGCCGGCTGTCAAATGGCAGCTCAGTTGTGTCACCATCATCATCCATTCTGAGCACGCCCAGGAGAGCCGACCCACTTAATTGTGCGATTCGTCTCAGTGGCGTCCTCCCTCACTTGCGTCTCTTTCCTGCCACTGACACCGTGAATAATTTCAAATGACCTCAAAAAGGGAAGGAAAGTTAATTTGCGTTTCATCCGTCCACACTGTGCACACTGCAACGCGGTGAAAATCAATAACGATCAGCAGGAATCGACTCTCGCTGTTTGTTTGACACAGTTAACAGGCAGCACGTCCTCGGCTTGCTCTGTTTTGAAGTCCAGCTGAAATTAAATCCTGTGTTTTGTCTGCTGCAGCAAACATGTCACATTGATGTTCTGGAGACACTTTTTGAAGCGGGAAATGCCACAGAAGTGGCTTTGAGTCTTTTGCCGAGCGTTATTTTATCTGTCTGTCTGAATGTGGACAGATATTGTCAATCTGATGACGTCACAGCTGTGCAAGATGCAGTCGTGATACTTTACAAGTCTGTAGTTAAGATAATAATGAAGTGCGGTCCTTAGTTTGGTTACCTCTACGAAACAGGATTAGGCCTCAGTGAATGTTGTTGTAGCTGGACTTTAATTCTTTCAGACACCTGAACTTAATCTAAGTGGACTGCAGCACTCAACTCGACCACATTGGTATCAATATTTATGCTCTTAAGTGTTTGTTTTTCCCCACTGTGAGTGTGTGGCTGAGCTTGATGCGAACATTAACAGACTTCCCAACAAGGCCGCAGTTTTTCTCTGTGGGAGCAACATCACAAATCATAAAAAAATACACCAAATATCCAAACGGGTTTATCGTTTACATCTCAGGGGTAGCAAGCTAGCTGTCCTTGCTGCCATGGGTTAATTTACTGGTTAGTTAGCTACCATAAAAACCTGACCAAGCTGTTTACAGTCTCCAACGAGCAGTAGAAAGATTAGCAGAGTCTAGCAAGATGGTAATCTCTTGTCTTTTCCGATAGAAAGTTCTGGTGTAATGTGAAAACACACACAAAAAGGCGAAACACACCTCACTGCCAAAATTGTCTGGCGATGTTTACAACTTGACAGCTTGGCTTAGACATCAGGATATGTCCCGTCCTCCCTCGTTCCCTCAACCCCTGAAGATAATGTCACTTTCGTACGTTTTTGTAGCCTCGCAACGATAAATTGTGTTGTGGAAATAGCAGTACACACTTTTTTCCCAATCATTGTAGTTCTCGTAGAGACTGAAGTAGCCGTGTGAAGAGCTTCAGAGATAGGATCGCACAGCTGCAAATGTTATATCAAAACCACATGGACTTAATAGTCATCCTAGAAACTTCCCCAGTACGATCTTTTCTTGAGGTGTCCCCCAGGGCTCAATGCTTGGACCTTCGCCGCTTTTACTTTTTACGTCACTGTGACTTCAGAGTCGTGCGAGACTCGTAAATGCCCAGGCATCTGCATCAACACCCCCGTGGTGTGTGCGGATAAGCAATCGATTCCTAGAGTAGAGATTACTCGTAGCAGATGAACAGCGAGTGGAGTATTAATGGGAGATTAGATGCAGTTGCGTATCACAAGTCAGGAGGATAATCTCAAACAAGAGATAATCTCAGTAACAAGTATAATGCTGCGATCCACTTATACTCATCTTAGTCATCCAGCTCAGGCATATTAATGACTGTAATGTCATTATATGAATGACACAGATGTGACGGTACGCATTTTAGTGTGGGTTCTTCCACCTGAGGAAATATAAATCAGAAAACATACAAGAGGGCACATGTGGGGAAGAACGAGATAGACTGTACTCGGATGGTGTTTTACAAAAATCTACTGAAGTTGAAAGTGGTGCAAATGTAGATATGCAGTGAATTAATCAACCTCAGGGCTTAATTCAATTCCCTGCTGGCTTTATATAAGCAGACTAGATATATTGAAATTGCTGTGCAAACTCATTAGGTTTGTACGGTGGAGGGAGTTCATTCTCGCATTCAAAGACACAAAGAAAAGATATTTTCATTGTCAGGTATCAGACATTTTGCGAGATGAAAGAGTTTTCTGATATGCATACCTACAACCTGGAATATCTATTCCAGCGTCGTCCAAAATCCAATAAACTTGTTCACTGGAAGTTCCTTTGATCGAGCATCAGCTTCTATTTCATGCTATCAGGAAGTACAAAGAGACTCGCTCGCTCTACAGAAACCATATTTCTTTATGGAAAGCTATCAGTTCTGAGACGTGGAGTCCGGACATACTGAGAGAGATCTGCACAGACCCCACGTGACCACAAATCCAGTCACACTCGAGCCTCGAGCTCAATCAGGAGACCTTTTGAAGGCATACGACGTCTTTTGTGTCTGTTTTATTCTCGCTAGTGAAAATAGGTTGGCAGAAAGCGTCGATAGCCCGTCGTCCTCACTGTTCCTAGAAAAGCAAAACGGACTCCTCATGAGCCGTTAACAACAGCGGTTCATTTTTGGGAGAAAGGCCAACTAATGCCGTGAGCTGTGGCCTCATTACCAGCAGGAGGTGAGCTCTATTTATGGACAGACTGGTTGTGTGTGCACATCCCAAACAGCCTGAAAAAGAAATCCTCATTAAACAAAAGGCAGAGGCGCACTGTAGCGTCCTGAACCTCAAAAGCTCTTATCTGCATATGAATAGTTGGCAAGATATACTCATTAGCATTTTAATGGCTTGAAATGGAAAAAAACATAAATAAACAAATATGCCTGTTCAGACATACCAGACAAATCCTGTATGCATGAATGTAAAGACTGCCATGTTAATCCTTTGAATAGGCAGAGCGTACGACAGAAGCTGAATTAATTCAAAGCCGGCGGGATTCAAACTTCCAGCAGTTTACATTTCTGTCCTCTACATGTAAATAAAAGCCTTTGAACCCTTTATTTGTTACATTATATTCTATGCTGATTGTGCTGCTTCACGATAGATAACTGCAACATCACAGTTTGGCATGGAGAACAACAAACAAGCCACAATAGCGGGTCAGTTCAGAGTGAGTGTTGCAGTGAAGAGTTTTGATCCTGCAGAGTGAAATCATGAACGTCAATAACCACGAAGAAATTAGATAATAGTGTAAAAAAAAATGAATGAATGATGAATTTCTGAGCCGTTATGTCGAAAAATTGGCAAACTGAACCGCTGAGCCACTCAAGGAGACGACAAAAAGACTCGTTCGCTCTCTGTAGTGGTGCACATATTTCTTTAAGTTGGTTGATCATATATTAAAGCTAAATTTTTGTTGATGTTGACTGATTGTTTGGGGAAAAAACTGCACCGAGCAGCCTGTAAGAGGAACGCGCAACCAGCTCAGAGCTCACTTATATTTCAGATTTCAAAGCTAGAAGACACCTACATTTTTAGAAACTGAGACCTTATTGCCAGTCAGATTGTAACTGGAACATTACCGACATCTGCAGACTCATGTACGTACAGTAAAGGGACGCTCTAACACAGGGGGAACGACGGTCTCTATAAATGCATCACCAATATCTGCATGCTGGTGCCCCTTCCTATTTTCACCCCACAGCCCGAGTCCGCCACTGCTGAAGAAATAAACATGCATGCATTAGTGTGAAACTTTATTGATGCTTCCACTGAAATGTCCTGTCAGTAGTAACTGTCATTACATTTATTTATAGAGCCAATGACTGCAATGGGAACTGAAGAACTGAAGTGCAAATGTGACCGCGGCGCTCTAAAGAGGCTCTGAAGTCAATCAGACGCTCGTCATGGAGAGACGCTCCTACTGCGCCTTAGCAGAACTCTACGTTAATCAATACCCACTTCCTGCTCCCCTCGTGACAGGATGTATCATGGGCACTAAATTAGTGCCGGGAGCTCTGTTTGATCAATAGCCATAGACAGTGCGGCCCAAGGGGCAGTAAATTAATGGTTATACGTGGGAGAGGGGAAGTGTTCGTGGGCCTGAATGGGCAATGAAGAGGGCAGACGGGTCACTGGCGGGTGTGAAGACGTTCATCTGTGCCAGGGAAGAAGTTCAACCAGCTAAACCTCGTGTTGGAGGTGTTTCAGATCGTGTCTTAACAACCCTGCTCCAGATATATATACCGTAGAGTGTGTGACGACAATTACACATGAAAAAGAGGCACGAAAACCAGCAAAATGTCCACTTTCCTCTGCTCCTCTGCTCCTGCGCTCTCTCGTCTTTGATATTTAGTTGTACCGTGTGAAAGGGAAAAAGGAAGCCATCTGTTTTAATTTGTGTGAGCGTGCATGTGTGTGTGTGTGTGAGAGAAGATGATGAAGTCAAGGATCAAGGTTGATTACACACTGGTCACAGGCGTGGTGCTTGGAATTATGAAGCAGAGGGGAGTTTTACCTCGTCATTAACCGCTCCACCCACAGACGGTGACGACTCAGTGACGTGAGCCTGCTGCTCTTCATCTGACGGATCCACAGCAGCTCGCCTCAAACTCTGTGGGGTCACAGTGACGCTCGCATACATACGGCGTATCTACAGATACAATGAAAACTCTGGTGTCTCTTGAGGACGTTACAGCTGAAGCGGCAGCGTGGTGCGTTCGATGAGACTCACCAGCTTCAAGCAAAACTCCAGTAAAGAGCCAGGAGGAACCTTAAGACAAGGCTTCAGCAAGAGCAAATGTCCATTACAAAATGAGAGAATAGATAAACCGAATCTACAAAATAAACATACACATGTCAGAAAACCACAAGCTAAAATGAAATACAGGAACAAGAATCAAGACGTCTTCTAAAAATGATTTCAGAGGAGACGATATGAAGTGACATCGACCCACACTGACTGTTTTTCACAAACATTTTTAAATTGACTTCAGTTCCTCTCCAGTAATGATCGATGTCAGCTCCCTCTGCAGATTATTCCAGGAAGAAAAGGGCTGCCGGGTCGATGTTGAACTTATTACTCAATATATGTTTTTATAGGTTAATTTGAAGGTTGAAAATGGATGAACAAAGTCTGTCTCTGAGGTTTTAGGGGCCATTTTATAACATTATGAATTAAATATTATAAAAGATATTGAGCTGCTAACACTGTTTCTCAATTCCTGAAAATAAACTGAATAGTGCAGTTTGGGCCTGTCATGATTTATTTATTATTATTTAATCTGGGAAGACTTTAAGTGAATAAAATTCTTAACTGATTTGGTTTTTTTTTGGTTTTTTTACTATAATAATATATAGTAATCACCAATGTACTGTCACTGTCATTCTGAAAACTTATATTCAGTGTTGTATGCGTTAAAAAAAATACAAAGAATAAATCACCAGACTTTAATAGGATTCATAAATCAATAGAGAAAGTGTTCTCAACAAAATAATTGATTTGATTTATTTGTGGCACCAGAGGACAGAAGATGAGACAGTTTGGTTTCCTCCACGTCGTCCCTGCTGCTCTGCTGCCACCCAGTGAGTCTCTGAGGTATCGATCCAGACGACACACGTTTGCTTTACAGTTTTTATCAGTTTGTCCTGAAACCGCAGCTCAGTTTCTTAAAACTCTGCAGAGAAAACTAGAAAATGAAACTATTTAGTATAAAATGAAACAATCCCTCACTCAAAACCTCTTATCAAAACTGATTTATTCTTTATTTTTTGTACACAAACAGCTGTTATATGTAGTAGTGAAGTTAAACAAGGGTGTCATTAATTTAAAACACAACCATCAAAATACAGTTTATGTGTTTTGCCGTCATGAGTGATTTCTCCTACATCGCCTTTTTTCCTCTCTGTTCTTATTTTCCCTCTGTGTTTTGTTGTGTTAGGACTTCTGACATATATAAAGAAGTGAGCATTGTACTTCTTCATGTTTATGTTTTTCTTAATATATAACTTCCAGGCTCAATAAAAACATATTCATGGTTTACAGTATAAAAACTGTTACCATGTTATAATATAATTCTGTGAGTACATGAATCGACACTATCGTTGGATCAGAATAGGATTCATCGCACTTTTGTCCGTCCTGTGAGCTCAAATTGTGCCAAACTCACAACTCAGCTTCCCACAGTCAGACTGTGAGCTTATAGTTGACACTGCAGTGTTGTTAGTTCAAACCAAAGTTCAAGCTGTGAGGATTTCATTCGTCCTCCTCCTCATCCTCCTCTTCCTCCTCGTCCTCCTCCTCTTGCTCTCACTCGTCCTCTCTGTTCTCCCTTCAGCACAGGTGAGGTCACCTGAGGCGTCTTTAGCACTCTGACAGCGTGCTACTGTAAATAAAGTGATTTTTGCTGGGAGTCTTCACAAAAATGTGATTTGTAATTTTAATTGAGTGAAAACTAAAACAGCATAAATCCACGAGGCCTAACAGCATAATCCAACAAGTTTAATCCAATATCAGATAATGCATGTTTTAAATTTGCCATATCTGGGTATCAAATTGTCCCCACTCATTGATATCAGCCCCGTAAAATACACCGGATCCATGCATTGTTCCCTGAGAAAGTAACGAAAATGTCAAAAAAAAAAACACTCTCACAACTTTAAAGAAAGCGAGAAAATGTTTTGGATCCGTCCCTTAATCCGGATCTGCAACAAAAGTTAAAGCGAATAGTCTGCAGCTATTTTTTGTTATATTTGCTAAAACTGTCATTGTTATTATGATCTGACAGTAGAATAAGATACAGGTCAGCTGTCTGTGGCTCCACCCAGTGGCCATAATTTGTATTGCAAGAATCCGCCGCTCCCAGGTCGACACAACCAATCATACACATCACAGACATTATTGTGTACATTAAATTTGTTGTACTCGGTCCAAATCGACTTCCAGTTAATGTTCTCAAAGTACCAACAGGGATGAGATGAGGTCTCTGGGAGAGACCGCCGGCATCTCGTCACACTTTCACTTCATTTTCTCCGTCTGCATACATCACAGTCACCAGTTTTCCACAACAAATTAAACAATACATTCTTGTTCACATGAATTTTCTTTATTTTTTATTTATTTATTGCTTTAAAGGTGCACTACGTAGTTTTGGATAAGAAATTCAAAGTCAGAAATGTAACACTTACAGTAATAATAAGGTCATAATTAGGGCTGTAAATCACAAGTTTCCCAAATACCCAAAACAAGAATGCTCCTCATACTTTACATACATACATAGCTACTTCCAGGAAAAGGCAAAACCAGTGGCCTGCAGACTTTTTGAAGGGCAGGGGCGAAAAGAAGGGCACTTTAGTGCGTGTTTTGGCTCCCAAGAGGGCAGTTTATCATGTTTTAACCAGCCAAGGGGGCAGTTTAGTGTGTTTTGCCAACCAAGAGGGCACTTCGGCACACTTTTTTGGTTCCCATAAGGGCATTTTAGCACACGTTTTGGCTCCCAGGAGGGCACTTTAGCGCGCGTTTTTCAACAATTGGGCCACGAGGGGGGACGACCACCCCCTCCTTGTGCACATCACTGGGCAAAACATAAGTATTAAGAAGAAAAATCAAATGAATTCCAAAGGTTCTGCAACTGCATTGTCTGCAGAAATTAGTCACTCAACTGATCATCTTCAAATCTAAATCTGTAACATAATTAACGAAGGGCCTCCTTGTATATTCTCTAACACACAGTTTGCTGTTTGACATATGTAAGTTATCTTCTCTGAAGGACGGCCTGATACATCTGTGTTGTCCATGGAGTTCAGCTCTGTCTGTGAATGTTTGTCTATAATTGTGCAACACATTTTTTTGGCACAAAGCGAGCTGAGATCTATAAATGCTCATTCTTCTAATATATAATGTATAAACTGAACTGACTGGTTCCACAAAAAGCGCCCTCTGGTGTTGGAGGTGTGACAAGCAGCTCTGCTCCACCTTTCTTTACATCTGTTGGAGAAACTCATCAATGCGAAGGAATGTTAATTGTAAGCTTGTGGTTAGTTACCCTGAGAGAACCTCATTGTCCTCCACACTTTCGCTTACCTGTGCAAACTCTCTGTCTGGAGGAACCGATAAGATGTGGACTTTGTTCATGTCCCTTCCTGACTGGATGATACATGATTATGTACGAGACATAACGTATAAAGCTGAGCTGCCACACATGGTTTAACTCTTATTTGCACAAATTATCAAATCGTAAAGTTAAATATTTGTGTTTGTTTTTACTCTTACACAAGTGAGAAATCACGCCAATATATTTGGGAATATTTTTAAAAGGAGCATCAACGTTTTAAAAAGTGATTCAGGAATAACTGTTTGATTATTTTAATTTCACAGAACCAGACAGGTAAAAATAATTTGTTGTTTGCTGTTTTAACCAGTGGACGTTGTGTACAAGAGGATTTTTTTATTCTGCCTTGACAAGGTTGGATTTGTCACACAAACCTCTTGATATTCAACATGTCAGGTCAGGTCTGTGACAGAAGTATAACCTGGTTTATATCAAAGATAAAATACCATGAAAAAAACACACTAAAATATTATTTTAATGTAATTATTTTATTAAATAACACTGAATAACCACATTTATCTGTTGATTAACTGTGTCAATAAGGAAGCTTGTGTTGCAATTAATAAAGAAAATATTTTATTTTTGTATATAAGTCGTGTAACTTGCTGTTCACACCTGGAACACATTCTCAGAACTGCACCTTTTGCTCCTGACGCCACAGACCAGTAATGGACCAGAACAGGTGTGACTGGGAGGAGTAAACAGAGCGCTGCAGTGAAGGCGTCATCAGCATCATATTCCTGATAAGCTTGCAGTTAATCATTTTTTTCTATTTGTGGTGAGAGCTTCTGAGAAAACCTGCTCATGCAGCACAGATGGCGTCCTCTTCAGACACAACAATATTGTTTATATTCGGTATTGTTGGTTCACTGACGTAGTTTCATCACTGTGTCCTGATCATGACCTGTTAAGATACCAGTGTTGAACCATGTCCTCTTTTTATCACGCACTGTTTCCTCTTTTAAGGCCTCGGGCAGCTGACACAACACCTGGGTTATTTTCAGATTTGTGACACAAAGAGATTTCTCTGTTTTAGGGGGAGTTGTGTGTCTTTTTACGCGACATGACAGCTGGAGATGATGACAGGAAGAAAAGGGGGACGTCATGCAGCACAAAGCTGCAGTTTGGATTCGAACCACGTGAGCCAACATGACAAACAAACAATTCTCGTTGTGATTGCTGAACCTGGTTTACCTATCGAGCTCCCATCCCTCCTGACTCGTTATTCAGATCTCACGCTTAGTTACACCTCAAAGATGTGTCAGTTTTCTTGTGTCTTGTGCTGTAAAACCAATGAAAGAAGATCCCACATTTGTAAAGAAGCACTGACAGAGAGCAGGAGTGGGTGAGGAGGAGGAGAGGAGGACAGGAAGGTGAGGAAGAGGATGAGGGGAAGTATTGTGTAAATAATCCTTTTTCGTCAACATTTCTCTCGGCTTCTCGCTGAAATGCTTAAAAGAACCGACACACAGAGAATAAATGATGCGTTTCTTACCTTTTCATGGTGTGATGTCACGTGATTCAGGCATGTTATTGCATTGATGAGAGATAAATGTTGTTATACTCAAGAATAATTTTTATTATCGTAGCTAATCAAGAACAAAACAACCTGCTGGTTACCGGTTACAGAGTAGACATGCATGGACTCAGTGCACAATTGTTTCAAGGCAAAAGGCTGATTGAATACCGGGCTTCCTGGGTGAAACAGATTACACCTCAGCGTTACTTAGATTACTATGGTACTGATGAGGAGGAGCAGCCGAGACTCAGGTGTGACTCCTCAAGAGGCTCTGACAAAAGTTTTGGCCTCACAACATAAGAAATTATGTAACCACAGAGATCTGTCAATCAATAAAGTGGTTTGAGGTCACCTACATATTGCCCCTTCAAAGGTGAGCTACAGGGATTTAAAAGTCAATCATTACTGAAGTATATGAGGTGCAGCCTCACTGTAAAGTGTGTTTTCTTGGCCCACTGACACACATATCTGCTCCCACACTGACTCAGGAGTACAACTGGGCTTTTATTTTGGAGGGGGGCCCTGCCTCAACCCCGCTGGCTTGACAGCAGCCGGGTCGGTGTGAGTGGAAAAGGACATCTGCACTTATGTCACAGCAGCAGGCTGAGCTGGGAGAGTGAGCGCCAGACGTGCACGTGTATGTAGCCGGTCATTGTGTGACTGAGCGCCGCGCGCCTCACCGGCTTCACGGCGCTGATTTCACGCGATCACTGAAAAAATGACGAATCACTATTAAGTAACGGAGCTGGAGTTAGTTTATTCCGGAATGGTGAGATCATCACATTGAGTTTTTTTTTTTTTTTTTACACCTGAGGCTCATTCAA
The DNA here is from genome assembly GCA_963678695.2 of Diplodus puntazzo. NCBI lineage: Eukaryota > Metazoa > Chordata > Actinopteri > Spariformes > Sparidae > Diplodus > Diplodus puntazzo. Next base: position 31,508,045 of record OZ023159.1, on the reverse strand, counting down.
CCGAGTATAAAAGGAATCGGTCGGTTCTTTGATTCGTGCGGGTTTTTTCCCCTCGGATGTGAGTCAGAGAAGCGCGCAGTGAGATCACAGATCAGCCACTTACACCCTCATCACTGGTATTAAACTACGATGGAGGTCGGTGAGGAACATTCAAAGATACCGTCTGATGAGAGGGGGAATGCTGTGAAGCCCTCAGATCTGAAGGTGGTCGCCGAGAGGACGGCGGCAGCGGAGGCGCACAGACCCACATGGAGCGGGCGGCTGGACTTCGTCCTGGCGTCGGTGGGGTACGCGGTGGGGCTGGGCAACGTGTGGAGGTTCCCTTACCTGTGCTACAGCAGCGGTGGAGGTGAGACTGAGGATGTTGACTGAAGCAGGGAGCCTCACTCCCGTCCGAACACACATTTATATACAAATGTGAAATGGCTTTCTGTTTTGCAAAGACGACTTGAGGACGCTGCTGTTGTAGAGCCACTGAGAGCAGCCTGTCAGTAAAAGGTCTAAACTTTAAAGAGGTCATGTGATGCTAATGTTCAGGTTCATACTTTTTTATTCGGGGGTCCTGTAGAATAGATTTACATCCTTTAGTTTTCAAAAAACACATTATTTTTCTCATATGATGCATCGCTGCAGCGCTGCTTTTCACTCTGCGCCTTGAACGCTCCGTTTTAGCTACAGAGTGAGACATCTCGCCTCTGATGGATCTTTGGTGAGAGATGCACACATGCATTACTTAATCACAATTTCAGAATTGCTTTCTTTGTCACCTGCGTTTGCACATATGAGGAATTTGTTAATGATAATAAAAAGAAGATACGTAAGTGTGACAGTCCAGATTTGTCCAGTGTTGCAAGAAGTTCGACCTAGCTTGTGCAAGGTCGTAATAGATACTGATAGTGCAATGTGCAAAACAAAGTCAGTGACTAAAGCTTAATGTAATAGCCAATCAGAGGCAGAGTAGGGCGGGTCATGCCGAGCAAGGTAGCGTGATCTAAAATAACGCAGCTAACAGCAGTAGCTCGTGAGACACGAAGTTTCATTTGACACATTGTTTAAAGATGTGGAGCATGAACATATGGTTTGAATTGAGTGCGATTCAAAGACACTTAAAGTGGAAATAGACGACTTTTCAACTGAATCATGTCTCGTGCCAAAAGTATTTCCAACATCTCCTTTTTCTTACACAGCCTTTTATATCTGCAGCATGAAAGCGAGCACTCACATGAGCGTATGAGCTACACACACGCTCGTTCATAAATAGTCTCAGCCGTCACACGTGTCATTGTGTTGTACATCTTCCACGCCCATCGTGACATTCATCTTTAAAGTCTTGTTATCCAACCATACATCTGTTCTCGTAAACCTGTTTGAGAACATGTCAGGCAGGATGAGGCGCGTTCAGACCACTTTAATATACATGCATTATGGAGAGACGACCTGAAGTGTTCTCTGCAGTCTTTCAAAGGTTTTCTTAAAGTGGTTACAAACTTGTCATCCTGTCTACTATCCTGTAAACAAAGAGGCAAAGATAGTTTTTCACACAGTCAATGGTTGCAGGGCTGCCCTGCATAGAAAGAACACATTATGTCGGAAAAAAGTTGTAACGTATGCAACACATCCGCAGTTTTTACGGATAAAAAAAAAAAAGGACAAACGCACGCCGATAGCAGGGATGTTTGTGCCGAGCCACGTCGCGATCGCTGTACGTCCGTTAGTGATCGTTACGCTGACGGACTGAGCGATGTCACGACATCATCTCTGTTGTAATTTAGAATGACTCAGCAAAATTCAGTCCTGCTTCCACACTGGATTCCCTTCATTTACATCGAACTGATTATAGAGTTATTTAGTGATTTGTTGAGCGCTATAAATAAATAAACCAATCATAAAGTCATCATCCAATCAATGATACAGCAGCTACCGCATCATATCAGAAGAAGCATGACTACACAGACTTGACTGCTGGTTGTATGATCAGCCGCTGTTCCTCTCTGCTCTTCTCATTCAGGTGCCTTCATGATCCCTTATCTCGTCATGCTGGTCCTGTGTGGCTTCCCTCTGCTCTTCATGGAGTACACTATCGGGCAGTACACTCGTTTAGGTCCCGTGCATGCTTTCGCCAAAATGTGTCCGTTGTTCAAAGGTGAGTGACTCTCCAGGCTGAAGGGTCCGCTCAGACGAACACCTGATGAGTTTACCTTCAATTTCACACTTTATTCTTTGAGTTCTGCAAAGAGACGATTTATTTTGTTGTTATTGTCCTCGACTCTGTGTCAGATATAACGTTTTTGTATACAAAACCAATGTGTGCATCCTCTCAAGAAAACCTCTTGTAGACTCAGATAAGATGAGAGCATCTCTTCAGCTCCGATTTAATGAAGCAAAAGGAGGATTTCATCTTGGAAGTGGGAATAAACGGGCCTTCTTTACTGTTAAAGGGTGATGAAAATGTGGCAGGGAATTGATATTTTTGACTAACTAAAAGAGTTTGATAGCAATTTATGTCTATAGTTACCAAAAAAATGTTGCTACAATCTATTGTTGAACAAATTACCTCCCAAAAAGGTGAATTATTAACCATCTTTCCCAGAAATCCCTGTTGATCAATACAGTATGTAAACAAAGACCTCCACATCTTTTGAGTCGACATTTTCTGGAGAGGACACGGCATCACATCTGGTTTATTAATGGTTCGAACAACATCAATTCATTCAGATCATGAGGATGATACATTTTTTATGTCTATAAGATTAACATTTTAAAATGAAAATGAAAGAGTTTATAGCTGTCGATAATAGAATAGTTTGCTGAGCTCTGAGTCGGTAGAAATGAAGCAGTAACTCACAGTTATGACTGCTTGATGCAATAAATTTGACGTGAATGTTAACACCGGTTGCTGTTAGTTGTACAACCATGTTTCCAATAAAAGTTGGACACTGCGTGAAATCTCAATAGAAAACTGAAAGCGATAGCAAACAAACTGTGTTCAGAGTCTCTGGTTCAGAAACAAAGTGGTAAACTCGCCCCGGCCTGACCTGTGAACGACTGAACCTTTTTGAGGATACCTCCTCTTACCCAGTCATGATACCGGTAACCAGTTAAAGAATAAGTTCACCTGTAAATGAACAGTGAACACGGCGTTGCAATATTCTCCTAAATGGCTGAAGCAGATGGAGAAATAAAGCTCGTCCGTCTCTGGAAGCCCTGAGATCTGAAATCTATTCGTAAATATGTTATTTAGTGATGATTTGGTCGAAATCATCAGAAAAAAAAACTCTGAAACGAGTGCACATGCTCGACTACACGTCCAGTTCTTAAATATGTCCGTCTATTTAAACCACTTTGGGATCTCAGGGCTTCCAGAGACTTGTGGTGTGGAGCCATTTTATTTGACTTTTCAGTTCTTGTTTTTTTTTACATTTTTAAACAAATACACAGCTACGTTTTGTGGACGAGGAACTTTCCTTCGAGTTGATAACAACAGAATTTTCATTTTTGGGTGAACTTATCCTTTAACCCTCTTTTTGTTGCTCCTGTCATCTCGTTTGAACCTTCACAACAAGCATACATTTACAAAAATCTATTTTGTAACGACGTAAAATGCTAAATATTGTGTGTTTGTCACTGTTTTCATTTGAGCACATGGCAAAGAGGCTTTGCTAGTGATTGCTTTATGTTTTTTATATGACTAACAAAGTGTCCCAACTTTTTTTGGGAATGGATGTATGATAAGAAATCAAAATGCATCAGAGGAACATAAAGAAGAACCCATGCAAACTGTTATACTGTATGTACATTGCACCAAAGTACAAAGTAAAGGTACTTTCTCTGCAGTTGAATCTTACAAGCAAAAGCCCAAAAGCGCAGCAAATTATAACATACAGCCGACATCTTGACAGTGTATATACGATGCACATGTAATATGTGGTATTTCAGTTTTAAGGGTTGTTCTTCGTGGGTCTTAACCAAAAAAACAAGCTTTAGAGAAGGACGCATCTCTATTCTGGTTGTAACAAGCCGGCATAATGACTGTTACACCAACTCAGTCATGTCAGCCGTGGACGGGCTGTGTCAGTAGTTATATATTGACTAACCAGTGAGTCTGCTTTTCATACGAGATGATATGTGTGCAGTTAGGTGACTGTTTGTGATCGTGTCGCTTTACGTCTGTCGTTGAGGTCTTTCATTGGCGAGAGAGGGCGTCATGAACATTTTCACTTTGTGTTCGTGCCATATGTTTCTGTCTTTTAGTATATTTTGATGCATATCTGGATCCACAAATCCAAAACAGATGTTTTAAATGTTTGTCCGATCATGTTGGAGGTCTGTGCTGCACGTTGGAGTGCTCTGTTTCCACTTTGAAATGAATTCTGCCCTTTTTTTCTGTCTTGATCAACGAATTGTTTTCACATGTTGATGGATGAGAACTTGTTGCACTAACAGTTCAGTCCCTTTTCTCTTTTGACTTATTTATCTTGATCAATATTAACTATGCAATAAACATGAAATGTCTATCATTCAGAAAGAAATCATTAAAATCAACTGAACCTTGAATTCGATTTAATTGAACGATGATTAAGTCAAATGACCAGAGACGACAGGCTCTCACAGTTCACACTAGTTCCAAAAAACAAATAGTCAGGCAAATCATGTGGATCACCATCAGGTTATTTGTTTAACCGCTCTAAATATCGCACACCCCAGGAGCAAAATTGTAAATCAAATCGATGACCAAGCTGAAAAGTGTGGACTCTCAGAGCTCCTCTAACCGATTACTGATCAAACCAAACAAGAGCTCAGCCATCAACAATCAATACTTGTGGGTGTGAAGTGAATTTGCTGCCTGTCTTGTTCTAACTGAAGATTTTTCTCCATAGTTTTCTTATCTCCTTGAATAACAGAGATTATCTACCCGGTCAAAACGTATGGGTCCTTCACTTGATTTATCGCTCATTTCTTCCTGGTTATTGATCTGTGCTAAACAAGGTCCAAAAGCAGGTAGTTCCTTTCTGTATGTTTTTTGAATGATTTCTCCTGTGCAACTCAGTGCAGTTTGCTGTGATGAACCTGTGATCCCTGATTTAGATGCTCCTGCAAATATCTATCACAAATCAACAACATATTCTCATGTTTAATTTACTGCAGTATGCTCAATCAAAGCGTAGAAATGTGTCAGTTTCGATTGGAAATATTCAAAATTTTGTGTCAGTGAGCAGGTGAGGTACGATGAGGGTGATAAACTGATTCAAAAAGAGACGGAGGAGGACGGCTCTCACCGTCTCTCCTCCATCTTCGTCCGCTCTGCTTTCTTTTTGAGTGAAGCAGCCGGTGATGTTTTGTCAGTTTAAAATGACAAATCACTTCCCCACTTGGGGTTTATACCAGCAGAGCAGTCAACCGCGTGAGCTAGATTTGCAAAGCAAAAGAAGTCAGCAGGCGTCAGGACGGAGTATTTGTAGTGGATCGCACACAGTAGTTCTTGCTGATCCTGGAGCTCGGAGAGCGGTTACTTTTGGCTCTGTCATTATGATGACACAGAACCCGATTTTCAGCCGCCTGTCCTCCCATTTACCAGATATTGAGGCTGGGTCCGGCGGAGCGTGGCATTCCAGTCGAATAAAGAAAATTAACTGTTGAAAACCAGAGCTATTTCCTTCAGAGACAGTGGCAAAAAGACGGCGATAATAACATGAAACGTTCAACATTTTGGGAAATTAGCTTATTTGCTTGTTCGTTAGCAAGCTCCAGTTAGCAGCCAGTTAGCCTAGCTGGGAATAAAGACTGGAAACAGTTAGCTTATTAGTCTTTTTGCTTTCTTGCTAGATGTGGCGCCGCTCCATGTGCTAATTTCGACTTCATCTGACCTGTCGGGGCCAACATTGTCACATGCTTCTTGACTGTGGCAGCTTTTTAATCAGCGAATCACACCACGTTTGTTAGCTTACCTGTTCGTGTCGGCCATCAATAGACGTAAATGTTACGTGACGTGCTGTCATGTTCTCGTTCACCCTACGTGGCTAAGCACAGCTGAACTTTAATTCAAAATTCAAAACGGGGTGTTAGTGAGCATTAAAGGTGCTCCTAGTTGGATTTTGTGAGCTGTGGGCAGAGCGAGGCTCGGTTTTTCCAGCTGTTTCCTGTCTTTGTGCTAAGCTAAGCTCCAGCTTTATATTTGCCGTACAAATGAGATTCTTTTAGCAAGAGCAGATTTCCCAAAATGTTGATCTGTGTGTCAGATAGAACAAAGAGTAGAGCAGTTATTCTAGAAATGGCAGTTCTTCCATCAAAATACGAGCCTCTAACTTGCTGAGCTCGTTGCCGAGTCATTGCTCCGGAGGAAACAGGTGCAAATACTAGAAACGCACATACCGTTTATGCATACACACCCAGACCTGAAACGTGATAACGTGTCAGAGAGCCACAGGTGTTCAAAGACTGAATAATTTACATTTGTTGGAGGACTTTGATCTCACCTCTTATTCAGCTGGGCAAAGGCCTGTTGTATTCACAGGACAGATGACAGAGAGGAATGTTTAATCCGTTGCTCTCAGGAATGCCTTTAATGTGTGGCCGAGTTTTGATTGACTTCATCTCGGCCACCGCTGACCTGAGATTAGCCGCCGGCTCTTCTCTGCTCTCTAACTTTGTGTAAGATGCAGGATATGGCCCCTAATTACAATCCCAGGCCCAAATAATTGACCCTCCCCCTGCAGAACAGTTTTAAGAAGTGTAGGCTACAACTTCTTCCTCACAGTTGGCATCACTTCGGTAGATTCGTCCCTCACTTTGTGTCTTCTTCCCCCCTACGTGTCACTCTGCAGGTGTTGGTCTGGCCACAGTTGTTATCGCCTTTGTGTTTTCCACGTACTACAGCGTGCTCATGGCTTGGGCACTTTACTATTTGGTCAACTCGTTCGGAGCGACCCTCCCCTGGACGTCCTGCAACAACACCTGGAACGATGTCGGAAACTGTTCCAGCGGTTTTCCGGGCAACAACACCCACGTGCAGTCTGCCAGCCAGCAGTTCTTTGAGTGAGAAAACATTCCTTCGTTTTCAACTGCAGAAATGTACAGAAATAACTAGACCCTGACCGATATTACCGACCAATATTAGCCTATCACAGATACATCCTTATCAACGTAGCAGAAAAAGATGCTTGACATAATCTATAATTATTCAATTTCCAATGAAGTGAACTGTTTAAATGTGCTAATCTCATTTTAGGGATAATTTCCCATAAACGTGTATATCAGCTGAGATCTTGTTATCAGAATGTTTTACTTCCTTATAACTGCGTATTTATCGGCACCATAAAATGAGCACAGGTCAGAGTCTGATAACAACACCGTGTATGTTAATGTGTCTTTAACATTAACTTCTTTTTCCATTTTTTCCCCCCCAGTCACAGACTTCTGGAGAAAACGAATGGCATTAGTGAAGCTGGTGGGATTCGCTGGGAACTCTTCGGCCTTCTTGCGGTTACCTGGGTCATCGTGTATTTTTGCATATTTAAAGGAGTCCAATCCACCGGCAAGGTTTGAATAACGGCTGCTTTTTTGTGCATTGTGATGTAGCGGTGAATGTTTCATTGGTCCCATTCTTTAATTATTCTCTGCTGACATTTTGTATGACATTTGTATTTTCAGCTATTTCAAGGATAGAGACGAGCAGCGTTTCATTCTCGTGCAGATTAAAGAACATAGTTTGATAATCTCTGATATTTCCCAGAATGACATTTAAAGTGCCGTCCAATGGTTAATTCACCGTATTCTACCGTATGTGTTATTTCTTTTGCAGGTGGGAAACTTTTGTTGCACAAAGAAAAGCTTCAGACACAAAACAAACATGTTCGCTCAGCCGACTCAAATGAGGACGTGATAAAATGACACAGTGACGACTGGATATTCTAACAACAAGCATGTTTCTTTATAGAATTTAATTTGATATGCCGTACAGTAACTCATCAAGTAAAGTTTGATAACCTTGTCTGAGGCAGATTCAGATATTTCCTGCACTGCATAAATCGACTCATCATCGCTGGCTGCAGAAGCTGAACTCCTGCGACCTCACAGCGCGTTGATCAGTTCCTGCTCTTCACTGTTTGTGTCACACAGGTTGTGTATTTCACCGCTATATTTCCGTACTTCATCCTGTTTGCCCTGCTCATTAACAATGTGCAACTCCCTGGAGCTAAGAACGGTATCCTCTACTTTGTGACGCCCGTCTGGAGCAAACTGTTCGAAGTGAAGGTGAGACTCATAATCACAAAAACAGCACAACAAGTGTTTATTTTCATGCTGGCAGTTATTAACTCGAACAGTAGAGGTTGATAAATGGTATAAATTTTGTATTCAACTTCTGTTCGGCGTCTGTTTGTGCGTGAAATCAAGGAATGTTCTACAAATCACCGTTTGTTTAGACTGAAGCCTCTTTTTTTTCACAGAATAGACTCTTATCTTGTGTTTGCTCAAGCCGCAAACTCAACTGAAGCCAGAGCTGCAAGAGGAAAGAAGGGAAGAGGTCATTGCAGGAATTAACTCGATAAACTCTTTAGGTTGGACTCAGAACAAGAGCCGCTACTGGAATAACATTTCAGGACAGAAAGGAAAACAACTTAAAATCTCCGGAAGTAGTCAGGCATGTCTACAGTCAGCTGTTTTGGATCTCTTAGTAGCACAAGAACAAATACGCTGGATACACTCACACTTGACCCAGTTGCTCGGTACCGATGCTGAAACACAACCGTACCACCTGCCCAGTTTTGAAGTATTTGAAGGAGTTTCTCATTATGATGACATACGAGATCACATTTTGCTGAAACGAACTTCTATAGACGCACAGAGTTGTAAGATATCACCTCTTCTCCAACTTCAAACATGTAAGAAGAGCTCAGATAAAAACCCCACAACCGTTAAGATCTCATCTCATGTGGATAAAACAAGACTGATCCAAGTTTGGTTGGAAGTGTTTTGCGTCTTGGAGGATCCTTGTGGTTCAGAATGAAACGCTGATGATTGAAAAAATAGATTTCAAGCAAGCGAATCTTTACTCTTTGCTGTGTTTCATCTCCATGATAGGTTTGGGTGAATGCAGCTGCCCAGGTGTTTAACTCCATTGGAGTAGGATTTGGCTCCATGGTGACGATGGCGAGTTACAACAAGTTCAACAACAACATCGTCAGGTAAAGATTCATTCTGTGTGGAAAAATGCTTTTCTGAGTGAGCGATTTAGTGATATGGGTGCATAGACATAGATGTGTCAAAAACATTAAAAACAATCTAGTAATCATAGAATAAATAATCAAGTGAAACACTAAAATATCCCTGTATCAATATGAGTCGTGTATTTGTGGGACTCCACTCACTGATATTAGACTGCACCGCCCAAACATGCTGACGTCAGTCATTTCGTGACAAGATCAACAAAAGATGGCAAATATTATACGATTCCCTCAGTGTGTGTGTGTGTGTGTGTGTGTGTGTGTGTGTGTGTGTTGTCTGTGTGGCTGTCTTTTCTCACAGCAGCAGAGAAAAACAAAGTGGACAAATTGTTTATGGAAGTCACTCCAGTTTTAGTCGTCTCTCTAAATTTGCTGTTGGGTCAAACACACTCGCTCTCTCTGGTCACTCTGGAGATGAACCGAGCTGAACCCAGTCTGCTGGACTCGGTACCGTCCACACAACCAATCAGTGAGACGTAGAGAACGACCGGTGACGGCATTGTTTTTGTCAGGCGCTGAGATTTTTGAACTCCTTTGCTCAGATCTGGTCTGGACATTTATGCAAATCGGCATATTTATTAGGAAGTAACAGCTTAGCGTAAGCTTTCTTTTCAAAATAAAAGCCAGAGGATGCAGTATTCAAGCACATCGCACACGTCGTGTACACACAGGGACAGTTACTGTATAAAGTATGTTTATCTATATTCTAATAGCTTTTATTATATTTTATTAACATCCTTATTTATTTATTTCCAATATCAGTAGATCTTATCTTATCCAACAGCTCTTTAATATTTGATAACGTGAAAAAAATCATCAGTATCGCAAATATTCACAGATTTATAACGTTTTTGCGCCTAAATTGTCTGATTGATGGAGGAAAACATCGAAAACTCTCTCTGTAAAAACCTTTGACCCTCACATGTTGACAAAATGAAAGAATGTTGAACTTTATCCAGTGTTTTCATTCCTGCTTTTATTAAACAAATGACGTCAGAAGACTTATAACAGAGGAAAAGCTTTTCTGTGAGAGGCACAAAATAGACCAGAAACCCTCAACCGCCCGACATCATTCACCTGGCCGACACATTTTACTTTTATTTCCACTACGATGCCTTTCTCTGACAAACTGAGAGTTTGTTGATCTCAGTGTCTCTGGTGTCTTAAGATTCTTGAACCGTGCTGGAAAATGTTTCTCTTCTTTTCCAGGGATGCTTTGATTGTAACAGTCACCAACTCATTCACGAGCATCCTGGCTGGCTTCGTGATCTTCTCAGCTATCGGCTACATGGCTCATATTCACAACCTCCCAGTGGACAACATAGCTACAGACGGTAAGCATCGGGCCCGCCGCACCACACGCTCTCAGGACTGTTTGTATGTGAAGGATCTCAACAGGAAGACACAGTTGTGGACTGGATGTGATGTATTAGATGATATCAGGGTTTTACAGACGGACAAACAAAAAGCTCCTGAACTCTGCCGTCAGCTGCAAAAACTTGTTTTGGTTTTCATCCTCTCGGGAGCAGTTTGTCCTTCTTTCCATGGAAAAACAAGACACGGATTTCTCGATGTGCACGTCTGCCTTGAGTATCATCTGACATGTGCAGGTCACTCAAGGATAAATAGTGGAAAATTACGGTTTCTTAAAGTGGTACTCCAACAATTATCCACATGAAGATCAGTTGACACACCATGAGAAGTATTACTGAGCCTGTGACGACTGTGGAGAAAAATATCCTTCACATCCAGTTTGTAATAAGATGAATCCTTTGTTGGCAAATCCAGCCAAATCATTTTGTTCCCTTTTATAGAAATGCAGCAAAGTGTCATTTATAAATTGGATGTTTAGGCAGGGAAGGTGTAATGAAAGACGAGGTGCATTATGGGAAATGTAGAATCCAGTTTTTTGGAAAGGAAAACAATTAAAAAGCATAATGTGGGCCAGCGCTACGTGGGATGGCCCGTTCCCTACTTAATACCTTCCTACTTCTGCACCCTCAATCGGACCACAGCCGTCTTTGAATAATCATCATTTTGATCTCGACTGCACACCTGAAAAGTTCTGGGACTCTTTCTTGCACAGCTGTGGTGCTATCGTCCACAGACAGACGTATACCGGGCAAAATACTCAAAGGCACTTCTGTGGTTGTTGCTGCGACCAAAGGTGTCCGTCAGGTTCACAGGGATGATGTAATGAAAGGTTTGAGGAGATCATTTACAAAGAAAATCTTTCCTGTTCTCTTTCCCTGGCTGCAGCTCATCCATGTTTGTTGGAGCGTAGAGCGCAGCGTTGTTCGGTCTCATCACACGGTTCTTCCATGACATCCTAACGATGCTCCTGTTTGGCACAAAGCCCAAACAAACTGATCCAGGCTCAGTGCTTCACACGGGGCGTTCAGCATAAATGAAACGGAATTGGAACAAAAACTAGCGGGAAACGAAACATGTTACAACACATTTATGCACTACTGTGTAGCCACCAGCCGGTTAGCTTAGCTTAGCATGCAAACTGGGGAGAATGGCTAGCCAGCACACCGCCACCTGTAAGCTCTCTAATGGACATCTCTCATCTCATCTTACTAACAACACTTTAACTTTATCTGGGTTCAGGTCCCGGGTTGGTGTTTGTCGTGTACCCGGAGGTCCTCTCCACCATGCCCGCCTTTCAGCTGTGGGCCGTTCTGTTCTTCTTCATGCTGCTGTTACTGGGTTTGGACAGCCAGGTAAACATCTCTCAACACACAGAGGAGGAGAACAGCACGATGATGAAGCGCTGCACATTTGAATTTGTAGCTTTAGCAAAAAAACAAAAAAACAGTGAATTAATAGATAAACAAAATAAAGGGCTCTTTTAAACACTCATCCTGTCGATGACACTGAAGTCAGACAGATTGTCTCTCAGGCGCCGTCAGGTCGACGGCACGCTCTTTGGGAAACTGGGCAAAAGTGGATGTTTCAATACTCAACTTACGTACGGAGGATTCTGTCTGTGTTTCTCTGTAACTGTTTACCCAACTGTGTTCTTCTATCTTCTGGCCGTAGTCACGGAAATGATTACACATATCATTTATTCATCTAAATAAATAAAGTGCCGCTAACCCAAACTGACTGTCAGACTCTTACAAGCATGAATGAACAACTACTGTTAAGTTTTTTTACTTCCTTGTATTAACATTTACATCCCACTCCTTTTATCTTCGAACTTCAAGGTCCGAAGAGCTAATGACTAAAGTAGTTTATGCTCTTATTTTCTCACCTCTTCCTGTGTGGATGTACTCAGATACTCTACTTGATTAAAAGTACATAATTACGACCAGCAACATGTATTTAAAGTATCACAATTAAACGTACGTACGATGCAAAATGGCAAAAGTTATTGTGTGCAACAAGTCACTTTCACCCAGCTCTCTGCGACGCCTCATAGCTGCACCTCAAACAGAGACAAACAAATGTCTGAGAGTCACGACAAATCAAGAGAAAGCAGCAGATGGTTTAACTCTCATCGACACAGTTATTAAACGCATTTTCTCTGTTTATTTTGTGTGTCACAGTTTGCCACAGCTGAGGTCGCCGTTACGTTTATAAAAGACGAGTTTGGCCCTCAAGTTATGCGCTTCTTGAAGAGAGAGGAGCTGCTGACCCTCGTTGTGTGCATCGTTTACTTACTCCTGGGGATCCCTCACGTCACCCAGGTAGCCATGACACTCTTTTACTTCTCAGAGAACCACATTTTAAGGACACGAGATACAACTGCTGTGTCTCTTCTGTCTTCTCTCTCCTCCTTCCTGCACAGGGAGGTATTTATATGTTTCAGCTGATGGACCAGTACGCCGCCGTGGTTTCCCTCATGTTCCTGGCTTTCTTTGAAGTTGCAGCTGTCTGCTGGGTCTTTGGTAAGCTCCACATCAAGTTCACAAGTTCAAATGTTTGTTTTTTTTTGGCCTCTAAGCTTTATTCCTTTTGCGTCAGGTGTCTCGAGGATCTCCTTAATGGTTGAGAGGATGCTCGGAAAAGCTCCAAACATCTACTTTCGTCTCTGTTGGAAGTTTTTCTGTCCTGTATTGATGCTGGTGAGGTTTTAAACTTTATCTTAATCAAAATCACCACAGCTCAAGCTTCAATTATAGTGTTGCATTGTCAGTACAAATGTCGGACTATCCTCCTCCTCCTCCCTACATAGTGTATCCTGATCTCCAGCATTGCCCAGTACTCCTCAACTAAATATGAAAAGTTCATATACCCACTGTGGTCTGAATTGGTGGGCGTGTGCATCGCACTGGTGTCCATAGTGTGGATCCCACTCGGAGCCATTCAAGAGATCTACAACAACAAAGGTTCACTTCTCCAGGTGAGCAGCCGTGACAACAGTCCAGTAGAAGTTTCTCAGAGTTTGTCTTCACTTTTTGCTGTCTCAGTTCACACTCTGCCTGATTGTTCCTGCCTGAGCTGACGGGCTTCAACAAAGTTTCCCTGAAGAGTTTGTTTGTTTCTAAAATCTTTTCCCTCTTCAACCTCTCAGAGATTGAAAACAGCCTCGACCCCCACAATAGACCTGGATGCTGAGGATTGGCTGCCGGAAAAACCAAACCTCGTCAACTCCGCATCTGAAACCTTGTTGACTTCTGTGGCGTGAGCAGGAACACAGCACAAAGCCTCGTTGGTGCGCCTGTACACACCGTGTTTAGTGACGTAACGAACCGCATTTACAGTCTTAAAGCTTCAATCATCATTTAAGTCATATTCTTTTTGTTACCAAAGGTCTCCTTATATCATCTTAAAGGCTAAAATCACCCGAAAATGAAACTTTCAGTGTTATCTACTCATCTTCATGCCGATGGAAACTCAGGTGAAGTTTCATCATCAGCCTTCAGTTTGTTGAAGACGTTTCACCTCTCATCCAAAAGTTAGTTCGTTAGAAACACCCTCAAAAAACTGAAAGAAAGTCCAATTCCCTACGATGCAGCACTTAGATTTATCATAACCTGGATGACTGAGAACCTTAATCAACATAACATGGCTCCTTACAGCTCGTCCAGCGTAATCCAAACCTTCAGAAGCACTGCAGCACAGAAGCACTGCAGCACTGTTTGGCTGTGAAGCTGCAGAAATGTTTCATGAAATACGAAACTTCCCTCAAACTTCCCATCAGCATGAGAATGAGTAGAACGTGGCTGTATTTTCAGTTTTGGGTGATGTTTTCATTTATGGGTATCATTCATTTATGGTGCTTTCACCCACTTACGCATCACAGTTGACTTCCACAGAATGAAAACACCACTTTGTGCGAAGTGTACAATCAAAATCTGAGATTTAGTCCACCGACTAAAGGTTAGATTAATTTAATCTGATCAGGTATGAGTGATCATGTGTCCTGTCAACTATGCAGCCAAAGATAAAGTGTCAAATGAAATGGTAATCCCTAGTTTATGCACGTTTCTCTTGCAATCTGTGATAAATGTCAGTGAGTTTGAGTGGATTAACTGTATTGCTCATCTGTAGCAGAGGCAATCAATAGTTTAACTTACTTTTTAGCTGAATACATTTGTACTGGAACACCTGTTTTTGATGAAATGCATCACAAACAGGCTGTGAAAGTCTCTGAACCGCGACACGACAACCTGTCTGAGCCAGAAAATACACAAGCATGTGATGAGCGCCGTTCACATGAGGTAAAACCCTTGAACAGACATTAGCGGAGTTGATCAAAAGTGGGACGGGGATGGATGTGATGTGGGCTGCAGGTTAATGTTACACCCATGAATCAGTGCTCGGATGATCCGCCTGATCTCTGCAGGTTGAGAGGTGGATTAATCAGTAGTGCATCGGCTTTATTTCAACTCTCTTGGAGCAGGAGGACTCTGAAGAGTTTTAGAGATTACAAGTGACGCCTTTGATCCACGTCCACGAAGCTGAATCGGACTAATGAGGGCAGATAATCTTCAGGAGGGCGACGTTTATCTGGTAATCTGGGATCTCTCTGGTTCCTCCATCCCGACACCCAAAAACCCGCAGTTAATCACTGATCACAAGGAGTTTTGTAGTCTAACTCGACATCAGGGTTGAGTCATTTCTTTTAATGATTGACCTCCTGTCAGGTCAGGTTCATAGTCAGAACGTACCAGATTTTTTTAGGGTGTTTATATTCTGTCGTACATGAACAGAAGAAGGTTCAAGTCAGAGTGAGAATTATAAGCTTCGGGTTAATGTGTGATGTGTAGTAGACGATCTACCTCAACTGGAAACGACCGGAGGAGTTATTTCACACAGTCACGATCGTCTAACTATTATTGATATCTCACCAGACAAACCATCGCTCAGTGCCTTTTTTTTTTTCTTCTCCAAAGCATCGAACACGCGCTCTGATAATAAATGCTGACAAACATCCGAGCATGAGTTTCCGAGTGCAACACCGCTGTCTTAAATACAAATCCCAGGTCTGTGAGAAACCGTCAGATGTAATGTCGGTGCTAACTACAAACAAAAATCATTACATCACAGCAAGGTTTTGTGCTGGACGCTTGTATGTTGAAGTAAACGCGGATGTAACGCTGTGATCCGACACTCACGATGAAGTCAGAGCTCATTACACGACAAAACATGATTTTTAAGCTGTTATATATATATATATATATAAATGTACAAAATGTTGCTCTAAGGGTGAAAACGCTGTGATCCCAGTTTTTATATTTGTTTTCATATTTGTGTGAGAAACTAAACCTGTTGGAAACAATTAATCTGAGGTTTAAAGTTTCACCAGAACTTCATGTTACCTTCTTCAAGTGCCTTTCATGATTTTTATTTTAATTAATTTAATTTGACAACCAAAACATTTATTTAAGACTTCGCATGTTGAATTTGTTGTTGCACACTGTAAAAAAAAAAGTCTGACTTGAAATGACTTTACTTTAAAAAACAAAAAAAATCGATGAACTCAAAATGACGAAGTTGAATAGACATTAAACTAAAGTTGTTAAAATGGTCGTCACCTTTTCTTGGTAACTTTTGAGATAATCGGATTCCTCGATTTCTAAAAAAGTGAATTCAGCTTTGAACATTTACAGTGTAAAAGTGCATTATTTTCCTTTTTTCATGAATTATATCACCCGTTTGAAACATGCAAAGATTTTTCTTCTAATACGTTCCTGTTTACACTTTCTGATATTTAGCTTGAATATGAACTGAGATGCAACATTTCAATGGACTATAATCTAAAAATGTAAACAGATTACCTCAAAATTACCAAGTAAGGCCTTCATATCGAAGTCGTTAAAGCTTCTCAGCTCGCACAACTTAACTGTAACATTCTTTACTTGGTATTTCTGAGGTTGTCAGACGTGTACATGACGCACTGACATTATTGGTTTTCTTCTCACCTTTAAATTTCACTGACTACAGTGTAAAACTGACTTTACTGACTTTTTAGCTGGTACAACTTAAATGTAACAAGTAATTGGTTTCCTGACTTTTTTTGATGCAAATTCAACATCTGATTGATCGGTGACGTCAGCTGCTGCAGTTTGTGAATGAATGAATGAATGAATGAATGAATGAATGAATGAATGAAAACCAGCAGAATTTATTTGCTCCATGAAATCACACTGCCCTCGCACATATTTCCAACTTTCCTGCAATAATACACATACTCAGTGATGTCATTTTAATTTGTTAAGTTTCATATTATTTGTCATGTCAAGCTAATCAGACTTTATATAAAACTAGTATATATATATTTGTAAGGTGGGATGTTTTATTCATTTTGAGACTGCAACATTTTTTCCTCATGTTTCATGTTTGTTTATCAAAATTCTACAATTCTATAATCTCTTTGATTTTTCATTTCAATGTGTGTTTCCTGATATTTTTATCATATTTCTACTGTGTAGTGGTTTGTGGTGTCTAATATTACGTTTAATAAAAAGCCTTCATTTTTGCTCTGGTGTCAGTGAATAACTCTTCATCGTACACACACAAAGACTGGAACGATGAGCTCCATTCTGAAAACTTGAAGGTCATGTTTCAAAAATACCAGGAGGTTCTGTTTTCACCCGGTTCCGTCTCTTTGTTGGTTTGATTCCACAAAAACAACTGAATGGATTCCTACAAAACTTGGATGGAGGATAGGTTGCGACTCAGAATAGGCCTGGATTGAGGGACGGATCCAAAACATTTTCCCGCTTTCTTTTAAATTGTGAGATTATTTCCTTTTATTTTGATATTTCCATTACTTTCTCAGGGAACGATGCATGGATCTGGTGTATTTTAGGGGGCTGACATCAATGAGTGGGGACAATTTGATACCCAGATCTAGCAAATTTAAAACATGCATTATCTGATATTGGATTAAACTTGTTGGATTATGCTGTTAGGCCTCGCTGGACGTATGCTGTTTTAGTTTTCACTCAAATAGAAATTCTAAATCATATTTTTGCGAAAACTCCCAGCACAAATCACTTCATTTACAGCAGCACGCTGTCAGAGTGCTAAAGACACCTCAGGTGACCTCACCTGTGCTGAAGGGAGAACAGAGAGGACGGGTGAGAGCAAGAGGAGGACGAGGAGGAAGAGGAGGAACGCCTGCCAAGAACTCTAATGAAATCCTCACAGCTTGAACTTTGGTTTGAACTAACAACACTGCAGTGTCAACTAGAAGCTCACAGTCTGACTGTGGGAAGCTGAGTTGTGAGTTTGGCACAATTTGAGCTCACAGGACGGACAAATGTGCGATGAATCCTATTCTGATCCAACGATAGTGTCGATTCATGAACTCACAGAATTATATTACAACATGGTAACAGTCTTTATACTGTATACCATGAATATGTTTTTATTGAGCATCAACATGGGAAGTACAATGCTCTCTTCTTTGTAGGTGTGTGTGTCAGATCTCCCAACAAAACACAGAGGGAAAATAAAAATAGACAGAAAAAAGGTGCACAATAGGACAGATGTGGAGAGAAACGACAGTGGAAAATGTGTCTTCAATTAAAATAAAAAGATTGAAAATACATTTAAAAAAATGTCAATAGATTCAGTCATTTGTGTTATCATTTTTATTTCTATTTCTTTCATAGAGACTCTGATATCTATACAATTGCATACATTGTAATTATAGTTTGATGGTTGTGTTTTAAATCTATTACACCCGTGTTTAACTTCACTACATACAACAGCTGTGTATAATTTACGAGGGATCTGTTCAGTTTTTTTCAAAATAGTTTCCTTTTTTCAGTTTTGTCTGCAGAGTTCTAAGTAACTGAGCTGTAGTTTCAGGGAAACTGTTTAAACAACTGGTAAAAACTGTAAAGCAAACGTGTGTCGTCTGGATCGATACCTCAGAGACTCACTGGGTGGCAGCAGAGCAGCAGGGACGACGTGGAGGAAACCAAACTGTCTCATCTTCTGTCCTCTGGTGCCACAAATAAATCAAATCAGTTATATTGTTGCACAAAAGACCCGGCTGCCCTTTCTTCCTTGAATAATCTGCACACAGTTTGGATTATCATTTGACACTTTATCTTTGACTGCATAGTCGACAGGACACATGATCACTCATACCTGAATCAGATTAAATTAATTTAACCTTTAGTCGTTGACTCTTTGGAAAAAATCTCAGATTTTGATTGTACACTTTGCACAGAGTGAAGTTTCTCAGTTGTGGAAGTCAACTGTGAAGAGTAAGTGGGTGAAAGCACCATAATGTACGATGTTTAAAGGATGAGATCACCCAAAATACAGTCATGTTCTACTCATCCTCATGCTGATGGGAAGTTTCATAATCCATGAAACATTTCTGGAACAACAGCGCTGCAGTGTTCCCCCCTTAAAAAACTGAGGTAGAAAGTTTAAACCCTTTCTTAAGACATAATCATGTCTAAATACGGCGTGTACAGACGCACCGATGTGGCTTTGTGCTGTATTCCTGCTCACACCACTGAAGGAAAAGAAAAGAAAAGGAATAGAAAAGAAATGAAAAAGAAAAGAAAAGAAAAGAAAAGGAATAGAAAAGAAATGAAAAAGAAAAGAAAAGAAAAGAAAAGGAATAGAAAAGAAATGAAAAAGAAAAGAAAAGAAAAAGGAAAAGAAAAGAAAAAAGAAAAGAAAAGAAATAGAAAATAGAAAAGAAAAGAAAAAAGAAAATGAAAATGAAAAGAAAAGAAAGGAAAGAAAAAGAAAAAAGAAAAGAAAAGAAAAGAAAAGAAAAAGAAAAGAAATAGAAAAGGAAAAGTAATAGAAAAGAAAAGAAAAGAAATGAAAAGAAATAGAAAAGAAAAAGAAAAAGAAAAAGAACAAGAAAAGAAATGAAAAAGAAAAGAAAAGAAAAAGGAAAAGAAAAGAAAAAAAGAAAAGAAAATTAAAAGGAAAAGAAAAGAAAGGAAAGGAGAAGAAAAAGAAAAAAGAAAAGAAAAGGAATAGAAAATGAAGAGAAGAAAAGAAAAAGAAAAGGAATCGAAAAGGAAAAGTAAAAGAAAAGAAAAGAAAAGAAAAGACAAAGAAAAGAAAAGACAAAGAAAAGAAAAGAAAAGAAAAGAAAAGAAAAGAAAAGAAAAGAAAAGAAAAGAAAAGAAGTGGTGCAGTACCCACTCTGGGGCAGCGGGGGCGCTGTGCTCTCAGACGTCACCATAAACACCAACCGTAGAACAAGAGAGTGCAGCGCGGCCATTTTGTCAGCAGGTGGCGCCACTGTCGTCTTCCCGCTCAGCGTCCTCCTGCTTCCAGGTGCTGCAGTTGAGCCCTTCCGCTCTCCGTACAGGAATGTGCAGCCTGCATTACGTCAGTTATCCTGCCAGCAGCCAGAGGAGCAGCTCCGTCCAAGAGGAGTTTGGTTACTGTGTGTGTTTTTTTTTGGTTTTTTTTTGTATCTGCGGAGAATTAAAGGGATTCGCTTGTTTCTTTTTTTCTTCCTCACTCGGAGTTCGGAGTCGTGATTTGTCGACGGGGAGGGATGAGAGCTTGAAGCGGCGCATCACAGCTCTCCTTCTTCAGTATGAGAAGTTTGTGAACGAGTTCTGATACCGACGATACTCTCCGAAGTTACATGGAGGGACTAGAAGGTGAGCAGATTATCTTTCAGGTTGTTGACTTTTAACACCGACGTTGGAGGCTCCCATCTGTTTTCAGTTTTTCAGGTTTTTCAGTGTCAACGGTCGGAACATTTTCTTGCCTTGTTGTTGTTTGTTGTCTTGACTCACTTTCTCTCAGTTGTGACTTTGTTTTTCACGCCTTCGTTTTGTCCTCCAGGTACAGATGCTTGTTACTGTGCGGGCTGTGGAGGAAAAATTCAAGACTCGTTTCACATGAAAGTCCTCCAGGACACCTGGCACAACGCCTGCTTTCAGTGAGTCCACAATTATAAACAACGCCTGCTGGCACTGTGTGTGTGTGTAATGAGCATAGTTTGGGTCTGATAAGTGGATGCTTTGTTAGCATAGAAGAGACTCTGCTTTGACATGGACACAATTGTTTGTCCCCTCTCTTACATTTGTCCTTGTGGATGATCCCAGAAGCTTCTGTCCTGTAGCCTCAACATTTGGGTTTCAACCATTGTTCTCATGCACAACATGTAGTGGGTTTCCTCCTCTGTCACAGCTCACAGGGATGATCCAGACTACAGATAAGTCAGTGGTGCTGGTCCTGCTGTCTTGATGATTGGGGGGGACTTTGCCCAGGTTTTGTCTCTCCTGCTCTGGGGGGGCTTAATGATTGCCACACTGGTGGTTTTTCACAGGTCACTGCCCCACAGTGAGATATCTTGTGTGAACCTGTGGCTGGTTCACTGCGCTGCACATGCCAAACATGATCGGACTCTTCCAGGGTTTTCCCCCCTACTTGGTTAGCAAGCCACATTCTTTCGCCCCCACGAGAGATAAGATACATACTGATATAATAATTGTAAACTTTATTCGCAGAGCGAGTATCAGTCCAGAGAACAAAGTGCACAGGGTTTACTACGCGTCCCGAAACCTGGAAAATCTATAAAAATCTGACCTTGTGTTGTCCTGGAACATTATTTAAACTCCCCGTAACTGCACAGTACAGCACATTATTGGTAGTAAACTGTATATTATTATAAAAACATAGATTTTTCTTAAAAGGAAACCAGTTTGTTGTTCATTTTAAGAGGCTTGGCTCACTTTTTCTTTTGTATATTTACTTCCAGCAACCCTCGGTTACCAGTGTTCGTGTTGTTCAGTTATTGGGGTTCAGGCAGTAATGGATAATACACCACAAGAGGAAAAAGGCATTGGGGTTTTAAACTGGTTAATTAAGCTGTTTAATCACTGAAAATGTCCTGGGAAATTATCTGTAGAGAAGAGTGGGACGCCTGATGAAGAGAGTGCAATAAAGAATTAAAATGAGTGATAAAATATTGAGGAGTAAAATAAAAAAAAAACATCAAATAATCCCTTAAAATCATATGCTTTCCATTAGATAAGGGTTAAAAGAAGACACTGATTCCTCGGGCCCTGATAGCAAATACTCCGTCCCCTTTAGTTTCCAGCCTGGACTCTGGAGGACACAGAAGACCACAGTCCTCAGGCTGATATGGGATTAAAAGGTCTGAAACAGTAATCAGTGCTATCTGAAATATTGATTCTAGGAGCCAGAGTCAACATGCTAAAACAAGTGAGATGTGATCTTACGTTTTAGCTCTGGTTAAAAACCCAGCAGCCGAGCTCTGTAGTCGTGTTCAGACACGAGAGGAGACTGTTTCAGTAATCGAGACACGAGTAGATAAAAGTACGTACAACAGTTTCTGCCTCTCTCACATTTAAAGTAGATCTTACTCTTGCGATATTTCTGAGGTGAAAAGGGCTCAGATTTCTCTCCTCGCTCTGTTGCTGGTCCACGCTGTCCTGAAAGGTTCGACGGGAGGATCACAGCTGCATCTTTAATGAGAAGAGCACACGCTCAATAGTTTACTGTGTCTAATTTGACAGTTACATAATCAAACGGATCATTAAGAATCTGTGAATGTCGCTGATTTGCAGCAAAGCTTTTTTATTTCTTTCTTTTCAGTAACCACATACTGCAGAGTATATCCAAAATCCGTTGGTTATGTGACTGGCGTCTGGCTCTGTAGGACTCCTGGCTCGTCCAAAAAGCCTTAAGAATAGAATAAATTAAATGCTGACCGACCAAAATAGCTCTCTTGAAGTTTTGAGCCAGTATCTAGCAGCACGTCGTCCTTACATAACCTGGGATTTCACTCTTCCCAAACACTGACTCTTCAAAAAACACATGCTGCTACTTACATCATCTCAGTGGCAAAGTTCCCCGATTCAGCTGACCAATGATCGTCTCCCCTTTTTCTTTCTGCTGTTCTACTCCCTGACATGTCATGGCGTCCTCTGTCGTAGCAGCGTTTTTTGTCTAAAGGATAAGTTCACATAAAAATGACAAATTCAGTTATCTTCTCACCCCCGCGCTGATGGAAAGTCGGGTGAAGTCCATTAAACATCTTTAGAGCTTCACAGAAAAACAAAGTTGAAGCGTTTTCGTGAAGAACTGAAGCTGTTTAAGAGTTGTTGATCCCAAATTGATTTGAAAAGATGTTACGTACACCTTCGATGTGCAGACTTCATGCACGCCAATGCTTTTAGCTCAGCAGTTAAAGTGAAGAAAAAACAGCTTGAATAACGTCTTTTCAATTCAATTTGGAATTTGTTGTGAAGCTCCAGACATTTTTTTTTGTCCTCTATAAAACTCGACCTGACTTCCATCTGCATGTGGGTGAGTAGATAGTGAATCTTTTTCATTACACGGGTTCAGATATCTCCGCACTGCATCTCGGCTCGGGTTGCACTACAGTTATGTTGCTTAAAGGGACTCTATGGAGCTCCTGAGCTGTGCTGGAAACCTGCTGTTAGCTGATGTTAGTGACTGAATTTCTAAACTAATTTTAGCGTTTCTTGAGAGGCACCACAACGAGACACTCGAGAATAAACCCACAGAGTCACATCCTTTGGACTTTGGCATGAAATCCAACCAGAGTCCTTCACAAAGAAATCCACAGTCCACAGCGTTAAACAACTTAAATCGTCCGCTGGCTTGTGAAGGCAACCGAGAGCGACGCGGAATGTCTTTCACATGTGGCCAGTTAAAAGAGGATGATTTATACGTGTTAATAACTACAAATTGTTACAAAGAGCAACTTTAAGAGGCTCAATCTCTGAACTTTGTCAAGGAAGTTGTAGAGCAAAAATAAAATGTCTTTGTTGTTGTGGATACCCCATGTGGTGCTCCTATTGTCCATTGTCCACTCTGCCCTCCATGTACCTCCAACTCGTGTAACATTCTTACAAGCCGACGTCACCCATGGCCTGTTCCAGTAAACCTGGCACTGTTATTGAGGCCTATAGGTAACGACACGTTCCACTCTGCTGTGTTCTACATTCCTAGACGGCGATTCAGAGATCTGAGTCTGCTGTCTCAGACACCGACTGCAGAACGCTTTGGTTTTTGTTTTTTTTTAGTTTCCAAAGACAGCTGGATATTTCCTATCTTGTACTCCACTGAATGTGTGCAGTGCTGCAGATGTTATCATAAAGCTTGGCCACAATAATAGTCTTGGATTCCGTATTTATTTACAATACACAATGCGGTGATATTGAATACCCTTGAACCCCTCTCCTTCCTCCTACCCCTCTACTTCTGCCGCCCTCGTCCTGAGCACCACCGTCTTCAAACACGACTTTTATTTTGTTCTCAGGCGCACACCTGTAAAGTTTCATGACTGCATCTCCTGTAGTCTTAACGTTTGCAGGTTGACAAAATCTGCTCAGTTAAATAATTAAGAAAATAATCAGCAGATGAATCGATGATGAATAATTTTTTATTGCACCTGACTGATGTGAAGTCTGTTAAATAATGAAAGCCTGATTACATTATTAATGCACAGTCCTTGTGATCTGAATGGAGAAATAACTGTCACTCTAACGCCTTGAATAATCATTGTTATAAAGAACACAGGAACACAACAGTCACACGCCCTCAGATAAGGTTCGCATGACACTCCCTCTTCTCGTCTTTAAGGCTGCAGATCGAGGTCCCTCTCTTACCATCTCCATTCCGTGCTCCGACAAAAGACCACACTCCTGCAGGAATGTGGATTTAAGGAAATGAGTAATGTTGACTTTGTAGTGTTTGTACAGGCAGGACCTTCGCATTGTTCATTGAAGAACCACCTGAGCTCACCCGTCCCCCCAAATTCACGGTAAACACAGAACGAAGTCATGTGTTTTCATAAGCACATTTACATCACTTTATGTTGATATATCATAGCGACACAATGGACGATAATTGCAGTTTATCTGCTCGTTGTGTCGTCGAAGGCAGACAGGGTGGAAGTGTTTTGTTTCTCCTGCCACACCTGGACTGATACTGAACCATGCAAACCAGTTGAAATACTGCACTCCTGAAAGTCTCTTTCACCTCCCTTTTGTGCAAATTTTTATCTGACTGGACCACATCGAGTGCTCTGGTATCACCAGGTGATACTGAAACCGATTCTGCCAGTATTGTTGCATGCTGTAGCTTGACAATACTGTTTTTTTTTTTTGTAGCAAATGTATTCAAGTAGAGTACTCAAGAAAAGAAACAATGAATATATTTCACATATTTCTAATCAGGATCTCTCACAATTGCAGATTAAGTAACAACCTTTTACAAGGGCTCGACCGATACGATTTTCAATTACTGCTTAAATAGAAGGATAGAAACATTTTGGAAAGCCAGCGGCCTTAATTTCAACACACGTCACAGCACTGCACCTGAAAGGAGTCGGACATTAGCGAGTCCACCCAGGTGTTGTGTTTCCATCACTGATCGCAGCTGGAGCCACTTATCACCTGAGACTACAGCGGAGTCATTTGATGCTGGAGTACATGCCGATCGTACACATTCACATTAAAGACAAAAGGCCGATGTTAGTGGGTGATAGTGAGTTTAATGTCCAGAGTGAAAGTGGTTTCAATTACGGCAAACAATGCTCCTCAGTTTCTTGTCACTCCTCAGCTGACTGATTTCTCGGTGGGGCAGCATTGTTGTGTATTTAAAATGGTTTCATAAGCATAAAACAGAACATCGTGTTTTTCTGCTTCCAGACTTATTTCACAGACAAATCAGGCCACAACAGCACAGCCTCCATTACTCATGCAGTCTTTACCTCAGCAGTCTTTCAGCGCTGCCTCCCCTCATCATGTCACAGTATGATGAATCAGGCTGGAGTCATTATCACGCTGACCTCATGCTCATTCTTAATTTTTGTTGCTTTCAATCTCAGAAGAACAGAATGTTTGTTTCCTCACACTATTTGTTATAAAGCCATTAAAAAGGATGTCGAAGACTTAAATATCGCTCCTGCCTGCGTCACAACCAGAGCCTCCCCGTCTGTCCGCTCGTCTCTCCACAACAGACACAAGCATGTGGTCTTCCCCCTATAAGACGGCTCCTTCTTAACTAATGCCAGAAAACTCTGAAATATGTGGCGTCTTTGCCAAAGTCAATAAGCCTGGATCAACTATACCTGCAGTGCGGAGAGCAACGTGATGCGCGGGGCTCAGCGGCAGGCTGCTGCCAGCTCTGCACCAGAAGATTAAAAATACATAAAAACACACATTCCTACTCAAAGTACAACTTCTGACTTGTCGTTTCTGGTGGTTGCATAAGACGCAAAATGTGATATTCATAAAGTCATCATAGATGTGAGGATTCAGGGAGAATTTTCAGCATCAGCAGAGCTCTAACAGTCATACCGGTTAACACCCCAACCCCCATTGATTCATTTTTTTTTACTGCCTTCACCAAGGAGGTTGTGCTTTCGCCTGTGCCCATTTGTCAGTTGGATTGTTGGTTTATATGTTAGCAGGATTGCACAAAAACTACAGAAGGGATTTCCATGAAAATTGGAGGATGGGTCTCGGCCCAGAATAGAGCACGTTAACATTTGGTGCAGATCTCGATAAAGGGATGGATCCAGGAATATTTTCTCTCTTTAACATTGCAAAACAAGGCGTTGAGGTGGCTGGTATCTATGGGGATAATGCAGATCCAAATAAAAGTCTGGATCAAGGAGACTTTAAAATTCATGTTTTTTACATTGAAATAAGCTTGATTGTACTAAAGGTGACTATTGGGCCTTGGCAGAGGTATACGCTCTACTGAGTGCCATTCTGGTGTAACCTTTATTTAACGAGGCAGCGGCACAGTTACACGACTACAGACATAAAACCAACATAGAAGAAGAGGGAGCAGTGGGCAGCGTATGATCCCGGGGACCGACTCCTGATCTGAGCCAGCGTGTTGCTCAAGGGCACTGACTGGAGAATCAACCTAATGTTACAGTTAAAATAATAAAACTGAGTAAAAAAAAAAAAAATTTAATCAAAACTTTCATCAACTTTAAAACATCTACAGCCAGATATCCATTTCTCCAAGTTGTTCCCAGTCACATTAAAAGCCTTCAACTTCCAGGAAGATTCAGGCAGTTTAGTAACCGACACCAGGCAGGGGGAGCAGCGGACTGCAGGCCCCCTTTTTTTTATTTATTCCTAGTTCAGTGCATACTTTAAGGGCAGTGATTAGCAATAAACTCTATGTCATTTGTCTGAATTCCATCACCTCAAATATATTCCTGAAAGATGAGCACAAAAATGTTATGAAACAGTCGCAGCATCTGCACAGTCTGACAAAAAGCAGCAGCTCGGGAGACGTTTTCTGTAATCTAATCTCTGAAAGGACGACGCTTCATTGATTGTTTTCCTGGCAGTTGAACCTGCTGCCACCATTTCACATAACCAGTGCAGCTTGTTCAAGGAACACCCATAGCCTGCAGGTGCTTTCCAGGCTGCTAGCGACTTCGGCATTCTACAATCTGAACATGTTGTCCCGAAGCGGCTGCCAGAAATATCCCCTAAATTCCCAATGTTCTTGTGGATCGATCAGCTGTTAGAGTACTATTACGCAACAGAGGGGAATTATATGACAAATTCAACTGCTATTTTGCATTTCATCTGAATGAGACCGCAGAGAGTGACTGGAAAAAATGTGGAAAGATATCATACAATGTGATCAAGTATCCAGGATGTTAGTCAGATGGTTGTGCGCTTTTGACCTCAAGGCTAACGGGATGCCTCATTATTATTTACATTGACCTAGATAAGAAAGTGCTCACTGAGAAGTTTGTTGTGCAACTGCGAACAAAAACTGCTCAACAAACAACCAGTTGATCCGAGGACTCTTTCAGGCTATAGATTTGTTCTCACAGTGGTCGTGCAAGCTTCCCCTCGAACAACTGGATCCCATTAAGGTGCTGGAAATTGGCAAAGTATTTAGAGGCCTTATTATCGGTCATGTGCAGAAGATAAAAACAAAATGTTCCTGGTATCCTTTTCTAAAAGTGGAACAGCTCTTTGCGCCGTCTGTTTTTTCTTACTCTGAAACGGTGCACAATAAAGCGCACACATGCAAGACCCTGCAGATGTCAGCGTGAGGTATTTACTGTGCCCTACACCTTGTTAAGAGAAAAGTACATGTTGTCGTTTTCTGAAACATGCCCCCAGCTAATGTTCTTGTCCGATGCAACCTCGGCGTCGAAAATGTTGTCTTCAGCAGAATGATTAATGGCTGATCTCTCTTCTATCATTTTACGCCGTTCGCTGGTATGTAATGTATGTGATCGGAGGAATGAGCTCTGAAAAATATGCACTAGCTGTACATATAGGTAACCTAGTTTGTGTGATGGTTCAAATATTTAACTCTTTACTTAACAGTGAATGTCTCTCATATCTTCGGTGTTCTTGTGACTCTCATCTCGCCTGATTATTTCTTGTAGTGAGCCATTTGTCAAGTTTATTTCCGATATATTTGATTTTATTCACTAAGAGATGAATTCATTCATAAAAATACTACAATAGATTAATGAATTCATGTTCTTGCAGCATTACATGCATGTTCACCTGAACCAGACAGACTGAAGACACAGACGACACCCACATACTTTTGAAATTATCAACAGGTCTTTAGAATAACACCCAAGGCCTTTGAGTCTCTGTTCTCAAAGGAGATTGCCTCACGCTTGGCTTAATTTTTCCCCTTTGTTCGACTTTGTTCTGCGCAAACGTGACCAGGTTTGTTTTTTCTGCCCTCTCAGGTGCTCCGTGTGCTGTGACCACCTGACTAACTGGTACTATGAGAAGGGCGGCAAGCTGTACTGTCGTAAACACTACTGGGAGAAGTTTGGAGAGCTCTGTCATGGGTGCTCTCTGCTCATGACCGGACCTGCCATGGTAAGACTGCTGTGTTTACTGTTCATCACCATGTGAAGAGATTTACAGTCGGTTTCAGGCTGATGTTCCACTGATTTATCGCAAAGTGCAACCCTGTTTCCAAGAAGGTTGAGCCGTAGGGGTTAGAAAGAAAACTCATGCAGTGATACTGAATATCACATCATATCTCTTCCCCATATGATATTATTATTACAGATATGAGCTCAAGTTCTTTACTGTAAATGTAAAGAAAGTAAAGGCTCTGAAATGTACTCGGAGTATAAAGTATCCCGCTGACGGACACTTCTCGCTCACGTCATATTAACACAATGCAGACTATTATGCGCAAAGGTAGAATCAGTTGGATTTGTCCATGCTGTTCGTAAACGCACCAGAAAAGATAGATGATCAGTCGCAGGATGTCAGATGGGTTTGTTCCACCCAGCCAGCAGAAACGGTTTATCTGTAATATCATTTTGTCTTTTTTCTTCTCGGACACCACACGTTAATAACCGAAAGAGTGAAGAAGGTACTCAAAGTAACCATCCTTCTCTCACAAAGAGGAACAATGGCACTTGCAATTTCCTTCTATTCTCTATGATATTTATAAATCTTTGCAGGTGTATAATGAGCATCATTTTCTGTTGTACTGTCTCCAGACTGTTACCTCAGCTTCATGCTTTAAGATTTTCTGCTGGCTTGAGTCTAATAAAGCACTGGGTCAAAACTGTTAGACCTCTGTAACTATGCGTGATTGCCAGGCGATACATACTACGATCATATAACAACAATCGACCAACAATTTCCTACTTACTTCTGTAATACCAGAATGCCTACAGAGCGTGTCAGTGCTCCATTACTACATTTACAGATGAGTGATACTTTACATTGGCTGCTGCTGAACATGGCACGTTGGGCTCTCGGCCTCGCTTGTCAAAACCCCCCCGGAGGCCCCATTATGTTCCCTCTCTGTACAGAAGTTCTCCACAGTTCACTTCCCCAGAACACAGAGGATCTGGTGGGGAGACGCTAGAACATGAGGTGGTTTTAGAGCCCGTCATGTTCAGTTCTCTGTACTGGCTCTGTAGATGTTACACAGCCCAGGAGATGTTGCTGTGCTGAACCTGTTACATGTTCAGCAAAAGTTTTACTTCTGCTCTGCTCACAGTTTTTATCTTCAGTTCATTTGTTCAAGTTGGTATCAAACAAACATGTTTTCTTAAATCTGGAGAACAAGATTTGTAGGCCATGTCGTCTCTGCAGAGCTACAGTACTTCACTATGATGCTGTTTTGTCATTAATTAACTTTATCACAAATTTGCAGCTTCTGTGATTTGTTCCATCCTGCAATTTTCGAATATATCGCCCGACCTCTTAACCGTTTCTTATAATCATTACAATTATGCAACGAGCAACTGCAGATTTAAGAAGATCAAGAATTAATACCAAGAAAAGTCACCAGAGAAACCGGTGCACGTTGAGACGTCAGTCAGCTTTGATTTAGTATCTACAAGTTGAAACATGAAATTCAGGTGGCAGCAGCTCTTGCTGGTCCAGACGGGGGTCACTTGTCTAACACGGAGCCAGACTGAAAGTTTTTCTTTTTGCCACCAAGCAACACACACAATGGACTCTTCTATTTAGTATTGGCATCCTGCTTCATCAGCCAGCGAAGCCAAGTGTTTTTGGCAGCGCTGCTCTGGCACCGCAGCCTCTCGGCCAAAAAGGGAATCATTGTGGGCCATCAGCAGAGGAGGGTCATGCAGAGCCGCTGCTCGTTAGGCATTTAAGTCCAGAACACAATTGTTTTTGTCCTGGTTTAAATTATTTATTAGTTTAGCTATTGATTAAAGATAGTTGTCATATTTTAAGGCGCTGTTTTCTGATGAGCATCTTGTAATTCATCTGCTTCATCCATCCAGTTTCGCGGCCGTCTCTCCAGATTGAGTTCTGCTTAATGAGCCTCCGCTGTGGTTTTTGTTTTTGGTCTTCGCTTGTTACAGCTCTGTCTCGCTGCTGAAGCCTGAGGCAGGTTGTGGTGGTAGTGGTTCTGTTCCTGGCTCGAAGGCAGGGAGTTACAGACAGACTCCTGAGATGTCACAATGATTTGTCTGACATCACTCTAATCTCCCTGTAGCAACAGGGAAGCCTTTCCCAGAATTGACTCACTGACTCAGACTTGTGGCTACTGTGGGAAAAAAGTATTGGCTTCAACTTTCAATGCGCTTGAATTATTATTTGTATCATTATTATTAATATTAAAGTGGCTATATTACAGCACTGTACCATATTATAGCACATTGTGACATCATTTATGTACTTCCTCAGTATCTTATCAACACTTGACTGATTCTTACGCTGACTGCTACTCTCACTTTGGGTTTACTGCACCTTACTGGCTCACATCCAGTATACTTACCACACCAGTATACAGGTCTACAGTTGTTAGCCCATTGTCCGTTTGTTGATAGGTTTGTCAGCTCAGGATTACATAATAACTACTGAACAGATTCCATTTAACTTGGAGGATTAATTTATGCTGCAGATCCAAACAAGAGACAGATCCAGGACGTTTTTTTTTGTGACTTTGTGAGGCTGTTTTTTGACATTTTCATACATTTTTAAGGGAGTGCTGCGATCGATCTTGATGGAAAAAATCAGGTGTGTTTGGGTGGCGGTTATCTTTGATTTAGACGGTAGAAGCAGTTATTAGGGGTGTAATAAAACAAAAGGTGAGAAGTAATAATGAACAGTGGTTTGTCTCTGAGATAACAGGTCATAGTGAACTGTGACTCTTTAATCTATAGAGAAAAGGCAACTGTCATTTCATTGAGCCACAGTTCGAAGGTGGAAAGATAAGAAGATGCTGCTGTGTTCTTCTTAACGCAGATGTGGAAACTGGAGTTACCAGAACAGTTAAGACAGGATCGGGTTCAGTGTGGCTCTCAAGACTATCAGAGAATGTTTTATAATGTAGAATTTCGTGCAAAATGTGTCGATCCTGGGACGAACTACATGCTAATTCTAAACAGAGTATGTTGTGTATTCACACCAGGAAAATGACGGTCAGTGTGATAACTTAAAAAGTATTCGTAGCGTGCTGTTGGTGGACATTATTCTCCCACAGTGCGATACTCAAAGGAACTGGAGAAGCTGCTCACAGCTGGAAGCTATTAAAGCAAATTATAAATGGCAGTGAAACAGCTTCAGAAACATTCCTGAAAACAAAAATTACTCATACATTTTTGGGAGAAAAGCTTCTTTGCGTTTTCCATTTTTCAAATGGTTAAGTATGTTAATGTCTAGTCCCACAGACAAATAGTCCTCTGCCACAAAGATGAATGTCAAACATCCGTTGTTTCAAAGTGGAGCCGCACAGTTAGTCCGATATTATCTGAATGACGACACGGCCAAGTGCAACATCCAAATCACAGAAGCTGTAGTTTTTTTGTTGTTGTAAAAGTTAAATGTGTCACAACAGAATGTGATAATGAAGCATTGTGGTGTGACAGACCAGCCTCCAAATCATGTTCTCCAGATGCAAGGGGACAAGCTAAAATCATCATGTTTATGTATCTTTGAGTGGAAATGAAGTATGCAGGTGTGAAAACCTTTTTTTATGAAGCACACAGAGATGTTTGGGGTCAGTTATAATCATCGAAATGCCAGTGAAAATGTCCTGCCTCTGAGTTCGTGACACAAATTTGAGGTATCTTTGCAAAACAAATGCATGCATATCAGCTGATATATCAGACTTTTCACTCGTGATCTAATATCGTTCAGCCCTCTTTCAAAATAACCCCGAACTCAATGTTACGGCTTTATCTGTTGAAGAAAACTGTCCTGGAATATTTATCCAGCTTCACTTTCCTGCATCACTTTCCAGCATGTGTACATTTTGTTCCCTGCCAAAATTGACATGTAGGCACTAAAACCTACATTTCACAACTGGGTATGGAATCAACATGTTTCTGAGTTCAGGTATGTGCACAATTAGATCACCTGCCTACTGTAGGGCAACATGATACACATTATCTCATCTTGCATGAGAGAGAGAGAAGTGATAAGAAGTCAGGTGAGGAGTGAGTGTAACACAAATTTCAGAAAGGGAAACGGGTCAGTCATTGTTAACGTGAGTGAAAGCACATGACGGGCCGCGAGCCGGTTTCAGAGGGTTCACACGAAGACGTCAGCGAGACCAAGTGGCTCAGGCCTGTAGAAGGAGGTGACATCATAGCAGATTCCAGACAGCGTGAGAGAAGCAGGTGTTACCACTGTGTCACAGCAGGAGGCGGGCCGACGGCACACACTCACCTCTGATGAGCAACGCACACCAGAAAGGGACCGAAGCTTCGCAGTCGGCGTATTACTTCTCGCTGCTGCGAGTCGAGTGAACACTTTGAAGATCATCCCTTTTTTTTTTTGTTTGTGGTTCCAGGTGGCCGGAGAACACAAGTATCACCCTGAGTGCTTTGTGTGTCTGAGCTGCAAGGTGGTGATTGAGGACACGGATACCTACGCCTTAGTCGAGAGATCGAAACTCTACTGGTAAGACGCCCTGCACGAGCCTTTTTAAAACTATTTGCACATGAGACTCTGTTGGAAACATGCAACATGGCGGGTTTATTCGATGATACTAAATGAAGAGTTTTGGGGTTTTGGTCTCTGTTGGACAAAAGAAGCAATCTGACGACGTCTCTTTGAATTTGTGATAACATTTTTCACAATGTCTCGGCATTTTATTGACTTAAAGATTCAATAGTCTCAACATGAAGGCTGGTTTTATATTGTGGAAGTAAAGATGTTAATAACCGTTGAAATGAAGAAGTAGACTTGAAAACATTTCCTTTCAGCAAAGTGGTGCTTTTATAGGAACTACATTGTTTTATGAAGGCGTGAATGATGTTTACCTGTTATGCACAGTGGCCTCATCACTGTTGTCGCTCAGATATTTAATGTGTATATGTGAATTCATCATTAAAAGATCGATGATTGATTAACAACCATGTGTCCACACATGCAATGATTCGCCCCCTTTTTTTCTGTCGTGTGCAGTGGAAAGTGCTACAAGCAGGTCGTCCTTACACCCATGTTGGAAAAGCGCTCTCACGACTCGGTCCTCGACTCCCTGCCCCACACAGTGACCCTCATCTCAATGCCCTCTGCAGCCAATGGCAAGAGAGGCCTCTCCGTCTCAGTGCTGAGGGACGTCAACGGCTCGGCCAGTGTTCAAGTCAAAGAGTAAGTGGGACCTGAATGAGTAATGCTTTACATAAGACTGATTATGGGTCTGCTAAATAACAGGGTGCTGGTGTATTTAAGTGTGCACCTGCAAGAGGAGGTAGTTATTGATAATTTAACCCTCAAAGACTCGACAGCCGTTAGCGGTTTAAAAAAAGCTATTGTTCTAAAATGTTGAATAACTTTTGAACTGTTAATCCTGCCTGTATGCTTTTAAAACCACATGTAAAGTGGAGTTTCTCATCTTTTCAGCTGTATAACACATCTTGTTTGGCCATTTAAGGAAACTCACATGGTTTGGTTGTAGCCAAGCTGATGTTGTTGTTCATAATAATAATAGTCACTGAAAAACATCACTTTTGCGTCAATGTCCTCTGTTACGATTTCATAACGATAGATAATAATAAATTCTATTTGACTGTTTGTCACTGGAAACGTAGAGGATAATATAATAAATGTGTGTAACTTGCTTTGGAAAGATCAGATGTAAACAAAAAAAGGAACTCTAAAACATCCACGATCATCCTCTCAGATGAAGTTCAGAGACTTTTTATAAGAGCCGGACTGAAACTTTAGGTTCTCCTGAATCAGATTATTATCATGCTGTCTGCTAGAATACTGCTGGGTAAAACAAAATAAAAAACAGAGTCAGGCGTTAAGAAAAAGGTCTTTGAGGGTTCATGTGATGTAAGAGCGTGACCCTGTTCTCCTTCACCTCCGGTCCCTCTGAAGTGCTAATACTCACATACAAGTGTCGGTGCTGTGTTGTTCCAGAGTCCGAGGGATGCTTATTAGTCCAGAGGTGCGAAATGCCATCCACGTGGGGGACAGGATCCTGGAGATCAACGGCCTTCCTGTCGGGACACTGATGGAGGAGGAGGTGGGTCTAACACCTGGCACACATGGAGCGATAACGTTATTCTTCAGCTGGAGCTAATTAGTGTTGCTATTGAAAGGGCAGGTCCATTCCTTGAGTGCAATTTGTCAAAGCTATGTACGTTCTTACTGTACAACAACGGCACATGTGAGTTTTGGCATACCTCACATTCCTCCATCATTTATACATTCTTCAGCAGGGAGTGGACGGTATGTGGAATGACTGCACTTAAGAGCTCATTCCCACAACCTCACCCTCACTTCACACCAGCTCTGTCATCATCACGGCTCCAATGTATTTTCTTTATATTGTTTTGTTTCCAAGTTCCCACTGACAGTTTCCCGTTTTCTCCGTGACACATTTCAGTATGATATTCGGTCTCAGGTTGCATCACATTTATTGCAATCAAGTCAAGTCCCATTGTTTCATCAAGTCCTGCTGACTAACTAATGCTAATGTTTGGGTTTGTTTAGGTGGACGATCTTATTCACTGCACCAGTCACACGCTGCAGCTGCTCATTGAGTATGACCCAGTCAGGCAGCGCTTGGACCGCCTCAGGCTCGGATCACCCAGAACCCGGCTGGGAGTCCCGGCCACATCCCGCATGCGTCTGTCCTCACCTTCTGATGCGGTCCTGGAGAGAACCGACGTGGTCGATGACGGCACACTGAAAAGGAGGTCTTTGAGGTATGTTAGAGCAGCCAGGACACACACAGGAGAGGAATGTAAGAGGGATCAGCCGGTCTGCATCATTTTTGTAATTCTCAATCCACCACATTGTCTCTATTCCAGGCGCAGTAACAGCATCTGTAAGTCACCTGGGCCAAATTCTCCTAAAGAGATGCCTTTTATCACGCGAGACATCGGGCGCTCTGAGTCCTTGAGGTCCTCCAGCAGCTGCTCTCATCGCATCTTCAGGCCTTGTGACCTCATCCACGGAGAGATCTTAGGAAAAGGCTTCTTCGGACAGGCCATCAAGGTCAGGCTCCTCTCTTACTGCTACCACCATGCAGTACTGTTTAGGTTCCCTCACACAACAGGCTTCATGTGTTGCTTTTGCCCCACTAACAGGTGACTCATAAAGCCACGGGAGAGGTGATGGTGATGAAGGAGCTGATCCGGTGTGATGAGGAGACCCAGAAGACGTTCCTGAAGGAGGTTGGTTCTTCCTCACAGACGAAAACAGAGTCATCCGGCTCTGCATGGAGCTGTGATTTATTATACCGATGACTGAAAGTTATGCTTCATGTTCAGCCATCTGTACCTTATTATTTTGTGGGTTTTGCCCCAGTCTGGTGGGAAAACATGAGGCAGGTTTAAAGTGCACTTAATTTTTTTTTTGACGGATTAAAGAGGCTCTCTTTGTACCAATTTACATTTATTATGTAATTTGTAACATGACGTATCTCTCGGTTGTCTATTCAAGCCTGTGGATGATTTGTTTAAATTGTTTAATGCTGCTGAACAGTGGATTTTTGTGTGAAGGGCTCCACAGTCTTGACTTTATGCACAGAGACACTTTAAATTCACTTCTGTGGAAACTAGAGATTATCAGCTTGCAATCGTGCCGGTAGAATTACCTTTAACTTCGTCTGCGTCTAATCTTCAGGTCAAAGTAATGCGAAGCCTCGACCATCCCCATGTTTTGAGGTTCATCGGCGTTCTCTACAAGGACAAGAGGCTGAATTTGATTACCGAGTTTATCGAGGGAGGCACCCTGAAGGATTTCATCAGAGACACGGTGAGTTAAACTAGTTGATTCACTTAACCCTGTCCTCCTCCTCCCCCTCCTCCTCCTCCCCCTCCTCCTCCCCCTCCTCCACATCCGAGCACAAAAAAACCCTTCAGTGACCACAGAGAGCTGTATGCAGTGTGGGAGGGGACTGACCTGAAGTAAACTCTGCTCCGATAGATAAGTGGGCTCTCGGCTCTGTAGTGGGCCGGCTGGCACGTCGACTGGCCGAGACGTGGAATGAGAAAAGTTGTAGAAAGTGTTCCCAGGTGATATTTAAAGGGCTTTGCTCCCCTCCTCCCACAGCGGGCTGTTTCTGAGGAGCAGTTAAGCTCAGCTCACAGTTGAGGGAGGAGAGGGAGAGTGTTTTTATTTTTGTCTCCAATTATGTTAAAGTATGTGGGCGAAGGCCAGTTTTTTAATTTGATTCAGAAAGGTTTTATTTTGTTTACTGTTACTGTTTCCCTGTCTCTACCTCGGCCTCTGAGGAAGCTTCTATTCATTTCTCTCCCTTTTTGTTTTTTCTGTTTCTCTTTATTTGGGACTTACAGGACCCGTTTCCATGGGAGCAAAGGGTGAGCTTTGCAAAGAGCATCGCTTCTGGCATGGTGAGTTGGCCTCTTGCAAAGACATTATTACTATTAGTGAAAACTTTAAATGTGCCACCGGGTCACTCACCACAGGAGGTCCTGAGATGATTAGTGGGATTTTTCTCTAGTATAGTTTATTGAATATAAAAGTTTGACCTCTTCAGGCAACTAAAATTAATATAAGCTGTATTAGTTTATCAATTTCTTACCCCCCGTTACTTCATTTATTGTTTAATATATATAAAACACAACTTCTATCATCTTTCCAGTGACAAGGACGTCATGTTTACACCTGTGGC
The DNA here is from genome assembly GCA_963678695.2 of Diplodus puntazzo. Classification (NCBI taxonomy): domain Eukaryota; kingdom Metazoa; phylum Chordata; class Actinopteri; order Spariformes; family Sparidae; genus Diplodus; species Diplodus puntazzo. The sequence goes on along the minus strand of OZ023159.1, from coordinate 31,470,816 downwards.
CGTTTGTCAGTGAGAAGGATTACACGAAAACTATTTCACAGATTTTCACAAAACTTGGACGTAGGATGAGTCTCGGCCCAGAATAAACCTAATTTAATGTTCAGCCAGTTGAGGATAAAGGGACAGATCCAGGACATTCTTTTCTAACTTTTCAAGTTCAGGTCATTTTTCAACATTTTTGTTCTCGGGGGAATAATTCATGGATCTTGATGAAAAAATCAGGCGTGGCTGGTATCTTTGAGTGAGTACAGAGGATCATTTAAAGGCATTTTAGGGTTCATTTCAGTGATTTGATGAGAATGAGTTAAGAATCTAGGAACAGAACCATAAAAGGACTGGAAGTGGCGTCGTTCATGGACGATGCGCTGATCTTGCTGACAGGATTTCCTATATAAAAGTGTTTTTTCCGGCACACGTGTTAATTTTTACTTTCTCCTCTTTGTTTCAGGCCTACCTCCACTCAATGAGCATCATACACAGAGACCTCAATTCTCACAACTGCCTGGTTAAACTGGTAGGTGACACGGCATCTTGCAGTTACACATCATCATAAAATTTGAACAATGATAATAAAGGGTGGGAACGTTTTTAAAATCCAGGCTCCATGAAGCGTAAAAGTTGGCATATACTCAGTTGTGACGGTGTCTGAGACAGTTGTTTCTGTCAAGGGTGATCGTTAAACTAAAGACCTTAATGGTTTTTTATCAGACCCTAATAAAACGTAAAAAGCCTATGATTCCTTGACATAACAGAGCTTCTACTTGTCTCTCAACAGGACAACACTGTGGTCGTGGCTGACTTTGGACTGTCCCGACTCATCGTAGAAGACAAAGTCAAGCCTCCACCTGAAAAACCCTCCAACAAGAAGAGGACGTTCAGACGTGTCGACCGAAAGAAGAGGTACACTGTCGTGGGGAACCCGTACTGGATGGCTCCAGAGATGCTAAATGGTGAGAAGAAAAATGAAATACAGACTTGATGTACAGAGGATGTGTTTTAGAGTCAATAAGTTCATTTATCTGATCCTTTTCTCAACATTATTTCAGGTAAACGCTATGACGAGAAGGTGGACATCTTCTCTTTTGGAATCGTGCTTTGTGAGGTGAGAACTGATGGTTGCCCTGATTATCTGCTCTCATAACAAAGCTCACAGTTTCCACACAGCTGTTTGGAAAACACCTTCTGCAGAGCAAAACCCTGACAAAATATCATTCAGTTGAATGCTTTAGAAAAAAAAAAACAACATGTAGAGTTTACAAGACGGACAGAGAGGTTTTGTTAATACTTCACCTAGAGCATCTTTTTTAAATATCCATGCATTATTCCTTGAGAGATAAACAAAAAAGGTTGAATGAAAAACGCTGCAGTGCGATGTTAAAGGACGTGAGGCAAAATTCAGGAAATGAATTCAGTCGTGTTTTTTTTTTACAATCCTGCTGACACCCTTAGCACCTGTGGTGTCTGTATCTATTACTGTGTTGACGTTAACTCCCTCTTCTGTCTTCTGATCCAGATCATTGGGAAAGTCTATGCCGACCCTGAGTGCCTCCCCAGGACGCTGGACTTTGGTCTGAATGTTGGAAAGTTTGTGGAGAAGTTTCTCCCTGAAGACTGTCCGCCAGCTTTCTTTCCACTGACTGTGGCCTGCTGTGACCTCACACCAGACAACCGGTGAGCAGCTGCTCTTATTCTAATGTACACAGTTGATTCTTTATCATTCAGTGCAGAGCTGCTGACTGATGGAGTGTAAAGAATTCTATGGGAATAATGGTGTGTATCACCTGGAAAGACGGGCAGTCATTTGATCTCAAAAGGGGAGAAAACAACCTCTTTCAGATGCCATCTCGACCTGCCTGCACTCGACACGCCTCTGCACGACGCCAGATTGCTTCCTCGTGTTTTCTCTCAACCTTGTCAATCTGGTTTTAACCCAAAAACCCCTCTGTGTGCCCTCCCTGCCCTTTTCTTTCCTTTTGCTCCTCCTCTCACAGTCCACCTTTCCAGAAGCTGGAGGACTGGTTTGGAGCCCTGTCCCTCAACCAGGAGCTGGGGATCCCCCTGCCAGCCGAACTGGATGAACTGCATCAGAGTCTGAGTCGACTCCACTGGCCTAAAGACGTGTCCCCGACCCAGAGCGCAGATCAGACGCCTCCTCCGACAGAGGCCTCCTCACACTCATCCAGCATGACGGACAGCGGCACCTAGGAGCTCTGCGTCTCTGTGTGAACCCTCTGAACTGCTGCACTAATACTGTGGGTGAGAAGACGAGGAAGACTGCATTGAACCCGAGCCATATTAGAACTGGATAAACTGAGGTAGCTGGACCAATCTCCCTGTGCAGGACTCTTGAGAGCGTCAAGAAACTGCACCGCGAGTGGAAAGACACATTTCAAAAAAAGACAAGTGTTAATTACTAATAATGTATTTTTTAAATTTTTATTTTTAACCTGCTTGAACACACGCAGGGTCGTACTAATGTTTACTGCGTACAGGCGAGCATCTCTGTCAGGTGAAGGACGGCACACCGCAGCAGGTTTTCTTTTGTTTTTCTGGTTCTGGAGTCGTTGTTTGCTATGCGTGGAATGCGCAGCGATGAGTTCTTGCCCACAAGAGGACTCCCTTCACTGCAGCAGCAAAGAAAAACAAAGGCGCTTCACGGTCCAAGTGAACAAGAGCTTAAAGCGAGAGAGAGAGAGAAAAGCAGGTGTGACTTGTGGCGGCGCTGGAAGCAAAACACTCTCTGACCCTGAATAGTTTCATCTATCTGAGATTTGACACGAGAAAAGGTGTTTTTTCTGAGCACCCCTACTGTAAATGTTGACGAGACGGTTAAAAGTACGATTCTGTACTTTGTAGTCTAATTTTCTTAGAACGATAAATGAAGGCGATCTAGATTCTTCATGTTCGCCGCGCTGACATTTTGTTCGAAGCGTCTATCGATCAGCTGACGCAGGAGCTCTTTATTAATAACAGTCAGACATAAACATGCATCAGCTGACCACAAAAAGTGGGTTTGTACAGATGAACTGGATTTTTTTTTCTTTTCCTTAAGCAGTGTATATAAGTGTGTACATAGTGTGCCTCTAATTGGATGTCATTTTCTAATGGGAATTCTAGATTTGTAGATTTTTAGACATTTCGTCAACAATGGACGTTTTTGCCTTCTTGTTTTGCTACGATCACGCAGGGTACTGACGACCATTTGTAACCACTATTATTTATATCACTGTAGTGTTTCATAAATAAACCCTATGAAAGTTTGCCTTTTTGTTGTCTCTCCTCAATTTTTTGCATGTCAAATCTTGTTTTTGGGATTAAAGTTGATAATGAGTCAATCTCGGAACTCACTGGTTATCTGAGGATGATTGAGCATTTGATTTCTGCTTTTATATGTAGAAGATATCGTTGGATATAGTTATAGATATATATATAGTTTGCAGGGAAACAAACGAGGAATCAGTTCACAGTAAAAAATGATTTAAATTATCATTTTAATTACTTGAAGTTTTGACTGTTTGTCAGATAAAAGCTGATTTTTAGACGTCACTTTTGACCCTGGAGACGTTCATCTGCTGTTTGTCACTTTGTATAGAGTAAAAGATAAATAGATTTCAAGAGAAAATCATTTTTCTAAAGAGGTCTTCTAAACAACAGAAGATGGGGGACTACTACTACAAAATGGCTCCATACAATTCGTCTGGCGCAGTCCAAGTCTTCAGAAGCCTTTTTTAAAAGAAAAGATCGTCACTGTAGCTGCTAAGCTAAAAGCATTAGGGTGTGTTATGGACAGATCAGAGTTCGCCATGTCCTGATGTGAACAGGGATTTCTCCAGATCCAGATTATTGGGTTCACCTGTGATGTTCTCTCCCTCAGCTGGCGGCAATCAGTCAGCTGGGCGACTTTATAAGAGGGCTGCAGTTCACCTGCTCAGGTGGTTGTGTGTTCTCAGGGAGTCGACGCCATCAGTCGGCTCTCTGTGTTTCTCTGTTTGGGGGGAAAATCTGGGTTGAGCATGTTTGAGATTTCTTTCTTTTGGCCAGATTCTATACATTTTGTTTCTCCCCCTAATCAGTGTTCATATTGTCTGTCCATCATTTTGAATCAGCAGGTGGCTGTTGGTTTCATTCACCGCCACCTTTTAGACACTGAGCGACCAGTTTGCTTCGACCCTGGTCTTTCAGGTTTTGTTTTCTGGGGAAACATAACAGGTGTTAATATTGTCTTCTTCAAATCAGTTTTGGATGTCAGGGCTTCTGGAGACTTGGACGTTTAATCAGCTGTCGTCCCTCTTTTTATTTCAGTTGTTTAGGAGAACGCTGCAGCGCTGTTTTGCTGTGAAGCTCCAGAAATGTTTCATGAACTATAAAATTTCACCTTATTTACTTCTGGTATGGAAGTGAGTAGATAAAGACATTTTTGGGTGAACCTATCCTGTAAAAACTACTTTCAGCACCGTGGAAGAGATCCCTGGTCTCCTGAATTCTTCAGCTTCAAAGTCCATGTCTCATATTTAATTAATGATTAGAAAGGAATGGAAAGTGTGCCAATATCAAAGTGTGTGCGCTGAGAAACATTAAGGTCTGTCAGAGTTTGGATGGTTTTCATCTTCTCTCGTCACTTCAACCTTATTTTCTGAAGAGGATTCCAGTGATTGAAGTGATGTGTTTAAGATCTGCCAACAGAGGGCGCCGTTGCAAAAAAAGTTCCTGTTGAGTCGTGAACAAACCTCAGAAAATAAGACACTTTGTATCAGCTGTTCTGTTTTTCTCGTTGGGGAAAAATCCCTTTTAAGTGTGTAATTCTAAATATACAGATCACACGACGTCATCTTGTCTGTGTTCGAAGTTTTTTTAATTTCATTCTCAGCAGGAAAAATCTGCATCCATACAAACATGTACTAAATTCAAATGCTGAACAGGAGTATGATTTGAACACGTTGCTTATGTGAAGAAAATGATTATTACAAACCAGCACATGCTTGAAATAATGGAGCAGCAAAAAAAAAAATGAACACAGACAACCAGTGAAGTGGATCCAGTAACGATCCAGTAACGATCCCAAAACAAGATCATGACGGACTGACACCAAACACACTGGGAAGTAACGGTGCATCGCGTGTAACAAACAGTGATTTCTAACGTCAGGCATTTTTCTAAACGCCGTCTTCGATCAGTAGTTCTACTTGTTAAGATGCAGAGAAATGGCTCCTGATACAAACATACAGCAGGGAACCAGCATGCATTCATGTTTTTTGAGCTTTCTTTCTGTATGAACACCAAAACTTTGGACCGCAGCCTGACCCACATCGGAGTTCTGGGGCCGATGACGATGCTGATATATCGGCCGATATCATTTTATTCACATATTTACATTAACACACATTTTTTTGTTTTTTGCAATGATGCCTCAAATGTGGTTATCAAACACCTCAGACAAAGATATTTAAATATAACGGAGGCAGGATAACAAAAATCTTCATTGTCCAAAATGACTGAAGCGGTAAACTTCATCTTCTTTATGTTCTGTAAAAATACGTTTTCCACATATCGGCCTGTACTGACCCGTGGAAGGCCAATATCGGCCGGTAACATCAGTCGGGCTCTGCTTCAGACCGTCTCTATTCCACTCTGATCCCGTCTCTACCCTGAAGCATCGAGTGCATAACTCAAATGTCTGAATCTAATCTAGGCGCCAGCACGTCAACAACACACTCGCCGTCCTGCTCTGCAAAGACAGACTCCTTCGGGCTCTTTCTTTTTTTTTCCCCCATCTGGTTCTGTGTTGTGGCAGTGCTATTCCGTCCTGAGGACTAACTACCGTCTCTCACGCTTTCCTGAGAGCGCTCTGTTTATTTCCTGTCACTCCTTAACCTGTGGAAGAAAAAGGGCTAGTCTAATGTCTGCCAGCGAACGATATCGTACTTTGTATTCACTCTGGCCCTGTCAGATGAGTACAAAGAGGAGAAAATCACTCGGGAAAGGATAAACAAATACATTCAAATTCAGAAGTATCACGCTAAGGCAGTTTCCCTTGTATTTCGTGGACCTTTTTGCTTTAGCTCACGTTCCCTCATCCCTGTCTCAGAGGAGGAGGATTTTTATTTTGGACACTCACATCTGTGTCACCAACTCGTCTCCGACGTCTTTATATGGTTCTCGTCTGCGTCTCCCTCGGCACAGCCAGCGGGTCGATAAAAAAAATATATAATCAGTCACATATTCATCATTTCACCTTCACCACATTGAAACATACTTATAAAAACAAAAGAAAAGTTATAAACACCCCCCATTCGAAACACCATCTCTTTAAAGAGAAGTGGTTTCATCACACACGTCAACACTGATGTGACTAGAAATTCATACTGTTATTAAAGGGGGCAGCCCATGATTGATTTTCCAGGCTATCACATATGAATATTGAAGACCTTATTATCAACAGATTCCTCTGAACGGTTTCTAGATTGTGTCCATTGTGTGTCAGCTTATCTTGTTTGTGCCTCAGATGTGTTCAAACAAACTAAAAGGTCACAGGATTCAGTCTTTGGAGCTCACGCTGCTCCCCAACTCCTTTTAAAACAGAGGTTACTCAGGGAGGCAGAGAGGAGAGACAATGATGGGAGTGTTTTGGTCCATAAGAATGTATCACAGTCCTGTCTGAGGACCACAGGCCGACTCACGCTCCGGGGGTACCGGCCTGCTGGCCCATGAGCGGGTCGGCGCCCTCCACGCTCTCCTGGACCGGCGTGGTTTCGGGGTCCGCCGTGATCACGATGGTGTTCTCGTCCACCAGCTCGCAGGTGGGGTTGGAGAAGGCCGACAGGGGGAGGGTGATCCTCTGCATCTCGCGCTCGTACACTCGCTGCTCGTGCTGCTTCTTCAAGTCCCGACCCCTAAAAACACAAACACACCAAAGAAATCCATTATACACACATCTGTTACAAATCTGGAGCTGCAAATAATGAAGCAGCAGTGTTAATCCCTGTTTTATTGGTCATATGTGAGCGGATTGTAACGCTACATGAAAAACATGACCTTCCTCGTGTCTCTCCGTTTCCTATACGAGCCTGTGAATGTTTTTTTTAAGTTGTTTAACGCTGCTGGACTGTGGAATTTTTGTGTGAAGGACTCAGTCGCATTTTCCATGACGGTCTGAAAGATGTGACTGTATGCACATTCTTGAGCACCTCGTCTCAGTGCCTCTCTGAGATCAACAGCCGCTAACGTTGGTTTAGAAATAGAGTCTGCTAACATAAACCAATGGCCAACCGGCTTCCTGCTTCCACAGCATCTCAGTACAAGTGACTCTTCACAAACGGCAACGACTCATCCTGGTTATCCGCCGTTATAACCCAGCGATGAGGACAAACACTCACGAGCGGAACCAGCGTCATAGTAGCAGAAAAACATAGCAGCTTCGTCTTTTGACAAACTGATCAGCGGGGGTTCACAGCACGGCACACACACGGACCGTGGAGTGACACTTCCACACTTCCCGCACCAGCCGGGTTTTGTGTAAATGCAGCCTAACAGACAGAAATCCTGCACATTGGACCTTTAAGTTCTGTAGCTGATACCAAGTATAGACTCCTTTTTATTCGGGAGCACCCAAACTAAACACTCATGATAAGGAGCTTTAGATAACACACTGTATATAGAAAACGCATCCTGTTTTTGATCCTGGTCTGCAGCAAACACGAGGGACAGATGGTGAAGCGGAACAGAGCTGGCGAGGAGTTTATCTCCTCCGGGGCGACACAGAGCTGAGGAGCAGCGTGAGGCAGTTTTCTACTGATCCGGAGCCAAAACAGGACGATATACTTCCTACCTGCCTTCAGTGCAGCACACTGCAACACTCTGCTGTTAAACCCTTTAAACAGCCACTGGTTCTGTGCACCAGGGTGTGGTTCACTTTAGTTTCAAGCATATCTCTTTTTAATACCACTAATTCCTTTTGATACCACTCTAATATTTGTATAGCCAGCACCTGGCCTAGTTTAGCTTTGTTTTCTTATCCTGCCTCTCCTTGGTGTTCGGTTTATCCCTCTGTTTTATCTCAGGGACGTTATGTTGCTCAGCAGGATTACACAAAAACTACTGAAGAGCTGAGGGGTCTCAGCCCAAAAAATAAACCCCGTTACCTGTTGGTACTGATCCGGATAAAAGGGATGGATCCAGGATTTTTTTTTCTCAATTTCTTTAACATACTGATAAGCAGAATTTTTTAAAAACATTTTTGTAATTTCTCAGAAATGATGGCGTATTTGGGTGGTTGGTATCTTTGAGCGAGAGCAAAAAAAAAAAGACTTTTGGCCATTATAGTTGTTGAATGAACTTCCGTGACTGACACAATTTTATGTTAACTTCAGAGCTAATGTTAGTTTGGTCAGCACACAGACTCTGCCTACCATCAGCTCTGAACTGGCTCAGAAGCATGTTGTACATAGTTTGTCTAATCTGTGTAAAACCCAGGGTTATGCAGGATTACGGGCCAGACTATCTCCTGGCCAGGACTGGGAACTTCCTGGAGCACTATGACTTGGCAAGCAACCCAGGCTGGCTGTTTCCCCATGTGTCGTTGTGCTAAGCTAGTGTAGGCTAACTGCTTTTGGCCCGATCGAGATATTTTTTGGACAGATAGGAGAGAGAAAATGTTAAGCTATTCACTTAAATAATAATTTCAATTTGTTCACAAAGGTATGTTAAAAGACTGATTGTTACTGCGTCAAATCTAATATATATTTTGTGCATTCTTGCGGGCGTGCAGTCAAAACACTTGCTCATCACTGCAGAAGCTCACATGGCTATTTGCAGTGCTGGCGGGGCGAGAAAGCCTTCGAGGGATCGGTGTCCTTGTCGCTGCTCAACCGACTCCAACTGGTTTGTCGGCAGCCTGTTTCCCAATGAGGGTATAGTGTGAACCTCTGGGTGCATTACACTCTCTCTCCGGCCCCGAAGAGCTCTGGAGTGAAAAGAGTCGGTTTATATTGAAGGAGGCATGTGGTCGTCTACAGCCAGTGGGCCACGCTCGCCGCACAGCTATCACATTACTGAAGCCGATGCCAGAGCAGGTATTAACCCTCTGACATAATATGCTTCTCCTCCTTATTAATAATCACCTCCTTAAAATAGAAAACAAAAACCGGGGCACTGCTAATCAGATTTGCGAGCCAAACAAAGATCTGCACGGGGCATTTTCTGCTGCGCCGAAGGGAATCCGAATCCCCTCTTTCACAACATTGGGGACGCCTTTTTGGAAATTATATAACTGTAGCAAATGTGCTTCTCTTTTCAATCCAGCCCCTCCTCCTCTCCTCTCTCAAGAATATAAAATAAGTTCAAGCGTTTAAAAATAGACCACGAGCTTTCTCTTTCCTGCAGCTTTCTGTCGTGGCCGACATCAGAGGAGCAATAAAACGGCTCGTTTACATCCAAGTGGAACAACAGAGAGCATCGCCGGGGAATGTGGACGACAGCTGAGACCGCCAACGTGCCCGCGATCACATGTGTCGAACACATCACGCCGGCATTTCTCCTGCGTGTCTTTAAGACAGAAAAACAACACGACGTGTGCCGGTGGAAACAGGAAGACACGACAAACCTCTGCAGCAGCTGGCTTGATGCCAGAGTGACAGAGAGGGACACGCTGTAATAACAGCATCCTGTAAACAGATTGGATGTGTCAAGTCTCATGTCTGCCTCTGATGCCGAACCGAACCATTAAAGGGTGACTCCGCCAATTCTACACAGATTAAAGTGTGTTTACAAGTCTTGGGGAGAACTTCTGCAAATGTAAATAAAGTAGTGTAAAACCTTTTGTGGCTCCAGAGGAAGCTGCGTGTAATCTGATACATTGCCTCAAATGATGTCACTCAGTGGCTAAATTGCATTGTGGGTAATGTAGAAGACTAAAAGAAATAAAAAAGAAGAATAAGAATAAAAAATGCTTTGATCATTTGTTTTTAAAACTGTCCATAATAAGTTTAGAAGTGCAATGCTAAAGTAGTAGACCGCTTTCCAAAACCTTGTGCCTCCATTACCCACAATGCATCTCAGCCACTGAGTGACATCACTGGAGAAAATATCAGATTACATGCAGCTTCTTCTGGAGCCACAGAAGGCTTTATACTACCTTTTTTTCAGAACTTTCCCAACACCTGTACACAGACTTGTGTTCGTGAGAAATTGGCGGAGTTTCCCTTTAATAATCCTGCTGCGATGTCGACACTCACCTCTTGTAGAAGTAGCCGAACGTGATGCCGACTCCGAGGATGATTATGATCGCCATCATCAGAATGCCGATCACGTAGCCTGACAAACGTAAAGCGAACAAAAAGGTTAAAAAAAAAAAAAGACCCAAAATACATCAAAACGTTACGTTAAGTCGTGTGCAGAAACATCTTACTAAGATTCATACAACATACCGAGCGTGCCAAGGTCCTTTTTCTGTTTTGGTCCTGTTCGCACTCGCTGGCTGACTCCCATCACCGGCTGCACGGCGGCGACCTCTCCCTGAGCGGGCCCGGACTTGGCCGGCTGAAAGCTCTTCGTGGAGGGAGTGGTTGCTGTCGGGTCGAGGGGTTCGGCCTCTGCTGGCGCAGCAGAACCTTGTTCTGGAGACACAATTAAACAAAACCAGTGTTAAACGACATTTAACGTCAAAGACACGTCTCGTCCTTTAATGTCTAAGATTGCATGAGAACATTGTGGGCTGTGTTTTAAACCACGGAGCTGCTTTATGATTTATTTTCAGGTGAATACGATGATCTACATTTATTTATCAGACACTGAAAAGAGCCGCAAAGGTTTATACATCAGGTGATTTTCTCCATTATTTATTTCCTTTTTTTTTAAACAACATAATATTGATCTCATAATATTCAGTTACATCTGCCGTGACATCCACATCCATCTCTCCTGATATCAAATGACAATTTTTACATCCAAGCTTCCCGATTCTCCTGATTTTTGTCATTGCCGTCTCCTGTTTCCCTCCGCGGGTCACAGTTCTCCTGGATTTCTCTCACATCTCTTCCCACTTTTTAAGTTTTATCATGATCTGCTTCTGGCCGAGTGCAGCGTGTCATCTGCGTACAGAGAAATGGAGAATACGGAAGAGAGGAATTTTCCATTTCTTGCAGAACGTTTTTAGGGTTAGGTTTTCCCGTCGATCACCATCAAGAGGGATGTTATTATTTTAGTTTATGCCAGAGATTCACGCAGATTCATGTCACAGGGTCGGATGACTCTGCATTGTTTCTGTAGAATTAAAAGTATTTAACATAAAAGTGCTATTGAAGTGTACTTTACTCTCTAAAAGTCACCAGATTCTCTGACACAAACATTTTTTGGCTCCTGATTTATGCGGTGCTGCGTGCCGAGCAGTTTATCTGATTTATTTTTTATCTTTACTGTCTTTTACTGTTTTATTAATGATGATTTATTGTACAGAGTGTGGCGATGCTCGTCATAATGATCTTAAATCACTCTTAACCTTGGTTTGTTTTGACTAGAAGTGCTTCAAACGGGCCGTGTGGTTTTCTAACACCCTCCTCTGCAGCTCTGGCACTCTCAGCAGCTTGTTGCAACATAAATCAGTTGAAGATCGGCCGCCGCAGGTTGTTTTTTTTTTCAAACGTGTCGCACATAAACGGGCTCTGCGTGCTCGGCTCTGTCACAGGAAACAGGTTTCGGCTGCAGATGTAAACATCGGCTCTTTAACTCCGCTTCCTCTGCACAGATTGTTGTTTATGAACTCTGCTGGAGTGAAAGAGCGTGAAGTCATAAATTCAAGCAGCCAATTAGAAACTGTCTCCAAGGTAAGAGCGTGGCTTTTCTGCCAATGAGCTGCGGTCGGGGCGTGGTCGACACTTCGTGGAAACTGAACTTTTTCAGCATGTGACTGCAGGCTTTTGTTATTGTGTGACTTGGGTTTGGCTTCACGGTGAAGAAGGAAACAAAGACCAAAGTAGAGGAGACTTCTCACAGCGGCTCAGCTCTGACCAACTGACCCACTGCACACCGCACAACTCGTGTGTGTGTTCACTAATCCACCTCCAAAACAACGACCTGTTTTTATTTCTAAAAATGAAAAGAGACACAGAGAGAAAGCTTCTCTGACCCATTTAAAGTTTAAAGCTCCGGCTGCTTCCGCCCTCATCAAGCTTCACACACTTGTTGTTGTGCTGACTAATTGGAACATTTTTTTCACAGCCACAAACATTCAACTTGTTATTTTCCCCCTAACATAGCCCACTTTTTAAAAAAATAATGAGCAGGGAAGAGAAAATAATTGCTGGCAGCATCAAGAGTCTGAATATTCCCACAGAGCCCTGCGAGAGGAGAGCAGCCGCTTCAGAGCGGCTTTGCAATAAATTTACAACAAATATATATTTAATTTTTGCCAGTTTGTCTGTGAATATCTCTCCATACAGTTTGTGTACAGTGTTTGCCAACCTTTGCACGTGTCGATGGCGCAGAATTGTCTCTGGACCGTCCCATCCGGGCCAGCAATGTAGCACCAAGGCCTCTCGGAGGAGTCTGGGTTTCGGCAGTAATTGTGATCTCCAGCACCTACAGGAGGAACGACGAGAACAGCACACGTCTGTTACTGATGCCTCATGTGAACACAGGCCTCTGTCTGTCTGCCTGTCTGTCTGTCTGCCTGCCTGTCTGTCTGCCTGTCTGCTGTGTGGGTTAACCACTGGATTCATTAATCATTAATAGCACCTCATCACACTACAATGAACAGGCCGCCGTGAGCACAAAGGAGGGAAACAAGCAGCGGCTCGTGTTTAAAAGACCAAAAACTTCCAGCTCTAGTTTTTGTTTTGAGTTGTGGAATCTGTTTTCAACATCAGCGACAGATCAAAATCACAGAATCGTCCTTTATCTGACAGGATCTGCGTTACAAACAGTGTGAGGAGTTTACCTGTGAGTGAGTCAGGATGCTCGGTCACATCATAGTCTCTGGTGGTGTTGGTCCAGTTCAGACAGGTCAGACCCGAGGAGGAGCTCTGTTGTTCCCCTCTGTAGTCCACACCACTGGACCTCATGCAGTCTGAGAACAACAACATCACATGTGAGGTGGAATAAAAGCAAAAAAAAACATCATATTCTCCATGCATGATATTTTAAAATGAATCCAGGCAATAAAAACAGGATTAAATGCGCAAGAAGGAGTCGTGTTACCGTTTTGATTTCCATTGGATGCACTGCTCTCCACAATCACCATACTCAGGAAAACAACGTGCAGGGAGAGAAACATCTTGCAGAGCTGACGGCCTGAATTCACAGACAACAACATGGCTGGATGAGCTTCTCTCTTCGGGGAACAAAGACAAAAAATCTAAAAGATCATGAAGAGCCTGTGCTGAATGTGATCAGACACACTGCTGCTTCTGCTCTGGAGTCCCAGCCCTTGTTTTTGTCAGAGCAGATCAGCTTTCTTGGTAAACAGCCCCTCACCAGGAGGAGGAGGAGGAGGAGGAGGAGGAGGAGGAGGAGCTGCTGCCCTTTGCAGTAGAAACCTCACGGTCCTAAAGCCTCACCAGGTTCCACACACAGACACATGAGAGCTGCAGCTGAACAACAGTTATACAGGAAGCTGATGCACAACCATCACAAACATGCAGCCGCTGTCAGCAAAAAATCAAACTTTTGTTTTAGCTTTTTAACATTTTAACACTCTCTGCCTTTAAACAGCCGCTCTGCTTTCGTTTCCAGTCTAAAAGCACACTGACTGCATACTTTCCACTTGTAATCCTTCCTTATCTGGCTCTCATCCCTTCCCAGACTTCCTCTACCTCCCCATGAGGCCAGTTCTTTTCTCCCCTCTGGACTCTACGGAGGCCGATGAAGGACAGCGGCTGACGGTATTTACCTCTGTCACAGCACAGAGAGGCCCTGAGTCACCCACAGCTCACTAAGCCACTTTTCAAACAGATGCTCGCCCCGTTTTTCAGGCAATTACTAGAGTCAACACGCAGCATCTGTCCAGCACTCTCTGCTCATTCAGCAGGCAGCTCCCAGCATGCACTGCGTGACAATGGCCAGGGTGAACTGGATTTTTTTTGGGACTGGGCCCAGTGAAAACTTCTGGAGGCCCATTTTCACCACAAACAGACAGAAGAAGTATTAAAATATTTGACGTATTGAGTTTAAACTATGAGATAAAAAGTCAAGATTTTGATTTTTAATGTTTATCATGACAAAGTTTTCATGTTTTGGAGTTGTTGTTTTTTTTGGTACCAACCCGAACTGAACTCATATTGAGACAATCAGTGATTGTAAAAGATATTTCATACAATAATTTATTTCTAGCACGTCCTGGACCGTGTAAAGGAACAGGTAGTACATCAGCTCAGACTTATTGATTTATGTAACTTTTATGAATCTATTTTTATCAATATAATTATTGTTTTCTTTTCTGTAATCGTAACTTTTTCCATGTTTGCTGTACGATCATTTTATCATCTGTATCTGTTTATGTTTCATGTTTTAATTCAACTTAAATTAAGTGGGTGGGTGTTTAAAGAAGAAAACATGTGAATCTGTAACACTGTTGTTGTTTGTGCAGATTGTTGAATAGTTTGGTTGTAAATATATATGTATATATATAAAATCGTATAAATCTGAGTCTGTAAGTCAAAATTTTGACATCATTTTCACCTAAAACATCATAATAGTAGATCATATATTCTGAGGTACCTTTATACCTGGTGGAGTATTTCCATTTTCTTCAACTTTATTCTTCCACTCTGCCACATTTGAGTTAAATATTGTACTTTTACTAAATTTATTTGATGACTGAAGTTACAAGTTACTTTGCGCGCTGCCTCACAGCCAAAGTAACACATTTTGTTTCATTTATCATCAGTAATCTGATTACAAAAACACTGTTCTGTTCTGATATTCAGTAAAATCAGACTTTTGATTCTTCAGCACATTTTAATCACAGATAATTTTTACTCAAGTACTATTTGTATGTGTGACTTTCACTTTAACTAAAGAATGACTTCTGTGTGACTGAATCAGTGGAAGTACCCAAAAATGAAAACTGTCGTCATGTTCTCAGCCTCCTGGTGATGGAAAGTCCACAGAACATTTGTTGCGCGTTCTCCTTTGATGGAGCCATTGTGTGTTTTGTCGTGTTGTTGAGTCCCCATCAACCTGCAGTTTCACTGAGAAGCTCCAGGAATCGTTTGTGCACTCCGAAATCTTCACCTGACTTTCCACCAGCACAGAAGTGAGGAGATGATGACTGTTTTCATTTCTGGGGGGGAACTTATTCTTTAAATCTGTGACACAGCTCAGAACTGTTTTTATCTCCTCGAAACAGGGACATTTTTGTTAGAGCACCAAAAAAAAAACAAGAACCTGCTTTTTCGCTGCAGCATTACAGGCTGATCATTAACAGTGAAGCGAGCAGCGACAGTATGGCGAGAGATGCAGCAGTCGTGGGCTTCATGGGGGATTTCAAGCTTCGTAAAATCATTTGGAAAATGAAAGTAAGCGGCTGTGGTTGTGAAACAAAAACAGAGCAACGACCTCGGTAGTTTCCTTTATTACAATCAGCACGGTCGGCTCTTTAAATGTACAATTCATTCTTTCACGCATCCAGTAAACATCACTGGCTGCTGCAGTGGAAAAACACAGCCGCAGCACACATGCCTGTATGCATACACACACTGACACACACACACACACACACACACACACACACACACACACACACACACACACAGTAAAGTGGTTGGACCTACTTGGCCTTGTTCCCTGTTGCCATAGTTAAACATTTCATTAGCAGGACGCCGGCTCTCTGAGCGGCTCTGCACTCTGAGCAACAACAACAAAAGCTTTTATTAAAGCAGACGGTTATTTTCCAGGTTCATACACGATCTGCCTTCAGGAGAATACCAACCTGTTTTTTTTTTTTTTTAAATTGCACTTATGTGTGTTTTTCCATTAAATTTAAAAGGAACAGTTCACCCCCAAAAAATGGAGCTTCAGCCATTATCTACTTGTTTCCCCAACCTACTTCAGCTGATAACGAGAAAGCTGCAGAGCCGTTTTAACGTGAAGCTCCTGAAATGTTTTGTGAACAACAAGTCTTCACCTCACTCTCTACTGCGTGGGAGCGAGTAGATTAATTTTCAGATGAACACGTCCTGCCTCTGTTTTCAGGCGCAGAGACAAGCTGTCACAATCCTGCCACATTTTTTTCCCTCCTCTGTCTTGAAGTAGAGCAAAGTTCAAGACCCTGTTTGTGTCTTTGCTACGGAGCTTTGTCTCAAACTCCACGTGACTCTTTGAAACTTTAATGCATGTGTTACACTTTTATTATGATTCAACCTTGGCCAGAATTCTCGATAAGATCATTCAAGGTTTTATTTTTAAAAAACATGGACGCCGCAGCCCCGCTCCACTTCCACTATCTAGCATAACCCTGCTGTGTGCGTCATGTTCTGCCGCAGAATGCGTCAAGAACATGACAAGAACCACCTGTAGCTTCCTCTGAGGCGCGCGTTAATCTCGCAGAGCTCTGAACACCAGGTGTTAATTATGGCGTGGTCGTAGGGAATCACTGCGTAAGCTTCACGTATGAATCATTAATACGAGCTCGTTGCATAATCTAGGTGCTCACAGTCACAATGGAAGGCTTGGCTGACGCATGTATGTGTGTGAAACAGTGAAAAATACACTTTAAAACTTTGGCTATACTTTGTTTATAAATGATATGATGACATTCTGACAACTGCATCACCTCTTAGAAAACAAGTTGTATTAAAGACCAACCACAGCACGGCCACAGTCGTTTCTGTGAGTGTTTGTCTGCCGCTGAAAGCCGCCCATCCCAAACAAAAGCAGTGGGCTGAGCGATGATGTAAGACTGCTGGAGTGCGTGTGGTCAGTTGCAGAGCGACTGATGGCTCTCTATCAGACCCAGTCAATCATCGTCAGCCCTCATGTGGTCGGAAAATGGACACTTATCCAGGCAGAAGGGCTCTAATGGAGCATTAAAGCATACGAGATATTCCCCCCGCTGGGCACCAAGCAGCCACTTTCACCTGATGCCGCTGCATTACATCACTGCATCGGCGACTGCTGCGGCCGAGACATGACAAACAAACTGCAGCTTCGGCGTAACAGCGGTCATAAAGACGAACCTGAGGTCTCTGCATAACAAAGCTTATTCTAAGAATGTATAAACATCAAAAAAGTATTAAATTACAAAATATTTAAAATGATTTTTTTTGGTAAAAACTGGCCCCTGGAGCTCATGAAGAAAAGCTGTTTTAAGCCAGCTGGTCTCTTCTCTGCACAGGTTATATGATGATGGATCCAACAGACTGAAGCTCTGAGCTCTTACATAACTAAGTCCTCCTGCCAGGTCCTGGTGTACTGCAGCATCAGCAGATGCATCACTCATTCAAGACTATCGCTGCACATTTAGACGGCATGAGCATTCCTTGAATATCCAGCGGTAATTTCATCCCGCGTCTGATCGAACCCTCCGCTCCGTCACACTGGCAGCTCTCCAGTCACAGCAGCTGTTAGAGCGCAGGGAAAGTGGACACCGCTCTGACCGAGAAGCCTATAAACTTCCTGTAGAGTCATGCGCAGGAGTGAGAGATCACATGAAAGGTGTCGCACATCTTTGGACGTTTGCACCAGCCGGAGGAGGAAGGCCGCCCGGGCGAACAGGCCGCACAGGGTGCTGTGGAGACGGGGGTCCGTGAGGAGAGCCAGCCAGGCCGGGGTCAACGCCTCAGCTGGAGACAGAATAAATAACTGTGACACAATTCAGACCTCACATATGACTTCTTCAAACACATTCGTACACTGACAGGTTCATGTGGTACCTGACTGGAGCTGTTTACAGACGGCGAGGCCGTCCTGCACCTGCGCAGCGCTCTCCTTCGCCCACACGCTCAGGCGCTGTGCCAAAGCAGCGGATTCAGAGGATTTTTCCGCCATCTGCAGCAGGTACGGCAGCACATGTGCAGACATCACCGAGGGCTCTGCGAACACATTGGCCTCATCCTGCTCATACAGGCTGGAACTCCTGAAAAAAGACAAACAATTACACAACACGGAGAAGCTGCTCACACTGCGTTTGACCAACCTGCGTGACTCGAACAGGAGTATACAGCTTCAATCCTGAAATATCTTCATGTATAATATTTGCCTAATTATCAGGAAGGCCTATATAGTTAAGAATGTGTTGTGGACAGCAACAAGACTCAAAATTGAGTGTTTTCTTAAGGGAGTCTGGTGACTTTCTCCACAGACGACAGAAGTGCCCAGTGAAAGTTGCTGTTTGCTGTATTTGTAAAATGATTTGTCTGAAACCACACATTGATTCAGAGAGCTAACGTACCCCGTCTCTGAGGCCTCCTTCAGCACAGATCTGAGGTCAGGCTGAGGCAGGTTACCCAGCAGCACCTCCAGTGTGCCCGGACTGTCCCAGCACTCCTGCAGCAGCAGGTCCAGCAGGAGCGGCAGGGCCTGGTTGACCTGCGTGAGGTAGACGCTCCTCTGGCTCGCTCCTCCTCCTCCTCCTCTCGCGTGGTGGAGCGTGGAGGCAAAACATGCCGCTCTCATCCTCACCTGCTGGCTCTGGTCCTGCAGCAAGTGCAGGCCTGTGTCGATCAACCTAAAAGTGAAAGATTCAACAAAAATAACTCAATAATTTCAGCTCATTAGAGTGTTTTCTATTAATTTGGTTTCCCTTCATACCTGCTCATGATGGCAGTGTGCCGCTCTGTCATTAGTGGGACTCCAGCCACGCACAAAGCTTCAGCACACGCCATCCTCAGCACCTCGGGAGCGTCCGGGGACCGCTGGCACTCCAGGACGCTACACCACCGCTGCACCACAGATATCTTTGGACTGATCAACACAAAGACAGTCAGAGCAGCAGGCAGGGAGTGTTCCAGTGCGTACACACCAAACATTAAAACGTGTCAGACCTGGAGTCAGGCCACTGGGAGAGCAGCAGACTAGCCACATGCAGAGCCTGCGACAGAAACTCTGGGCCGCCTCGCTCGTCCTCCAGGTCCCCGAGCAACAAATCCAGACACTCGGGCAGAACCGGCTCCTCCAGATGTTGGGGTAAGAGAGCCGAGTCAGCGTCAGTGCCCATCACTGCTGCCAGGGCTGCGAGGTAGGACCTGCGGTACTCCACACTGCGGCTCAACAACGCCTCCTTCAGGTTCGACTGGAGACACAGAGCATTTGTACAAATCTTTACTAAATGTGCTTTTAAAGGCCAACTGGGTTTCATGCATTAGCTGTCATCAGGCTTCATGTTCTCTGAATGAACGTCACTGCATATTAAACATCTGATACATGGGGAATAAAATTCAAGATTCTTTGGTTTGCTGATGTCAAGAGTGATGTGTCCAGTTCAGTTTTTATTCAAACATCTTGTTTAAATAGTTCAGGTCCAAATTTCTTGGTTTTATTGTGTGTCTCTTATTTTTTTAGCCCTGACAACTTGCAGTACCAACCATGAGACCAAACGATTTGAGACTCAAGGACTGTGTTTCAAACATTTAAAGAATGAAAATAATTATTATGCAATAATATGTCAAATAATTTAAATTTAACTTTACATTCTCAGAAAAATAACTCTGCATCTGCCCCTCAGGGTCTGTGAACGCCGCTGCCATGTGTTTGTCAGCCTCTTGATGAGATTTGACCTGACCTGACCCTCGTAACTGACAGATAAACATCAACCTTTAAAACTTTACGTAAGAAATGAGAATTCTTCTCTCCGGGGCGTCTAATATTCTTTCTCTTCTCCTTTATAAGTGCGTCTCTCTCAGTACAGCAGACTACACGTTGCACAGTGCTAGAAACAAAGTCTGATGACGAAAAAGTGTAAAAAAATCGGCATTAATTTGGGAAAAATATGTGAGAATTGTGACCAGGGAGGGAAACCGAGAGAGAGCATGGAAGAATGGGAGTCTCCTGGGAAAATCCACATGAACAGTAGCCTCGACCTCTTCACACCGTCTGTCGTATCTTATCGAGCTCATTTAAAGGAGAGTCAATTAACCTCCGACAGGAAGTTCATAGGAAGGCACACCTGGCTGGTGTGGATAATGTAACACGACATGTTTATCTTCATGACCTACATGAACACAGCGTAATAAAAGGACAGACATCCTCAACTTAAGTCTCCTCGATGCCAGAATATAATAGTTTATAGACACACCCTTTCTTATGTCAGAGGGGAAAAACAATCTCCAGTCAGATTTCAGCTGTAGTTAGCATTATGTTCGGCTTCCTCTGTTTCCTCCCATTGTGCTCTAAGAAGGTCGTTATACTTAAAGCTGCTCGACAGGTTTTTTTTTTCTCCTTGCTGAAGTCTGCAGAGCAGGTCGTGTCTCACCTTCAGCACCTTCTGGACGAGCGCTGTCAAGCTGCCCCGTTGCAAACACCGCCCCTCCACCACCCACGTGACCAATGACAGCCTCAGGTCGGGGCTCGCTGCAGAGAAGTAGTCCCAGATTTGACGTGCCCACGTTGTGTCCGCACACAGAAAATGGACGGCTTGCTGGTGGAAGGATGACAACCCAACCTGTGGAGGATACAGAGATCAACAACTCGTTCAGTGCAGCAGTTTTTTGTCCTGTGCTTCGAGTGTTGGTTGACAAAACATGATAAAATCTTTGTTATAAAAATTCCTCTCTTTGGTTTTCATGCGAGTGCGTGTCGGTCGAGCACCTGCAGCTCCTGTTGTGGCGTCTGGAGCTCAAGCATGAGCGTGTCACTGAGCTTCGACAGGTAGGCCTCGCAGCAGAATCTTCTCAAAGCGTCTGCCACTCTGAGGTACGCCGCCCTCACTAGGGGGCATCGCTGAGCCCGAGTCACCAGCCACAGCGAGGCGTCCACCCTGCGCAGCACCTCACACAGGTCAGCTGACGGGGTGCTGGGAACAGAAACGCAGCGGGATGCTAAAGAAAAGCTGTGACAGCGTCTGATGAGAAATCAAACGGCTCTTCAAAGTCTCACCTGACCGTGCAGAGCGCTCTCTCCAGCACAGCTCTGATCTGCAGCAGCTGTCCGTGGAGCCGGTTGTGGCAGCGGCGCTCCTGCTGATTGGGCAGCTGAGCCGTCAGTCTGACGAGGATGCTCTCGTACTCTGAGGGGGGAGTCATGGCGACCAAAGCCTTGGAGGCCATCGCTCTCACGCCGTGGATCGGGCTGGCAGACAGCTGCAGCAGAGGAGGCAGGAAGTCGGACAAAGTTCTGGCAGAGGAAAAACCAGAGAGGAAATTCACTTAGTCAAATAACGTTCAGCGTCCTCTGAGACCTTCACCGCTGCTTGGTATAAACATTACATCATTTATTAAAGGATTAGTTCAACATTTTATGAAATACGCTTATTTAAATCATTGCCAAGAGTTTGAAAAGAGAATAGACAGACATTACTCTCGTCAGATAGCTTAAGCTTTGCATTTTTTTTGGCCAAGAGTCGGATAAAAAGACAACAAATATTTTTCCCACACTGTCAAACTATTCCTTGAAGGGAGGAATCTTCACCTGACATTAGCTTGTAATAAAAACCAGTTAATTCAGTATTTACTCTGTTGAGTCTTGGACACCGGGCTGGAGTTGTGCTAGCAGAGTGAGGACCGGGTACAGCGAGGGCTGCAGGTGTAGCTTGGCCTCATCAGATGGACCCTGGAGGTCCTGCGCTGCCCCTCTCAGCTCGCCCAGAAGGAACGGCTGGAGCGCGGGGTAATGGAAGAAGAAGGCGAGCGGGGACATGCCGTGCTGGGCCGGGCCACACTCTTCGCTGCTGGGCCGCTGGCCGAGCATCCGCGAGCACAGAGAACCTGGAAACACATTAGAGTCCCTGTGGTGTGTCTGGTGTTGCGGTTAGACATGAACCTGAATGTGTCGCCGTCTTACTGTAGAGCTGCAGCGCGGCGTTCCTCATGGCCCAGCAGGGAGAGCTGAGCAGAGTCAGAGACAACATGGCTACAGCAGGAGCAAACTGCAGCACAGCCACTCCCAGACCTGAGCCACGCACCAGGGCCTGCAGAGTGTGAACCGCACACACCTGGGATGGAAAGAAGACGATCACATGGTCACATCTGTCACACACACACACACACACGATCCTCCTTCTTGTTGCCTTGTCTACAAACCTGAGGCAGGTCCAGCGTTTGGTCCCATCTCTCAGGTAGAGGGGTTTTAGCCGTCTCCAGTAAAGTTTGAATACTGTGAGCTAACAGTGGTTTTGCTTTACTGGCCTCCCCTGCTGACAGGACACACAGGATGAGCATAGGCAACCCTGCAGCCCGCCGGGTCACAGATGTGGAGCGAGGGGACTGAACCACCTGTAGCCCCTGGACAGACACAGGAGAGGGAATATATCTGTCAGCCAGCAGTCCAGAGTCTCCTTTAATCTATGAAAGGAAAGTGTGTCATCCCTCACTTGTTTCAGCATGTCGGCCGGGATGTCCTGAAGCTCTGCATCCCCGCTGCTCAGCAGAGAGGCACAGAACTTGGTGAAGCCGATGCAGCATCCCTCGACTGCCCCCTGGTGGAGAGAGATGTGTTTCTCAGTGAACAGCAAGAGAGTGGAGGAGAGATTCACACCTAATGCTTCAAAATGCATCTAAAAAATAAAACGTACCCACTGACGACACCTGAGAAGGATATTCTTGAACAATTTTGATGCTCTCATTAAATCCTCTTTCGTCAGAAGGCACTTGCTCGGCTTGGCTTCAATGAGAATTTTCTCCACCAGACAACCTAAAAAGATCCCTATTTCCTAATAAGACAACGTGAAAGAAAAGGATATTAGGGAAAAATACAAACGCAGCAAATACGAAGTGATAAAGTGTTGTGTGTGCGTCCGGCTCTGTTTTCTACCTTGAGGGAGACCCAGCAGCAGGTGAGGACGAGGCTGTGCTCTTCAGACAGCAGGACACACTCCTCCTCCTCCCCTCGGCCTCCTCCAGACGCCTCGGCTATCAGCGAGCTGATGGCGTTTCCCATATCACAGAAGGAAGGGGGGACATCTACGACGGAGGAGATTTAACATAAATAAACCTGAAAGGTTGTTGACTTCATATGTAACTCGACATTCTCTCTGCAGATTGCTCCGTTACCCTTTTCAGTGGCACCAGCATCCAGGTCTCCGTACAGAACGCCCAGCAGCAGCAGAGAGACCTTCTCCAGCAGGCCGAGCACCTCGTCGGTCAGACCCCGGTCGAGTGTGTCGTAGACGCTGCCGGGGGCCTCGAGCAGACTCCTCTGAAGTGCACTCAGAACTCCTGGAAGATGAGTCACGACAGATTTTTTAAAAAGATCATCGATATCATGACCACTGACACGTTCACATCTGTACGTGTTTCAACATTTATAAGTGAGAAACCACTGGGTACTTCTAAGAGAGACTTCTGGATCGTTTCCAGCCAGACAAAAAAAGGTACATTTCGGACATTTCAACATGTGTTTGTACCGACAATAGCGTGTGTTTTTAAAAAAGACCTTGTGACATCTCCAGCCGCGTTTGTGGCACAAGACAGGTTGGTTTTAAGGAGACCTCAACACAGAACAAGCTGAGCGCTGAGAGCTGAAGTCTCACCATGTATGGGTTTGGTCCTGGCAGCGAGCATCATGTCACTCTTGGCTGTCAGATAGTGTTCCTCCAGCTCCGTCACCAGGTCTCTGACCAGGCTGGAGGGCTTGGGGTCACTTCCACTGCCGTCGTCAGGCAGGTCCTGTGATCTAAAGGTGGAACAACAACTGATTACTGCTCGTCCTTTGCATCTATACGTCTGAACGAGGGCATGCAGGAGGAAAGGCTTACTTCTGAAGGAGGACCTTCATCATCAGCGCTCCCATCTGAGCCTCCTGCACTCGAGGGCTGCACAGAAGCTGCTTGGTTCGCGTGAGCAGCACGGCGGCGATATCTTCTGGGAAACTGGCCGGGAAATATCTCAACAACAACCCGGCTGAGAGCTCCCGAATCTGGAACGTAAAATAAAACTCCTCAAGCATTCTCAAAATCTTTCCACTTGTGTAAAAGTCATACGAGGTAAATCAATGCGGCTCTACCTCGTTTGTAGAATCCTCCAAACAGCTGATGAGGACCAGCTGTTTGGTCCTGCAGGTGAAGTCCCACAGTCCTCTTTGTCTGGCACAGTTAATAAGAGACGCCATATTCGCTGCAAACATTATTTCATGAGGTTGTTTCAATTCCAAACCGAATATTATCAAACAAGATACGATTTTTTTTGGCGAGCATTTTCCGATCATAGTTTTTCCAGACTGACCTGGAGGTTGTCCTTTCTTCTTGTCCGGGCTCCAAGTGTCCGTGCAGGTTTCCAGCACCGCAGACAGCAACAGCAGCACGGTCTTCTTCCTCTGATAACTGTGTCCTGGTGCCAGATAGCCGTACGGGAGCTGACCCAACCATTCCACAAACCCTGCAGGAAACACAGAATGGAAAATAGACAAAGGAAGGGAAAGACTGCAAAAAATGCAACAAAGGCAATTTAATTCAGGTTATCTCACCTATTCCCTGCTCCAATATTTCTTGTGCCCTCTCTGTGTTGTTGGCACCTTCTTTCTTTTTGCTCTTCTGTCCCCTGACATGTGCCAAGCAGCCGTCTCTGATACGAACCAGAAACCTCTTCACTCCGGCCTGAAGATGTTGGCGAAAAGGCGAGGACTCGCAGTTGAGGTTCTGAGGAATAAACGTCCTCATTATTGACATCTCCTCTGCCGTTGGAGTGTCTTTGGTCTTCGGGCTGCAGCAGAGGACGTTCAGAGCGGCAAGACGCACTTTGTCATCTGCAGATCCCAGAGCTAGCTGCAGGGTGTCGAGGGTGGAGCTCCCCTGCAGAGCCCAGGGAGAGCCTCCGGTCACGGCCCGGTAGGAGCTCATGATGCAGGCCCAGGCGTGGAGGTGGCCGGGGGCGAATGGGTCCAGACCGGCCAGCAGAGGATGAACAGCAGCGGGGAAGACCTGAAAGGTGCAGGGTAATAACAGTGTTGAGCTGTTGTTCTGCAGGAGAGTCACATCGGACGTCAGCGCCTCGTGAAGGACGGCCCGCCATCGCCACGCCCACTGATTGGCCAGATCCAGCTCGTCATGAGGAGCAGACGTTTGCGAGCCATCACACAGCTCTCGCCTCTGCTGCTGGATCAGACTCCTGTAGAGCTCCGACCCACACGGGGACAGGTGATTGGCCGACAAGCACTTCAGGAGGTGATTTGGCATTTCGGCATACTGATCCAGCACCTGATCGATTAAAGAAAACATGCACCAGAGTCAACACGACCTCTCTAACAACATTAGAACAGTGTAATAACTCTTAATCCTCACCATGTCAGAACCCACGTACGGCAGCACGGTGCAAAGGCGCTGATATTTGGCTTTGGCTTCCCACGGCACTTTGATTATTCGCTGGAGCAGAGCAGAATAAAGAGGCTTCTCGGTGTCACGAAACTGCTCGCAGTCCATCTTATAGAGGTCGAGCAGCAGACTGAAGGCGCTGCGCACAAACTCCGACACACCTTCCACCTGACAAACCACAGAAGGACACATCTCAGTAATACCTCTTAAAACTATTTGAGAAGCTGACAGGAGGTCAGTCGGGTCATGAGTTATTGTTCTTGACACTGCAAACAAAAAACTCAAATATTCCCCTTTAACGTAATTGTATACCTCTTTGTTTTTTCATTGCAATAACATAACGATGTTAATTAAACTCACCGGGCTCTCTGCGTTGGTCCAGATGATGTGAATGAGCTCTCGCTGCAGGCTGCTGTCGTCAGGCAGAAGCCGAGCGCTCGTCATCTTCCAAATATCAGCCAGACATTCTTTAACTCTCTTCAGCCACAGTGTTAATACTGCAACCACATGTCACATTACAACAGGTGATCTCATCGTTCATGCACGTGAATAAACAACCGGGACGTAACTCACCTTCAAAGGCAAAGTAGAGACAATCCAGCTTCTCCTCGCACAAAGCACAGACCAGAGGAAACAGACCCTTCAGGAGTAAACACGTCTGAAGCAAGAAAGGGGAAAAGATGGATTCGGTCATGAAAAGCAGGAACAACTAAAAAGTAAAGCGCGTTTCTGAAAGTTTGGCTAGATTTACTTCATCCGCGTGTGAACTGAGCAGGATGTGAAGTCGAGAGCAGGTCAGGAGGCCTCTGCTCACAGCCAGCCGGTCCACTCCGTCCCTGCAGACCGGGCAGCACTGCACCCGGAGAGCACCGACAGCCAGCAGCCACGGCTCTGAGGAGGGACGGGAGCAACAAGCTTCTGAGAGAAAATCTCCAGGAATTCACACTCAGCCGTAGAATCTGTCGCACGTATAGCAGTGTTGATGATCGGTTGCGTACCTGAGTTAGAGACCTGCAGCAGACTCCAGGCAGCAGCTTCTCCTGCTCTGCTATCTGGTGCCGTGTTGACCAGCATGGCCACAGCAGTGCCGGCCAGAAGACGAGTGTCCCTGTTGCAGCACTGCGACACAGAACACACCGACCGGTTAGTTAAAGCGGTTCATTATCCGTCTGTTTCCTGCCACTCAGGTGTTGTGAATCCACGATCTTGCAAGACATATTTACAATCTTACCAAGTTTGTTCTTGTTAATGACAGACAGTGAAAAACACCAACTAATGAAGCAGTGAATAGTAATACTCGATCGTGTTTCCTCTTCCTCGCTCTATAGTTTCATTAGCATTCAGCTGGAGAGAACTGACCTCACACCAGCTCACAAACTCATCCAGGACACCTTGTTTCATCATCAGTGATCGAGCCAGTAATCTGTGTGTCACCAGCAGATTTACCAGTGAAAACATCAGAGGAGTGAGTCCTACATTATTAAGAGTAAATCAAACTGGAGAGGTGCTGGTAATAACAGGGGCGGTAACTGCTTTTTACTCTACGCACTGTCATCTATCAGTCAAGGACTCGATTCTACAGATACTTGAGTCAAAAAAAAGTAAAAGCAGAATTACGGATTAAACTTCTTTACTCAAGTAAACGTAAGAAATGAGGGTCTGAAATGTACTCAGAGTATAAAAGAAAAAAGTCACCATTTCTGTGTGAAGCTGATAAACAGTGGGACTTATCTGAGCGGTTTCTAAACTCACCAGAAAGATAATTGATTGTTGAAATTTGTTCCCAGAATAAGGACAAAGTGCAAAAAATCAGAAGGTACAGGCACACTAACACGTCTTCCTTCTCATTTTTTCCATCTTGCTACTTCTGCGCTGATGAAATGGTTGAAATCAGTTCTGTGATGTTGGGAAGGCGGCGTGCAGTGACGCAAAAACAAAAATAATTAAATGCAGGAAACTAAAGTAACGAGCCTGAAGGAAGTTTAGATATCTGTGTTCAAATATAGGAAGTAAAATAATAAAATTAATACTCAAGCAAAGTACAGATACTTTGGTAACAAAGCATCTGTACTTCACCTCTAATAGACTGACAATACAAATGTAATAATCAATCACAGACCTGTCCCAGTATGATGTCCATGAGAGCCTGCAGGATCTTCTGCACCGTCGGGCTCCTGTGCTCCTCGTCCCACACCAGAGGGGCCACTTCACTGTGCAACAGCTGGAACATCTGCAAACACACCTGCAGAGACGACAGTCCTCAGGTCAGTGAGCAGCGGATGGAGCGGTTCGTGCAGCACACTCGCTCCTCACGCACCTTGACAGCGATGTAACACAGCGGTCCATCTCTGAGGGATTCCTGTCGCAGAACGTGAGGGAAGAGCTCGGACACTTTCCTCAGCAGGGACGGGTACGACTCTCTGTACACCTCGCGACCAGCGGCGCTGTCTTCCAGGAACATACAGGCTTAAAGAATGAAATAGAAACTTGCATGAGAAATCAGACACACTGGAATAAAACATCATCTTCCTCTGACACCAACCTCTCTGCAGGTCCTCGAGAGACAAGATCTGGAAAGAAGACAGAACAAAGTTATCAGCGGTGAATTCACGCAGATGTCAGGTGAACACGTGTGCAGGTTGAGCTCTGTACCTGCTCACTGTGGACTACAGACTGCAGACACTGATGGGTTTCTCTGAGCACCAGCTGGTGGTCCACCTTTGCCAAATGCTGCAACATCTGTCGAGCAAATATGACGTCACGATGAGATTTAACTGCAGTTTTACTCCCTGTTACAGCGAGCAGACCTGCTGTGGGACTGACCTGGTCCACTTTGCGACAGGCTGTGGAGATGTGGACCATCTGCAGCTGCAGGGAGATGAGCATCCTGACCAGCAGCAGCAGCAGGTGTGTGTCCTGCAGCACCTGCAGCTGAGGCTCAGGTGTGTGTCTCAGCAGCTGCACGGCCTCCTCCAGGCAGCGCTCCTTACACCTCTTCACGCCGCTCCTGTTCATGCGGGGCGGGATTATTCAGCTGGAATAACACGACGATGAATGTGATGTTGTTCAGACATGCGAGAGGTTCACAGACACAGACCTGGAGGCTTCACGCAGCTTCTCAGTGAAGAGGCTGAGTGTCCGGCTGATGTTTCCAGCTGTTCGGTCCTCGGAGGTCACACACTCCTGCAGACTCGTCACCAGCTCCTCAAACGACAGCATGGTGTTTGTTTAGATCTGCTCTCTGTCGCTCCTGATGCTGTCACACACACACCGGCAGCACGCTGCTTCCCTGGTCACGTGACTTCTCTAACTCTACTGTTCTGAGAGCAGCAGGCACGGAGCAACCACAGTGACACAGCGCCGCCTGCAGGCCGACCCAGGGTCTGTTCTCCTGTCAAAGTAAAGGAGCACTGTGTAGTTTTAATCATGCCTGCACAAACAACGTCTTTGTTTTCACGAGTGAATGAACAGATCCACAAACTGACCATTTCATACTGTTCTGCATTTTTTACTTGTTAATATGTGGCGGACCCTGCCACCTCTCTAAATGGTAAATGGACTCAAAGTGCTTTAAACACTTGTCACATTTACACACTGATGGCAGACGCTGCCATGCAACGTGCCAACTTGCTCATCAGGACCAATGTGTGGTTCAGTATCTTGCTCAAAGGCACTTCGGCATGCAGCCGAGAGAGCCGGGGATTCAAACCAGAGACCTTCTGGTTACTAGACGACCTGCTCTACCTCCTGAGCTACAGCCGCCCAATTTATGTAAATCAATTTCATATAATTTTTTTATTTTACAACAAAGAAGCGAGGTCCACACAGTAACCGCTCAAGTAAACAAATCGTTTATTATAGATGACACAACAGAATTAAACGATGAGGTGTAGAATCTGGACTGAAAGGTGGATGTTGGGTCCATCAACATGAACCAAGGCTAATTAAACACAATCATAACCCAAACAAAAAACAAAACAAAAAGAAGAGCCTAAAAAGTCACCAGGGAGAGACGGAGCCATCATGCAATCACCCGGCACCTCAGGAGGAGCCACGGAGGAGGGAATCGATGTCGCATGTACAGAAAAGAACAACGAAATTACAATTTATAAAACTGCACTGACAGAATATCTGATACAAATCATATATTATGTGTAAAATGTGTGAATCCAAGAGGGGGAGCGAGCAGGACGAGGCATCGCCAAGCGGTGCACGAACCACACGACCTCCTCTCCACGGTGGTGACCTGGAGGAGGGCAGGACACACCAGATAATCAGCAGTAAAACACAAAACATCAGAGTGAAGAGGCATCAGACTTTATGGATATGAGGAGAAAGTAAAACAGAGTGCAGGGTGTGACACATTTTAGCTAGAAACAGTGTTCTGGGGCCCTCATTTGCTCTGAAGGATATCAGTGTGGCCATATTTGTCACTTATCTTCCTCTTCTCCTGTCAGAACTTGAGTCCAATTTCCATCCATGTGCTGCCAGTTACCAGTTTTTTGTGATGTTTCTCATTTTAAGCCCCCCACTGTCTGCTGTACCTCTCCAGGCCTGCAGGGGGCGCTGCTGTGGCTCTGAGTGCAGTCATGGTTTCTCCAGAACAAGAAATTTGCGATGCTGTGATTCGCTGATACCCGCGTTGCCATGACTACCAGTTTTACAACTATGCCGACTGTAATCTGAAGCGAATCAAATGGCTAACGTGGTTGTTTTATTGTTATCCTCGTATACTTCACGCCTGGTCACGTCTGTTTTACTCTTCGTTTCCGTGGCTCACACACAAAACATTGTCGGTAAGACCTCGTTATTAAAACTACGCCTGATTTATCCTGAGCTAACGCTACGCTAGCAAACCTGGCCGATGCTAAATAAACAACTAGCTAGCTAAGAGCTAGTTAGCGTAACTCCACACATATTTCACTTTATTTTATGAAGCTATGACGTTCAGCATTAAACATAAATGTCTCCCCTTATGTTGAACAGTTTTCCAGCCCTCCTTTCTGACCGCAACCTGGCCAAAGACCTCCGCACTTTTGCTGGGAGACACGTCGGACATCTCTCTGTATCTGAGGACGGTTTCTCCCTCCAGTGAGACAGGTAAACAGCCATAAAGACCTCCTGCTGCATCTGCTTGTATGTGACTAGTAGACTGCCATGTGTGTTTCCCTGCAGCTGTGAGTTTTGCTCTAATAGCTACCAGAATATTACCTCCAACTTTTACAGTGAAGTGAGTAGTGTTTGGAAACATGCTGTCACCAGAGTCCACCATGCTCCTGTTCAAAGGAGCAGGAAGGCAGTCATGTGGCTACTGTGTGCATGTGTTATTTGTCATTTGGACAGATTTGATGATGATTTTGTTTTCTTTTACAGGAAGCATTGGTCCTCCATCATGTGTAGCTGAGGCAACACAGTGGGTGCTCACAAGGGAGCAGGTGGGAAAGGTAGGAAGTCAATCGTACAGTGACTCATTTGATGGGTTTATGGAAACAAAACCATCCACGATGAGTTAATTAAAGCTTGTATATTGTTTGAGCATTTTCCTTCATGCCTCATGTTCCATTTCCAGTCTGCAGTTCGAGTTCGGCTGAGTCTGGATAAAAATCTGCGTCTGTGTGGTCAGAATGAGACGGACACAGACTGCTGTCCGAAGCCACTGTGTGTCCTGGAGACGCTTCAGCTGTCTGCCTGTGTGGGCGGCACACCTCAGGCATCGCTGCTGATCCAAGCCAAGATACATGCCCTGCTCATGCCTTCTACTGCTGGATCTGGTAATTCAAAAAGAACTTGTTTCTCATCATAATGGGTCATTTTAACGATGTGCCACATTGCATATAAATATAAATCTCGTATTCATTACAGATAATAAAACCGTCATTCCAAACCAAGTGTACCAAACGCTGGGCTCTTGTCCCTGTGACCTTACATTTGGAGCATGCGATGTACGCTGCTGCTGCGATAAGGTATTAACACCGCTCACATTGTTGCAAGAGCTTTTTTGTATGCATTGAAGTGAACGTATTTCCTCATGTATTTACACCCGCTCACTCTTAACAGGACTGCTCCACTGAGACTTTGAAGCTGTTTGCGTCCCACTGTCTCCCGGGGCCGTTTGGTGGACAGGTCTCACCTGTTCCAGATTATCAGTGCTCTGTGCAGTCTGCTGAAGACTCCTCAGACTGGTTTCCATTTTTATGTGTTCAATCTCCACCTGAAAACAACCCTTACCTCGGGCTCTTTTACCAGGGAAACACAATGTGAGAAATGATCAAATATCTGTTTTCTTTCCTCCTAATTTATTAATATTTGTGCTTTGCTTTCATCATTTATCTTTTGTCTTTTAATTTGTCTAGTGCAACTAAGCGTGGCCCATCCTTTCAGAGGCCCATTTTGTCAGCTCCACTTCCAGATAACATTTATCTTCAAGGAAGTCCCATTTTCACAGTTAATGACCGGTACTTCACTATTCCCCAAGTGAGTTGTGTGTATGTTGATTTTTAAGCTCGCATTCTTCTGTATGCGTTGCCAAAGCTGTAACAACTGATGCTTGTATATGTCTGTTCCACAGAAGGTGCTTGGGCGCTGTGTGAATAATGCTCCTGTAGCATTTTTGGAGAATTTCCAAGTGGAGTGTGTAACTCTGCTACACTCGTGTCCAGCTGGATCTCCCTTACAGACACTACCAAAGGATTTGACAGTGAAAGTGAAGAATGGGCAAGGAGGTATGTTTGACCTGCTGTTGCATAGCTTCTTCAAAACAGTGTTAGTTCTTTAAATGTCTTCAAAAGTATTTCATGTTTTCCAGGTGATGCTGAAGTGGATGTAATTGAGGAAGTGGCCATTGACTTGAGTCGATTTATTTCAAGCACAAATGCCGATTCCTCTTCAGGTATGAAGATTACAGCACATCATCAATAAAACAACTTAAACTGACAATTAACCGTAATTTCTAATATTTCTGTGAAGATGAGAGGCTGGTGTGTGAGAATGTGACTTTAGCGCTGGATTACAAATTCTACTGGAAAGGAAATGGTATCACAAGTATCTCAGTGACATACACTGTGGGGACCATCTCTTTGAATAGTAGCGGTAAGTACCTAGTGCTAAACACCACTAAAAGTTAGTCGATATGTTTGCTGTAAATTAGCTTCATTTTGGTATTGTGTCTCCTTAACAGTGGCGTTAACTACAAGGTATTCTGCTGTGTTTCTAAATGGAGAATTTGCTGGTGAGCCAAACTCAGGAAACCCAGGTACGAGTAAGATAAAACACTTTTCCTGAGAGTGATTCTTGTAGTGAACGGTTTTGTGGAAAATACTTCCCGGTACATGTTAAAGTGGATAACACAAACATATTTTAAATGGCAGGTTATCAGGTGGGATTGCCAGTTATCGCTGGAGTTGTGGACATCTTGGAGAATGATACAGGCTCGATACAGAGGACATCAATTAATCTCTGGAAACCAGGTAAAACCCATTAAGTCATGTTGTCGATCTCTGTGCCACTACGAGCACAATATAGAATTACACAATGCCATTTTCTGATCTGGCTTACAGTGGGTGATGGATTCTGTTCCACTGCTGAGAAGAAACCAGTTCTGTTTGGGGAAAATTCAACCTCAGGATGTCTGCTGCCAGTCAGCGGACAGAATCTGACACAGTGTGACCTCCTGAGGTGAGAGGGCCAGCATGAGTTTATGTTTGAGCTACTGTATATCTGTATGTATTTGTGCTAAAATAAAATGTGTTTCTCCTTTAGGGAGACTGTTACTTCTCTCCAGGCAGCTTTGATTACAGCCACATATGTAGCAAAGAGTGGAAATCCAGATTACCTAACCATGACGGACTGGGTGAACATAAGCTGTGAGTAGATGGTGCAAAGAAACAGTTAATGCAACGTTCTCTCTATGTATGTTTGTGTTATTAAATCATGCATTTGTTCATAAAGCAAATTGTGCTACGTTCTGCCAATATTTGTTCTTTTTGTTCTAACTAAATGTTACATACAACATATAACTTTCAGATGTGACACTGAACTCCAGCACACCTATGGACAACAACACAAATTCATGCTATGGGATTCCGTCCCACCAGCATATCCATGTTTGGAGTCTTATTACCGGCACTGTAGATGGCATACCTCAAAGGGATATCCATGCTGTGCAAGTCAGGTGTGTAACAGGTGTATGCTCATTGTAATGCACAGTGTAAGTTGTATTAGAGTTCAGGAGAATATATTGGTGATTACAGGTCACAAAATGTCCTGATTCCCATAAATATATTATAAGTCTTTGTGAATTGAGAGGATTATTTTGTTCATCTTTCAGCTACAGCCCGTCCACCTGGGCTCTGGATTGTGGAGGAGGTGACTTCTCCTCCTGTGAGGATCCAACGGAGACTCAGTTGTTCTCCATCACCTCCTCTGTCACCTTTACTGATATTCCAATCAACACGGGACCACCAAAAACCAGGTGCTTAACTTCAGCCTACTGAATAACCTCCACGAGCAGCCTGACTGATTTTAACCTTGAGTGTGTTGTTTCCTTTTTGTTGTTTCCCCCGTCAGGTTTCAGATCAACTTCACAGAGTATGACTGTGACCGGAATGATGTCTGTTGGCCTGAGCTCGCCTTCCCCATCACCAAGTATTACACAGGTGGGATTTTATCTAGACCTGGAAAATCTGACTTATTGCATAATCAGAGCTGAAAGCCGTATGAGTTAGTTAAAAGGAACTTCACATTGAAGTGTGTTACAGGTCTTGGGGAAAAAAAGTAGTATATTCTGCATGTCACTTGGTGGCTGTGTTGCATGATGGGTAAATGTAGGCACCAGGTTTTGAAAGGCATTGCACTCCTATAACACTGTTGGACTCAGTTATGGACAGTTAAAAAAATCTAAATCAAAATAGCAGACTTTGTATTCTATGTATTCCTCTTTTTTAAGACATGGTGCCTACATTACCCACAGTGCAACTTGACGACTGAGTGACATCACTGAAGACCATTTATATTAAATTACATGCAGCTCCCTCTGGAGCCACAAAAGGTTTTATACTTCTTTTATTACATGTACAATAGTACTGCCTCAAACACTGTAAACACGCTTTAATGTGTACAATTGGTGGAGATACGCTTTAATAAGAACGATGCAGAGTCATCACTAAATACAATGATAACTCAACGATAAGGGCAGTTGATGATATGTGAGTGGAAACTGCTTAAATTATGACAGTGGATAAAGACAGAACCACTCCTGACTTTCTTTTGTCCTCCTAGGTGAACCATATTCTCAGTCACTGGCTAAAGGCCTCATCTTGGTTTTCTTCTTTGTCACGGCCTCAATTCTTGGGACTCCGTGGAGACAAATCCGACAGGCGTGGAGCTGTGCTGCTCTTTAGAACTCGGAGGAGACGAGTGGAGAGAATGAAAGGCTGAACAAGATGATGTATTCAAGTGTCACTCAAATATAATGACAGCTTTTCACTGTTAGACATTGTTAATAATAGTATAGTTTGTACATGTTTGTAATGTGCTTGTGGGAATGTAAATAGTTGAACTGATGCGCCATTTTGTAATAAAGATATTTTTTTATGACTTCCCTTCACATGCTTTTTATCACAACATTATCGATTGGTTTGAAAGTGAGTAGGGCTCAAGTGCAAATCCTCAAATCTTATTTCAGTCCCACCTGTCTGTTTGTTTCAGAGCAGAGCTCGATTCAAGGCCATTGATAATTCAAGTTTTAGGTTTCTTTTAAGGTTTCAACGTTATGCAGAAAACACCAAATATAACATCACTGGTGTTCCTCATGATTCCACACCAGGGCTGCTGAAAGGCCCCTGGCCGACCATTGGGTTTTCAGAGGGAAATAGTCTGTGCTTCCCTGTTCCAGAGCTTTTTACCTCCTCTGACCTCACCGTGAGCATGGATCAATACATCATCCTACTGAATCCGGTCAAAACGTTAAAAACTGAGGAATGAAGATTGTCTTTTCTCTGTTTTCCCATTCATGGATCTTTTTCTCATTGTCTGTCCTTACTACATCTACTTGATAACTTTAGTTAGTTACTCTGCAGACGCTGAACCACAAAATGTTGCTTTAATATGATACGGTGTACTTTACTGTCCCCACCAGCTGGTATTAGTCATAACTAATTGATTGCACATAACACATATTGCACCCAACCCATAATAAGAAACACCATAAACCATTGCACAATCCCCTGAGCCTCAGGCAACTTTGTTTAAACATCTGATAGATGTAGGCACAAATGAATGAGTGAAGCTTTTAGTAAATTTCCAGAAGAAAGCTTTTAGTAAGGTTACAAACTGTGGTAAAGTTACAGGTTGGGTATTCAACAGACATTCACTCCGGAGACACCCAGCGGCGTTCACCCAGTGTTGGCAGCAGGGACAAGTAAGACACACCTGTTTTTATTACATTTTACTGCTTCTTCTATTTTATATGAATACTTATTAGCAAAACTCAGCAGTTGTTTTTCAATATTTTAATTGTCATGTGACCCAGTGACTCAAACTGAATGGGAGAAATATATGAATTTGTTATTAAGTATTTGCTTCTTCTTCATAATTCTCCTGACATTAAAACAAACATGCCCATAGTGTGCTTCTCATAACTGTTGTTCAGTTTGCTACAACCACTTTGCCATGTTGATGTGTCCAATGTGGCCTGTGAAGTGATAGATATTGATTTGGAGTCACTGGGTCAAATGACATGGAAGCTATTAAGAAGAAATGCTGAATTTTCATGATAAATATTCATGTAAAATAGAAAAAGAAGGAAAATATAATAAAAACATGTGTGTCTTATTTGTCCCATTTGGTAATACAATTTGGCAATGATTTGAAGTCAGAGTCTCATGACATAGAAGCTATTGAGAAGAAATGCTGAATTTTCATAATAAATATTCATATAAAATAGAATAAGCAGTAAAAGCCAATAAAAACAGGCGTGTCCTATGTGACATATGTATTGATACAATTCGGCATCGGTTTGGAGCCAGTGGGTCACATGACATGGAAGCTATTGAGAAGAAATGCTGAATTTTCATGATAAATATTCATTTAAAATAGAAGAAGCAATGAAATGTAATTTTAAAAAGGCGTGTCTTATTTGTCCCATTTAGTAATACAGTTCGGCATTGATTTGGAGTCACTGGGTCACATGACATGGAAGCTATTGAGAAGAAATGCTGAATTTTAATGATAAATATTCATATAAAATAGTAGAAGCAGTAAAATCCAATAAAAACAGGTATGTCCCATGTGACATATGTAGTAGTACAATTCGGCATCGGTTTGGAGTCACTGAGTCACATGACATGGAAGCTATTAAAGAAAAAGCTGTTGTCTTGTGAAATATTTATGCTAAATAAATACATAACCCATTATCAATCAAAATGTATTGTGCCACTTGAAATCAGTTTAGTATAAAAAAAATTGTTGTCATAATTTTTACTAATATCATCAAGTCAGCATGAAGAAATAGTGTTTTTGTGTAAATAAAACAAACAATATTGTAATTTATTAATGTTCTGAACTGAAAGCTAACTTCCCTCGGTATATTTTATCAAGATAGTGATACTTTTACTTCACAATTATAAATTTTAGGTTTTTGTTGTTTTTTTTACTTTTACACATTAGTATTAATACTCTTCTTCTAGATGTACTGATGAGAACTTTGCCTGCCTGCGTGTACACACGCGCCTTCAGACAGCGCTGAGGGCTTAGCGACGCCATGTTGGCAGCGGGTCCGTAGTGCGCAGACTC
Organism: Diplodus puntazzo; assembly: GCA_963678695.2. Classification (NCBI taxonomy): domain Eukaryota; kingdom Metazoa; phylum Chordata; class Actinopteri; order Spariformes; family Sparidae; genus Diplodus; species Diplodus puntazzo. The sequence goes on along the minus strand of OZ023159.1, from coordinate 31,433,639 downwards.
CCGGAGGCGGCGGTCATTGGTCAAAGGTATATTCAGTGCCGTGGAAGTTGATCGTATTCAACAGAGTGGAGTGAAGTGACGTGTAGTACGATGGACGCGGCCAGCGGACTTCTGCTCACACTTCAGAAACTATGTGACGAGTCGTGACCACATCTTTGGATATAAGCGCCCTCGGTACCGGTTGCCTTACAGTTCTACAGGTCCATCTTTGATTTAAACAAGTATTTCATCCAAGAGGCAACAACAACAACACGGCGCTCAGCCGGCTAGCTCGTTAGCTAACAGGAACAGCCTCCGTCTGCTGTAAAGGAGCGACGCTAGCTATCTGAAGTTTCTGTGGATGTGGGCTGGATATCGTTTTATCACAGGGAGCGTGAAAGATGAACAGCGCTGACGTAACGAAGGACTCACCTGACCGCCGCTGACGTGCTCCGACCGGACGGGACAACCGTGCGAGTTAGCTTGCTAATATTAGCACGTCGTCTTGAGCTGGAGAGGTGTCGGAGCGAACTGTCAGAATGAGCTCCCTGCTCCGGGGTGAAGAGATGTGTCTGGCCCAGCTGTTTCTGCAGTCTGGGTCGGCATACGACTGCATCAGTGAGCTCGGAGAACTGGGACTCGTGGAGTTCAGAGACGTAAGTTCCAGAAGTAACGTTAGACGCAGTGATGTGTGACACTTTGAAAAGTTACAGCTGAGTTTGGAAACATCAGAAGAATTTGTTGTATGTCCATTCTCCTTCAGACCATATGTGCTGTAAAAACCGCCCTGTGCTGTCACTCACTGTGAGCTTTATGATGACGTCCACAGTGATGAGATCTGTTAATCATTCAGTGCCTTGACTTGTGTCTCCTGCACCTGTTTCAGCTCAATCCCAGTGTCACTGCATTCCAGCGAAAACATGTCAATGAGATCAAAAAATGTGAGGAGATGGAGAGGATTCTGGGTAAGCATATGTTTTGATCTTTTTTTCAGTACACAGTGTTTACCTGTAAGGCTGCAGGTGTTGTTGAAGGTGTGATCAAAAGCCCCCAGAGAGGAGAACAGATGAAGCTCACAGAAGGCTTTCTGAGTTAATTGAATTGAGCGCCAAGTGACCTTAAAGTCATGATTAATGTCAGGTGGTTTGCAGACGCAGCTGAGTGAAACGGTTCAATAAACCCTTCGGTAGTAGATTAAGAGACGAGAGTAACACTGTGAGACTTTGCTGCTCATAAAACCTCACATGTTTTCTGTGTGTGTTAGAGACGATCGCTCTTTTATTTTTAACAGGATATCTACTGAGGGAGGTCAAGAAAGCAGACATTTCACTACCGGAAAGAGACGTGAACCCAGTGGCTCCTTTACCCAAGCACGTCATGGCTATAATGGTAAGTTATCTGCTTATGTGTTAGTTATGTATTGACTGTGTCGACGCAGATGTCAGCACAACCCACTGAAAGTAGTGGAATTTGTTTTTTATGTTGGACACTAAATTGTACTTTGTTCTGTAAACAAGTTTTGTACAATTGTTAATTGTTAGAAATGTTATAAGTGTTTATGTATTGTATTATTACATCACTGGCTCAGTCTCGCTCTTGCTCTCTGTGTTTACAGGAGCAGCTGCAGAGGCTTGAAGTGGAGTTGGGTGAAGTCACCAGGAATAAAGAGAAGCTGCAGAGGAACTTACTGGAGCTGACAGAGTACACGCACATGCTGCGGATCACGCGCAACTTTGTGCAGAGAACTGCAGAGGTTAGTGTGTCGCTCTGTAATGTACACCCACAATTACATCACAACATATCCTGTTCTTGTAAAGCAGCAGTTAAAATCTGCCCTTTGACTTGATTTTAATCTGCGTCTTGTCTTTGCCTTTCAGCGAGAGCCTATACAAGCTCAGTACGAGGAGTTTCCCTTCCTAGAAAAAGAGACGATGATGGACTACAGCAGCATGCAGAGGCTCGGAGCCAAACTGGGGTAAGGGATGAAATTCAGTTAGCCATATCAGCATTGTGTTTCTTTTGGAGATCTGCTGTCAAAATGAATACTGGGTTATCTCATTACAAATGGACAGAGCTAAGTAGAGGTAAGAGCACATTGGTGACCCTTTTGAGATGTGATCACTCAGACGGGCCACATTCAGAGGTGGTCTGGGCTGCACGTGAGCACATTCTTTGATGCGGTGTGTGTAAGCACATCCCTCCTGGGCCGCTTCCTCAACTGACATCCTCCGTGAAACAAGTGGAAGCCACAACAACAAGCAGAATGGATCACACACTATAACACACTGATTTCCCTGTGATCCATGTGCTCTGACCCTGTCAGTGTCCACGCTCTCTGTTTCAACTAACCACTGATCTAGAAAGCCCCAGAATCCCACACAGATCATGTGGGGGGGCAAATTCCAAATCACCTGTGTTTCATTGTGCAAATCTGGCATTAAATCCAATTTGTTAAGTTGTTTCTTGCCTTGTAGAAGTTTGCTGCAGCCCAGCTGTACCAGACAGATGCAACTGATTTAAACTAAATACATAAAAGAAGCCAACATTTTATTGTCGGTAAACATGTAGTCTAGTTTTTCAAGTTTACGAACACAGTAAGTCGTAACCAACATAGGCTACTTTTTTGGCACCTGTATATAAAAAAGAAAGTCTTCCGACTGTCTTAAAACACTCAATTTTGTGAATGGTTGAATCAGGAGAAATTATATAACTTTGTAAAATGCTGCCTGCCTCTGACTGATGGTTATATCAGGTCTGAACTCTTTTAGTCTTAGTGTTTGGTATTTATTTTAGAGTTGACTGTAACTACAGAGTTTCTGTTGTTGCTTTAATTCACGTTGTCCTTGATTGTCATCAGTTGTTTCTTTAAATAACCAGTTCCGACTGGTGGAGAATCCAGTTAGTTCACATTCCCCAATAAAGAATCACCTCAGCGGCAACAATGCCAGCAACACCAGGCCTCCACTATTCCACAACACACATTTACATTTCCCTAAAATGAGGAGATATGTAAATACATTCAAAGCTGGCTGATCCATTTACTATATGCAGAGGACGAGTAGATACAGGATGCAAACACTTCCAGAGATTTTATCAGAGAACAAGTTTAGGTTTAAACATATTTTCTTTATAAATATTTGTAGGCATGTAGAAACCTTATTCTTTGGTTTGAGACTGGATATGAGAAGTTGCATGTTTTGTTGATTGTGAATGGGAAGTGACAGTGTGATATCAAAGGAAACACAGTTGACCTCAAAGCCACATACCTCTGAGGCTGCTATGCCACGACTTTGCTAAATAGGAAATATCACAGCTACAGCAGGAAGCTTGTATTATAGTCAGCTGACGCCCAACTGATAGAGCATTTAATCTTGTTCTCTGATGAAGCTGCACAAAAAGACAATGTTAGAATTTGGAATTGTTGTTATGAAAGCAACACAAACGATGCTTGAGATGATGAATTATTGAATTCTAATTGTTTTTTTTGGAGGGTTACAGAGATGTTTGTCACAATATCAGTATGCAGATATGTTCAGCTGTTTGTGAACGCTCTCTTCTTTCTCTTGCAGTTTCATTTCTGGGCTGATTCAGAGAGTGAAGATCGAGGCCTTTGAGCGGATGCTTTGGAGGGTCTGTAAAGGCTACACCATCCTCAGCTATGCGGAGGTTGAGGAGTATCTGGAAAATCCTGACACGGTAGGATCCTCAAAGATAACATTATCCTGGATTTGTGCCAAAGTTTGATTACGCATGTCATGTCTTCCTCGCATTAAAATGCAGAAATTAAATGTTATCAGAGAAGGCACAAGAAACATTTGCACGGATTACTTATTTCGCCTGTATATCAAAGATGTCAGATGCTTTAATTGAGACATTAGGAAACTCGTTTGATGTAAACAGGATTTATTTACTGCTCAGATCAGATCTTGGCTTCTGTTTCCACATGACATAAAAACGTCTGTATGCTAAATCAGCGTTTACTGTTTCCATCATGTTTGGTGATTAGATTAAAGATAATATACAATGGAAGGCATTTATAAGCTGCTGCATACAACTTGTGACAATGTTTTGTGTAGAATTCAGGTTCCAACATAGTTTGTATTTGTAACAAGCTAATTATTTAGCTGTAATAGTTTAGCATTACAGAAAACACAACACAATATTTGCTTGTGATGATATGCTGCGTGGTTTTAAATATCCCTAAATGTATTATTGTCACTTTGTGTGTAGTGTTGCTACAGTGGAGTTATTTAAGAAACAGTTCAGAGGATGAAGAGACACAAAGGAAAGCAAAAACATCTGAAACTATGACCAAATGTTTATCTGTTAAACGTTTGGACAACAGTGAAAAATGTCACTGGTGATGCTGTTGTGAGGTCTGTTCCAGTCCTTCTGGCTGTTCTCATCGACAATAAGTGCCGTTATCTTGTCTATTCATGTTGAGTGACGGCACTAATCCAATTATCCATTTCCTCTGCCTGACCAGAAGGCAGGCATGCAGGGCCGCGACTGATCAGTGATGGAATGTCAGGACATACTTTCACTGACGGGGAAAATGAGGGAAAAAAGTTTAGCGCTATGTTTTTGTGCTTTCTTTTAAACAGATAGGAGAGAAAGCCAGGATCTTTCGCAGCTGTCTCAAGCCATCAATATCAAGTTATTTTCGACAAAATCACGACGTCCTCGGGTCTTTAGAGCCTCAGTCTGAGTGAGGAAAAACTGCTAGCAACGCAATAAAATAAGCGCAGCTGTAACGTTACTATATATTCATTCATGGTTGAGCTGCAGCTGAAAATGGCAACAAATATCAACAAGTTTGCCTCTTTCACATATCTTCACAGTGCGAATGAACCAGAAACCAAATTATTCATGGTGATTCGGTCCATGCAATTTATTTACATCCTTTTGTTTTCTATCTGCAGGGCGAGCCGACCAAATGCGTGGTGTTTCTGATCTCTTACTGGGGCGACCAAATTGGCCAGAAAGTGAAGAAGATCTGTGACTGGTAATTATTAATCAATACTTTGATCTCTTGTTGGCAGGAAATATGGCTGATTTTGTGTTTGTATTGTGTATGTGTTGTGGATAACAATCATTTTTTCCCTCCATAGCTACCACTGTCACGTGTACCCCTATCCCAGCAGCAACGAGGAGAGGAATGATGTCGTGGAAGGACTCAGAACTCGCATCCAGGACCTGCACACGGTGCGTCTCTACTACATTTTAACATTGACGCTGATTACGCAGATGTTTAATTAGTAACCGAAAAAGTAGCTCCACTGTTTTACTTTAACTAACTGCTGTCATCTCCCTGTTAAAATATAAGCTGGATCATTTAAAATATGAGCTCTCTGGATGGTTTTCTTCTCTTTCTTTTACACTCAAATAACTAAAGAACAGACTTTAATGGCTGATTGATTTTCTAAAAAGATTAACCCTGTTGTCCTGGTTGTGACGGGGTCACTCAAGTTCCTGTCTGGAGCTTTGCGCTGTGAATCGTCTGGTAGCTTTTAACCCACCGTGACTGAGAAATAGAATTTCACTCAGCGCCTGTAGCACATGATCAGCATCAGGCTTCAGCTGAAAGTCAAGTTTTTTTCTCTCTCTCTCTTTTTTTAATGTGTGCTCCTCTTCTTCCCTTCTCTGGTCTTGACTGGTTTTCTTGTCTGACTTATTTACACACGAGCCTTTTTGTTTAAAAATGTAAAAGTTGTATTTGACCTGTTTTATTTTGAAAGTCTTGAATCTCATTTGGTATGAACTACCACACTGAAGGTCCTGCTTATGTGTCCCCGTGTCCAGGTACTCAACAGGACAGAGGACTACCTGAGACAGGTCCTGATAAAGGCTTCCGAATCCGTCTACACCTGGGTCATCCAGGTCAAGAAGATGAAGGCCATCTACTACATTCTGAACCTGTGTAGCTTTGACGTTACTAACAAGTGTCTGATCGCTGAGGTGTGGTGTCCCGTCAGTGATATTCCCACGCTGCGGAGGGCCTTAGAGGAAGGATCGGTGAGGAAGCTCTCAGCAGCGTTACTCTGTTTGACTTTTGCTTCACTCCAGGCTTTCTTCTTCTGTTTGTTTAACCGGGGCGGTTGCTTCATGAACTGGGGTGTTGCTTTTATAAACGCAAGTATTGTATGAGGCATTGCTCTCTTGGTGAGGGTACTGAAAGGCCATTGTTCATTCAGTTTGCAGGCTGAAGAGGACCGAGTGTTTATTTGGGATAAAGATGCATTAATAGCTTCATTGCTCCTACAGTAGTTTATTTATCTTCATCCCCACAACTGGCCCTTTAATTATTGTTTTTTGCCTAAACTGCTGAACCACAAAGAGACATTACGTCCACGTCTTTCTCGTGTTTATTTGTTATCTGTGGTGCCTTCTTTGTGCAGTTAATCTGATGTTTGAACACATGGTTGATGCTGACATTTTGATATGACGCTGACATTTCAGAGGAAAAGTGGAGCGACCGTTCCTTCCTTTGTCAATCGTATCCCCACCAGCGACACGCCGCCCACCCTGATCAGGACCAACAAGTTTACCTCTGGCTTCCAGAACATCGTGGACGCCTACGGAGTGGGCAGTTACAGGGAGGTCAACCCTGGTGAGTTACTGCGTTTATCATCCCGTTTCCCTGATTATTATTGCCGTGTACAACTATACAACAGGTAATGAATGAGTTTTAAGTCGCTGTATCAGGGTATCGTACACATTAATAAGCCGATAGAGAGGCAGAATCCTTTAAAAGCTCCTCAGGGAACTGAAAGGAGTATTTAGTATTAGTTGGTAGGAATTATTAGAAGGCGACGCATTAAAGGTTTTGATTGACAGCCAATGCGAGGGAGAGTAAACTTTCTTACTTTCTAACCTCGTTCTAATGTTGGTTTTCCTGATGATGTGAATATTTTTTTAAAGGTTTACCTCACTTAAGCTTTATTTGTTCGATTGTTTGATATTTCTCGTCTTTAGCTCCTTTCACAATCATCACTTTCCCATTCCTGTTCGCTGTGATGTTTGGGGACCTGGGCCATGGAGTCATCATGGCTCTGTTCGCAGCGTGGATGGTGCTGTGCGAGAACAACCGCAAACTTAAAAACACAAGAAATGAGGTGAGTGAGTTCTCACGTGAAAGCTCCCTAATGTGACCGAAGAAATACCAGTGTGTGTGTGTGTGTGTGTGTGTGTGTGTGTCTGAAGTGTAACTGAGTGATTTGATGTGTACGAGCAGATCTGGAACACGTTCTTTGAGGGACGATATATCATCCTGATGATGGGACTGTTCTCCATCTACACCGGCCTCATATACAACGACTGTTTCTCAAAGTCCCTGAACATCTTTGGTTCTGGCTGGAGTGTGAAGGCCATGGGGTGGACGTGAGTACTTCATTTTAAAAACAGCTCAGCAGACCCAGAAGTGCATCAGTGTTATTTCTTACAGTGAAGGAAATGCAATGAAAAACGTATTGTACCTGTTTGAGGAATTGCACGACACGATGACTTTTGTGGATTTGTTTTTTAACGACATGCATTTTACAGACACTGATGGTTTTATTTGTGCCTGACAGGAAAGACAATTTGGAAAAGAATCGTTTTCTCACTCTGGATCCAAATGTTACGGGAGTTTTCAAAGGACCGTACCCTCTGGGAATTGACCCGGTGAGCAGAGAAACTAGAGACTAGTAGTGATCATGAATTACAGTGATTCATCATGCAACACCTCATATATGGAGATTCCTTCATCATGCTCACAATCACAGTTAAAAGCACTTTGAAATGTTGTGTTTCACCAGGATGTGTGCACTCAGAGTTACACTTGTAAAAATACACAAGCATGTTTTTTGAGTGCATATATAAATGCGTCAAAACAATTAAAAAGCTTCCAGTTTACCACACGAGTTTGTCCTCTTTCTGTTGTAAAGATTTGGAACTTGGCATCCAACCGCCTCACATTTCTGAACTCCTATAAGATGAAGATGTCCGTCATATTGGGCATCATACACATGAGCTTTGGAGTGATCCTCAGCACTTATAATTACCTGTAAGTACCACTTTGTTTTGTGTTCATAAAGCCCTCATTAGATGTTACAGTTTCTAACAGCCTGCCTTTTATTTTTGTCACCATAAACAGGCACTTTAGGAAGAAGTACAACCTGTACTTGGTGTTTCTTCCTGAGCTTCTCTTCCTGCTGTGTCTGTTTGGCTACCTGGTGTTTATGATACTGTACAAGTGGCTTGCCTTCTCTGCAAAGGACTCCAGGCACGCCCCGAGCATCCTCATCCACTTCATAAACATGTTCCTCATGCAGGGGGACGGACTGCAGCCCCTCTATCCAGGACAGGTGAGAAGCTAACGAAGCTCCATTCCTGCTACAGTGTCACTAACTGAACAGATTAAATCTAATGTTGTTAGAAAACACTGCAAACGTCACAGAGACCGGTGATGACAACATTGTTTTGCTTCTTCCAGAATGGCCTGCAGATATTTTTGGTGGTCATTGCCGTTCTTTCAGTGCCTGTCCTCCTCCTGGGGAAACCAGTCTACCTTTATTGGCTTCACAATGGAAGCCACCGCCTTGGACTGTACAGGGTGGGTGTTTGAAACGATGTCTGTCTGTGAATATGAGCATGAACGTGAATATGAGTGTAAATCTAATTTGTTCCCCTGTGTGTTCTCAGGGATATGAGCGTGTGCGGCGTAACAGTGAAGAGGAGCTCTACCTGATGAGGGCTCACGACATGGAGGAGGGCAGCAGTCACAGCGATCTCTCCTCCAGCGGAGAGAACCCGACAGAGGAGGTGAAGACAGCAAGACATCTGGATCGGCACCCATTCATCTGAAACTTCCATTCTTCTGTTACTGTCGATGATGCTGATGAGGTTTGTTTTTTTGTTGCAACAGTTCGACTTTGCAGATGAGCTTCTGCATCAGGCCATCCACACCATAGAGTACTGCCTGGGTTGCGTCTCCAACACAGCGTCCTACCTGAGGCTCTGGGCTCTGAGCCTGGCACATGCCCGTGAGTACAACTGTTCGTCTGTCTTATACTCAGGAGGAACTTTGTTTAGTTCCAAATCAACAAATCTCTTTGCGTTTTATTCCCTCTGTTGACTTTTCTTCTTGTGGCTGTGTACAAATATGTCAGACGTGTTTTGGTGGACATCCTGCAGGAGGGCGTAACATACTGTAATGATGGTCAACATAAAACAACCAAGCATGTTGCAGTTTAAAAGAAGCTACATTTAGTAAAGGAGCACCAACCAAACAAATGGAAACAAAGAGAATTAAGGGCAGCCTTTGAGACCAGCCCACCAGGGCCCTCAGAGCTGGGGACTAATCCTCCAACACAGACAAGGAAACAACTAAACCTAACTGAAACTTGGCCACCACACCCATCGGATAAACATAAAACCACAGCCAGACTCCAGGCCGACTGACTGATCTCTGGTCAGGTGGAACGGAGAGAGAGAGAACCAGAGTCCAGGGCTCCACCTCCTCTTATCTGTTATTCATAATCATCTCATCATCACCTCTCACCTGGAAAGGCAGGAGGCCAAACATCAGCCACAGTTCCACGGCCATTTTTTTAAAGTCCAACAGCATTCAAGTGTAATCAAAGAATAAGATTATGCTGTGGACCCTTTTTTCACTCTGTGTATGTTCTCACATCTCATTATGTGTTTAAATCACCAGATTTATAAAGATTTATGTTGGTGGAAGATTCAACTTACTTCAGGGGTTCTTTTCTTTCTTTCTTTCTTTCTTTCTTTCTTTCTTTCTTTCTTTCTTGTTTCTTCTCTTTTCTTGCTTGAAATGTGATCTTGAATAGAATTTCAAGGTATATTAAACTGTGTCAATTGATTTCACATAACAAATTAGAATTAAAAGGAGAACTGATTACAGGGCCGTCTCTTGAAGGCAGAACCAAACGACCATTTAACATCTCTGATATGTGTTTATGACCTTGTGTGTGGTTCAACTCGTGTTCATGTTGCATCAGAGGCATCAAATGTCGTCATCACGCTCGTTTCTCTGCCCTCAGAGCTGTCCGAGGTGCTGTGGGCCATGGTGATGCGAGTGGGGCTGCGGATGGACTCCAGTCTGGGGGTTTTGTTCCTGGTACCCGTGTTTGGCCTGTTCGCCGTTCTCACTGTGTCAATCCTCCTGGTGATGGAGGGACTGTCTGCATTCCTTCATGCCCTCCGGCTGCACTGGTAAGACGACAGAGAACATAAAAGTACGTCCGTCAGGCGCCTTGAATCGTCTCATTGTTCGCTCACAGCAGCTGTTTGTTTCCTCCTCAGGGTGGAGTTTCAGAATAAATTCTACGGCGGGACTGGAGTCAAGTTCTGCCCGTTTGCCTTCTCGCTCCTGCCCTCCAGCTTCGAACACGACGGCTTACTGTGAAGAAACTTATTTTGAAACGCTGGTCTGGAGCCATAACGAGCCGGCAGGGTTTCATGCTTAGAAAACACATATTCCAGAGATGTCATGAGGCGATTTTTGATTTCTTTTTAGTCTTTTTAACAATTTGTCGTGTAAAGAGCTTCAACCAACGTTGGACTGAAACACGCTGCCCTCCCAACAGTCTCAAGAACACAAACGGAGAGTACTTTTTGAGAAACACGTGTGTATAAAAAGGTATTTTGTACGAGAATCTGTGCAGAACATTTTGTGAGGCTCGTATTTTATCAGGCATATATTGTTAGCAGCTGTTGACGTCACGTGTATGGAGAACCACATCGACCAAACGATTACAAAAATGTGCTTGTAGTTTGAGATAACGGTCAGCGCTTGTCGTCTCTTTCGTGGGATGATGCTGCTCAAATATTATTCTTTCTTTTTAAAGAATAATATTTTAGACAACATATTTATTATTTTCTGTTTCCCTCCATTTCTTCTCTTCTGTATAGAGTTATTTTTTGGCATCAATTGAAGCATACTTGTAAATTTTCCAGCGGTATTTGATGAGTTTCAGTTTGGTGGTTGTGGTTTCCAGACGACGGTCAGCGAGTCGCCTTTTTTTGCGGGTTTGCGTTCTGTAGTTCTTGCTCCACGTTTCTGTTGCACTGACTGCCTTACAGAAGTACAACCAAATGACAGCAGACTGTACGACTCTATCGTTTCCCTTTTTCCCCCAAAACAAAAAAAAAGAAACACTGCAAAAGGATCTTTCGACTTTTCGGTATCGAGAAGCGCTCAGGCAGGTGTGTAACGAGGTGTAAATACTTTTACAGAATTATTTTTTAATTTATTATATTTTAAATGTTCCTCTCTGAATTAAATATGAATGTTGATGGGGTATGATTTGTACTTGTATGCATTCACAGTGTTGCCTACGCGTCTGCCACTTTCTGTACCGTTTAACATTCCACGCATGGAGAACTTTAATCACCTGTTCTGTCGACTCGGCTCGGCTGGTCGGGAACCCGTGACATCCGTATTCGACACAGCGGCTCGACTGTATCATTAGACGAAGATTTAATTATGTACTAATATCGGCCATTAGAAAGTATTTGCTAATTTAGTGGATGTGTTAATATCGTAAAGATCTGGGTTGTTTTTTCTGATGAGAGGAGACTTTAAAGGCGTCATTGTCACGTTATTGAGACGTCTGCACTTTTGAACCGGCCACAGTTTGCTTCAGTGAGACTCTGCCACACGTACGGAGTCGAATCATTGATGTTCCAGGTGGCGGTCACTGTTTTACTGGAGCAGGTGAAGTATGATCGGCAGTTATTTGCCATTAGTTGACATTTAATGGCTTTGGTTGGTTGGAGGGGTGTTGAGATTTCCTCTGACGCAGCCCTTCTTCTCTTGCTGTTGATTTTAATATGAAGAACTGTATTTTTTCATTGACAAACACTCCATGCTCTAATTCTTTTGAGAAAATCATCCTTATGTCAATAATAAATTGTATTTTTGTTTGAGTTGTTCTTAACTGCGTTTCTTATTGAATCTGTTGTCGACAACAACACATTTGACCGACTTTAAGCATTTTAAATGTGTTGATCGGCTTCGAGGCTGTGAAAGTTTCAGTGCAGCATACTGGAGACGGACTCAGAGAAATCAAATCAGAATGGTTACTCATCTATTTGTAAATGTCTGGTTCATAACCGATCATTAATGTGCCAGTTACACCAGGAAATCAGGGGACTTGTCATGTGATTTGTCAGTTTTTGATAAACAGCTGAAGCTCTCCGTTAATATCCGCCTCCAAAAGCAACACGATGAGGAAATTAAAACAAATACAAGCACACTGACAAACAAGATGCGACTAATATAGTTTGGTATGTTAACGCAGATATGAAGCGACAAGATACATTTTAAAATCCACATTATATAATTAAAATGATATAATACAGCTAAATCAAATGAATTATGTTCTTTTGTTTTGTTTTTTCAAAAGTGTCCGATTAATTAAATTAAGTTAGCATCAATTTCTCTTAATCATTAGATTGTCAGGTGAATTGTGTGGTTGGCTTGTTAGTCGATCATGTGCAGCCACACTAAATTAAAGATGAATTAAATGCAGTCTGGTTCTGACAGGAGGTTTCCGAGATGATTCTGAAATAAGCATTTCTGACCTTGACAGATACTCGCCTTCCGGTCAGCGCTCTGGGGAAAATGTCCCAGAGTACCTCAGCTTCAGGAGCACCACCAGAGTTTGATGGTTGCTGTGGCAACATCCAGGTTAAACTTGTGACAGCAAACCACAGGGTAATGGCAGCAGGTTAATCAGGAAGTAATGCTCATTATAGTTTTAAATTTTTAAAAGGTTAAATGTGCACGATGTAGTTTAATCAGAAGAGAAAAGATCATTTAACTGACTCTTTCTGCCAAAATAAACTTACCAAACAAACTATCTTTGTTTTCATGATTAAATAAATGAACTGACCTTAAAGGACACACACAAACACAATTTCATACTGTTTAACTTTTTTTATATGTGGCGGACCCCGCCACCTTCCCAGCTTCACGCAGTGTTCTGTGGACAGCTTTTTTATTCAGTTATGGAATAAATAAATAAATATATGTGAGCATGTTTTACCCCCATTGAATACTCAGTAATTTTGTCTCCAAAACGACATGTTGCCCCTTTAACGTTATATCAAAGACACAAACTGTGGCTGGAACTTGAGCTCTCCATAGAGACATCATAAAAACAAAATAGATCATTTCCACGTCTTCTTCTGCGTCTCTGGCCGCGGTGGTTATTTGTGCAGTGAGTGTCAGCTGCGTCGCGTCGTGAGCTGCTGCTGAGAGTGAAATCCTGCCACTGCTAAACACACTAACACTCCAACACAGAGATAGGATACTGCTTCACACACTCTGTCAGGCCTCAGGTCAGTCTGTTGGTGGTGGCCCAGGTTATTTGACCTGGACGTGATCCATTAGAAGTTTGGCCCGGACATTTACCTGAGCTCAGGGGTGCTGCTGCAAGAACTTCAACGTTTCAACACACTAGTGGTCTGCATGAGCTGCAGAGGCTGAGACGGAGAGGCAGAGGACAACAAGGTGAGACAGAAAACAGACAGACAGGTGTTGAGTTTGCGTTCAGCCTCACGCGTGGATTCATCTGTTCTATCTCACCTGTGTCCTCGAGGGTTCGGCTGGTGAGGTGGGTACGAGCTCAAGCCCCCTTTAAAAGTCAAATCTCTGCCTTTTGGCAGCCGAACCTCTTCAGTCCCTCGACCACTGGATGATCCATTTCCAGAGGTGCTATGAACTGTAACACACTCTGTCACAGAAAACCTGGTACATGAAGCCTCCTGCAGTATTCTGGCATTACAGAACAGTGAGAATATACTGTTGTGCATCGTGTGTCCACCAGGGGGATGAAGGAGAGACTCCATCTCCCAGAGTCCTACCTGCCTGCCCAGCTGCAAGTGAGGATGTAGTCAGCGACAGACGCTCAGTGTTTACAGCCTGATTGATGATGAGTTCTGAAGACTGCTGGTCTTTGTTTACCTGCAGGCTGCTCTGAGTCCGGCCTGTAGACCTGGAGCGGGCAGACTGGGACGTGGAGGAGGACTCTAAGTCATGGAGGCCTGAGGCTGCAGGTGTGGACCACAGCCTCTACATTTCACTGGTTTTATGTTTTTGTACCGCAGAATATGGACCTCTGTGTACACCACGGCCTTGCAGAGGAATGTCATGGGTGTAGGGTTGGATGGAGTAAGATGTGGACCTGTCCGGTACCATGCACCTCCCCCGCTGGGTGCTCCAGGGAGCCTTGGTTCTGCCTCACAGAGCCTGGTACCTTTCACACAGTTACTGTTCAGTCAGCAGTCAGATTTCTTTAACTTAGACTGATGAGCAGATCGGAGGGAAACCTTTAAGTTATGTTTATAGATGAGCCGCATCAGAACACTAGATTGATTTTTAAACATTATATTCTACTTCTCAGCTTTTCTTACTTTCTCACTAGATGGCAGCATTCACCAGTCCTCAGCTCTCCACCCTGTGTCGCTCCAGGGATCTTTATTTATGTGCCAATATCTCTACACTGGTTCAGGATCTGTTGAGCTTTAAGTCTCTCACTATTTGTTAATGAATGAATGTTTGCGGTTCAGTCAACTTCAAGGTGTTTCATCCTCCTGTCCAATCTGACAGAAGGGGCAGTATATGCTGAGGGTTTCTGCTGAGGTTGTGAACATAATTTGCTGCACACGGTGGAAAATGTACCACTGACCAAAGGCTGCTAAAGTTTTCCACCTCACCACCAAGTAGCTTTTCAGCTGCTTCTCTGCGGTGCAGGCAGCGCTCTGCGTCGTTACAGCAGATCCAGTGCAGCCCTGAGTAATCGAGGCTGCTGAGCTCAGCGTGCAGAAGCAGGTGAAGTTTTTACTCTGAAAAAAAAGAAAAAAGAAAAGTCAAGACAGGCCTGCAAGGATCTGGCAGCTGGCGTCTGCAGTGAGGTCACAGGAATATAAAACACTGCACCGGTTTCTGAGCCACGACACGTGCAACATACATCATGTAGCCTGATTTGTGAGGAGTGCAGCTGCAGTGTGAGAGTAAACCGTGACTGACTGGAGATGGAAATCATCATGAGGCAAACTAACAGCGACATCATCATGTGGTGTATTTATTTAAAACGCCTCGCGTTGCCTGAAAAGAACCGGCTCTGAATGGGCCGGGGTGTAAAGGTCAGACTGGCCCCTCCTCAGCTCTGACTGACTGCGACGTGTCATAAAGAGTTTACAACCAAAGGGGAGGAATTTGTGTTTTCCTCTTGAATAGATGAAAAGCGAGTTGTGTTGTTTAATGGACCTGCGCTTGATGTGAGCAAGCAGACTGAAGGCAATCCATCTCCTCCTGATTACAGGAGCAGGAGAGCCGGTGAATGGAGTCGACCCCGGCCTCCCTCCCTCCTCCCTCCCCCCCTCCTCCCCTCCTCCCTCCTCAGTGGTCAGAATGATTTTCAGCTGCTTGTGACTGGAAGGATTTACATTAACTCCTGAACTGCTCCAGTTCCTGCCCGTCTCCAAGTGGCCTCAACAACAACAACAAAAAAATGCAAAGGGTGCCCCTGAAACTGAAAAATCTGACACATCAGATTCAAACCCTCCACCAGCACCAGCACCAGCACCAGCACCAGCACCACCCGTCCCAAACAGTTTCCGTTTGTTGTGACTGAGAGCAGGTGGGCTCACTCAGTGATACTGACCAGTGGCTGAAGTATGGAAGCACGTTCTGACCGGTGGAAAGTTTCCCTCCAGCATAATAAACAAAACCTGATGACATAAAAAGTCTAAATTATTAGATAAATGTTGATTTTATATCTCAGAATTAACTTTACTCTCTTTTTAAAATATCATAATTAAATTTTATCTCATAATTTTGACTTTTTTTTCTCTTAAAAATCATAAATTAAAAATGATTTTTAATCTTATAATTAACTTTTCTCTAATAATTTTGAGTTTTTCAATCTCATTTATGACATTTTCCGCATTTCTTTACTTTTACCTAATAATTCTGACTTTTTCATCACAATTGTTTTTTTATTACTTTTTTTATCTCTCAATATTAACCTTTTTTCCAACCATATTAATGACTTTTGGTTCATAATTGACTTTTGTCTTGAATTGAATTTTGACTTTTCTCATGGTTTTGACTTTTTTTCTCATAATTTGCATTAATAATTTTTCCTTTTATATAATAATTCTGACTTTTCATCTCTTGATTTGGATTTTTTTCTTATATTATGGACTTTTTTCTACCCACATTTTGGACTTTCATGAAGTCATTTTGACACGAGCCTCCATACATGAGTCCTCTTTGCAGTCTGCAGCATCTCCTGCAGCTGGTGGGACCAGCAGCTCAGAGGTGTAGTCACCCCGGCCACAGACACACATGTTGGGCTGCAGGTTCTGGTTGCAGTGCCTGGTGTTTGGGTTGGATCCGGGCCCAGCAGCCCTGTGGTTTGCTGGCTGCTTGCACCTACATGTCCCACAGTTACAGTAACCTGCCACTGTCTGCTCGGGCACTGATGGCTACAGACCACATGGTGGATGTGCACATATGATGGTTCCACATTAATGAGCCTCACTGTGTTAATGTAACTTTCCATATGCAGCCAGCACTTTGTCATAATGTGTTTTATATCCAGTTGTGTTCACCCAGAAAACAATTACTCATCATCGTCGGCACAGCTCCAGAGATCTGAGAGGAGCCTCTGAGAAGCAGCAGCCGCAGCAGCAGCAGCCCATAATAATTCATTTGGAGGGAAAACAATGCGTAATGTGCCGACGCCTTGAGCGCGCATTGTCCTTTGTGCGGGGGCTGAAACGGGGCAGGGTAACAGAGACCCGGCAGCAGCAGGCTGTGCTTTTAAAAGACCCGAGGAGACTATAAAAGTGGTTTCATGCCCGCTGCAGTGAAGGCTCGGCTCGGTGCGCGCACAGACAGACGGAGGGAGGCAGAGCAGATAGAGAGAGAGAGAGGGGGAGAGGGAGAGAGAGAGGGACGCGCTCAGCACTCAGGTCTCACTCACAGGTAGACACACACACGAGGAGCTGGGGAGGCTTTTATTTTCCCTGAAGTTCACTCAGGATTTTAAGACAGAACCGAAAGAGAGAGAGAAAGAGAGAGAGAGAGAGAGATCTTTCCTGGAAGTCTCAGAAGTGCATGTTTGGTAACCGAGTAGGATGCGCGTCTTCTCCAGCCGACCCGGTTCTGTTTGACACTTGGATCCACTAACTCGGCTGTTTTCTAACCGGGGTGGAAGTTGGGCTCGTTTCAACTTTTTTTTTTCCTCTCTCTCTCTCTTTTTTTTTTTTTTTTTCCCTTGGCCGTGTACCTTTCTGTGCCGCGGAAATGGGACCGCGCCAACCGGAGAGCGTGTCCGCGCTCTGCAGAAGAAGTTTGCTTTGGACCGTGCTCGTACTCTGGCTGACCGCGGTCGCTGACGGGACCTGGAAGACGGGACTTTACAAAACTTACTCAGCAGGGACGCAGACATCAGCCTCTCACACCTCAGTCTACCAGAAAAGGTAAAGAAATCACCTGATTTATAATCATTTCTGTCGTGTATGATTTGTTTTACGCACAGAAAAAAAAAAAAACAGTCTCTCTTTGAATCTGTTTTTAGACTTTGCAGCACTTCTTGTCAATGCATGCCTCACATCTCCATCCATCTCCCAGATCCTATTGTCTTCCTGACAGTCGGTTTCCGTTTTCCTGTCCTGGCAGCAGCACACAGTGCTCTGCTGACATGCCCATCCTCATTGTGTGTCTCCCTCAGAGCACCTCCACTGTCTCTGAGGGGTTTGTAGGAGCAGCAGCAGTGAGCATCTGCTCCCTCTCAGCTGTCCTGGGGTTTCTCTTTAAGTGCACCACCTTGAAGACCCACTCCTGGATCTCAGTATTAAAGACAGGGTGCTTCTGCTTCAAGTGAACGAGGGACAGATCAGTTTTAATGGATTAAAGGCCACTGAATAGAAATAAGAGGGGTGGGATGGTTTGACGATGTGATTGAGTTGTTGTTCTGTAGGAGACTCACCAGACTAAACACACTGGCACAGAGCGCTAACCAGTTCTGCTTCCCTCCTGGACCGAGCCAGTGTTTAGCTCAGAGACTAGCCAGCGCTGCGTGATGAGAGGACGCTTCCCATCGTACAAATATTTACACTGTCAGGTTGAGTGTCTGTGTGTGTGTGTGTGTGTGTGTGGGCGGAAAGTGTCCAGAGGCTGATCGCCCTCCCTCTCGTCTGGTGAGGCCTTTTGCCCTCGAGGTGAGTCCAGGTGGCTTTTCAGCGCTCCGCTGGCTCACCTCCGCCGCTCAGCACCCCCTACAGAACCAGAGGTTTGTGGACATGTTTACTAAACACAAGCAGCTGGGACTCCACCGCATCTGGGCCTGTTCTGGGAAAAAGGGGGGAGGATGAGTTTACAGTCCGTGTGCCGCTGTTTCTAAGAGGAGGAAGCTGCTGTTGGTGTGAGTCAGGAGGAGGTCAGTGGGTTTGAGGTGACACGAGAGGAGCTGAGAGTCTCGGCCCACCTGCCGTCTGGTCCCTGATCTGTGGAAGCAGCAGTTTATGGTGTGTCAACACGAGGCTAAACAGTGGCGGACAGCAGGAGGCTCTCAGGGGCCCGGAGCTACTTGACATTCAGTGACATTTCGCTTTTCCCTCAAACTTTTCCCTCAAGTTCAGGAACATAGAAGGAAGTTAATATTCATTTTAACCTCCACTGAGAAAGCCTTTCCCGCCCCGGCCCTGTCTTCACACAGTGATTACCCAAATCAAAAGGGATTATCAACTCTTGAGTAGTTTCTCGACTGGTGCGGTCGCTCTGTGGAGGAGCTGATAAAGCGTTCGCTCACCCTTGTCCTTCTTAGCGACGATATGAGCTCAGTGCACCGAGGGCCCGGCGGAGGAAGCTGCGTCTTTATTTCTCGTCTCGCCCACTTCTTTATCCTCCCCTCGGAGGACTTGTCATGGTCTGACAGGCAGTCTGGACCCTGTGGCCGACCTCATTCCTCCTGTGCGTCTTAACCCTATCCACTGTTTCTTTAAGCAGGGGGATGAAGATGACGGAGATTCCAGCGGGCTGAGCCCCGCGTGGCTTCCAGCAGGAAGGCTTTAGATTCAGGACATTCAGGGAAAGTCAAATAATGTATGTGCTCAAGGAAAGTGTTTCACGGATATAATGTTAGTAATCACTAGTGGTGGAAACTTTACAGACACAGTTAGAGAGAGATTATATAATAATTCGGCAATAAAGGAATGATTTTATCAACAGTGGGTTGCAGAGATGTCTACTGAAGTTAGCATGCTAACCAGCTAGCCCTGTCTGATACCACTTTGTACCCCAGGAGGCGATAGCTGGCGAGCCTCTGAAGTTTCAGCCAGAGAATATATATCAAGTGTTAGAGTTGCCAAATTTCAGGAAATGAAATAACCTTACTTCTTCTTAACTTACAAAACAGATAAATACCAACATATATCATCTGAATTCAAGTTGTCGAAGTCGTAGCTTCTGTAAATCGCCTCTGTACTTTATCTCCTGTTGTCTAACTGATCCCTGTTGGTTTTGGAGGCTTTCTTCGGTCTTCAGGCTGCCAGATCCAGGTGAATTGAGCTCCGTCGTCTGTAGTGACGCCCGCTGTGATCCTGAAGGTTCTGATCCGGACACACTCTCTGTAGCGTACTAGCCAAGGATCGCTAGCAAAGCCCAGCAGTTGTTGGTCACTCTGCCCTCTGTTTTTGGAGCTACCTTTGAACATATTCTACAAAATACACCTTCAAGAAGATCGGTATCAGCTCAGCTCCACATGATGGATCGTTGATGATGCTTTTTGCTTCCGTCCTCAAACACTTGAAGACGCACTGAGCCGTCTCGCGCAGAGATACGCTCAGAGCTCACAGGTGTTCAAACCAGACAAAGACAGATGAGAGTTGTCCTCGTTCCTCTGAGGCTGCTGTGAAGAGTCTTGACCCTCGAGGCCTCGACGTGGTGCTTTGATGATCTTCACCGAAAACACACTCTGCAGCTTTGAACCTGTTAACTCGTCATTCAGTGATTCCTCAAACGCAAACTGAACGAAACGCTTTGTGTTTCCGTCTAATCTCTTTTCAGCTACTCAGGTCTTTTTCCCAGAAGCTGCAGATTATAACCCGAGGAATGTATCGCTTGCTCTCTCCATTAATTTCCCACTGATTGAACTCTCTGTTTCTCTCTCTGTCATGTGTTGTCGCAACACATTTATCTTCTGTATCCCAAGAGACCGACATGGCTTCATAATTGTCTTTCCTTCCACTTCCATGTTCCCATCGGAAGTGCCCTTAAGTGACCCTTCCGATGAAATGACCTCTGTCTGTCCTCCTCCTCTCCTCTCTCCTCTTCCTCTCTTCTTCCTCTCCCTCTGGCCATTTGCCACATCTGACTATTGTCCTCTGTTTCCCACAGACTGAAATCTAGAGAGAAATCCTTTAGATTTGTATCCGTGCTGCATTTCAAACATATCTCCCTCCTCCTCCTACGGTACGTGAATCGCTTGATGGATGGAGAGGGAGTTACGAAAATGTTTCTCACCAGAGTCTCACGGGCGCTTTGTTTTGCCCTCGTCAACCTCTTTCGTCAGTTCGCACAGCCGAACGTCCGGCTTCTTCCTCCCCACACAGTCTGCTGAGGGAAATGTCAGCGGCTTGATAACGAACGACGAGGCAAAGAAGGCAGCGTTCGAGCTTTTTGTTTCGGTTCATGAGCTCTCTGACGGCGCTCGCACTCATTTAGGGTTTTTGTTTCCCTCTTCGATCTTTCGCTGTCTTGGCGTCTGTAGCGTTCGTGTATTTCTTAACTATTGGCTGTGAGAGACGGTTGATGATTTATTTAGCTTGGGCCCGAGCGTTCAGAGTGTGCCATGTGTGCTTAGAGACCCGATACTCACCGAGGGGCTGCTCGCCGCTCTCTGCCAGGGAAACAGCGTGGTGCTGGTGGGTTTCACACTTCATAACACCAGAGCGCCTCCAGTAAGGGGAAGGTGTTGACTCTGAAACATTTTTGAGTGAAAGACTGAGAGCTCAGCAGGCACCTGCGTCCCTTAATGTTTAAATCCTGACAAAACTCAATGGACCATTGTGTGGTAGGTCTCAGGACCCAAAGAAGAGGAAAGTAATTCGCTTTAGTTTGTTAAAACCCAGAGGAGATAAATGGTTAGTTGATAATCGATTATTTGTTTAAGTCACTTTTCAAGCAAAAATACTAAATATTTGTTGGTTCCAGCTTCTTTAATCTGGTGATTTGCTGCTATTCTTTGTCATTAATGACAGTAAATGAGGAGTCTTTTGATTTTTGGGCTGTTGGTTTGACATTTTAACAATTATTTAAACATTTTTGATTAAATACGGAGGGACATCAGGCTGTATTTCAGTGCACAACAACATATTTGATAACCCCTAAGCTAATGTTAGCATTCAAGCTAATGTTACCATTCAATAATTTTACAAAATACGATAGGAAAAGCTGAATTAATTCTAAAATATCACCACACATCCCAAATTTCGTTTATGTCAAAGTAAAACTCTGGATGTAATCAAACAGCAGTGTTAGCTTGGAAGTGACTGAATGCTACCGGATGCTAATGGGTTATCAAATATGTTGTTGTGCATTGAAATTTGGGTTCTAGATTTTTATCTTCCATCATCTTTTTAGTTGATTCACTGAAACCGTGTCAAATATCCTGAATCGAAACGTATCTGTATTTCAGTGCAGCGCTGGTTGCAGCCCTGATGTTTCCTGAACCCAGTGAATAAAACTTTTTAGCTCGAACGTCCTCGTCTCTCCTTCCTCTCTGCGCTGTATAAACTATTCCTCCCGCTGCCTCGTACTTGAACATGTTTTGATTCAGTTTTAGCGAGCTGTGTGGGTAACGCAGGGATTGGTTTCAAGCCATTAGGGAAACTGTAAGCTCTTTTCTGCCTACAGCTTTTGTTATTTCATTCACTGAAGAAGCAGCGGTTGGCATTTCCTCTTCGGTAATTGCATAAGTGCAATGCAAAGAGGGAAGAGGAGACCGTAAAACCCACCCCCACATCCCCCCTCAGGACCCCCTGGTGACGATCTGAGCTGTTCCCAGGTGAAACCTCCTCTCAGCCTGGGAAACTTCAGATGTTTATCTGTTGGGTCTGAAGGATAAGTGGTGGGGAGGAGTCAGCACCCGCCGCTCTGCTCACTCCGGCTCTACCTGACCACAGCTCCTTCAATGTCTGACATTTTCCAGCCATGATTAGAGCTTTTTTTTTTTCTGGACAAGGGAAAGCAATCACGGGGTAATCAACGGATCCATGTTCACTTCTGTAACCTCACGGCTGATGGATACACGGAGGAGGGTCCGCTTGTATTTAAATAACACGTGTGTGGCGGATGAAATTCCTACTTGAGACATTTAGGATTAATTCAAACTGCATCTCTAATAGTTCCTGAAATATGTTGTCTCAGATTCAAGCTTTTTACAACTGTAACTCACAATTTCCACATTAAAACCGACTAGATTTCTGTTCCATTGTTTACTTACATTATCCAAAATGTTTCCAACAATGTTCCGACCCAGAAAAATCCAGAATTTTATTTTAAGTAACGGACTTTTGGAGGAAGAAAGACGGCGAATACGACCGAACCGAACATGAGTAAAACTTTGATGCGCCGGCTCATCTGTGAACATTTTCGTCTGTACCAACAGAAGCTCCTTTCTCCCGCAGAAAACACTGCTCCTCAAACGCCTCGTCGGTGGTCTCGCCTTCAATTCTGTGACATTTCATGATATATGTCTCGTAGCTAGTTTGACACGTACAAACTGATTTATCAAACAGCTGCTCTGTCGTTGTTTGCGGTGTTGGCTCAGGCGTGTGTAAGCTGACCAATCAGAGCAGACTGGGTATTTGGGAGGAGGGGGTCTTAAAGAGACAGGAGCTAAAAACAAAGTGTGTCAGACAGACAGCCACGGTGGCAGTAAACTGTATATGTTTGGGGTTGTGAACAAAACAAGACATTTGAGGGCGTAATCTCGAGCTTTGGGAAACACCGATCGACATTTTTCACGTTTTTTTTTTTTTTAACATTTTTATAGAGAAAACAACTTAATTACCTGAGAGAGAATGAAAAGATTAATG
Organism: Diplodus puntazzo; assembly: GCA_963678695.2. Lineage (NCBI taxonomy): Eukaryota > Metazoa > Chordata > Actinopteri > Spariformes > Sparidae > Diplodus > Diplodus puntazzo. Next base: position 31,410,539 of record OZ023159.1, on the reverse strand, counting down.
GACGGTGAAAATAATCATTAGTGGTCGGCCTAATTGAGAGATACCTTGCGGCAGAAATGACTCACACTTTAATCTGGCAAAGTTACATATTTACTCGATGTGTAATCAAAAGTTAGTCATGAAAAATGAAACGTCCCTGCAGCGCTGCAGAGGCTCGCAGACGTCTCCTGACTCTCCGGGCTGGTTCTGCTCGGTGTGTGTGTGTGTGTGTGTGTGTGCGGCCACCACAACATACGAGGATTGTTAATGGGTTAGCTGCTCCACATCCTCCGCCTCCGGCTGTTTCCTTTAGTGTAAACCGTCTCACACACACACACACACACACAAACATATGGTCTTGCATATTGACAAACAGACTTTGGTGGGAACACCCCCATCCCCACCCGGGTCTTGCAAACACGCTGGCAGCAGAACAAACAAAGTTCTGTGCCACACAGCCTCCTTTGTGGCTCCACATAGAGCCTCCACTCTATACATCCATTGATTGTGTAAACACAGGCGGCAGTAATCATTTTCCCTCCTCCAGCTACAGTCATCTGAAGGTAATCAGAGTATCTGTTCACCTCGTTGTCAATAAAATAATAGCAACATGCGGTGGATCGAGCAGCCGCAGTTTGTTTCTGTACGTTTACGTCGAGTAAACACCCGTCGGTGTTTTTCTTGATCTGCTCAGTAAGACTAAACTCTTCTCAACAACAGATATCTGCTGCTGTTAGGACGGTAATTGAACTCTCAAACCAATTAGCCCTCCTGTGAATCATACTGTTTGCAATTTGGTGCTTTTAGTGCTGTAACTGGACCTTCTTATGGAGTGAAGGTATTTCATTTAGCGCCCGGAGGCTTCAGATGTAACTCTGTTGTGATCGTAAGTAAGTGTGCTGACTCAGCCTGCTCTGAATGATCACGTCCTATTCTATCAGATCTTAACCTTTGACCTTTACACAGGCCTATTTTCCCAGAGAAGGCCAGTTTCTTAACAGCCTCAGTGAGTCCTGATAGTCTTTCTGGAGAGGGAGTGGACTCATGACCCGACTGTAACCCCTGTTGAAAATTTCTAATCTCCGTTCGGGACCTCGTCTTCCTTTTTATTCCCTCCTGAGGGACTTCACCTCCTCCGGGAGCCGAATGCAGACAGACGTGTGTTGATAGAGGGGCGACCGCAGTGTAAATACAGCCCACAATGCACTCCTCTGAATCTCGTGGCTGATTAAAAGCGTGTAAACACCATAAAGGAGTGTCAAAACAAAAGGGAGGAGCGACTGTAAAACCCCGCGGGAAGACAACAGCTTCCTGAATGCGACTGCGTGGATAATTTCCCCTTTTGTGAGCGCGACACGGTGCGAGCGCTCTTTGTTTCGGAGGTGTTTGGAAAACATACACTTCTCTTTCCTGAATTATTAACTCTAAAAATGTTCTTCTGTGTCTCAAAATAACTTTTCCTCTGCACTTTCCTGACTCTCTCTCTCTCTCTCTCTCTCGCTGTGTTTCTCCCGACAGGAACTGGTGTCCTCATACGGTCACTAAGACTGTGACCTGCCAGGTACAGAACGGGACGATCCTCCAGCGGGTCTACCAGACGTGCCGCTGGCCACAGGGATGCACGGGAGGCAGGTGAGGAACGCACCTGGACCTTAAAGCCGCGGCTGCTGTGAACCTGTTTTATTTTTTTTACATTTTATAGAGAGAACAACTTAATTACCTGAGAGAGAATGAACAGATTAATGGACAATAATCATCAGGGCTGCAAGTTCGATTAATCTGTTGATTTTTTCCAGATAAATCGATTGTTTGGTCCGAGTTTCTGTGAGTCTGAAACTCCTCAGTGTTGCACGTATAGAATAAATAGAAGCAGGAAATTAAGTTCACTTGAAAGTAGCTTAAATGTGGCTAATTGAAGCTGTTTTTAACGATGTGAATACGAGGCCAGCAGTTGGTGGGAAACAGAATGGAAGACAGAATAGAATAAACTTTATTGTCCGGCCGAAGATTAAAAGAAAAAACATCACATACCAGAACAATGATCTCTCAGTTTTAGTGCACAGTCGGTGCATTCATCCCCCGCGGTCTCCAGCTTCCACTCTCATATTTAAGTTTACTGTAGTTGGTCGACCGCATGAATTGTGTTTTGGATAAAAGAAGCCTTGTAGATCTTTTCCTCTGGGTCGTCCTGAGGGCAGCAGCTCAGACCCGAGGTTGAGGAGATGTGTTCAGTCTTTAATGAGCTGTGAAGATCACCTAGTGGATTCTGGCGGCGGCCAAAGATCTTAAAAGTCTTTGTCAGCTTGTTTCTGTTCACTAGAGTCGTACCAAAGAGGATTGTGTTGTGTGTTATGTGTGTGTGTGTGTGTGATGGCTCTATGGTTTGTGTGTCTTGCAGCTACAGGACCGTCGTCAGGCCTTCGTATAAATTGGTGTACCGCACTGTGACCTCTCTGGAGTGGAAATGCTGTCCAGGATTCAGCGGCGCCGCCTGTGAAGAAGGTGAGTCGAGGCCGATACGGAGACCAAACACGACGCACAGTTCAGTTATAAAGCAGTTCGGAGAGCAGCGTCAAAAAATGCTGCTTAATCTTGACAACAGGTTGTTTATCGGGAGAGGGATTTCCTTTCACGCAGACGCAGGATGCACAAGCTTTTAGTCTCGTCTTTGCGGTGTGTTCAAGTGCAGCTTCTTGCATAACACCCAGAGGATGAGAGGCTCTCTGTCGGTGCATCAGGGCCCTCAGACTCAGGGTAAGAAGCTTGACATCTGAGGAGCTCAAAGTAGAACCGCTGCTCCTTCTTCACGTTGAAGGAGCCAGCCGAGGTGCGTTGTGCATCTGATTAGACGGGCCTCCTAACTGGGAGGAGACCTCGGGGCAGACCCCGAAACTTGCCGGAGGGGTTACATATCTCATCTGGCCTGGAAATGCCTCAGGATCCCCCGGGAGGAGCTGGAAAGCGTCGGTGTGGAGAGGGACGTCTGCAGCCGGCTGCTGCCACCGCCACCCGACCCAGATGGGAATGGACAGACGGATGAAAGTTCCGTCTCTCTCTCTCTCAGCCTATTTCTTTCTTTCTTTACCTCTTAAATCTTCCTTCATTTATCACCATCTGCATCCCCCTGTTGTTGATTTGAAGCCTCCGAACTGCGCGTGCCTTCCAACACACGTGTGCGAGTAATACTTTAAAACAGGAGTGATTTCCATTAGGGCTTACATAAGGCCGCCTCTGTCTCCTAAATGAAGTTCAGGAACAAGATCCCTCTGCCTCCTCGGGCTGCAGTCAGATACCTCCGCTTTTATTAATCAGCTTTAATGCATTCGTTCTGAGAGGCACCGTGCGACGTCAGGGTTTGTTTCGTTCGTGTGGTTTCTGGGTTTTATGGTCCAGCTGGAGCCGAGACTCGGTCCTCTTAAAGTGCCATTTTAACGCTGCTGTTTTCATTTTTAGGCTACTGTAGCTGTCCACACACACACACACACACACACACACACACACTCCTACACTCCCGGTGCATAATGACTTCCCCTGGCACTGGCCCCCGTGTCTCTGCAGTCTGGCGAGCAGGGTGGAGCGTCTGTTTATGCCGAGGCCCAGGACTTGACTGGGTGTAACATAAATCGTCAGGCCTTTGCGACACAAAGCACAATAAATGTTTACAGCGGTTAAAGTGGTCACTTTTTAGTGGTGCTGAAAGGCTGTTTTTCAGTTTTATGCTCCCTCCACTCGAAGGTAAACTCACAGTAACTCCCAGACTGCCCAGCGTCCGGCGCTCTGCTGCACCGAGGCTGCAACTGGAGACGTTTCTCCACTTTTCCTGCTGGCTGACACATTATTTTTTTTTTTTTAAGACGATTATATTTATTGGCATTTTTGTTATTTCAGCACCTCAAGACAAATAAACCCTTCTCAGTCATCCCCATCAACCCTCCATCTGTCAATCATCTTCACATGAAACTACTAAAAAATGACTTAGAGATGAAATATAGACACTTCTCAGTGTTTGAATAAATGGATATAAGAGGCATTTTACAACTCAAGTTGAGTTAAATAGGTTACAAAGCTTGTAAACAAAAGAAGCTTTACATTTTTCGATCACATCTTTTATAGACCTGGTCACTAACCTTTGGTGTGGTCCAGGAATTTTCTTTTCGACATCTTTGTTTTTCAGGGAATAATCAATCTTGATGAAAAATAATATATCTATATCTATACGTGCGTACAGTTGGATATTGGTTGGCTGATATTATCGGCCCGTTACAGATTTATTGGTATTTGCTGTATATTTGATTCAATATCGGCTGATATGAAACATTTTTTTTAGAGATAATAATGATTTAAAAGATGCTTGGAGTAATTTATAATAAGCACATGTCCAGTGAGGTTGGGGATGATTGCAAAAATAGGTGTGATCGGCCGATATATCGATATCGACCCCCAAAAAATCAAGTATCGGTTGAGCTCCCGTTTGAAAATCTATGATTTGATATTGGATTGATTGAATTAAAGGGCACTTTTTGGCCTCGTTGAGGGCTGTTTGGTAGAGAAGGTACGTTTCTGATGGAGGATGTGTCTAACAGACGGATATCGTTTGTTATAATAAACTTCTTTCTTGGTGTTATCGAGTGACACTCGTCAGCACCGCCTGAATGTCTTCCTCGTTTTAGCCCCTCCCCCTGAACGCATTCACATTCAGACAACCCAGACTTTACTTAACAAAAGCAGAGGAACACACAGTCAAACTGGGAGGAAATTATCCAATTAAGTTGTTGCTGGAGGAGATTCCCCTCCGGTTGTCATGGCAGTAGGGGGCTGTCGAGCCAGCGGGGATGCTGGGATTAGCCACTTATCTGAGCGTCGTTCCGGGTGGCTCAGATCACAGGCGGCGCTGAGTGGAAGTGACAGGTCCCATTCACGGGGCCTTTACTCTCCGGCACCATGGATGCTATCCAGGGCCACCGGCGCTTTGTTCTGCTCCCGCCGCGTGAGCAGAACCTCTTGCCAGGGCAGAACCTGATACCCCGCTGCTGTCTGCCTCGTTCGCCCGCTTTAAGGAGAAATAAAAGCTTGCCCACACGGGCAAAGCTGTAGGCCGGATTGTATTTAAATCTGTTGCCATAGTGTTGCCAAGTGAAAGTTAAAGCTGCACTTGAAGTTCAGTGGGTGCAAGTTTCAAATCCAGGCTCTGAATACCTGTGTGCGGCTCTCCACGCGGTCTTTGTGGGTTTCCAGACGGCTGCGAGCACTTGTTTGACCTTGAGTATGGCTGTATTTTCAAAAAAAAAAGGCGAACACCATTGTTATATAAAAGAATAACTTTCATCCTATTGCACTTTTCAAAGTCTGCCGTCTGGGTCAGACATTGAAAACATATTGCTTTTAATCTCATAAGACGGCTAATACCGGAGACATACATCTTTAAAGAGCTCTTCTGGAGCTCCACTGTTCCTTATATACCTTTTGCTCCCATCATCCCTTTTCCCTCGTGCTTGTCTGCTTTTCACAGACTGTGGAAAATGTGTGTTATCCTCTCATTTACTCACGCTACCCTGCTTTCAACTCCACCGTTCTCTCACCAGGCCACCCCAAAAGCCCCCGGCCAGTGTCTGACTCCCAAGGCCGGTCTGCATTACGGCAGATCCCAACAGAGTCCATAGGAGCAGGACTGTGGGGCTCTAAGGTGCAAGAAAGGAAAAGGAAGCGCGTTATAAGTCGAGAGCACGGTCATCTATATGGTTAAATTTAAAAATATAGAGATGAGAGGGTTGTTTTCTCTTGCGTCCCTCCGTTCTCACCCCTCCGCCCGCCAGCCGATTTTGGTCAACACGCGCAAATCAACACGTCCGGTCTGAGGTGAAGATAACGTGTCTTTGTTGAAGTTTTCGATTGTGTGTTTTTCAAAAACCGGAGCAGCAGAGCGCGGAGATAAAATGTGAGAACGCTGTGAGAAGAGTCCACGCCAACGCTGTCATCCCGTCGTACAGCGGGCTCGAAAAAGCAAAAACATTACATCACACCCGGGCTCATAAACAAACTTTCTCCATCGGCGTCCGAGCGGAGAAAGATAACACCGCGTCAGACGGCCACCTTTCACATCTCTTACTTCCTCACCCTAACCTCAGGACTTGGCTGGAATTCCAGGCCGGTGGTGTAATTACTGGGCCCTAATTGTTTTCTACGAGGCTTGGGAGATATTGTCTTACTGCTGGACCCGGAGCACAATGGTCTTTATCTCTGATTGAGCCTGAGAGAAGAAGAAAAAAAAAAAAAAAGGCTAAGTATTTGCAGATGGAGGCACTTTCCTAGCATGCCAGAAACAGGGATTTAACGTATGCCTGGTTGGCTTTGGCATTCCAAGTACCTAAACGCCTGTTTTCAGATGGGGATATCCCAATTTGTGCTACATCAAACACAAATATCCAAATTATACCTCATTTAGAGGCAATTGCATGATACGAGAATATCAAGTGTAACCCATAAAAGCAAACATTATTGAATTAGAGTTGGCTCTCAGAGACCCTTACAGGTTGCATCAGCGTCAACACTGAAGCGTTGCTGCACACTCAGCGGCTGCGGAAACCCCGTAACGTTTTGGGTTTTTTTTTGCATTTTGGCGCTTTCTGCTCATTTTTGATTGACTCTTAAAAGTGTGAAGATGACGCTAAGAGACAGCAGTTGATGTCTTGGACCTGATTTGATTTATGGCGACAGCACTATAAAGGAAATATGGCTGCAGCTTAACGCAGGAGGGGGGCCGCCGTGCAGCGAAAACATATGGGGGATGTAGACTTGAATTAGCACGGCTGTCAAAGCTATGCCTGGCGGCGGTGGAGGGGGGGGGGTCCCCTTCAAGCCGTATCTCGCAGCCAAGCGGAGGCTGCGGTTTTTGGGTCGCAATTACGGTGTGGCTGGGAGGCAGAGGCGGGCTGTCTGTAATAAGCCGCAGAAACGTAATCTGTGTTTTCACAGCTCAGCGCGGCTTATCACAGGCCTCCACGCTTAACCCGCCGCTTCAAACATCAGTCGGCTGCAGCTTGCCATTAGCGGAAAGGAAGAGTGGGAGAGGGAGCGTGGACACCGGTGTCTGTCTGACTGCCAGAGCGAGTGCGTGGGTGGGAGAGCGAAGACGGTGTGGAGGATTTGTACAGTGAGGGATGCAGCTGCTCAGCGTGATTAGCTGCTTTTAATGGCAGCGGGCTTTAGGAGCTGCGAGTGGAGGGAGGCCAGACCGAGGTCAGAGGGGAGCGAGCTGAACGAGGAGCAGGTGACCTCCACCCGAGACCACACAGCAGCGCGAGCAGGGCCGGACACAACATGGAGTCACCTTCACCTTTCCATTTCGCATTCCTTGAGTTCCTTCTGTTTGCAAGAGCAGGTGTTGAATATGTCGCATTGATTCATTCACAAACTAGAGTGGCAGTCAGTTAGGGGTTGCAGCAATATACTGGTTGTGAGGTATGAAAACTTGATGTTTATAGTTTTATCTTGAGTGCAATTGTTCTTTTTGTGCACTTTTTTTACTGATTCCCAACACTTGTTATTGCCTTTATTTGCCAGAAAACAGACAAAACACATTGTAAACAAAGTTAAAGAGGATGATTTCTATAGATATCGCGATAATATCGTTTCAGTGTAGGGTGAAAATCTAGTATCCGATTGTTCTGACTCATACGTACCAGCCACCTGAATATATCTGATTTTTTTCATTAAGATCCATACGTTATGGATCTTAAAAAGGCTTACACAAAAAAGGCTTTCAATGTTAAAAGAATTACTGGACCTGCCCCTTTAACCGGCTCCGCACCAAAAGTTGATGGGGTTTATCCTGTGCCGAGACCCGTCCTCCGTCCAAGTTTTGTGGAAATCCGTTCAGTCGTTTCTGTGCAATTCTGCTGACAAACCAACCAAACGACCAAACGGAGCTGAAAAACAGATCTGATATCTGCTGCGTTCACAAAGCTATCCAGCGCATTTACGCAGTCATGACAAAGACACATAAATCAGGAACATACAGGGAGGCCCGCTGCAGCCAGCGTGCAGCAAAAAAAAAAGGCCACAGCAGCTGATATTCATAGTTATGTAAATGGCCAGCGCAGCACAAGTGCAGAGCCTAAATTGGAAGCAGCTGAAGTGAAGGTTGGAACTGGGCTGAGGGCCCCAGATGAGATTAGACATGGGAGCGTCCAGCCAGCCCTCGCAGCCCACGCTGCTGCGCTCAGGGGAATCATCATAACAGTCATTAATTAACAAACAATACCACTGAAAAGAAAAAGAAAAAACGACAAGCCGACGTAAACCGAACAGTGGAGGGAGGTTTTCTCTCTCCTCCTGCCTTCGTCTTACGTAAGCGCGTGTTGGTTTGTACGTGCATCACGTTTATGAAAAATCCCCCAAAATCATGCTTCTTGGAGCCGTTCAGGTATCTAAACTGGGATGCATGCTAACAATTATTATATATTACCATGACATGTTCCATGCAGACCACAGAGAGAGAGCGCACGCTGCTGCAGAAAATCCTCCTGTGGAACAATAATCACTGTGTAATTATGATTCCCTGAACTTCTTCTGTTTATCTTTGACTGTAATATTGCGAAAGACGAGCACAGCGACGGTGGAATTTATTTTCACTGGTTCATTTAGACTTTTATTTATTACAATATCTTGCTTATTTACTTGATTCCCCGTCTATATCAGCGCTTTACGCTCCATTTGTTTACCTGCGTCGTCCGCTGTCTCGCCTGACACTAAATCTGAAACGTCAGCGAGCGTCAGGAAACACAGATGCTTCAGCTGAACTTTTCTTTTTGTTTTTTTTAAAGTTTCATACATACTCAGCCTTGATTCTGAGTTAAGTTTTATGTATCTGGGCGCGTGGACTGGAAATGCCTCTTCTGCTTACTGATTTATTTATTATTTCCCAAGACTTCCCTCGGGAGTGAGCTGAAAAACAGTCAGAGGGAGATAAAGTGGGCCGAGTCAGCAGCGCGAGAGAAACTTTTTAAGGGGATGAAAATAGACGGCGCACACGCCGCGGCAGCTGGAGTATTCTTCTGTCCCCAATAAAGCCGAGGCATTTCCCCCCTCGCCCCGGTACTTTAAGTGGACTGGTGTGCTGACTGAGTGACCCACAAACCGACGGGCCTCTTCACAGATCACGCAGCGCACAGACAGAGGAAAGACGCTCTCTTCCTGGCTGAGATAAGTGAACTGGTAACAGAGCTGTTATCACGTAGGAAGATAAAGAAGAAGCTTTCGTATCGTGCCCTTTTTTTTTTTTAATCCTCCTCGCTCGTGGAGGTGTGAGCTCTGCCTCCGTTCTCTCATCTCTGATCCACTCAGCGTCTGATGTCATTAAAGCTGCATTATCCCCCGTCTTCAACGTATCGCCGCCTCTCAGTTTGAAGGTATACATATCGTGGCGCGATGATGTCGGTACGCTCACACAGCTCTTCTGTCTGTAGGTCGTCCTCCGAGAAGGTACTGAAGCATATTTTGACGTCAGTGGCGAGACAATGGCAGCATTGATGGAGTCGGGGAGTCCTGTCGGTCCGTACAGCTGTGATGAGTTCAGTGGACCCAGTTGTTGCCTGCGGCGCTCTGGAGAGGCTGCTAACGTCTTTCACAACCGCAGACTTGATGCAAATTGCGGTTTCTTGGCTAATTTGTCAGAATTCCAGTGTCTATCCATTATATTCCTTCTGAATCTTCATCCTCCATCTTTATTTGGCTTCATAAAGGTGTTTTTTTAACTTTGTTTTCTCTTTAATGTAGAGCCAGAACTAGGAGTGTAAATCTCTGGACACTTCACGATTTGATTTGGATTCAGAGAGCTACGATTTCATGTTTTCCCGCTGTGTGACTTTTAAAACAAAGCATATTTTGTAATGATCCATGTGTAAACACAAGGATGCCACTCAGAAGAGCCCCTACTTTCTCCGGATTCTGTGTGTTATTCCCTGAGAAATTACAAAAATGTGGAAAAACACCAATGTAAAATAAAAAGGTAGAAACAAATCCTAGATCTGTCCCATTATCTGGATCCACATCAAATCTTAATGAGGTCCGTCCTGGGCAAAGATCCGTTCTCATGTCATGTTTTGTGGAAATCTGTGGACTAGTTTTTGGTGCAATCCTGATGACAAACCAACCAAAACATCGAGCGAAAACCAAACTCAAGAAGTAGCCTCACTTAGATAGTTACGTAGGGAACGTACAGCCCAGTCTCATTGTGTTCAGCATCACAGTAGGTTTTTAATTTTGTGGTTATGGACTTCTCTACTTCGAGACATTATCTTTCAGAGAGAGAATCACGATGCATCTTCAGACCAAAGATTTGTGATGAGACAAGCTCAGCTCAACTCTGGCTGATGGACCGATTTCTTTATCCTCGATTTCGTTTGGGAATGTAATTGCAGCCTCATCAGCATCATCTGGTCGGACCTTCTGTGTTTGGTCATGATGTTATCAGCTCTGTCAGTCACTTGGATAAAAAGACCAGTCATTAGCCTCCTCTCTGAAGTGTGGTCTTTAATTTTCTAGTCATCACGCCGTAGATATGTTGGGATTAAGTTAATTTCTTCATGCATCTCACAAAGACTTCAGCACAGCTGTCGCCACAGTCTGGCAACAAAAGTGAGATCTGGTAAAGTAACAATCCTAACTTGGAACTTTTTTAGGCTTCTTGGAAAAACCAGACGATATCATTTTGATTGAAATCAAAGAAAAACGTCAGTCTTTAATTCTCTTGCTCCCTTTTTTCAGTCATATAAATCCCAGTTAAATTTCCACTGATGTCTCTGTCCTACCTCTGATCCAGCCCCACTATAACCCCGGTTATATCCACACTCTGTACTACGAAAAACATTAAAATACGAGGGAAAGTGTGAACTTCACGATATATTACTCTCTATCACAGCATCGGCCTGCGGTTCTCGTACACTCCCAGTAGTCGTGACGATCTCGCTGCTCGTTTGTCTCTGTTATGAGTTCATAAACATATACAACACCACATGAGAGAGGCTCGGGTGTTGTGGCTCGGTGGGTGGGTGGGGGGGGTTTACGAAAACCAACCTTCAAACCTCCTCCACTCCCAAGTTTACGAAACCGCAAACAGACCACCACATCACAGGGATCTCGCTGTGTCGTGTTGTGGTGACATCATTTATGGCCTCTCGTATCGCAGACCTCCCAAACATCCATCCATCCCCCCTCCGGTCAGGTCTCAGTTTCCCAGCCGCTCAGCGCTGCACTCTCTTGGATAACGTGCGGAGTTTAAAAGTCTCTGCCCCCGTCTGACTCTTGAGCTCTTTTCGAGCAGGTCTTTGCATATATTTCCATTTGCTCATGTGCTTGATACGGTGCTCAGTGGGGATGAGGGGAGTGGTGCTGATGGTTGTGATTAGTTCTGGACCGGAGGACTGAGAGTGGAGACGAGGTTTGGATGAACTTCACCAGCAGTTCGACCTAATTAGAGACATTCCCGGTCGACTTTTCAGAGCTCAAACCTGACAGAGGAGCGGGGCCTTTCCCCAAGTCTTGACCAAAGAAGAAATGACCTCACACGATTGGCTAGAAGAGGAAAGAGCGGAGGATAATAGAACTTGTCTCCAGAGATCAGATGTCTGATATTTAAAGCTGGAGTCACACGCGGCTGGCAAACACACGACCGCAGTGAGAAGTCTTCCATTATAGAAGTGATCCTGCAAGTGTGGTGTGTTTTCAGCTCCGTGCTTCAGCAGGACGGCGTAATGGAGAACTATCTTACAAAGAATCTGGAGCTATCATAATTCAGGGCTGCAGTTAGCAGCAGTTAGCAGTAACTCTGGTGATATGCATTACATACTGCACCTTTATACCAAAGTATAAACTTTTAATAAGCCCAGCTGAGTAGTTTTAGGTGCCTAAACCAAACCGCACAACATTACAAAAAGTCCAAAAAGTCATAATATGTCATAACTGCAAGCTTTATTTTGAAAGTCTAACAAATAAGATGTTATTGCTAACTGAGAACTAGCCGAAAAGAGGATTATAACCAACATCCAGTCCTCAAACACAGACATCTCTCCCCTTAATGTAACCCAACGCTTCATTAACGCTTCAGTATACCTGTCACATTTGAATCCAACAGTGCAAATACAGTGAGACGGTCTATTTATTATGGAGTAGAAAGGAAGGAAGTCAACCAAGGTAAAACGAGAGTGAGCGGACAGGCATCCGTTCTATGGAGAGTGCCGGTGATGTCTCGCTGATCTTGAGTTTCCTCTGGGACTCTTCAGATCTGGGTTTATAGGTCAGATCCAGATTCCTATTGTAGTTCTTTTGCTTTGGACATTAACAGTAGCCGTGTTGCTAGTGCCGACAGCAATACCACAGGGAAACACTAGGAGGGAGAGTTTGCGAAATGTTCTGTTTCCGCGTTAAAATAAACCTGTTTTGCCCCTGACAGCCATCTTTATCTCACCCGCGGTGTTTCACAGAACGTGTGCGTGTCTCATGTTTGCAGGGCGCTGTTTGCTCGGCACTAATAGAGCATGTAAGACATGCATCATTTAGGAAAGAGCTTGTATCTCCTCCGCGTCGTCTGAGGTCACGTCTCTGAGGGCTTCTCTCAGTATCCACACACCCCTCATTCAGAAGTGCTCAGTCCACAGCGCCGTGCAGACCGTTTCCACTTGGCACGGCACTTCCTTTTAACGTCTTCTTGTTCACTTGGAGACAAACATTGCGTTGAGATCATTGTTGGGGAAGTGTGGTATGCATCAGTGCTCCACGTCCCGTCTTTGAGGCTGGGAGGAAGAGTCTGTGGCAGCGCTGGTGTGGCAGCGTCGGGGGGGCTCAGCGCCGGAGAGGCCCAGCGGGGTGAGCTCATTAACAACAGGACGTACCCCTGAACCTCTAAACCCAGGTCTGCATTCCGTCCGCTCCGCTGCCCCCTGGGACTCATCCAGGGGGGCTTTAACAGCCCCGGTGTTTTGGTTGGACCCTCGCCACAGCCAGAGCCGAGCTGTGCATGACGACTCTCCCCCGCTCTCCTCCCCCGCCTCCACCAGGACCATAAATACAGTCCAGAGAGGGTGTCTGTGTGTTCCTGCCTCCTCAGGTGTTTATGGCCCTGTCACTCATTCATGCTGAGCTCGCTGGCAGCAAACAAACGCTCGAGCACACATGCAGACACATTCAAGGCACCGAAAAAACACCTGCCGACACACATATCAGGTCTGTGCGTACCGACGGACTCGTGACTCGCGACTAAAATTAAACCTTTAGACCACAGGTGACTCAAGGTCGAGCGAACTTAAGCCAAACTCTGCTGAGTCGCTTCGATCAATGAATCCGATACAGGACGTGGACACACACTCGGTGCTTCGCTCTGTTCCTGCACAAACACACACACTCGCTGTGTATCAGTTGCATGTGTGCAGTATGACGGATTGACTGACAGCGCAGTTAATCACGGATCGCTGCACTGTTGGAGAGTTGGAGCTCTGTCTGCTCTGTCTGCTGCCGTCGTTGACTCTGGGCTGAGCGACACACGATGATGTCACGGCCCGCTTTTTTATTTCTGTTGGCTGCCGTCCATGTTGACTTCTTAAAGGGCTCCGCCGCCTCACCTGACGGAGACCACACGAGGCTTTATCTGACGGCCAGAATCAAAACACCGAAAATAAACAGCTTTTTAAAACTTCTCCTACCGTCTGTGTTCATGTTGATTTACGTTCACTTGTCTGGCCGTGTCGTGAGCTCAGAGAGGGTTTAGATCTGGCTTTCACTTGCGGGTGGAACGATGGAAACATTAGATGGATCGTGCGTTATCAGCTCATGATGTGCTTCAGTTATATTCCCCGCTGTAATTGGTTGACGTCGCTGCGATGGAGAATGACGATCACAGCAAGCTGAAGGTTTGCAGAAGAAATTGGTGAATGAAACACTTAAAATCCACAAGCTCGGGCCTTTAAACTGTAAGGACAGCCCAGAGTACAACTCTGCAAAACCACAATTAAGTTAAAGCTTCACTTTTGTTTATATTGCGACTTTCTTGTCTAAGCACAAAAACCACTTGGTTAGGAAAACGTCATGGTTTGGCTTAAATAACGCAGATGGAAACGTCTCGAGGTCTCCTTTTAGAAAACACGCAGTTTTGTTGCCACAATCACGGCTTCCCGTAAAAAAAATATCTGTTTTTGGTCACAACAAACACGACTGAAAGTTGTCCTGAGTTCTCCCAGAATGCCGTCTACACTGATCTGTAATGGAAGCTGAAACACTTGGTACCAGAAGTGAGTCGAGTCGAGCGTAAACGAGTCTTCCGTCTCCGTGTGTCGGCTCCGTCGGTGCTCTGTAACTCTCGCTGACACGAGTGCGTGTCAGGTAGTTTGAATAAAAGCGCCCACCAGGTGACACATGCGTCTCATTTTACACATTACAGAACCAAAAAAAACAAAGGTTTAGCTAAAACATTCTTCGGGTGACCTCAGCGGTTACATATTTGTAGTTTGTGTTTATTGGCTGAATACTTGAATCAGCGTCTATCTGAAATTAGACCGCAGGATCTGGTTCTGAGCCTCGGCCTGCACACAAATTGGCCCCTCTGATCCTTTTTCAGAATGGTTACCCTCTTTGGACATCCCCCGTCATTACATCCTATTTACAAAAGACCAGGAGGATTATTCTCAGTTAATGCGTTTTATATGAACCCTTCACTTTCGCCTGTGTAAACCTAGCCACTCGAGTAAACAGAGCCCTATTGAAGCGGAGTTACTGAATCTGCAGCCAGATGGGTTCTCGACCCCGAGACAAAGTGGAGAATTACAGTTTGTCCTGAGAGTCCGAGCTCGGCTCTCACCCCCTCTTTTCTCCCCCCCCCCGGGCCTCGCTTGAGGACTGGGATAATCTATTCCCTCTCTCTCTCTCTACGCGATGGTGAAAGAGATGAGGGTGTAAAATGAGAATGGCTGCACTGGTGAAAGGCTGGCACAGCTCCAGCGGGACACGTTTCTCCGAGCGCTGCCAGCGTTAGAAGGGAGGATGTGTTTTCCCTCAGCTCTTGTTGTCACAAGCCAACGCTTGCAAAAACATGCGATGGAGGAAAACATACTATAAGGGATATAAAGGGGGGATGTGGAGGGGTTTTCTTACTGGAAAGGCCTGTTCATCATGTTACTGTTAAAAGGACAAAGCACAGACTGAAGTAATAACCGTGATGAGCATCATTCATACTTTCTCCACGAGCCATAACCACAATGTTCCCTTCGTGGTCGTTTATCTTCTCGTAATGTAGCTGAACTAAAGTGAAATTAGATTTGAGGCTCCCTCGTCTTTGTCTGCGCCGTCTGACCCTCTCGCAGTCGGTGCACCGTCACCCCCCCCCCACCCGGGTGGGTAGCCATCGGGACGCCGGAGGAGGCGGGGAAAGGGCAGAGAATTGAGGGGTGCAGGGGTTTGTGCTTTCCTGCAGGATAATGGCTCGTATTGTTCCTGAAGTGGCAGCACTGTGTCGAGACTATCGCAGGAAATTTCTTGACATGCTCATTCGGTGTCGGTCTTAAATTTCTCAAGACACTTCAGAGCTGTGCGTTGTGAGCCGGTCATGGTAAAGGGAGCACAATGTGTCCCTGTTGGCGCCGGAGTATCGGCAAAATCAAAGGGATGATTAAAGCCAACGAGAGCGGCCTCCACATTTAGGAAGATGATCGACTGAGATACCCCCGAAGAATTTAGAGCACTTTGTGTTGCGTCTCTTCTTTTTTCCTGGTTTCTCTTCATCTTGTCAGATTCAAGGACTGTCGCCAGCAGTGATGCAGAGACTCCGGAGGTCACTATGAGTGACGGATGAGTCTCACTGTGGATGTGTGATTGTGATGGAGGCCTCTCGCGCTCCCTCATCCACACGGGGGACAGGAGAGGGCACGCTGGGAGATCAATTACAAACACCGCTCGGGATCGTTCATCCGTCAGGGCAGCTCTTTTCCGCCAGGCTGGAATTCCTTTCCCCTGGCTGCACCTGACAGCGCAGAAACCTTAGCCCGAGCTACCACCACTTCACTTTTTGTTCCAAAAGTTTACTTGAGATTTTTCAGGAGGGTTTTCTGTCAAGAGCGAGGCAGCTGCTGTCAGCAGCGAGCAGAGCAGCCGCCCTCGTCTCCTGAAGGATCGATCTGAGAGGCTTTCATCAGCGGTCTGACTCCACTCGCTGCTTCTCCTAATGTTGTCTGAGTGAAAGTTGGGCTAGAATTGTTGATGAAAAGTGGGAGATGTTGAAAGGGAATGGCATAATGTGCTACAGTTGACTGTGCAGAGGGTATGCTCTTTGAATCAGGAATGGGCGGCCATTTTACAAGATCAGGTTCACGCCGGAGGCCGAAAACTTCCTCTTCCATATTCCAAGATGGAAATGTCCCCAGAAACGTTGTTTAATCATGTTCTGATGACACAAAGTCTAAACAGTCCTGAACTTGTTTGGGCCGTTGTGGAGAACAAAGTTTATACTTCGCAGAATGTTTCCGTGTCCCGCAGACGGTTCAGGGCTTGTTTGAGACGAGGGGGAAAGAACTGCTGCAGTGATGTGGATGGAGTTTGTGTACCTGGTGGCAGCCGGTGGTGGTGTTGGGGTGATATCGGACTCAGGCCGACAACTCAAAGCGTCGTGTTATTCTTCATCAGCAGTATGTTTGATAAAGTCGGCAAAGAGGAAAACACACCTCAGGTTTTAATCACAAATGTTCAAAAGGTTCAAAACTTCTCATTTTTATTGGGCTGTCCGCCAGGTGAAGTCTATGCGTGGGAAACACCGGTCGCTACTGTTTTTGCACCATTGGTTTTGTCGACTAGGATCCACATCTGGCTTATTCCCACTGCGACGCGGCTGCCGAAGCTGATCGCATTTATTGTAGACGATGTTTGCTGTCCCACCAGATTCACCGCGGTTTGTATTTCTTCTTTATTAGCGAGAATCCAGCTGCAGGGAGCAGATCGAGCCGGGGAGCGAGCCAGAGAGAAGAGCAGCACGGAGCTGCTGTTGTCATGTTTTTATGACACAAAATCTAAACATCCCTCAACTTATTTGGAACGTTGTGGAGAACAAAGTTTATATTTTGTCTTTTGCAGAATGATTCAGTATCCCACTCACAGCCGAGGGCTCGAAAGGAGAGAAAGGGAAAGGAGAGCAGAGCAACGTGGCATGCTCACTCATGGTAGAAGCGCCAAAATCAAGACAAAATTACAAAATCAACAAATTCCGAGCGGGTGAAAATGCTTCTGAAGCGCTCCTGTTGGGGGTTTGAAGCCTTGTGGAGGATGGAAACAAAACTCAGACACAATGTCATCGAGCTGTGCCGAGAGAAATAAAGGTGTGAGAAATCAAAGAGGACGAGGAGGACGTACTGAAATTCATCATTGCATTTGTGTTTGTTATCTTAGACACTGTCCTCACAGGAGATATGACAGCATTGGACAGTTTGTTCAAATTCCTACAGATACAGATGTTTACTTACACATGACAGGCTTTTTATATGAATAGTGTTGTTATTATTATTATTAGAGCGCCAAGACAACTTGCAAAGTTTCATGTTGTGTTGAACCTTCTTAACCTTCTTAATGTTTTAAAAATAGAGATTTTGATGCTATCGTTAAGTGACCGTAGCACTCCCATCGAAAACGAAAATAAGCTAAACCTTAAAAGTGCCTCTTTCGTCGAAATTATGCTTTTACACGACGGTTTGACTCACATGCATTCACAATAAAAGCCTCGGTTGCATTTTGGCGAGAGTTTTGCTTTAAGCACCTCTGTGACCTTTCTCTCCACCTGAGCCTGTCGCCTCCCAGTGATGGCAGATAAATAAAAACATGCGTGTGGATCATTTTTCCAGCGTTGCTAAAGACGATGACGAACAACATACTTTATCTTTTTGTTAAGATATCTTGTTCTAGCTCTAAATTTCCCCCCCGACTGCGCTCAGTCTCAGTGGACACCGTGTGAATAAGGTCTCAAAGCTCAGGGAGTCGCGGAGGTGTCGTCTGCATGACTCACACAGGGATTATCGCTGAACTTTGACTCTTATGAAATCTCCTCCGAGGCTCGGCGGCTGTATCTCAAGTGTGAATTATGAGTTTTTCAGCCTCATAACGGCGCAGAAGACGAGGGAGGAGGCCTTAAGTGCTGAAACAGTATAAACGACTCTGATTTTCCACTCGTGTCGAGTCTTATCGCCTCACCACCGAGTGATGTCATGTGTAATTCTGAAGCTTTCGTAAAGCTTTAAACTGAAGAACTTCTTTATAGTGGTAGTGTTACGTGGACGGGTGTATAATGAGTTTTAAAGGTTCGGTTACTTGCGATATTCACAAGCTTTTATAAGTAGTTTAACAGCCGGCAGACGAAAACACAAAACAGCCCGCAGAGTCGGCACAATCAAGCCTTCGCGTCTCGCGTGTGGATGGTGAAACTTAATCTCTCAATTGTGACTTTTACGAATCAATTAAAAGCCAATAAATAGCCGGCGAGGGAAGTTTGGGTAAGAGGATTAGGAGCTGGCGAGAGGTGCCGCTGATGGTCCGCGTCTCGAAGTCCTTAACAAGCAGCCGCGCCGTTCTTTAACCTGTTGGTGTTCGAGGAGGAGGTGAAGACTGGAGGAGCGCTTGTTCTCCTCGCAAAACACTCCCCCTCCGTATCTCTCTCCCAGTGCCACGGTTTGATATATGTCAGACGTTTTTCGGGCTTGGAGTCAGACAGTGGGACACATCCATCCATTTTTTTTTTTTCGCCTGGTGGGGATCAGGCCGTCCTCAAGCCAAGACCTCCACGTCGACTCTCGAGCACAACTCACGCTGCCAGATGTCAGCGGTGAAGAGGGGAGGACAGTGTGGAGACACACACACACACACACACACACGTACATCTACACTCAAGACAGACAGATTCTCCACACACACACACACACACACACGGGAGACGTATTTAGTCGAGACAGGCCAGATGTTTTATCTCAGTATGTATGTGTCAGGAGTGCACCGCTCCCTCTGATGGAGAGCTGGAAGCTCGGCACGCCGCCATGGCTGCTGTGACCGGGACCGCTCTGATGAATTACACCACTCTGACTACGAAGGGGGTCCGGAGCACTAAAAAGTCTCCGATTTGTGACTTTGGTCCCTCGTGACTCTCCCTCTCTCTCTGAAACTCGATAATTTGTCTAAATACGACCACTCATCTCTAATCATCATCTAATGACTTTTTATTCCGCTGTAATGACGATCCTGCCGCTGAAATAACAGAGAACGATGTTCGGATGATGATTAACATGAACGTCTGGTTATTATATGTGATTACAAATGACAAACAAGATAATTACAATTAATAATAATCATACTTATTCAGGCTACGTGGAGTTCAGTGAAGCTTTTGACACTGAAACATCCTTTTTTTCTTCTTGTTTTTAAAGCTTGTGAAGTGTCTGATGTAGTTTTGGATTTCTGCTCACATTCCCTCAAATCCAAGAACAGTTCAAGCATATTTATATAATCACCGTAAAAGCCTCAGACATCTACACTTACTACTATCTGCATTCTGTAGCATTTTTTTCCCCATGCTGCCAATTAAAGGACGAGTTCACCCATAAATTTAGTCTTTATCTACTCGACCTCCCATCCCCCGTGAAAAGTCAGGTTTTCTAGTTAAAACATTTCTGGAAATTTACAGCAAAACAGCGTTGCATCGTTCTCAAAAACACCTGAAGGAGACTTGTTTTAAAATGTAAAAAATAAAACAGACAAAAACATAATAAGGCTCCATACAGCTTGTCCGGCACAGTCCAAGTCTGCAGAAGCTCAGAGATCCCGAATTGATTTGGAAAGATGTTCTTTACGTCGGCAAAGTGCGGTTGAGCTTGTGCACCAGCTTCACATGCAAGCAAAGCAGCGAACAGTGAAGATTTCTCTTTAAATAATATATTTTTCTAGGAGCTGTTTTTTCTTTTTAAAACAAGTCCACTTCAGTTGTTTCAGAAATGTTTTGTTGACTTTTGCGACGGTAAAGAAAAAGTTTTTCAGATTTCCAACAATCAAGGAAATCAATCCTGAAGCATATTTTGCTGCAGTCCTAGTTTTTTTTTTTGTAGAAAGTGGTGCTACAGTGTGCTGTGATGTAACCAAAGCATCCACTTCTCTTGAGTTTCTCTGGAAGTTTTTTTTCTTTTCCCTGATCAGCAGTTTCTCACAGAGAGTCTGTGAGGGAGTGCAGGAAGGCTGTTGTTGAAAGTGCTGTTGGGAATGCCAGCAGGGAGGAGTTTGAAGGGGAGCCTGTGTTTCTTTGTAATGCAGTGCTGAGATAAGGGCACCGCGTCAGCCCCTGGTGGAGCCCCGCAGGGTCTGCGGACCCCCGATGACCTGAAACTGTGATCACGCAGTCTGTTTTATTCGCTGACGGGAGCGACGTTGATTGATGGGCTCGGCATTGTTCGCCCGGCCGGTTGTTTTCTGGGTGCTGTGGAGGCGGCGACGGCTCTGCGAGGTTTTGATCTGCGTGTCCTCGCTCCTCTGATCCTGTAATCTGCTCCCACTCCCCCTCCATGCGAGCCTCTCCTCTGGATGTGCCGGCTTTCATCCCTGTTTGCACGTCTTCACACTTGTCAGCTCTGTCTGTGGGCATGTTGTGTTAAAGTGCTCCGCAGAGATAAGACCCTCATTCTGCGGATGAAGGGAGTGAGAACACTGCGAATAGAAGCATCTTCCTCTTTTTTTTTTTTTCTCCTCGCCTCTTATCTCGGCTGCTTCTTCCCTCCAACAGTTTTCTCATTTTTTCTCCCCGAGCCATCTGTTAGCAGAGGCAGTAAATTTCGGTGCACTTGCGAGCTGCGAGTTTTCAGCCGCGAGAGCGACTGAGACTGGATGTCACATTAACACCGGAGCACTCCATCACCTAGCAGCATCTCTGCCTTGGCAAGACGGAGAGAGAGAGAGAGAGAGTTGGACGTAAACTGGAGGAGGAAAGTGCATCACTGAGAGCTGAGTCATCCAGCGCCCCCCCACTGCTGCGTCTGAGCCACAAAACGAGCAAAAAATGTAAAAATCCCTCATTACACTGTTAATAAATCTGTCTTTGCAGAATAAAACCACCCTCAAGTAAACTGCTGATTTTATTGTTTGGGATCATTTTCGATTCCCAAAACTCATTTTTACGTCATCCTCAGTCGCCGAACATATTTCATGGTGCGTCCTGAGGTGTAATCGTTTTTTATTATGACTTTATGTTTCAGAGTTTGTCAGCAGTGGTTTGAGGAATTCAGTAAAAGCAGACTGTTCAAGGACTTTCTGTCATGAAAGTTTGAAGTATAAAGTAGCAGCATTTTTTTTAAAAAAAAAAGGTTGTACTGAGTGAGTGGGATTGTGGTTAAGACCTTTTCAAGCGGTGCGATTTTGTACATTTTAAAGTTAAACGCATCAATCTGGTGCAATTGAGAGGCTGGATTCAAGAAGATCTTTGTGCTCTTGTAAACAATTTGCTAATAAACACATTGGCTGTACAGACATGACGGTGATGGCACGGCAATAATTCAGATTTCTTTTCAGCCGATAGCTGATTATTTCGTGGTTTCGCGGTCGATACCGATACGATACCAATAACTTTACATTCTTATATATTTTAAAAAGAAGTTCATAACCTGCAGTCTGGTTTAAAAGACGGAGAAGATGTGGTGAGCAAGTAGTTTTTGCATCTAACAAGATGTGTTGTGTCTACACTGTCGACTTCTTTATCCTCTCAGAGCAATCGTGTCTTCTTCTTATTCTTCTTCTTTATCTCCTTCTTCTCTACTCTTCTTCTTCCTCTTCTTTGTCTTCTTCTACTTCTTTTCTTCTTCTCCTTCTTCTTCTTCTACCCTGTGTTTGACTGACATGCCACAGACCAACTTAACGGGAGCTTTATGCCTCCTGCTGCTTCTGACTGTGAGCCGGCTCTATATTTCACTATTGCCAGTAAAGGTATTTTGTCAGTATCTTATATATTATGCATCTCTACTTAGGTTAATATTGATTATCATTGATAACCTCTGCATTTACATGACGCGTTCGCTGTCCAACAACAGTAATGATGAAGTTTTGTTTGGACTGGAGGAAAACTGCCGCGGGTTCTGTAATGTTACCTCAAACAAAGCCGTGTCCTCAAAATGCCTTTGTGTGGTGGTCGCTGCCAGGAGTGTGTGTGTGTGTGTGTGTGTGTGTGTGTGGTGTGTGTGTGAGTCCAGAGATTAATGGTAAACTCTGCATGTGTAAGTATCCCATTGGCTGGTATATATATGTGAATGTATTTAATTTATATCTATCTTTTTAAAAATTCTCTCCTTATTTAAACGTGGCCGAAGCCAAGATGCGTTTTTGTTTTTTTCTGATAGTGAAGCTGTTTGCACTCTCCTGCATGCAGCGTAGTTCCCACAGATACAGGTGTGACAACAAATGGCCCTCTTATTTCTTTTCTTTTCTTTTCTTTTCTTTTGCTCTCCTGGCCAAACACTCCCGGACAACCCTGAAGTGGTAGAAAAACAACCCGCTCCACCGTCTCTGTAGCTGCGAACGTCCCTCTTGAGCTTATCATCCCTTTGTCGAACACACAGAGCACGCGTACTTATCTCCAATGATGCGAAACGCAAACAAACCGTCGCCCCCGCCAACCTCCACGGCCCAATTTATCCCCATCTGTCAGAGGAAGCAGACACGAGACAGAAACACATGTTGGAGTAACGCTGGCCAGAAGTGAGGTGTCGTCGCTGGTTTCGGTTGAGTGGGTGGAGGAGGAGGAGGAGGAGGTGGAGGAGGAGGTGGTTGGTGTTTCTCCAAGTAGAGCAGAGATAGAAACCTGTGCAGAGGAAACAAGAGTTAAAAATCTTCCATGTCAGCTGATAAAAACGAAGAGCAGGAATCGAGAAATCAGGGCCGCGCGCACACAATCAGCTCTCGTTTGTTTGCCTCTCGTGATTGCACTTATCTGCCGGCTGCTGAAATCCTCTGAAGGTCATTTTGTTTGTTTCCTCGGGAGTTTCCAAAAACACGCTGCGAGTTGCTTGTCGCCGGGATCGAGATGCTACAGATAGCTCCGGCTGTACGTGGATTAGCCTTTGAATTCCTACAGCCAGTGATTAGTGTCATCCGCCGCACGCACTGCTGCCGGTTCCCCCCCTGAATGCTGCACAAACACGCTAATTTCCCCATTATACGTGAGTATATTTGAAGATATGCTGAGTTTATTTTCGGCGTGCCCGGAGGGTCTCGCCTGCGTTAGCCGTGTTAATCCTGCTGTTGTATCTCTGACAGCAGACCAGAGCTCGGAGCTCGTTGTCGTCTCTGTGTATTTGTCTTGCTCTGAGCTATTTTGGTAATTCAAATACTTGACACATAATGTCATGATAAAGACTTCCTCTGCTCCTCCAGTGTTGTCCTTACGTGGGTTAAAGAAAACCTCTTTTTTCTCTGCCGGGGTTAAAGGTCAGACGCTGTATGGATCTGTCCCGAGGTCGCCGCAGATCACTCATCGTGTTTGTTTTGTCTGTCTTCTGTTTTGCTGGATGTGAGTTCAGCCCGTGTAAAGCCGGCGCTGCGATTAGAGGAATGAAGTCCAGATTGTTGCACAGTCCGTCACGACGTGCATGTCTTCATCGTAGCAGCGGCTCCTTATTCTGTGTGACCGGTAACAGAGAAGAGAGCCGTGATTAAAATCTCCTTCGTTTGTGATTTGTGTTTGTGTAACCTCGGCGAGGCCGAGGTCCGGCATACCTGCATTACTGCAGGAGTTAAAACCTTAACCTCCTGCAGGCCCCGCCATCAATCTGCACAGTGCCGGTTAGCACGCCGCTGGATTAACGTGTGTTTGACCCCCACCAGGTGTGTGCGTCCTGTGTCGCCGTCTCACGTCTCGACTGCGGTGTCGTGTTCTACGATGCCTTCCCTCCCTCCCCCCGCCGAGTCCACCTGAGTAGAGGCTCGCTGTTCCAAGCGCTATCACCCTAAATCCAAAAAAAGCCCAATCAGCTTTGATCCCACCCTGCAGCCTCTGGAAGTAAGTGGGGTCTAATCCCCAAAAAAGCCTCAGAAAGACACAGAGGAATGCCTGGCACACAGCACACCATTCACCCAGGGATTAGCCCTTAGAGGAGGCTCAGCTTCACACAGTCGTTTACTCCACCCACTCTGTGGGAGTACGTGTGGGGTTATGAGGTGTGTGCGTGCACACGTGCATGTATGCAAATTCCGCACGCCTGCTCGCATACATACATGCAATTAATCTAAAAGAAAACCTCGGGAGGATCTCGCCGACGCTGCCAGAGAGCCGGGTCATATTAGGTTGAATGCTAATTAGCAGCGTTTGTTGGTAATAAAGAGTTTTCAAAGCAGCAGGAGCGCCGAACAGGACGAGCGATCCACGCCAAGGCTGCGAGAAAAAACAGAAGAAACAACAGTCCGCCAAGTGATGTCAGCATCCAGATATATAATCAATATACAAACAGTCGCAGCACCTTTACTGGAAACGTTTTCCATCCATCTGTTGTCCATATTGAACCAAATGTATGCACAGTAACACACAACATAATGAGACTGTCTGCAGCTTCATTACATCAGACAAAACACATTTTAAACACATGGAACTCAGTAGAGCGCATACCTCCGCCCTTTAAAGGTGACTTTGTTTCTCCCTTTTCCTTCAGTGTGTCGCAGAATGTCAGTTCTGATGAATGATAAAGTTCTTGAAAGTTAAAAAGATCAAAGTCTGCGGCAACAAGCCGAAAACGCTGCTCCTCAAACGCCTCGTCAGCAGCCCCTCCTTTAATTCTGTGACTTTGTGACATCACACTATGTCACCGTGTCACACATTTGCACGATATATACCTATATACAAGGTAGAAGTGAAGCTAACTGGAAGCCGACTGGAGGCACAGCGAGCGGTGCTGGCTCAGGCGCGTGTGAGCTGACCAATCAGAGCAGACAGGAGTCTCTTAAAGAGACAGGAGCTAAAACAGAACGTCTCCGACAGAGGAACTAAAGCATGTTAACTCAAGAGCATAATATGTCTCCTTTGATGCAAAAAAGCTTAATCCCATATCAAATATAATATAATAAACTGCTAACGTTTGATTTTTATGTGTATCTGCATCAAACTGTACTTACTCTTAGATACCAGCCACCTAAATATGCCTGATTCATGCAGAACTCTATGAGAAAAGGTAAGAAAAAAAGTCCCAAAATTAAGTGTTAAAGAAAGTGAGACAGGAGCCGGGACCTCCATCCAAGCTGCATAGAAATCCACTTGCGTGAGGTAACGATTACACATTTGTTAGTTTATAACTCAATCATTAATCCCCACAACAGAATTATGTGAGTGATTCATTATCGCGCTGAAAGCCGATACGTGATAATATTACACGACGCAGATGCTGGCAGCCGGACGCTTATAATGAGGAACAAGAACATCACTGGTGCCTGCTGTTAATCCTCCGTAATGAAATAACTGTCTGTTCATTTGTCCGTCTGGAACCTGAAGCCGTTTCTTTTAATAAACATCTGTAACCCGGCAATCAACAGCAGCTAATCACCATCCGGCCTGATCACACTCGACACTCCTCCGAACACATTTTTTCAATATTGATCCTCGTAGGAGAAAGCTGAGAGCTGGAAAACGCGAACCTGCTGCCTTTAATTATCGTTTGGGTTTTTTTTTCCTGCAGCAGCGGGATTATGCGTGTCCACCAGACATACTGAGTGTGTCTGTCAGCGCTGTGAGAGGGAGGGATGCAGCGGGATCAGGTGGGTGACGCGTGTTATTCAAGGCCTCGTCACAGATGCACGGCGTTGTGGTCGGTTCTTGGCCCCTTGTGTGTGTTTTAACAGGTGCACGGCCGAAAACAGAAACGTATAATGATGTACGGAGTGATGCTCGGAGTGGGCTGGTGAAGACAATGAAGCAGCAGTGTGCAGCAGACTCATCCATCTCCAGCGTTTGCAGGGAGTGATGTTGATCCTGGCGCCGCTCCGCCGCTGTGAGAGCTTACCCATATGTGACCGTATGTATGTAATAGAGCGACGGAGCAGAACTCGACGGATTTCATACGATCCAACGGAGGAGACGTGAGATGTCGCTTTGGTTTACGGTTTCGTCTGCTCTCTCATGTGGGAGTATTTTTGGTAACTGCTCCTTCCTGCGGTTTTTCAGAGATTTAACTGTTGTTGTTCTACGATGTCAGTGGGGTTTTTATTTGAGGAGAGAGTGTGAGCCGTCTCACTCAGGAGCTCTGCTTGTCGAGTCAGGTCCGTGTCTTCAGTAATAGACTGTATGTGACTCAGCCGGGTCAGAGACTTCTTCAGCATGTCACACAGCCGGACTTCCACATTTGATTTCCTGTCATGCATGAACATGATACCTATTCTGGTCCTAAGTACTCCGTATGGACCCTCCGTAAAAGCAGCGTCTTTACCAGTCGCCATTCTTGTTGTTATTACTCTTCCTTGGTTTCGTTGTGCAGCTTGACAACCCAGATATTAAAGCTCAGCCTCTCCGTTTAGTCCTGTCTGTGGCCCTGATTGGTTAATTGTTAGCCAGCCCAGATTCAGATGAGAAATCGCTGTGCTTTGTTGCAATGCCAGACAGACCGGTCACCTGTGTGATTTGGCCTCGATCAAGGTATTCAGCGGTGTCGTCGGCGTACGTTCACGTATCGACTCCGTCGCCACTGCCAAGAGACAAATTAGCCTTTCCTGTTTCTTGTCTTTGTGTTTTATCATCACGCATCAGATCAGATTCCTCATCAGGCGACATTCAGCAGAAGATGATGAGCTTGCTTTGAAAAGTCAGTTTTCTGGATCTGATAATGGAAATTGCTAAGGAGCGGTACACCTCACTTCGACTTGCGTATATAACTTAGATACAAGGTGCTGAATCTCTCTTGAAGTGAATGATGGAATGTGGAAAAAATCTAAGAATAAACAGTTTAATGGGAGCGCTGTCCTTTTCTTTTTGCATATCGAACTTCTTTATCATCTCCGTCGAGAGTTGCACATGTGCAGTACGGCAACTGGCAGCACTCAGTTATTAGTGACACTTTTTAAGATATCTTTTTCTTTAGTCTCACTTATTAACTCAGGAACGAATTGGAAAAGCATTTACGAGCCTGCAGCCTGAACTTTAACTCGAGTGTCATAACATGGCGCCCGATGAGGGCTGAAAATTAGCGTGTCCACCCGACGGTTGTGTTTTTATCAGAGCTGGAGCCGATAAACTACCCGTGTCAGCTGTAGTCATCTGATGAGGGGGTGAATGCTGATTGTACCCATTAACATTAAAGATAAAATTCAGATGTTTTAGGCCGTTTTGTGGGGTTTTTAGTCCACTTTGAACTGAGAGAAGTTTTTACCCCACTGACTTTCTGAAACCTCTTCAACATCTCATCAATACGAACATTATTTCAGACATTACCTTCATTTTAACAACAGTTAAGGATGTAAATAACCACGTCTCTCTGGAAGCTACAGCTCTCAGATAGATAGAGGGGTTTTTATTGGAGCATATTTGCAACGACATCGGGAATATCTGATGAAAAGATGATGCAAATGAAGTTTCTTCTCCCCGACTCCTCTGCCTCCGTCCTGTTTTTTTAAAGTGCGTGATGAAACGGGGGTGTTTAGCTGTGTCAGGACGTTACATCCAACATTTTTCACTCTGACGGAGCTCTGAGCGGCGCCGAGTACCTCCACAGTAAATCGATCCAAATGTATGAAGGCAAAAATGGAGATTAGAGTGTTATATGAGCGCTCCCACAGGAGACCGACAAATCAAATGATTTGTTGCGGTGGAGGAAACGGACAATGCTCTGCGAGAGGAGCCGAATCACGAGGAGAACTGAAACAATAGTGAAGAAATATTTGGCCTACTTCTAACCACACATGTCTGCTGCTCTCAGTTCATTTATAGCCCTGCAGAGTGAGGCAAGTTTATGGTTTGCTATTGAAGCACAATATGGTCCTGAGGGGAGATGAAATGGCAACAGGCTCTGGCAGGCGGTCCTGGCTCTGGACGGGCGAGTCACTATCTGGACCGGAGCTGTGGTGTTTGGTTGTCATGGATCCCGCTGCTCGGCCGTCAGCTGGAGCGCGATTGTTTTTATTGTTTACATGGGCGGTTGAGCTGAAGTATAGGTTATTGAAACCTGTTTCTTAACAAGACTCGCTCTCTCGTGTGCGCTCGCACACAAATCATCCAGCGGGAGGGGAAATTACATCTGGCCGGTGTGGCAACAGGCCTCTAAGCCGTAATAAGTGAGCGTTCAGACCAGCCTTGGACAAATAAACTGTGCGCTTGAGCTGGACGTGTCCTTCAAACACCCAGAAAAAACAAAAGTATTTACTCACCCGGCGCTGAGTAGCAGAAGACATGGGGCAGGATGTTTAGCTGAAGGTTTGAGGATTGGCCTACGCTCTCCGCTTGGCTGCAGCTGTGGGCAGAGAGTTGGAGCGCTTGTCAACCTCTGCATGGTAATGAACGGGTCGGAGTCGAGGGGCTGCCGGCCAGGAATCCAGCAGCATGTTTTTGCAGAGCGCAGCAGTGTGTCAGCTTCACTTCTCCACTCGCAGTTGCTTGATTTAACTCCTTTTGCATTGTTTAGTCTTTGCAGCATTTTTTTGTTTGGATAGTTTTCATCCTCCAAAACTTTCTCTCTGGAACAGCCTGTTGTCCGTTATTCTGCAGCTTCAGCGTTGAGCAGTAACGCTGTTCTTGAAACGAGTTACAGTTACTTTGTCTAAAGCGAGAATCAAGCTCTCATTTTTCGATGACTGACTGTGTTTTTTCCCCTCCATCCCTGCTTATTGGCGCGGATGACGGACGTCACGGCGAGCTTACCTCCCGGTCAACTTCCAGACAATTATCCTGCGAGCACGAAGATGATCAACGGACTGGAACCGGAGGGAACTTCCACCGCGTCATAGATGTTGGGTTTATTTTTCTCTTGCAGAGACCCTTTACTGATTTGTTTGGGAGGACAGTTTACTTGGAACAGATCTGAGAAATCAAACTTCATAACAAACTGAACTTTAATCTTTTGTTGTTTATTGTTGGATCTCTGAAGGGTGGTTTTTTTTTTTTATTGTTGGACTCTTGGATCTTTATTTTTGGTGAATATCTTTTGAACCTGCCCAGCAAACCCAGCTGCTCCGTACCGGGCCAAACAACGATTGTCCCTCGTCTCCCGTCCGCTGTTGGCCTGCGATCACACTGCGTAGTTACCTCTTGTACATACATCATAACATCGTAGCACAGTAGAGACCAACACAGAGAGCATTTATGTAACTTTACTGACTTGTTTGTGGCTTGTTTTATTTGTGTTTTTGGTCGTAGACGGCCGTTTTACATTCCTGGATTTCTTGATTATGCGCCTCAGAGTGATATCCATGATAATACTTCATGTCCACGTTGCACACTGTGCTTGTGCTCGTGCATGAGCAGCCATATTCCACACCTCTCCCAACCGTGCCAGGACCGAGGAAGCGTACCGCGCTTGAGAGACGTACTAACTTGTAATAATGCCACCTCCATCCTCTCCACCTCCTGATGGTGGTGGTCAGTTAATAAGCATATAATGTGAATGTGATATGCCGCGTTTGCTCCAAGTCAACCTTGGACGTATCTTTGTTTTGCAGAAATGTGAAATGCCGACGTTATATGCCTGTGACTTGGAGAACAGGGAGGAGAACGTTAAACTGTAATCTTAAACTTGTGTAGAAGAGGACAGTTAAGAAGCGCTCCTGTTGAGTCCCGCTTCAGGTTCATCACTGATAGTTCAGGTGCACTCAGCTTTATTTGGTTGGATAATCCAGCCTAAGTGTCGGCGTCTTAACGACTTGTCTGATGTGCTTTTGGCCCACATCAGACTTTATTATAGCTGCTGCTGCTGCTGCAGTGCTCTCAGATGTAATTATCTAATTTTAGGATATAACCTACAGAAATTAGCTGTAATGTAGCAGAATTTTCCTTTGAAGGAAAGTCAGCTTCGCATAACCTTCGAAGGGGGTTTTTCTTATTTTAGTCACAAAGGCTTTTAAAGCGCTCAACAGCTTTAAAGCAGCATGCATGAAATTTGAGTGTGAGAGAGAGTGTGAGTGTAACTGTGGTCCTGGTTGTTTTTCAGAGCTATTGTTATTTTGGCGGAGAGGAGTGTGGTTTAATTACTGCGGTGTGCGGGGAGTGTTTTATTCGGAGAGGTCACAGACAAGACGGACCCCTCCCTGCCACACTCGGGCCACAGCCGAGGAGCGTGTGGTTTCATCCAGTCATGTTCCTCGGCTCTGCGGCTCCGCGGCCCTGTTTTTCAGAGTTTCCCCGGTGACCACACGAGAAGACGGGAGATGGGGGGACGAGGGGGGAAAGCGGCTGCACATCGCTGGAGAAGATGGGGAAACGAGGTCACTGAATCGGGGAGCGAGTGACGCCAAGGAAAAGTTTACAAAGCAGCTTTTATTTGGGTCAACCGGGGTCACGACAGAGGAGGAGCCGGGTCTCATCGGGCTTCTGTGTTATTGTGTCTCTCTTAATAAAAGTGAAGGGTGTTAGCTAGATCTTCAGCCCTTTGCACTTTTTATTAGACATCTGCTGCTTTCAAGTGGAGGAAATGTTAAAGGGCTGGAGCCTGTCCCGACCACATACTATCTCAAATCGGCGCGCTGCGATCCAACAGATGTGCCCGGCTCTAATTTTAGCCGCTTTACGCCAACCGCAGCATTGTTTGCTTTCATGGCACCAACAAGATTGCTTCCATTTTACCGTACGCTTTGAGTGTTTTTGTTTTTGGATGCAACGGGGACAATAGTAAATTACAGTTGTTCAAAATTCCTGTAAACACCGCTTTCTTTTTCTGTTTTTGTGGCGCTGATCCAGACGACCCACAGTCACTCGTGGGCTTGTGATAAAAACGGCGAACACCACCTCGCTGCTACACCCCGAGACACGTGGTTAACAGGGAGGCGGGTCTTGCTCTGCTTAGTCATTAGAGGAAACGGCGGTGGGTGATTATGAAACAAAGCTCAATTTCCCTTTAATTAGTATCTACGGGTGCCTTGAAGGTATTCTCCACAGTCTGGCCCAAACCTCCGTGTGGGTCCCTCGTGATAAAACCTTCTGGAAAATACAATAACCAGGAAGCGGGCCAGGCGGGAGGGGAGGTGATGTTTACCCCACAGCTGTCTGTGCCCAGTGAGGCCGGTCTCCTGCCCCAGAATGCCAATGGGAGCACATGTCTTTAGGCCAGACAAACACCTCTGTCAGCAGACCGCCGTCACCCCACCAGTCAGACCATTCAGCCCAGCGCTGCTCTGTAATTACACACCGCCGACTGCTGTGGAGGGGCGGGGGGGGGGGCAGCCAGACTGACACGCAGACCCCATCACTGCCATCAGCATCACTACAGAGAGAGTGAGACAGACAGGGAGAGTGAGTGAGTGAATGAGTGAGTGAGTGTGTGAGATAGAGGGAAGGTGAGGTAAAGACAGCCCTGTCTGGGACGGAGAGGCGGAGGCAGCGAGGCAGGAGACCCTCCTCCTTCCTGTGAAAGATTAGAGGGTGTGTGAGCGAGCACATCTGGATGGGCTGGACGAGCTGAAAGGAACTGATGTGAGAATCCACAGAGCCCAGAACAGAAGAAGATTAATGAAACAACACCGGTGGTCACACCGAGCTGTGTGTGTGTGTGTCACATCGTAGAAATACCTTTACAGACATGTTAAAAACTAGTTAACAGATTTATATTTACTTTACTTTATATATTATCTGCAAGACAATGTAGCCCGGCGTTGAACACTAACTTATTCTCTGGCTGTATAAACCTTTGAGTCTCGCATCGAGCTGCAGCAATTCATTCATTCATTTTCCACTAATACATTAATCACCAGCTGAAAGGCGATATTCTCCGATTACAGCTTCTTAATTGTGACTATTTTCTGGTTTCTTTACTCTTCTGTCACAGGAAACTGAATATCTTTTGGTCAAGAACAAAACAAAGACATTGGAGGACGTCATTTTGGCCATTTTCACAGATTTCACAGATTAATAGACACTGAAAATGAATTGTTATTTGAAGAAGTGTGTATTACTGTTCCATAAAGTAGTACACAGTACAAAGTTTAGTTAAAGATAGGGAAGGCGGTCCTGGAGAAAGATAGGATTGGAGTTTTCTGGTCTGAATACCGACCCAAAGCTTTGTTTGATGACTTGAGAATGAGCTTCAACAATCTATCGTTGAGTGCTATAATTCTCAAGAGAGGAACCTAAAAAATCTGGTGGTGCCAGCTATATTGAAGTCTATGGGAGAAACTCACTAAAACCCAACATATCTACGTTGTTTGACTTCTCCGCTCAGCAGTATAAGCAAACATAAATCACCTCCTCAGGTGCAGTAACCAGACTAAATATAATTAATTACTCCCACCTTTGCAATGGCTGGTTGGAGGTCTCGCTCTGTGGAGGGTGTGGTCAGGGTGGCGTGGCGGGTCGACACTGCCTTCGGGTTAAGTGTCTGCGCTGACTGATGAGGTGAGATGTGTGTGCGTGAGCTGAGAACCTCTCTGACCCTGCGTGCTCTCACCTCGGGGTCGCCGAGGCTGAAGCGTGGTTTGGTTTGCAGCAGGTCTTTGCAACACCTCACCTACACTTGTAAACCGGAGCAGATGTAGACGGGCCGCCTCACCGCACTTGTTTTCTACTTCGGCACAGAGCGGTGGGGGGTGAGGATTCGGTCTCGCTCACTTTCCTCTGGGATCAATTATCTGACCGATTGTTTGAGCGAGGCCGCGCTTCCTCCTCACCTGTAATTGCAGCTGAAGCTGTCCGGTGTGTGGGCCGCTCCGCTCTCAGGCAGAGTGGCAATTCCAAAGGAAGGAGATGATGAAGTGTGTCCCGCCCTTTGAGTCAATCACCTAATAAAAGAGAGCTGCGACCCTGGGAAAGCGCAGTAAACACGGGCGGTTCAGAC
Source organism: Diplodus puntazzo (assembly GCA_963678695.2). Classification (NCBI taxonomy): domain Eukaryota; kingdom Metazoa; phylum Chordata; class Actinopteri; order Spariformes; family Sparidae; genus Diplodus; species Diplodus puntazzo. Next base: position 31,377,570 of record OZ023159.1, on the reverse strand, counting down.
GCAGGTTTGCGCCGAGGACTGAAACCTGTCAGCTGTTCGGGAGGTGGAAGCTGCAGTTTAGTTGGCTTTATGACTTTGCACTGCAGAAGTAATTTTTAAAATGTGTATTAGACGAGGACAAAGTGAGAGCTGAGAGAGGGAAGGGAAGTGAGAGGAGAACAGAATGAAACAAGTCCAGGGTCACATCGCCTCAATTTGTCTGTTTGGATCCAAAAAACAAAACAGAAGAAACCGCTCACTCAGCAGACATATGTTCAGAGCAGCCGCCTCGTTCAGCTCGGCACGCTCCGAGGAGTACAGTGCACTGTGTGTGTGTGTGTGTGTGTGTGTGTGTGTGTGTGTGTGTGTGTGTGTGTGTGTGTGTGTGTGCAGCAGCAGTCTCCCGTCTGTCCGAGGCGGTTGCACAGACAGAGACAAACGCCTCCCCGGTCGGCTGTCAGCACCTGGTCACTAATGATGCTGCAGCGCTGAGCTCAGCTAATTGACCAGACAGAGATGGATCAGGATCTTACACTCTGCTGCGTCTGCTCGCTGCAGTGTGTGTGTGTATGTGTGTGTGTGTGTGCAGTGTGTTTGCGTCTGTTTTGATGTGTGCATTCACATCTGCCAGGCGCTGCACTCAACTCCCCACAGGAACCACAAACTTTGAGATAACACAGTTAGACTCGAGGAAACAGCGCAGACGAGCCTGTTACAGTCCGTGTAACGCAGCTTCTGCTTCAACCCCGTTGTTGTCATGTGCTCACCCCGCTGTCTGCTGCTACTGTAGGAGAGGACGGAAGAAGTCTCACTTGTTTATACGTAAAACTCCTTAAATTTCTATTCCGTGTGATTTGGCGCCCCCCGCAGTTTCCGAGTGTCACGCAGCAGTCACAAATACAAATCCCAGGTTTCTGTTACGTGCGAACCACAAACAAAACTCGGCACGTCACAACACTGTTGTGTCTTAAAAGTGGACGTGCACGCTCAGGCATTTTTAACCGTGCATGCTAACGTAACCTGAACCAGAGACAGTAACATCTGGCTGTAACATGCTACCAGCTAAACATCTGTCCAAATGGGCTGACTTGCCGAGTGATGAAAAACTAGCGACGAACTGGACAACAACAAATCACTCAGCGAGTTCATGTCACTTACAGCCTTTCAATTAGCGAAGTTGCCACCGACTACATAAAGCCGGTCTGAGATGTGCAGTTTATTCGCCTCTCGCTTGGTCAACTCTCCTCTTCTCTCTTCTTGGCTTCTTCCATCGCCGTCCTCTTCGGCCTCTTCGGCCTCGGTCATGTTGCCGTAGCTCTGTTAGCGGCAGTGACGATGGTAGGTTGCGTTCAAGGAACTCGACATCAGAGGGACAAAAAAAAAAGCATTTTCTCCATAAAACATGATCCAGTTTCTCCAGCGTCTGCGACAGCTCTGTGTGTGATGCACTGCTGTACAGACACGACGAGGTTACAAAGCGCAGAAAGAAGTGATAGGAGCGACGTAGTGACTGAGACAGAGACTCCTTTCACTCCATTACAAGTAACTGTGACGTGAAAATGATTCTGGAGCTGTTGTTTTAAGGTAAAACAGTTGAATAAGGTTGTTTTAAGGCCTGTCTGTCTGCGAGCTGCAGAAGCAGAGAACAAATAAAACCCAGTAGGTGATGAGCTCCGAGGATTCGGGCCGAGTGTGAGATGGATGTGTGTTTAAGGGCTCTGGTTGGCAGAGCGGACCGGGCTCTTAGCGAGCGGGCTCTTGTTTATTTTCACTGGGAGAGTATCACTGGAGGAATGACCTTGGCCCATTAATAACACCGCCAGTGTGTGTGTGTGCGTTTGTGTGCACTTTCTCACACACACATAGATGAACCTCCCCTCCGACCCGACATGCACACACACCTTCAGTACGCGGAGCGGGAGGTGCAGCAGCAGTCCTTGTCATTGTGCTTTCTGGCTCTCACGCTCGTGGTACCAGCACCGCTCCAAGGGGGTTTTTCACGGCCAGTAATAATAGCTGTGGACTAAAGCTGCCATGATAATAACAATATAATGATATAATAGTAACAGATTGTTCATGCTTCTGCGGAATCCAAATCAGAAAATGTGGAGTTTTTCTTTGAGTGCAGTCGGTTCAAATCGAGGGCTTTCCTCTTCGCACTTGGCATGAACGTGGTTTTGTGGTTTTGGCCCACAAGCGGCCCGGTACCATTCACTCTCTTTCCATCCCGCGATGTCGTGCCACTGTTCTTCCGCTTTTTCAATTTTGCAACAAAGCCACTCGAGTCTTTACATTTCTTTTCTCTTTCAGCAATTGCAAATTTTACCAGGAAAAAAAATAAAACTATTGTGAGCGAGGAAGTGAAATCCCAAAAGGCCGACGGAGGGTTGCGCAATTAATTGAAATATAATCGACATCTGTTCTCCAGATGTCAGAAAAGTCGGTTTGTTTGGTACAAACCCCAACAAATGTCACATCAGTGTGCTTTTAGTCGTTTTTTTTTTTTCAGTGCAAAAGAAAAATAGTTGAGTGTTGAAAGTGTTGCAAATACGATCATTTCAAGTAATAATAAATCATATCGCAATATCTGTGAAGGAAGATCCCGGCAGAGCTCTGGTGGGCTGAACTTTCTCATATCGGTGCCCCAGCACATCATTTAGGTTTCACTCAATAGTGAGTTTTGATTTAATTTCCTAACACATTAAATATATCAGGGGTGCCTAAGCTTTTTCCCAAGAAGCATCACCTTTTGTGTTAAGATGAAAAATGGCAGTGAGAAAATAAAGTCTAATTCTAATCAAACTGTTTTCAAGTTTGTGATTAACAAATATGTGAAAAAGAAATAAATAACTGCCAGGATAATCTTTGCAAGTTCCTCAATTTGTTTTCCATTTGTCTCTCCGGGCTTCCGTAGCGTCCCAGTGACGGTGTTTAGTTGCACTTGACAGATTTTTGGGCGCATGTGCGACCGAAATAGCTGCGACCTGGAGCCCAGAACCACAATGTGTTTGTTTTTATAATACTTTGTCAGCCGCCCTGATACAGTTCAGCACCTTATTGTCTCAGCTTCATTTGGACAGTGTTTGAATATAAGACACAGCCAGTGCAACATTACACAATAAATGTATTTTTTAAGAAACTGGCCAGTGTTCAGCGTTGGAGTTAGTGATGTGCAGAGGAGAAAATGTGGTGTCGGATTTTCTGCAGGATGACGGAGCTCTTCTCCGCCTTTTATACCTGCAGAGCTTCACAATAAACGTTTGATTTAGATGAATTCATTCTGAAATAGACGCTCTCAGGCTTTCATACCTCACAGTATTCAGCGCTGTAGTTCTCCACAGGACGTCCTTCACGACTGACTCATTGTGACACGCTCAGGATTAACCTTCTCACTGTGACCTCCTCTCATATCTTCCTCCTTCTCCAGTGGGATTGTCGCAGCAGCAGCGGGGCAAAGATCATTCAAAGACTGTTTGTCAACAACTTACTGAACTCTGTCTGTGTGTGTGAGGTAGAAAAGTGGAACGAGGGACAGACGGCGCTGATGTCAGGACGGCCTCTGGCCCGCTGAACTCTCTGCGGGGGTCTTCCTCTAATGAAGGGCTCTGACTCAGTCCCTGAGTCGGGCCCAGTGCAACACGGGGCCAAAAGGTCAAATACATTCACACATTTCTTTGCCTACCCCACTGGGGCAATTAGCCCGCTGAGAACAAAGCGTAGATACAATGAGCCGTGTCCATGGGTGGGGGGGGGGGTGGAGGAGGAGATGAGGGGGGGGGGGCCGTCATTAGCTGTGATGATGTTATTGTTGGCCATGAGAGCGATGGATCGCACTGAAGTCCTCCTCGGGGCCTTTCAGGTTACAGTCACTGTCACGGGAGGCGCAGGAGAAAAGACGGGGCTCGGATTTTAAATTTGTTGTTGCAAGAGAGAAAGGGAGAGAGTGTGTGAGAGGTGTGTGTGTGTGTGTGAGAGGGGGGGAGACAGTTGTCCTCATGCCAAAGCCGGCTTAATGCTTCATACAATAGCTCGAGTGTGGGTGAGGGGATCTTGGCGCTCGAATGTTCTTTACTCTAGAGGGAGGAGAGGGCCGAGAGCTAGATTTCCTATCCAGAGCCCCCCTTTTGTAATTGAATGCAGCCATCTACATGAGCCGAGCTCCAGAGAAAACGTCCCCGGCATGCACACACACACACACACACACACACACACACACACACACACACACACCTCTCTTTGTGTCTTCCCCATGTGGACCGAGCGAGCAGCAGATCAAAGTGTGCGTTCTCCTCGTTCTCCGCGTGACGTTTTTATCGTTTATCGAAACGCAGAGGAGCTTTTTCTGCGATCTTGAGCGACGTGCCGTAACATTTCCCTCTCAGGTCTGACAAGGTTTAAATCCATCTACACTTGTAATCCTACAGAGAAATACCCCAGAACTCCAAAACAGTGAAATCATGAGCGCAGAGGTTGAGGAGGAAGGGGGGAGTTACTGGAGCGGTCTCGATTTACCCTGAACCATGTGTTCTGTGGACTTTCCGTGCTCTTCCTCTTTGCCCTCTCTCTCCCCCTTCTCCTTTTGGGTAATCGCTGAACCTTTTTTTTTATGCTTTCCAGTCTTAAGTTCCCAAACGTTTATTTTTCCTCATGACAATGAGCTCTCCACTTTCCTTTCCTGGGTTCTGCAGTCAGCGCACAGAGAGCGATCGGGACATGTGAGCACCGTCCCTCCTGCCGCAGCCGCGGTGCTGCAGGTGCTATTTCACGGCCTCTCTCGGCGTTTCGCTGCGTCTGCTGGCCACCGGACGGCAAATACGTGCTTCCTGGGCGGCTAATGAGGTGCTGCCCCCCCCCTCCACGGCCTCTTGTTTGTATCGGGAGCACCTGGGCCGACCAGAGCCAGACCAGGCCGGACAAAGGAGTCAGTCTAGCATTTCCACAAAGGTCTGCCCATTCAAGACATTCAGAACCCAGAGACACAAACTCCCACACTTCATAAAATGAAGGCAAGACAGAATGTGAGCCCAGACAACCCATTCTCTCTCTCTCTCTCTCTCCGCACAAGGAAACTATTGTTTGTCGTTTGCACGCCCTCACTCCCAGGCTCTGCCACTTTTATGCTTTTATAAAGCATGAAGCGTTGTTTATCTCTTGGAAATGTAACCGAGACAAAAGCTGCAACAGTCTCTCCTGACTTCAAGTGCTGCGTCCTGACTTCCATATCGTTGGACACTCAAAGTGACATATTGACACCTGCAACCTGTTAATCACAAGAGTTGAGTCAGTTGGAGATTATTTCATGTCTCTTTGTCTTTTGATTCTTCAGAAGTTTGTCTCTTGTCTCATTTTGTCCGACGAAAAGTCCAAAACAGCGGATTCTCAAATGTGATCAGCTGAAAAGACGGAGCATCTTGTGTGGTTCTGCTGAAAGGATTTGATCAGTTAATCAATCACGGAGCCTCTTAGCTTGTCAGTGTCAATGTCAAGTGTCCGCTCATTTGATTATCGTGTTGTGAATGAATCTAAACATCATGTTTTCTGGTTTTTCTTTGTCTTCATCGTCTGTTACAGAAGCAGGGAACCAGCTTGTCGCTCAAGAGGCAGTAAGGAAACCATCGACGCTGCGCCGCCCGCCTGCACGCTCAGGGGACCCGATCAACAGTAAGATCCCTGAACATGTTGAAACTTTTGATAAGGGGTGTAATGGTGCACGGCAGTCACGGTTCATCAGGTATCTTGGTTTGGTGGGCGGTCACGAGTTTGGAACAACAGGAAAAACACCCACCAAAAACATCAAAAATACACAAGGCTTGGTTTATTTTCATGCATAAACATGTTGAATTAGATTCTCTGTTCATTTACTTGCTCTTTTTTGTCTTTAGATTGTCTCAACTGCAGTCGAATCACAGCTTTGAGCGACAGACTGAACTCTCTGGAGACGAAGGTTTGGACTGTTCTCACTCAGCCACAGCGTCCGAATCCCTGAGAAATGTGATATGTTTTCTTAATTGCCCGCATTTGATTTATGCCTTCCTGCACCAGGTCCAGTTACTAAGTGGCCCGGCGTCCGTATCACATCGCCACCTTCAGGGTAATGGAGGAACGGCACCGGAGGCCTCATTACTGATGGGGGCTGTGCCCGCTCAGGGAGCTCCTGGTGAGCAGGGCCCTGCAGGTATCACGCTGAATACGTTTTAAGTTAAGAAATGTAGCATGTTTCCGTTGAGCAGAGTCCGGGGCTTTTTGTGTTTTGATAATTGAGTCAGAAATCACTCGTCTCTGCGAGCTGCAGCTCTTTTCCTGCCCTCTACCTGCTCACCTCCGCTCGTATCCCATTTCCTCCCCTGCACATTCACTCATTTCCTTTAGCGAGAGTACGCGGCCGGTTGTCTGTGCTGCTCGCTCTCAGCGCTCTGTGGCTGTGTGAAAAACAAACACTGCGGAGCCTGAAAGTCCTCTCCTCTCCTGGAGTCCAGCCCGGCGCTGGCTCCGACCCCGCCGCTCTGTCAGAAGAGACACTGTGTCAGTTTGAGTAAAATAAAAATAGAAATGTTTGCTCTGTGTAGCTGTGTCTGCTGCATTCACTCCTTCAGACACCTACAGTACATACAGACGTAAATGACAGGTGTGGAGTCACATATCTGCATGTTTCATCTATAAATGCCACACATCCATTCGTGGGGTTGTTATGCAGAAGCTTTGCAGTGACAAAGATTCACACTCAGACTCTTTCGTGCCACTATTGGACCATAATATGTGAGATACCGCATGTCATTATCATAATGCTGTGACATTGGCTGAGTGTATTCATGATTCCAAGGTCATAAACACTTTTGATTGTAACCACTGCTCATTGTACGGTGGCTCTGAGGGTCAAAACACAACAGCGCTTCAGAAAACACGACAAAATCTCGGACACTGTTGTGTTTTTGACCTTCAGGGCCACCGTACTGCTCGCTAGACGTGCTAGACGTGAAGGCTCGAGGAATAGCTGTTCATGTTTTGTGTTGCGACGGCGAACATTGTTGCCGCCATGAGACCGCCAGAGATTTGGATGTGTTATGCGAGTAGTCGTAGCCTCCAGTGTCTGTCATCAGGCAGAGATGAGGAGCAGCTTCCTTCACACATTTTTCTAGTTGTAGTTAAGTTTCTGAAGACGTGACTTGAGGCAATTTATCAGACTTTATTCCCTCAGGAGCCACAGAAGGCTTTATGCAACTTTTCTCGCTAATGCAGTAATATTCCCAAGACCTGCAAACAGAATCTGATGAATCTGATTTCAGAGCCTTCCTAACGTCCCGGTAGCCGTAGATCTGCAGCGTTTGCAGGCTACAACTGACAAATCTACAGAAACTCTTGCTTTTCTTTAATTAATAAGTAGTATTTTGGAAGTGAAATTTTAAATCAGCCCTGATGATGATAAAAACTCAGTTTCCAGGTGGTTTGAGATTCAGATTTTGCTCTCAATTAAGCCACATCTCTGTTTTCGTCGCAGGTCCTCAGGGTGAGAAGGGGAGAGATGGGCTTCCTGGCAGAGACGGTAAATTGTAACCATAATGGCCTTTCAGTCAGTGTAAAACCAGTTAAGGCTTCGTGATTACTCAGGACTGTTTCCTCCTCTTAGGGAAGCCGGGGTCTCGAGGGCTGCCGGGTCCCTCTGGGCCTCGCGGGGATGTCGGGACGAGGGGCCCATCTGGAACCCCTGGATCGAAGGGAACTCCAGGTCCTCAAGGTGAGCAGAAACACACAATGAACCTCGTCCTTGAAGATGTTGACACAGTTTGTCAACGAGCACGTTGTAAAGATTCGTGTGTGTGTGTCGCTGAGAGGTGTCGCAGGGCGGTTGTTACTTGCCGGTCCACTTAATCTATTGTCTGCAGAACGAGTTGTTTGAATGTCTCTCTGTTGACCGAAGACTTGCGGAAACAACGGCGGAAAAAATGAGAGAGATCTCCAACAAAAGGCCGACCCGTGATGTTCTGCTCCGGAGCGTTTGCCTTCCTCTTAAAACCGCTCGGTCAGCCCACAGACCCTCCAGTGGTGAACGTCGGAGCGTTCCAGCGGCCTGCTGGTTACTTACTGGAATTTGGGCATTTGGTTGGTTGACTTTTAAAATCATAGGTTTCTAAAAGTGCAGCTCCAGCGGGCAGCGTTCGGTTTTTCAGACTGTATATAAACTGTGCCGCTGCTCAGGGTCATAAATCTGCTCGATGCACTCAGAGCCGGTTATGTTCGGATAATGAACGACCTGTTGGGATAAAAAAGTAAATCCACAGGCAGCTGTGACTTGAATGATAATAAAGTAAATGGCGGTGTAAGCGTGTCACCACATCTGCTCCCGCTATAGGCTGTTTTTCCTCGGCTCTGGAGCGCCTCCTCCTCCTCCTCGCCGGCTCACACATGACCCCTGCTCCGTGCCTGCTGCTGGGGCAGAGATGAGATTTAGAGCAAAAGTTAAACTACAAACCGAGAAAGCGCCATGTGACTTTAATCTGAAATGAACATGAGCTATATATACACAAATCCCAGGTCCTTATGATTTCCATATGCCTGTGGTGTTATTGTTTTTTCTATCTCCATTACTTCATAAGTACCCAAAACCGGCGCTGTGCCCTGCATCCGAAGCTGCGTTTGACTTAATGTGCCGATTTTTTTTTTTTCTTTAAAGAGAAAGATAAACACAGGACTGGAACGTGTCCAATGTCACGGAAAATGTAGACGAATGTGCTCCCGAGCTGGAGGTTGTGGGAACAAGATGGGACAAAAAATGAACTTGTTGTTTGGGTTGAAGTGATGTTGTACGTTATGACGAGTCCTGAGAAGTTAAAGGAGAGTTTTATTGCAAAGCTCGACTCATATTTTGACACGGCGTCCCCCCGCCGGCTCCTCTGGGGAACCATTATCCTGCAGGAGAAACCCAAACTGTTTTCCCCGATATGTCACATAGACTCTGAAGGGCCGCTTTGATTGGCCGTTTGAACCGCCGTGCCGAAGACTGTAGCTCACAGTCTCCCCGATGAAGCCAAAACACGGCCGGGTCGTGCTGCGGTGTTTACCGAGGCTGAGTGAAAACGGCCCGCTTGGGTGTCAAATCAGAGCTGTAATAACTTTACCTCGCAAAGCAGCAATTAGTAGACTGTCACTGTCGGTTGCATCAGTACATAAACAGAGAGGTGGTGAGTTTGGGTCCATTTGAGGGGTATGAGGTGGTGTTTAGGGTGAAGCATTACCTCAGAACCGTCCAAACAGTGAGGTCAGATGTAGTTGAGGTGGTCCTTCTTCTTTCCCACCTTCATAAAGAGCAGACCCGCTACAAGCTGTTACTAAAAAGCCAGCGAGGGTGTGCAGGGAACATTTAATTTACTATGAAGCGGTGCCAACAACACTTTGCAGAAGTTTAATGGTGTTTATTTGAGCTTTCACATGCCCCCGAGTGGGTTCCCAGCACCGGACCATTAAACAGCCTCCTCCTGCTAATTACATAGAAACAGAGTCAGAATCCTACATCTGTCCTCGTCCGTCCAGCTGCTGATTTAACGCCACATGTGCTCAGATATAAAGGAACACACACACACACACACTGCCAGACACAATTACGTCGTATCACTCAGCGGTTTATCTAATCTGTTCCCTCTTTAGTCTCTGTCACAGTTTATCCTCCTGTCGTCACATCACACGCACTCATTCATCACCATCCTCCCCAGAAAAGAAAAAAAATTAAGGCTAAATTCTGCTTTGTTGTATTTCATATCTGTCATCCGTCCTCCTCCCTCCTCTCAGGCCCCCGTGGTCCACCAGGACTCCCAGGAGAGAGGGGTCTACCAGGCCCGCCCGGCCCTCCGGGTCCTCCAGCGCCTGCCAGTGCCCACATCCCAGAGCCGGACCACAGTAAGGCCTTGGACGACTCACAAACACCATGACACAAAGTCCACAACAGACAGTTAAAAGTGCTCTTTTGTTTGCTGTAAATACGAGTCGGAGTCTCGCACTCTTTAAACATTGTTTGAATTTTTGATCTTCCACCGTGCCCACAATCTAATCCAATCTGCGGGACAAGGTTTTGGTCCTGGAAGCGTTCTGGTGTCCAATTATAGTCCGAGTAACATCATCCAATCACATCTGAGAGGAACTTGGTTGCATGCAGGTATTCATCGGCCATCGTCTGATTTAGCTTTTTATTTCCATTTCTCTCTCTCCCTCTCAACTCCACAGAGGTCCGGTACACTCACTCCTTTCTTATCCAAACCACCACATTGTGTTTTTAGTCTTCAGACCCAACCGATGCTGACTCAAGTGTCATCAGCACATTCCCCCTTTTTAAAGATCTAACATTTCTCCAGTCAAATGTCCACAAATGACTAAAACCTTTTGTTGTGTAATTTGTTGAGTTTTGCACGTACAATATCCCAAATCTGTCACTGTTTTCAGGGCAACAAGCATTTCATTTGGTCAGCTGCAGAACAGCTTTTAATTAAGAATGGACTACATGTTTTTTCAGCTCATCTGAGACCGAACATGTGTGGTTGGTTCTGGTTGTCCTGGTGCTAAAAAAAAAAACTTGTTGGAGAGAGTCAGAGAGCGAGGAAGGAAGACTTTAATAACTCGCCTCGTCTGTGAATATTTCTGCGGGCGCTCGTCAGAGAGATTTTCATTGGCAGTGGTGGTCGTCTGACGTCCCACGCTTGCTTCTTCTCACTGTTTTGATTGAGAGACTTTTGCATTTAACTGAACCCAGCACATGCATGCTCACAAATCGAGGAAAGCCTTTTGTTCCCAGACAGGATTGATGTAGGTTTTCACTGATTTTCTAGCTCGAAACCACTAATATTCATGTGTATTCAGCAGATATGTTCTCTGCTGTAAGCGTGAGCGCTCTCGCAGGTTTTTTTTGCAGCCTGATGACGAACAAAAAAAAGCAACGAAGAGAAGGAAAAAAACAGACAGGACGGCGGTGATCCTTTAACTGCTACTTGCTCCTTATCGTCTGGAAGCCAAGTAGAACAGAATCAAAGAGTATTAAACGGAGGCAGAGACAGTCTGAGGTTGACACAGACTTCACATGCTGGGATGCGAACCTGTCCATCACTGATGTCACTCAACAACTTCCAGATGTAGGCCTCCGCTCAGACGGCCGAGGGAGGGAGGGGAGAGACAGATGGGGGTCTGCACCGGCTCTCTTCAAGGTCAGCACATCGGTGGGTTTTATGTGTGGATACGGCGGTAAAACAAAGTATGCAGCACCGCCGATTTGTGAGCTCTGAATTCCTGCGTGGAGAAAGCTGTGGGCGCGTTGAGGTTGGCATGATGATTTCCGAAACTGCGAGCCGTTTCTTTTTCACATCAAAGTAACAGTAGGGGACGTGAGGAGGGAGGAGGGAGGAGGGAGGAGGGAAGGGGCTCTGTCCTGGGCTTCCTTTGGAAAACACTGGCTTATTTGGCTTTTGCGTCTGCATCAGGAGGTTGGAATTCCCTTTCTGCAGAACAGGAGAGGGTTAGTGGAGGAGGAGGAGGAGGAGGAGGAGGAGGAGGAGGAGTGTTCGGACACTTTAAGCTGCAGATCCCGGTGAGTTTTTAGTAGGAAATGAAGAAAGTGTGTTGAGAGAGACGCAGCGAGGTCGGCCCTGTTTTGGATGTCACCTCTGTGAGCAGCGTTCTGGCAGCTGGAGGATGTTCCTGGCTTCTTCCTCCTCCTCCTCCTCCTCCTCCTCCTCCTCTCTGTATCTCCTGAAGCCTCACGCCGTGATTGGATCTGTGTTTCCTGTCAGTATAAAATGACCCAATGACCGCACGCTTCCTGTATCGCTCGCACGTTCACCACCCTCTTCCTCTTGAACTTTCTCTGCAGGCCCATTTTGACTTGACGTACAAGTTCACTTGTTGTTGTTGCTGCTGCACAGTCGTAGTTCTTTACAGTATTACATAACTAGTTTTAAATGAAGGTGAAAAGCTGATCTACCAGCAGGGCTGTTGTACAGTGAAGGTTACTTCTCTGTTGAAGTCATCAGGTGGAAGTTTGGGTATTGGTTGGAAAACACTGCCCTCTGGAGGTTAAACTCCTGTAATGACACAGGAAGAGTCGAGCTCCTCAGGCTGCAACATCAGCAACAAAATAAAAGTCAAACATCACAAAAAGCTTCAGGTTCTCCACCAGCCTGACTGCAGTAAATGTAGATGTACAGTGTGTTATGAAATAATGTGACAGCCTACAACAGGTGTTTGCTCATTAGATAATAGGTGGGATAAAAAGTAAAACTGTAAAATCAGAAAGTAGCACATTAGATGGTGTAAATCCGAAGTTTCATAGGGATATGATGTCACATAGATTCTTTGGACAACGATACGATATTTGCCAATATCACAAAGTCTTCAGTGATAAGGTTTTTAATTAGATCCGATACAGGCCCATTATTTTAACACTGGTTCCAGACATTTTAACGGAAAACAATCTATTGTTTCTGATAAAAAAGAACGGATGGAAACAGTGACACGAGGTGCCACGAGAATTTCAAAATAAAGGCGTATCTATAACGATGGCGGCGATTTGAAAGGATCTCCTGATTAAACACATTTTCTTTCTACCACAGCTCGTGGAAAAGACCCTTTTTACACCAACACCTTCCATGACCGACGAGGGTCTCCTGTTCCAGGACCTCAGGGTCCCCCCGGGCCTGTCGGTGAGTTTGACCTCAAACTGGAAGATAAAATGAATGCAGATGATTTTGCAGTTGCTAATACACACTTCTAAATAATAGCAATGTCATTCAACTCGTCTTTTTGGGATCCAATCTATCTGTGTATGGTGCCATTTTTCTGCAGTTGTTACACTGTACAGTCAGTATTTATTTTAGAATGACACGTTAAAGCAGAAAAAAGAGGGTAAATACGCTAATGTGACTCTTTTCATGTATCGTGCAGGTCCTCCAGGTCCCAGAGGCCCGTTAGGACCTCCTGGCCCATCAGGACAGAATGTGAGCTCCCTCACACATAGTGCTGCCCTGCAGTCACTGTAACATTTGTCTCAATACAAATGAATCATTGTCATTTTGAATTTCTTCCCTGACTCAACGCAGGGTAGACCTGGAGCCCCGGGAACACTCGGCCCTGTGGGGCCGAAGGGAGAGCGCGGGGAGAGAGTGAGTCCGATCAGAGCCCCACAATGTTTTGTTCTGCGTCCTTAAACAAAACTCTCCGTGACTTGCCTTTTGATTTCTCAGGGTCCTTTAGGTTACCCAGGAGAGCGGGGCTTCAGAGGCGAGCCGGTAAGCCACGTCCACCCCGCCGCCGCGCGTGCATGAAGGGAAACATCAACACATGTCATAGCTGGTTATTTTACTGTAAACTACACGTACCAGATCAGAGAGAGCGAGCGCTCTCGGCTGAACTGAACTGCTGCACAGCTTTCATTAATGTCCCCTCACACTCACTTATTTTCTGTTGTTAATGTTCTTTTCGCAGGGAACGCCGGGTCTCAAGGGAGAGCCGGGAGAGAAGGGCTTGCCGGTAAGAATGTAGTTGTTGGTAGTTGACAGTTGACACGCTGACACGGGGTTCTGCACGGGAGGGTTTTACTTTGATGATCTGAAAAAAAAAAAAAATAAGATTCCTTTGTTGAACATTTAATATTTCCTCTGTCTGTCTAACCCTTATTTTTCTTTCACCTCTTCCTCATTTTACAAGAGCAATCTAAATGTAAGATATTTTTATTTATGTCATCACACGTTCACTCTGCAATGCAACAAGTCTCCTCAGTAAACCTGATTTAAAGTCTAACCATGACCCCCCCCGTCTCAGGTTATGGTTACGATCTTTTCTACGATCACCGTGTTTATGTTTCTCTCTCTCTCTCTCTCTCTCTCTCTCTCTCAAGTTCATCCTTTCCTCCCTGTTGATGGTCATTAAGTCTGTTTTATATTGTTGTATATATCATTTTTTAGCTGTCGTCTGATGTTGTGCGTGGAACCTTTGGGTGTTAACGTGTTTTTGTTTTTGTCGGTCCTCGGGGTGTGCTCTGGACTGCTGTCCCCTGTCACGACACTGTCCTCTTGACCCTAAAGCTGTCTGACTCCCTCTGCAAGCTACTGTCCCCATGGCTACCTTTCACAGTCACCTTTTCAGCATCTGACTTTGGCATATACATATTGAAACTAATACAGAAATTACAGTAAACAGCAATCATGCACCAGCTCGGACTGGGAGAAAGAAATTTATACTCGCTGTATTTGAATTCAACCGTGCTGTCTGCATCTGATCCATCGATACACAGTGTTTGATCATGTATATGCCAAATGACTCCATATGTGTCAGTGGTGGGTCCTGTTGGGTTTAGAGGTGTTGTGCTCTGATGTGAGTGGAGTGGATACAGCTATCCTCTTTCATCCCACAATGCAACCTTGCATGATTTCATCTTGAGGTTCTGCGCCACGTAAAAAAACGTCTTCTTCTTCTTAGTTCTGGATGTTTTTCTGACAAAGTGTATCTAACCATGAGTGAAATAACACGGTGCCGTTCAAACCGAAATAAGGCAAAGTTTTATTTGCGCACACGAGATGTCAGATGAAAGATGAAATCAGATGATTAAAAGAAAAGAGATGTGTCGGGAGTCATACAACAGACCTCTTCGCTACTTATAGAATAAATAATGACCACAACATAATTTGGGACAATCTTAGAAAAACTAAATAAAAACAATCAATCAGCAATGATCCAATGTAGACATTATTAAAAATTGATTCAGGGAAAGAGAAAATAAATGCACACATGCAAGAAAAAGACAAGACTTCATGAATTAAATGTGAAGACAGTTTTCCTTTAAAAACATCTAACATCTCCATCTTAGTCAACCTTTGTGATGCTGCAGGAAATGGTCACCAAAATCAGAAGGACAAGTACCGTGAGCGTCGTATTTAACAGTAATTCACCAAAATACTTTGACACTGAACCAAAGAGAGGGAGCGAACCCACACACCGACATCTCTACATCGTGTGACTCAGTCAAACTTTGCCTTTTTTTCTTCAAACACTCACTAACCAGAGCATTTCATCGTGTGAGTCGCTCACCTCGGCACCAGAAGCTTCAGCTTCTCTCTGCACGCCTTTTGTTGTGATGGTCTCTTGTCTGCTTTACTTCTCTTCTTCTACCACTTGTGTTATTGTCCTGAAGGTGTGACTCATGAAGTCATCGCCTAAAGACAAATACATCAAATTTCAGTGTAAATCTACACTGGCTTCATTCTGTCAGGTGACGGCGGATAACTTTTTTGTGACCGCGGCGTTAAGAATGAAAGCTGTGGTGCTGAAACAAAACACTCACCCGGGCTTAATAATGAATGCAGATGGCATGAAACCCCTGGGAGAGTGTAAACCCCAGCTGTGTTATGTCGCCGACGTGAGGCTGGTCTGTAATGTGCATGCTGATGTCGCCCAGCCCGGCATGGCAGAGTCTGACTTCATGAAGCAGCATGGCCAGAGAATGAGGGAGATACAGCGAGAAAAAATTAAAAAAAATACAGGGATGCAGATGTGTTTGAGAGTGCTGGGCAGACATGTGGACTGTTTTAACCTTCTAACTGCTGAACTGTACTGAGAGAAAACAACAACAAATGACTTGCATCTTGGCGAGCAGTTTCTTTGGCTTGTGCTCCTTACCTTGACGGCTGTATCTATCTTCACAGGGGGACGGAATACATCAGATCAGAGAGGCGCTGAAGATCTTAGCCGAGAGGGTTTTAATCCTTGAGACTATGATCGGTATTCATGGTGAGTAGGAGGCCTGAGGCAGGGTCAGCTTTAGGCAGGGGTCAAAGGTGGTGGTGGTGGGCGGTGTGTGTGTGTGTGTGTGTGTGCGCTCCACCCTCCCACCGAACCTCACTGCTGGGACAGGGAGTGGAAACAGTCGCGAGTACAGCCCCGGGACTCAGGCTGGTGTTTCCACCCCAATCACACACAGTCCCCCCTGTCACTGCTCTCTGATAGGACATTAGCTTGCAGATGTTCCACGACTTGCAGGCAGACCTTGAGCTTCTGGCTCGCAGGGTGACGCTGCTGGAGGCTATCATCTGGCCAGGTAACGCTGAGACTTCCTCACCCACTGCTCTGCAAAACTGACGTGAAGCGTTAGCGCATTAGATTACCACTTGTTTTACTGAACTGCTGAATGTTGATCTAGTCACTGAAAAGTAAAGTAGTCTTTTTTTTTAGGAATGTATTTTTCATGTATGAATTGTGTTGGATGTGTTGGTTATCAGCACAGATGTGGTCCTACAAGAACATTTTTGTTTTCTACCAAAGCTTTAATATTTTGGGGTTATTTCACACGAGTTATTTCTGTTTCTGATTTAAAGTGTGTGTGGCTCATTTCAAAAAACAAAAAGATGACGTCACACACAGAGGATTTAGCAACTCTTGAATCTAAATCAGATGACAGTTTACTTGTTTGGGTGTTGCTGATGTTATTTAGTCATGAATGTAGCTGAGATTTGAAACAAAGCTTTCAAGGGATTTCATCTTTTTTTTAATATATAACATTAATGCTTTGTAGGTTAATATGTCTGAATGGCTGTAAAGTATGCAGGTGCAGTTAGTGGAGCAGTAGTTCACAAGTCAATAAGACAATTAGTTAAAAGACCAATCGTGTTATTGATGCAATAAGAACATGATTTTTGATAATGTATGAACAGTTTAAGTGAAACATACGAGACTTTCGCTGGTTTTTGCTTCTCAAATTCCGGTAAATCTTTGAATTTTACAAATATGTTTTCTCTTGAGGCAATTAATCTTTAGGAAAAAAACATAAACATGTATTAATAATGATAATTATCGTAGCCAACAGCAGATGTTAAATCCTTTGAACGTTGTACAGAAGCTCAGAACGGTCGTACTCGCAATGTATTTTTTATTGCTGTTATCTCAAGATCACAAGTAAATTATTATTACTGTTTTGACATAATAACAGGTTCATTTATTAGAATAATCAAGACAATTAATTCATAAGATAAGAGACACACAAACACTGATCTGTGTGGTGGAAAAGCAAACCTTATAAACTTGTTATGTTGTTATGTAAGTTTTTTATAAGAAAAAGTTTTCACAACTGATTTGATATTTGGGTTTTCACATTTTGGCTATTTATTGTAAGAAATATGCTCACATGCAGCAGTCGGCTTGAAACAGTTCTTGTTTTCTGAGAGGGACTGGAAAAGAAACTATATATATAAATTATGTATATAAATAAGAATGACTGAAGCACAGTCTGATGTGTTGATGAGACGGCTGATCTCTGATAAACACTGAAACAACCTTTTTGACTGATTGTGTCGAGAAGACTGAGCTTGTTTTCAGCAGATAATGAAATAAATAACTCGTGATCTGAAGATAGCAGCATTCTAAATAATATTCCTTGAAAGCACGGCCGCTCTCGGCTTCTCTGACGTTGTGACTCGTTAGTGTATTCATGATTTTAACATAAGAACTGGGCCACTGGTGTCGTATCATAATAAGAACCCACTCCTGTCACCTCCATGTTAGCAGCTACGTCAGGATTAGGGACCACAGTGTCCACAAACACTGATGGACAGCGAGGCCTCGTTCCAACTGCTGTCTTTCTTCAACAGAGCCTGATCTAGGGTCTGGGGACGGACCGTTTGGCACAGTCTCCCCTAGTTTCTACAGAGATAAGCGAGCAGGTGCGCTTCCATATCGACTTGCTTCTCCTCTGTCCTCCGACACCAAGGTTCGAGGGAAGTAGCTCCCCCTCCCGCTCACCCTGAGGATCACAGGCTGGGTTGACTCCCCCCTCCCGTAGGTCTCATCGGCACTCAACAGATTTAGACCTTATCTGATACCCTCCGCGGGCTTTGCCGTCAGATTTAGGATGGGGGGACACCTCAGGGAAACTCCACTGATACTCCACTATGCCCTCCTCCATCGGGAACCTGAGAACTAGCTCGACCCCCCCCCACACACCACTTCCACACCCACCTCCATAACCAAACACTTATCTTCCCATAACACACCCTGCAGCTCCTCCTGCGTCTCATGTCTTTGGCTTACAGAACTAAAAAGCCTCAGAGTACAGATGTATGAAAACAAAAGCAAAACAAAAAAAGGAAAATCTCACTCTTCTGCGGCGCTCCTCGAGCCACGAGTTCTGGACAACAAGGGTCATTTAGAGTAACAAATTAAAGGAGGAATCAGTTGCGAGGAAACAGACTGGATTTGAGTTTGTACTGCTTTTCACAATGTTACTGCAACCTGAAGAGATTCCACTATTTAAGTATATTGCGCATGTACAGTTTGCAGGACACAAGTACACACACACACACAAACCCTCTTCCTCTAGTACTCATTTTGTTATTCTTCTATCATATTGTTTAACTCGATGTTATGTAGTGCACTAAGAAGATGAAGTCATCTCCACTCTAACTGAGATACGTGTTGCTAACAGTGATTTGTAGTTTTCTGGTGTGAGTGTCTCCCCTCTCCTCCCTTCAAGTACTGATGAAGTGATTTTATACGCAACGGTATATTTACAATATGTGCAACAACAACAACAAAAAAAGCACAAACACTTAGGTTTGATTGCGTTGTCATAAAACATGTCAGATGTTTAATAAACACACACAGAGAAAAAGCAAAACTGTTAAAGGAACTTGAACATATTTTTTACCACTTGTTGTGTCGGTAATATTGCTTAAACTGTCCTGATTTTTTTTTTTCAGCTTATATATCGAACCTATTGTGAAACTATTTAAAATGATCATTTGTAGTTTTATTTTGTATGCTGTTGTGTAACCATTTCATATTTCAAACTTTTTATTTCTTGCAAATGTGTTACTGTGTTGAGATAATCCTGTCTAGATGATCGGTGTAATAAAATGATGTTCACTGTTTTGTTTTTTTTTAAACACGGTCCCATCGTCATTTTTGTGTCGGTGCTCATTAAACACAATCGCAGCAGGAATAACATCCACTCCCTTCAGTGTAAACTTTGTGATATATGAGTCAAGTCAAGTTTTCATCCGTTAGAAAGAGCCACTCAGTCTTTCCTTCCACTTTTCCATGTGATTTCCTTTCATTAAATGGCTCTATAAGTCACCCACAGGGAAAAATCTAATATTGAAGCTCAGCAAAACCCAAGCATAACGCGTGTCCACTTCACTCCACAAATGCAAACACAGTGTGAGTGCAGGAGAGCGAGGCTGTCTATGTGCTCTGTGGCGTCTTTCCTTTGGACACCACCACCGCCTGTTCTCCAACGCTGTCGTCGATGAGCAGAGAGATGGCGCCATCTAGCTGTTTGGAAGCTGCCAGCGCCACCACAGCTTTCTCTGTGGGGAATCCCATCTTCTCCAGCTGCTGGAGTCTGAGAGCAAACATGAATGATTACTTTTAAATCACATAAATTAAAACTGTTACGGGAAATAATGTGAGGAGACTGAAACAAACCCAAAACGATATATTACATGAAGTTATCACTAACCGCAGGGAGGAAACTGACGATTTGGGAACCTCCACTTTTGCATTGGGGTCGTCAGGAGCGTCCTGCAGTGACGCCAGTATCCCTGCCCGTAACATCTGCTCCTCCAACACGTCGGCCTCAGACTGAGCAGCAGTGTCTTTTATTACCCAGTCCGGCACTGGATCCACCCATCGGTGGTGGTTCAAACCAGATGGATCCCTCAGGAGAGGAGCAGCTGCCTGCTCTGCAGGCCTCCTATGAGGAAGTGATCTGTAGCAACACATTAAATTAAATTAAAAATGATTAAATCAGTGCGGGTGCCAAGTGTGAGATTTGATGTGAGCAGGATGGATCGGACCTCTGTGAGGTAGTGTAGGTGGGTAATCTGAGGCGGGCTGACGTGGGAACATATGACCAGTCAGGAAGAGAATCCAGAACTCTGTATTCCTCCAGCTCCTGTAACGACCCAATGAAGGACTGATGGTCTGAGAGGTACGTTAAGTGTGATTACAAAAAGACTTGAGAGTCAACCACTGTGTTATTAAATGATACACATAAACATGTGTTTGCAGGTCATGAAATAAAGTAGTATTAACATCAGGATATGACTGACACTATTTTATTAAATTAGATTAAAAATAAGAGGGAGAGAACTACTTGTTTCACATGAAGCTTCAGCCGATTTGTAAACATATTTCTACAAATTGGCAATGTATTTTTATAATTTCACACAGTGGAATCGTTTTATTTGTGCCTATTATATTGGATTTTCTGAACCTGTATTGCAGAATGTGACCGTGTTGGATTCTCTGCTGATCAGCGTCTGATAATTAAAGGAAACACCTGTTGGCAATTAAGCACAGAGCCAAATCTGACGAAGCTGCATGCAAAACGTGCAGTTCGCTCCCTCTTGTCTTGAAGGTAACTGGTAATAAAATAATGTCAGTCGTATCCTGATGTGCGCTGGATCACCGTGATTTGTTCTGACTGCACCCAGAGGAGAAGCTCTGCTGTGACAGGGAAATTCTCCCTCTGTGGCTCCAAAACAAGCTGCATGTCAGCTTATAAACAGCCTCCAGTGATGTCACTCAGTGGCTAGGTTGCATTGTGGGTAATGTAGGTGCCAAGTTTTGAAAATGAAGAGGAATGCGTACAACAAAAAAAGGAGATATCTCTGGTTCTGCAGTATTGAATTTAATCATTTCTTTTTACTTTCATCAATAATGTGTCAAAGAGTATTAGAGGAATGCAATGTGAGACCAGAGGACTGTTTTTCAAAACCTGGCACTTACATTACCCACAATGCAACTTAGCCACAGAGTGACATCATTAGAGGCAGTTTATCCTGTCAGATGCAGCCTCCACAAACATCATACTACTTTTTCACCACACGTGTTTAGTTGGTCAAAGTTAACAGAATATATATTTTAGGTCATGAATTAGAAAGGATACAGTTGTGCCCGATGCATATTGTGCAGAAGTGGAGAAAGGCGGGTGTGCCTGGCAGCATCAGCAGACCCATCAGCAGGAGAAGCCAGGGGAGAGACCAGACCGGCAGACACCTCAGCAGCCTCCTCTGAGTCACCTGGCGACACTGAGCCGTGAACAGAGCCAGCTGGATGGCAGAGTGACCACAGATCCGACTTGGTTCTCCGCTGCCCACGAAGAGGACCAGGGCGTAGAGGAGAGGTAGTATGATCATGGTCAGGATGGAGAGGGCGAGGAAGGCGACGGTTCCCCAGCGATGCTCCTGACATCTTCCGAGCAGCAGCAGGAGAGCCACACTGACCAGGAGAGAGGGCAGGTCATCATGGCTCAGAGCATACAGGAACACATCTGAGGAGGAGGAGGAGAAGGGAGCTGCGTTATAAGCTTTGTCAGATGTCAGATGTGTTGGGTTAGTATAAAGCTACACACTTACCTCTGAACCTTGGGAAGTCTCCACCTGGACCTAAGCTCAGACTTGCTTGGATGCCCCCAGCATACAACAGCAGCATGAGGCTGATCAATAAACACGTTCCCAGACAGAACCCAGGGCGATCTGATCGGAACCAAAGCCATCCTGACAGCATACGATCCAGCATCATTTAGGTTTAACTCAACACTCAACACTCACTTGTCCTTCTGTGGCATTATTATGTCTATCAAACACCTGTATGTGCTCCTAGCAAGCGCAGCGTCCATTTTGATCACAGTGTTGACAGTTGGGAACAGCGTAAATCCAAAGCTTTTCTGTAAAATCCTCCACAATTTATCTGTTTAAATCCTCTCTGGCACGTTGTAGCTACTCGTAAGATAAGCCAACGAGTTGGGCGCTATTCTGAGATAACTACGTCCTTGATACGTGAATAATAAAAGTTTTTTTTAAAGAAGAAAAAGCTTGAAAATAGCTTCATGGCTCGTAGTGGAAGCTCACTTCCGCATTACGTCACGTTACTTCTTCGTGTTCATTGGCTGTCAGCAGGAGGAGTCACGGACCTCTACCGCCACCTATTGGACAAACAAGTGTGCACATTGTTTACTGTAGGAAAATATGTGCTGGTTTTTCTCCACACTCTCTTTTTCTTATTCTATACTTACTCAGGCCTGGACATGATTCTTATCTAATTCCATACTTTGTGGCATAACTTTAAAAATCAATCAATTCATGTCAATGTTTTTTCTTTTTACCAACAAATCAGGGAATTTCACAACCAGGTCTACCAAGCAACTGATTCGTTCTCAAAATAAAGCCCTGTTATAATAGCAGATACATATTTCACAGTCAACACAGTTCAAAATATTTCCAAAAAGACCTTCTCTCTCAGGAAACCCCTTTAAAAAATGGAATGCAGATAAATAATCTTAACTTTTAGAATGTGTCAGTGACTTCTTTGTGATGCTGAACCCGGCTGCAGTGCTACTTTGATGGCTGTGCATGTTGCACCATAGTCCTTCACTCAAGCTACTAATTATTTTAACTTTACCCTTGTTCACTGCAAAGCTTTAGAAACAGATTACAACCTAAATGTAAATGTTGTGCTCCACAGTTGACATTAGAAGCATTCTCAATAAAAACAATAAATGACATGTTTGCATTTTTATTTTGATGTTTTATTGAATTATTATTATTATTATAATTTTTGTGAATATTTGTTGATGTCGGGGGAAACCGGAGAACCCGGAGTAAACCCTTTACAGATGGAAACCATTCTGCAGACCCTTCAAGTGGTCTGAAAACAGAATGTCCTTTGTTCCCTTCCTGATGCTGTCAATGCCAATTGGTTGAACGGCACTTAGTGTTGAGAATCACCTTCCTCATCTGAATAATCTATGGGGCACACAGCCATGAACTGATGGGCCTCACCTGCATATGAGTGAGTGCCTTTTTCATTTACCAGGTGAGTCATTGCAATGAAGGGGTGTTTTAGTGCTTGTTTTGGTGTGATTCTCTTGCTAGGATCCAGATGTAGACAGGATTTTAGGAGGCTTAGAAAAGCCATCGTATCTTCATATTCAAGAGCATCTCTTCTCGATTGGCACATTTGTACGGCATCCTCCAAATCCTTGAACGTGTCGAAAAAATTTGGAGAAGACTCGGGTTTGAGACCTGTTACTTCCTCGAATTCCTCTGGTGACTTCAGTCTCCACCCTGGACTGCTGGAGCCCTCCACCTTGCTGAAAAACACATTACTGTATGTTCCAGCATTCAGAAAGTCGTCCTCTGGCTGACCCAGCAGCTGCACCATAGTTTTCATGGATTGATAGTCACAGTTTACAGGGAAGAGGTCCATCTCAAAGCACAGATATGCCATGACACATCCAAGGCCCCACATATCAACAGCTTCAGACATGGGGAGGCCCAGGGTCACCTCCGGAGCCCTGTATCCACAAACCTGCAATGGTTCCCCAACCTCCAACCAGTTCACTGGAGAGGCCAGACCAAAGTCAATCAGCTTCACCCTGTAGGGCTGATCCGTGTGATTAACAAGCATTATGTTATCAGGTTTCAAGTCTCCGTGAACCACGCTGATACCCTTCAGGGCATCAAATGCTACAAGTAGCTGGTGAATCACAGGCCGGATCTCATTCAGTCTCAATGAAGGCATCTCCCTCTCATTCATCAAGTCCACAAGGCTCCTGTCCAGCATCTCAAAGGTCAAGCAAGAGAGGTTGTTGATGTTGAAACTTTCCCCAAATCTCACAATGTTGCTTTTCTCAGGATCAAGCGCACTGATTACATTTAGCATATACGCCTCCCTCCGAATAACAGCTTGTTCATCTGTTTTGTGGATCTTTACTGCTACCACTTCCTCCGTTGTTAAATTGCGACACTTGGCAACTTGGCCAAAACATCCCTCTCCAATCGAGTCCATTACCAGGTAACGGGTTGAGCCGCTGAAGAGTAGGTCATACTTCTGTACCTGAAACGTCCCACTCGGCTCAGTGTTGTCTGCCTCGCTGTCATATGTTTTGTGAGGTCCAGTGTACAAGTCTCCAGTCTGTTCTATGAGATTGTCACCACTGAACATCTCAATGTCTGCATCGTTACCATTTAAATGCTCAGTTGGTGAATCTTCTGTGAGCTTCATGTCAGTTGTAGTGTGTGTGAGACGATCACCTTCCTCATCTGAATAATCTATGGGGCAAACAGCCATGAACTGATGGGCCTCACCTGCATATGAGTGAGTGTCTTTTTCAGTTACCAGGTGAGTCATTGCAATGAAGGGGTGTTTTAGGGCTTGCTTTGGTGTGATTCTCTTGCTAGGATCCAGATGTAGACAGGATTTTAGGAGGCTTAGAAAAGCCATCGTATCTTCATACTCAAGAGCATCTCTTCTCGATTGGCACATTTGTACGGCATCCTCCAAATCCTTGAACGTGTCGAAAAAATTCGGAGAAGGCTCGGGTTTGAGACCTGTTACTTCCTCGAATTCCTCTGGTGACTTCAGTCTCCACCCTGGACTGCTGGAGCCCTCCACCTTGCTGAAAAACACATTACTGTATGTTCCAGCATTCAGAAAGTCGTCCTCTGGCTGACCCAGCAGCTGCACCATAGTTTTCATGGATTGATAGTCACAGTTTACAGGGAAGAGGTCCATGTCAAAGCACAGATATGCCATGACACATCCGAGTCCCCACATATCAACAGCTTCAGACATGGGGAGGCCCAGGGTCACCTCCGGAGCCCTGTATCCGCAAACCTGCAATGGTTCCCCAACCTCCAACCAGTTCACTGGAGAGGCCAGACCAAAGTCAATCAGCTTCACCCTGTAGGGCCGATCCGTGTGATTAACAAGCATTATGTTATCAGGTTTCAAGTCTCCGTGAACCACGCGGATACCCTTCAGGGCATCAAATGCTACAAGTAGCTGGTGAATCACAGGCCGGATCTCATTCAGTCTCAATGAAGGCATCTCCCTCTCATTCATCAAGTCCACAAGGCTCCTGTCCAACATCTCAAAGGTGAAGCAAGAGAGGTTGTTGATGCTGAAACTTTCCCCAAATCTCACAATGTTGCTTTTCTCAGGATCAAGCGCACTGATTACTTTTAGCATATACGCCTCCCTCCGAATGACGGCTTGTTCATCTGATTTGTGGATCTTTACTGCTACCACTTCCTTCGTTGTTAAATTGAGACATTTGGCAACTTGGCCAAAACATCCCTCTCCAATCGAGTCCATTACCAGGTAACGGGTTGAGTCACTGACAAGAATGTCAGTCTCCTGTACCTGAAATGGCGTGTCGACATTTATATTGTCTGATGATGAAGCTGAGGAAGACATTTTTTGCAGTCAAATGTTCCCAAATGCTTTCTAAACACAGCGTAGGTCACTTGGGTCTTTCTTGTGATGGGAATCCAAATGTAACTGACTGAATTCACCTGTAGTCTTATGGAACAGTCTTTGATCAAGTTTAAGAATGTTTAGACAGATATATGCCACCTTGTCCTGTCAACTGACGGAATTCTGATGCAGTCCTTTCAACATGTCACTCTTTCATCAAGTTCCAAAATGTCTTTCATTTTAGATCAAAGCAGGCACATATGTCACCCTGTGATGTCATACTGACTGAATTCAGGGGGAAAAAATGTAGTTCTTAGTATACAGAAAATGTAGTTCTTAGTATGTGGAACTCTCATGTGACACTGACTATAGAAATAGTAGGAGTATTGGTTAAACAGAGCTAACAGAGCTAGAAGGATTATCAAGGATCCCCATCACCCCTGCAACAAACTGTTTGTGACCCTCAGGTCAGGCAGACGCCTGCGCTGTCATAAAACACGCACAGAGAGGATGAGGAACAGTTTTTTCCCTGCGGCAATTAGAGCCCTGAACTCTGCACTCTGAACCAAAAAAAAAAATGTTTTTATTGTATTTATTATATTTATTATATTCTGTTGTATTTTACTTGCACTGCATTATATTTTTATTTTTACTTAAATTGAGCACACGAGTACAGTACATGTCACAAAAACATTTCACTGCGCATCCTGTATGAGTATGTGACGGATAAAACCTTTGACCATGACTACTTAACACTTTTCTGGGCTGACAGTTGTATCCTTAGCAACTTGCAATAAGTGCTTTGGTCCTTATGGATGCCACCTGAAATTGCAAAAATCACGCAAATGCATCAACTTGTTCAAATTAAAATAAAAAACAATAAAAAAAGAAATTAAGAGGTTTTTTTGGGGTTGATGTTTAGTTTGAACAGCTGAGTTTTAAGTTTCATTTCATTCCTCTGGTGAGCAGATTATGATGGTCTTCTTTTGGCCCATGTCTCACCCTATTAGTACCCAACCTACATGTTTTTATAGCTTATACTAGGTGAATATACTCACTTTACATTCTCTTTAAATGCTTTCCAAACACCAGATTATTGACAAGAAGGCTTACTGATTCAGGTTTGTCTGATATATTTCTAAATTTGGATTTACTTTTATAAACGACCATTTTGTTTAAAAAACAAAAAAACAAAAAACAAAGAGTAAGCTTGATATTAAAACGTCGAATGTATTTCACTGGACCTCGTTGACTGCGTATTAATTTTTTGTTAACAACAATCTAGACATCAAAAATGCATCCCAGAACGAAATCCTTCATTTTGCAGGCGGAGAAAAGTCACTTGGCAAGCATCTGCAGCGGCATCGGAAGTGGGCGTGGTAGAAAAGCCAGGGTGCTTATATCTCGCGAGAGTTCGTGGCTCCTGCGAAGAGAAGTACGTTTCTCCAGCAACGAGCTCTGTTCAGTCGTCTTGCACACAGACATACTAAAATGGCGTCGGCTCCGGGTGAGTGGAACATTTAAACATTTTTGCAAGAATTAGGACGAAATTGTGTTATTTACTGGAAACAACGATTCTAGGGACGTGATTTTAAAGAGGCTGTGTCTGTATAATCCGTCTTTTTGGGTTATATCGTGTCGAATATCGTCCAGTCCTATCTTGCGCTAGGCGCAAGGCCTAGTCATGCTAGCTAGTTAGCTCATCCAGTCGTTTGTTTTTCCTCTGGATGATTTTTGTTCATTTCAGCGTACTGAAGTTGATAATGGACGCTAGTTTAAACCGTTTGCAATGTTTTGTTTTATATCAAGTGCATGTGCCCGTAATCTCTGTACGCCTTAGTAAATTCCGCACCATCTTTTTTTATGAATGCCTGGTAATTGTCTGGGTGTAGTTGAATGGCGACCTAAATACCGGTCTGTGCAACGTGCTACTAGCATTAGCATCGCCGCTCGCGCCTAAAGACTGTTTTGTTTGAATGCGCCCCCGTCGGCTAACAAACCTGTAACTTTTCTTTAGCAGATTACAGTTCCTACAGTCAGACCAGCACTCAACAAGGGTAAGAGTCTTCACATTTATTTACGAAAAGTATAATTAAAAAAGTGTATACATTTACTAACGTTTAGTTTATAGCATTCAATGGTAACGTGTTCACTTGGTAATGGGTTAGGAAATGTTAAACTCTTAATTGTTCATTATATGGAAATATGAATATCACGTTGTAAATTGTGTAATTTTCATAATCACGATCCAGATGCATTCCATTAGTTATATATCGTTAATTGTATATCCTGGTATGAGGGACCATATATCTCGACTCATATAGTTTGATTTGTTTCAACAGGTATGCCTCTTATGCTGCCCAGCCCTCCCAAACCTATGGACAGTCAGCACAGGTGAGATTCAACATATCTGGGTAGTTGTGTGATTGTGATGGTTTATCAAGATTGTAATAGTTGTGGTTTTATATCACAGATCGTTTTAAAGACTTGATTTGTTAATCTGAATGTATAAATGTAAATTGTGCGTGCGATGAATGAGGGTTAATTCGACTTTCCTGCAGTGGGTTTATTGAGAAGGTGCCTTAGTATGGGGGGGGAAATGATCAGTAATTATGTTAAAATTTCTTTAAAGGCATAATATAAATTAATCAAAATGTTGTCTTTTGATTAGTCTGTTAATGTTGTACCTTTTTTTTGTATGTTTCTTTTAGCAGAGCTACGGGCAACAAAATTATGGATCCTACGCCCAACCTGCTGCTGCTGATGGCAGCTACACCCAGACAACCCCTGCTTCAGGGACCTATCCACAGCAGCAACAGCAGTATGGGTCCTCATATGGCCAACAAGCATCAGGTCAGTTATTATGATAGGAGATGTTGGCACATTTCACTGGCATTCACTCAGATTTGGTCCATATTTGATTGAATATTAAGCTAAGACGGCAAACCCATGAAGGATATATTCGTAAACGTTTTAAATCAGAAGAAACAGCTGCGAAAATATGGTTTCAAACCGTTGTCAACTGTTAATTAAACGTGCAAATTGTATCTATTGAGTGATACTGTCATGTTTTCTAACAGCTGGCTATCCTGCAGCCCAGTCTACGACTCATAGCTACTCCCAGTCAGCCCAGGGCTATGGAGCCAGTGGTTATGAGAGCACTCCAGCTGCTGCTGCTCCAGCTGCCTCCCAGTCTTATGGCTCTCAGCCAGGGTATACTGCCCAGTCTGCCTACCCTGGATATGGCCAGCAGGCTGCTCCAACTGCACCACAGAGGTGAGTACCCACTGGTCATAAACCGAATAAAAAGTGAATTTGACAACAACACGTCTGTCTCCTTACTGACTGCTTTGTCCTGCTTTGTCTTTCAGTTACAATGCCAACAGCCAGCCGGCTAGTTACAGCCAGAATAGCTACTCCCAGCCGGCGGCATATGGCCAGCAACAGCCTGGCTACCAGGCCCAGCAGGCAAGCTACGGCCAGCAGCAGGGATACCAGCAGCAAGGCCAGCAGCAACAGGCTCCTCCTGCTTACCCTCCTCAGGCTGCTAGTTCCTATGGACAGCCCCCAGCCAGCCAGTACAACCAGCAAGGTGGACCCCCCAGTTACAACCAGTCCAACCATTACAGTAAGATTTGCTTTTCACCCACACCTGCTGTTTTCTCATCTTCATGAATATAGTTCAGTGTCACTGTCAACATATGCCATGCCTGTATGTTTTTGATGCATTTGTGCTTCGTTTGTATAGGTAATTACAGGCAGGATGGCCAGGGTGGAGGTTCTGGTTACTCTGGCTCTGAATCCTCAAGGTACCCAGGTGGAGGGGAGAGCAGGGGCCCTGGTAGGGACGGTTTTGATCGAGGTGGAATGATGCACCGTGGACGTGGAGGCATGGGCCGTGGCATGGGGTAAGTGTCTTTCCTTAGCGCTTAACCTCACTTGTTTTTTGACTCTACAGGTGCTGTGGCCACTTTGGGCAGGGCTGAGATGATTTACCAACAGAAATGTAATCAAAAAGTCTTATACAAACAATTTCTGAAATTAGAAAATTAATTTATTAGTATGGGAACGTCATTATTTATCAGCAGTTGATGCTAATAAATAATGGACGTTGATAATGCCAACACTTGCAGCAGTTGTAGCTGTTCTCATTCAGTTTCTCTCAGTCCTGCCTCTCATTTGGCCAAAGGTAAGAAATGGTCTGTACATTTTTTATTTTTAAATCAAAGTTGATTTTGGTCAAAGACCTGTGCATAAACATTTAGGTTGAAAAGCATATATCCTAGAACATTTGATTATGATCTAATATGAATAAGTTAAATGGAGAGGTTGCGTATGTCAGGATTGGTCAGGGAATGTGATAGAAGCATATTGAGAGAACCTCTATTTTACATATCAAAACTATAATGGGCAACTTTTCAAGGAAGTTTCAAACACTCACTATCTCAGCAGGCGCCTTTTTAAAATAACTCTTTCACTATGGTGCATCAATCCCTGTAGGGTGACACGGGTACAATTGCTGAAAGAAGAATGCAAGTTAAAGTTAAATCAAGCAGATATTTTGGTTTCAATAATGTCATGCTGTAGTCCTTAACTAAAATTTAGTGTGTCCTGCAAGAACTCAAAGGATTTATAAACAAACAGTGGCCTCGGTACATTCAGTTGCATTTCAAATGCACTTTTCCATTTATCTCGTCCAATATTTGGGTCAGTATACTTCCTCTGATAAGGTTTTTTCCCTTTTTTTGAGTACAGTTTTTTTTTTTTTTTACTTTGTAGGTGGTTTAATACATTTGTCTTCATTTCATTTGCCTGAAGAAGCAATACCAAAAAGAGAAATGTCACTATAGACAATAATGGTCAATAATGCTAATGGTAATGGGATCTAAGTAATAAATTGCATCTAAAGAGATAAAGAACCATTTTATTTTTTCCTTAAGTTTCAACACTGATTCCAAAAGGGGATCAACATGTATCACTTGACAGAGACAGTCTGTTGAAAGGGTTTTTGTGGTCAGTGTTTTCATATCCAGCCAAGCAAAATTTCATCAGTCAAATTTGCAGTAAGGTAAAAAAAACAAAACATTGAGAGCAAATTTGAAATTAGTGTTTCATTTAAAAAAAACTATAAATAACCACTGTTTGAATTTGAGTTTTCTGGTGTGACGTGTCGAGTTAGATGAAAATAGGTGTCCAGTTATGTAACAAAACATGGGAAAACACTAATACTGTGTAAACAGACAAATTGTTTGTTCAACACAATACTTTAGGGATTCTCTTAGTGCAGATACAATCATACAACACAGAAGATGCAGTCCATGGATTTTGGTGTTGGGTGATATGGTCTTGGCTTGGCTACAAAAATGGGCATCGGGTATCTTCTACTTTTTGTATGTAGATGTGTATCACTCATGATAGTGACGGTTTCATCAAGCTGGTCAATGATGCATTTACTCTGGTACACTCATTGAAATGCAGTCGAATTTGCTCTTGATGTAGCTTTGGGTATTTGGAGAGTTTGCTCCCAGGAAATGCACATTTTCTACTATTCTGTAGCCAGAAGTGGTTTTACCAAACCCTGAATCAGATTAGGTGACATCAGTTCCCCTGAAAAGGCTTTGAAAAAGTTGCCAAGAGAGGGGCTAGGGACATAAAACTGAACAGAGGTTGCACTCTACATTTGTTTTGGTTCAGGTTGGTTGTTGCTGCTGAAGAACTAAAATATGTACAAAAAATTACATTTTTGAATAGACATGTTTTGGTTTTCTTCAATACTTCAGGCATTTCACAGTGTAAATCTTGGTGTCATGACACTAGCGCACAAAAGTGGCTGGTAGATTTTTTTTTCACTTACTGCCCAAGAAAAACAATGGTAACCTAGGGAGTGGCTGGTAAAATTTGAATATTCACAAACCCATTTGGTACCTGCTTAACACATTTCCATGTCAGGAACTGTTTTGGGCAAGAGCTTTTTTTTTCTTTTTTTTTTTTTAAACAAGATCACATTTTGGGTCAAGCATGAGAATCATCCACTGTCATTTCAGGTGCTCTTTTTTTTAAAAGTTCTCAGATGGTTGCATTTTCTTATTCACACGTTTTAAACATTTCATAAATCAGAGTTCTCTTTTGGGTGGTTTTTGGTGCAGCAAGTACACAAAAATGCGGTTTAATTCAATATAGGAATCTAATTTAGCAACTCTGCAGTCTTATCAACAAAGTGGTAAATAAGAATGCACATAAGCAAATGACATAAATAGAAAAAACAACACTAAATAACTTCAAAACTTGGATGTAGCAGAGATGTGTTAGTTAAAATTTCATTTTAGGGTCAATATTAGCTTTGCACAGGTATGTTTGTCTGTTGTGGGGGGGAGGGGTTGCACACTGTCATTTTTGAAATGTATACAATTGTTTTGTGGTTTGGATTACAAATGTTTGATCACATTCTTTTGACCACTTTTTAACATGCTTTTGTCACATTTATACCGTACAGGTAACAGTGAGAGCCATTTAAAACCATCTTTTCTCTAAAAAGTATCTGTACTCAGTACAGAGGCGCCAACTTAAGCAGCAGGAGGGGAGCTAAAACAAAGATTCGGGGTCTGCCTTTTTTTCAAGAACAGAGGATGGTGTTTTTTTGTTAAGCATGATGGGTTAACACATTTACCAAGTCGTTGTTTTAAAGTTAAAGTAACCCTGGTAAACAATGTAAACATTTGTTTTTGGTATTTAGAAGTAAACAATGTATAACTGTTTGTTCTTTTGTTTTTTCGGTGGTGAATGTGATCACCGTATCCTCTTGTGAAATTTCAGATGCATTGTGTGTCTATTTATTTTTTACACTTGCACACATCTGATTCAGCGATAACTGATGTTAGAGCTACTTTTTATTGGGGGTGTTGGCTCGTTTCTGTTTAAAACTCTGACTTCAATGCATCTGAAATCCTCCTACCTGTGTACAAATGTTTGGGTTTTGTCACATTTTCAAAGGCCGTGAAAATACTGTATATTAGTCATTTATATTTTTACACAAATGTATCCGCTACTGAAAACTGTCACTAAAGTTGTACTCAGCTAGCTAAGAAATAGCTAATACACTCACCCCCTGGATTAGATTGTGTTTTTTTTTTCTCATAATTTTGGGGAGTTTTTAAGATGCTGTTTGGCTAGTTGGAATGTTTTGATTACTCCCTCAATCAAGCCACTTTGGTCGAGCCATGGAAGTGGCTGTAAAAGGGAAATCGCCTTCATATCTCCATTTATTCCCCCATAGCAGCGCTGGAGACAGAGGTGGCTTCAATAAGCCTGGTGGTAAGTTAACGAGTATTACACTGGTTAGTCCTTTTTGAAAGCCTTAAACTTTTTGAGCAGATATGTTTCAACTATTGATGTGGCTTACTTTGTGGTATGAAAAACAAAATTGATTTACATGAACACATCTGAAAATATTGGGGAATTTCTTTCAATGCCTGAGACCATTTTTCCCTGGGATTCTTGGTACAAATTCAGTTTCTGCTTACGGTTCAACTGAGTTTTTGACAGGTTAATGACAAATTTCCACACAACTGTGTCTGTTACTGCTTTAAAAACTCTCATGAGCTGAATTCCTGGGTATTTTTGAGGGTTTCTAACTGGTCTTAGAGGCTTTTACACAATTACTTACCAAAGGGTCTGAGGTGTTCAATTTTTCAATTCAATATCACTCGTGCGAGTTGTGGTGTACCATAAGGTGCCATTTTCAACTTCCCTATATGACTGGCAGTGGTTTTTAATTGAGTGTCTGGATTATCTTTGTAGTACTCCTCAGGTGTTGTACACTGAACTTTTAGTTGCATGCACTGACTTGTCTCAATCTGTGTCTCTTCCCCTCGACTG
The DNA here is from genome assembly GCA_963678695.2 of Diplodus puntazzo. Lineage (NCBI taxonomy): Eukaryota > Metazoa > Chordata > Actinopteri > Spariformes > Sparidae > Diplodus > Diplodus puntazzo. The sequence goes on along the minus strand of OZ023159.1, from coordinate 31,344,495 downwards.
ATGGACTACAGGACCAATGGGCGGTGACGAGCGTGAAATGGGTGAGTAGAGTCACGCTAGATGCCTTGTAACTCCTTGACATTTGTGGTTCATACAGTGAATACTTGGTGTTCTGATTGTAGTTTTACTGGATATTTTCTGTTATGTATTTTTTTTGAAGGACGCCCTGAGGAGCAGGATGACTCTGAGAACAGCACCATCTACATCACAGGGTTGACTGAGAAGGCTAACCTGGAGGAGATGGCTGAATTCTTTAAACATGTTGGCCCAATCAGGGTAAGAAGAGCTCTTCACTCTCAATGTAAAAGTAAGCTAAACTAATACGGAAACCAAACTCATATCAACTCCTTTTCATGCGTCTAGATTAACCGCAGACTCGGACAGCCTGCCATCAACATCTACACAGACAAGGACACAGGAAAGCCCAAGGGAGATGCCACGCTGTCCTATGAGGAGCCGGTCTGTGCCAAAACAGCTGTGGAGCATTTTGATGGTACGTTTATATTGAAGGCACATCAGATGATGGATGATGAATTAAAAACTTGAGTGTGATTTGATTTTTTTTTTTGACATTTTGAATTTTAGGGAAGGAGTTCCAAGGCCGAAGGCTTAAGGTATCCATGGCACGCCGTAAGCCCATGATGGGTGGAATGAGGGGCGGCATGCCCATGCGAGATGGCATGATGGGTCGAGGAGGTAAATGTCATCTATATTTGTTAGTGTTGGACTATTTGGGGGTATGTTCACTCAATTAATAAAATTTAAAAAAAGGCTGAATAGATGCAGCTCAGTTTCTTGCTTCACATGAAGGGGTTACTTCTGAAAAATATGCTAAAAATGGTGAATATACAGTAATCGTTTTATAATGTCCATGTCTTACCAGGTATGATGGGCCGTGGAGGAGACCGTGGTGGTTTTGGCCCACGAGGTGGTCCACGTGGAATGGGCAGAGGTGGACCCACAGGAGGCAACATGCAGCAGAGAGCCGGGGACTGGGAGTGTCCTAACCCGTATGTAAAACTTCATATTGCAGTGTCGTCTTTGATGCCTCTTTTGCATGACAGTTCAGATTTTAATGTATTTCACTGTCTGTGGTCTCAGGGGTTGTGGTAACCAGAACTTTGCCTGGAGGATGGAGTGCAACCAGTGCAAAGCCCCCAAACCAGAAGGGTTAGGTGGTGGCCCTCCATTTCCCCCCGGTGGTGACCGCGGCAGAGGTGGGATGGGAATGCGTGGAGGCAGAGGAATGGACCGCGGTGGGCCAGCTGGAGCTGGAGGCCCAGGTGGACCCGGAGGTTTCCGCGGAGGCTGGGGAGGCGACCGCGGTGGATTCAGAGGACGTGGTGGAATGGATAGGGGAGGTTTCCGTGGGGCCGGGCGTGGAGGACCACCCATGGACCGAATGGGTGGCAGAGGTGGAAGAGGAATGGGTCCACCTGGAGGCAAGATGGATATGAGGTAACAGTAAGAAGTTTTTTCTTGCTCTTGCCATCGACTAGCTCCAGGATTGACAGTATTTAGCAAATTAATGCAAACCTGACCAGAACAGTTGCTCTACATATTGGTGTAAAGACCAGACACTGAACGGAGTTCTTTCACCCACTACTTTTCTGCACCTTTACTGTTTTTATTTTTTTATTTTAGGGACCATCGCCAGGAGCGCAGAGACCGACCCTACTGAAGAATTTCTTGACAGTTCCTCTTGTGGAATATCATTTTTAAGACGAGGATTTTTAATTTATGATTCCATATTTTGATGGTCATAGAACTGCTTTCAAACATCTTGTGCAGTTTCATCAAACTCATGTTTCCACTTTTTTTTTTTTAGTTTACCCATGTTTATGCCACGTCTTGTACCGTGCACGTTTATTTTTGTTGTTGCTTTTTTTAAATATGCAGATTAGTTTTGACATTGTATTGTACACCATTGTTCATTCGTTAACATAATTGCTTCCCCTTTCCCATAACTGGCAATTGTATAGTGACGAATTTGGGAAATAAAATTTTAATGATTTGATGTTTTGTTGTCTTGCTCTTTACTCAACTTTACAACAAGAAGTCTTGGAGGATAAACTGTAACAAAGATATCAATGCAATCACTTTTGAGGGTTGTTGGTCCAAAAAATGTGACATTACTGCTCATGTTGTAGCTGAAGGCATCTTTGCTATGTTCTAAAATGAAATGTCATTACAGCTGCAATTAATAACAAGTGAAACAGATGTTTAAACAATGCAATTTTAATGGTGAAGTCACAGCTGTAATTGACAAGATGGAAGCAGTTCCTTCCCTGTTACTTGGTTCAATGGATTAATAACTGAGCTCTGCTGCACTCATTCCTCACTGATCTGTGATGACTGTCAGAAGTAGAGAACAGTTCTCTCCCTGCGGGTCGATCACATTAATGTGCCTCAGCATTCTTTGGTTTGTCACTTACAAAAGCTATGGACCCATTTCTGTATTCCTATTATGCGAAAGACACTTCAGATTAGTCATATTTGGGTACAACAACATTCCACTTCTCTGCTGTTTGGTTGTTGGCTGTGGATGGAGCACATCTGCAGAGCTGAACAGCTGTTACATCTCTTACCAAGAGGTGGCGCCGGTCTGCTCCTGCAGTCCTGAGTCAGACCCCGGTCCTGGTCTCTGGGTGCTTTGCATCAATGATACTATCAGTGTCTTTGTTCGCACGAATCAAGGGTACAGCGCTTCATGCCATTTCCTATGAATGATCTGATTTGACCGTTGTTAAATCAGTCATGGAAATGTGACGGCAATATATTATCTGCCTTACAACGTGACTTATTGTTGCCATAAACTGGTTTTTAGTAACTCAGAATCAGAAGCAACATGCACAACACAGCTGATCTAAAACACTGATAAACACCTCCTTAGCTAATATATCACAAACCTTGAACCGTTTTAGACTTTTCTCCTCAAACTTTCCTATTTTTAAGTGCTTTCATTGAGCAGTTTTCTTTAATCAGGCAAGTTCAGCTGAATAAAGTGCCGTTATTAATCACAGATGTCAATCCTTGGCACGTTTTCTATTTCAGCATGTGGCAGACATGCGTCTCTTTGATGTTTCCTTTGCATTCACCTATTGGGTTACCACTAGATAATGCTGCCTGGAGTGCCCCGTCATTTGGTTAAACAGGATATTATAATGCAGTATTTTCTATTTAGCAGTTGGTCTACAAATTGCTTTAATCAAGCGCTTCAGCTTCCAATAAATAAAGCCCGAAAACACATCTGTATGTCACTTAACATGTCTGAAAAGACATTTTTGAACACAGCAGCTGGCTTTCCCTTCAGAGGCAGCAAGTTTAGGACCCGAAAGTAATATGGAGCAGGACACAGTTGTTGTTCCGACTCCAGGACTGCTGTGCTTTTTCTGAAACGCCAAACTTGCTGATATTTATCATAAATGAGCAGGAGGTCGTTCCATCTTCACGCACAAAGCTTACAACTTTGCATGTCACAACCGGTCTAACCTCACGATCTCTTTCCTGTTGTAGATACAGTAATCAAGGCTCATCTGTGTGTTTTCTTAACTGAGTGCTCTCAGAGTTATCGCTCAGAGAGACTCTGCTACAGCTGACAACTTGAAGTGCCTCTCATTCGCTGTGGCCAGTTGTTCTAGTGGATTAATAGACTTTGAATTCTCCCCCTACTGACCGACCGAAAAGCTGATTCATCCAGACCCAGAAAATGATCTCATCAACCCCCTCCTTCTCTCTCTCTCTCTTCCGCCCCCTCCCTCCCTTCCTTTCTTTCTCTCTCTCTCTCTCTTTCTTAAACAGACATGTCCCTCTTTTTTAAATGAAAACAAGCCCTCCTTCATGGCAGCCGGCTGTGCTTCAAATTCAAAAAATCACACACTGGGAGAGAACAGGAGCTCGTCTGATTGAGGGGAGCCTGTGAATTGTAAAAAAGTTGTTAAATGAGATGATGGAAAATAAGTTTTTGAACGTTCAGATTCTTTGTATATTGACCCATAGATAACATATAAGGGTTAATGCAACAATTTTCAAAATAAGAGTCCCTTCAGCATCAGAAACCATTCAAACTGCAGCTGAGTTTATACTCTCAGTTTCTAATGGTGTGCTTTAAGTTTTGGCGGTGAGGCTTTGTTGTTTTTTTTACAGATGGTGTCTTTAAAGCCTGAGGCAAGTTTCACCTGTTTTCAAAATTCTAACATGCCATGTAAACTCGAAAATCAGGTCTTTTAAACCAACTTTTGACCCCCAGAGTTTCAACCCTCACGCTGGGCTGGAACAACAACATTGTGCCTTGATTCTCAGTCTGGCTTTTGCATTTTTTTTAAAGATGATATGAAGGGAGATTCAACACGTTTTCCTGAGTTAACCTTACACACAATTTGTATTAATTTACTATCTTGGTGCCGCCCCAAAAAAGTAGTCCTCCGCCCTGCTCTGCTCTGACAGCAACCCTGTTGTCTTCTGTGATATTTGCACATATCCTATCACGCACACAGAAGATCATGTGCTCTTTAATTGCCTTCTTTGACCTTTGTTTACAGTCAGCCTGACTATCAGCTCTGTATCTCTCACTATCTGCTTTTTTATAATCCACAGTCGTCTCCTGTTTTCTGTCCTCTGAGGTGCGACTTCTTTGATTTCTTGGCCGTGCCTCCCACAGAGCATTAATCATCACTGATTGCAAAACGTATATAAGAGGTTCTGACACAACTGTTAACCAACACAGCCGAGTTACGTCTTCACCACATCCTTTAATCATTAATACGGTTATACAGTCGGAGGGGAATTTCTTGCGCTGAGCGGAGTCGATGTCTCATGATGCTGAGATGCAAGCTTTATTGGCCTTTATCACTCGAGGCTATTTTGTAAAGAGACCACACACACAAAGGCTTCATTATTCCGAGGCTATGAATCCTGCTTATGTGCAACTCCAAATGATAAATGAAAAAAAAAAATGTATGTCTCATTTTTCCTCAGAGTGAACAAAACAGCTTTGAGATAGAAGATCATAAAGTTGGATCAATAACCCTGAACAAATTAAACTAAACGGTCATCTGACTCGTAGGGGTGTAAAGATACATTGTTAAGATGCACCTTTATTTTGAAATTCCAATGGCACTTCATGTCACTGTTCCAAGCAGTGTTTTGTTTTTATTAAAAACAATAGATTGTTTTCCATTTAAATGTCTGGAACCACTGATAAAATTATATTTCCACTGAAGAGTTCAGTAATAAGTGTCAAATCATATTTTTGTTGTTTTTTGTGAGTGGATATAAATGTAGCTGTATCGAAACGAAATCGTATTGTGATATCAGTAAATATCATATCGCTGTCCAAAGAATCGATATCATATCTTATCGTTGTCTTAAAGTTGTTATAATGTGTATCTTTGTCTAAAGAATCTATATAATATCGTATTGTTGTCCAAAGTATCAATACAATATTGAATCTTTGTCCAAAGAATTGATCAAATATTGTATCGTTGTCCAAAGACTCGATATAATATCATATCATTGTCTAAAGTATCGATATAGTATCGTATCGTTGTCTAAAGTATCAATATAATATCGTATCGTTGTCTAAAGTATCAATATAATATTGTATCATTGTCTAAAGTATCGATAAAATATCGTATCGTTGTCTTAAGTATCAATATAATATTGTATCGTTGTCTAAAGTATCGATAAAATAACGTATCTTTGTCTAAAGAATTGATATAATATCGCATAGTTGTCCAAAGAATCGATATAATATCGTATCGTTGTCTAAACTATCAATATAATATCGTATCGTTGTCTAAAGTATCAATATAATATTGTATCGTTGTCTAAAGTATCTATAAAATAACGTATCTTTGTCTAAAGAATTGATATAATATCGCATAGTTGTCCAAAGAATCGATATAATATCGTATCATTGTCTTAAAATCTGTATAATATTGTATAGTTGTCCAAAGAATCGATATAATATCGTATTGTGATGAAACTTGCATACTGTACGTACATACATACTGCATTTACACATAAGTTTGAGGTATTTATACCCAAGGAAACATTTTTAACTTGCAGATTCATTATATTTCACACTAATTATGATGCATTGTTGCAGATAATACAGTATAAGTGTTTATGCAGTGGCTCCGTCGCTGTAGTAACTTGTGCATCCTGAGCTGGTGAACATGGGGTTAAGTTTTCCTCCTCTGCCGGGCGTTGATCCTTCATAATGGGATGTGCCACCGAGTCGCTCTGCTGGTCTCCGCCACAGCAGGTCAACATATTCAGCGGGAGAGGCGGGCCTATGTGCGGGGCCGAGGAGCTGCGGGCTCAGCGCTGCTCAGTGGTCGTGATTTCCATCGATGCGGAGTCGAGCTGACACACAGACATGGTGACACGTGGATTTTCGCGGGTGAGAGGACACACCGGCCACCGGGTGGATTAAAAACTTGCGCGTCGCATGGGTGTGTATCGACGTCCCGGACTGCTCTGCTCCTGATTCCCCGGTTCGGTCCGGGACCCGGCGATGCGCTCTTTAAAGGAAACGGGTTTCGCAGAGACATCCGGGAAAACGCATCCATGCGCCACGGACACTCCGCATCCCGATATGCCTCTGACAACACAAAGCCTGGTTTCAGGGAGCCTCCGATGAGAAACCGGCATGGGTGCGTCAACACGGTTATTTGGCTTTATTACGCGGATGAGGCTTCGGCGCGCAGTTGTGCAATGAGACAATCGGGAATCATCAAGTAGACTTTATTGATACAGAATCCGACAATATGGCTGATCAGAGCAACATCCAGTCCGCCGCCTCCAAGAGTATCCGGCCTTTTAAATCCAGCGAAGAGTACCTGTACGCCATGAAGGAGGATCTGGCGGAATGGCTGAACACCCTCTACGACCTCGATCTCACTGCGGACACCTTTATGGACGGGCTCGGGTCGGGCTGTGCCCTGTGTCGGCACGCCAACAACGTGAACCGCGCCGCGCAGGACTTCCAGCTGGAGTACCCGGAGGCTGCACAGTCCATGAAGGTGCCATCCAAAGATGTGGTCTTCCAGTCGCGCAACGTGATCCCGGGCTCGTTCCTGGCGCGGGATAACGTGTCCAATTTCATCAGCTGGTGCAGGCAGGAGCTCTGGATCAAGGACGTGCTCATGTTCGAGACCAACGACCTGGTGGAGAGATGCAACGAGAAGAATTTCGTGCTGTGCCTCCTCGAGGTGGCGCGGCGCGGCTCCAAGTTTGGCATGTTGGCCCCCATGTTGATCCAGCTGGAGGAGGAGATCGAGGAGGAGATCCGGGACCAGGAGAGCCTGCGGATCGATGACGGGGAGCCGGCTGAGCAGAGCCCACCCAGCAGGTGCTTCAGCCGGAAAGAGAGCAGCAGTAAGAGTGTGGAGGATCCGGACGTGGACGAACCGGATCCAGAGCCCTTCATCTGGCCCCAGAAGAGAGTTTTATGTGACATGCGAAATCTGGATGAGTTGGTGAGTTGAACAGATTAAAAACACAAACCAATGTCTATTAATATCCTGATACAGCTACTCCGAATCCCCCTGGGTTCTTCTTTGGAAACCCAAATTGTGTCATATCTGCATTATGACTCATGCAAGTCTTCATATATCAGTGTAATAATCTTAACAGCTCAGTTTCGTCACCACTACTCATGACACAAGTGTGAAATACAGTTTCCCACAGGCTCCCCGGCCTCGAGGTGAGTATCAATCAGTGTGTTTATGTCTGGTGTTAAAGCAGCTGATAGGAAAAAAAAACACAGAAGTGTGTCAGAAGTGAAGCATCCTCTCTGAAAACGTCACGCCGGTGCTACGAAGGAGGAAGGCGCCCATGATTCGCTTTGCATCCACTGCTGCTAAATTCCTGCTCACCTGCGGAGGGTCAGTGTGTGTTTGACTCCCAGATTCTTGTCCCTTCTCCTGCATTCCTGTAGGCATGTCAGCTCGGCCCTCTGCGACAGACAGAGAGCCCACAGATTAAACTATTTGTGTCTGTCACCTTCAGCCTCCCACATCTAGCTTTATTACACCCGTGCGGGCGAGAGAGATCATTAATCGCGTGCCATTTTCTGCAGCAGCGCCACTAAAAACGTCCCCCTTTTCGGCGGCTTGGCTCTGATATATTTCCTGTCCTGTGGAATTGGACTGGCTGACCTTTGGCCCCCCGCCTGCTGCACATGAGCTCACAAGAGAGAGAGAGAGAGAGCCAGAGATCTTGTCAGGGCAAAGCTAATGAGCAGCTCAACATGTGCTTAGACTGGTGAGTGGGGGAGCACAGCAGTCAGTGTTTTCATGTTGATGAGAGGAACAATGTCCGTCTTTGGCACCAAAAGACTTGAAGGCGAGGAGGGAGGAGGAGGAGGAGGAGGAGGAGGAGGAGGAGGAGGAGGGGAGGCAGTGGACAGTCACCCTCGTGCCGCTCAGGCAGCAGAGCAGAGCGGTTCTGGTGTGACCTCCACGGACAGAAATAGGAGCGCGTGTGGAGGAGGATGTGCGCTGTTCACATGCAGACTGTCTGAGTGTCGAGGATTAAACAAGCAGAGTACATTTTGGGACAGAAAAGAGGACAGGAGAGCGACACGGCGCATGTCTGTCCTTTTTTCCTCTTTCAGTCGTCTGTGCTCACACAGCCCTCATCCAAAGGTGACCGACAGAAAGCATTTGTCTGTCCTCCTCCTCCTCCCCCCCTCCAGGTTCAACCTTAGGAAACTGCTGTGCATGTAAGCTGCACAGAACAGCCCACACAGCAACACGAAGCTCTTCAGACCAGGAACCGCTGTGGTGCTGAGACGAGAGGCCACGATTTAAAAACAGCATCATCGAGGCGCTCCACAGTAGTTCTACTCACACGTCTTGTCTAATGGCTTCTGCTTGCTCGTGGTCAGTTTCTCATTTTGAGGTCCAGACTGTGTGTGAGGCACATCTCCACTGAATGACCTACAGGGTGCTTAACAGACAATCAGAATGAAATCCACATTTTTATTATATCGATATCTACTCGATCAGGTCTCACTGCGAGGCCTCGGGCTCCTCCGACCTCCATCACATCGGTCACAAGTTTACCCTGCAGAATGCCGGTCTGCACTTTTCCGAGCATTTCCTTCTCTTGTAGTAGCCTCACAGGAGATTAGTGTCCAGCTCTTACTGGAAACTCATTGCTTGAGTGTCTGACAGGGAGGGAGAGCAGGAAAGTTAAATGGCTTAGTCTCATTGGTCCACAGCTGTGACAGCAGACGGTGTATCTGCTCCTCGGGCGACTTTCCTGCACCGCCCGCTGTGGATCACGTTTCACAGGAGGTTTATTAGTATTTACTGATCAGTATTACAGCTGAGCTGATAAACCTATTTTTAGGCCATTGCTGATTCTGATATTAGGGAGTAAAAATACCAGAATCAATATCTAAGCTGATATATATATTCAAATGCAGCGACCCAACATGTGTGACAAGCATACTGATGCCTTGATTTGGTGGCCGGCCCGTCCTACTGACCCAAAGTGTCGTTAACAATAAAGTGTCCTGTCTGAAATGACATGAGAGAGCTGAAACAGTCAGTTTCACTCTGAATATAATAATTATAAATCACCCCAAGCGTCCTTTTTCTGCTCCATAATCTGTAAAAATAATAGTTTTCATCGCTGCATGTCAAACAACAATATGCCGATACGTCACACCGTATCTTTGATAGGCGACGATCAATATCTGCTGATCAGATCGGTCGGGGTTTGCTCAGTAGTCATGATAACTTACCTTTGAGGCCGCTTTTCAAACAATACATAATTTATCAACCTGTCCGTGAGCTGCATCTCTGCTCATAATCAATGACTGCATTGATGAAGTGTCACCAATTAATTACCGAGGCATTAACCGCGCAAACAGCCTCAGATGCTGAAATGCTGCAAAGCTCTTTACAAAAACTTTAATGTTTGAATAGGAGGTTGTTCAAAATGTGAGTCAGCTGTACAGTGTGTGAATCATCACTGTTTTATTTTCAGTATCGATGAATCTGCGGGCGATTTTTCACGATACATCGATGAATCATTTAGTCTGTAAAACATCAGATTGCTTCTAGTTGTTGCAGCTCTGATATATCGATATTAGAGAGTATCCATGATTATATTTATTCATTATCCAGGTTTAAAGACATTAATCATCACATCTCAAGACCAACGTTAAATTCTGTTGTGCTGTTATTTTGGCTTTTGTTTCTTGTCCGTCTCAGGGAGATTTGTACACGTGGCAGCTGTTTATCCTTCTGTGTGCTGTGTAGTAGTTGGATGATCAAACTAATCTACTTGTCGAGTCCAGCAAGACAATACAAGTGTAGTGATAATAGGATTACAGGTCATTATTCTAACGAGCGAAGTCGCCTGCATGCGTCCAAACAGCAGGATCATTGAGAAGCGCGCGTCCCTTTTAAGGACATCTGGCTGTTCTACAATCAGTCACAGTAAAAGAACAAACGTGGCTCCAAATATTGTCAGATATGATTTGTGTTCCTACTCGCGGCCTGCGTAAAAGCAGAGTGACTCAGCAAACTCCTGAGTCCTTAATGCAAACAGTTGATGTGTCACATAAGCAGCACAATAGATGTTTAATCTTCAGGAAGGTGTCGTCGATCCGGTTTGCTCTCCTGGTTTACAACCGGCCGCCACGTAAACACTCACCGTCCGTGTGTCTGCCGCTGCGTACGTCGTTACTCACCCCCGACCGTCGGACGGCTTTCCACCGAGTTGAGGAAGTGACCGCCGTCTCGGTTCCTTCGTCACACTTTGAGTCTATAAACGTTCCTTCTTCCCACTCTTTTGCAGAAGAGATGCAGACAGCAGCTGGTTGACATTACTGTATATGCCTTCATATAGTTTATCCCTTTGCATTAGGGGATTTTCTATCATATCACCCATTATAATGTAGGGATTATCCGACTGAATGGACTTCTCTATATGCTGCAGGCAGCCTGAGGTAAAGAAACGCGGCCGTCTCCAGACAAAAAATGACCCTTTTGTGTGTTTTCTAGGTCTTGCAATTAGACCCCAGGCTGGATTGATAAAACACACGCACATCTGTACAGACGGACACACATGTAATCATCTGGACGACACCTCCTGACCCCCTAATGCACACAGTGTTGTTCGTGTGTTTAATGCATGCCGAGGTATCTCTGCCTTTGTCGCCTTTCCTCCATCCGCATCCTTCCTTCTTCTTGCTCAGTCACACAAACTGGTTCATGTCTCTCCTCTCACCCGAGGCTTCGACATTCAGTCATACATGTACGAGAAACCATTTCCCATCCCCCCACCCCAGACGTGATAAAGACCACAACAGTATGTCTTGTCGGTGGCATTGAGGAGGAAGACGTGAATAGACTGCTGACAGCGAGGTAATCAAAGGCTGACATCTCAATCAAAGACACCAGCAGGGCAGAGATGAGCGGCAGTAAAGAGACTAAATTGCGGATATTACGCCTGTATGGACCGTCTGCTTCATTAACCTTATGGTTCCAATTTGTGCATTCAGGGAATCCAAAAAAAAATAGGGGGAGTAGACAACAGATAGTGTGCCTAGAGAGACTTTACTGTACACTCTGTTAAACCTGACCGGAGTGGATGTTGCTCTGGGAGGCAGAGCTACAGTAGAGAGCGAGCGAGAGTGAAAGAGAAAAAGTAGGTCATCATGCTTTTTGCGTTGGGTCACACTCGTACGCTCGGCAGAGAGAGCGCCGCATCCTTCAGCGCGTCTCCCTCCTGTGTCACACGCACTCCTGTTTTTACGGGTTTGATATTTTGATATAATTATTATTATTTTTGTACGCTCTAGACGTTGCACAGCAGCAGCAGCAGCACAGACCAGATCTCACTCCTCCTCCTCCTCCTCCTCCTCCTCCTCCTCCTCCCTATTTTCCATGCAGCAGGGTACAAGTGGAACCAGCTGACTGTGCACTTTGCACATTGCCCCGCTTATGTCTTTAACGCAGCGTTTGATGCTATCAGCCCAATCGTTTGCATGATTATCATTTAATTGGGTGTTTATTTGAATAGGCTTCTGTGTGTGTGTGTGTGTGTGTGTGTGTGTGTGTGTGTGGTGTGTGTGTGTGTGTGTGTGTGTGTGAGCAGCCTGGTCGTCCTCTGCACCTGCCCGTCCTCGTCTTCTCCACTCGCTTCAGTCGCCTCATCAAAACAAACGAGCAAAGAGACTCAGACGGTGGTTTGATGTTTAACTTCCTGCACCGGGTGATTACACCGCTGCTGGATTGTGGCGGATGAATAATGGAGTTCTTCACCTCGGCCATTAGATTCATGCATCCTCCCAGCCTCCAGCAGGTTGTTTGTCATGTGGCCATCGATTTTTTTATTAGAAGACACTCTCCTTGAAGCGGTGGATGAGGCCTGCCCCGGAGTAGATACAATCACATACTTCACTCTGATCAAAACGCCGGTCATAGATTATATGTAAAGGCTTGTTGCATGTTGCTAAGTAGGTTTTGCATTCTGTACTTCCGTCCTGTGGGAAGTCAGATGAGAAGCTTGATGACGCCAAGGCTCAAACCTGGAAGTGACCGCTGTAACTAACTACAGTTACTCATGTACTGAACTTTGCAGACTGCATGCTGCGTCAGAGCCGAAAGAGCAGATTTTAAGTTATTTTTCTATTCATTGAAATTATTTAGTTTATTAGCAACTGGATAAAAAACAATACTATATGTAATGATTGTAAAAATGCTGAATATTGCATTCAATAATCCCTCAACCTCTAGTATATATATATATACATATATGTATAATTTACAGGATTTTAGCACAATATCTTTACTTATGCTCAAGTACACTTCCTATGTCTCTATCCTATTGATGGTTGCCTTGGTAACAACTGATGCACTACTCTGCTGTATCGTCTTTTTTACTCTAGATGGGACCATAATTTGCTAAAAGAACATCATATTGTGTTGCAGAAGACTTGAATCCAGTGATACAGCCCATAAACTCATCAGGAAACTGTTTACTTGTAATGCATAAAGTGAGAAGTAGGGTCATTTTCTCATAAGCTCACATACTTGGCCTTAAATTCTCAAACCCAGAAGCACACGTCCTTGTTTTTATACTGTCAGCGGATGCTAATATCACGTCTGTGTGGTAGATATGAAGCTACAGCCAGCAGCCGCGTGTAGCTCAGCATTAAGACTTGAAAAGTTCCAGCCTGGCTCCGTCCAAAGGAAACAGAATCAACCCACCAGCACCTTTAAGACTCGCTAATCAACACATTATCTCTCAGGTTAAGCTGCTATTAGGTGAGCGGTTAATTTGCTGGTTTGATGATTTCGTAGCGAGCAGGGCTTTTTTTTGTCTGCCTTTAGTGTTTAACTATTGCTTTAATGCATTCTTTGTTTGCGCTCAATGCCAAAGCAGAGACATAACTTTGGATTCCGCTCTGTGTGTCGTGTCCCAGTGGAAGGTTACTGACACACCTCGCCCCGAGGCGTTCATCCAGCTCTTGTTTTTCCGTCTCACTTCTGCTGGTCTGCTCTGTTGGACCAGCATGCAAACATTCTTTGAATACACATATTCCCGTGATGTCTCCAGTTTTGTCGCCCTCAGGCTGCAGCTTCGACATTATCATCAGCCATTCAGTGAGTTGTTACCGCCCTGAAGCCCCCCCTGGTTGATTAAAGAGATAATGTGTGCGAAAGGAGGCCGTTCGGTGTTTATGAGATGTTGCATGGTCGTCCACAGAGGAGTCGTTTACACGGGTTGTCAGAGCAGTGGTGTATAGAGGATAGGCTCTTGATATGTAGCTGTTTCGAGCGTGCGTTCACAGGCTTTAGGAATGCTTGCTGTGGGTGGTGGAGCAATAACCACTCACGTTCCAAAAAAACCTCCCTCCTGCCGAGCAGGCGCCCCCAGTGGCCTCGTCTTCTTGTCTCCGTGTTATCTGATGATGAGGTTGTTTAATCTGTGCAAGTTTCCAGTCTCGGCAGGAGATCCTCGGGGCGAGACGATAAACCAAGAGAAGAGTGTCGCTCTCGTTTTTTCCTCTTCTTAAATGTTCTGTATGTGCACCATAATAATCTTTTAATCCTCGCAATTTTCTCTGCCTTTTTTGAATGTCTTCCGTCGTCAGTCAACTCCTGGAAACACCCTCCTGTAAATTCCTGTGGAGTGACTTGTTGTAATGTTCAGTTTTTATTGTCAGAGTTTGGAGGTAATTATTCTTCGCAAAAGCAGTCATGAAAGGAGCCGGTTCCAGCAGGCCAGCACACCTCTGTTTGACACAGCAAACTGTGCGGTCGCACATTGTTGTCTCGTGAGGAGAGTCTGGCAGATATTCTAATGGATGTGCGGCTTTGTCGAGGACATTTATGAAAGCTGGATCTCAATCTGACAACATGATCCAGCAAACTACGACTACACTTCGCGTGTGTTCAAACATACGAGAGAAAAGCGGCCACCTTGTGCGTTCCTTTGTTCGGATGTTTGTCCGGGTTTCAAATCAGTGAAGAAAACAGGGGGAATCAAATCTTTATCTCCCCCCTCCCATTTCCTCTCCTCATCCCCAGGGTTTGCTCGGCCCTCGGTCTCGGCCTATCTCTTCCATGAATGGCCCTTCAGATGTTTGCAGGTCAGGAAGGAAAGGCAGCGAAGAGGTTGTTGACTCACACTGAGCAGATATGACGCGATCCGAGCAGCGGGATCATTAAAGCAATACGTACTCAGGCCTTCTTTGGAGGGGGGGGGGTGTACAAACATGGCTGCTCGATTCATGGGAGATGTCGCAGCGTTCTCGTTGTGAGAACGAAAGCGTTTCTTTCTCCGCTCAAGCAAAAACAAATCTCTGCATTCCTATCTTAAGATAGCTGCAGCAGATTCCCAGTATAGGGGCGCGAGCGGTGGATTGTTCTGTCTCCCGCTCAGTTTTTCTCTGTCTGCTTTCTCAAACATCTGCAGCTTCTTGCTGAAAGCGTCTCTCGTTTGACCCGCACGCATCCATAATTCATCCGTCGGTTTCTCGCAGTGTTCCAGCCCCGCTTCCGCATGTTTCCTGCGTGACCTTGTCGCTCTCTCTCTCTCTCTCTCTCCCCCCTCTCCTCCCCTTTAACTCACTGTGGTGTGTGAAAGCGAGTGTGTTCTGGATGCATTGTGCCCCGTTGTTGACACGGCGAAGACATGGGAAGTGCACACATTCATACCGAAGCTTCCACTGAGCAAATATTTCAGATGTCAGGCCTGCTATTGATTAGGGTCGTTATCTAACACGTTGTGGAGCTCAGTGTTTCATATGAGAGTCCTTCAGCGTCTCTCCGGAGGGAAAAACGTATGACCTCAGCTGAGGCGAGAGAAAGGCTTCAGTGTAGCAGGGCTGAAAAAAAAAAGGAAAAGAAGGCAAAACTGTACAGTTAAAAGGGGAAGGGTAAGGCTGTGTGTGTGTCTGTAGCCATAGCAATCTTTCCATGAACTCACCAGCTGGGGTTTTTCCAAACAGGGCTCGTCCACCTACTGACAGAATGAAAGACGGAGTGACGGAGCGGAGAGACAGAAAGAGAGAAAGAGGGGGAGGAGGGAGGGAGCAGATGTAGAAATGTAAGCAAAACAAAGAAAGCTGGAGACAAATATAGGTCCGGTCAGCTAGCGCACGGGCTAAAAATAAAGGCTGGAAACACAACAGAGAGGAGGAAGCATGGAGGCAGGTGAGATTAGGAACAGACAGGCAGGTGAGATGCAGGAGCTCAGCTGATCCCACCCTTCTTTAATTAGCATGGGAGAAGAAAGAAGGGTGCTGTTTCAAGAAAATAACATGGTGCCTCCATAATCATCTCAATACACTATAATGTAGGTGTCACACACACACACACACACACACACACACACCCCTGTATACAGCAGGAGAGGAGCTGTAAACACTCGGAGGGTGGGAGCTCACAACATCAAATTTTCCTCCTCCACCACCCCTCAAATAATAATGGCCGCCCCTGCACGCACGTTAGTGCAGCAGGTATTCTTCTTCCCTTCCTGCGCTCCTCTCCTCCCGCTCTGCCACTTCACTTTCTCTCCCTCGTGGCCGACAAGTGCGCATACGCCTTTTGTCTGAGCGAGGCGCCAAGAAAAACACCGCCGACGCTGCCAGAGCACAGGCCTGTACAACACAGGCGGAGCTCGCTCCACCCTGCAGTTGTGTCTGACTCCAGTTGCCTAATAAGCACCCCCAACCACAGCAAGGGCACCGGCTCTGACTCCCTTCGATTCAAAACCCAGCTGGCAGGCAGCGCGGGCCTGCTGACATCATCACCGGTCTGGTTTCTGAGCTCTTTTTCTCTCTCCTCGGTTTGTGATGTCAGAAGCAGAAACATTGTAGTGCGACAGCCTGAAGAGGGACGCTGCGAGAGTATTCATTAACATGTCCGCATATGTATTTTTGTGCTTTTGTGACACTTCGCGGTGAACTAAGTAACCAGAATGTTCTGTGGAGAGGAGATGAAACAGGGCTTTTAATGTGGCGAGGGAGCCGGGCGGGGCCCCTCCGTCACCCAGGAGCTGCTCGGAGGGAAAAGTTGGCAGGAAGATGACGCACCGAACACCCTCACGATCAGGCAGCCATGATTGCTCATTCCTCACACCATAAAACAGACTCATTGTGCTGTTGACACACAGCACTGAGGACCAGCGGGGCTTTGTCCACGGTTACAGTGAACATGACTAAACATGATCTCATATGTGGACCCTGACCTGAAGAACAGGAAGGGGTTTCTGTCAGGTTCCTCTCGGATGTGTGTGTCATGTTTGTGTGCTGAGGATGATAATCTGATCTGATCCGTTCTCCTCAGGTGCGTGAGATTCTGGGCCGGTGTTCCTGTCCCGCTCAGTTTCCCATGATCAAGGTGTCGGAGGGGAAGTACAAAGTGGGAGACTCCAGCGCGTTGATCTTCATCAGGGTAAGAACGTCGTCCTCACCACAGAATCATCTGTCACTGTGACCCAGGAGATGTGTTTCTCTTCCAACATTTTATGTTAACAGATTAAGCTACATTTCTGCTTGTAATTGACTTAAAACTACAAGATCTTTGTTATATATATTGTTGAGTTGTGTACATATAGTGATAAACATCAGATGATACCTCAGAGAGAGGATGGAAGTTGGCGTACGTGACTAAACGTGACATGAAAAACACGTTAATACGTCACCTGTAATGTAATGAAGGCAAAAAACTCCCATGATCCCACACTTCATCACAGATACCAAAAGCGAGTCCTCAGGCTAGATAAATGCTCCTGTTTTTATTGTGAGTCTTATTTTTCCTTTCCAGTAATTATAATATTGTACTCGCTGTGTTAAATGCTGAGATCTTGGAACAAAGCAACAGTCACAACAAAGAAGTCAGACGGAGAAAGAACGATAACTATTGTTGCAAACACAAGAATTATGGGACTGTTGATGGTGCACATCCATCAACAGTTCACAGATCTGCTTCCTGGTTTAACTTTGCCAAGAAAACACCAACACACAACTGTCTCGTTGCTGTCGTAATATTCTTTTATTCTACAGGGACACGTCAGGAAGACGATCTGCGGTTGAGACTAAAATAGATTAGATTAAAATAAATGTGATTAAGATGTCAATGTGCCGATTTATAGGTCCTCTGTCGGTTATTGTTACCCACCACCTTCCAGAAATGATAATTTAATCAGCATGTGCCTCCTGATTGATCGCCTGGTTCAACTTTGACCCGTTGTATTGCGCACACACACATTTGCTGTGTCTCAATTCAGGGTCTGCATCCTAAGCGGAGCATTTGAAGGCCAATTACGTCACAACGCTGCGTGAAGGCTGTCCCAATCCGAAGGCTCTTCCAAATGCTCCTTCTTTTCCCTGTTTTTGGAGGATGCGCCGCTACGATCCTTCGTGGCCTCACATATCCCGAGATTCTTTGCGCGCCCGAAAAAGAAGAAAGACAGAGAGAAAATGGCGACATCGCGTGGTGTAGATCGTCACTTTCGCGGGCCTGGGCGGCAGAAATCGTGACGTAAGGGTAAAACATCTGGTGACGCAACCAGGAAATGCTCCAAAGGCTAGACTGTCCCATTTAGGTCTCTTTAAAGGACTCTCCTTCGAAGACCACAAAGGCCGGGTCCTTTGAAGGATGCAGACCCTGAATTGAGACACAGCAACAGTCTCCCTTTGCTCTGAGGGCTTGTTACCATCATTTCTTACCATGAGAAACAGTGACTAATGTAACTAACTAGTCATATTCACCTGACTCCTTGTGTCTCCCGTCCCTTCAGTCTCACACAACTACAAAAAAGTAGACCTACGTTGTGATAAACCTTTTTCCTAGAAGTCCGTGTTCACTGCTATATTTAGATGATTTTCTACATACAAGCTACTTTGGCTCTCGGGGCAGAAGACAGCGAGGCCTGCAGTAATTGCATGGAACCATACGGTGTTGGCATATGGCATCATATGTTGTTTCAAGGATTATGTAGCAACAGATAAACCCTCTCCTGGCTGCATCGCGGCTCCGGTGAACTGTTCAGTACATGTAGCAGTATTGTGAATTCTTCTCTCTCATGTGTGATTACAGGCGGCCTCGGTCTGGCCCGCTCCCAGGACTGTGCTCTTTTTCCCACCGAGACACAATTAGAGCTTTAGGTCATTTCCTGAGTTTGTCCTTATCTGGGCCGTAGCCTGTTTTCTGCTTGGCTGTTTGTCTCGGTTTCAGTTTAAGAGCTGCCACGGTGCCCACACGAGGCCTCGCAGGACCGGACAGGAAGGCTCGTGGAGACCAGCGATCGATTTTAGTCTCACTTACCCTAAAATGTATCCCCAGCCGGATTAATGGACTCTCTCCGGATGGCATTCCGAGTCGTCTGCTTTTACATTAGTGACCCGTCTGACTGGCAGTCAATATTTCTTCACTTTCAGTGGCACCACCCAGTCCAGGCAACCCTCCACATGGGAAAAAGCTTTTTTATACCTTTATAATTTGCTTTACATTTTGGTCAAGACAGTCGTCAAAGGTGTCGTGTTTACTGAATTAAGCAGGATTAACTGTAAGAACGATCGATGTTCCAGCCAGTCTCTGTTTTTGATAGATTATATTCAAGGCGGTTATATTGTTGGCCGACTTTATAAAACATAATTATGGGATTTTTACTCTCCGGTATGATGCAGAATAAAGTGTCTGGCTGTGATAATAACATGAAACAGAGGCGGGATTGTTCTCTGCATTTTCCACGTGCGTCATAAACACTCATTTATGAACACTAAAGCGATCATTAGCTGCTCTTTTTAGTCAATCCTACAGGGAGGGAGGATCAAAGTATGAATTTGCAATGGAATACCTCAACAAATAAATAAATAAAAACACGTAACCCTCCAGCTCTTCTCACCTCTCCTCCCTCCTCATCATCCTCATGCCGTCTCTAAGCTGCAAGTGTGACGTCTCCGATCTACGGAGGCTCACGTTTGCCATTTTAATGCACCAGACGTATTCAAACATGCATGTTTGCAGTGTGTGTGTGTGTGATCATGCCAGCCTTTGACTCCTCAGATTAGCCCTCTTCACACTGCCTCCGCCCTCTCCTGCTTCCTCACTGGGGATGACAGCGATTATGCGTATGGCCCCAGCAGCTAACAAGTGCGGCCAACACACTTCCCTTATTCTTCTGAGGGGAGGGACGCGGGCAGCCGCTTTGAATGCCAACAAACCTCCATTCAGCTGCCAAAAGCTCTGACAATGATCTCGGGCGGAACAAGGGGATGAAGTGGAGAGAGGGAAATGGGCGATCGGGGGCCACATGAACAGAGGGGGGAGTTAATAAGGCCTCCTTTGTCCCAGGGGAGGTCGCTGGTAGAGGGAGGAGATGCCTTCAGTCGAGGGACACGTCAACTAGAAAAACGATCCACGGGCTTAATTTTTGAACTCGCCAGCAAGATTTAAGAAGAAATTGGTTCAGCACGCCCCCGCAATGATGACATGTAGAAGTCTCTCTGTTCGCTGTTGCCATAGAAACAGGGATCTGTGGTCTCTCCACGCCGGTAAAGACTGCGATGCCCCTTTAGTGTTTGGGAAATTAGGCGGCTAAGCCACACATCAAAAGAGGGAACATGGTCCCACAACGTTTTCTTTAGCCTGAACACACTCTGCAGCATCATGTATAAAACATGAAATGCATAATCAGGTTGCTGGATACAGAAACAAGTGATACAGAGAGCAGGAAAAAAAAAAAACGTAATCATACAAGCATTTAGAGAGTAATTTAGATGATTTAGTTTCTGAGTTTGCTGCCAATAGCTGCGTAATGTCGCCTGTTTCTGTCTTTCCGACATCTTTGTCAACAACGTTGCATTCTTATTTTCCTTCTGCGATTGCGTTCTGTTCTGTTCTGTCTACTAAGATGTCTATAAAGAGAGCAGATGAGCTGACAGTCTGGAAATATGCAGCTGCACATTTAGCAATTAAAGATCCCTTGATAATTCTTTTTATAGTCGTGCAATTATCTCACTCCAGTTACACAATGATGTTTTTTTTGTTTTTTTTTTAATATGGATTCCCGGTAGCGGCCACCGTCATGACAGCTTCTCCTCCTCCACAGTCGGAAAAACAATAACAAATTCATTCTAAAGAGATTTAGGCCACATCGCCACCTCTATTAGAGTTCACTGTACACACTATACAAAGACTACGAGTGATCACAGAGAGTTAGAAGTGATTTTGTATTTTGTAGACCGCGTAGACAAACCTAAAGCATGTCTGCTCTCTCCTCCTGTTCTTGTCGCAGCTTTACACCTCTGTGATGTTTTTATTTCTATCAGCGGCGATCAAAATACGATATGAAAGCCGTTACGGCCTCGCTTTTGCTCTGCTGGCACACGATGGTCACGCAGCATCACACAAACCAACGTAAACCTGTCACAGACATACGGCCAGAGCAGAGGAGAGTAAGCAGTTTATACTCTCAGGTCTGATAGAGATAAGCAGATCAGCTGTTTTGACGGATTTGATGTAGTCGGGGAGGGAGGCCGATGAAAGGACTTGTAGTGGATTGGCAGAGATTGTGTTGGAAGAGAAGGTGGGGTCAGACTTTGGTGCACATGCCGTGTCTGTGGCCTCTGTCTGATCCATGGTCAGGGACCCGGAGATGAGACGCCGTGCCACGTGTGATTTCGGTGGAAACAAACTCCGTGCCAGCCCCACACAGATGCACCGTTATTGCTTTGCCTCGCCTGCCCTCTGAGACACGGGTACAACCTTTAAAACATGTGGCTGACAGCCCCTGTTACACAACCCAAGGCGGGGGGGGGGGGGGGGGGGGGGGGGGGGGAGATGCATCCACGGGGCTGTCACATCAGTCAGATTGTGTTGCTTCAGTGAAGGCAGCTTCTGCCTGGAGGGAGCGTGGCTCTTTGGTCCGATCTTGCGGATGTGTGCGCCTCAAAGAAGAGAGGAGAGTAGGAAGTGACATATCCACAAACCCCCCTCTGTTACGGCCTCTCCTCTCAGCTGAGATCCCAGTTATGGAGGAGAGGCGCAGAGAGGACGGGCGGAGGGGTGAGTTGTGACCGTGCTAACTCACCCCGCTACCCTCTGAAAACATGGGGAAGCCAGCTGAGAGGCATGAGAGAGAGAGACGCCAAAGAAAAGAGTGTCTCTCACAGCACTCTGCCTCTTTATTATGCTGCCATACTCCGTTTTTAATTGTGAGTTGGCATGGCAATGAACAGCCCTCATAATGGCAGCAGCTGGGGATGATGGGGGAGGGAGAGTCGGGGGGGGCGACTAGATGTTACGTAACACTGAAGGCCGGCAAGCCTTCAGCAGGCCGCCCCACTTGTGGAATTAGCATATCTATTGACTTGTGCAGTGTGTGTGGTGGAGCTGTAGACCAAAAGGTTTTATTTGTGCATGAATGTGTATGTTACTCCTCCCGTTTATCTATTGAGACCTTGTTTTCTTCTTTTTCCTCCCTCAGGTCCTTCGTACTCATGTGATGGTGCGTGTCGGAGGGGGCTGGGACACATTAGAGCACTATTTGGACAAGCACGACCCGTGTCGCTGTGCCGCTTTTGGTGAGGTCACTTCCTATTCCCCCCGTCAGCCTCTTTCAGAAAACAACTTGATTGTTGTGTCTTGGTACTGGCAGAACTCGTGACGCATTGAAGATGAGAAACAAATCACATCTGATGTTCAGTCTAAACATCTAACTAATATTCATGTTCATATTCATATTCATGAGTTTTGCTCCTTTGTTTGAAACTGGAACCAGATCAGAATTACACGCAGCCAGGAAATGTAGGTGGGCAACATGACGCAAGTTTGTATTTGAAAATGTGCAGTCACTCTGAGTCAATAATAGGAACATAACTCATGACTAATTTCCCTGATGTTTCAAAGGAAGTCTAAAATTAGTCAGTCGACTAGTCTGAAACACGACTACTCAATAAGCAGGCAAAACCAAACTCAGAGTTCTGTAATTGGCAAAACATTTCTGGAGCTTCACAGCAAAACAACGTTCCCGCGTTCTCCAAAACAACTGCAAAAAAACCCCAAAATGGCTCCTTGAAGCTTGTCTAGTGTAATCAGGAGTCTCAAGGATCCACAAGATCCCAAATTGATTTGAGAAGATGTTATTTGCAGCCTTGACGTGCAAAATCAGGGTTTCAGGAGACTTTAGAATTTTGAATTTTGAAGTTGAAGACTCCATCTTCATCTTGTTTTGCTGTGAAGCTCCCATCTGCACAGGAATGATTAGATAATGGCTGAATTTTCATTTTTGGGTGAACTTATCCTTTAATACGGACTCAGCTAGTTTTCTCTGGTGCTGCTCTGTAACTCTACCGCTGTCTGATCTCACAACACGAAGATCTAATTGGCTCATAAAGTGTCCGGATCGCTCAGAGAACACTGATACATGTTCATAACTATGCCGGGTGGGACCGACCCTCCTCACTCACGGGTCAGAACTGCCTCTGGAGTGGTGATGTCAGGGGCCGAGCGTTTGGCCCGGACAGCTGACACCAACTGAAACCATGATTACATTTCTAACCAAACGAGGAACCGTGTTGGAGACCGTAGAGTATTAAGTGATTACAGAAGTAGGCGTTCTATAAATGTTCTTCCTAAACGGTGGGATCGTCGGCATTTCTCTGGTCGGGTCCATCTAAGGGAAGAATTCAGTTTGTTGTCTACGGCTGCAATCTAAGAGCTTGATGGCGCTGATGTGGTCAAAGATTATACGTGTCTAGACCTCTAAGTGACTTTCATCCTTGTTTATTGTACGAGCTGTCTGACAACGTTGGTTACAAGCTTGTTTTAACCACTTGTTGTCGATCTGTTTCTCCAGCCCACCGGTACCACCAGGCTAAAGCCAGCGGTCAAGGTCAGGGAGGCCAGAGCAAGTCCTCCAGTGCCCACTCCTCCCGCTCCACCAGCCCGGGTCCACACTGGCGAAACGATGGCATCGCACCGTACAAACCTCCTGACAGGCGCTCCATGGATGCCCCCTGCGCTCCGTGTGCCGCCTCCTCCTCCTCCTCCTCCGCCTCCACACGGCCCGGCCGCTCTCGGAACCCTTCCGGTTCCACCGAGCCCGACTGCGGCGCGGCGCGTACTCTGCTCCCGCGGCCGCCACGAGACCGCTCAGAGCCCCGCCACTTTAATCCTCTCAGGTGAGTTTGTTGTCTACGCATGTCCGCGGATAAGTGTTCGGATAAGTATGTTGCCTTGATAAGAAATTAATCTCTGTCAAGTAGCCCGGCAGGGCGCGATCCAGTTCTGCCTTTTGCTCTGTTGCGCCCGCAGACGGCACAAACACACATATACACACAGCTGGGAATATACACAAATACACATGCCAGGAAGCCACAGATTAGACCAGAGCAGATTTATCTAATCTCAGGTGACATTGCCCAGACAAATCCATCACACAGCGCCGCCCTACAGCACATCCTAGTGGCTGGAAGGTAAACACAGAACACGATTACTCTCCTTTCTCCTCACTCTTCCACCTTCACTCACTTAATCCATCGACTGTCTGACGATGGCTGTGATGCAGTTGCGAGCTGTTGCTTAAGCCTTTCTTCTCCTGCCAGTGCAACAACAGATGGTCTGAGTTAGCATGTGATAAATGAAACCACGCTGCAGTTTGATGGAGCGACACATCAGCGATAGAGAAAGTGGCTGCTGACATCACAGCATCGGCATGTTAAGGCCGTTATACGCGGCTCCTCCTACGGGACAGAACGACGTTAAGATATTCTGCTTTTTTCCTGAAGCTGTTAAAGGTTAAACTGGTCACATACGCTTTCTATATGTGAGAGTGTGAAGGCCATTGTTTAACACAATTTGCAGCTGAGTGGTGGTTTACTTTGGCTTCTATCCAGCGTATGTATCATCTCTTACTGAGCGAGCGACGGCCCAGACCAGACGTCAAGGCATCAGCTCATGCGAATTAACCCTGTGTTGGTGGGTCATCCCCTTTCAAGTGCCCCAGACCAGATAAAGACTAATCTGACAACTATCCCTCGACAACTGCTCACAGCTAACTAGGGAAGTAGGTCAACAGGTGGGCAAATTATCATGCCTGGATGCATAAAGCAGACTCATTTCTGAGGATAACTTTAGACGTCCGGTGTAATTAAACTATAATTAAAGCCAAACTGTGTCCTCGCTACCAAAATGCAAAACACCAGACTGCAGCATGCTCTCATTCTTAAACTGACTGATGGCTCTGTTGATTCTTGGATTCTCCACAAAACAGTCACTCTTTTCTTGATGCTTATAAAGTTTAAGTCAGACAGCAATAGTTGTAAAACATTCAAGTGTGCTCTGTCACGATGAGTTGATGAACAGGGTTAGTGTTACCAAATGCTGTTTTCTTATCTCCTGAAAACACGGCGTCCACCGAGTCTTCAAATATCCAATTTACAAACACACACTCTATTGATTTGCACTCGGCAACATCTGTCTTGGTTTCTGTTCTTCCTGGAAGTGAAGTCCAGGAGCTGATGATCATAAACCTGATGCTCCTGCTGTGGAGTCCAGTCTCGCTGAGAAAAGGGGCAGTGATGTGTGCCGGGCTAGAAAATCTATAACAGCAAGTGTGTGTTTGAATTATAAAAATAAATGACCTTTTTTCTCCTTCGTGTGTTCTAGGAATAAGGAGACAAAGTTACCACTGACAAGACGTCTGTCTGGAGACAGCGACTCCTCTACAGCCTCCTCGAAGGGAGGAGGTGGAGGAGGAGGAGGGCGGTACTCTCTTGGTGGTGCCTCGCGCCGCACCGGTGAGGAGGTCGTCCTGATGGTCAACCGAAAGGAGGGGAGGCATATGATCGAGAGGCCCGGTGGTGGTAATCAGACACCTTCCCTGCGGCCCTCACTGCCTCGTGCACGCAGCCAGTCTCGGGAACGTCCGGGTGCACTCGCTCCGATACTCAAACCCAACCCACCGCAGGGATCTTCTGATGGGTCGCGGACGTCCCGCACAGAGAGGGGCCGCTCCATCGGAAACGAGGGCCCGAGGAGGCTCCATGCTCCACGTTCCCACAGCCAGAGTAAGTTATCGAGCCGCACGCGGTCAAGTGACGCCAGCCCGGGACCGGCATCCAGCTTCAGAGAGCCTCAACCCCCACCCTCGGACAGACGAGAGGACCTTCGGGCCAAACAGATGCCCCCGTCCTCTCCCAGATTAGGTGGTGGGTTCAGCAAGAGGCAGTCGTCCTCGTGCTCTAACTCGCCAGTTAAAGGGCTCCAGAACAACAACAGCAGCCCCAGCAAGAAGACGATCACTACTCCCAGACCTCCCGCCCCTCGCTCACCCTCCGTAGGGAAAGGTAGACTACTCCCACCAGTCACAGGAGGTCGGCGTTCACCGCACTCCTCGCCCCGCTACTCCCACCATCATGCTGCACGCTCCTCTCGGACATTACAGGGCGCCCGCTCCGCTGGGCGGGGCCACCATAGGAACTGGACTGGCCTGGAGCGCCAGGAGCCGGAAGAGGAGGAGGGAGGCCTCGGCTTCCAGATGCTGCCATCACTAGATCCCCAGAAGGAGCAGGACCTGTATCGCAGCTTCGAGGCTGAGTTTCTGGCCAATACGCAGCAGGTTAGAGTGGTGTCATGCAGAGCCCCAGGAGCAGCGACCCTGCAGGGAGCTGGGACACATTCATTGCCAGCACCCACTGACGCTAACGTCACCGACTCTGCTTATTCCTCTTCTAACTCCTCGTCCTCCTCCCTGAACGTGGGCGCGAAGATAGGAACTCTGCCTGACCTCAGGGAATCCAAGAGAACTAACGCCCGTCCCTTCTCGATGGACGACCCCTTAAATTTACTTTATGGACACAATTTTGGAGGACCACACAACTTTGGTGACGGAGAGCCGGAGCACTGGGGGGAGCGTGGAGGAGGTCTCAAGAAGCTCCCAGCCATCTCCAGCTCCATGGAGGAGAGGGAGCTTCCATCTTCACTGCCTGGTCTCAGAGACACAGAGTCAGACAGCTTGATGAATCAGGTCCCTTCACAACCCGCGTTCCACTGTAGGAATATGAACGGAGACCATGGAGGTTTTTCTCCTACAGGGGGGCTGACAGGTCAGCAGGGTCAGCTCGGCTGGGGCACAGGGCCTGAAGGAGACGTTCCTCTGGAGAATCACCAGCCAAACTTACCGTATGACCTAGAAAATGGCGATGGCAGTGATGACCTCCCGCCTCCCGAGGCTTGTCCGTCACCTGTGGCCCTTCCCCCGTCCGAGGACTGCTCCTTCCAGGATTCCTCCAGTGAAACCTCTTCAATGTGCTTCAGCCTGAGTGAATCCCGCTCCGATTCCCCTCCGCCATCTTCAACCATGGCCAACGGGGACACGGATGGAGAGCAGTCTAAGAAAGGGCAGAAGAAGGGGGACGGGGTCGGCCCCATCTCAAAGCACAAACTGAGAAGCAGGATGAGGCCTCGCATCGACAACAGGCCAGAGAACAGCCCGTCACGCATCCCGACCCCGGTCAGCTACAGAGATCTGCAGGCTCACGACACGCTCTCCCCGTGCCACACGCCGCCGCCGCTGTCCCCCCAGAGCTCGCACTCTACCGGTCGTCCAGCCACATGTAAAAGCCTTCACCAGGCCTTCGCAGACATGATCCATCCTCAGCCACGTTCCCCGGCCATGGGCAACAAAGACTGCTCGTACCCTGGACAGTCAGGGAGCCTGGACACTGAAGCTTGGATGTAGCACAAGTGACACGAGGGGGGATGATGTTGTCATGAACTCTGACTACTGTGTTAAAAAAAAAAAGACTTCTTAAGACTGGGCTATAGACTGTTTTCACTGCATGTCTAACACTCCTTCTTTTTCACTTAGTTTCTCCCCCCTGAGCTGCTGCACAGTGGGGGCTTCACGTTGCTTTTATTTTGCACTCAAGCCAAATTATTTATTACCAAAGGAATGGTCTTTTAATATTTACTTTTATTGTAATTTTAACGTGTGCATGGGGATGCTTCTGCCAATCATAAGGTGTTCTTCTTCTTCTTCTTCGTTTTTTTTTCCGCTGGTCGATACAGAAACACAGAGAGAGAGAGAGCATATGTGCTGCCATGTGCCCCGTAGAGGGGTGATGGTGCAGTGCTGAGGATTTAAAGCTGCGTTTTCCATAAACAGTGTAAACACTAAACCTTTAGTCTCACGGATTAGCTCCCTCGTGTGGTTCGCCTCAGCATCTCTTGCTTGCCTTGATTAGTCAAAATACTGGTTTGACTGTGATATCGTCACCCTCTCATCATACTCACATTTACAATATACCAATAGGAAACATAGAGAAAAGATTCCCTCCGTCTTTATTCTGACTTTTCTGAACATTAACATGCAACTACCGATCTCTGTACAGTCGTCCGCTGTTATTAACGTCTGGTGTCACCTTCTCACAACAGTCGATGTGGTCGAAATAGATGATTTTTTGTTTTTTAAATGCTTAACATGTAACGCTTTTTTTCAACTTTATGTTCGATGCAGTCGAGAAATGTTTAACTTTATTTCTACTTTTAAGTGTAAAAAAATAAGAGGAGCAGTGAAGGTTGTCGTTGTCACTGAAGCAGAAACATGCTGAGAGCTCTTCCTCGGTCCAACCTGTACGCTGGAACACAGTCAGTTGCTTTTGGTGAATGAATGTGTAAATACCCATGTCGATGTGCTCCCTGGTAGAGGTGAGTGTTTTGTACATATATATATATATGAAAAAAAGGCATTGAATATACAGTTTGATGTACATATTCACTGTAATGAGTTCTGTGCTGCCTTAGCTATGCAATATCGGTGTTGGAAATGGCCTTGACGATTCCCTTTTGCCTTAAAGTTTATTAGCAGGTTAGTTTTTTTGAATGTTTTTCGCTCACTAAGATCTATTCGGTAAAACACTACATTGCCATCGTTAACGGTTTATCATGATAGAAATCTGAGGGGGGGAGGTTTTTTTGAGCGTGAATGTGGAAAGAGGAAATGAGGAACATTGCCAATTTGAATTATAAATTATACTTGATGTAGGTGCACATGATAAAGATTATATAGCTCTAATTTATTGCCTCTGAATCCTGTGGGGATCCAGATAACCTAGTTTAGCAGCGGATGGATTTCTGAAGACATGACACGATCTGTGGCGACACCTAGTGGCTAAAACAGAGACATGTTTTATTCACAGAACAACAAAAAACAGAAAGAGATGTTTTCCTGACACAGAACCCCCCCTTTTTTTTCTTCTCCCTACGTTTTGAACGGGCTGTTCTGGTGCTGATGACAGCCGATGATAATGTTTTTTTAGAAGGTGAAGTTTGACGGATGAACAACGGAGACGCTCGAGTCCCCCAAAAATCATTGGAGTGCGAGCAGCAGTGCATGAATAATAGATGAAGCAACTGGATATGTTCTCTTGTGAGGCTCCTTCACAGTTGTTCGAGAGCTTGAAAAAGGCCAGACTCCAGCTACTGTTTGTGGTATTTAACAAGTGTGTAAAATATATTCGGAAGTGGAAACGTGGGAATTGTAGTGTCGGTGCCCAGCAGACGCCTCATAAACCTGCAAGATAGATTGATACTGAGACTGTGTGGACAATTTCAGTGATGAGGAATCATGGATGAGGTGTTTCTGCAGGGCACTGACGCGGTGAAGGTGCTTGGAAAAAGAAAAAGGAGTGTGCATATGTGTGTGTACATACTGTTTGAGAATATGTACAGAGGTGGAGTGAAGAGGGACGAGTGATGTGGGTCTAATTTATTTATTTATGAAGTGAAGCCTGATGGGGCTCAAGTGACATCTGCGTCCTGTTAGCTGAGCTGTAAGTGTTTAGGAGGGAAAAATCCAAATGAGTCGGAACCCAACGCGTAGAATCACGTGTTTCCTAAATATTATACTGTCAAGAGACAAAATGATGAGTTTGAAAAGTGTCCACTTTAAAAGAAAAGATCTCATCTGATCTGACGGACAAAATTAAGCACATCTGGGCTGTTTGCAATTTTCAGAGACACAGTAATTTGATTTTAATACCGAAATAATGTATCATGTATCAGTATTGTCAGCGCTGCATTGATCCGACGTGTAGCCGGTGATCAGTTTCAACTCTATCAACTGATTTGTTTCACATGTATTCTAATTGTTTCACATTCGGATTTATTTTTGGCTGATTTGCATTTTTGATCAACTGGTGTTTTAAAATCTACCAGTGACGTGAACTGTGACTTCATTCAATCAATCACAAATAAACATAATCTGCTCTTTTATCCTGCACAACTTCAAAAACGTCATGAAACTCTCTCTTCTTCTTCTTCTTCTTCTTCTTCTTCTTCTTCTTCTTCTTCTTCTTCTTCTTCTTCTTCTTCTTTTCTGTCCCTAATCGGCGAAATCTGAATGTTCATGATGAGACAATTTCTTGTTTGCTAATGTTGTTTTCACTAAAAAAAACACCAGTAAATATTAAAAACAAGTGTACAGATTTGCTCGACATTGTGGAATTTGTATGTATGAAATAGCAATACTGCAACATTTCACTGTTTTTTGAAGTTGAAAATGCTGTCAGGTTGTTTCTTGTAATAAATATTTTTTCCTCTGAAGCTCATGAATTATCTGTTTAATTATGAATTTTTCATGCGGAGGCTTTTGGTTTTGCAGGCTCGTGTTGCGAAGCAGACTGGGTTTGGATTTGAGGGGAACTTCTGCAGTGCCTGAAAAACAAAATGTGAAGGTGGAAGATGAAAATATTATTTTTTCGTGATTTACTAACATTTTGTTCTTCTTTGTGCAAAATGCCTTTGTTGCATAAGATGTACGACACTGTCCGAAATCCTCCCATTTCCCTGTTAACTTATATCTGATAATCTCTTGCAGATTTTGCAGACTAAATTTCATAAATGCTCAAAAAACGGAATGGCATATAAACTCGCCATGTATTTGAGTACGAAGTAGTGACATTTACACAGAGTCTTTAGTAAAATAAACCAAGCTAAAACTAATATAGTCCTTCAAAATCCTTCCTTTATGAAGGCTGTGGTCATCAAGTGTTGTTTAGACAGTGTAGGGAGGTGTTGAATTAACTTTATGGTCATTTTAGAGGTGAATTGATATAAAAAGGCATTGATTTGGTATCAGAATCACTTCTCATGACACTTAATTTGATTTGTATACTGAGGGATGTGTGTGTGAGTAAGTTTATTGTAATATTTTGTAAATTATAGCTGGTAGAAATGAGACTAACACCATCAACAGAGTGTGAAGAAGCAGCTGTGTTGACATCAGGTCCAATCAACCATCTTTGTGGTGCGTTCAGGAACAGCTGGGACAAAATCCTACTGATTCTACCCTTAACTTTAATAGTCTTTGAATTATATTAATATGAAATTAAGAGGGAGATTTTTTACTCTGATACTCTGAGTACATTTCAGAGCCTGTACTCTATTACTTTTACTGGAGTAAAGAGGTTGAATCACTACTTTTACTTTTACCAGAGTCTGTTTTCTGAGGGATCTGAACTTCTACCTGAGGAGACGATGTGTGGGTCTTTGACATACTGCGGATAATCTTAAGAAATTATTTAAAAAATAATAATAATTGTGTACCCACCCCTCTTTGAATGAAAGCTGACGTTGATGTTGTTTGCAAACGTTACTCAGAGCAAAGACGGAAGTGAAAACCGAGTGTGGGAGGGGACGAAGGCCATCACAGCCCCCTGTTCGCCTGTCACGGTAAGATGTTTGTGAAGCTTTTTCTCCCCGTATTCACTCTGCGGCGAGTCTAATTTTAACTCCAGAAGGTACGCTAAGTCGTTGGGTAAGGTTTTGAACCAGGCCGATAGATTAAGAGCTTAACTATCCCGGCAAAGGCATCCTTAAGCCTGTACTTAGAAGGTCACGTCTCAGCCGTGCCGAGCTAGAAAAGTGGCCGGGCGCTAGCTTGACACTGACAGGCACACACTACTGCACCACACAGCTAGCATTTTAGCATTAGCTTCATTCAGCTAACTGCTGCAAACATGCAAGAATGGGCGAATCAGTTATGCGTGAGTAACTGGCTGCACAGCCATCCGGATAGTTTAACTAACTTCACGTTTTCTTGCTTTTTCCTCCCGAATGATTTGTTACACACTTGGAGTTTGCTATGCTAACGCTAACGTCGCGGTAGCTCGATGCTAACCAGCTAGCGAAACCTTTCCTCTACTTTTTCGGGGGCTAAACTAGCAGCTTAACTCACAGTCAGCTGCTGTGAAGTGCTCGTATTGTCTGTATGGAAACTATACAAGAATACAGTGTTTATTATTTATATCCAATATGGTGTGAATTAGCATACAAACGTGTTTATATTCAGCTGCATCGTCTTGCTAGCTCCAATAACGCATCGTATGGTCTTAACTTGCGGCTAACAGCCTGTCTGATGTTGACAGCCACCTGAAGCTCAATTAACAATGAAGCTGCTACGTTTTATTAATGAATCGCTGTGTTTTGTTGACGCTGTCACTTGTTACTAACAGCTAGTTGACGTGAACAATCTCTCCTCCTGCTAGCATGTTTATGAAGTTTCATTCAATCAAACATTAGCTAAAGATAAAGGCAGTGCTCATTGATATTGTTCTTAAAGCACTTTTCTTGTTGTTATGTAGAAGTATGGTGTCTGTCTATCTGCTAATAGCAGATTTAATTAATAAACAGCTAATTAAATAAGTGTAAGCACCTGCCATCAATATTTTCAGTTCAATAATCATTATATATCAAGTGTTTATAGCTAAACAACCTCCAGTAAAGCAAAAAGTATAATTAATGTTGCACATAACATGAAGTATGATGATAACAAACATGGAGAAGTACTTTTAAAAGGACACTACAGTTAGTAAGAAGAGAAAGTGTCACGCTCTGGTGGTTTTCGAGTATTGTTTTACTCGTAACAGAGTTTCTGTTCCTTTTTTTTTGGGTTAAACTTCCTCCAATTTCCTTCAACTTGAACAGCATTCGCTTCAGTTTTATGGCAGGAAATGTTGTGTAAAAGAGAGAAGGTCTTTCTCAGAGAGGTTCTGGGCCAATAGTGGGAAATCAACAACAGGAAAGTAGACAATCTGTTGGCCAGATTCATGCTGACCGAGAAGTTGTTTAAAGTTCGAAAGAGATGATATCCATTGTTTTCTTTTCTGATAGACGACTGCCGTTTGTTCAGGAGAAGACAGGAATTCCTTTTATTTCCCTGCGCTTGCACTTCTAGTATTTCCTGTTGCTCTCGTGGTGCTCCGGGTTTGTGCTCAGGAAGAGAGATTCTCCCAGTCGTCTTTCTCACCCTCACTTATCTCTTGCAGGAGAATCGACAGTTTGGATCCAAGATGACGGACTCCAAGTACTTCACCACTACCAAGAAAGGTCTGATAGCTCTACCACTCGTACATTCATAAGATAAATTATTGAACGAGTTGACCAATCGATAATTGCCAGCATCCGTGCAGGGTTATTAAGTAAGTGCCCGGTGGATTTCATGGCAGAGTCAGCTGGGTGGTGCTAAATTATCATCTCCACATTTTGTAATTGTAATGTCGTTAGTCAAAGATGCTTACTTAATTTAAGATTGGATCAATCCTCAAGAAAGGCATATTTTGTAAATTTGAGTTGTTGAATAAAACAAAACCTAACTGACCTCATCCGGCTTTAAAATTGAGCCAAAGATGTTACAACCCTGTGTTGTCTCGCCATCTTAACCACAAACCGTTCTGCCCTGGTTATTGTATATCAGATTAGACATATTGAGCATTAACTGACAGATTTGACCGTCCTGCTGTTCCTCCTGTTGTGTTTCTGTGGCTCTAGTGACACAAAAAACCCAAAACTGCATGTTCTCACACACCGAGCTCAGTAAAATCAAACAGACTCTCATGTTTGCTTGAGATAAAAGAACATGTTTCATTCAGTTTCTGCTTTTTTCTGTGCATCTGCCTGACGTTGCTGTGTGCAGTCTGTAGTTAACATCTTGGAGGGAGATTGGGAGTGATTAGCGGTTTACAGTGCCTGGGAAACTCTAAGTAGATGGACTCAAATATAAGCCCAAAATTGACAGTGTGTGATTTTTATAGTCTAATTCATGCCAGTCGGTACGTCGGTGACACTGCATGGAAATGTATAATTACAGTTTAGCCACATTCAGTTTTGTACATCGCACCAAAACAAAACAAAAACCTTCGTAATCCTGCTTGAGAGGTTCACACGGTGACATGATTACCCAGTACCTACAGCATCCTTCCTTAAGAAGTCAGTTTGTCGCATTTTAAGATGCCAATGTATCATTGTCCAGTTAGGGATTTAAAGTTATAATCATCTCCAGTATCGGAGAGTCTGTACCACAACATTGCCCACAAGTTTGGGATTGAAATCAGCTCATGATATATATATCAATGTTTTCCTGTTCAGTGTTTCCCACACATAGACTTTACTTGAGTGGGCCGCCAAGGTATCTTTACAGCCACCAAGTATATTTACTTTGCGAGAGAACGACTCTGTAGGTGATTAACTAGTGTTAACTATTTGACAGTCTGCCCTCACATTCGCACATGCTCTCTGTAGGAACTGAAAGAAGAGATGTTCTGTAGTATCACATCCCCGCAGCACCTAGTTGTTCTATGTAATTTGATACCACATTGGTTTCGATAGGCTACATATTTAAAGACAAGCTTCCTCCACGCATGGCTCACCTGCAGTTGTGAAATCGGGGGTGAAAAACTCCAAAATACAAGGTGTGTTTATTGGGCGACTTTTGAAAACACACTGCTGACAAGTAAAGTCAACAGAGCAGCAGACAAACACTGTGAGAGAGAAACCCAGAAAGGTGAGGTAAGCCAGTGGGTGTGTCCATTCAGGTGGACAATTAGTGAAGGCAAACTTTAAAGCCTTGTCACTCTTATTTGCCGTGTTATTGGAGCTGTAAATCTGCTGCTGCTGTTCGGCTACCTACAACGCCAAACCATCAAACACATCCGGCAGCAGCTTTAATGTAAAAGCCTTCGATCACTTTGCCATTAGGAGGCTTTAGAGGGTGCACCATCTATCGTGCACTCTGATCAGATTGGTTGCTTCCGGTATGCACGCACAAACACCTGAAAGCAATACAACCCGGCAGTATCAGAAAACTGCTGCGGACGTCAATGTCCTTGTTCTGTACGAGGGATTCTGAGAGGATACTGAACGTTCTGTATTATATCAGCATATCCACTTTCCAGTTTTCCTGTTGTGACTTGTGAAAGTGCTGCACGTTCACCCTTCCACCCTTTTATATCACAAAGGAATTACATCATGTGTGATTCCCTTTTTTTCTCTTGGGTGAACAGGGGAGATCTTTGAGCTCAAGGCAGAGCTCAACAGCGATAAGAAGGAGAAGAAGAAGGAGGCTGTGAAGAAGGTCATTGCATCTATGACAGTTGGCAAGGATGTCAGGTGAGCCAGGGACAGTCAGAGACACAGGAACTGGAATAATTAAAGCGAAACTCTATGCAAAATGCAACCGAGGCTTTTTTTGTGAATGTACTTGAGTCAAACCTTCCTATAAAAGCATAATTACGATGAAAGAGGCGCTTTTAAGATTTGAGGGTCAAACTCATGTTCAATGGGAGTGCTACGGACACTTGTACGATACCATCAAAATCTATATTTTTAAAACACTAAGAAGGCTCGACACAACATGAAACTTTGCTCGTAGTATCACCAGGGTCTCTACACATTAACACGAGCATTGAGAACATTGAGTTTACTAAAAAGAACGTTTTTGGCCAACTCACGTTAGCAGTAGCTTGTTCCGCTCCCAGTTGTCGTAATTATGCTTTGACACAAAGGTTTGACTCGGGTACATTCGCCAAAAAAGCCTAAGTTGCATTTTGGCGAGAGTTTCGCTTTAACTGTAGCACATTGTTGGAGTCACAAGTTATAAAAGTCCTTGTTCCTTCTTCAGCGCTCTGTTCCCAGATGTTGTCAACTGCATGCAGACGGACAACCTGGAACTGAAAAAGCTCGTCTACCTCTACCTGATGAACTACGCCAAGAGTCAGCCGGATATGGCCATCATGGCTGTCAACACCTTTGTGAAGGTAACGCTTAATCCATTATAAATGTATATTTCATTATCTATTTATAACTCATTCGTATTCTGCCATAGAAGTGTCTGTTCCACAGTTATTGTGCTGAAACATAATTAAAGAAAAGTATTTAAAAAGGAAGAGAATTAATTTTACTGGGAAATTGTTTTGTTAGAAATTCACCACTGGGACCAACTCTTGTTATCAGGACGTTTCAGACTTTACTCATTATGTTCAGGGGAATAGACATTTTTGCAAAGCACTGTCTGATTACGGTGATAAATATTCTCTTTCCAACTTGAATGTCATTATTACAAAACCTCAGGGTATCCATTAAGGTTAAATGCAGCCATCAGGATCATTTAAAGAGTTCCGTCTTCACTCTCATTATACTGCAATAACAGTGACACCTCAATATCTGCTGATTTAATTCTTAAATGGAAACAATTTTAAAGTGCCTCTCCATTTAAAAAGTTATCCTCTCTCTGAACCACCCAATCCAGGACTGTGAAGACCCTAACCCTCTGATCCGGGCCCTTGCCGTCCGTACGATGGGCTGCATCCGTGTGGACAAGATCACAGAGTACCTCTGTGAGCCGCTGAGAAAATGTCTGAAGGATGAAGATCCGTATGTGAGAAAGACGGCCGCCGTGTGTGTCGCCAAGCTCCATGATATCAACGCTCAGTTGGTGGAGGACCAAGGCTTCCTGGACACCCTTAAAGACCTCATATCTGACTCCAACCCCATGGTACGACTGCTTTGAGCAGCATCCTAGCTAGCTAGAGTCAGCCAGCTCTGTCTTTAACTGATAAGCCGTGTGTTGCCATACAAATGATAGTTCAATGACCTCTCTTTGATATCTTTATACATCTGGTGGCTACTGTTTTTTTATCTTTAGGTTGTAGCAAACGCAGTGGCAGCTCTGTCGGAGATAGCAGAGTCTCACCCCAACAGTAATCTACTGGACCTGAACCCGCAGACCATCAACAAGTTGCTGACGGCTTTAAATGAGTGTACAGAGTGGGGACAGATATTCATCCTTGACTGCCTGGCCAATTACACACCTCGCGATGACCGTGAGTCCCAAAGGTAAGCAAAGCCTGTTATTAACACTCCAGTTAAGTAAGCAAACATTCACAGTAAACCCTGTTTTAATTTTCTGATCCTTCTCCCTGAATTTCCTCAACATCTCCCAGCATCTGTGAGCGTGTCACCCCACGGCTCTCGCATGCCAACTCTGCAGTGGTGCTGTCAGCTGTTAAAGTTTTAATGAAGTTCATGGAGATGCTGCCCAAAGACCTGGACTACTACGGCACCCTGCTGAAGAAGCTCGCCCCGCCACTGGTCACTCTCCTCTCTGCTGAGCCCGAGTTGCAATATGTGGCCCTCAGAAACATCAACCTCATCGTACAGAGACGGTAAATGTGGTGTTTTGCTAGTCTTTAAACTTTGAGAATAGCAGTCCCCCGATAAAAGTCCCATGTACTGTAACATGGTCCATTTCACTTAGGTTCCTTTTGTTTTTTTGTGTGTTTAAGTCGATCGCCACAAATGTCTCTTTTTACAGCCCAGAGATCCTGAAACACGAGATGAAGGTCTTCTTTGTCAAGTACAATGATCCAATCTATGTCAAACTGGAGAAGCTGGACATCATGATTCGCCTGGCATCTCAAGCCAACATCGCCCAGGTAACACACCTGCTGCAGTAACACATTAAGTGTTGGAAAACTTGTAAAACCGTTATCTTTATAGATAACGAAATGATCTGAGTGACACCACTGCTCGTCTGTGTGCAGGTCCTGGCTGAGCTGAAGGAGTACGCCACTGAGGTGGACGTGGACTTTGTCCGTAAAGCGGTCAGAGCCATTGGCCGCTGTGCCATCAAAGTAGAGGTTGGTGGAGATGATGTCGTGTTGTCACTGGATGTTTTGTTGGTCATTGTAAATAATTGAAAGCCTTCAGTAAGACACAGTTTCACTGTTTTCATGATAGATAATTTGGAATTTAAAACAAACCCTTACGCTGGTTATTATATTCCCATTTTGGATACTAATAGTACCGTGATGTTTGTCTCTCTTAATTTCAGTAGAATAAACTTAAAAGGACACTGGACTGTTTACTGTTCAGGCTTCAGTAGTTCATGAGGTCGTTGCTTAAGTTGAACATGAAAAGCCATTCTCTAAATTACACAGAAGAAACTTAAGTGGAATATTTCAAAACCTCTAACTTTTCATTTCAAAGTGAGAAGATTTTTTTCCTGATGACACTCAGTTAATAAACAGTAAAGCTAATTTTCTCATAGATTTTATATGCACCCATTTAGGGCTGCAGCTAATGATTATTTTCATTTTCATTCATGTCTT
Source organism: Diplodus puntazzo (assembly GCA_963678695.2). Lineage (NCBI taxonomy): Eukaryota > Metazoa > Chordata > Actinopteri > Spariformes > Sparidae > Diplodus > Diplodus puntazzo. Next base: position 31,306,565 of record OZ023159.1, on the reverse strand, counting down.
TCTTGATTGAATGGTTTGTTTTTTGGTCTAGAAACTGTCAGAAAATGTTGAAGAATTCAGATCAGTGTTTCTCAGAATCCTCAAAAGTCCACAACCCAACGATTTGAAGTTTTACTGTCGTACACGAGTTGACAAACCACAAAGTTTCACAGTTAAGAAGCAGTCAGCGAATTTTGACAACCAATGACAACAAACTGTTTAAACATTGCAGCTCTAAATACACTTTATATGCATTCTTTACTGTTTCTGACTGATTTTTATTTCCTCTGCTGTCAATAGCAATCAGCAGAGCGCTGTGTCAGCACACTGCTAGACCTCATCCAAACCAAGGTCAACTATGTGGTGCAGGAGGCCATCGTGGTCATCAAGGACATCTTCCGGAAGTACCCCAACAAGTAGGTTACCGCGTAGGCATCAGTGAGGTCATTTGCACATTGTTTGCTAACACTGGCCGTTCGTATTGAGACATTTCAGATGAATGACGTTGTATGTTTGATTAGATGCTTTGCTTTGTCGTCTCTAGTATTGACTCACACAAACACAGACAGTGTGTCTGTTCCACATCACTGACCCCCAGATTATTCTCTCTTGCTGTTTAAATGGGCAGAGTGAAAGCTCGTTAAGCAGACAAGAACTGTTTTCATGTTGGCATTCATCCTAAAACGGCATCCGCAAAAGCTTTTGGACAAGAAAAGTGTTTAGCGGCTTCGCAGAGAGTGTTTTTGTGGCGGATTGCACTTAACAGCCTGCCTTGATTGCACCTGGCCGAAGGTCGGGTATATTCGTCCGGAGCGTGACTTCTGCTGTGGATCGGACAGAGTGCATTCATGTGCCAGACAGAAATCTCTCCCACACACCACTGTGGAGTCGTGAGTCGCACAGGGAGCAGCTTTGCAAAGCTTCCAGCTCGGCATGGCTCAAGCCTTCAGCTGAATGAGTCACTACCCACTCAAACTTCTGCCTTCTCTAATTAGAAATCAACTAAATCTTTTTGTAATTCAACCATTATGTAAATGGAATTGTTCATTTTTTAAGCATTTAGCGCAGGTTAGAAATGCCTCCACCACGAGACCTACGCAGAGTAAAAAGGATGGTAAATATTGCATTTACATTGTCAGGCTGCCAGAATAAACAGCTCCAAGGCAACGCTAACGTTGCTGTGTGAGTCCTGAGTGTTGAAGCAGGCAGTCGGTGATGTGGAGACTGTTTTTCTGTTTGTTTCTGTCCCTGCTGGTCACAACAGAATAATTCAATTTCAAGACAATTAGATTAATTTCCTCTGTGTGATATTTTTCATTACAATGTCTCTCCTCATATAATTGTGATATTTGACTGGATGCAATCTTGTTTTGTGTAACCGTGTGCAGGTATGAGAGTGTGATTGCCACTCTGTGTGAAAACCTGGACTCCCTGGATGAGCCGGAGGCGCGTGCCGCCATGATCTGGATTGTGGGAGAGTATGCTGAGCGCATCGACAATGCTGATGAGCTGCTGGAGAGCTTTTTGGAGGGTTTCCACGATGAAAGCACTCAGGTGTGTTCAGGAGAGTGCAGGGAGGTTGTTAATTCGTCCATTTTTAATTTCAATTAGCAGGCAGTGCTGGCAGTAAGCAGCACATTTTAAGTTTCTGTCGTTGGAAATAATTAAAGCCTTTGGTTTAGCTGCTGTGAAGCGCTGAAAATGGAGCTGACATGTCATACACAGTACCACAGAACTGCTTTCGTTAAAACTGGGAAATGAAAGAACTCTAGATGAGGAAGATATTCATGGTAGATAGTAATGGTACTTTTACTTAAAATCTGGGTCAGACACATTTTATAGAGAAGCCAGCTTTCATTCTGAAGAGTGTTGTTCGATTGCATCAGGCTTTCTTATCCAGACGGCTCACTATTCTATAGATCGATTCTCATATTATTGTCCTGGAGAAGCTTTTCTGATTGCATTCTGTGGTTTTGTGGGGAGAAAAATGTTTGTTTTTGTGCTGTTGTGTGGTAACGACAGACTAAACTAGTAGTTGGAATATTTTTTTAAACAGGGTGTGTCCATGGGAAGCCTGAGCCCTGAGAAGTAAAATGAGTCTCAACTGTATTTGTTATGTGTTTACTGTACTTTTACACAGGTCGTTGTTAAAAGATCATCATTAAGATGCACCTTGCTACTGTAATACAGCTTCATGCCAAATTAAAATTCACTGGCTGCATTTAAAAGAAGCTGTAAAGGAGTTTTAACATGTGCTGTTTTGTGTTCATTGTGTCCTGTAGGTGCAGCTGCAGCTGCTGACGGCAATCGTCAAGTTGTTCCTGAAGAAGCCCACTGAGACCCAGGAGCTGGTGCAGCAGGTGTTGAGCTTAGCCACACAGGTGAGAGAGAAAATGCACACAGATACAACGTACAGATATGTGATAATCCTCACCGTGCTGTCTGCTGCTCCGAATGCTTTGCATGTCTTCCTCTAGTAGTTCTGTTCTCAGAACTGACGAAACGTCTTGGACGAGAGGGTGAAACTGAAACGTGTCCAGTTGATTTAGCACACTTGAAACCATGTGAACTTTCTAATTTTTCAAAGGTGATGCAGACTTGCGGTGTCAGTCTGCCTCATGCATCAGCCAGATCTTATCTGTGCCAAGGCTGACTCAGTTTTTGACATCTTTGAATCACTGCTCAGTCGCTCATATCGGGGAGCCAAAGAAGACTAACATTAAGTATTTATTAAACAAGCTCCATGAATAAGAGTCCTTCCTCTTCTTGCTTCCTTTTCTCACTGCAGGACTCTGATAACCCAGACCTCAGGGACCGTGGCTACATCTACTGGCGTCTGCTCTCCACAGACCCCGTGGCTGCTAAGGAGGTGGTTCTTGCTGAGAAGCCCCTGATCTCTGAGGAGACGGATCTGATTGAACCCACACTGCTGGAGGAGCTCATCTGTCACATTGGTACTCTGGCCTCCGTCTACCACAAGCCTCCCAGTGCCTTTGTTGAGGGCAGCCGCGGCGTTCAGCACAAGAGACTCCCGGGCAGCGCTGGATCGTGAGTCATGCCCTTTTTTTTTTTCATTTTTCTCTTTCAACACCTCAGGGAAAAGGGGTTTGTTTACTTAAGTGGACGAAGCTTCTTGACTCGGCTATTATGTTTTACTTCAAGTTTGCTGAGTTTCACATCTTCCAGCTGCATCTGTTCTTTTCTGTTCCTTCCTGCCTGTTAGATACGACTCACAACATCTATTTGTTGTATCTCCCAGTGGAATACGTGGAGTTATAAACACAGTTTAGTGGCATAAAAAGCTCACAGTCTATGCCAGACTTTTTAGACAATGGTTCTGCTAGAGATATATTTCCAGCGAGGCGTCTGTTAAACTATTTCTGCCATTCTGGTTTGAAACATCTTTAGTTTTTTTGCTGTTGTCACATCTTCCATTTCATGAGGACACTGACACTTTTTCGGTGGTCTGCCTTGCCTCTTTTGCACCAGTGCTTGTTTTTTTTAAATATTTATATAAACTGGCACAAAAACTTCTACTTCACTACTGACATTTCCGACCTGGGTTGTCTGCTATCGACCCAAAATTGAGAGGCCGTTGCTCGGAGAAATGTCCATATATATTTTATGTCAGGTAGAAATCACTGGCAGCGTGCTGGATAGCAAGAAGCACCTGAAATCAACAATGAGAGAAAAAGCTCTACACATGATTCAACACTCAATAAATCTCAGGCAAAACCAAACTCTTGCGTAATAGAAGTTAATGTTTAAGTTCTTTAGGCTTTCTATCTTATTAGTCACACATAATTATGTTATTAAGTATACTTATTTATACATATGCCGTATTTTCCACTGGACATTTTAGCTGTTGATATTTTTATCTGACAGTCAACCACACGTACGTAAACCCGGCTCACAGTGTACATGAAAACCAGGAATACCTGCACAATAGTTTGCATCTAAGTACAGAAAGGCGTTCACTAAATTGATTATGTTCGATTTGTTCTAGAGGGGAGAGTGCTGACAGCCCCGATACAGGTTCTGCTGCTGGAGTTTCTGAGGCGCCCCCTGCTGTAATCCCATCCCAGGGAGACCTCCTGGGAGATCTGCTTAATCTGGACCTGACACCTCCTACTGCCACCGGACCATCACCAGTCCCCTCCTCTGGGCTGCAGATGGGTGCTATGGACCTTCTCGGAGGAGGACTGGACAGCCTGGTAGGTTCTTTTACACACTGCTGAGTGCAGCTGTCAGGCTCTGAAAGGCTGGTTTATCATGTCTTAGTGGATTTAAGGCTTATTGTCTTAAGGACCTCATGATTTAATGTATCTTTGTATTCTTTCTTTCTACCTTTTGGTGCCTTTACTTTTTTCTTTTGACTCCTGTGTGTTTTCCTTTCTTTTTTCAACGCTGCACCTGCAGATGGGGGATGAGTCTGAGCCGGTAACTACACGGAGGGAGAGGGCAGAACATTTGTAAACCATGTCAGGCCATGTTAGACGATTGATTTACTGAGCGCAGTGCTACTCTAGTTCTCATGCATCATTCTGTAATTTTCATCCATCGCTTATCATCTTTTCTTATCGTGATATCTGTAAGAAGCATGCTGGTGAGTCCTTGAGTCCGTCTCTTTTCTTATCTCTGAGCTCTGCGATTTGTTTCATGTTTCAATCAGCCACCCGTTCCCCAGCGGACGGACACCCCTCAGTCACCTCAGCTCTCTCACCAGTCCCCATCGCCCCCCGATTACAGCCCCACTGAGGTTGGTCCAGGGGACCACGCTGGACCAGTAAAGGCCAGCAACAGCTTAGAGCCCCCCTTGTCCCCTGTCGTACCACTGTGTCCTCTAAATAGTCCTCCTCAGCAGTCATTTGTGCCTGTTTGCACTTTGTTAATGTTTCTCATTCCATTTAGGTGAGATTCTAGTAAATGTCCCCTGCGTTCTGTCTTCCATACACAGTAGTTTAGCGTTGTCACTGTGTGGAATCACTACATGTTGTGCACCTCCAGTTTTGGTCACTGTACCCTCAACCTTTTCATCTTCACAGTAGACACGTTTAGTGAGTAGCATTTGAACAAAACCTTTTGGATTTGAGTCACTAGATTGTTGGATTTGTGTGGACAGTAAAAGGTCAGTTACATAAGAGGAGACATTCTCTTATAAACGTGCATATCTCCTTATTATTTTGCTTGTTACTAGTATAAACCCCCATAGCTGTCATTGAGACTTCAGAAAGACATTTCTTAGACCCTCCAGCACTTCATCCACCCTCTTAAAACCCTCCATCATATAATTTGAGCCTGCACCAATAGATAACCTTAAATTTCTGTTCTTCTCCTACTCAGCTTGGCAGCGACCTTGGAGGAAGTCCTGCTGTAAGTAATTTTATCTGAGTTTGTTGCTCTTGGGTTGCTCTGTAGAATATGACATGTTTTGAGGTAACCCGTTGCTTTCTGACCCACAGATGGGTGCTGGTTTTGGTGCACCACCAGCTGCAATGCCAGCTTCTTTCCCTCCACCCGTGAGCGGCGGTCTGGATGACCTGTTCGACCTCGGTGGGAGTGTTGGTATGCCCATGGGAGCCTACAGCCCTCCTAAATCAGTGAGTCTTGATAAGCTGGGATCGACATACCACAGAATAATGTAACAGCAGTGGTGGGGTCACTAATGAAAGAACTGATCTTGTTTATGTGCAGATCTGGCTTCCAGCCATGAAGGCCAAGGGTCTGGAGATATCCGGCACGTTTGCCCGCCGTGCTGGGGTCATCCAGATGGAGATGACCCTCACTAATAAAGCTATGAGTGTCATGACTGACTTTGCCATCCAGTTTAACAGAAACAGGTAAGATCATCACCTAAGTAATGTGCTTAGCATAGATTTTAGTGTATTTTCACATTTTGTAACACCTTTTTTTTCCCCCTCGTGTTCCTCTGTAGCTTTGGTCTCGCTCCGGCCGGTCCACTCCAGGTTCTCACCCCTGTTAGCCCAAACCAGAGCATCGAAGTGGCCCTTCCTCTCAGTACTGTGGGACCCGTCATGAAGATGGAGCCTCTCACTAACCTGCAGGTAACAGCTTCATAATGTTCATTGCCCCTGAACTCTGCTAGATTTGGATTAGATTTTTCATGAATTCTGTCTCTGGACTGAAGTTTTAAGCTTCACCCTTGTCACAGTGATGCGAGCTGTCAACAAGATGATGGTCAAATGTCAAGTTTAGACCAGAGGCACAATATAATATATGCCAGTTTTGTTTTAACACTGGCCTTTTTAGGACACCAGTGCCTCCTATTTATTGTCCTAACACTTCTTCCTTCCTAGACACTGTGACAGCTCTCTGTCAGAGGTGTGTGGTAATGTTAGCAGAGCTGGTAGACATCACAGCTTCTTAAGTTTTTCATAATCAGATAAAAACATTGCTTTCCAAAATAAAGTTGACAGTGTTTCAACTTCTTAGTCATTCATCTTTATATATCCCAAGTTTAAAGGACTAAAACATCAAAAAATGCTTCATGGTTGAAATACTTATGAACCCGTCTGTCTCTTGAAGTTTTGCCCTGAAAATAGGACCAATGGCGTCTTCGCCGATTAGTAGTGCATCCTCACTGTTATTAAGCCATACTGTTGAATTCCCATGCTGTGAATGAAAAATGTGATTGAAACATGAAACAGCCTTCAGGGCGGCTGTGATAGGTTGGAAACAAAAAGCGCGGCGGAGGCTGGCTTGTTTTTGATCAGGGTGGTTCTTTTAACCGGGCAGAATGGTGGACGGGTGCTGGGTGCAGCTGGAGGGAGAAGATAAGAGTGTCGAGGGGGATGATGGAGGTGGAGGCGGCCATTAGTGGTCGCACAGCACATGGCTCCTTTGTTTCTCCTGGCCTCAGTAGACCTGCTAACCTTTCTGCTCTGCTGCCTCGAGGCCCTGCTTTGATGGGAATTGTCGTCTGTTCTGACATTTCTTGGATATTTTATTTCGAGAGCTTCGTGTACTTTGTCTTGTGGAAGATAATCTCCCAGAATATTATTTTGAGTAGTGCTGAAGCAGTCAATGAAGCACCTTTCTATCACAAATCAGCATTTTTTTAGAGAAACACTTTATTACCTTTGGGAACAAGTTTCATGCATATTTTGCCACCGTAGTGCCTTTTTCATTGACACAGCAGTTATTTTTTAAACATATCAAAGTGGTGACAGGATTGCTTGTTACAGAAAGGGATGGGAATCAAGAACCGGTTCCGGTTGAGAAGAGGTGCCAAATTGCCCAATCCACTGGGATCGTATACATACAAGCTTATCAAATCCTTTTATCGATGGTAGTCTGGTTTTCTGACATTGGCAAAACAATGTCTTCAAAAACTTGTCTGTGTCAGCGTCTAAGCTGCTGGAAACCAGGAATAATGTTAGAGAGGAAGAAACGGCTGAGAGTGTGACTTCATTTCAGGGAGAAGGATGACAACATCTCTTGTCATTTCTGTAAAGTGATAAATGTATGTAGGGATGGAAACCAACAGTATGCTGACACATTCTTCTACCGAACGTGGACTTTAATTCTAAGACTGCCATATGTTTTACACACTTTGTGTGCCGCTGCTACCCAGCTGAGCAGCCGGTCCATTACACAGGGGAAATATTATATGTTACAGTGATATAGGAGCCACACAGGGGCCACACGACTGATCAGAAATAAGTAAGAGAGAGAATGAACAGAGTCGAAAAATGGCATTAGTATCATTAAGATTGTTGTCAGATCCCACGTATGGATTTTGCTGCATGATACGGCGCCTCTCTGTCACCTGAGCTTGAACAATGTGTAATGGTCCTCAGTTAAGGCATTTATTGATTAATCTTGCAATTATTTTACTGATTGCATTTGGTTGTAAAAGTCCAATCGGTTAACTTTGCCTCAAGCAGACTAAGAAAACAGGGAAATATTACAAAATAAAAAAATGCTGGAATGAAAGAATTTTTATGTATTTTCCTCAAAAAAATAACACAAACAATGTACAAAATCTTTGCAGGTTTAAATTTTTGACGATCGATTAAGATATTAACCTATCAGAGATAATTAATGGCAGTCAGAATCTGGACAGTACTTGAGAAAAGCTGTGTCAGGCAAAGAGGCAAAAATGTCTTTTTGCCTGACACAGCTCTTTCTGTATGGCGTGCTGTGTTACTGGCAGTCCTGCATTGCACCCAGGAATAAGACGCCGCCATGAATTATTCACGAGACCTTCCTCTGTTATCCTCTGGCCGATCTCACTGTCCTCCTCTCAGCACTTTGTTGGTGAGCAGCCTGATTGATAACTCGGGCTGCCACCTGTTCTTTCAGGTCTATTTCTCCTGGGCCCGTAAGTCTGTTATGGGTCCTGACCGTAGAGGTGAAGCTGACACGTTGATTCTTTTTTTATTTTCTGTCATTTCTGTCACTATTTTTGGTGTTTTATTTTTAACCACAGGCTGCCTTTCTTGCCTTCTTTCTCCATTCATCTTTATTTCAACTTGTTAGGCTCTGTGTAGAAAGGAGTTGTGTTTGATATAATCAGCTTCTAAGTGATGTTTGCTGATATTCTTTTGCAAGCTTACTCTGAGATACAGTGTAGTTGGAGGCCTGTGTTTGTGAAAGAGAGGGATTTCTCAGGACTGCAGCCCTCTGATTCAGTAAACAGCAAACATAAACCAGCAATGCCCATCCTTGAAGGGCACTTGTAAAGTAATTACCCACATATTGCTTCTTGTTCCTCATCCTGTCGTCCTCCTCTGCCCCCCCCCTCCTTGGATGTAATCACTCTCGCAGGTGGCTGTTAAGAACAACATTGACGTATTCTACTTCAGCTCCCAGTATCCCATCAGCATGCTGTTTGTAGAGGACGGCAAGATGGGTGAGTGCCTCTTGGATAAATCTCTTCGCTCCAAAGCTTGAAAACCAGGCTGACGTCAAAGACACACACAGACGTCAGTATGAGCACGTGCACAAGTTTGACGTCTGTGTGTGTGTCTGTGTGTGTGTGTGTGTGTGTGTGAGTCTGTCCTTCGCCTGCACTCGCTCACCTCTTTGGGCTGTGCAGTTGCTCTTCGATTGGGCACCAGTGTTTGGCCTTTCCTCCTTCTGTCTGTGTGTCTTACTGTTTTATTTATTCTGTGAAAACCTGCTGGCCTCTCTCCCCGTGGTGCCTCCTGATGGGGCTAGCAGCGGGGCAGCTGCCGGTGGCGGGCAAGTTAATGCTCTGGAGCCGCAGCAGGAAACCGACTTAAATGTTTTCACCGCCGCGCGTACATATTACCTATTGTTATATACGGTCTGTGCTCTGTCTTTGCCACATTCAGTGATTGTGTCTCTTCATCCACAGAGCGACAGGTGTTCCTGGCCACATGGAAAGACATTCCTAACGACAACGAGGCCCAGTTTCAGATCAAAGACTGCCATCTCAACTCAGGTAATGGAGGATGAAACGAGAATGCACCACCTGAAGAACTCCACACTCTGCTGCCACGTCATGCAGCCTCCCCATGTGTAGAAATAACCCAGCAGAGCTGTGGCCATCTCAAATTCAAATCCCTCCTAATGAAGCAAATTGTATTTGATGAGAACTCATCTGCCACAGTCCCTATTTATGTGTGATAATTCAGTTTCACACAGACGTGAGAGCAGCTGAACTGGAGAAGAATTCCTAATGACAGCTTAATGGAGATTTCCCCCCACAGATTAAATTTCATCTTCATCAACACAGAGAGATGGTTTCACATCCTACTGGGTCGCAGCAGCAAGACAGTCTGAGGAGAAAAGATTATTTCAAATTAGTGACTGCGTGTTTTGCAGCACAGGCAGCCTGGAGTGAAATTTAAGGGGATAATAAAGGGGAAAAGAACTTGGTACATTTAATGACTGTTTTTCAGTCGTTTAATACAAAGATTAGTTGTAGTAGAATAGATTTAACATTTTGAAATGTTCCCTCAACAGATGCAGCTTCCAGCAAACTGCAGGGTAGCAACGTCTTCACCATCGCCAAGCGTACAGTGGAGGGTCAGGACATGCTGTACCAGTCGATGAAACTCACCAACGGCATCTGGGTTCTGGCTGAGCTGAGGGTGCAGGCAGGAAACCCAAACTACACGGTCAGTACTGTAGTAGTTGGTTTATGTGAATTCACCAGTTTGGTCTCATTACTAAGACTCAATTCTGACTTCATAACAACTTTTACTCTGTGAAGAATGTTTTTAATTGAATAAAATGTCCAGATTTAAGATGCTTATGAAACCACGGTTACACATTAAGCAGTCAACCTTCATCATCGAGACTCCTGCAGTGGAGTGAGTCCATGTGTCTGTCACCTATTAGAGAATTTGGTTTCTTCCTTGTTTTTGGCTGCAAATCAGTGCACAAACAAGTTGGACTGCATCATTCCAGTGTCACGTCTTGTGTTTGTGTTATCTTGTAGTGTGTGACTCCCTGTCGCTGATCACTCAGTGTGCAAACCACAAGGATTACAAGACAGAGTCGAGAAGTGTGAACACTGCATCGATCAGACGACTTTGAAAGTCGTGTAGTGTGACTGAGGCGTTAAGTTAGCCTGGGTGGAAGTTTTTGTTAGCCCCCTTCACTTGAATCTATTCATTCACCAACAGCCTAACTAAAATGTCTGCAGACTGCTATATTCACCCGTTTAACACTCTCTTTTTCGCTCTCGACCACACACTCGCTAATGTTGCTGTTTGATCTTCACTGTGAGTTATTCCTCAAATAAATTGGCTATTTGTTTAAGAGATTGAGTTTAAAAAAACATCATCACAGTGGGCCTGGTGGGACGCTGGTCTTGCAATACACTGGAACAAACTCTGATGTGTGTGTCAACGTGCTGTCGAAGAGACGAGGGAGCAAGAGAGAGAAAGCGCAGCTGGGATCTGTGTGTTGTTGCTGCAGCGAAATCAGTCGTCAAACTGATATGAATATTCAGAATGAAATCTGTCGCTAATATAATACTTACACGCTAGCAGCAGGCCTTCAGCGGAGCACACGAATGCCGCAGTTGGTAGGTCTCTTGATGGCATGTTCGATACATTAGCTTTACTAACCCTTTCCTCAGATCTCTTACCCCATGCTGACAGGAGAGCGGCTGCTTAAATGTTGCCGGCGGCAGCAGCAGCATGTAAGGAGCGCTGAGTTCACCAAGGCTTATTATAGGAGCAATATGTTGGAATTTTAGTTTCAAACATTCAAATTAACTAAAATGATCTGCAAGGAACAACAATTCTGGCATGAAGTAAAAGACACGAAGGGGATGTTGACCTGTAAAATACATTCTTGGTTGTATTCAGTCAGCGTGACGGAGTTTACAAAACACCGTCACCACTGAGCCTCGTAGTGACGTGGCAGAGTGATGAGGGAGATTGATGTTCAGTAAAAAGTGGTGAGTGTGGTGAAGGTTCATTGATTAGAGTGTGGGCTAGTATCGGTGACTCATCCGTGCATTTGTGCGTGCACATGCATATTTGTTTGTGGCGTCCATTGTGTTGTCACGTATCTCTGCCCTGTCAGCGCCCAGCGGTGATGGATTGTGTTCGGCTTAGAAAATTCTGCGTGACTGGTCCAGAACGAAGACCTTGGTGTGACACGCCTCCCTGTTCATCACTCAGACTGCCTGTAGATCAAGTTTTCTATTTATAAGGTGGCATTGACTACCTTGTTTTATTACCACCACTGCTTTAATGTTTTCTTCTGTCTAGACGAGTCAATTTGTCCGAACGTCATGTAGGAGATTTTCAAAAATACGGCTTAAGGAGTATTTTCGTGAAATTAATTGACTGAAGTGGTTTTTACTTTATGGTTATTTGTAGTGTATTTATTTTGTGTCACTTATTCTGCTGGGGGCGCTGTGCTGTTTTCATTTTTTCGCTCTCGATCGGTTGCATTTTTGTTTCCCCTTTGCGTCCCATTTGTGCCGTAACCTCATTAATTCAGGTCTCTCTGCTCTGTACCCCTCCTGTCAATTCATGTTAATTCTGAAGTTCATATTGCTCCTCAGCGGAGCTCGTAAGGATCCCCCACTTCTTTTTTTTCTTTCGCGGAGGGATCATAAATTGTTCAGTGTGGAGGACACTAGACTTCCAAGTCAAACATGCTGCATGTACAGTGCGTACTCTGATGCTTGTCTCTCCGAGCTGCTGCATGGTCTCTGCGCTCTCTTGGCACGGCACATTAAAGCCAAGCTGCTAAAGCCCTTTTGTCAGCAGCTATTTATAGACCTGAAGAAGTACAGCCCTGCCAACGGTTACTGTCTGGATTTTACTCCCCTTCTGAAGACGAGACATTAACACAATTATAATTCACTGCCTTCATTGAGACGTGCGGAGGCATGTTTGAATATCACTGTTTTCGTCTTAAGACTTGATTTGGCTCCAGCTCTCCCATGATGCCACTCTACTTATAGCCGTGTCCCAATTATTATTATTAGTATTACTCTGTGCTTATTCCAGCTGAGTTTGACTCCGTTGTGCAATGACAGCAGCCGTAATGGACAGTATTTCCCCACAATGCATTGCACAATGAAATGGAGGATCTGAAGAAAACAAACTATAGAACCAATCATAAAATTTGTCTTGATTCAGGATGTTATTTCAAAGTTTTATAAATCTCTTGTGTCTGAAATGCGCCTTTAATGCTTTAACAGGTCATCACTAACGACTCTCCCAATAACACAATAACACTTTATTACAAATTAGCAGCTAGTCTGAGATGTTGCTGTTATAGCTGTAGAGATCAAAGACGCTAGCAAAGCAACACAGCACATAAAATGGGCACAGTGGAAACATCTCTAAGGTCGGATCACCATGGTAACTACTTATATATTCAAACGTGACACACAAGGCTGTAAATGAAATAAACAAGTTCGAAAGTTCACATATCTGTGCACCGCTGCACGGATGTGATTGTTGCTGCGGGACGTCGCGGTGATTCGTTCTCTTCAATATTTAATAATGTTTTTGTGTTTCTCTTTTTAAACCTGCAATGAAAACAAATACTGATCACAGCTCACAAGGACCAACTGCTTTTACTTTTACTGCTAATGCTGTTTGCTAACAGGTTGATTATTTAACCTTCTAGCAACGACGCATCCTCACGACTAAACAACGCAGTAGATTAATTGTAAGCGTCTCCCAAAACGTTAGGTTGGGTTTGTTGCGCTGTAAGTTTCTTATTTTGAAATCGTCCGTAGCTCTCGCATTGATTCACCAGGCCGACCTCATGTATTCTTCATAGTTTGTGTAGTGCAGAATTGGGGCGCTGCTCGTCTGTTTTGACATGAAGCATGGTCTTCTCATCTGCCATCTCCTGTCCCCATGGCAACTATTCGCCCGGTGATGTTGGCTGATTTCCTCTCTCCACCTCTTGAGCTGGTAATGCTGAGGGTTTTGGTTGAACACAGAAATGGACACCAAAGTGCTGCACGACACGCAGATGCAGAATATCTGCCGCCCCTCCAGACGAGCTTAGAGATACAGCCGTCACATTGTGAAATATGTCTGATTTCTCAGAACTTGATTGTTGTTGGTAGTTTTACAAATGATACACAACAATATGATGATGTATCCTTTTTATTTGTGCAGGCTTAGATGAACTTAATCAACCAGAAACAGACAAGCCGGTTGTTTCACTCAGGATTAGTTGATCGTTGTGAATTTCCATTATCTGTATAATCATGAGTATCCTCACATGTCTCACTGAAGTCAATTGTTATATTCTTACCAATGAAATGTTGTTGTACAGAATCGTTGCCGATAAATAGAACAAATAATATGAAGCCAAGCTGCTTTTGTTGACTTAACAAGAGCAGCATTAACAAACTTTATATCAGTAGGTGGCTGATTTTACAGTGAAAGTTGGTTTCAATCCGACATTAAACACATAAAAGGAGGAGAAGAAGATGAAAACCTTCAGGTGTGAGTGAACTACAGGTTAGGAATTTCTTTGTTAAACACAAAAATGTGAAGTTATTGTCTATCAGATAAAAACGAGAGTGAGAAAACGGGTCGTTATCTGTATCGACTGAAAAAACTCCATATCCTGTACCACTTTAAAACTAAAAAAAGGAAAGATTAACATATCAAAAGTTCAGATTAAGATGCATATAACTTTATCCCACCCCGACCATTAGATAGCAGTACGTCTTCACTCTTTCCGGATGCAGTGCTGCTTTGCCTCGACAGAGAACAGCAGCGGTTCCATGTCCCCATTTACGCAGGTTTCTCAAAGACTCCTGCTGCGTTTTACAGCGAGATGAATCCACGTCTCTGTGTCTCAAAGGAGAGTTTCGGCTGAAAGAAAAACACATGATGGCACCAAGAAAGACAGCATTATGTAAACACCTTGAGACTGTCTTGGTTAAAAAAAAAAAACATCCCGTCTCTCCATCTGCACCATGTGATTACACCTCCTTCATCATTACAGTAGATACAGATGTTTGTCTGTTTCCTCGCCTCTGTACTGCTGATATAATCCTGATTTTCAAGCTGAACGCCGCAGTTTTTTTAGGTCTCTTAATAGCAGGTTCTGCGCAGTGGCTAGACCATCCGCATCTCCTCACATCTTTTACCCCATGCTGACAGGAGAGCGGCTGCTTAAATGTTGCCGGCAGCAGCATGCATTAATAAAGAGCGCTGAGCACATGGAGGCAACACTTAAGGAGCTGCGCAGTGTCGTTGCTGTGTTCCACTGCAGCCCCGTGGCATCCGCCACAACACACTCCCATCGCCTTTGTTTGATTTTTAATATCCAAACATTTTGATAATGGCGGCAGCTTCAGAAGACAAAACATGACTGGAGCTTCAAACATGGAGACTGTTGACTGGAAAAATGTGATATTTTCAGGATTACAGGACAAAACAAGAGACATGCGGGGACTCAATGTGGCTGAAAACAGAACTTGGACATAATATTCTTGGATTTAGTCTCTTATCTTTCTGTGTTGTTTGTATTTGTCACTCAAAACTAGCCACAGAGGGTCTGCACTCGCTATGTTTAGTAGATTTGCACTGTGACTTCCCTCCAGGCGCTTTTTTTGCAGTGGAACAAATGTGATTCTAAGAAAATGACAGTGATGAAAGCTGGAAGAAGAAGTTGGAGGCAGAACGGCTCCGTTTGGACGGAGACGTTCTGCACTGCGTCTGTGTTTCTGTCAGGGGAAAGGAGAAAAAAAAAAAGGAGCTTGTTTTCTCACATCACAGAGACGTTTGTCTGTGACGAGAAGGCGCAGCTGTGTTTAATTATGGAGCAATTAAAAAGTGGAACATTTTTAAAATATTGGAAATAACAGTCTTTGTGTTTGGAGCAACAACGTGACAGTTTCTGTCCTGGTACGATGATCCCACGTCTCCTGCTGCCGTGTGTTTCCTGTAAGGAGTTTTCTCTCCGGATCTGAGGAATAACATCTGCAGTACGATTGCTGATGGGAGAATAAAAACTGACTTTGATGTTATTCTCAGCAGGGAGTCGGTTTAGGATTTCATTTCACAAAGAGTGGAGAGGCCGCGTCTCTTTTCTCCAGTTTATGTATCTGTATTTCTGTCAATGTTTGTTTCTGAGACTGAATTTAGCTTTTGTTTGTTTCATCTGAAAGATTTTGAATCTTGAGACGTCTGATTCTTAACACGGGGCTTATTTTTACCCCTAAGATCATAAAACTGAAGAAATGTTAACACAGTTTACCTGATGAAGACCTTGTAGGTCAAAACAATCCATTCAGCAAAGTGCCTGTTCTCTTCCCGCTTCATTTGTTTGTTGTGCTGAGGGATGTTAATTATTTATCATTTATCGCCTTTTAGGATGTTAAACAATTAAAATCTTGTTTGCCGTCTATCCGATATGGGCACAAATTAAAAATGAATCTCATGCTCTGATTATCCAGAATAAGTGGGAGTCATAATATGATGCTGAGTATCATCAAAATATACTTAACACTCGGCACTAAAACATGCTCTTTAACTTACATCTTGTTCAGAAGCTAATATTTTTATTGCGCTACAGATGGAAAACATTTCTTAATTATTTTTGTAGTGAACGTCCTTTTTGGTGACAGACTTCCCTCCTGCATAAATACAGAATAATCATCTTACCTGTCATTCTTTTGTTAGGAATCCATAGTATTGATATAAATATGTTCAAAATAAATCATGAAATCAATTCAGGACTGTTTGTCATGAAGCCAGACTCCGATTAAGCATCAAGCAAAGATCATGTCGATGTTTAAAATCATTTTCTCACAGAACAAAGTGCAGCATGTCTCATATTATTAATGATTAACTGATAATCCTTTGTTAAAGCAGCTTACTGTCAGTTTCCATCACTGGTTTTTGCAACTTTTCCTGTTTTTTTGCTTCATCAGACAAACTGAAGCTGTGATTTATTAGCTGATGTATGAATGTATTATCTCTTTGTAAATCTCTTTTTTTTCTGCATGTTGGCGGTCGAGTGTCGAAGTGAAATCATGTTCATCCTGCTCGTCTGTGCTCCCTCTCAGGTGTCTCTGAAGTGCAGAGCTCCAGAAGTTTCCCAGTGTGTGTTCCAGAGCTACGAGGCGATGCTGAAGAACTGAGAGACGCTCCGACGTCGACCCGGCCGCCGCCCCTCGCAGACTCCTGCCGCCTCTTCCTGCTCCCCCCTCACCGGACCCACGAACCATATTACACCTTCACTCAGTGCAGGAGCTGCTTCCTGCTGTGTCGGGCCTGGAGGCTGCGCTCTGTATGTCATTCAGCTCTTTAATTAGGATGGTTAACGATGATTTTTGTCCCATTTTGACCACATGGCTGATTGTTTCATTCCCCCCTGAGACTGCAGATATTTCTGGTTCCCTCTCTGTCCCTCTTTGTGTTTGTTGGCACACAAGTTCCAGTTTCTGGACATTTATCTCTCGATAAACGTTCTCAGTGATCACCGTCACACTGAGCCGGTGCCCCGCTCGTCCCTGCCGGGCCCGTCCTGCCACGACCTTTATTCTTTCGGAGGCGAACAGCCGTGTGACTTGTATCCCCGTCACCGTTTCCTCCGCATGAGGCTCTTTAATCATTAGCTAGCCCCATTTCTCTGCAAATTGGAGTCTATTTTTAGCGTCTGCAATCAGCAGGTGAATCATCAGCGTCTGCATATTTATTTAGGGTACTTTCTATTAAAAATGCGGCTGAAAAAAGGCTTTAACTGTCCCTCCGCCCGTGTGAAGTGGGAAGGTGGTTGTCTGGGCCGTGGAAGAGACACATAAATACTCACAAACTACATCATTGTTGTCTTTGTCATTTTGTAGAGTTTTTCCTTTAGCGTGTGGTCAGCAGCGGCACCGGATCCTCTGAATGTCTGTGGTGTGCCTGGAAATGTTTGTCGTTGTGTGTGTGTTTATTTTTAATTTCTACATCAAACATCTGGACATTTTATAGACTAGCAGCAGTTGTCCGCTGCCGGCTCTCTTACTTAGTCATTCCATGGTTTAATTTGTGTTTGTAGTCTTTGTTAGTGTGCGTGTGGCAAACTGGGAGAGAGCCTCAGGTGTTGAGGGACGCATCAGTGATAACCGGGTCGGGCTCTCTCTGCCACTTTGCTCTCTCTGTATCCTTATAGCCGCTTTCTGAGTACCACGGCCACCTGAGATGAAGGCTCAGGTGAGATATCTCTAAACTCTCTAACACTTCTGAGTAATACGTGCTCACGCAGGTAGCAAACATAGCCGAGAGAAAGACGGAACAACAGCCAGCGTCCCTGTTTTACCCGCAGACTCCAGATTGAATTGATTCCTTTTTTTCCGGGTCGTTTCACTGAAGCCCTTTTTATCGGCTCCACAGGATGTTTGCACTTTCTCTGAGGCCTTGTGAAAGACTACAACAGAGGTGGCTGTGTATTCTGAGTGTGTGTCTTTTGTGTGTGGTGACGGCTGATTCGTATGAAATGCTGTAAAAAAAAAAAAAAAGAAAAAGAAAAGAAAGAAATCAAATGTTTAATCAGATGCTTTTCGGTTGACTTGATTTTGTTCATTGTGTGTACATCATTTGAAGAAGAACTATTAAAAGTCTTGATGAATTCACACGCTCAGTCTTCTGGTCAGTATGTTGACATTTATGACAGAATAAACGGCAAAGTTCACATTCTCAGAGTTCCCTGGAAGCCGGCGTGCATTGTTTTCACACACACTTAATGATTATTGACGACATTTGGGGGCGTTCATGTCTGTCAGCGTTGTGAAGTCTGAGGTTCATCCACAGCCGAGTGCATCTCTGAGGTGCGGCGGCTCCTTTTTGAAGCAGTGACGGGGTGTTTAAAGTCCGAGCTGCTCGGGGAAACTCTGACTGCGTCGCTTAAACGGGAAGACAAACGAGCTCTCGCCTCAGATCGGCTCCTCTGTGGGAGATAAAGCTGCAGAGTGACTGACCGGAGAGGAGTCGCTCGTCCAAAGCCGAGCCAGGCATTAGTCTGTTAATGATGTATTGATCCGATGTGAGTTATGCATTCCAACAGGGGGCGCCACTGCACTGCACTATGTTAAAGGCTCAGTCCGTAGAAAGCAACACACTCCCAAACTGCTGAAGTTCATAATATGCACAGTATATATTTCATAATATCTTTGCTGGCCTACAAGATATCAGGCCAACCGCCACTGCCTGTTCATTATTGATACGCAGCATTTAAACGCTCGATAAAAGCTTTATAACGTGGTGGAAGACGATTTCCAAATGTATAAACAGCAAAGTGTCAAACCGACAAAACCTCCACAAGTGAAAGTCCTGCATTTAAAATCTTACCCCAGTTAAAGTGCAGAATTATGAGCCGTATCAAAATAAGTATTATAGTAAAAGTGCTCATGAGGCAGCAGAACGACCTCCTGAGTCGTTGTGAAACTTTACTGTTTAACTGTGTCGCTCCAGAAATGTTTTATGGACTATGAAACTTCTCCTGACTCTCCGTCGACATGTGGCTGAGTAGATAAAGACAGAATTTTTTCATTTTTGGGTGAACTTCTTTTTTAGTTTCAAGCCATCGTGCAACTACGGCTAACTTAACAGTGACGGACATGTTTAGGGATGTAAAAGATTGTTATGGGGTCGACCCAGCAGCTTAGAGCCTGTGAGTGACCCTTGTCCTCGCTGCATGGTTCGGTCCAATCTGTGGTCAGTTCCTTCATGTCGTCGCCCCTCCCTGTCAGCTCTCAACCTCTAAAAGCCACAAAAAGACCCAAAATACTTCTAACACATTCTGTCACTTATTGCAGTGTGCGTGTATTAAAATCTGCATCAGATAAGGTGCGATGTGACACTGAGTTGACGCTGCAAGAAATTACAGAACCTGAGAGAGCAAGGATCAAGACAGCTGACCCGGTTCTGTTATGACAGCAGGCGAACAGGTTTCAGTGCACTGAGCATGTGACAGGTCCAGGTTAAGAAAGTTGGACCAAAGAATGAACATCACGGCAGTAAACTTTTTCAGATCTTTATTCTCTGGTGTCGTCTTGACTTGAATTAATGAATCCTGTGGCTGTGTTGGAAACCATTTTCACAGCAGCAGTGATCACTGTGTTCTCTGTAGCTGAGCCGGTTCCAGGGCTCCGGTTCTGAGCGTGCTGACATGGCTTACGGGAAGAAGCCGTTGTTAATGTTTCATCAGGTGCACCTGTGCTTTTTCCTGCTTTCACAGGTCAAAATGTCTGCTGTGAAAAAGATCCATCTGTAGAAGACGAATGAGAGCATTTTGTGTCAGAGTTTGAGAGCTCGAACACAAAAACTCAGAGATTCAAAGGTGCTGAGAGAAAATGTGTTACAACCATCTCCTGGTCTCGTCTGCTTCCACGTCTTCCACCTCTGCAGATCAGTTCATCTTCAGGTCTTTATCCTGCACCAGTCTGTGTTGTGATTAATTGCTGCACGCTCAGTAAATTAAACTGATAAAACTCCCACAAAGTAATACTTTAATCGGCCTGATAATCCAGCCTTGATAAAAAGCCGACCACTGGTCTCATTAATAGATTAGAAAGTAGATGATTTGTGAACCATTAAAGGTGCAATATGTAAGGATCTTTGGTTGAAAACATTTAAAACTTCATTAGAATTGAACAGAATAGAATGAATCCAAGCTTCTGTCACAATTTAAGTCTTGTTGGGCCTCAGTGCATCACACGACGATGTTATAACACAAGGACTGGCTTCAGAGCCCGGTGCTGGTCCTGGAGGCCTGGTGGTCCTGGACGTCTGGATACAGCTTTGGAGGCGGAGCCAAAAAAACAAAACAAAAACAAACAAACAGAAGTCCAAAAAAGGCTCAACCTCTGGCACAGGAGACGGCTAACCTCTTGTTTAGCTCCCGGCTAGCTTGATAAGCTAAAAAGATTTCATCGTGCAGCTCTTCTGGACTTGTTTACTTATTTATTGAACCCGATGTCTCAAGTCATGATAGTAAACGAGTCATTTCGAGGGCTTGTGATGCTGAAACAAAATAATAATCTCCCGTTTTACAGCCGCTTCTTCAACAATGAGATGTGTTGTTGTAATTACACCGTTTGGCCACTATGAAGACTGGCTTCAGAGCCCGGTGCTGTTCATGGGGGGGACCTACCTCGGTCCAAAGCTCCCAGTCCAGGCTGCCAACTGCATGGCTAACTGAGCTAACTTGCTAATTGCAGCTACATTTAGCAGCAGTTAGTGGTTTTTCTGGTGATACGCTGAATTCAACAGGTGGTTAATTCTTCCATAAAGCCACTTTCTGACTTTTTAACCCTGAAAATGTACAAATCTGGAGGTTCTGCTGTGAGTGAGCCTCATGTCTCATGTTTACTCTCCTCTCTGACTGGATCTGTGACCACGATGTGCTGCTGCTGCTGCTGCTGCTGCCACCCAGCAGTGATTGATGGGGACACATTAACCAGCTGCCCTGCCCGAGGACCCTCTCCGACGATGAGCCTCGTCCCCTCAGAGATATGAGGCTCAGTGTTGCGCTGCGTCTTCATGACCCTCACACTGTGATGTGTGTGTGTGTGTGTGTGTGTGTGTGTGTGTGTGTGTGTGTGGCCTACTCCTCTGTCATTTATGTGCGGCGTATGGGAGCCAGGAGCTTCACACGCCTTGCGCACGACATGATCCTATTGGATGAGCAGGGCCGGGGGATATAGAGCCAGTGATGGGAGAGAGAGTGTGTTTGTGTGTGTGTGTGTGGGGGGGGAGAGAGAGAGAGAGAGGGGGGAGAGAGAGAGCAGTCCTCAGCAGCTCCCGTCTCTCCAGCAGCAGACACACAATGCTCGTTAATAGGCTCCAGATGCCTTCACAGAAAACGCGCGTCAGCCGGCTGCCTCTCCTCTCCTCTCCTGAGCCGGCACAGATGTGAATCTACCCTCCCGCCATCGACGCAAACAGAAGATTATGGGGCTGCATGCCATTTCGGAACACGTGGGAAGCCTTTTTTGAGAGGCTGGCGGCTGCGCGCCCGTCCTCCGTGTGATGGAGGAGCGCGCCGGCGGTGCTGCATCGGTGGAAATGAGTGAGAGGTGCGGAGGAGATAATCAATGAAGACACCGAGGGCTCCTGTGGACAAGGTCAGAGTCTAGTCTGGATGAGATTATGTCCGTGCGCGGACGGCAAGGACGGACTTTTACGCTTCCCCTCGGGGGGACGAGGTCGCCCGGGGATGTCCCCTGATGAAAAACCCAAGAGTTTCTATCCGTGCGTCGGATCGCAGAGGCGGCGAACACCTCTTCCGTCAACAGGATCGCAGGCTGAGCTTTAATGCCTCGGAGATAAAGTTTTTTCCCCCCTTCTCTGATGAATCACCCGGCCGTCGGTCGGTTTAATCGCACGCAGTTGATTTAGCAGAAAAGCAGCTGGAGGTTTTGGAGATTCCAGCGGAGCGGCGGGGGACGCGCAGCGGCGGCCAGCTGTGCCTGTGGACGGTCACATCTGTCTGTTGTTGTCGTCGCTGTCCATGGTGCTGAACTCGTGCTCCAGGAATGGTGGAGACGCTGAGTATCGCAGTCATCGGCGCTCCCGGAGTGGGGAAAACTTCTATAATCCGCCAGTTCATCTATAACGACTTCTCGGAGGTGTACACGCCGACCAGGACCAGATATGTGTACAGACCCTCCGTCATCCTGAACGGGAACATGTATGAGCTGAAGGTTTTGGACGTCCCGCCAATCTCGTCCTTCCCGTCGAGCTCCAGTCAGGTATTCTGCGTGTGTGTGTGTGTGTGTGTGTGTGTGTGTGTGTGTGTGTGTGTGTGTGTGTGTGTGTGTGTGTGTTAACTCTCACATCTCATCTCATCTCCACTTCATTTCCCCACACGTGCCCTCCACCTGCCCCCCCCTCCGAAGACACCAGCTTTTTATTTATTCTCACATCACTATCAGATGTCTCCAGTCTACTAGTTGCTATGGAGACCCGGCTGACTTAAAGCATCGCCGGTGAGGAGGAGAAAAAAAAAAAGGACCGCCAGCTTGCATATTGTTGTTTATTAATCACAACATGTCCTCTGCAGGCCTCCACGACAGGTATATATACACATCCGCGCTGCGCTGTGATTGGCTCACATCAGAGCAGGATCTGTGTGCTGCTACCTGGTTAAACCCTCCAGGATTTTAAAAATAGAGCAGGCTGCCCTTTTATTCCCGACCACAGGTCAGAAGGCACAGCTCATTAGTCAGAGACGCAGCTGATTGCTGGATCATTAAAGAAAAAAAAAAAAAAGAAGCAGTGTAGCTCCAAATGTTCCGGGATTTGTAGGAGTGTGGAGGATGTTGAGGGATTGATTTTCATCTCGGGAAGTTGTTTTCTTCGGAGGGTCGGTTTCACATCGCTTCTCAAAATGCACATTAGAAGCACGACTGGATGCTTTAATTGTTTCTCTGGCCTTGAAGAAAAATCGCTTCTTTAAGTAATTCAAGCAACGGGGAGAAAATCCACAGTCATTCTGTGCAAACAGAACAGATTACTTTAGACCTGTACATTTTAATGATAAGCAGCTTAATTCATTGGGTTACAAACAAATGGACTGAATACTTTTGGATTGCTTTAAAATCAAACATTTTTCACCTCAATAAAAATGGAGGCAGCGTCCCATAAATATTCCATCTTCTCTCCACAGAGGTCATGCTGCTTTTG
The DNA here is from genome assembly GCA_963678695.2 of Diplodus puntazzo. NCBI lineage: Eukaryota > Metazoa > Chordata > Actinopteri > Spariformes > Sparidae > Diplodus > Diplodus puntazzo. The sequence goes on along the minus strand of OZ023159.1, from coordinate 31,283,475 downwards.
AGTGTTTGCCTTTTCTTTATTGTGTTATGAAGCATTTCTGTGCATGTAAAAGATCTGATCTCTTCCACAGAAAACACACCTGAAACACCTGGTTTGGAGTCGAACCTTTAGTTCTGTAACTTATGAGCGTCACTATGTAGCAGGAGTTATATAAATATATAAACTCAAGTCAGTCCGCAGACGTACAGTTGCTGCTGCTGCTGTGGTTATTTTAGATCACACTACCTTGGCATGACCCGCCCTACTCTGCCTCTGATTGGCTACATCTTGCCTGTTAAGTAATTCACCAAAGATTGAACAGAGGCGAGAAGTCTCACTCTGTAGCCAAAACGGAGCATTCAAGACACAGTGTGTAAAGTGATGCTGCAGCGATGAACCATATGAGAAAAATAATGTGTTTTTTGAGAATTTATGTATGCAAACTTATTCTACTAGGACCCCCAAATAAAAGTATGAACCTGGAAATTAGTATATTATGACCTCTTTAACCATTTCAATGCAAGCAGAATTTTAAAGGAGCACTACGTAGTTTTGGGGAAGACACTTTAATCAGAGGAGAAACATCTTTATTGACCTTCGTGACTGAATAAACAAACTGTCCTTTAAGGACGGCACGATCATCCTGTTTGACCTTTTTTCAGTCCGAGGACAGCTTGTTTATTCCGTTAAGGAACAACGTAGAGTTTGTGTTATAATCTCATCCATTTTGTAAATATTACCTTTCCGTGCTTGAGTTTATTTTCTTAAACTACAAAGAGCCCCTTTAAAAATACAGTTAGTCAAATCAAATAACCCTTAAAATCATTCTGTCTGCCCCAAACTACAGCTGAACTGTATGTACAGCATGTTTCTGTTGAAGCATTTTTAATCAGTAAAGAGAACATTGATTTCTAATTGTTATCTGCTGTTTTGTAGTCTGATTACATGATTCGTAATTACATCTAATCTGCTACCACCCATCTCTGTGTGGGAACATGTGCTTTAAAGGATAAATTCACCAAAACTGAAACATTCAGTCGTTCTCTACTCGCCCTCAGGCTGATGGAAAGTCTGGTGACATTTTGTAGTCCGCAAAAACATTTCAGGAGCTTCAGAGCAAAATAAAGGCTGCAGCGTTCTCCTCAGTAGACGAAGACTTGTTTTGTTTTTCTCGCCACAGTGTTGATATTTCATTTTAAGCATTATGTCGCACTCACAGGATGGGAGAAAGGGCAATATATGCAGTAGGTATATCCACTCATATACAGACATTTGTTTACTCATATGTATAAACTTATTACACAGGCAAAAAATACGACATCCTCTCAGAGCCTCTAATCCCTCAGTTTTCTCTCCAGGCGTTCAACTTGTGGGATTTGTTTTAAGATAACTAGAAACAAACATGACCTGGCTCCATAAGTCTCCAACAAAAAAATGTGACTTACGCCCTTTTTAAAGATGAAGTCTTCTCTGTAGCTAAAAGCCTCCTCTCCTGCCTGAGGTGGGTGCACAGGCGTGTCGAGGGTGTACATTTCCAAATCAATTTGGGATCGAGGGGCTTCTGGTGGACTTGATTTATGCCGGGCGAGCTGTATAGAGACGTTTTGATTATTTTTTCCCATCAGTTGTTTAGGAGAACGCTGCAACTCTGTTTTGTTGTGAAGCTCCAGGAATCATTTGTGGACTACGAAAACTCTGCCCGGAATGAATTCTCATTCTTGGGTGAACTTGTCCTTTAAAGTAGAGGCAACGCTGCATGTGATTATGAGGCATCGACGGTGTGAAACAGAGGGAGGCTGATGCCAGAAGACGCCAGAAGATTTCCTCTTGATTTGAGTAACTGCGGCTGCTGAACCTTCACATTACCTCCAGCTGAACTGATGCTCGGCACGGTGTGACGACTGAGGGGTTTGTCCCCATTCACAGCCAGAGAGGAGGAACACGTAAAGCCACCAGAACCTGTTTCAGTACGAGCATGTGAGGGAGAGATGTGGTGTGAAAGCGTGAAAGAGCCTCCGGGCCTCCGCTGCCTCGAGGTGCATCCGCTGCAGAGAGGCTCTGACGCTTTCGAGAATGAACTCTCCAAGGTCGCCACACCTGACTCTGCCCGCCGCTGCACATTCCCCTTCAGCGTCACGCACAAACCCCTCCCAAGAATCAGCTGTGGCTATCTGCTCTGACGAGGTGCCAGCGAGAAAATGAGATCGGGCCAACGAGGACGGAGAGAGAGGGACGAAAATAAAAAAACAGCTCCAACATCAGGCCTCTTGAAGCTTGAGAGGCAACAGCGATCATCCTGTCAGAATTACATGTAGCCGTTCTGCCAGATTAAACGTTTTGTTCGAGTGTTAAGAGGTCTACGGAGCGCCCCACTGTTTGCTGCCCGTAGAGACCCCCCCCCCCCGTCAAAGACTGATTGAGTTTTCTTCTCCTCTCTCTGCAAAGCGGTGTTTAACCCCCATTAGGGAACAAGTTGGTAGGTGTGAGCAGCGAGCAGGAATAAGACAGGACGAGTCTCATGAGTGTGTGGGAGTGTTGCATATAGTGTGTGTGTCACATGAGGAAAGAAAAAAAAAAGCTTTTAAGCACAGGCACAGCTTGATATCATGCCGGATCACACGGTGTGAACATTTCATGCTCGTTTCCAGAGCGTGGAGCGGTCTGCTTGGCAGGCTCTTTGTGGAAGGTGCACAGGCAGAGGAAACCATTAGCCGAGCGCTGCCACAACGTTTCTATCAGACAGATTTATGGCCGCTCGTTCGCTGGAGGAATGACCCCGCGAGGGGCCCCGCTGTACTTATTTCATCCCCGCTCCTGTCATGTCCTGCCTGTTCGGGAAGCACCGCTCTCTCTCTCTCGCTTTATGTCTGCTGACGTCCTGCGTTCGATGAGAGACGAGGTGGACATCTTTTGACTCGCTGCCCTGCTCTGTATTTTAGCCCTGGGGGAGGGGGAGGGGGAGGGGAGGTCAGGGCCAGTGGACTCCATGTTAAAACCTGATTGAAATGTACTTGCAGTACACGGCAGATTGAATTAAAGGCACAGCCGGGGAAATCTAGAAAAAAACAAAAAAACAAAAGAGCAGCAGAGGGACAGAGGGAATTTGCTGCAGTCAATTAGAAAAGGTTGCACGCAGTCTAACGGACGCCGAGGAAGTAAAGTAAAGGGGGGGTTATCACCAAATGAGGTTTTATAATGTTCTCAGAAAATTTGTGATGAATAAGCTGCAGAATGGAGTGAGTCAGTACGCCTCCATGCTTACGCAGCGTGGCGATATCTCATCAGCTGAGATTATGTTTGAGAGAGCAGAGCTGCACTGTTCTGGCAGGATTCTTGTGACCCCGTTTTTTAAAAACCACGTAGACAGACATTTTTTTTTTATCTGGAGAACAGGCGAGATTTCTACTATCTTAACCGTGCCGCTGCGCTGGTGTAATCATTTGTTTGCTTTGCGGTGTGTCTGTTGCTGATAGCATTACATTTAGAGAGCATCTGTCACAGAGAGTCGATAGGATGTGATGACAGATGGATTTAATCCTGACAGAGCATTCAGAAATGATTTTTCTCAGTCTTTTCTTCTTCTTCTTCTTTCTTTCTTTCTTTTTTTTTTTTTTTGTTCTGTTCTGTTCTTGCCATCATGTATCTCCATGACTTCCTCCCACACAAAATGCTCCCTCTCCCTCTCCTGCTCTTTCTGGACATTTTTCTCAGTTCTCTCTGTCGATGCCGAGTCTGATAACAAGGTGGAAATTGTTACACATTGTGATATTTTGACTCTCGCAGAGATGCTGTAGAAATGGGATCTGTGTGTCTGCAAAGCCTGTAAAGAGGCGAACAAACCAGCTGTTAAAATAAATACAAATTAGACAACTTACGGTTAGTAACATTAATATTCATGTGCTGTGTCTGGTTTGACTACTATGATGAACCTGTCTTCAGAGCCTGGTGCTGGTCCTGGAGACGTGGGCCAGACAGCCATGAATATATAATCGACATGAACACTAGGATGCCACTCAGACCTGCTTCCAGTTTTGCCCCAGTGGCCACTTGTGGTATTGCAACAGCACACAAATGGTTTTTTTTTAGAAGCCTGTAAACCTGCAAACAAGGTCGACTATGACTCTTTCTACTGTGATTCTTTTGTTGCCTGAACGTTTTACATGCCTACAAATTTCCTTGATCTTATAAAAGCAAGTAAAAAATCTGTGATGTCAACACAATGTACACTTCTTTATCAATCTTCTCGTCGAACACTCGGCTAGAACGCGTATAAGCTATTCATATTCCCTCAAAATAAAGCGCTATTTCTTTAAAAGCTTTTCCACTTGTGTTTGAAAACCATCTGACCATCAGACGTCTTCATATTAATTAAACCAAAGTGCAGTAAAACCTACAGGTATTAATGGCTGCCTGCTATAAGTCACCGATGAGTAATGGAGTTTTATCCCCAGGAGACGTAATAGATTTTAATTGTAAATCCACTGGCGTGGCCTCCGCATGATGTATCTCTAATTACTCTGCGCCCCCTTCCCCCAGCAGGTTACACCGGCCTCCCTCCTGTCCTTGAGTATCGATCCATCGCAGCCGCTCATATCAGATAACACCCGGAGACGTGAGGACGGCTCCGTCACAGCCCGATCCAAACCTGACCGCGGCCTGCCACGGTTGTCAGGGAGACGTGTTGTGTTTGGCTCTCGGGGAGCGAAAGGCTGAGATGCTCTTTTTGTTAAGAAGGCCGACTGAAGGATACAGACAGTCGCACCACACTTCACATTCATGCTCCCACGAGCACACTCTCACATCCTGCAGGCAGCACACACACACACACACACACATAAACATGCCCACACATGCATTTTAAATGTTCACTGCCGTCCTGCTCCTTCTCTTATCGTGCCTCTTGTTTGGGTTCGGAGGGAGCAGCGCTGCTCTGTTGTTGCTGTTTGTAGCCCCTCCTCCACATTTTAAAAACAGGACTTGGATGACAAAGAGATGTGAGATGAGAACACGAGCTGCTATTTTTAGCCCCACAGGGATAAGAGGCTGCAACTGAAGCCAATGTGAGCATCTCCCGTCGTCAATAGCCTCAATTATCAGGAAAAGAACTGATTGTTGTGTCAGAACGGAGGATTTCTCTTTTATTTTTTGTTGTCTTTGGCCAAAAAAAAATAGGTGAATGTTTTGTTTGGATTTCAGCTGCACTGGACATTTCACAACAGAAGTGACAGAAAGAAATGACACCTTCTGTGACATGTCTTCCCCTGCTCTCTGAAAACGGATTCAACCTGGAGAGAGACAGACTAAATAAACACGTCCATGGCAGTTTTCACAACACAGCGCCCCCTCCTCACTCTCCCTGCTTCCTCCTTTCACTTTTTTAATGGCAGCGATCTTCGTGCCACGTCTGTCTTGGAGCTCGATCGGCCTCATTATCTCACCGCTGATGTGCGAGGCTGTTTTTCTTCCTCAAACCCACCTAGACACAAACCCAGGAACGAACGAACGCCCCTCCACCAAATTGGATGAAGGCAAATGATTCCTCGCTGACAGATGTGTTAACGTTATCCAGATTGGAAGTTACACCAATCATCGCCCGCTCCCTTAGTCACAGATCATCAGATGATCTTATTTTCCTGTAAAGCGTATTGCTCCGAAAAAAAGGCATATTTTCTACGTGCTTGAGCGAAATATAATGAGATTTCTCCTATTTTAAGCTGTTGCAGGAGGTGGAAGAAACAATATAAACGCCACATGGGAAAATGATCTTCATATCGGTCATCGCCTCATACACTGCTACAGACAAGGGTCATATTGGCTCCGTGTTAATTAGAGGCAGGAAAATGAAAGGGAGGTCTGATAATCAGCACTTTGATATCTGAGTTTTCAAAGCAGCGAGCACGCCATCGCTGCCAAATCATCTGTGCCCGAGGTGCAGGTGCATCAGGCAAAGCAACCAAAGCCAAATTATTTACCATGTCAAGCGGCACGGCTTTTAAATTCAAGACAGCAGATGACATTTTAAAAAAAAAAAGCTGTGGATGTAGACTTGTGTCTCAGTTCTGAGGGTTTTAGACACAAATTCAAAGTCTGAGGAAAGATAAATATTTTGAGGGAATATGTTTTAGATGAGCGGCTTCCTGGAGTCTCTGCTGGTTGCCTGGCAACCTCACGGCGACCACAGGTCACCGCATCCGGCCGAGAAACCGGCCGCGTCCGAACTTTCATACTAATGTGCTACTTAGTGCGCTAAAACAGTGTGTGAAACCAGTTGTGTGTGAGTTGAACACTGTTTCCGGGGAGATGTTACAGTGTGCGAGCAGCGGATACAACGCCTGCATAAATATCCCATAATGCAATGCAATACCGACAACAGCAACCAATGGTAGCAGACAGCGACCAAGGCCAGTCACTGTTACTTTGCCTCGTACTAGCTTACATGCACTTCATTGTCCATTCTTCATGGTGTTATTCCAAAGATGGTATTCACCCAACAGACTTCAGGTTGGAGAATTCATTAATACTTAATTTAGCTGTTGGGTCGCAGACCGGAGAAAACAACAGCTTGAGTTTACCTCAAATCAGCAGTCGGTCGGAGATGTAGCAGCTGTGTGGATATCAGAGATGACAGCAAAGCAACGCAGGACATTAAATAAGCACAGCAGACACTTCAGAGAGGTCGAACCACCAACATCACAGTCAGGGCTGAAAACTACAACAGAAACAAAGTAGAGGCCGTCTTGCGACGAGATCTCACCAGCTGCGACGGACTTTACACGAGTGCTGGGTGCTCGTTTTGATCTCGACTGCACACCTGTAAAGTTTCATGTGTGTGTCCCGCACCGTGCACGTCTGTCCACAGACAAACACCTGGAAAAGTTCTCAAAACAGCTCCGAGGACAACATGGTGATGACTCACACACACACACAGACTCACAGAGACTCAGGAAGCCAAAACAGACTTTGGACAGAGCCAGGCTAGCTCTGCTTCCGGTCTTTATTCTAAGCTACGCTAACAAGCTGTTGGCTACAGCTTGACGTCAAGTGCACAGATATTACAGCCGAATCGATCTTGTCTTCTAACTAACTCTAGAGTGCAGAATCCTGCTAAATTATAAAGAATACAATAGAATCTAATTGACTGAACCTGCACACAGTCCCTGACAGTCTCCAGACCCCTCGTTAGCGGTGTGTGTGCACCCCAGAGGTTGTGTTGACACCCTGTCTGCTCATCACTTGATCCACCGCTGCCTTTTTTCCATCTCTTCGACATTCTCCCCGGGCCGAGTTTGTTTCCATTTCCCTCCCTCGGCAGATCTTTTTTTCTTCCTGTCCCCTTAAGTTCCTCTGTTTCCCTCGCTCTCTTTTATCTGACCAAACGCTTATAAATTCATGGCATGCTGTTAGAGGCGGCGGTGGGCGGCGGGTTGGTAGAAGAATGGGCCAGTGTGCATCTATTGAAGCAACTGTTCCCCAGTAAGGTGCAAATGAACCCACTTTTGCAGCGGGTTTTAATTCATCGCCATCAAACGGACGACGCTGTTCGCCTCGCTGCGCGTTCCCGGCATCACAAAGCTGAGCCAAACCGCGACAGAAGTTAGAAAGAGTGTTTGTTCCTCGCTCTCCTCCTGACAGAAGGCCACGTTTGCTCTTCTCTGATAAGCTGTAACCTCTCATTGTCCTTGAACACGTGTAGCTAGGACACCGTGCAGTGCTCGCCGCTGAGCAGTCACCATGTTTTATGACTTCCTTCCCGGCCCGCTCGAGGACTTCATCGACTCTGCACTTTCTTCCCACAGAGGCCGAGCGGCAGAGCAAGACCAACTTTGACTTTGAGCCAAGGAGCTTCGGTATAATTACTGAAACACATGCCACATGCTGTTCATCTAGCTGCTTTCTGCTGTTATTGTAGGTACATTATATGCTGGCAGATCTATGGGGCTGTCAGGCACAGCGGTGCTTTGGGCTTCATGATAATATCAGCACATCGACTCCCGCCGTGTCAAAGAAAATGGACTCAACCCGAGCATGATTATGTCTGGCATGCAACGTTCACCATGCTTATTCGCATGGTAGCGTGCTAATATATGCTAATCGGAACTAAACACAAAGAACAGCTTCGAGTTTTGCTCCTTTTTTCGGTCATAGAAATACGAAACTCCGACCTGATGGTGGCGCTACGTGAAACATCAGATAATCAAAAAGTAGTGTTGTCAGGATACTGGAATGTCTAACTTTGGTACATTACCTTGTAAAATATCGATAGTCGATACCAAGTTTGATGCAACAAAAACATTTGTTTTTATTAAAAGATAAATATAACAAGGCTCTTAACACACAGGATATTAAGGACAACAGCATTTAAGATATATTCCTTCTCATTATAGTCAGAGAAGTGAGAGAAGGTGGTCCTGTGTGGACATGACAGCTGGTGTCAGTAAATGAGAACGGAAACAGTTTCAAATATTTGTTTATTGATATTGAGATATTTTTGAAAGTCAAGACAAGTCCACAGAACTGGGTCTCGAGGGGAACATGAACGTGTATCATAAGTCATCATCGTCAGTCTCTGCATGAGTTGTCAGCACACATTTCACTCCGATCCACAAACATCAACCTCACGGTGACACTGCAGGAAAAGTCAGCAGGATTCATTGTGTGGGAGCCATGACTGTACTGTACTGTACTGTACTGTACTGTACTGTACACAAGTTAGTACCAATCCATGAGATGATTCACACAGTCTGAGGATCACCAGATATTTTATTCTCGGCTGTAGAAGTGGACCGACTGATCAACTGGCCGGCGCGGAGCTGAAGCACGACTAAAAATTCAGTTTTAAGGTCGCCCCGAAGCCACAAGACATATTACAGGAACACTACAGGCAGCAGTGTGTGTTCGATCATCCTCTTGCGTTTCTGTGACTACATATTTCTACTTATAACTTTGATCACAAAGGCTACAATACTGTTTATATTTGAGTATTTATGGTATAAATATTATAGATTGGACATTAAACTGACGGAGCTGTGAGAAGAAAAAGCGGTGATTAAAAATCTGTTTGCTCCTTCAGCACCACAGACATCAGCATGGATTTATTGATTCATTCAGAGCTCAGATCAGCTCCACAGATTCTATCGCTATTCTATCAAACCTCAGTCGGCTAAAGGATCGGCGAGTCCGGCAGACTGGACTTACATATTCAACTAAACAACCCCTCTGCCCCTGCACTCTCTCTGCTATTAGGAGTTGGCAGGTTAACAAGCGAGTTGCATTTGGGTCATTTAACACGAGGTATGACATTCCTTTCCTCGTGCCCCCTCAAACTGCCTCCTGGTCATACTGAATATTATTTTGTGTTTCTCTCTGTGTGTGTTTGTCCTTTAGGAGTGGCTGGATTTGCGCTGCAGAGGCGTCCGCAATGCAAACGCCTACATCCTGGTGTACGACATCTGCTGCGTGGAGAGCTTTGAATACGTCAAGATGATCAGGCAGCAGATAGTGGAGCACAGGTAAGGGGTCAGCCGCGGTCAGTGAACGCACAGCCGCTGACATTCAGCTTGTTAACTCTCACATGTGTTTTCTAATGGTGTGCAATTTCACAGCCCTGCTGCAAAGCTGTACAATTACACGTTTGTCACCGTGTGACAGTGATAGATAGTCTGCCGCTGGTGATATCTTTTAATTCAGGACACTCCGCCCTGCATCCTGACAGTTCAGAAATGACATTTGATTCTGCCGTTGCTGCATGACAGCGAGCGAACATGTCACCAGTGATTGAAAGTCGACCTATCATTCGTTTTTTTCCCTCCTTTCCTTCAGTGTGTCGTACAGATTCTTCTGCATGTGAAAGGACTGAAAGGTCAAAGTCTGCACCAACAGAAGCTCATTTCTCCTACAGAAAACACAGCTCCTGAAACGCCTCATCAGTAGTCCCGCCCTTTATTCCGTGACCTTGTGACATCACACCACGTCATCATTTCACACATTTGCATAATTTATAGCATAGCTTCTAGTTTGGCATGTAAGAATCGATTTGTCACAGCTGCTCTGTTGTTGTTAGCGGTGCTGGCTCAGGCATGTGTGAGCTGACCAATCAGAGGAGACTGGGTATTAAGGAGGAGGGGTTTTAAAGAGACAGGAGCTAAAACAGGGCGTTTCAGAGATGGGGACTACGGTGCTGCAGAACTGGACAGTAAAAGAATATCGATGTGTGCTTCTTAGCACTAAAGCTTGAAAACCTATTCTGGTAGTCACCCAAAATACAATTCTGAACATAGAAATGAGCATAACATGTGTCCTTTAAGGATTATTTTGAGGATCCTGAACAACCAGGACAAGGACAGAGTCCAGCAGCAGAGTACAGGAGGCTAGGCGGAGATGTTTTGAAGGTCGGGCATCTGACACAAGAGCCACAAAGGACTCAACACTTGAGTGAAAACAGACCAAAGAAAAGGCATCCAGTGCTCTGTCAACCTTGCAGTCGGCACACCTGCATATATTTACATACTGAAAGGTGCAACGAGTGGCCTTGTTTGTTCTGCTGCGTCCAAACCACCACTGTGCAGATAATCTTCACCTTTCCCCTGCTGCTCCCAATGTGTTATCATGAACGTTTATGGCCCATGACAGAAAACCATTATCACCAGCAGCTGGAGGAAGAGACGCAGGGTGAACGCAAGAGAAATGGAAAACGGGAGAAATGTGTAATCATCGTGAAAATATCTGAGGTCAGACGGGAGGAGGGAAGGAAAGAGCGGAGAAGGGAAAGATGCTGTATGTGAACTGAAATCATGAATAACGGAAGCTGTTAAAGCACAAGGTGGCTTCTTTCTTTTCTTTTTTTTTTAAAAAACTGACTCTATTACATTTGCTTAAAAATTCAAAATCCATTCAAAACCAGAATAACCTTATTCTTTCTTCTCTATTCTTTAAAAGCCCTCTAGCATGAAGGCTGTGACGGGGTCCATCAATCCTGTGTAGTTTCACAAGGACGCACACACTCTCACAGACACACATACACACACACACGGTACATCTTGTTCTGATAAAATACACAAGCCGGAGCAGAAATGTGAGTAGATATTTTTAAGGCTGTTATGTTAGCACAACCTGTGAAGAGGAGAAAAAAGTGAGATGATTCCTGCGATGTGTTTTTTTTTTTTTCCAGCCCTACATCTTTAAGAACTTCGCCTCAGGGCTCGAAAAAAAAAAACTGCACCGTTCCTACATTTCTCTGTGTGTGTCTTCCTCTGTTATCTGTCCATCTGTCAGGGCAGACGCGCAAATATGCATCAGGCATGGAAGTCAGAAGACGAGGCGTGATATAACAACAGAGAAAAAGGTTTATTCATTGTAAGAACGAGAGATAAATTGTTAACGCAGCGGCTTTAAGAATTTATGCCTCAGCTGACATTGAGCTGCGTGCCTACTGCCCCTTCAAGTTCCATAATGAACCAGATTTAATAGTCCTCATTGAATTCAGTTTGACCTTCTTTTTGGTTTTCAGAATGTTATTTTTCTTCATGAAGAACAATAATTAAAGCTTTCAGCTCCAATGAGTTTGGCAGCCGATCAAACAGAACGGCCTACGAAGTAAAAAATTAATCTCATTGTTAGAAATCCGATTTATATAATCAGCCTTCTTTCCTTAGAAGTATCGGCTCTACAGTCTAATCCAGGATTTCCTCTAGTAGCTCATTTTCTCGACATCGTTCTCTGTTTTTTAAGCAGAGCGCCAGATTGGATTTCCAAGTCGCCACCAATGAGGTGTTGCTGGAAGCGGCTGCACTTGATGACGTCCTCCTGGTTGTGTTTCTCATTAACTCTGCAGGATTACAAACACAAGTCCTGAATCTGTAATTAATGCCTACCTCTGGCTTGCCGTACAGTTTCACACTCACAATAATGCTGTAAACCAGTCGCTGCGGAGTGTGGTGGGAGGCCCCTTGAGCCTGTGAAGCTGTAATCCTCCAGTCCGCCCCCGCACACCTCAGAAAGGAGGAAAAACTGCACACAGACATCTTGCATACGCCCAGGCAACCACTGTGACAAACACAGAGATGATAACTGAGCTTTTTGAAATGAACCTCTTTTGTTTTTTTTCCTTCCCCTGCAGGGAAGGCAGCAGCAGCGAGGTGCCAATCCTGGTGGTGGGCAACAAGAGAGATCTGCAGCGACAGCGCTTCATGCCTCGCAGGGCCGTGTCAGTCCTGGTGAAGAAGACGTGGAAGTGCGGTTATGTGGAGTGCTCTGCCAAGTTTAACTGGCACGTAATCCTGCTCTTCAAAGAGCTGCTGGGTATCGCCGTGGCACGTGGCATGCGCCAGAATCACACCTCAATCCGTCTGCAGGGGGCGCTACAGAGGAATCGCTGCACCATCATGTGACCCAGAGAGCTCCCTCCACCCCTCTCACCTCAGGAGCAGAGCGGCAGTGGAGAAAAAAGGACTTTTTATCTAAATGGCTGGAAAATATACCCCGTGGCCTCCTGCTTTACTGAGCTGATTTTTCATAATGAGGTTTATTAGACTCTTGCGCTGTAAAAGACACTAAACAACGTTCACACAAGGTCATCCAACCACTTCCTAGTCCAATTCTACCAAATGTTTAGATGCAAGGAGGGAGTTAGACGAAGAGAAAGCGGGTGAAAACACAATGAGCATAGCACAGTTATTATTTTTCCTCACATCGACTAGACAGGTGCACGTCTGAGGCTGCGCTTCCCAAACTACACAGCAGCAGCAGCAGCAGGTCTCACTGAGGGTAGTGTTGTGGCTGTAGCCGGGCCTGACGGGATGGAAGCCGTGATTGTGAGACTCCGAATAGAGAGGCAGCAATATCATCGAGTCTTCCTTTTGAATTTGTCAGACGCTCATTTCAGACCCATTTGGATTTCTTTGAGGGTTTGCAGTTCATGGTTAAGTGGAACAACAGAATAGCAAAGAGCTAATGCTTTACTTCTGGGGAGGTTTTCCCGAAATGTACAGATACGGTTAGATTCTGAGGAGTAGCCTGCGTTTTTATTTATTTTTTCTGTCCCTGTCCCTGTTTTGAACTCGGCCTACGGTGAGAGCTGTTTGTTCAGACAAAGGGTGTTTTAAGGTTGTCTTGCAGCAGAAAATACTGCAGTCCTTATCGTGATGTACTGTAGGGCTTTAATCTGCTCCCTCCCCTCACTCAGTGTCTGTTTCCGATGAATACATTAAATCCAGGGAACTGGGGACCTGCAGGAGGCTGCAGAGCCTGAAACGAGAACCTGTGCATGCAATGTAGATGTGTGTGTAGACAGTGTGTGTGTGTGTGTATGTGTGAGAGAGAGAGAGAGAGAGTGAGGCAGAGGGAGCAAGAGAGCGGCAGGTTTGATTGCTGACATTCAGACAAGCAAAGGACACCCACCAAAAAAAGATAAGAGTCAGATGTTGAAGCTTTGGATTAGGAAGGAGCAATAAAATCCCGTAGGGACGTCCTGACTGACTAAACGTACCACCACATTGTATTACAAATACATTTTATCTACTCTCGCTCAGATATCCTGCAGAAATAATGACGCAGACCTCGACGACTTCCACAAAAACAGCCCATGAGTGCATCACAGACACGCAGGGAATCCTAATAAAGCTTTCATATCAGTATCTCAATAGTATCTAATTGGTAATGTTGTGAGATTAACAGTTGCTTTTTCATTTGATTAGGCCTAGCTCGGTAGTTTGTGAATATGGCAGACCTACTGTATATAAGAGTGATTCATAGAGTTATTGACTTGCATGCTTTTGTTGGTAGAGCCAACGGGTCAGGGTTTAATTGCACTGATGTTTAAATTTGATATAGTGTTTAATTTTTTGTATTACATGGTTTTTCTGAGCAGCTGAGTGGAGTGAATGTGGTCGTTTTTCACTGGCATGTAAGAGCACAAGCTCACGATTCCCTCCACGATGTAGTGTTGAACCCCTTCGGTCAGGGCAGGTGGCTGCGTGTAGACCTTTTTTTGTTTTCGTTTGTTTTCTAGGAGAAAAAAAAAAAGAAATATGTAGCAGAGATACACTAGAAAGCAACTGTGTGTAGCATGAGTTCTCATCAGTCTGTCTGCTGCGCGTTTCCAAATAAAAAGGGCTACAGTTTTTTATCAGAAACATCACTTGTATTTATTTTTACTGTGTTAGTACTGTGAGTAATGTTTGTTTTTATTTTGACACATGACGAATTATTAAATGCATTTGAGAACAGCAACCAAACCTCCCTCTGGTCACTTTTCAGTCCTGTGTGACGATCACACTCATGCAAAAATCATTTTGACAACATTGCCATCTTGTGGTACAGAGATGTTATCAGGAGCCAAATCAGATGCTGGCAGCAGATAAAACATCACAAACTAAAAAACCCCTCCAGTTATTGAAGTGTTACTTGATCTTATTCAAAAAAACTAGATCATCCTCTGGAGATTTGCCCACGATCACAGTGACCTACTTTTACTTGAGTTAGTGTTGTGATATTGAAAATTGCTGGTTTATTAACAAATTCATCCATTAATTGAATAATCGAACAGTGATTTTCCATGATACGTTATTGTATGTGTAGCCTGATGGCTGATGGAGGCTTAAAACATGACAATGTTTATGGTATGATGAAAATATCACGGTTTCAAGGTATCGTGGTACATATAGTGTTATTTATTGTTGTCATTTTCAGTTACAATGACCCTTGTAATGGTACATTTTCAGGCACAATTATATTGATCTTACACAGACCCAACAATTGCTTTGGCTGTAGTCCGGTTTGTTATTTATTGAGTTGGCTGTAAACAAAGATAAGGGCGGATGTCAGGAGAAATTCCCGAAGCTGCCACCAAAATAACTGTTATACTTAATATATGCAGAGGCAAACCTGATTACCAGGCCAACAATTAAATGAAACTGTATAACGAAAGGTAAGTAACTTCAGGGTTGTACCAACGTGTTTAAAGTACCAATATTTTGGCTTTCAACTGGATTCAGCTATGAGGTAGCAGGTAGAACACAAAGCAGTCATACCTGTGCATGTGTTTCAGTTGATAAGTTAAACAGTAATGTGAGACACGTCTTTTTGTGGCGACAGAGACAGGGAGCTGTTTTGAGCAAAACACTGTGTTTTTCTCACCAAACCAAGCATTTCAGTGCTTAGACCTGTCCCTCTGTGACAAGAGAAAAATAGCACTTTTCTTTAAAAGTTGACATTTGCAAAAAAATCTACCCACTGTGGATCCACCAGCACCACCACACTGACAGACGCTCCACAGACAGAACCACTGTGAGGCATACGGAGGGGGGAACCAATCTTTAGAAACCTGAAAACACATTGTTCCGTATCTTTAATTAGCAGTGATTTAATTTCATTGAAACATGCGTACTTATAGTGTTTTGTTCCTGGTCTGGTGAGAACAGTATGTGCTCCGATTTCCTGTCACTCATTCCCCTGATATATACACCCCAGTGCATCTAATGACCACCACCATGTGTCCAAAATAATACTGCTTCATATGTCTTAACTAAATAATGTAACATCCCAGCAATAAACCTCCATACTAAACACTCCATCCTTCTCACCTGTCTTCAATCCACTTTTAGTATCACCGGCCCTCTCTCCAAGCTCAAATCTTACCTCACCATCACACACCAATTAATCAGCATCAATACCTGCAAATCCCCCACTACTACCCTCTCTGGAGGTGTTCCCCAAGGTTCAGTTCTCTGCCCCCTCCTCTTCATCCTGTAAACGCTGCCCCTTGGTCACATAATCCGGCGTCATGGACTTCAGTTCCACTGTTTCACAGACGACATCCAGCTCTACATTTCTACCAAAAGTAATCACCGCTGCCACTCACTCAGCCCTGACTGGCTGCATCGTGAAAATAAAATCCTGGCTTCAAACCAACTTCCTCAAACGGAACTGTGATAAATCAGAAATCATCAAATTTGCATCTTAACCTCAAACAAAATCCACCCACATCTTCTCCCTCACCGCTGATGGTTCCACTGCACTCCCTTCCCCTCACAAACCAAAACCAACGTGTCATCTCTGACCAAACGCTCTCATTTGAACAACACGTAAAACACATCACCAAAGCCGCCTTTTAAGACAAAACACTACCTGCCTCCGTCCATCACTCGTCACTCTCCTTCACAGCTGCAACCACACATTCATCACCTCCAGACTGGATTACTGCAACTGTGTCCTCTATGGTAGATCATCCACAACACTCATAGAACAACAAATAGATATCCAGAACTCCAGAAGACTCGAGGACCCGTGACCACATCACCCCGTCCTTAGTAGAACTTGGACAAGAAAACCTACACGGTTCGATAACCATCAGTTTCTATACCTCACCTTGAAACCCGCAAGCCGACTCATGACAGCTCTTTGGATCACCTGCCATCTGCCACATTAAACTGTGATATAGATCAGGGGCAAGAGATTATTGCTGGGCCGTTATTGATCCATTTATTCCCCTCTCTATGACCCTGTGTATTGTGTGTCGGTCTGTTTGTGGTTATTTGATTAAATGGGCATTGTGCAGCTTTTGGAGAATAGAAATTCAAACTCAGAATTCAATATTTACAATATTAATGAGGTAATAATACAAATTCAGAAACATTTACTTTTTCCATAACAGACTGAACAAGCTGTTCTCAGAGGAAGATAAGGTCCCCAGAACATTGTTTGAAGCTAGAAAGGTGGCAGGGTCCGCCACATATAAACAAAGTCGAAGAGTACAAAATTGTGTCGTCCTTTAAAGTGACTAATTCAACTTTGAAGTGTTTATGAAACAGTCTGGTGATTCCTCTGATGATTTAAATGATCTGTAACGAGGCCATCAGTGAAAATACCGTGCCTGTGGGTTCTATCACATATCACATATAAACACCCACATAAATGAATGACCTTATCATGATCCATGCGCTTCAAAAACAAATGCACGCGCCGGCACACACTAGCAAAGTTTATTTCAACAGCCAGTGTTGGTGTCGTACCGCTTTTGTCAAACTGGGTCGCTAGAATCAACAAAATCGTAAAGTTCCTCTCAGTCACCTTAATGTCAGTCTGTTCATTCATTCATGAGCACAAAGAGGGTTTTGTTAAATCAGTTTGTCTGTGATGATCTTTCTATTCTGATTTCAATTTCATCCCCAAAAACTACATAGTGCACCTTTAAATACAGTTTCATTTGGGAATATACACACTTTAAATTAATGTAATATAAAATAACAGTTCATTAAATGACATTAAATTAAATCAAACATTAAATTACCCTAATTATGCAGGAAGCTACCAAAAATCAATCAACAGGTGGGGCCCCTGTGGAGTATGGGCTCCCCCAAATGTGAAAGAAGTGAAGAGGCACCTGAAGCTAAACATCACTGATCATCCTTATCAATCAATATTTATTCTGACTCTGTAGCCAGGTGTTTGTTTCATCCATTAAAGCGTATTTCCAATGTGCCAGCTCACCTGACAGCAGCAGGTCTGAGATCAGCAGCATGTCAAATGTTTAGGAATGTTTAGATAACAACGTCACGTGGCGCAGCTGTGAATCATAGACTTGAATTGATAGAGCGGCCATTTCCATTCAGGTCCACACTTCATGAATGACCCGGTTAGCAGCCGCTCCTCCCTGACATCACTCACACTGGCTGTCTGGCACCGTCTTCGTGGAGATCAGGGTGGATTTGGTGGCAGCCTTGTTAGTTTACACAGAGGCCATGTAAGGAGTTTCCTTTCTATCCAGTCCAGCTCTGTGCTCTGAGTCCTCTGCAGTCTGCATCAGCAAAGTGTTTTGGCATCACTTCTCGTCCTGCCTTCGGTGTCCATTCCGGCGTCATGTGAACGGGGTTCACGGTGGTCTCTCTCGCCCTGGACCGGACCCTCCTCCTTCGAGCCCATTCCTCAGTGCCGGTCCTCGCTCAGGTAGTCCCGGTGGGGTAGTGTCCCTGTCCCCCGCTGTCCCCGGTTTATCCTGCGCCCTTCGGCGTGCGGCGGAGCGGAGGATGAGCGAGCAAGGGAAGGGCTCGGCATCCGCCTCTGCCGCGGCCCCGGCACCAGGGTCGGATACTTACAAAGGCTGGCTTTTTAAATGGACCAACTATTTGAAAGGGTACCAGCGGCGATGGTTTGTCCTCAGCAATGGTCTGCTTTCATATTACAGGTAAATTTTCCCGACGCAGTGTGACACATTTCTCCAAAGAGACGCCAACTGGGTGCACAGCCAGTCCTCCAGCGTTTCTGTGTCAGCGCATCACTACAGCTGGCTGCCCCAGCTGGCTAGCATCAGGCTAAAGCTAGCTGTCAAACCGAGTCAGCTGTCTGTTTACTTCAAGCTGCTGACAGTGACAGAAACGCAGACATTTTACTTTGACTGGCTGTGTGTTGCGGAGAGATGCTGACACATACAGACAAACACATAGCAGCAATAGCTTTAATGTTTTTAACTCAATAAAGTGTCAGAAATGTGACTAGTAGGTACAGACGTTGGCTAGCATACTGAGCTAGCGCGCGCTAGCCCGAGTCGGGCGGCTCATGGCAGTTGGAAACACAACTGTCCGCTCCTAACTGACACTTCACTGCTCTTTAAACGTCAATTTAGTAAAGTTGACGTCCTCCTTATTAAGTTTCATGTCAATGTCTCTTTCAACTTTTTTATTCCATGTCGGCGTCATATAATTTGATCATTTTGCGACATTAACTCAGTCATCGCTTCAGCTAACGTCACTGAGCCAAGCTAACGTTTCTAACGTATGATCGCTGAAATGAGATCATCATCATTCTGTCTTCAGTCCTCCGGTCACGCAGTTGCTAGCTCTGAGCTAACGCTAGCTTTACACAATGAGACACCTGTGGCTCAGGTGCTTCTTGCGAGGGAGTCGTGTTTCCACAGGTGTGTGTGTGCGTGCGTGCGCTTGTGTATGTGTGGAGGCACGACACATAAACAATTAATGGATCATAAAGCATGTCAGCCCGCTGGGGGACATATTAGTCCTTCTGCACTTCACACACTCCAGACCACAGAAGATAAGATTGGGTCTTATGAGCAGTTTGGATGACTCAAACAAATCCAAACTAATTTTTATTCTCCAGCTACAACTGATTGATTATCAGTCTAATGTTGATATCGTCTCACTGCCAGGTGAATAATTGTAACATGGTCCAGTCTGAAAGAGCTCAACCTTGACCTTGGGAACGGTTTGTGTGACAAAATAGCTGTAATGTCCACTTCCCAGCACTTTCCACGCTTTCACCTGAGCCACCTGATAAGGATGGTTAGATGTGGTTGAAAATTTGGAAAAAGAATTTGACCTCTGAGTTGTGATTATTTCGCCACACGTACGCTTGATTGTTTTCATTGCTTTCATTGCCTTGCACTTGCATGTTTAACCATCTCGCTTGCAATCGCTTAGTTGCTTTTGTGGATAGTGAAGGACTCTGCTGTGTCGCCTCCGAGGTCAAACTGCCCTTGGTGCACTAAGGAGGTTTGTCAATTCTTGAATAGACCTCACATTTACACCACATTTTGCTCTTTGTCATGCAGCAATAAAGCAATTAATGATGCCTTACTGTGTAGAAGAAGAAGAAGCTTTAATGGTCACATGTAGTCATGCCAAGCACATTATAGTGAAACATATTCTATATTTTTAATCCATCCCAGGGACAAGCAGACAGCCACCGTATATGGCGCCGGCATGGTCCACATATACAGGGAGAGATGGTGTATTTGCTGCAACAGTTGTTCACCCTGTCTGTCCTAATTAAAAGGGTTCAGAAGGTGCACCCACTGGTGTTAGCCTTCCTCCGCTAACAGAACTGTTAGTCAGAGCTGTCACCTGGAAGTTTAGACAGCATCACACATGATTAAGAAAATCTCCTCATTTCAAGCCTAATGTGTAGATGCAAACTTTAATTGCTTGCAGTACGTAAGAATAATTAATGTGATACTCAGCTGCTCCCTCCAGGAGAATCGTCATTTCAAATGTCATCTTTCGCTGAGCGGTTAGAGTTCAAAATCAGTTTTGCAGCAGCCTTATTTAAAAGCTCTTCTACAGAGTGAATCACTGTCAGTACGGGGATTTGGGTCTGGCTCCTCTGGCTGCAAGGCAAAACTTTGACTCATGATGCATCCCTGCAGCTCCTGTGGTCATAAATGCACTCTGCAAAAACATACATTTTCAGATTGCATAGAAAACATTCTGTGCTGTGCTTGCCGAAAACAACGTGCGGAGGCCATCTCATCCCGTGCAGGCCAGTGCCAGACTTTCTCAAACAGCCTGATTGTCTTTTGTTGTCAGTGCTGTTATCTGACACAGAGGTTTTGTTGCCAAATCTGCACTCCTGCTTTAGCTGGCGATGAAAGGAAAGACGCTTGTTGCCTCTTCCCTCTATTAACAGTCCATTATGTTGTAAGGTGACTGCTGTCCCTGATGTAAAGGTAGCCCGTCGACATCTGAGCACAGATGCAGTGAAGCCTTCCCCTCCACCGCTGTCTTCATGGTAGACCTTATTGTTCGTGTCTGACTTCAGGCTTTGTGTTCTGTCTGAGCCTTCTCGGGCCGACTGTCTGTACTTCTATTGTGAGTGAAGGAAAAGGGAAACAGACAAATGTGACAACATGTTAATTAAAATGTCTTCACTGCATGTCAAGTGATGATTGTGCTGATCTCAGATGTACGCTCTGCAGAACATTTTTGTTCTTGTCCTACAATTATTAGACGAGCATGCAGAGAAGATGCTAGTTATAAATAGCCTTATGCTATTATACTACCAGTCACTATTTTATTAACACTTAAGTTGCTGCTCACATTAATATTGTCAGTGTTTTACTTTTGCATTGGAAGTTGAAGCCCTGTAAAAAATTTAATGAATTCTGTTTCGATAAGCATATGACATGATTTGATGGATGGATAGGTCATAAGAGGATGCACTTTAAAGCCCGAGCCAGTCTCGTCAGATTGATGTTGCCCAACATGCATTGATCAGTTGTATTTGTTTGCCCTTTCTTAAAGGCCAGTTTGTATTTAAATCAATAGCGACGACTGCCAATTAGAAATCTAGCCAATAAGCTGAGGGATTACATTCATTCCCAAAGCCGACTGCTGTCAAAGCAAAGGCTTAGTCCTCTAACTTGTTGCTGAGAAGCCAAAGTCCATTTGGGGACCATAATCAATGCTCTGACTCTGTGGATGTACTGACACACTCAGCACTTGTGCCTGTTAAACTGTAATGAGTTTTACAGAGATCCAACGTTGCACTTGTTATTGATTACTTCTGGCTCTGACACTGCAAGGCAGGCTGTCTTTTATTCCACGTCAGCCTTGTGTCGTTTTTAGTTTAAATCCCAGAAAGAGCCCCGCTGCTGCTTTCTCACGAGGACATGTGATAAGAGCTGTGTCCTCTCTCTCTTGCTGAACAGCTTTCACTTTTAATTTCTTAATTGACTTTTCCTCCCAGTTTTAATACTCTTGGTTTTACTTACTCACATCTTAGCGTAAATCTGGCTCGGTGCTTTAGGGAAGATTACGGGGCATTAAAGCTTTGAGTGCTATTGGAGCTGCCCTATCAGTGTATCAGGCCTGGTCTTTTGTAGTAGAGTCGGCCTGACACGTTTCCTTCTCAGCTGGAGAGTAACTAGATAGTATCAATTTAAGTGCTCACTGGGGGTTCGGCACCATCGTGTCCCTTTTCGTGCGTCAGGTTATAGTGTTGCTGCTGGCACACACAGCTCCAGGGTGCAGGGAGACGTGGAAGGGAGAGTGCTGATCTCGCCAACCTTGGGCCCAGCTGGAGGGTAGAGCCTGGCTTGAACCCTGTTTACTGGCCTGGCACAGCAGCAGAGTGACTGGAGCAAGAAATGTGGATGCTGTGATCTAATCTTGTTAATGGGCTCTTCGTTGGTTTTAGCACCAGGCTACTGTGTTTGTGTGTGTGTCCGTGAACGCGTCTTTGTGTGCGAGCCTGTCCGGGTGGCCTACGTGTTTTTTTTCCCGTGAAGGTGAGAGCAGCAGAGTGACGTTAAAGAGAGCAGGGAGTCTAGCCGCATTCTCTCCATCCCATTGTTTCAGTCTCTCAGCAGGTCATGTTATCCTTTGCATGTTGCAGTATCATTGCTTTGGTTTTCTTGTCTTATGTTTCCACTCTGTCTTCAGCACGACACGTTCCCCAGCGTTTCTCTGGCTCTCTCCCTCCATGTCTTGTGATATTTCAGCCCCCAGTCACAACAAAACCCGTCGGCATTCTCATGCTCTGGGTACTGTGCCCTGTTTCCTCTGCCTCTCTGTGAATGTCTCCTCATGCTTGTGGCCGTCTGTTCTTTGTTGTTTACTGGTTGTTGTTCTGTCATTACATGCTCCAGATCGGTGGATTTGTGTTTTATGTCGATATGTGCACATGGGACTGAAAGGTAAAGCACTGCAATTCTCTCCTGGCTTAGCGCAACTTGCAGGATCTCTCTCATGCCCTCAGCTGCCCCCTACTCACCTTGCCTTAGTACCTCATCGCCTTTGTAGTCCTTATCTCTATTTCCCAGCTTTTGTAGTTTTCTTGACTGTAAGATTTCATGGCCTTTGCATGGCCTCGCCTCCCCACAGGGCAGAAGCGATCAGGAGGACTCTCATCTTACTCATCAGCAGCTCATTCACTTTGTTGACCCACTTACAGCCAGGACTCTGCAGCTGAGCACGGCTGGGCTCGGCTGGAAGCCGGGCTGTTCAGGATCCCTGCCCGCCCTCCGCACGGCTTCGCATGGCCCCAGTGCGGTCTTGTCTGTACAACTGATGTGCACAGAGCGCCAGCAGGAGAGCGGTACACTGAAGCGCTTGTTCTGGATTGGCATTCTAACAAGACTTGACTTCAGCCAGTAGGAGCAGTGTGAGGGAAATCACTGCCTGGCAGAACTTAAAAATTCACTTCAACCTCTGACTTAATAAGGCGGCAGCCATCATGTCAGTGTCGACTGAGGCAGGAGGTGGTGTGGAGCTCAGTGTTACTGAGCGGCAGCTGCTCTTGGCAGTGAGGGCTCACGAGTGGATGGATGGATTGAAGTTCACACCCACAGACAAACACAGACGTGTCCACGTGATTGCATGGCTGCATGATTTAAAGTGGCTGTTTTTTAAAAATATGGATGGGTAATCATGTGACAATGAGGGTTTAGGAAAATGTTTGTTTAGACATCCACCACAGCATGTGATTTCACTGATTAGTTGCTGCTCTCTGGTTGAGAGTGTTAATCAGCTAAATCAGCAGCCTGTGGCTGTCGGGGTGAACTGCATGTGCTCAGCTTTCTGAGGGCCGTGATGGTCCGTGCAGCTTAGCTTGTCTGACCGTGACAGACTGTCAGCCAGCCAGCTCTCTTAGCTCCCAGTTGTAAATGCAACATTTCTCTTGAACTTACTTTCTTTCACTTCAGCATGTACTTGTAACTCTGTTCGGGCAAAGACCTTATTTAAAAAACTTAAAACTCATGATGTCTCAGGTTTAAAGTGCTATTTCTCTGTTTTAGATGAGGTACAGCAACTATTAAACTTCTTGCTACAGCTGTGCACACTATCATGCAGACATTGTTTTATTGCACGCCCTTTTAGACACAGTCTGTGCATTTGGCTTAGACTTGCACAGTGCGTGTACCTAACACTCTCATGCCTCTCTGTTCTAATCTCTTGCTCTGCTACTTTGGCTCTCTCCCCAACTATCTCGTACTTTTTTTTCTACTACCTCTCACACTCTGTTCTCTCTTTGTTCACACTGTCATTCATTGTTTGGTTCTGTTCACTACAGAGGCTCGGAGCGAGACAATGGCCTTGCTATCTGGACTACTGTGGCCCACTGAATGTGCAACAGTTGGTCTTAGTGGAAGCAACACAGAATACCCACAATTCAGCTCTCTCACAGCAGGGCAGGCAGGTCACGCTGAGTGGATTAGAAGCTCAAACTATCTTATTTCTTTAATATTAGCTAATGCAGGTTTAGATTTCGTTACTGGGTGACTGCCAAAGAGAACATGTGTGTTTAGTGAAATAAGTATTTCAAGTGCTGCTTGGCTTTCAAAGTGAATGTTTATATAATGTTTGAGCATTTCTCTGTCCCTTCTTGCCTCCCTGCTTGTGCTTGTTGGCTGTAAGAATGTCAAATATACCATCCCATCTGTGGTATGACAAATAAGTTCTTTCTTTCTGCCTGGTATTCTGTTGCAGGACGCAGGCAGAGATGGCCCATACGTGTCGTGGAACAATCAACTTGGCCACGGCGCACATCGACACAGAGGACGCCTGCAACATTGTCCTGAGCAGCGGCGGCCGTACATACCACCTGAAAGCTAGCACGGAAGTGGAGAGGCAGAGATGGGTCACAGCACTGGAGTTGGCCAAAGCTAAAGCCATCCGCATGATGAACGATCAGTCTGGTAAGAGCAGCTGAAGCAAGCAGTGATTTTTATATGGAAAATCTAAGCTGCATGACATGCTTTTTATAGTCTAAGTGCAAGCTGTAAGAGCGTCACACACCCGTGAGGCACTTGCGCAAGACATTAATGGCCAGAATTTAACCTTGATAAATAGGCTGAGCTGATAACGGCAGTCTTTGGGCAAACATACAGTACAAGAGTGTGTATTTGCTTCAGTCAGTTATCAAGATTCCTGACATGTCAAAGGTGTGTGCAGCAAGGTCAACATGGTCCTCTGACCAGTGTAGATATTTGGATATATAAAATTTTCCAGTGTCTGTAATTCAGATTCCAGAATGAGCCAGAAGAGGGCAGCGCTGTCTGCTCAGTTGAGTTGGAAAACAAGCCTGAGTATGCTAATGCTGCTGTGAAAACCTGGGCTTCCATTCAGCGGCCTCCTGACAACAAGACAGTCTCCTTTCCAAAGGGACTCATTCTTGTATGGTTATATAAAGGGTCGCTGGTCAAAGGCTGTGGGAAAAGCCTGGGAGGACCAGTTTTCTTCACATTTCACCCTGGCGTCATCCCAAAGCCTCCCTGCCTTAGTCTTCTGCAGACAGGGTCTATAGAGGCTTAGACAGGCTATATATTCCTCTGGCCTCCATTTGAAAGTCAGATCACCAAATATAGACTGTGGGAGAACCTGAGTGCTTTTTAGCTCATCAGTTCCAGTAAGCAGGAGAGAAAGGTTGGTGTTTTATATTTAGAAATGGGTAGGCTATTGGAATTCCCACATATTTGATTAGTGTATGTGATTATTTGTTTGTGTGTGCCTGCATGTCTTCTACAGCATTGTCTGGTGTCAAGTACACCTACCACAAGCTGCTGTTCTTTTTTGTATACTGCCCCCTCTTAATTCACTGTTTGCCTTGTTAACCTGATGTATGTGTTAGATAAACCTTCATCAGGCACAAATTAAGTGGGAAAAACAGAAATATAAAACATTCACACTTCCAATGTTTCATTTTACACCCAGTGTTACATCCTGGGCCCATTCCAGGATCCAGTGATTTAAAAATGATGGAATAAGAGCTGCAACAATTCGAAGCATGGATGATTGACAGAAAAATAATTGCATTTTTTACTATTTTTGATCATCCATTAATCATTAAAGAAATTTCAAAATGCTGTTTTCAGCCTTCACGCAGACATCTTTGTGTTTTTGGATGAAGGCATTTTAGATTTCACCATAGACTTTGAGAGACTGGAATGGATATTTTCCACTATTTTCTGGCATTTTATTGACCAAATGATGAATCAGATTAATTGATTACGAGTGAGCATACCTCTGCCAAGGCCCAACTGCCCCTTTTTGATTCTCTCAAACCTTATTTAGTACCGAATAAAACATATTTAAATATGCTAGATCCAGATTTGTACTTGGGTTCACATTATATTATACTCCAATAGAAACCAGCTACCTGAATATGAAAAGTTTTGTGTCCTTTAGAAATGTAGTAACAAGCAGCTTTACCTGATACATGATGTCAGACAACCTCTCCTCAGTCCAGATTTGATGTGATAGCTATTATAAGCTGATGCTATGAAAGCAAAGCGGTCATCAAAGTTGACCAGCTCGCCTTTGAGCCACTGACTGTTTTGTTTTCATCCTACTATTCTGAGCAAATGTTCGACATTTGAGTGCTTGAGAACACACACACCTGCCTCCGTGTATCTGAGATGCTCTCGAGTGAGTCCGCTGAGTCCATTTGTCACACCAGGGTTCGGTTGTCTTCATTGCACGGTGTAGATTTAAACGCTGTCACTCAGAACCTCCTGAACTGTTTGCTGAATACTCTGTTCAATCTCTAGCAATTATTGAATGAGTGTTGTAATTGCTTTGTCACGCATCAGACTTTTATTTTATGACGCAGTCAATTGTTAGTACTTTGTTCAAGCGTTGACTCAGTAACTGCTGTAAGGCTTAGAGGAGGAACACGAGTGTCTTTGTGTTTTTCTAACATTTCCTTTCACAGCTAATCTAAGTGTGGGAGGAGGATTTAAGAGGATGTGAGAAAAAGGGACACTGTGTGAGAAAATTAAGTATCTCTTGATTCAACTGCGACAGAGAGCAATTCTTCAGTGCCACAGTGAGTGATTATATATGTTGCCTATCAAAGTGTAATTTGTAGATAATTTTGGAGGATCTCTGTCTTTGTCAGTGGAGTGAGACAGACACGGATCAGTAACGGGGTGCGTACACATTCATTAACCCGTCCTCTTTCCGCTTTGTCAGTGGAACAAAGAACTTATATCGATCTCCTCAGAAGGGGCACAGTGTAAACTCCTGGCACATCATGTGTGTAGATAGAGACCAAAGTTATAAGTTGATATCCTTGATGCGGCTTGTTGTTTCATTACAGTTTCTGATTGTTCCTTTATCTTCTTTTCTGTCTGAACAGCAGCATTTAATCCAGTGTTGGACTCCTGTTCCAGCTCCAATCTCACCTTCTCTCTTTGCCTGTGAGCCATGAGGTTCTTTTCTATGTACACCTGACCTTAACCAGAATCAATTACTCCAATTTCTCATTAGTACTGCTGTCACATCTAGCAGCCTTTTTCCATTTCTAAGCCTTCTCTTGTAAATTGCCTGTCCCTCCATGAGTGCATCTTGTTCTAATTTAGCCTTAGATTGGATTTCTGACAGTTTACAGAAGCTGCTGTCTGTAGTCTGAGGGGAAACATTCAGCAGGTGGCAGTGTTTCCCTTCACTTCAACATGGCCTCTCCTTTGGGTTTTGCCTGCTTTGTTTTTGCCGCTGCTTGTGAAAGTGGGATCACAGCGCTTTGAATCACATGTTCCAGTGGTGGCTCCTATTTTAGATTTTACACAAGGGAAGATTTGCTGCTCGGACGGTGAATTTTTACTGGGTCCTGCTGGAACAGTTTTCTTTGAAGTCGGTTGAAAATAATTGAGGAATTCATTGATGCTGAAACCCTGTCAGCCAGTCGGTGGTTTCTGTGGGGTCTAGTTGAGTTCACACTGATACAGCTGATGTAGGCGAGAGATTAAGCTAAGCAGCTACAGATCCACATGAGAGGCTCTCCTCCTGAACCTCACCCTGTTTGCCCAGCGTGAAAGCTGATGTGTATCTTGAGTTCTACAACAGCAGTTCACTGATCTGAGTCAGCATTTGATCACTGAGTCAATCTGGCAGTCCTCGAGTGACGTTTCACTTGAACTGTCTCTGGTTACTCTGGCGTGTGAGTGACCAGATGTTTACAGATGTTTACATCTATCCTCTTGCTTGAGTTATTTTTCTTTCAATCATTTCTCTCTCACATCCTCACTGCTGTTCTCCCTTTACAGTAAAAGGTAGTGCTCTGTCCATGGTCCTGAAACAGTGTGAGGACTGAGCTTCATTTGTCTCACCCCTCCTTCTCTCTCACTATCTCTTGGTCCCGATCGTCTCCCTGTTTTTTTTTTTTTTCCCCCTCCATTCGCTCCGGCACTCACACTTCCTCTCCCTCCCAGTCACCCTCTCGCTCGCTGTCTGGTTTTCCTGCCCCCTCCCTTCCTCCCTCTTTCTTCCTCCCTCTCCTCCTCTTCTCACTCTCAGTAAGCCGTTTTACTCTGCTTTTCATCCGGCGGGGTTTTAGTCCTGAATGGAATGACCCTCTGCTTTTTCCACTCGTTTTCTTCTGCTTAAAACGTTGCTATAGTCCTGCAAAGTCTTGGGGGCGGAAAGAAGCGGGATAAGGCACAGTTTCTCCTCTTGTAAGTATGCAGCTTTTTCATCCATTATTGCTGATGTGCTCTGGAATGTGTGTGCATGTTGTTTGTCTGTATACATGTGTTCTGATCAGATGCAGCTGACAGAAATGCTGCAGCTCAATAGAGAATATTGGTTGATTTGTAGTGGATGAGTCAAGGATATCTATTGTTAGACAGAGGCTGTGGTCAGTAGACAAAATTAGATCTCAGTCAGGAGGCAGACTCTGCTTTGAAAACAGATGAAAAACATTGTAGAATTGTTAAAGAAGTCAGGAAGTAAGATGTTAAAATGTTTCTCCGTTGAGCAGCAAATTGAACACATGGACGATTAATTACTTTTTGGATGCATTTTCCCCTTTGTGAAAGCCAGGGATGAACCTTTCTGGGCAGGGCAGGAGACTCTGGTTGTATGCAGCCTTCGTTTTATTACGACAGTCAACAACATGATGATAAATTTAGACACAAAAGTTTTCAGTAACAGCTACATAATTTCCTGGAAATTAATGCACCAGTAAGTTCATGACTCACAATAAGATTTTATTGATTAACTGATGAAATAAAAAAAACAAAACACACTCCCTCTACATTGTAAAAAAATACTACCACCTACTATATTAATCATACTACGCTTCATCTCCTGCACGACTTCCTGAGCTCATGAAAGGATGTTATGAAATGACAGATGGGATGCTTATTATTGTCATCAATTAGTTCTGCAGCGGCCGCGCATCGAATCGCTTGTCCTTGTTTGTCTCGGGTGTAAAAGCGCGTGCCGGCAGAGGTCGATTTTGCTAGATCAGCTCGGTCCCCCAAGACGAGGGAGATGGAGACAAAGCGATCAAAGGCAGATTCTGTCTTGTAACATAACAAACATCGCTGCCAGATGAAGCCAAGCTCTTCACAGAGATCACAAACGGCTGAGGCTGTCCAAGTAGTAAACCTGCCAAAAATTGTCCTCTGGGTGCATTTCTCCCCCCCGCCCCCTTTTCTTTTTTGCTTTTGTTTTTCGTCTATGTTTAACTTCTTTCTTTTCCGTCTGTTCCAAATGTAACACCCAAGTGTCCCTGTGAGCTGAGACCTCTGCTGTCTCATAATGGATTTGACCTTTCTAAACTCACACTCCCTCCATAAACTGCACGTCCCACCCACCACCGTTGGCCGTGCCGACACATCGATCTTGGTGTTACACGCCACCTGCTTCCTCTCCCACTGGTCTGACCTTACTCTTTGAAACTCCATTGAATCTATCTTGTCATTCTTCTTTGAGTATATTCAATACAACTAGGGCTAAAAAAAAAGCTTCTTGGCATCTCCTTCACCTGAATTTTGTCATTGTATTTTCAAAGCACACAGTGCTGTTTTAACCTCAGTACAGCATGTTGAATGAAGTCTTGACACAACAAAGATGCCGCTTCCTTCCTATCTCAGCATACTAAGACATTAAAAGCAGGTTTCCTGGCTGAGACCAAGCTCACCACACTGAGTACTCAGCAGAAAGCAGCACACATGTTGTGGCTTCTCCATGTCGACCCTCTTTCTGCTATTATGCAACAGAAGAGGTTTAAGATGTATGTTTTGACCACAGTTCCCATTGCCTGTGAAAGAGCAACCAAAAAGCATTTTTCAGTCAACTTTTAATGTTCCATGCTCAAACTAAAATGATTTTGGGTGTTAAAACATTTAAATGGTAGTAACAGAAGTCTTAGTCTGTTGTAAGTAGTCTCAGTTAGATATTAGATTAGAAGTCATGTTTTAATATTTTAGAGTTTTATACTTGGTTCACTGATTATTTAATACAAAAACAAGTTTTTTTTTAGGATGAAGCTGTCAGCAACTTTTGAAGTGATTGTTCTTATCTAATGTATTTAAAGATACAAAAGAAAATGAATCTCCGTATGAGGTGATAATCAGTTGTTTTTTAAGCAAAAGATTAACTGGTTCTAGCTTCTTACATGGAAGGATTTGCCACTTCTCTTTGTCATTTATGAAAGTCAATGAAGAGTCATTTGGGTTTTGGACAAAAGAAGCAATTTGAAGACGTTGCTTTAGTTCTCTGGGAAATATGATAAGCATTTTTCAGTTTTTTTGACTTTTTATAAACTACAATCAGTTAATCATAAAAAACAATTGGCAGATTAACTGACAATGAAGATAATTGTTAGCAGTCGTAATTGGAGCTGAAAAGGCATTGTTTGCTGTTTAAGACTGTAATGGTTCACACACTACCCGTGATTCATGACAGTATGACAGCCAAACAATTAAATGAAAGTTGGAATTGTTGATCTCTTTTTCCCAGATACTTTTGTTTTGGTTGACTGAATAAATAATCTGTTTCTGGAGCACAACTGATTGTTGGGTCTATACTGGTATTAGACCATAAAAAAATTCCATTCCATTAAAAAAATGTTTTGACATTTTTTTGCAATATCAAAGTCTTGTGACAGTTTAACAATAAACTGTATTGTTCAAAATGACATCAGTGCATTGTAACAATAGACGAGAATAAAAAAAAGTTCTCGTGTCAGCGACATGCGCCAAAGCTGATATAAAATACTGAGGCCAATATCAGCCGATTACATCAGTCATGCTCTACTGTCTCTGCTTCATTATTTACTCTGTGTGTGTGTGTGTGTGTGTGTGTGTGTGTGTATGTGTGTGTGTGTGTGTGTGTGTGTGTGTGTGTGTGTGTGTGTGTGTGTGTGTGTGTGTGTGTGTGTGTGTGTGTGTGTGTGTGTGTGTGTGTGTGTGTGTGTGTGTGTGTGTGTGTGTGTGTGTGTGTGTGTGTGTCTCGATATGATATTGTATGTGGGAGTCTGAGCTGGATAATTAGGCTTGAATATTGTGCTGGTATTACTCTCGCCTTTCCTCTTTCACATGGGAGTTTCATGGATCCATTAATAATGTGGATCATGCCTCCTTACAGATACTGAAGTACTGTGTTGTTACACTGTCCACACTACACTGGTACATTTGTTCTGACCTTTGTTGTACCGGGATCTGTCTGCTCTGTATGGCTCAAGTGTGTCCAGTGACCTGCTATATGCTGCAGTAAACTGAAGTCATTATTAGACTCACATTGTGTCCCAGTCGACACCCACATTTTCTTTGTGTTGCTCGCTCTGTGGCTTTTCTGCTTTATCAGCAGAGAGGAGAGGACGAGAAATTGAGAGCGCCGACACAGGCAGCGTCATTGAAATATAAATTAGCTAAACTGTGCAAGGTGGTCAACTAGAACAATAGTGGTTCAGTATTCAGGTTTTCCATTTTCATCCTTTTTCACCCTCTTTGTGGATTTCTGTGTTGTGACACCTATTTCACCCGTCAGGATTAACGCTTACCAACTTCTGATCTTCTCCCCACTGCACTGCGGTCTGCCACATCGGCTCGATATTGTTTTTTTTTTTTGTGAGTGCTGTGACAGATGAAAAGAAAATATTTTCTTTTAATGACCTATTCCTTTTATCCAAGCTCTTGCTTCAGTACAGTTAGGATGATGACAGAATAGTTGAGCTCAACATTAGAAGCTGCTGGTGCACAGTGTGGGACTGAATGGTTTTATTTCTGTTTGTGGCCAACAGACGCTCTAACTGATGGTGAGAGCGATTATTATAAATGTCTCAGGAAAGAAAAAACATGTTTTGTAATTATTTTGCCGTCTTTTGGGCTTTCAGCTGTTTTCACACCATTCTCCTCTTTCATTTAGTTCTTGTTTGTGCTTTTGTTGTTTTCGTTTGAGCCAGTCGGCATCAGGCAGCATTTGGCAACACTTCTTCTCATTATAAAAGGAAGGCTATATGGTCATAAACGCTCAACAAAACGGTGTTTGTGTGCTTGGACTGTAAAATGTTCCATTAAAAGAGTGTACATTTAAAGCAGATCTCTACAGCCATTACACTGAGTATGTGGTATGTTGTGATGGCACATTCTTAGACACGATAGAACCTCATTATTTATCACCTACCGGGTAGATTACCAGATTGAATTTTGGAGCATGTGTATTTGCATATCAATGAGAAAAATATTTTTAACTATCATTGCTTCCACATGCTTCAAGACAGGTGCAGGGATGTTTTTGAAGACCCCTCAAACATCAAAATTTGCAAAGGCACAACTCGCGGAGGAGTTTATGATGCCAGCACCAACAGCTGCCATGCGAAGATGCTACCTGGGCCTTGAGGTTATTTGTCAGTGATGACTAAGTGCGCTCAGGGCTGGATGATTCATTGCCCCAGTGTATAGAGAGTCAGCTGTAATTTCACTCTGCTGCGTGGGGCTTTGATATGAAGTGTTGTGTCTGTTCGCGAATGCTAGATCATCAAGTTGATGCATGGTTTCACTAATATGAGTCGGTGCAGGCTGACGCAGGAAGCAATTACCGTTAACTCTAACATTTGTGGTTAATTAAAGATCTTCCACCTCCTTTTGGATTAGCAGGTTATTAACGCCACAGGAGGAGTGGGTCCATTAGGAGCCCTCACTTTCGGGGTTGTATTTCACAGCAGTCGGTTCTAGTCTTTGGGGTTCTTACATGTAAGTTGTCTTCTGTTGCCTTAGTGACAGCGAGGCAGCACAGTGTCTCGCATAATGTGGTCTTTTCTTGGCATGGATATGTAACATTAATATGGCCACTGCTGCTGGAGTCGACGAAGCCAATATTTTAAATGATCTGAAAATGAGAATGTGTCTTCTAAAAAAGTCGTTTTTCTCCCCGCGATGAAACGTTTTTCGTGACCTGAGCTGTTGGAACTAGTTTTAATGAGCTCAGTGCTTGTTCATTCAGCCTGTGGGGAATGTTTGGGTTCCTGGATCTTAATGCAGTAATTGGCATAATGAGACTGTAACTCGTGCTCTTTAAACGCCCTCTTTCTCTTTAGTTTAGCTTTCAGACCGTTTGGCCTTCAACTGTCTCCCCTCCAGGAAATAAACAAGGGAATGTGGGACTGAATTTCTGCATAACGTCGGGATTTTAAAAGAATATCATGTGATGTTTGGATCAACTGAGATTACACTCCAGAGTCCAGAGCATTTTTTGAACTTGATCCCCTTGTTGGAGATTATAGATGATTGGAGTCATCTATATATGGAAATCAGGGTTCAGGGTTTGATTGAATTTTTCAACTTCCAAAATGAAAATGGCAAAAATAATATCCTCTAAATCTAACTTCCATTCATCGACATTCATGTAGTGTGTGTATACAAGCGCTGGTACTCTAAAGTAACGTCTGTGTATATATACTCAGTGCAGTGCATGTTGCTTGATATTTACATTTAGTAGTTTACAATGTGAAATCAAATACGCTAGCATGAGAAAATAGTTTAAAGGTTATGTTTCATTACAATTAAAACTAGAGCTGCAACTAGTCATCATCAATTAATCTGCTGATTATTTGTCATCGTTTAGTCTGAATAATGTCCAAAAAAATGTATATTGTTCAATATTTTGTCAAACCAACGGTCCAAAACCCAAAGACTCTCCATTTAGTGTCATGAATGGCAAAGAAAAGCATCAAATCCGTGTGTTTTAGAGCAGCAAATGTTTGACACTTTGTTCGAAATGTGACTAAAACCGTTTACTTGGTCATCAACAATTAGTATGATTGACTTAACACACAGTACAATGAGAGTAATGTCTAAAACCAAAGAAAGAACAGACACTTCACAAAACATCTTCAAAATCCAATAAGATGATGTATTTCAGAGGGTGTTGATCACATTTGTCTCTCTGTGCAAGGTTAAACATAACTGCATTCAAAGAGAGAAATGATGAAGGTCAAGTGTGAAATTAATTGAGGTTTCATGCCTCAGCACCTCTTCGAACATGCCCCAGGACATTTAGGGGATGTTATTTATTTACAGTCCAACAATCTTTCCCTGTCAGCACTTCCCTCACTTCACTTGCAGCCCGCAGCAGCCCTCCCCTGTTACCTGTTTCTGCTGTAATAAGATATTTTAGAGAATCCCTGCAACCCAGACATTATAGTAGACAAGTTCCACGTGAGGCTGTAGTAGTGTTTTAAATCAAGAGGGACTCCGTCGGCCTAATTTGCACTGCTGTTTTCGCACATTTTATCCACACTGGATAACACACGGAAGAGAGAAATGGTAGCATGAAGCAGTCACAGCTTATGCTTTCCGTGAAGTCACAGTCCAGATATATTCATGGCATTCTTTATACATGTAAGATGTTTTCAGTGTAAAAATAGATGTGTGATTAGGGAGAGGCTGCCTTCAACATCCAGGGTTTCCTGGGCAACTAAAATACATTGATTATTATCAGTAACGTCCTGAAGAGAATAAACTCTAAATGATGTCAAAGGTTTTAATGCAATTAAGAAACTCCACAGAGGCCGTGTTTATAAAGGAAAGTATTTCATTACGAGGTAATTAAAACCACAGGTAGGCACTTCGATACAGCTGTTCACAGAAACATATTTAAACACGCCTAACAGAACATCATCTGAAGTAATAAAAAAAAAATGATACATACAATTAAAAGAAATCACAAAACTGTCACATTTATGTCAATGGTGATAAAGGTAATAATAATACTACCGCTAATAATAATAACTTCATTTGTATAGCACTTTTAAAGTGTTAGACAAAAAGGAAAAAGTGCTCACGTCAAATGTACACACAGTACATATATATACACATAAAAACATACTTACTGACATACATCTATGTACAAACACACGCATGATGCACAGGCAGACATGTAGTACAAGAAAAATGAGTACAGACAGACCACCTGGTGTGCTTTGTGTTTGTTTGTCTGTTGTTAAAGATTTTGGACTTAACAAATTTGTTGGATTTACATTAAGATGTCCTTATTGGTTGTAGCTGTTCTCTGTCTAAGTTTATTGGATTCAGATTATTCCACTATTTTTCGAAAGCTTTTTTTTTCAGGCTTGAAGTTGTTATCGTGATTATGATAATAATAAGGATTTTTTTTTGTAGATATTGATACATGACAATCGCAATAACAAACATGATCATACAGTTGTTGTTCTTGTTGTTCAAAGCAATTTAATGTTGAAACTCTTCTTCTTCTTCTCGTTTGAAGAGGCTCTATGTAACAATTTGCAGGAATTTACATGTATTATCACATTTATTTAATTTTTTTGCCTTATCTGAGCAGATTGTAATGTGAGCATAGTAATTTGTAGTAAGTTGTTTACTGCTGCTGGAATGTGGATTTCTCTTTTTTCGCAATAGTCTGAAGGATGTGACTTATGCACGTTCACGAGCGCCTCGTCTCAGTCCAGCTTAAAAACAGAAAGTTCAATAGCTAATTTTGTTATTAGTATCATGCTCTGACTCATACTGTGCACTACTTGAGAATAACAGTATATGGTCATACTGTACATTATTATTTGATTCTGCCTTAAGTATATGAATAATATATGGAATAATATACATAGATTTAGTGGAACATGTATTCCCAGAAGGGGAGTGTTAACTGTAGGGGAGGGGAAATAGTCCAGGAGGCGAAGGTGACCTCACAGCACAA
Organism: Diplodus puntazzo; assembly: GCA_963678695.2. Taxonomy (NCBI): domain Eukaryota; kingdom Metazoa; phylum Chordata; class Actinopteri; order Spariformes; family Sparidae; genus Diplodus; species Diplodus puntazzo. The sequence continues at coordinate 31,247,812 of OZ023159.1, read as the reverse complement.
TGTGATATGTACAGTGGCAGCGATATTGAAACGATAACCTTCATCTGCTTTGAAAGGGGAGGGGAAGAAGCTTGGCATTACAGAATGAATTGTGCATGCAGTGGTGCAGTGACGCTGACCTCTGTGTGGGAGGTCGGATTTCAAGTTGTCCATCAGGCTGGGAAGATATTCTGACAGAGGACAATCAGAGGAGGGACGCGTCATTTCTAGAGGAAATGGACATTTTATTAAAGGATGTTTTATTTGACCTCTCGACCTTGGTCTTGTAACATCCCTCTGAGTTAATAATATGTCATCACATAATCTGAAATCTTCCCATCACACATGTCTCATCACACATAAGCTCCTCAGGGGGTATTTTTTGAAGCGACGTAGCCTTTTCTTAATACCGTCTCTGCCATTTAGCCTTCCTGAAATACTTCACTGTATCTGTCAAGCTACGAAAGCAGCGGGCAGGGGGGTAACAGAGAGGAAGCAATGCATTCTGGTCTTAGATGACTGCTGGCTGCCGAGTCCTATCTGCTCTCTGCTTCAGTCACTCACTCCCTCCCTCCCTCCTCCCTTCTCCAATCTGCACTGCACTGAGAGAAGCATGTGGAGGAGAATTGTAAATGTGCCGAGCTTTGTGAATGTGTGTTTCCGGAAGAAGGGGAAGCAATGCAGGAGAGGAGATAGGAACTACAAGAGGGAGCGCCTGCAACGCTCCCCTGTCTGCTTGCTGTATGTATGTTTCTGAGTGTGCACGTATGTGTGTGCACGCTGCAATGCTGAACAGGGCAAGTCGCTACCTCAGCCCCCCCCTCGCTGGGATAATGTAGTTCTCGGGGCAGCGTTGCGACTCAGGGAGCGTGGAGTGGGATCAGGCCTGCAGAGAGTGGGATGAAGGGCCGGAGCTGCTGGGAGTCGGGGACGGTCCGCTCCCTCTGCAACTCGGGCTGCCTGAGTAAACTCAACCAGGGTCAGTACAGCTATGGCTAAGGCTATAACACAGGAGCACGGAGCTGTCACACTCCTCTCCATCTGTCCAACGACAAAGACTTCCTCATCCCGCTGACTCCTCTTCATCGCAATGTGAGAGGTAGCTGTCATTCCTTCATCCATCTGTCATCTGTCGCCGTGGATGCTCATCTTTTCTGCAGCCTCCCTCAACAATGCAGCGTCTCGCGCTGTAAAAAGAGCAGTCTGTCATCTCTCCTGCACTCCTCACCGCATGCAGTCACCTTCCCTTCTTTCTCCTGTGCTGCTCTCGCTCAGACTCATTTCCCCTCTTTTCTTTGCGCCTGCTCCACCTCACATTTGCATATGGATAAGTCAGAGCTTGCCAGGCCTGTGCGTGTTTTGTTGGCAACGTGCATCTGTGTTCGCATCAGAAACTCCAAAACACGACATGCTGTACACGCGGAGTGCTAGAAGCTGTCCCCACAGTGCAAATGTGGCAAGTTTTTCATGTAATGTAACAGGGTGTTGAGGGCAGTGACTAATTATTTGTCCTCTGTCCACTTAAAAGCAATACTGCATAACATGTTGTCCAGATGGGAAAGGATTTTGCACAGAACAAATCAATATTCTATTACAGCTCATGGCAGTTTAATAGCATCCTCCAGTTTACTTCTTTATTAGTATATTGTTACCTTTGGAGGAGCACTTCCCCCTCACTGTCTCTTCCTATTCTATCTCTCTTCATCTCTCTCTTAATCTCTGGTTTTCTTGCCTATGGCAGAGTTGGACAGTGTTGAGTTGAACAGCTGTGCTCTTAAGCCCCGGGCTTTCTGTGTCTGCTCACTTTGCCTGTTTGTTCACTGAAATGAGTTTTGGCACAGGTGGTGTAGCCTGTGTTGTTTTAGGACTTCTCACAGTAGGCTTCTGCACACTCTCCTCAATATTAATGTTGAGATGTGATTAACTTAAGGATGAGTCAGAAGCAACACATCACCTCTCTGAACACTAGTCTGAAATCCTCCGAAGACATTACAGTACAAGCTGTTCTGTTATAGTATCATGGCATCCTGTCATAGCTTGGAAGCCTTCATATAGATATCTTGTATCTCTAAGTGGCAATACTGTGGTACAAAAGTGATTTAATTTGTTAATTAACATTCAATTTTGTTTTATTGCTTGACCAAATGTTGCTCTGGCTCTGAGGTTGTGATGGGATGATACTGATAATAATCATGACAGACATATAAACAGCTGGCAAAGCAATCAGAACAACTTCTGTGGTAGTTCTTACTTAATGACTCTAGGACCACATTTTGCCACACACACACACACGCACACACATGCTGATTTGAATCAACCTACGCTGGTACAAAGACATAGTAGAACATAGTTTAATGTAAATGACTTGGAGTACAGAGTTCAGTAACAATGGTTAAACGGTGGGCTCCGGGCCAGTAAAAACCATTTTAGCTCAGTAAATTGGAGGGACTACAGTTCCAACTGGGCCGCTGCTTTAAAGAGTACCAAATAAAACCGGCTGAATAATAAGATGCCTTACAGTGGCGTAGCCCCCCATGATACTGAGGGAGGCACACGCTTGCCAAATAATCATCTCTGGTTGACAGCTACGTCATTGTCACTGTCAGGGAGGCCAAGCCCCAGTGTTTGGCAGGATTTGGGATTCGTGAAAAATAAACGAAGAGAGAAGCTTAAAAAAAAGATACTGTTCAGGAGAGAGAGTATGATTGTTGACTTGAAGATGAATTCTTAATGCTAACAAACCTGATTGCTATCTAACAAGCCTCTGAAACATTTTGTGACTTCTGTCTAGTTAAATATAAATGACCACACAGTTGTGTTATTCCTGTGGTCCTATATACACAATGCTAGTTCAAAATAAATGATTAGAGCTCAAATGCAGCCAGATGTCTGCCTCTTGTGTACAGTTTTACCCTTGTACCATAATTTGTAGGTCTGGTCCGGCAATTCACATTTCTACATTCATGTCTATTATTTTAAATGAAAGCAGTCTCTGTCCATGAAAAACATTTATTCATGAAATTGCAGGTTGAGTCAGCGATAATCAGTATCATCTGCAGTCAGACAATGAAATGTTCTCTTACCCAGTAGAAATGTCCTGGTGTACTCGGGATGCTGTGATTAACAGAATTATGTTGAGTGGTTTGTGGACATGTGGAATCTCACATGGTAATTTACATCACTTTGATAATCAGTTCTCGGTGACGTATGAGGACATTAAAACTTGTCAGTGTGCACAGTTGAAATTTCACTTCTATCCTTCCCTCGATATAAAACACACAGTCACCACACATGCTTTATTCACTTTATAAGGCGGGTTGGAGAGCAGGGGTCAGGGCTCTCATCATTTTTAATATTTTCAAATATTCATGCACATAACTTAAGAGGACTTTGGAGACGCACCTCTACTACTCCTGTGCGAATAAGGTCACTTCTTTCCTGGTTTGATTTCCACCTTTCATGGCTCATTATCCTGAAGTGCTGGCACCCAGACAATTAGCATGATGGATGACAGTCATGCTATGATCCAGAGTACTGGCTCATGGATCAAATCGTGCTAAATCTAAGTAGAGATAACGTAACATGCAGGTTTTTAATGGCAGAGGAAACCAGAGCACCAGCAAGTGCAGCTTCAACCTTTTAAAGCCTAGAAAGGAAGAGAAACACAGTGTTGCCTGTGTGAATCATTTCCTGTGATCCAAATCCATCTTGCGCATGACAGAATCCGCCACTCACAATTAAAGCTACTATAGAGATCCTGTAAATATATTGAATGGCTATTCAATATAAATAAACAGGGACCATTGTAATATCAGAAAAAGGCCAAAACTGAAAGTGATGTAGTAATAATAACGATACTGCATCTTGAGGATGTGTTGCAGTTTTATGTTTGTGTACATGTGTTATTTAATGAGTGGCTAGCAAATTATTTAAGACTGGAAAATGTTCACTGTGTCGTTAAATCGCACATAGCATACAGTAAATCTTCATGAGACTTTATATTTCTGAACTTTATCTTTTTATGTGCCAGCCGTGCTTTACACGAGCCAGCTGTGAGCAGACGCTCCTGCTCTCACGGCCTGAGCAGCTGCATGTAAATGAAGAATTTATGTGTGTGAGCATGCATATCGTTTATGTATGCCTACCAGTCTCATGTAGCTCGGTTTTAATGAAGCCTTTTTTCCCTTACAACGATGGTAGCTCTTTCATTACTATAGTGTACAGTGTACGTCAGGGAATGAAGAGGTCACTGCAAACTCTTTCATATAGTACACTCAGGCTTCATATTTTGCTTGTGATTCACTGTCTCTCTAGAGCAGCAAACTCATTTATATTACTGTAAGAACATCCTGTGTACATGGTCACAGTCACCATATGAGTGCAGTGGACATATCAGTTATTATTCTGAGCTTGTAGGACCATTAATGACCTCAACCTTTAGACTGTTATACAGTAAGCAAAAGCCACCTTCCTCTCACAGATTTGATGCACCAGTTGGGAATTTATCAAATTGACTCAGCATATTAGAGTATAAATCTATAGTTTAGTAGTCAGCAGTCTGATTGTTTTTCATTTTTTGTCTACCCTAGCACATTATAAGATATTACTGTTTTCAAACTCATTGCTTATTTGCTGCAGTTTGCTGTTAATCTTTTCTTTTGTTGTTTGCTGCTCTCTGAGAGTGTTCGATTGGATACAGGGCCAGAGCTGTACTGCAGAGCTTTGGGGACAGTGATGAGTTGCACTGCACAGTTTCTCATTTGCTTGTGGAGAGCTGAGTGCCGTGGTACTGGGTTTAACCTGCTGTCTTCTCTGTTTGTCTCCCCATGATGCATCTCAGGGGAGGTAAGGAGCCAGTTAGCAATTACTGGCCAGAATTACACTTCCCTCCTCTGGGACACATCCTCAGTCTTCATCTAGCTCGTCCTCTCTTCTGTTTCTCACACACTTTTCAAAATATTCTCTCCCTCTTGCAGACTCCATCAAACAGCTGCAAAACAGTCGTCTTCCTTTCCCTTTGCTGTCAGTACTGAAATATTTTTTTCCAACCACAGGTACAACCTGTCTCTGTGCTAAAAATAGGGCCGCATTCAGATTGCAGTTGCATTAGGACTTGCAAATTGGAATCAATATCTCCAATTCATAATTGATATAATTCTGAGATTACTACACAGTAGGGCTGTCATGATATCAGATTTTTCACGTCAAAATAATTCACCATAATGATATTATTCTTATATCTATAGAACATTTTAAATATATATATGTAAATATATTCTATCAGTCAAATTAATCTTTTATGGAATCAAATCAACTCTCAACTCTCAAAACAACTGGCAAGCTAACTTTTGTCCTATGCAGATAGAGGGTCTCACTTTTGTCTATCATCTCCTCTGACAGTAGCAACACACTTCAGAGACTCGCCAATTCTACAAGCTCATTCGGCTAAAAGGTTGCCAAAAAAGGTTGTGCAGTGCTATCAGTGCAGGACAAACCGAAACAACTGAAGCCATGGACGCTCACTGACAACGCCTGACATCTGACCAGTGGCCTGGTGTGTCAGGGCCTTCAGACATTACTGCTTCACACTGTCACATGTTTACACTGGTGTAGCTGAGCTGTGAAAATAAACTGTAACATACAATTAGAAATTAAAGCAAGCTTGTTTCTAATATTCTGACACTAGTTTTCCATCTGATAAGGCCTTCTAGTTTGCTTAAATACCATCTTTAATCCAGAGGGGCAGTGCTTTTAGTTCTGGTAGCTGCTCGACATGCACGTCTTCCTGCCACTGGGTGACATCTTGTCAGCCATAGGCCTGACTCCACTGATCTGACAGCCTGGTCCTCAGGGACGAGCAGAGAGACGAGCCCCGACAGTGGGACAGCACGGAGACCGCTGCTCTCCCAATTACATTCTCCCACATCCTATTCCCCTGCTCTGTTTCTCCCTCCCTCACTCTTTTGTGCTCAACACAGAGATGGACAATAAGGAAGGAGTGAAGGGCAAGTAAAGCTTCACACATGCTGAGAAGGGAAGATGGATGTGTGTTTGCAAGTTGACGTGTTGTGATTTGATAAGGTAAATTATATCACCATCCTCTGAGGTCGTGGGTTCAGTGTAGAGTGGGTGGGAACTAAAAACAGACCTGAATTGGTGTTGATGCAGGGTGTTCGCCAAGGTGGTAGGCTGTGGGGGAGGGGGAGGTAGCCCGACCTTGAGGCATGACTGGCGTGGTAATGGGCTCCTGGCCGTACCTCGCGGTGTCGACTTCGCTTCAGAGAGCCATCAATCCACATCTGCTGTTTGAAAGGAAGGGGTTGGAAATGTGAGGGGGAGAGCTGAGCAGTGATGTACAGACACTGAGAATTGGCTGTTTATTGACTCAAGTTTAGTGTCTTCACTTTTTATCCCAGGTGTGAGTGATGTATAGGTGATAGAATATGTTTCAGCATCTGAAAGGGTTTTCATCTGCAGTAGTCAAAAGTGTGCCGTAGTGCTCGACATTTTATCAGCGCCCTATGGATCTGGCCGGTGAACCAAAAGGACATCGCAGAAAGGGCATCTCTGACATACTTGTAGAGGCTTCATTTTAGATCGAAGAAAGCTTTGTGTCCTGGTTTCCTCTCGTTGTTGACTGACACCCAAAATGTGTGTTCTCGCAGCTCACAACTTGTTTCAAGGGCTTTTTTCATAAGAGAATTAGTTTTGCAGGCGGCGAGCGGTAAGCGGAGTCTCGTCCGAGCAAAAATGCCTCGGTACATGTGACAGTTTATTTTTAAGTGCCGTCGCTTAGCTGAACTCATTGGCAGAATGAGGGTGAATAATAAGAGCAAGGCGCCCGGCAGTGCTGCAAAATTCAGTCAGCCATGTGTATTTGTTTGCTCTGAAACGTCCCAACTGTACATATCATTTAATACTGGAAGAAATCATTAGCTTGAGCCAGTCCTCTGGTATTAAAATGTGTTGAACTCTCTGGAATAGATTCAGCCATAGTGCTTTAATCACCACCCAGTGTCCCTCCAACAGTATGCTGCATATTATCCAGACGCTTCTCTGTAATTTCACTCTCTCTCAAATGTGGACGTGATGAGGAGCACAGGGGTTGAGTTCCCTGTAGGTCAGTCAGTGGTGACTTTGCCCTTCAGCCACCTTGATTTTCAGGAAAAAAAATCTCATGTTTCTGTTTAATTTCATAAAATCAATTAGATTAAATCAGATGGTTGGTTTGTCTGCTCCTGACTAATACATGACTTGAGCCCACTGAACGCCTGTTTTGCAAGAAGTTTACGACCCGCAAAGAAACACATTTTCTGTCTCCTGGCATTTCAGATCTGCTTTAAACTGATGAGTTGTTCATGTGTGCTACACAGTATCCTGTACTCATTCAAACTTGAGGAAATTTGATGTTCCTCAGCGGTGTGCTTTGACATTTGTCGTGCTGCAAATTAAATAAATTCAAATTAGATTAAATGTCTCTGCTCAAATTTTTTTCTATTACTAAATCTATTTACTGGTTACCGTAGACCGGGGCCGGTCAATGTAGAAAAACAATGAAAACAATGTAGATAAAACTTAGAAAATGGATCAAATCATCACATCTTTTCTTACTTGCTTCCCGGCCTTCCGTAAAGTTCTATTTCTTAACAATACAGCACAATGGGTTCTTGCTTTTGGCCTGTTTTCTGTCATTAGGTTTATGTTTTTGCCCTCCAAGCACTGCTACCTTAGACCAAGTTTTAGTTCTGTGTCCTTTTGTCAGTGATTTTGTTCTCTTATAATGACGAAAATATGTGGAAACATCATTTTACTTTTGTATGGGAATCCCTCTATTCTTTGCTTTTCTGATGATTCATTTAGAATTCAGGCGTGTATCCAATCAAATGTGATCTTGTAGCAGGCAAATTGTTGCCTCGTGGGAGGAAGTTCAAAACCGCACCGATTAGCCAACTAACTTATATGTTTAAAGCTGCTCTGCCGTAGTCACACCATACCAATTTACGGCTCATTTCATTATCTGCTCCAACTCTCCGTGAAGTTACTCTCCTCTTTTACAGTCTCACGCTTTCCTTCACTCTGCAGCTGGACTCGACTCACACTCCAGTCAATTTTCTAACGTCTTCTTTACCTTCCTGTGACTCTACTGAACGTCACAATAATTGGATCTCTACTTCCGTGGCTGGCTGCTAATGGGTGTATGCTAGTGTCATTTTGTGATCCATGTACCCTTTGGGTTTTATTGCCACTGTAGGGCTGCTGCTTTGACCTTTGGCTGGACTGTCTTGTTTTTATCCCTAATGGTCAGACACTTGTGTCGCTCTGAAAGCCCATTCAGCATGTTCACACGTTACCTCTGTGCCTAGAGCTGTTTGCTGCTTCTCCCTGGTAACTAAGGTTACTTCTGGGTGAAAATGGATTCCCAGGAATTCAAACATGGTGAGAGATTTTTTTTTTTACTTCCCTTTGTCCTTCTTCCCCAGGTTTCTTTTCTTTCTACCCTTGTTCCTTTTGGTTCTCTTTTCTCTTGGACAAAAGGATGACTGATTGTGTAGCCAAGTGAAGTGAAAGGATGATATGTTGCCAAATAAGTCACAACAAATTGCAGAAATGCCAAAGATATGTTTTGAGGCAACGTAAACAGGAACCTACAACAAAGTTAAATGCGTTACCATGCTAACATGCTCTCAGTGACAGTTCAGATGTTATTTTGGATTAAAACCACTGAATTGGTGCATTGTTTTCAGTTGTCAAGCAGCAACTCCACTTAACGATTAGTCCAGTGTGGATACATCTCTGTGCTTCTTGTTTCTCAGTGGAGCTGGTCAGAGGTCAAATTTGACATCCATATATATAACTGTTACATGATGTAGCCCTGAGACTACCAGCATCCCTCAGGCGGAGATCCATGTTATACTTGCACGGCGTACCGTAAATAGACTCGACAGAGGTGATAGTCTCTTCCACTGCGAGGTCACAGCCAGCTGCCACATTCTTCGGAGAAAGTGTTGCTGCAGTGCTGCCTCTTACCAAGACTGTGACAGGGTCCGCTATTAGCCACATAACAGACCTTTTCGATGTGACAACGCATGCTGTGTGTGGTCGTGTGTAGAAGACAACAGAACAGCAGTTTCTAGACATTTGAGCTTTAGGAGGGTCAACAGGGTGGATTACATGCGTGGAGAGACTTCCTCTCTGTATTTGAACCTTTAACCTTGCTGTGTCCTCCTCATTGTCCTTATTTCTCTTCATATCCTCCCGCCTCCGTCTGTTTTTTGTTAGTTTCATTTATTTAAAGAGAAACACTCAACAATCAGAGATGTGTTTGTCCGAGGAAACACTCCTCAGTGTGAATATAAAATGATACATAGTGCAAAATAGTCTTCCAGCATTGCTAATCCAACATGAAAGTTCCCTGGTGCTTTACTATGTATGATTATCATAATAGAATGTATTTTCTCGGGTTCTGTTCCTGTTTAGACTTGTTTCTTTTTCAATGTCACTCTGCTGATTATAGACCTTTGCTCTTACCCTTGGTGTATTTCTGTCCATCAGTGTGTGTGTTTGTGCCTGCGGTGTGTGTGTGTGTGTGTGTGTGTGTGTGTGTGATGTTGGGCTGAGGCTGCGACACTGTTCTCGTATGTTCGACTTAAGCTCGAGTAACCTCTCTTAAGTGACATCATAGTGAAAGGCAGCTGCCTCTGCAAAGGCTAATGGCTATGGACGAGCGCTCTGTATTCAAATGCCCTGACAGAGTTTACATTTGCATTTGATGAGCTTCCAAGGATTCATGCAGTCTGAATCTATCTTGGTTTAATGGGCATATTTATGTGAAACCATCTGTAAAATCTGACTAATGGCCGTCCAATTAACACAAATTTAATCAGTGTTACAAATCACTGCTTAATGTTTTGTCACCATAGCGACTGAGATATTTGTCTTTTTGTTATTTGAATCTATATCTATTTAGAATTGGTTTTATTATTTAACAAACAGCACTAAATCTAATCATAGAAATGAGTACACAACAGCCTCTGCTCTTTTAAGCCTCTATAATAAGTCACTTGTGATTTAGGTTTGCCAGTGGAGGCCACCGAGCAATGGAGGAGTTGGATCTTTGTTAGCAGCGGTAGCTTTTTATTTAGTAGATATGTTTCACAAACTCCCCAAGGCACATCTTTCTAAAATGCCTCTCACGTTCAAGATTCCGTATATGTGACCTCTAAATCTCTTCTTTCCAGATGACTCAGGGGACGAGGAGCCTACATCCCAGTCGGACCGCAGCGAGATTCAGGGCACCCTGAAGATACTTGTCAGCAAGCTCGACGACCTCAGCACATGTAATGACCTGATCGCCAAGCACGGAGCGGCCCTGCAGCGTTCTCTGAGTGAACTCGAGGGTCTGAAGGTCCCTGTGGAGGGAGGGGAAAAGATCAAGGCAGTCAATGAGCGAGCCACCCTCTTCCGCATCACTTCCAATGCTATGATCAATGTGAGTAACTGGGACAGACCAAGCTACGTGATGCAGAGGCTTTCTGCGGCATGATCGGTTTGACAGGAATGCAGGTCATCTATAATGCTCTGGTTAGAGAGTGTTGAGAGATGATATCACTTTACAGTGTGACATGTTAAACTAGAGCGAGTGAACTGCCGGCCTGTAGGATGTAGGTTTAGAGAAGCAGCTCCAGATCCTTACTTCAACCTTCTTAAACATAACAACCCTAAATTAGGCTTTTGTTTAAAAGATATGTATACAAATTAAGCTGTTAAGGGATCAGTTCACCCAAAAATAAAAATTCTGTCATTTTCTACTCACCTCCATGCTGATGGTGAAGTTTTGGAGACCACAAAACATTTCTACAACCATAGAAAAAAATTAAATGCCTCCATACAGCTCGTCGATCATGATCCATGTCTCTGGAAGCCCCAAGATCCCAAATTGGTATTTACGTCCATGATGCATAGTCAAGCTTGTGCATCAGCTTCAGACAGGATGCGCCCTACACTTTTAGCGTAGGAGCTACAGTGAAGATTGAACTTTTAAAGACAATGTTAATAATTTATTTTCTAATCAATTTGAGATCCTGGGGCTTCAGGAGACAATTTCATGTGATGTTTTTAAACAAGTCCTCATCTTCTTAACTTGTTTGGGAGAATGTACTTAGCTGTTGTAGAATAAGTAAGGTTAAGTTATTTATGCCACCAAAAGAAAAACTTGAGCTTGGGAAGAGCAGCAGAAAACATCTATTTTAAGATAACATATTAAGGTTTAGCAAAAATATTCACATGAATAGCTCCATTTAACAAAACACAATAACAAACACTGTCAGGTTTTCAGTCAGCACCCTGTGTTGGATCTGTACCAATATCAGACTGAGCATTGCTCTACTGTATCTGGCCCTGTTCCATTCGCCGCATTGGGAAATACCTCTGGGCTTTACAGTATGGTACCAGTGGAAGAGAGCTCAGGGAGTGTTGAGGTCCTGAAGGACTGACACGAGATATGATAGTGGGTGTGGGCAGGGTGGGGTGGGGTCGGGGGGGTGACAGGAATAGCCCCTGCTCCCCCTCTCAAACCTTATTCCCTCCCTGCCTGGTGAAGAATGTTAGAGCCTTCTGGACTACAGTTAGACAGACAGACGTGCTCTGACTAAAACCAGACAATCACAAAAGGTTTGTCTTCCTGCCTGCTTCTGTTGTTTACTTGTTGATTATTAACATGCATATTATTCTGCATGACCGTATCCAACCGCTTGCTTATTAGTCGTTAGTAAGGCAGTTGTTGAACATGAATTACCATCTTAAACGGTTATTCTGATATTTACATGTCTTGGTGTGTAAATGATTCATACTTAACAAAAGTTTTGGAACTGGTCCAGCTGACACGGTTGGGCGTCTCCAACCGTCAAAGTGATGTCTCTTGGAAATGCTCGTTCTTGCTACTACCAGGCTGAGTTTGTTATTATAAGTGTTAGACAACATTATGGAAGCTTTTCCTGTGGACATAGACCTTGAAGATCAGTTTTGCTACCAGAAAGCACAAGTATGGGCCATGGAGAAGCCTCGCTCTGAAATCTTAGGAGAGGGGAGTTGTTGCTGGAAGACGACGATGGAAACGTGAGTCAAAGTTGGATAGAGGAGTTTGGATTTTACCCAGAAGAACTGCCAGCAAGAATTTATTTCCAAAGTCATGGCTGAATATTTAACTGATTTCGACAATCTAGAGGCAGCAACTGGAACAACTCACTTCGCAAGATTTCAGAGCACGACTTGAGTTTGTAGTTACTAAAAGGATCCCGCTCTTTAAAGTCTAATTCTGTAGGAGTCATTTCCGTAAAGGTTGTCACTTAGAGTACAGACGAGTTGCCCCAAAAGGATTATATTGCAGCCATGTTGGCACTGACACCTGAGGCAAACTACTGGACCGATTCCAAAACTTTTGGTAAGCATGAATCATTTGGATGTCCCTTTAATATGTTTTGCTCAGTATAAGGTAAGTTGTATGACAAGAAAAGCCATGCTTAGTAAACATGGTATAATGCTTATCGAACAAAAGGAAAACAAAAGTGTTCATAGGGTCCAAATAACTCTAAATTAAGTCAGTGAGGTGCTGCTCAAAACTAGAACTCTAGTAGTTTGACACTTTATGACTGATATTTCTGTAAAGTGTCTTGTCGTTATTGGTCCAGCCGGTTAAACTGTGAGTATTTTGACCTTTTTAACCAGGCGGTAGATATTATTACCCTGAATATGCTTAAGTGTGTGCTTATACAGCTTGTTAATAGACTTGAGCTATGAGCTACTTGAGTTGTGATATGAAAAAAAAAGTGAAATCTAGATTGCACTTTAATTATGTAAAAAAAGCCATTGCTCAATATGATGAGCCCCTTGTTTCTCTATGTCACACATTTTCTTTGTATTAATTGGGATGGGAAATTGAAACTTACTGTACAGGCAATAAAAAAGACTCATTAAAATGCCATTAGATTTGCCAAAAATGTGCTTCTAATGAGATAAAGTGCTGCCACAAACGACCTGTAATGATTTTTGGTCTAGTTAATGGCTCTCTCCAGGATATGGGTGTTTGGATTTCTGCAGCCATGATTTCAACCGTCTGTTACGACACGTACTTAGCTTTAAAATATCACTGAATCAGGGCTATATGTGTAAGGAGGGCACAAAGAGAGAGGAGGGTTTGTGGGAGAGATGGAGGCCATAATGACAAGACACAACTGCATGCTCTCTGTGATCCGACCCTGGCCACAGGGAAGGGTTGCATTAGTTCACTTAGTGGTGATGTAACCTCTCACATGTGTCATTCAATCCAGGTTCTTGGCCGTGTGTGTGTGCATGCATTTACACACCCACCTCTTCTTGGTTGGTGAGGCTGAAATCACATGGAACTTGAAATAATGTTCATTCTTTTCTTTGCGGCTTCACTGCTCTTACTCACTTATGCTCCTTCTGCATGCTTATTCACTTCTTTAGCCTTTATCAACCCCATCGAACCCCCTCAAGTCACATGCAGTCTGCATTTGCACCGGAGACTCAGCATAAAAAAAGTGGAACTATTAGACTTTTTTAAGTGGGTGTTGAGTTTCATATCATGGTTGTGTCTGAGGAAGTGGGCTACAACATCACGTGCACTTTAACATTAAAACTGAGTCTCAGACCTTTAAGTTTAGACACTTAATGCAGGACAGCTGAAGGTAAGAGACAGACTGAATGTTTTCACGATTAAATATTTCTCAATTTCCATGCATAGAGCTTTAAATCCATGGGTTTGTACAGCTCTGTGCAAGTTGCTACAAGATAATCATAAAGAAATACATAAAAAACATAAATCAAAATGTTTAACGATCTAGGTTAAAAACTGAAGTAGTTTTCCTTTTCTGAGTCGGCGAGCTTGAACAAACCTTCTGATCAATAATGGTGTGTAATGTTGACTTTTAGAATAATGCAGTACATTAAGTTATGAATAGTTATCGCTCAAATACATGTGGAATAATTGACAGCATGTGTTTAGTGAGTGTTCATGGCAGCTACCAGTTTGTGTTGTGTCGGTTCCTGGTTTCTGCTTTCTTGGTTTTGGTATTGTGTCAATGAAGACAGTAAGTAAACTTAACAAGGTTGAATATAAATCAAAGTCAAATAGTTGATAGTGTCCATTGTGATAAAATGGCGCAACAATACATATTTGTATTTTAAGTATTCATTTATTTACTTAGTACAGTGATAAGACTTGTTAAATATGTTATCGTAACAGCATTTCAGTTTTCAAAATTTCACAAAATATAACACTTAAAAATAACCATCCATTTATAAACGGTAAACGTGTTGTTAATTAAACTACTTCACAGTTATTTTACTGTTAACTAACACTCAGATGCTTTAAAAAACACTTCTTTAGCAGTTGGTTTATTGTAAAGTTGCAGCTGATGTTTATAAACCTTTACAATTGTGTGCAGTGTACAATCTGAATACGACGTTTTACCATTTATTAATGATAGTCGATAGTGCTTCCTCATCATCAGTATAACATTATGTGTGTGTGAAAAGCACTTTTTCAGCAGACAGATGGGTGTCCTGCTCTCTGGAATCAAATCATGGAGGGGAGTCAGGTTTCACCGCTTCCTTCTTTCTCTTCCTGCTTCTCAGAAGCGCCTGTTCTCTGATCAGCCAGAGAACAGAGTTTGTCCTTCTAGCTCCGAGCCTGCAGCCATAACTTTATCTAAATGCTTCAACTCTCACCAGCTCCTCTAGCCTTGGGAACAAAGGCACATATGCTACAAATACTGAGTGGCCCATATGTAGTTATATGCTGTAAAACACCTGAGGGAAGAAATAATGACTACCCCCCCACACACAGACACAGACACACAAAATGCTATAAAAATACTTGATTGCAGGAAAGCAGTTTCCGAATGACCGCTCAGAAAGTCACCTTTGGGGCCCACTTTGCTGACAGCTCAATGACCATCACATGACATTTTCATCATGCATGTTGTCAGCTGAGGGTGTTATTTAGGTGCATTGACCTTTGAGCTCACTGTGAGAAAAGCCTGTCAGACAAATTCTGCTGACATGAAATGTAGGTTTGATCTGAAGTAACCTCTCCGGCTCTGCAGTAAAAGCAAGGCAGCAACAATGACTCAAATATAGTCAGCTGTGCAATCAGAGGTTTAACCTCTAGCTCATCACTCACTGATGAACTCTGTGCGCACTGTGCTTCAAGGCACATTTGACACAGTAGGGGGACGCAGTAAATGCTCAGCAGACAGCACATTAACATATTAATGATTGCTCGAGACAATGGTGATAAATAGCCTTGATTACAATGACTGACATGAATGTCTTTTCATCGTACCTCTCACATGTCAGGGAACATTTCTTTCAGTTGACTCAAATTGAGGTGGAATCATTCAGGCGTTTATTCCTGATTGTATTACCGAGATATGGATAACAAAAAAATAGGTCACTCTTCTTTCAAATTCCCATGATGTGACTGTATTGTCGAGCAATGAGAAGAATTGAGCACGCTGTGTTGTACTTTTAATGAAAAACTCTGAAGCATGTGGAAAGTAACTTGCAACTCGTAAAGAACTGGACTATATTGTAGAAATTAAACTTTCTGTGTCTGTGTGCTTGTGTTCCTCCAGGCGTGTCGAGACTTCTTGGACCTAGCCGAGACTCACAGCAGGAGATGGCAGCGAGCGCTGCAGTATGAGCGAGAGCAGCGTACCCACCTAGAGGAGACCATTGAGCAGCTAGCCAAGCAGCATAACAGCCTGGAGCGAGCGTGGAGACAAGCTCCCACGCTCGTTTCCACCACACCCAGTGCCCCTACCACCAACAAGGGTGAGACTGACTGTATGTGTGTAATTTTCTCCTCTGGACCTCAGTGTGGGCCTCACTGTACAGGCCAAAAGTCATGTGTAACCTCAGGCTCCACATTAAAAACATTCATCATGAGCAGGAAGGACATTTTAAGTTGTGTCATAAGGTTTGAATTGGATTATGGTTAAGTCGGAGATGGTAATTACCTTCACGAAGGACTGTCTGTCATGTGGTGTCTTCTGTCAGTCCGTCCATCATTTCTTTGTTTGTTTTTAAACATAATGGACAGGCTGGTCAGTTTCTTTCGTATGTCCATTCTCCAAGAGGAAGAAATCTGTACCTTTTCTTGTTCTCCACTAAACTTCCTGAACCTTTGTCTCAAACTTACATGTGTTTGTGCCATAAACAAGGAGAAAGGTAGTGATTTGAGTGACCCTGTAATCTTACTTTCAGTGGCAGACTGTCGTCTAAAGACATATGACAGAATTCTCCATTTGTGGAACTGGCTTTAAACAACATTCAATTACAATTCTATATTAATTTGTTAAAGCATAGCTGGAAGAGACACAGTTGACATGCATGTGTTTTTTTAAACTGGAGGATGGTGTTGTATAGGATTAAAGATGCTTTGAGTCGAGTTGTAGTGTTACACTTCTCTTTCTCTCATTTCCTGTCATCTGTAAAAAGAACTTAAAATACCCCCAACCAGCAAAGTTGTCTACACTGTACTTAATTATACCTTAACCATGAAGACAGAACATCAGGGGCGCCGTTTAGCTCAGTGGGTAGAGCAGGCGTCCCATGTACAGAGGCTTTGTCCTCCCGGTCTGGGTCCCTTTGCTGCGTGTTACTCCCCCTCTCTCATCCTGTTTCCTGTCAAATCGTCATCTGATCTATCACTAAAGCCATAAAGGCCAAAAAAAATACTTTAAAAAAATAAATAAATAAATAAAGACAGAACATCAGAAAAGGCTCATACAGGGGCGCCACAGTAGCTCAGTTGGTAGAGCGTGCCCCCCATGTACAGAGGCTGCGTCCTCGCTGCAGCGGCCCAGGGTTTCAGTCCGACCTGCCACCCATTTCTGCATGTTGTCCCCCCTCTTTCATCACGGTTCCTGTCATATCTCAAGCTTTACTATCAAATAAAGCCATAATAAGGACAAAAAAGATAAAAGAAATGTTATGTTTAGGCATAACAAATAGGCAACATTTTCAAACCAATGCAGGGGTCTGGGGATCCTGCTCCCTAAAGAGGTTCCTGTTTCCTTCATTCTGGTGCCTTTTTAAAGAATGAAAATAACAAAATGATAAGTGTACTGCAAGAGAAATGTAATCTCCTATAATTTGGTTTAAAGAAATATTGCAGAAAAAGGGTAATAGGTATAAAAATCTGTCATAGATGAGGAGAAATACTGGAGGATTGTGACCCCTGGGAGGAAACCAGGAGAGGGCAATGAATAGTGGGAGTCTCCTGGGGAAAACGGGGAGGGTTGGCATGTGTGTTTGGAAGATATTACAAAGCAACCACAGTTTGTTTTAATTGCGAGGACTCACCGATACACTAGAGACCTTTATACTGTACAATTAGGCTTCGTAATGAATCACCGGACAGATCAGAGACTTAACAGAGTTGTTTTTCCTTTAAAAAGTTGGAGTATTAAAAAACGTTTTATTACCGTTTTGTTTACCCAACTTTTGAGACTGAATTTATTTTATGCATCATACTAACTACCATTACATTTAAGATGGTTATAAAAGAACTGTGTTCCTGAAACTACAGTAGATTCTGTTCATATTGGTGTGTGTTTGGTGGCTGAATGTCACAGTTATGAAATCACCTTTCTCTAGTTAATATAAGGATTTGTTCCTCTCTGTTGGAGGCTCCAGTTTACACACATAATGGATCACTGAACATACTGAATATTGAATGTTGGTTACTGAATATTAGAAGCACGCCCTGGGGAGCTCGCATCACTCAGGCCAGTTAACCAGCAGGAATGTTGCCAATTTTACTAAGCCGATTATTCCCTGATTAAATGCCATTTCTATGTGATTATGCGCTGCTCTCTCCTAAAGGCTGTAAAATGCAGTCTCCCGAGCCATGTGATGGTCCTTTAAGTTTTGAATGCTGTTTGCATGTACTCACAAATGTAAAACTGTTTGTCCCGACAGAAGGGAGTGAGAGGCTGCACAAAGAAGAGGCGAGTGATGAAGATGAGGATACTGAGTACTTTGATGCCATGGAGGATTCCCCTGCATTCATCACAGTGACTGCCACTGAGAACACACAGCACAGGTCAGTCACACACAGCGATCCACCATGTTTTAATTAGTGAAGCGGCTGAACAATTTATAGACGGATTAGACAGGGATGACGGTTTAGTTGAATTTTAATATTTAGCTTGCGTGTGTGAGTGTGTAACCACAGTAAACTGGACACGCTCTAATTTGTCATAATAGTGACTTTGAGTCCGGCTGACGGCTGAACAAGCTTCTGATGATGGCTCATGTTGTGACAACTTAACACACACACACACACACACACACACACACACACACACACACACACACACACACACACACACACACACACACACACACACACACACACACACACACACACACATCCCAGAGTGGTGTGCCCTTCACTCTTGGATTTTGTCAAATGTTTTCTCTCTCTGACTTATACAGATAAAAATAACATAAGACTCTTGGCTCTGCCTGCTTTCCTTCAGCAAAATAAGCCAATTTCTTGTTCTGTTTTTGCTCTCTCAGTACGTTTTATGGCATATTAGTTTGCTATATTGGGGCCAGTCTCTTGCTGGCAGCTCAGCTTGTTTTTCAGAGCTTTTGCTGCCTCACTTTACTTTTAAAAAAATGTCCTGAGCACCTTTTAGTGTTTTATTCCCCATCATTGTTATGGCTCATCTCTTGCAACATATCCCTCAACTCCAGGAGCACCATTACGAATAATGGAAACTGTTACACAGCATTCATCTGCAATACCCAGCAATTTGTTTGCTCCCCTCTGTGTATTGTGTTTGTCTATTGTGTGTGTGCGTGTGTGTGCATGTTTGTCTGTGTGAGAGGGGGAAATGAGAAAGCTTGTTTATATGTCGGGTGCTCATCGTAGAAAACATTTTCATATCTTTCCAGGCGATCTCAGAGCAATTTGAGCGGAGCAAGCGGAGGTCAGCCAAGTGACTGGAACCAGGACGACCATGTAAGTGTCTGTCCTCCTAACAAGTCTGACTAACAGCACTGACATTTGTGAACACTGCTGATTTGTGTAATCTCAATATAGATTCATGTGTGCTGCTTGGAAGTTCACAGCTCATTGATTTATTTATATAACCTTCACCACTCTCGGTTCTACCTGACATTCATCCCGTCCTCACGCACACGGAGCTTTTGTCTGTGTTTCCATCGGTCTCGTTGTCACCCCTGTGGTGCCACAACATACACAGCTGCCTCTTTCCACTAAATCTTAATTACCAGTCAAACATCTGCTCGTCCATCCACTCAGCTGTCCCTTGTTTCTACTTCTCTTGAACACACATCTGTGACTTTCACTGGCTCTGTCACGCTGCCTCCACTTGGTGATATGCTACCAAGCTGTCCATGAAGTTGAAAGTATTTCTCAAACTTGTGTGTATCAAATTTTCTTCCCCTGCACCTAATCCCAGATGTCTCCAGGCTGTAATGACGTGTCAGGGAAGGAGCTGCAGCCCCGCAGACAGAGGAGGACTCGTGTCCCAGACAAGCCCAACTACTCCCTCAATTTGTGGAGCATCATGAAGAACTGCATCGGCAAGGAGCTCTCCAAAATCCCCATGCCTGTAGGTATATGAGGCATGACCCTCCTGAATTTATCTTAACATAAATCAGTGTGAATCTGTGTGTGTCTGATCCTCTCTTGATCCTCACCTTCAGGTAAACTTCAACGAGCCTCTGTCGATGCTGCAGCGTCTCACAGAGGACCTTGAGTATCATGAGCTCCTGGACAAAGCGGCGCGCTGCGACTCTTCCCTGGAGCAGATGTGCCTGGTTGCTGCCTTCTCTGTCTCATCCTACTCCACCACGGTCCACCGGACAGCCAAGCCCTTCAACCCCCTCCTGGGCGAGACCTACGAGCTCGATCGCCTGGAGGACTTAGGCTACCGCTCGCTGTGTGAGCAGGTAACGTCACAGCCCACGAGAGTTTTTTTGTACTCACTGATGTGTGTGCACATAAGGTCAAGTCATGTTCTGCAAACAAGCTGTTAAGCATTGGCAGCGTTATATAAACCAATATCCTGTATTCTTCTCTAACTTAACGTCTGTCTTCCTTCTAAGGTGAGCCATCACCCTCCTGCAGCTGCGCATCACGTGTTTTCCCAGCGAGGCTGGACCCTGTGGCAGGAAATCACCATCGCCAGCAAGTTCCGTGGCAAATACCTCTCCATAATGCCTCTGGGTGAGACATTTCATATGCAGGGGGGAAGCAAATAAACAATATGTGTAAATAAAGGTTCCATCATGCAAATTCAACAGCCACAACAGGCGGAGTGTAGTTAAGAAAGTCTCCCACTTGAGAGTAGTAGATGACTGTGCTGCCTCCTTACAAGCTGAAGCCAGAGGAAAGGGTGTGGGAATTAATCAGGATGGTTTTATGACCCCTCTGACATGTACATAAAGTATGGGTATAAAGGGAGCTCTCTATTGCACTGGGACGGCAGAGAGCAGGGGTCTGTTGGCTCAGATAAATGAAAGATTTGATGGATGCAGGTTCAGCCAAGGGATGTGGTGGTATTTATCTGACCCCTCTCCCTTCCTGGCTGCTAAGAGGTGCCATGTAATAGAAAAAAAGCTCTTAAGTGGAAAGCATTTATGGTCAAATACATGTTATTAATCTTCCAGGTTTAGGTCACATTGGAAATAGGTAGAAATGTAATGCCTGTGCAGAGGGATAACTGTGTTAAATGACATACTTTCTGCAGCTGCAGGTAGAATTGAGCATGTTCACAAACAGGGTTTGAATCAAAAAACAACCTAACACATCACTTTCAGGGCTGCAATTGAAGATTGGCAACATAGAGTTTGTGATTTTTCTCCTCTCTCATAGCCTTTTTTCACTATCCCCTCCCCAGGTGCCATTCACCTGCAGTTTCACTCCAGCGGAAACCACTACGTGTGGAGAAAGGTCACCTCCACAGTGCACAACATCATCGTGGGCAAGCTGTGGATTGATCAGGTCTGTGTGTGATGATTCATTCATTGAGAGCTCCGAACACCCACGGCCCTGCCTCGACGCCTCTGATCTTCCACAGTAACCTATAGATCTTTTCCCTCCCGTGTTGTAGTAATGTGCGCCACGGACCAGCAGAGCAGAGCAGGACGGGAGAAGGCAATCAGAGCCAAGTCTTACAGAACATGAATACGGAGCTTCACAATCTCGAGGGATTTATCTTTAGCTTTGATCTCTAATAACGCCCAAAAATAACAGCCTCTTTTTTCTGCCAGATGGCCCAGTTAGACGGGGGAGGGGGGCTTCACATCTGCATGTCTGTCGATCTGAGCAGAATTGTTTCTGCTTGTTTAAAAGTGTAACTCTTGTTTTTTTTCCCCCTCCACCTTTTCTGCTTACACTGTGTGTTTGCATGAGGGAGTGTTGCAAAATTATCACTCCTACAGCATAATGAGTTAATTATATTGAATGGTTTACAGATATCCAGTATTTCTTGAATATTTATGGCATTTTCTTGCACAGGTGTTGTTTGTGATTAAAGGTACACTGTGGAGTTCTGGGTGCTTCCAGCATTTTACAGCATATCATATGGTTTTAAAGCGGCTCTAGGTCAAAATTTGTCGCGATTAACTTATATAAATCCCTTTTTTATCGGTCATATTTGAGTGGATTGTAACGTACATGACGTGAAAAATGAGACCTTCCCCGTCACTCTTGGCCTGTGGATGATTTGGTTACGTTGTTAACGCTGCTAGACTGGATTTTTTTTTTTCTGTGGAGGACTTATGTGACAGTCCAAAGGATGCGACTTCATGCAAGTTCTTGGTTGCCTTGTGTCAGTGCTTCTCTCCATTTTGCTTACACAGGACAGCAGTAGCTAACGCTAACTCAGAAATGGAGTCCGCCAACTAAACTAGAGTCCGTTTCCCCTGAGCCTCTTTAATGTCTAACAAATGTGTTGTTTTTGTGAAACGTCCATTGTTAACATTCTACATTGGACTGTTTTAATTTTTAAAAGTTACAATAAATTATAGTTTAGCCCTACTAGCAACGGTATTGAACAAAAATGTCTCCACATAAGCTGTTATAGTTATTTTCGCTGTGGGCATTTAAATTTGAGATACTAGTCACCTATAGCATCACCACCTCCGCACTGATACAAATTCCATTCTCCAACTTCAGTTTGTCCACTAAGAAAAAGTTTCACCGATATTTACACATTTTCAGTTTTTATTGTTTCTGCTTTCTCTTGCCGCCTCTGTGCATCACTCTGCCGATCTGCTGCCCTCTGGTGCAGAACGGGGTCAGCCAAACAACTCCTGACCAAACTCTGGAAACTCTACTGCCATCCACTGCAACATAAGACAGTGCCATCAGGAGCAAGTGAAGCCAGGAAAAGCGATTATATATGACTAAGAGTAACAGCAAACATGTTCTATTTTGTTCGACAGTGTGAAAGTCCTGGATATTTTTATTTTATTGCTGTTAGATGCCTCAAAGCCAAAAAATGTGTGAGACTGGAAAGGTAAATGTTTATTATGTCACCCCGCATTCGTGTGCCGAAAGAACAAACAACACGTCTGCATTTCTCTAAATTCTCTACGAATTTCTCTCATGAAATTAACTGTATGGTCTGACCTGAAGCAGATATCGTGTTCTTATACGACTATATCGCTTATAATAAAAATCATTAAGAAAATAGGTTTCAGGGCCTCTGATTGACTCTAATTAAGCTTTAAATTTGATGACCTGTCGTGCTGTTTGCTATTTTTATCTCATGATAATTTCTCGTCCCTTCCGTTTACACAGTGTGATAAATAGCTTTAATATGCCATTATTCTGTGTGTGTGTGTTTATCGTTCTCACTCTTTGCATTCCTGTGTCTGTTTTTCTGCAGTCGGGGGACATTGAGATTGTGAATCACAGGACCAAAGAGACCTGCCAACTCAAGTTCTCTCCCTACAGTTATTTCTCCAGGGACGTTCCTCGGAAGGTAAATTCTTCCTTTCCACACTGATATGAGACTCAAGCATGATGTCATACAATGAGGGGGGTATTTTTTATGGGATGCTGCCCCCTGCTGGACCAGTACCAACACATAAATCAGTTGTTACAGTCGAGTAATATAGCAGCGTGCTGTGTGTTGTCACATTGCATTGGGGTAACCTCCTTTGTAGTCAGTAGCAGTGACCTAAATGTGGGGCACCTCCTTGGTTGTGACTGATTTAGGATGAGTTAATGGAAATTTACTGGTGCCCTACCGAGGCTACATCGCATGCTTCAGTTTCTTTATTTCCTGTAGTATCCGTGCAATATTTCTTGATTCTGATCTTTCCAGGTGACAGGTGTGGTGGCAGACAGTGGGGGCCAGGCTCACTACATCCTCTCTGGAACGTGGGATGATAAAATAGAGAGTGCCAAGATTATTCAGAGCAGCCGAGGTGGGAGTGGATCAGAGGGCAAGCAGAAGACGGTCTATCAGACGTTGTCCCCCAAACTGCTGTGGAAGAAATACCCGCTCCCGTAAGCGCTTGTCTCATCAGCCTCCTGAGGCCGAACGTCACAATACATGAGTCACTGTAGTTGTGTAACAGCTGCAATGTTTAGTCAATATTATGATTGCAGAGCTTCACGGTGTCTTACTCTCGTCAATTTCCTCTTCAGAGAGAATGCTGAGAACATGTACTACTTCTCTGCGCTGGCACTGACCCTGAATGAGCAGGAGGAAGGTGTAGGACTGACCGACAGCCGCCTGAGACCAGACCAGAAGCTGATGGAGGACGGGCGATGGGACGAGGCGAACTCAGAAAAACAGAGGCTGGAGGAAAAACAAAGAGCAGTGCGGAGGAGGAGGGAAGCGGAGGCCACAGATGCTCTGGATGACGGTATGAAATGGAGAACAGGAAGCGTGGTCTCTGAGTGAATGACCACTCAAAGATACACTTTTCTCTGACAATGGCTCCCGAACCAAGCTGACGGAAGATCATGACTGAATAGTTAAGATGTTAGCAATAACATAAATCTATAGCACTGTTAAACTTACAGACTCAAGATGATTGAAAAGAAAACATTGAAAGTGGAATTTAGTCGATAAAATATTTCCAGAACCAGCTGGTATTCCACCCTTCAGAACTCTTATGCAGTGAAGCCTGACATATTTAATTGTGTCTACAGTGTGCTATGTTTAAACTCAGAGGAAATTCACAGTTGCATGTCAAGACCTCGATCCAGAGTGTTATACTAAGTAGTCGATGTTAAGTTATAAACATGATTTCTTTCATTAACATGGATGAGTACTGTAAGTCTCTTGATCTTAATGGTTAATATTTAAATAGTAGTACTTTTTAAAGTAAGTGCAACAGTTATTGCAGGTCAGACAGCATGGCTTAACACAAAAGAGCTAAGAGGAGCTTTGTTTAATAGACGCCAGGCAGAACTCAGCGGGAACTTTTCATCCCGGTGTCATTCCTGTGTGTGAGTGTGTTGTGCGTAGGCTAGACTGTATTCGATGTACCCATGACTTGTCTTTCTTTTCCTCCCTCTATTGGTGATCAGAGTGTGATTATGACTCTGGTGAGTGGGGGTTTCCCTGTGCCCCTCTCTTGTGCATCACACACACACACACACACACACACACACACACACACACACACACCACCCTCTGTGTGTCCTCTGTGTGGTCTGCCTCTGTGTGCATGATAACCCCTCTCATGTCAACTTCTCCAGATAATGACTCAGGAAAAAACAAAGACTTTTTCCTGCATACATGTGACATTTTCATGTAGAACTGGCCTCAATAATATATTACATGAGAAAACACACACACACACACACACAACGCTAAAGTCTGCAAGTATTCTCAGTGCTTTATGGTGAAGCCACATTAGCAAGGGATTCATTTGCACGGCATTGTCATCCTGTCTATTTGGTTGTGGGAGTGGGAGGCAACAGTAAATAAGTACAGTTAAATATACATGATCTTTTTTTTTTATAAATAGACATTTAACAACATGAGCTGTATTGAGTTTAGACCAGTGGTTCCCAACCTTTTTACCTCCAGGAACCCCTTTTCTACCTTTAAGTAAACTGGGGACACCTGACTGAGTGACATACTTTATGGATAAATCACATTACAATCAATGCAGAACAACAACATTACAAAATAACTCATAAACTGTAACTGCAGCAGGTTTGTGTAAAATGAGCGATTTGAAAACATTCTTGATCACATTATTCCTCGTGCACATCTCATTTGAGATGAGTTTTCCTGATATTTGTCTCTTTCTGACAATAATCGATAAATGTAGGAATTATTTGATTTATAAAATATGAATTAAGTTGATTTATCTGTTTTAATTTGCTTCTGTATTTTTCACACTAATATTATTTCCCCTATTTGATTACTTCCTGGTTTTTGAATTCCTTTTTTTGAATTTATTTATTTACTTACTTATTTATTTCTGTGTTTTTTCCTTTCCGTTTTGCAAGACAATAGATAAATAGATATGTAAATAAATACACAAACAAATAAATAATTTTTAAAGAAGTTGTAAAACAAATGGGAATTTAAATAAATAGAGGGAATCGACACAAAGGAAAATAACTACAGAAGCAAATTAAAACAGAAATATCAATTTATGTCACATTTTATAAACGATAACTATATTTGTTTTTAATTTGTTTTAATTTTGGTGCCTTTAATGGCATATATTCATATTTCTTGAACCATTTATTTATTTTTGTTTTTGCCAGTTTCAGTACTGCGAAGCTTTGATGACCACTCGGTTGGGAACCAGTAGTTCAGACTATTACACTACTACACATGTTGACACATCAGAAAGCTGAATTTCCTCAATTCTTTGATTGTTTTGTTTCTGTATTGAACAGATTAATTATTCAGTTCAGGGAGTTTCCAAATCTGTGATTATGATCTCATCCTTCACCATGATCGATCCAGCGCACTTATTGTGCTAATTTGTATTTTATTGACGCTTCTGAGTTCAACTTGTTCATCTTTACATGAGCTCAGTTCACATTTGGAGCCATCCCAAATGCAGTGAACACTGATTGATTGCTTCCCATATATATGCATATATATGAAGGCCAAATTGATCGCTCAGTGAATTGCCTGCAAGTGTGGCTTCTCCACAAGAGTGCGATTTAAGTCCAGCAGACTAATAGAGTAACACCTGTGCTTCCTCCTGCAGGGAGAGAATACGAAGGCTACCAGCCGCTGTGGTTTCACCAGAGGAGGGACTCAATCACTGGAGAGACAAACTTTGTGTACAAGGGAGGTTACTGGGAGGCGAAGGACAGACAGGACTGGAGCATGTGTCCCGACATCTTCTAACCCAGGAACTCCACCCGGATCACTCCTAACCTCATCGGACAGGGAACTGCTCCAGCTCTGGTCCTGAAGCAGTGGGGGCGTAGCTGGCTTATGAGCACCATGTGGACCTTTGTGAGCACGAGAATTTGTATGTTTCACACACTCTCGGCTTACACTGTACCTCCAAATGTGCACTCTCATTCTGTTTTTACTACGGGGAAAATGAAGCGGCGTTCCCCGAGTAGTCCTCTCTGACACTGAAACAGCAGTGAGGTAATGTAAGGTGGTGTTGGAGACCACACAGTAACAGCACCTGCAAGCTCCTAAAATCAGGTGCTCTCTAAATCCTACCCACGATGCACTTTTCTGTGTTCACCCCATTTAAGAGTTTTGCTGATTAGACAGAAACTCATATCAGAGCTGCTCACGATTAATAGACTGACAGCCAACGAGGAGAAAAGTCATAAACGGGCACATGTGTGAAGGTTGCAAGAAAAATGACCTCAACCTCCGTTTTATTCAGCACAACTGAGATTATATTAGCCCTACTTTATAAATCTTAAATTAGTTCCTCTCTCTGTGACTTCAAGTGCTCATTATTTGGCCCTTTTAGTTGCTTATAAAAGAGGCTGAAGCCTGAAAATGGTTTCTGGTTATTGCTGTCTGTTTGATTTTATTGTCAGTAATTCAGACGCAAAGTGTTTAAAATGAATTTTAATAAAAAAGACATTCTGAAAACGATACGTGTATAAATAATTACAGACAAAATAGGTAAAAAGACTGTTGTGAAATAATCCAATACATGTTTTGCAGAAATGTTATTTAATGCTGCTTATTTTTACAATTGCTTTTGAAATTCCCTCTGTTGTATTGCTATTGATAATCTATCATTACTTTTCTATTAAATCAGAAAGTCTCAAGACAAATAAGTCGGAGCCAGAAATGTGATTTGCTTTGTTCTGAATGGGCTCACAGGAAAAATATCTTTATTTGATAACGTGATAAGTAAAATATAAATTAAAAAGTGTTGAAAGTAAAATCCAAGCGGAGGAGCATCAAACGGTCATTGTGAAAATAAGCCAGATGAAATAACATTTCAAATTAATGAGCTTTTTTATTTAATGTATTGGATTATTGTACAATTAGGATACTTTTTTTTAAATATATATTTACTGTATTTTGTCTGTATTTGTTAAAATAATAATTTACTGCACAATGTCTTATTTATTACATTTTCAACACTAGTCAGTTGTTATGTGATTGGTCAGATCTAGGGCTGCAACTCAGGATACACTTTATGATTATTAATCAACTGATCGTTAAGTCAATATATTTTCAGAAAATTTGTGGGAAATTGCTTTTTCTGTCCAACCAACAGCCCAAAACTTAAGGCTCTTCATTTACTATCATAAATTAAGACATCACATTTAAGAAGTTGAAACGAGGAAATGTTGGACATTTTTGCTTAAAAAATAACTGAAATGATTAATTGATGAAGAATTGATGTCGGCAATTATTTTTGCTATATTAATGGATTAAATGACTGATCGTTGCAGCTCTAGTCAGGTCGCGTTCAGAGGCTGATTTATCTGAACTGATGAAACATGCAGCAGTGCAGAAATACATTTTATTCTTTGGGTGTGAGTGTTGGGAGTTTCCCTCTTGATCCATGAACAGACAGTCTGTAGTTGTCAGTTAGACTGTAGTCCACGTAGAGGAACAACGACTGCTCATTCATTATATATTTTAGATAAACATCGCCTCAGTGCTTCGATGCATTTGAGTCATCTTAACACGCTTCAGACAACTTCCATTTGTGATTCTGATTAGTAAAATTCTGCAGTAGTCAGTTCTTTTAGTTGTAACACACTAGTGCAGCAGAACAACATCTATATCACTCGAGTAGGAACCTCCATCAGAGAACTGAATACGCACTTTTCACTGTGGTTGACCATAGGTGACTGTAGTACATATCTCTTTGTTGATGTTGAGAAAACTTCACTCCGCTCTTTACCCTGTCCTCTGGTGCTCTCCCATCGTTCTCAGTGATCATACAAAATATTTAAGTCAGCATCAAATCACTGAGACATTCAGTAACACCCACCCGGTACAGAACATCCAGGAACATGTTGGTTTCTGCAGTGTGCACTAGCTCCACAGCCTCTATCAGTCACCAGTTTGTAGTTCAGATGTTCCCAGTGGAACCAGTGCAGCGTGGCTCCAGCTGACGGGAGGTTTTAGAAGCAGACAGGGCTGGTTCCTGCAGCACACCTCCGTGCAGTCAGCTCCGGCCACAGCTGCAGCTCCAGGTTCAACACAGCTCACCTGTGTAGTCCTTTCATTCAGTGTTTGTAGGCATGCTGATCTGGGATCAGCTCAAGAAGGTCCCCTCCGTCTTTTGCCTTTGATGGGCTGAACAAGGGAAACAGTCCCCTGACTTGTGCACTACACGTCTCCGGTGACAAGAGTTTTGAAAACCAGTTAGTATTTTATTTTGTAATTGTTGTTAGGAATGTAGAGTTCAAGGCTGGACGTATTGTATCTACCGTCTGGTCTATTTGTGTGAATATTTTGTGATAACTGAATGATATTGTAAAATGAAGAATAATTATACTAATCTGAGTATTAAGTTATCTGTACAGCATCAGTCAAATCTGAAAAAAAAAAAAAATGACTGAATGAGCCTGAAGGATTTGCTGTTATTATAACTTTTAATCCAGATTGATTCTGCTAAGATGGATGTTAATTCCCTCAATTTGGCTGCAGATTTCTTGTTTTATATTTTAAAAAAAAAACTATCTTAACACACTGAAAATATTTTTTATAGAGTCCTTGATACTAGCACATTAGTAACCGTGGTTCAGTGATGATTTCATAGATCAACAGCTCCTCCGATGTGCAGGCCATAAAGATGTATAAAATGCACTGGAAAAGACATAAATACGCAGACTGAAGGAGGTGTTCAGCTAATAAAATGTAAAAAGTTTATCTGTGAGGTTTTTCATCAGTGAGTTAATGATTTGATAATGAAATTAATGACGATTGATGTTTAGTTTTTGCACAGAAGATGCTTCTTCTACCCATTTACATCACATGTTTTAATGCTTTTTTTGATTTGTGGTTGTCATGAGCAAAGTTTGATCAATCACCGAGTCTTTTGTCCAGAATGACACGCTTAAAGCAGTAATTCAACATTCTTAGAAACGCGCTCATTTGCTTTTTGTTGATGAGAAGATCGAAACATCTCTCACGTCTTTATGGCAAATATGAGTCTCGAGTAGGAATGTTGGTGATTAATCATTAATCGATTAAGACTTTAACCAATTACAATTTGTACTAACTGACAATCAGAGATCGGCACAAATACATTGAACAGTATCTTGGTACAAATAACAAATATTTGCTTATCAGATAATTAAAAATAAAACACAAAATACTCCCATGAGAAATTGTATTTAATTAAAAAAACACTCATTTGTAATTTAAACAATACAAATAGACATTTGACAAAAAACTCATATCACGGATTTTGTTGGTTGGTCCAGTTGTTGATGGCAGCACATGGAAGCTTAGTGTTTGCACCGCTAGGCTGGAGAGAGCAGATTGTTAGCTTAGCTTAGCATTAAGACTGGAAACAGAGGGAAACAGCTAGCGTGGCTCTGTCCCGAGGTAATATATCCAACTGTTGAATCGACACATTATATCGTGTTTGTTTAATTACAGTCACAGCTCCACAACTTGTTCTCTTTAGACTCTTGGTTTTCTACAAATTATATAAAAAATCATGTTGATAATACAGATATTATGATATCATGACAGTTTTTGATGGCAGGCCTGTTGGGCCTTGTGGATCTTCTGTTTATCAGTTCATCTGGTCGCCTTTTCACTCTTAATTAAGTGTCCTTTTTTTTAAAGGTTTTTACAGCTCCAGGTACAGACTCTCTTCACCTCCCTGCGCTCATGTCGAGCGAAATCTATTTGCCAAATAAGAGACAAAACACAGTAAAGAAACTTAAAGATTAATTTGACTAGCATTTTTTCTTTGGTCAAATTTTCGATACATATGACAATAATATCGTTACTGTGAATTTGTTTGGCTGTGATAATCGTATAGTGAAAATCCAGAGCCAGGATAGCAGTTTCCCCTCCCGTCTTTAAACTAAGCTAAGCTAACCAGCTGCTAGCTCTAGCTTCATATTCACTGTGAAGACAACAAGGTTGTAGTTCAATCTTCTCGCTTTACTTTTGGCTCAAGAAATAAGCTTTTTTTTTTCCTTCCAAAAAGTCAAACAATGCCTTGATTTTTTTTCAGATTACTGCTCTGGTTCTCGTCTTGTCTACCTGCCTCATGTGTACAAGCTATTGATAGAGGCTGTGTACACTTAAAAATCTCATCAAGGGTGTCACGTGAAAGGAAGAACCCTGTTGCAGCAAGATGATTAATTTTATTTATCTTGAAAATCGTCGTGACAGAACAGAGAACACTGATGAACGTTGGTGGTCGGTCTGTGATTTCCTCTTTCTCAGCGATCGAACTGAGGTTACTAGAGATTTACCTTAGTATATTGTTTTTGAGATGATTTTATATTTAAGAATAGGTGTTATATTTTGAATGATAGAGGAGAGCTCATCTTACGTTTTAATCAATGTATTTCCAAATGACGTGACCTCAGTACTTGATGGCGACTCAGCCTACTGAAGTCGCCCCGCTGAGGGTGTGTACAGTGTCGCGACAGCTGTAGCAATAACAGATGTGTCAGTTCACGGCTGTTGTTGCTTCAAACAGAACAGTTGTCAACCTCGTGCAGAAAGGGAAAATAAAAATAAAAAAACAACCAAAGTGTACATGGAGAGTGTGCTGTGGAATAAAAGGAACCTCTTCATCTGCCTTCCCGATCTCGGAGGGTTCTAATGTAAACTCCCTCTCATTGTTTCTCTGGTTTCAACTCACTCAACTCTTAATTCACTACGGTGTGATTTTCTGTTAGCTTTAATTTTTCTGCTTTCCTTCTCATGGGTGCCATTACTCTTATATTTTTGTTTTCATACTGTTTGTGTTGCGTGTGCGACACACATTTCCTCCTCACTCGATGCTGCTCAGTCTTGAGGCAGAGGTGAACTAACAGAGACGCGGGAGGTTTGTCTTGCCTTGTCTAAACTGAACCCTGCTTCTCCTCGGACTGCGACTCGCAGCTTCGTCGTGAGGCGGCGGTGATGGGTGAAAGCTATGAAACACATCACAACAGCGGCCTGGTACAGGAGGTCAAAGGTGACTGACCTGCCTTGACTTTTACTCCCCAAATACACGTAGGTGTATTCAGGTGTAACTGCAGATTCAACTGAGGTTTTGCTTCTTTTTTTTATTTTAAATTGTCTATTTTCTTCCCCTTAATTTATACTCATTTAACATTGTCTTTAAACAACCAAGACACAATAATGAAAAAAGAAGATAATAAAGTTGTTATTGTTGACATTGGATATGTGTCTGCTTTATTTCTTCAATGGTTTATCAGTTTTGGTACATACATTGGACTTTTGTGAAGACTACTTAAGGAAGAAAAACAATATAGTAACCCTAGACCATATAGGAAGCTGCAAAATGCAGTGCAGTACAGTTTTAGTAGGTGTACATTATAATAAATAAGTCTATAGAAAATTACAAAAGCCCTGCTTGAGTTATATCGGCATAATTGGTCGACCCATAGTAGCCGACACAGTATACATACACGTAACTGTATGTTTAATTTACTCATATTTTTGACGAACAGACAAAGTAAATGAGGTAGAATAATTAAACCATGTTCTTACATTGCCTCTGATCACTATACAGTTGTGTCTGTCAGCAGGCATCCAAAAAAAGGAAGGTTAACAGATGATCTGTTTATATTGTACGGTAGATTTAATGACTGAATAAACTCATGTTCTGTGCTGTTGTTACTTGCAACGCTGTCAAAGTGGAAACGATCCAGTTGTCTCTGCAACAGACTGCCAACGATAACACCAGCGAGAGGGGGAAAAGTTGTCTGTTGCCACTTCAAGTACATTTATTGCCAGAAAATGACTTTTGATGTCTAATTTCAGAAACTTGAAGACTTAGAAAGTAAAAGTGTGTTTTAAGAAGTGATAAGTTAAAGAAGTTGCAGAGTCTGCAAGAGTTATATCCTCAGTATGTTTCGATGTAACAGTAAAAAGAATAAAAGACAAATAAATAAAAGCAATAAAGGCCAGTAAGAAGACATCATATCAAAAGATAATTATGGCATAAATAATAACTAGATAACTAGAATGAAAAATAATGACAAATAATACCATAGAATCATAACAAAATAAATAATGATATAGATAATAAAAATTAACAACTATAAAAAAAAAGTAATAACAATATTTTACTATTATTATTATTATTATTATTATTATTATTATTATTATTATTATTATTATCTCCTGTGCTTCCGGTGGCGCCAGTATATCCGCTGTGCGCGCGGCAGTCGTCTCATCCTGTGCCGGTCTCGAGCTGTTTGACCGTTTCCAGGGCAACCAACTGACGCTCCTGTCAATCAAGCGTCAGAGCGGCAGAGCTGTGCGCTTCAAGTTCAGCATCGACTTAAATCCTCCGGGTTTGTCCTCTGAAAGTAAGTAGTTTAAATAGATTTAAAAGTCAAAATGTTTAAGGCAGCGGGCACACAGTGGTGGGGGAATGATTCAAGAATGTCACATTTGATATTATTTGTCGGTTTTCATACTAATGAGAAGTCAGCAGGGAGTTTCAGACAGACTAGCTTCTGTGATTCAAGCTAGCAGTTTGTTTTCAGGCATGTAAGTGGAGTAAAATATCAGCTATCTGTGTGATTTAAAGATCTAAAGTACACTTGTAATGGATGAATAATGTTAAAATAATGTGGGCTATAGCCTAGCAGTGACATTAGGTTCAGTCAAAGTTAGGAAAAAGATCATTGTTGAACTCCACAGGGTTTAACAGCTCCTCATATTTGTCTGTATTCATGTGACTGCATAATAAAAATGTGAATCAATACAATGACCTTATTCTGAGCAGTCTGGGTTAGTAAAAATACCCTTTAATTGGGCTACTAATAGGGTTTATGCTCTCCAGTCAGGCCTAGCTGAGCATATGATGGGAAGAGTCCTGTGCTGCAGTTTTAAAGTGGACTGACTCCTACAGCTCCTTCACTTAATGCTCATTTTGGGCAGTGGGAGAGACAGGAAGACTAGCAGGCACAGGAATTTATAGTCCTCTTAGTGAAAAGCAGTCAGTGTGGCTAGCTAGCAAGCTAAATTGTCCTGGTTTCCTGGACAACTGAGCAACATAAACCCCCCTCTCGTTATGACCGCCCGGCCAGCCTTGACCACTGCGAGGTGTTGTGTCTGTACTGCTGCAATGTCTGCATGCGTGTCCTCACCAACAGGAAATGGCTGACAGAGATGACGGAGTAAAGACAGATGCAGAGGACACAGATGAGCTGCTTTATACTGGTCTGAGCAGTATATTATATCAGTTATATCTCTCTGACTCTAAGGAGTTTGCACCCACCCTTGATGGCCCTTTTGTCTGCAATCACAGATCTCACTGACAGCAGCGGTGTGTTTGTTCTGGACCCTCCACCTCTCAAACTGGACCACTGCGACCTTCTCCTCGATGCTCTCGATGCTCAGCTCGGTCAGCTGCAGGTCTGTGGTTTTCACTCCGTCTGTTTGTGCCACTTCCTACTTCTTCTACCTCACATTTCGGAGAAATAACTTCGCAGATTTAGATTTTCACTACAAAATATCAATAAACTAATAAATGATGATATATTGTTAAAGGCTGAGCTATGCTGTGGTAAGAAAAGTTTTAAAGATAAGATGCTTTTAGAAGCTGCAACATTAAAGTGATGTACACATCAATAATTAAAAGCCAATAATATAATATGTGAATAACTCCCCATGGGGATATTCTGCATAATGATAGCTTAAAATTAATTTTTTAAAGCTTTAATAATAACATTATTTATTCATAATAATATTTATGATAATAAACTTTGTTTATATAGCAACTTTAAAAACAAAGTTTACAAAGTGCTTTGACAGACAATAAAAAGCAGAAAACTCAGAAGGACAATGTTACAGAACAAACAGTCTAAGAAGAAGTAAATAAAGAAAAAAATAACATCAATAAAAGACGATAAGACGACAACATCACATCAAAGGAAATAAAAACAGATAAATAGATTAAGAACAGTAAAAAGAATCAAAAATAAATAAATAAATGATCAATAAACAAATAAAAGAAATGAAGAACAGTAAGAAAACATCACATAAAGTTAAATAGAAACAGATAAATAGATTAAGAACAGTCAAAGGAATAAAGGGAGGTTTTAAGACGGGATTTAAAGGAAGTCACTGATTCTGCAGGCGTTATCTCCTCATTATGTTTTTATGTTTATGCTGTTGTACATAAAGCAAGAATTTGACTGCAGTGCTTTTACTTGTAACGGATCATTTTTTATACGAGTAATCAGAAATCAATTTTTAAGCGGTCAGTGTGATTTAATGTACGCAGGTCCGGCCCCAGAAACATCAGCTTGATTGCAGCCATGCAGGTAATTGATGTCATAACACACACACTTG
Source organism: Diplodus puntazzo (assembly GCA_963678695.2). Taxonomy (NCBI): domain Eukaryota; kingdom Metazoa; phylum Chordata; class Actinopteri; order Spariformes; family Sparidae; genus Diplodus; species Diplodus puntazzo. The sequence goes on along the minus strand of OZ023159.1, from coordinate 31,212,818 downwards.
TACTGGGTTGTTCTCAGGTGATAATTTGCTTTTTTGATTTATTTTCTTTTCTAGCTCCATTTCAGTGGAGTCAATCCCTGAGCAAAGACACAGGTCTTGGAAGTACAACTCAAACAAATGACACTCCCATGTCTGGTCTTGATTTGATACACACACTAACAATGGAGCAAACATCAGGTAATATTTCAATACATGTGTATTACAGGAACATTTTGATGTCTAACTGTTTCCAAGTCAAGTTCTTCTCTTTTCATTGGCTGTTTTCATTGTCACCACAGTTTTGTCAACTTAATGTTTGTGCTAGGGTTTCTAAAAAAGAAAACAAAAATTGAAGTATTAGTGTTAACCAGATATCTTAATTAGGTAATGTTTCTTTATATGAAAATGCTGCTGAGGGATGAAACTCTTTCTCTAAACAAAGCACCCCATCTTTCCTCTGCTCGTCCCCCAGAGAAAAGCACAGGCTGCAGGGACGCTCCTGTCACTCCCGAGGTAACTAAAGACAAGTTAGACAGAAGGACGAGAGACAAGGAGGAAATGGAGTCTCAGAGGGAGCAAGTTATCTGGAGGCTGGAGAGACTGCTTGGAGAAACCTGTAGCGAAGGAAGGATGGCTGCAGAAACCCACCCTCCTTCAGACAGCATCTGTACTGAGGACTTTGTCAGGTGCTTCAGAGACGAGATGGTCGAGTTGCCATTGCCAGAGAGTAATTTACTGCAACTAGATAGAGCAGCAGCGGCTCAGGGGACAGAAATTTATGATTGTGGCACTTACCGATGTGACCAAAATGGTCAAAGTATTCTCAGTGTTGATGGAAGAGGAACAGCAACGTCGTTCAAGAGAGAGCAACTTTCTGATAGTGATGGAGTAAATATATCACATGCTGGTGAGAAAGCAGGAGGAGAGAGATACAACATTCAACAGAGGCACGGTGATGATGGCAACAGTGAGTACTTCATTTCGTAAATATAAAATAGTAATTAAAAGACAGAAAATCCAGATGTTGCAGTAATTACAATGTACAGGAATCTTGAACAGTTACGTTTATTGATCGTCATCATTCAAAACCCCATGAAGCTTTCCTTTAGTGATCTAAGTATGTTAGTTATTCCATAGCAACACATGATTATAGATCCTTCATATACTGATTCATACCTGATTTGTCTATATTTTTCCATCCTATAGCTATAGCTCTCTAAGCTTGTCACATTTATATTGTTTGCAACAGTCTGCGTCTAGATCTTTATTCCTATACTCCTTTGTTTTGCCCGTCTCCTCTTCCAGTCTCTTACAGAACAGAGAATGTCACAGAACATGAAACCTTGCGGCAGAACAACAACCGTTCCCCTCAGGCCAGGTGTTTGGCAGGTACCACACACAGATTACACCTCATCAGAAAGCACCGTCTAGCTAATCCTCCAGGACATTCATCCGCTACAAACAGTGATGAGAGGCTTGTTTCTTTTACAGGAGTGCCTGTGTGGAGTTTTGACACCGTCTCCATTGACAGTGACCTTGAGTCAGTCTGCACAGAGCAAGTCAGGCAGCAGCTTCACAGGCGGCCAGGTGAGAGACTGCAGACAATGTGGAGGGAGGCTGGTTGCAAGACATGTGTGAACCAAGCTCTTCAAATTTATAAAGTTATAGGAGGAGTACAAAATATGTATAAAAAGATATTACACTTTAACTTTAACTCCCTTTCTCCCCCAGGATGGCGCTCTCTCGTTCAGTTCTTCACGGACGTGGACGACTACTGCACCAACACAAGTGACTATGACACACCCACACAAGAAGATAGTGAACCTCAGTCTGCATCAGGTAAAGCACAAGAGCTGACTGTGCATTAGTTTATGAGATCACAGTAATGGGAAAAAAAAATGTAATCTTTAAACGTCATACAATTTATTTACAAAGGTCAGAGATCCTCAAATGGAAACGTACAAAACAGAAGTCCCTCTGTCCGTAAATCCCAGCGTAATAAGAGAGAAACATACAGGTAAACCATAGTGTTGTGTACAATTTCTAAATGCTTATTTTGCTCATATTTCTGATTTATATACTGTACACGTGTGTGTGTGTGTCACAGAGTTGTGTGTTCTTTGGGAGACAACGACAAGGACACGGATGAGGAAATAAATCAGTGGAGCAGGAGATGCAGGACTGAGAGGACGTCAGAGAAGATGCAGTTTGATTGGGTCAGGATGAAAGAGCATCTCTCTATACTCCAACAAGTGAGAATGACTCTCCAACTGTATTATAGCATCTTATACTGCACAATTTAACGAGTGCTCCTGTGCAAATGTGTATGAGACATCACCTAATGGTTTGTGTGTCTGGTTTTAGAAGTGTGAGAAAGAGGAGGAGACACTGCAGCTGAAGAGGACTCAGTTAAAAGATGTTGAGTTCTCCCTCGCTGAGCTTCAACAGCGAAGGAAGGTGAAGCGTAGCATTTTATATATGTTTATCGGAACACTGTGCACAGAAGTCTCAATAATACTCAAAGATTACGGTATATGTCCCAGCATGCCTTGCAGGATTTAGAGCAACTTATTGCAGAGACAGCAGAACTGGAGAAGGAGAAGAAGACTCTTGAGTTCGTTCTGCGAGGCAGCAGGACAGGGAAGGACTCTATCAGGTATAAAACCAAACTGCTACTAATTGTACTATAAGAAGCCTCATGCATCAACATGGTATCATCACATTATATAAACATAACCCTAAATTCTGTACAATAACAGTATGACAATGGATGTGTATTAGTTGCCAGTCGCAGAGGCCGAGAGATTCCTGTATCGTTGATGTAAGAGACATGGAGCACTGCAAGCAGACTCTGAAGGATGGAGCCGTTATAGAGAGGGTAATGACACCTGTATAATCCAATATATCTGTCATGTAAATGTTTTAACGTGCCCAGTTCTTCTTATTCAGTCATAGTCTTGTTTTGTTGCTCCACCGTTCAGCCCTGTGTGGTCATGTCAGTGCTGGAGAGGGAGGAGATGGACAGACAGCTGGACGGCGCCAAAACAGAACTGTTTGCTGAACAGCGACGTGGAAGAGAGAAGCTAGAGTCCGTGAGAGAGGTCCTGCCTATAATAATCTATAGTTGTGCTTATAGTTATTAGATTTACTTTCTGTTTTAAAGTATCTGTGGACATGTTTTCATGCGTGATCTTGGAGCAGAAATTGGAGGAGACTCGTGAGGAGCTTCAGAGGGTCACAGAGGCAGAGAGCCTGCTGAGAGGCAGGTGTGCATGTTTAGAGGAGAAGAAGAGGCAGAAGAAGGATCAGATTAAGGTAACACCGAATGGCATAATACTCAATACAAACAGATCCAATATATACCTGTCATTTGTTTTGTTTTGTAACTGATGTATCTCTGTCAGGCAGTAGAGTTTCAGGTCGGCGAGCTGCAGGGTGAACTGGGAGAATGTAAGATCAGAGTGGCTACTCTGGAGAGGATGTTGGCCCAGAAGGAGCTGAAGCTGCAAGATTTACAGGAGCAACACGGAGCCTTACAAGCTGAAAGAGATGGACTAAAGGGGGAGCTAGAACACCTGGAAACCCAGCAGTGCATTGCAATGAAAGAAGCCCAGGAGCAAGCTCATAAAGCAGTGGTAAGTGCTGAGGAAAACTGAGGTTTATTTCATCCATAGTAAAATATATTCTAATGTAAAGTTAACTAATAAGTAATTGAGGTTCCTCTTTTTTAATTCAGGAGGCAGCATTGAAGCAGCAAAAGAAAGATTTGTCTTTGGCTCATGAGCAGCAAATCCAAAAGGTGACAAACATGTCTTTATTACTATGATAGTGTTTCTTCAGATGATATTATCACAGTTTTTATTGATGTAGCAATCCTTCTGTCTGTTGTGTCTTTGGGTAAATACGCAGACTGAAGAGGAGAAAGCACAGCGCTTTGAAAGAACAAGCTCTGTCTCTCACACGACACATTGAATCATTGAAAACTTCTTTTGAGGTCAGTGTGAACGCATACAAACCACTTTCACACTATCTGGAAAACATGACATACAGTGTACAGTAAGTGATCCTCTCCTGTTCTGGCAGCTAAAGGAAAAAGAGGCAAAGAAGCTGAGAGATTCTCTGGAGCGGCAGACGGAGGAGGCAAAGAACCGTGAAGAGGAGCTGCATGCAGAAGCCTTGGAAAAGGTACCCTGATAATCCTCACATTGAATATGCAGTCCTTCTCAAAATGATTGCATGATATACAGAGTATGCTCCCATTCAGGTGCACAGAGCAATAGAGGAGGAGAGGAGGAAATGGGAGGCAGAAAAGGTGGAAGCAGTGCAGGTGCACTGTGGGATCCTGGAGGAGCAGCACAGAAAGAGTCTGGAAACCACGAAGAGTGAGATGCAGCGAGAGAAGAGTAAAGCGCTGGCTCTTCAACATAAAGTAGTGGAGCTAAAAACAGTGAGGAGTCTCGCAAACATGACAGGAAGCACCATTAACTGAAGTAAATCAGAGTAAACGTTCATTCTGTCTTTGTATTGATTTTCTTTTTATCCGTAAGAGACTTCAGGAGTTGGAGAGTGAGAGCTGTGCGCAGCAGAGAGAGCAGGAGTCTTTGCTGGCAGTTATCTGTAAATCACTAAAAGAGGAGCACCAGGCTGAGCTGCAGAAGTTGCAGAGACAGATGGCACAGGTGCAAGAAAAGCAGGAAAGCAATCATTTGCAGGCACATAAAGAGACGCGGTGTCGTATAAAAGCTGACATGGTGTGGTCTGTGGTCACAGGAGAGTCAGAGAGCAGCACTGCGGCTCGAGCAGGAAGCTCAGCTGGCACACAGAGAGGCTGACCGGCTCCGGATGATGCTGGAGGAAAGAGAGAGCAGCCATAAACAGATCGCAGCTGAGTTGGAGGAGCAGCTCAGGCGCTGGGCCCGGGAGCTGGGAGCAGAGTGCCAGCATCTACACCTCTTAGTGGAGCAGAGTGGAGCCAAACACATTTCTGTTCAACTACCTCCCAGGTATGATTTCCTGCCCTGGCTTACACACATATCTGGTTTAGAGAGAAGTGAACGCTTTATAGACAACATGCTGTGTTTGGTAATAAGCTTCTGATAATTATGTCTTGTGCAGTTCTACAGGAGCTGAGGCTCTTACAAACCTGAGATCCCTTAGAGAGCAGTTGAAGCGCAGTGATTAGCCATCTACACCAGGAGCTTCATTCACAGAAACAAATCACGGAGCAGCTGAGCAAAGACAAGGTATAGTTCAGACTGTACATCCTGCACAGAGCCTGGAGTTTACAGATACAAGTACAAGTTGATATCCTTTCAGGAGCGAGAGCTGAGCATCCAGAGGAAACAGCTGAGGATGGAGAGAGACCGAGCCTTGGATTCTCTAAAGGAGCGTCTCATTCAGGTGTGATCGTACACACTCATCTCATGCCTGTGCACATCGACACAGAGAGCTCGTCACTTACAGCTGTGCTGTGACCCGGCTTATTTCCGCAGGAGCACATCGAGGAGTTAAGCAGTCTGAACTGGGCTCACATGTTTGATGGCGGAGCCGAGGGAGGTGGAGTGGCAGCGTCTCTTCGCAAACAGCTGAAGGCCAAAGACGTGGAGCTGAGGCTGGTTCAGAGGAGCATGGCTCAGTGGAGAGAGCAGACTGCAGCTCGACTGGCGTGCAAGTTCGAAGAAGAGCTGACAGCTGAACTGGAGAGGTAGCGCACGAGGAACCGAGGCACAATACTCACAGGCGCATGTTTTGTTCTGTACGGCTTTTAATTGCTAATTGGCCCTGAATCCAAACTTTGTGATCCTTTAAAGAGAAATCAGAAACATTCTGCCTTTGTATGTTTAAGTTTTGCTCTAATGTGTGTTATCCAACAGGTGCAAGACAAAGTTGTTGAGGGGCAGGTAACTGGTTTCTGTGTCTGCGCAGACTAGATGACAAACTAACCAGCTGTCTGTCCTCAGCATGACCTCACCTCAACTCACTGTGATGCGCGTCTTATATACCATAGCTGTAACATTATTGTTAGCCCATAACTCCTTTGTGCATTTAAGTTAGTTATTCACAACTGACAATATCTAAAATTGTTTGTTTTTTTTCAGAAAAGCATCAAAGACTCGAGAAGTGAGGCGGAGAGAGTCTGAGAGGCCTGAAGGAGAGATGACGCTCAGTGCAACGGTAAACAAAAACATCAAGTTCTTACAGATATGTCACTCTTGTGTTTAATATTCTTTTGCTCATTAACATGTATCACCTGTCTTTTCCCCAGCAGGAAGCTCCACGTTCAGTTTGCTCTCCCTCCCTGCACGTCGCTGCCTCCCACAGCCCCTCAGACGTGGCTTCATTTAAGCTCCTACGTTACCTCCAGAGCAGAGTCAAGCAGCTCCGCGTAGAAAACCAGTCGTGCCCCTGGAGCCCGTCGTCTTCAAGTACAGTCCCTTTAGATCTGTCAGGATCCTGTCTTACAACGGTGAGTATACTGGTTAAATCGCAGGTTATTGTTGATTTATTGACTTGTCCCTCATTAATGTACCACTACCTGCATTAACAGCTGTACTTGTAAGCTACCTCAGGGCCAGAATAACTATTTCTGTTCAGGTTTTATAATGTTAAAAATGCTAAATATATACTTTCTGATGTTTCAGCCTCAAGCTCTTGAAGTGGCACACATGGAGGTAATATCACAAACTGCCTGTTTTACACTTCTTCATCTGATTTCAATGCTATTTTTAGTCAAAATGAATCTAGAAGTACCTTTAAAAGTGTTGAAGTCAGAAAAATAACACTGTAAATGTGGCAGTCATTAATATCTGAGTATTGTTTCTGTGCTCGTCTTCATAATCTGATAATAACAGCCGATACTGTCGTGTCTTTTATAGCTCACTCAGAGTTAAGACGTCGCTGGAGTTCAGAGCCGCTCATCATTCAGGACACTGAGTCTGCAGGTGTGACACACACCAGTGATAAAATGTTCTCTAAATCTGAGTCTGAAGCATTTCAAGCTATTTATGTGGCCGCGGAAATGAATCATTCACTGTCACAGGTGTGTAAGATAGCAGATTAACAAGCAGGTCACCGTGACAAGTGACACAGTCGACGATTTGGTCACCAAGGTCACATTCCTCTGTGTGACGGCAGTCAAAGTTTATGGCTTTAGGTTACAGTGAACTGTGAATAAGTGATGAACTGACATTTCACTGGAGATCATGCGAGTTATGTCAGAGAACCTCGTACAGCCGACCGTTCTTGTGTGATCATAAAGTTACATGATGTTGAAGTTTACAATAAACAAGTCACGTCTATTTCTTTCGAGTAAAGGCGTCATTAGCATTTAAAATGCTCAGTGTTTTGTTAAAAAGCAGAGTGAAAGACTGTTTATTGAACAGATTTGTCACCTCACTCTTGGATCAGGCAACATTTTCAACATCTGCCTTTCCCAAACATTAGAACGACGCGACTCAATTTGAAGTTGGAAAAATCTTCTGGGCTCCACCCAAACTTTTAAATCACAACTCTGTTCTCATCATTGACACAAAATAAAATATGTGCCAGTTTTGTTCTCCAATCTAATACTGTGTCCCTCCTGTTGGGCCGACTGAGCCTCCACCTCCTCCGCTGGGAGCAGGGTGAGGTTGGCAGGCGGCACACGTGTCAATGGAAAACAGACTTTAACTCAATATCAGATAGATATAATCACACATTCAGTTCTGATTACTTTTTTTAATTTAAACAATCATTAATATGGCAAATTCAAACTGATGCTCCACCCTCACACTGAGAGTCACTGTTTACAGAGATGACCTCAGCTGAACTGATGAGTGAACTAATCTTCAATAAAGGCACTAACATGGTTCTAATCGATCCTAAACAAAGCATTTAACTGTATATATTTGATTCTGTGATGCGTTTAATAACCCAATAATGAACTGGTTAAATCCTCCTTAATTATTGTTAATTAACGACTGTTATTGTTACACATGATGTACTGTATGTGTGTACACAGGGTTGATCCTGGACCTCGACTCTTGTATGTGATGATTAAAGCATGATGATGTTGAACCTCAAAGAGGACTGCTTCCTTTCAATGAAATCAGAATTTCATCCCCTGAAAACCAACTATGCCATGCAGAACCTCTACATGGACAACATTTTATTTAAAAACAAATACAAATAACACTCGATGGCTGATTGTAAATACAGTAAAATCATAAAAAGGTGCATTTCCACGACTTCTTTACAAAATTCCTCAAAGCTCACAGATGGCGTACTTGCTAAGCGCTACAGGAAGATTGTCTACCCACCACAAGTACAACTGCACGCAGGAAGCCATGCTGTGAGCGAACGTGAACACACAGGACCAACTGTGGCGTCCTGTTAACGACGCCCAGAAGCTGAACATACAAACTATACAAAATTCAGGTGCTGCACACTGATATTTAACAAAGAACAAAGTCATATTTACAATACGTCAGTGTGTCGCTGGCCACGCTTTGGCAAAATTATGTACAAATGATCTCACTTCTCAGGGCAAAGGTCAGCTGTGTAAGTTATATAAAATTGTTTATGTAAGGCTGTCTGAAGCACTTTTCACAGGTCTGAGATCATGAGTTACCTTTGAGATTTAAATGAACAAAGCTGATGAATCAGGTTGTTTTGTTACATCTCACATACAGTTAACAGCCAAAAAACCTCAACTGATGACTTTAAAGTAAAACATGTGTTGCACAAACTTTTCAAAAAAGCACAATATTCATGTATAACCAACATGCCTTGTCAAACTGACCAACTTCAAGTGCTTCTGAGTCCTTTATGGTCTTTTATATGACTACATATCCAGTCTTTTACTTTGGCATGGCTTTTCCATTCATCAGCACCATCACATTTCCATGTCCTCCTCTCCAGAGCTGTGGGTCACAGGGAAGCTGTACAGAGAGGAGTGTGTTTCTGCAGGCGGGCTGGAGGGGCTGTGAGGGGTGGGAGACGGACACGGAGTCAGAGGCTGCCGAGATACCGTTTGTTGTTTGCGCTGTTTCTGTAACGAGCCCCTTCGCTTCCGAGAGAAGGGATCGTCCGGGGGTCGCCACAGCACCAGCTCCATGCAGGAATGACTCCTGACAGTGAGAGGAAAAGAAAGTGTCACCAGTCGAACACAAGTCATGTTATTTATTACGTCTTTCAACATAAAACAGAATAAGAACGACATACACAGACTGGGCTACTGTGTGGGGTAGGATGTCGCTGATGCCGCGCTGCAGACCCTCCTTCAGACTGTCAGAGATGACCAGCACCGGCCTTCTTTGAGCCGGCTCCACATCCAGATCTTCGTCCTCATCATCATCCTCCAATGTAATTCTGAATCAAATATCAGTTAATTATTTTAAGATCCAACATTTTCTCAAATATTTAACATATGTTTGTCACTGATTTTGATCAGTTTTTGCTTGTTTTCATTCATTTAGACATTAGAACAGCAAGCCACAATATCTTTATATAGTAATTTTGTCAGAAAACAATAATAACAATAACACTTATGAGTGTTATGGTTGTTATTGGTGATGACGTTAAACCATTTCTGCAGTTTCTTCTTTCAGTGCAGTTTCAACTGCACATAGCTACTGGATGTTTACATTTGCCACTAACATTTCTAAGCGGTTCTTGCAACTTTTTTCCACACACGAGGCATTTTGCATACCTGTCTTCGATCTCCTGAAGTTTCCTCTGAGCCGCCTCGATCTCCATGCAGGAGCCTTCTGTCTCGGGTCGGGAAAGAGAGAGGCTGGAGGGCTGCGGCAAAGTTAAAGGCTGTGGCAAAGTTAAGCTCTGGGTGGCTGTGCAGGGCTGTGGAGGAGCAGGACTGGCCTGCTGTGCAGACAGAGGAGGGCAGCTTCTTGCTGGTGGCCATACGTGAGGAGTGCCAGTGTTTGAGTTCTCTGAAATGTCCACTTCTGCCTCCAGCATTAATCTCCTCCTCTTGGCACTGCATCCCCTGAGAGAAAACAACAAGTTTACAACACTCATATTTGATTATTTCGAGCACTGACACATGTTTGATGCTTTTTTTCTACTTACTCATCATCAACTCTCCTCCTGTGCTTCCTGAGGCATCGTGCCTCCCAGCTGCTGTTGGACAGAGACAGATGTGTTAAAAACAGAAGTGTTGCCAATGTGTACCTGATACATGACTGCAGGAGGGATATTACAACCCTCAATCATCTGCTACGTACTTGTTAGGAGAGTGTTGCTCTCTGCAGGTGACCAGACGTACTTGGAGGTCCGAGATCAAATTCAGGGAGGCTAGTGGGGCCTGAAAATGAATACATGTCTGGCAGACGCCCCACTTCACTGCTCGTGGCAGCAGATTGATGGAAGGTCCAGGCGATGAAATGATTTTGAAGAGACACTACAAACGGATCTGATCTGGAATATCAGTATTGACACCAATCAGATGCAGCGATGACTGGTATTTTCTGTAACCTACATGACGCACAAACTATAAATATGTCTACCGTTACATGAGGACAGCAAGTTAGCTACAATGCCACTGTGTCATGTCATCGTTTACAAATAGACCTGGCTACGACACGCTAATACGCAATGACAGCTTCATCCCTGCGTTGTATGTTACGATAACTTTGCATAAGTTAACCAGAAACATTAAGCTAGCTACACCGACCTGAGCAGCTGCCCTGCCCCTCGATGTTTGCGTTGTTGATGTTTTGCTAACTAAGCTAGTCTCCCGTCAGCTCGCACTGTTCGGCCATTTACATGTTCCCATTAGCGCACAGCAACAGTTACTGCGGGTTCGAGTCTTACTAACCGGGTGTTACGGAACCGCCTTGGTGCCGAAATAGCTTCTCAATTAACAAGCTCCCCGTGGAGTGAACTGTTTGGAAGGCAGTCTGCGTCAAACTCACGTTAGCTAGCTATTCTGGAAAAAAGTGAGTAGCGCCAGAAGAGTCGTCAAGGTTCTAGAAAGTGCGTCAGTTACGTTAGGTGCATTGTGGGAGTTGTAGTTACCGTGAATAAACGAGTCCAAGTGGGTCACAACAAAGTCTAAAAACTCGCGTTGACATGCAAGAGGCAGTGTGAGTGAAGTCTTTGTCTATATTTGTTTAATTCACTAATTAAATCTAGTTCTTAATTGTCCGGCCAACGGTGTTTTTCTCCGAAGGAATGGCCCGTCCTACTCCGTCTCTGATTGGCTTACGCAGAGACATTAATCTCCAATCTCGCGCATCATGCCTAAACTAACCAATCGAAGCAAAGAAGGCAACGAGTACCAGCCAATCAGAGGTAAAGGGGGGCGGGCGTTATAGTGACCGGAAGACGATGTGTAAAAAGTGAGATAGACAGCGGCCTCTTTTTTGTATGTTCGTTTGAACAAAGAGTATCTTCGACAGACAAGATAATAATCTCCAACATTCAGTGTGCGGTTCTTCCTACAGCTGTTGCTTAAAGGGACCGTTTCTCATCGCTTTGTCATCTCAAATGACGGGTCATGTGACAGTGAAATACTAGAAGCTGTTGTCTGTTCCTGTGTCGTTACTCAGCTCTGATTCTTCACGCTGGAGTCACTCTCTGAGCAGGTACGACACCGCTGTTTACTTCAACATTTTAACTAAACCTATAAGATAATAACTTAACTGCTGTGACAATATCATAGAAAAGATCTTTAAACATTTACCTTACATCGCTTAGTAGATTGTTTTATGTGTTTATGTATGCGATCCAGGTAACGCAACTATTTTCACATTTATTGTTTGTGTTATTACTTTATAACGTTTTAGACAAATATTTAGATGCATTTCCTCTGTTTGTGTTGTACTGCAGGTTGTCCAGAATGCTGTCTTTAGTCATAATTACAGGCCTATTGGCTTTAACCTCCGGCAAACCATGTGGTAAGTGTTATTATTTTATGTTTTTTGGAAATAAATCAAACTTTAACTAATCATTAAAAGACCTAACTGCCCTTTTTTTCTACCTCTGTTTGAACCCAGCTGACAAAACACTGACTCACTGTTCTGGACATTCACTGATTTTGCAATTACGTGCTCCATGATTTTCAGTGGCCTTCATTCTGCTCGCTTATTGACAAAAGTTGTGCAATTGTCAAAATACACATGGAGCTTCCAGTGATGAGGGTAAAACATCAAACAGAGACATTAAGATAATTGGGGGCTTGAACACAGCAGTTTAAGTTCTTGCAGGGATTAAGTCTCCACAGTCTTTGTTTCCTCTTGCTGTGACTGCTGATGCTGCAGTTTTGGTTTTGCAATGCTCCGAAGGTTCATGATGGTGTCAGCAAGAGAGGGAAACTGGAATACTCTTAAGTCTGCGATCAAAATATCTGAGAAACATGTTTTTATAATTAATATTTTCCTTCAGATACTGATGGATCCAACAGTCAGCTGCTCCTGTCACTCAATCAGAATCTCCTCCGTTCTCTGGAGACGCAGGAAGGACTTCCCAATCCCAGTGTCCACATCGCGTTACGGCTCTCCAGCCGCCACAATCCAACCAAGGAGAGCGAACACCTGGACAGACTGAAGAATAATTTGCACAATGACCTTCAGAGGTATCACACAGTCCCCCTTTTCGTTGTGATGCAACAGATTCAAAGTCATTTTCCACTGAATCTACCTTTTTCCTCGATGTCCTCGACTGAGCTGTATTCTCTTGTGTCTCTCTCAGCTCTCTCTCTAGCAGCCAGTCTGTGACGGGCCTCCTGGCGCTGTACGCTCTGGCTCTGAAGTCCTCCTGTTACGACCTCAACACGGTCACCTTCACCGTCGCTGAGAGGAGCGAGACGCTGCTGACGCACCTGAAGAAGCAGATGGAGCTGGAAAAAGAGCACATCGCTTGTAAGTTTCCCTTTGAGAGTTTCAAGGCCAACGGTCGTCATAAAAAGTGTTCAACATCCTCGTTATACATTGTGCTACAAATTGAGTTCAAAGTTTACCACGTGGGGATTTAATAAATAAAACCTCAGCTTGTTGAAAATCTTCATATTTGAATGTAACTTGGTTTCTTTTTTATTTCTTCTCTCCTCTCACGCAGTCAGCCAACGCCCTTTGACCAACTATTACCAGTACTCTCTGGGCGTGCTCGCTCTTTGCGCGAGCGGCATCAGGGTCAACAACCACGTCAGCCACAAGCTCATCAAGGCAGCAGAACACGAGCAATTCAAACACGGAGATGTCGAGAGTGTCGGTGAGTTAAACCCGCGTCAGTGATTGATAGGATTCAATGAATGACGTGCAGGAAAGATGAAGGCGGGGATGCATCTCAGTTCAACTTGTTCTCGTAGGGCCGTCTACAAACGTGCTACATAGTTTCTCTCAGGTTTCACACACACAATATTGATATTTTGAAAGTAAATACTGTAACTTTACCTGGGAAAATCCCCATGATATGTGTTTGTGAGAGGAATTTAGTAACCCCAGTAGTTACCAGGTCAAATATCAATAGTTTGTCCTGTTCTCTCTCCCTAGACACCTATGCAGTGGCAGGAATGGCGCTCCAGTGTGTGAAGGACGCCGGTTCTCAAGTGCACAATGCTGCTGAGCTCGACGCCGCCCTCACCATGATCAAACAGAAGCTCTTGGCCTCTCGCAGGCCTGATGGTCACATCGGCAACGAGTTCAGCACGGGCCTCGCAGTTCAGGTAAAGATCTTTTCCCTCATGTTTTTATCTCTTTTGCCGCGTGAAACTTTATACGACTAAATCTTTGCAGCTTAAAACTACTGATTTGTTGTGTTCAAGGCCTTGTTGGCTTTAGGCAGCCCGGTTGGAGAGTGTGCTGCCTCCATGGAGGCCATGAGGAGAGACGCCCGAAGCAGCACGTACAACAACCCCATGGCCGTGTCTCAGATCCTGCCTGCCCTCCACCAGAAGTCCTACCTGGCAGTAAAAACCAAGAGCTGCCTCAACGAGGACGGTACGTGCAGCGTTATTTCTGTTCACAGGTCATTTCCGGTTGTGTTGTCTTTTTGTCACGCTGTGTTTCTTCTTACAGAAACTCTGGTGCTGGAGCCTTTAGATCCTGTCGTGGTTTTGCCAAGTGACACTAAAGTGACTCTGATGGTGGAGGTGGTAACGTCCAGCGGGGCGACTGCTCTTTACTCCGTGGATGTGACAAAGGGCAGTTCTCTGTTAGAGGCCCTGGAACATCTCAAGGGGAGAAATGTTGGCTTCACGTGAGTGTTTATCTACAGGGAGTAATATTTTTATGTTCAGAAACATGAAGACAATCCAGGCACTCCAAATATAGCAAAATGTGTCACACAAGGAAGGAAATATTATAAATTATTTCCCTTTTTTTATGATGTAGCGATGATAATAAGATGATTTTAATATTTCTTTCCTTTCTTGACACATTTTGTCATACTTGTGTGTCCGGATTCGTCATACCTGCTGTTGTGTGACAGGTTTGAAACAGAGACCAGCCTGTGGGGTCCTTTCCTAAGCGCTGTGAACGGCGAGCAGGCCCGACAGAGCGACCGCCGATACTGGCACCTCTCCTCTGATGGCACGGCACTCACTGAGGGTGAGAGCACACACACACACGCTTGACACACACCCTATAGAGCTTTATCTTTATTTCTTTGACCTGCTGCTTTTATTTGACAAAACCTTTTTTACACTTTGCTTCCTCAGGTGTCAGTGATTTCAAGATTGCAGCTGCTCAGAGGATCACCATCCGTAACACGAGCTACTGAGCGTCCGTCGCTGCTGATGCAAAAGCATCAATCTTTTTCTGTCCTCTGTGTTTTAACCGGTGATTTAGCTGCTTTCTAAAATTGTTGTAGTGGTTTTGCAGGTCTTTTTGCATTTAAAGCAAGTTATGAAGCCTGAATAAAAGTGTAATTTAAACACTTAATTGAGCAGACTTTGCTGTGAATATTCAAACTCGAGTTCGTAAATTGTGAAGCTTTTTAGAATGGATGGTTAAATAACTGTAAATTGTTTTTTCAAATGTCTTACAAAGTGTGATTGTGTTTTTTTTTTTAAACAAATAAAAACTTTTTAAATGAAGAGTTTCTTCAGGTTTGTGTGTTAAATTACAAACAGAATGTGAATAATAAGCAAGTGAAGGTTTATTAGATTAATTTACATCTGGTGAAAATGTTTCTGAATTAACATGATTGGGTGTGAGTGCAATAGAGTGGAATAAAGAATAGGCAAGAGTGTGATTATATCATCAGTCTGATACAGAGGAAGCCACTCGGAAAAAGTGTGTTTTCAGGTGAGATTTAAAACTGAGGACGGTGTCAGAAGTGTGAATGTCTGGCAGGAGAGAGTTCCAGAGGCTGGGGGCAGATCTGCTCAAATTGTTTATAGACAATTCCACAAGATGTGTCCGGTGATGTCACTGTACAAATTGTTCACTTTTGTGACATTTCAGCACCTTTGCTCCAACACCTCCATGGCAACAATCACTCAGACTTGTGACTCCATCAGCGGAGCAGGAGGAAGGACGCAGTTCCCAGGACAGTGGAGGTGAGAACAGCCTGCAGACGGAGAACTGTTCACCTAGAGAGAGGAGGAAGTACTGAAGTATGACAACATGATGACTACATGCATATGTGTGTGTTAGTCTTCATTGCATTTGTTTAAATCACCTTTCTTACGGATTATTGTTATGACTGTCAATAGATATTTTCATTAATACAGTAATATAAGAAAAAACATTGTAAATGACGATCTTTCTTAGTGCAACTGAAATCCGGGTGTCGTCAAAAAAAGTTATGACAACATTTTGTGGCACAAATAACCTTTAACCACATTTCCACCTCACATGCTAGAATTTCAAATTCAATATTGTGAAATTTATATATTTTAAAAATTATATTTATGTGTATATTCATATTTATATATGGGTTATGGCTAACGATTTTCTTTTCTTTTTTTTCTTTCTTTTTTTCTTCCTAAACAGATAACAGAGACGTCCTACTATTGTACTACTATTATTATTACTACTATTACTACTATTCTACTATTGCCTAGAAGGACTTTGCAGATAGACAGCAATTGACCTCAGTGACGTCATTCGTCTTGGGGGGGGAGGGGGAGACGAACCAGGGAACAAAGCACAAGTACTTCCGGGTTTATAACTAAACTCTTATGTAGTATCACAACATCCTTAGCACGGTCATACAAATGTACTCTTAATTCATCAAATCCAGCAAGTGTTATTTTGTCGTCTGCAGAAAGTTTTTTTGTTCAAACTTGCTGGGATAGCGTTTCCCACAAGGCTTTTATTGTGAAAGTACATGACATGTATCCCGGAAGTTACGTATATTTTGCTACTGTTTGTAGCATTCCGGCTACATTTCTTGTGGACGTCTCTTAATCATTTCTTTCTTAACAGCAGCAAGTATGCGAAACAGAAACGTTTGAGGACTAAACGGACAACTCGGCCAACATATCGGTGTATTTAAATGTAGTAACAGTTGTATAGTTAAGCTGTAAACCGGTGATTTATGACGACGGTGCACGTTAGCTCCGTCATGGAGGGGATTAGCTAGCCTGGCTGCCATGAGGCTAATTCAGAGTGTGATGTAAAGTCCCGTCGACATTAGCATACATCAAGAAACGAGCTGGTGAATGTGACTGTCCGTGTGTAGTTGTAGTCCTGATGTCTGCCTTTTATCGGTTCGCTCTGCTCAGTCGTGTTTGTGATTTTAAGAAAACGATGGCTGTTAACTCAGGGAGGCTCGGTTTGACTTGTAAAAGGTGCCTTTCAGGTTCAGCTGTGGATGGACCAGCACGGGTGAAGAGAGTTTCTATCGAGGGCAACATTGGTAAGTACAGTTTAATTAGCACAGACAAGGACATGAGTATTTCGAGTCAGTGTTTTCTTTACTTTACTTGATAGAAAATGTATTTTACTTCTCGGGAGGGGAAGAGACTTCACTCGTCTTTACTTAGAATGACAGAGGCGGCTGATTTAAAACTTAGACCGAGGTGAAGTTAGTTTTCAGCGGTGTCTCGTCCTTAGTTTCCCCCGGTGTTGGCAGCAGGAGGACGGTTAGCTGCCTCCCAGAACCCCGAGCTGCTCTGGAGGCTGATTTAGGGACCATCAATAAATTACACTATTGATTGTTTGATTTACACAAAACAAATGTTTCTTCATGCTGACGTGATGATATGAGTGAAAAGAGTGAAACAAAAAAAAACTGATTTCATGTAGCACATTTGTTTTGTTTTCTAATGTGTTATGTATGTATGTATGTATGTATTTATGTATCTTGCAAAAATATTTTTATAAAGTCAAGTTTTTTTTTCAGTTGCTTCCATCTCATGTGACTCCAAAACAATGCCGAATTATATAACTACAATTACTACACAGGTCACAGGACACACCTGTTTTTATTATTACATTTTACTGCTTCTTCTTTAATTTCTTTTATTTTATTTTGAAATTCCAGCTGTTGTTTCTCAATAGCTTCCATGTTATTGTGACCCAGTGACTCCAAACCAAAACCAAAGTGTGTCACTACACATGTCACATAGGACAAAGCTTCAGGTGTTTTATAACTTTTTCAATGTTTAGACAAATATTTAGAATTTTACGGTTAAAAAACTGTAAAAGCATGTTGTTCAGTTTGCTTCTACTATGCTATGTTTGTGTGTCCTATTTGACCTGTGTAGTGATAAAAAATAATAGTGTTGTCAAAATATATATAATATAAAGTAGCAGTAAAATCCGATATTTGTCCCATTTGGTAATACAATTAGACACTGGTTTGGAGTCACTGGGTCACATGACATGGCACTGTTGTTCAAAACAAATGTTAAATTATTTAATTTTTTTGTGCCAGGTTGTGAGTGTTGGTAAAATGTGATATTATGTCCTCTTGAATATCAGCTGTGGGAAAATCGACCTTTGCGAGGCTCCTTCAGTCAGCCTGTCCAGACTGGGAGGTGATGGCAGAACCTGTCAGCAAGTGGCAGAACATTGAGAGCGGGACCAAGAAGGTTGTGCACATTTCCTGAACTTTATATGCTTTTGTAAAAAAAAAATAATGAGGCCAAGCTGACGATCTCCGCTTGTGTCTTCTGACAGGGGAACGACGACGCCCCCCAGACGACAGTCAGCAACCTGCTGCAGATGATGTACCAGGACCCCAAGCGCTGGTCGTACACCTTTCAGACATATTCCTGCATGAGCCGGCTGAGAACACAGCTGCAGCCTCCTCCCGCTCGCCTGCTCAGCTCAGAGGGAACACCTGTCCAGGTGTATGAGCGCTCAGTCTACAGCGACAGGTGAGCGAGTACAGGACAGCGAAACTGATATCGAGTCAGGGGAACTCCAGTTTTGGATCCGTTATTGTGGTTTTAATGTTTTCTTTACCACAATGATTTCACACAGAATGAGGTATGCAGCTGTAGAGTTACTCCAGATATATGTACTTTATATTTTATTTATCATATTTAGCAAATGCATTCTCCTTTTAAGATAGAATAGATACAACTTTATCCATCCCTCAGGAGTCAAACACAGAGGGAATAACAGTGACTGACTGATAGATAAGAATGGAAAATCAAGGCAAAGCAAGACAAAAATAGAATAATATAAAACGTATTGTTAACTGTTTTGTTTGTGGGAACTTGAACTCGACTTTCTGTCCTGTCAGATACATCTTTGCCCTGAACATGTTCGAGTTGGACTGTATAAACTCCACAGAGTGGACAGTCTACCAGGACTGGCACTCTCTCCTGGTGGAGCAGTTTGGACACCAGGTGGAGCTGGAGGGCATCATCTACCTCAGAGCCCCACCGGAGGTATTTACACCATTCGTCCACAGTCACAGACTTTGTTTATGTATTTATGTTATACTAAAAACAAAGAACATAGACATCATACTGACATTAACAGCATACAGCGCACTGATCTTTTCTCAGTACATGACAACAAGCAAGTAGCACCAATTTTCATGATGTCCTCTTGGCATTCCGAGCGTATCAGAACATTTCTCATTGTTTATAATTTGAATAGACTCAAAGTTTTTCTTAAATTCCATTCCAAAGAGTTGAAACGATGGGCGAGACTTTAGGAAGCTGGAGTTACGGATGTGAAACTCACCTTGTGAAATTCTTTTGTTGACAGTCCGCTGAACTTTCTGGATTTTTTTTGTCATATAATATTACATCATTGGCTTCCAGTTTACTTTTGTAAGTGGTTTTAGTGTAAAGATAGGTTTCTGTTTTCTTCCAGTACAATCAAATCTTGAGAATGTTAGAAAAAAGGGAGTTTGAGACAAATTTTCTTGCATGTTTATTACTACATTTAAGACTTTCAGTGTTATTTCTCTTAACAAAGAAGGTGGATCCCAGTTCCTGTAGCTCTTCTCTCTCTGAGTGGCGTTTCATCCGCTGAAGAATTGCATTTAAGTCACAGATTCTGAAGCATTTTCCAGGAACATCTGTGAGCGTTTAGGGCCGTCCCCCCGTCAGAACAACAAACAGCAAAAAAACATTAAAAAACTGATAATACAGATGAGGCCGCTCTTTTATTTATACTTTTTTTTATTCTGTATGAAGCATTTTGTTTGTGAACAGAACATTTCCTACAATCTATTCAAGATATTCTCTCGTGGAACTGATCCTCCACTTAATTCACAGTTTATTACAAAAATATGACAATAATAAGCTTTCAAAACATTATGGAACCTTTTCCCTGTTTCTTCTTGTCTTTATGTGTACTCCTGTCTTTTGTTTATTATTATATATTTTAAAATGTAAAGTGAAATGTCGAAATGTCTCTTCCACTCCTATTTATATCATTTCGGCCCCTTGAAGCCTCTCTCACTCAAACACTTACCAGGAAACATCAGCCATGACCGTTCAGTGCTTAAGACTTTTTATTTTACATGAAGCAGATAGCTTGTACATAACAAGCATGTTTTCTGCACATAGTTGTAGCTTGTGATGTTTGCTTACGTTTGCATTCTGTCAGAAATGTTTGGAGCGTCTGGTGCATCGGGGACGATCAGAGGAGAAGGGAGTGAAACTGGACTATCTGGAGAAGCTGCATGTTCAACATGAGAAGTGGCTCATTGAGAAAAGCACAGAGTGAGTGAAATTGATGTCTTGCTGTCATGACCGGTGATGGTGCAGCCTTTTTATTCCTGTTCAACAACCACCGCTTCAGAAGCCTTTCCTGTCAGCTGTTTGTTTCTGGGCCGTGAACAGATGAGTCAGCAGCGTGTGGTCTGAGGCTGTCGGTGTAACACAGCGTGTCTCTCTCTCTCTCTCTTTTCAGAATTCATTTTGAGAAGCTGAAACAGATACCTGTGCTGCAGCTCGATGCCAGTGTGGAGTTTCAGAGTGACCCAGATGTGCGGGAGCAGTTTATAGCACAGGTATGTTTTTATTGTTGTGCTTTGATACGACAGCTGCAGAGACGACCACACGAGGGCGCCGTCTTTCTGCTGGGGTTTCATGTTTCTGATCCATCTGGATCAGATGTAATGATCAGTCAATTTAAAGACAATTAGCTGTTTTAATAACGATTAATCGTTTGTTATTTTCCAAGAATGGTTCCAGAATATTATATGTTACGGTTTTCTGCTTTTTTTGTGACATTCATGATAGTAAATGTAGAGTATTTGGGTTTTGGACAGAAGAAGAAACATAATGATGTCACTTTAGGCTCTGGGAAAATGTGATGAGCATTTTTTTTTTTTTTAAATAATTGTTCGTTTAAACCTTAATCCTGAAACACCTTTTCATCTCCAGGTGAGGAACTTCTTCGGTGCTTTATGAGAAGACCAGCAGTGGGAGCAGACGTCCAGCCGACCTCAGACGTGAACTGACATATCAACACAGGAGCCTCTCTATTGTTACATGAACAGTTTTGTGTTTTTGATAAGCTGCCACCTCTTCAGGACCGTACTGACAAGCATTCTGAAACACTTTTAGATTGTTACGTTTTTTCATCTTTTTGGTTTGTTTGCATGTTAATTTGTTTCAGATTATATTTACATCTTGTACTGTTGACTCCACTTGAAATCCCTTTATAACAACGATACACACAGATCAGTTAGTTTATAATGTACACAGGCAATTAAAATCACCAAAGTTTACTGAACACCTTTGTGTACATTAATGTCTTCATCATTCCTGTCTGACAGGACAGAAGCAAATGGGACGAGTTGTATTTCAAAGCTGTTAAAAAAAATAAATACCAAGTAAGTTTTTTAAACGCTGTTCTGTGTTCTTTATTTCTATTTTATTATCAAAGATTTCTTTAAAAAAAAACAACTTTTGTTCTTGTATGAGTAGAGTCGTATATTAGAGATGGAATGAACATTTACTCAGTATGGAGTATTTCCATTCTACTGTATACTTCCACTCCTGAAGGCAAATACTTTACATTTTACGCCACTACATTTATTCTATAATTTTAGTTACTTGTCACTATATATTGCATGCTCATCTCATTATCAACCGCTTTATCCGTGAGGGTTGCAGGGATGTAACCGCTTTATCCCCTTTTTCTCATCGCAGGGCCCTCACTGACGGCAGAGGCCGCCACACAAGGTGCCAACTGCACATCAAGATACTTCAACATGCAGCTCAGTTCTGCCCCAGGGGAGCCAGGAATTGAACCAGCAACCTTCCAATCACTAGACAACTAGCTCTTGCATGCTGCATTTTTAATTAATTTATTTGATTGGTAATTTGATAAAATAAACACTGACTCCAATAATCAATCAATAAGAAAAATTCTAATATCTTATCCGATAATCAGCCGACCATGGAACTTTTTTTGTTCTGGTGCTCCTTTTATTTAAGTTGTAAAACATTTTTTTCCATGTGTGAAACAGTGAAAAATAATGTTTTCACGAGAAACTTTTTACATTTTTTATTTGTTGTGCCAATTGAAAAAAATATACTTTTTGACCACTGAAATTTATTTATGTTTTCTCCAAAATGTATTATTTTTTTTTAGCGTTGAGCCGAGGGAGAAAAAAATTTTTTTTCAACGATGATTTTTTTTTTCACTTGTTGAGCAGAGTGAAATTAATATTTTTTCTCAGAATAATGTTCATATCTAATCCAATAATCAGCCGACTACGGAGGGATTTTTTCTTAAGGTGCTCCTTTTTCTAAGTGGTATAAAACATGTCTTCACTGTGATTTTTATTTATTTTTTTCCCACGTGTAGCCCAGTGAAAAATCCGGAACAGTGTTAGGGCCAGGGATGAGGAAAAATAATGAGGAGGAAGTTTTTTTTTTGTTATGAACTCCAAGAAAAAATTTGAAACTCGAAATTGTTTCGACTTTATTCTCGACTTTTTTCTCTGAGTTCATATTGAAAATAAAAAACATCCTGATATTTTCGTATGAAAAAAAGTTTCAGCCATAAAAATTTTTTTTTCACTCGGCTCGAAACTTTCTAACATGAATCGTGACCAATTGAAAAATGTACTTTTCATGTATCAAGCCGACTGAAAAAAATGTTTTATGGCTGAAACTTTTTTTCATGGGTGAATTTATTTTGTTGCGTGTCGAGACGAGTGAAAAAGTGTTGTTTTTTTGGCCTTTATATGGCTTTAGTGACAGGACAGATTGAGAGAGGGGGAGTGACACCCAACAAAGGGCCCCAGGCCGGGACTTGAACCCTGGGCTGCTGCAGTGAGAACAAAGCCTGTGTGCATGGGATGAAACTGAACCTCACATCATATTAATATTAATTCAAAGACTATTAAACAGAATCGGTAGGATTTGTCTGAGCTGTACGTAAATGCACCAGAAAGATTCATAAATCAGTGTTGTGATGTTGTGAAAAATAATAATAAGCAATAATTCCCTTCAAATGCCTTAAAACTATGGTAATGAGCCTGTTTGGAAACTGTAAGGATAAAAAAAAATACAGATATTTGTGTTAAAATGTAGAGAATGAAAGTAAAAATACCTGAAAAATCTGATTAAGCACAGTATCAAAGTGTTTGTACTTTGTTACTTCCAACTCTGACTTGCACCCAGTGATATTTTATCTTTACTCTTACTTCAAGATGACTTTTGCTACTTTTTAAACACTGTTAAACAGAAAGGAGCTAACGGCCGTGCTCCGCTAACAGTATTATTTGTTAATGAATATCTCGATGTCTGCAGGATCGGGCTCCTGAATGAATGTGAAAGGCCCGGCGGGTTGACAGGACAATGACCTTGGCTAAATGTTTTCTTTTTTCTGCCCTGTGATGTGCTCTGATGATCAGAGGGGCTGTTCAGATGCCTGGAGTGGTTCAGGGGTCATCAAAGGGCAGCTGTCCACTATAAAGAGGCCTGGCTGGAGCTCCGTCTGCACAGAGCATCATTCCAGCCTGAAACCAGCTGGAGGAAGGAACCCACCAAGGAGATCTTTCCTTTTCTGTCCCCACTGCTGGAGAAGATTTTGTGAATTTGAGTGAAAATGGAAGCCAGGGTCCTGACAGCTTTCTGCACGTTCCTCTTCTGCTCTTCTGGAGTTTTGTCTCTCTCCACTCAGGGGCTCAGATATCACGCCGGCCTCGAGGCCAGTCTAGCACTCAGAAATCTGTCAGCGAATCATCGCAGCAGATACCCGCTGTACATGATGCAGCTGTACCGCTCCTTCAGGATGTCCGAGTCCTTCTCCTCAGTAGCTGTCGACGCCGTCACGACGCAAGGTGACGACCCGTCGACGCAGCGCTCCGACTCGGTCCTAAGTCTGATGGCCAGAGGTGAGTAAACAAATCATGTTTTTTTTTTACATCCCTGGATATAAAGTGTTTTAGTTTTGTCCAGTGTGTGTCAGTTTCTCCTGTCCTGCTGCTGCAGCTCTCTGCTGGGTGTGTTATCAGCCCCTCCCTCTTTACAACCCAGCAAGTGTCAAAATGCTTATTCGACTTTAAAGGCTTTCTCTGTTTTATGTGAGAGGGTGTGTATATTAGCCCTCAGACGTCCTTGCACAGGGGGGTTCAATACACATCCTGTCCTTTTCACCCTCCCACTCCAGTGTTTTGACATTTGTCCAGGGATCTGGTTTGCCCTGAGTCCCTCAGACTGCTGACAGCTGTGTGTGAATTTGAGATTAAATGTTCTCTCTTGTTTTTTTTCAGGCTGTCATCAAGTGGGCGAACGGTGGACGGTCACGTTCGACATGTCGTCCATCTCCACCAGCGAGCTCGTCCAGCTGGCAGAACTTCGGATCAGACTGCCGGCGTTCTCCGGCTCGAAGCGCGCCACGGTGGATTTGTATCACTCCAGAAAGCAGAGCTGTGATCAGCACAGCACGACATGTCAGGATGAGCGTCTTTTCCTGGGGAGCTTTGTCACTTCACCCAGCCACTCCAAGTCCTCCTGGAAGGTTTTTAACGTGACAGCCCTGTTGAAATACTGGCTGTACCAGGGGGATGGAGTGTCAACACAGGAGGCCTCAGGAGAGCCCGACATGGAGCCTGGGAGCGGCGCTGGAGGTGAAGGAGCGTCTCTCTTCAAGAATATAGGACTGAAGCAAAGAAAAATACACCACGCAACCACGAACCGGGTCATGATGATCATCTTCTCCAAACACAATCTGCCCCAGAAAGGCCATGTAGCATACAGCCTCATCCATACTGTGGAGAACTCCAAGTACGTGACCATGGACAGAGCCAGCAGTGACAGCCACAGCAGACGACACAAGAGGAACAGGGTGGAGAAGATGAGGGTGACTGACGGAGATTCACCCACCGCTGCACCGGCAGCAGAGCCGCCCCAGAGGCCGCTGTGTCGCAGGGTGGACATGTGGGTGGACTTCGAGCTCATCGGCTGGGACGAGTGGATAATCCACCCAAAGCGCTACAACGCATTCCGCTGTGAGGGCGACTGTCCGACACCGCTGGACGAGTCCTTCCAACCCACCAACCACGCCTACATGCAGGTAAGATGATAACTTGATGTTTAACGCTCAAGAATCTCGAACAATCACAAAATTAATGTCATTTTTTTATCTGATGATTCATTCATATCTTTTTCAGAGCCTCTTGCGGCATCACCATCCAGAACGAGGGTCCTGCCCGTCCTGCGTGCCGACCCGCCTCAGCCCGCTCTCCATGCTGTACTTTGAAAACGATGATCTGGCCCTGCGGCATCACGAAGAGATGATTGTTGAGGAGTGCGGCTGTCACTGAGGGCCAGACGCAAAGAGCAACCATCGACTTTAATTCAACTGTGTCTTTATATATTAATGTTCAGATGTTAAATTCAGAGTTCTTTGTTTTTGTTTTACTGCATAAGATGAGCTTAAATAAAAATATTTCATCGATGTTAAGTGATACAGAAAAGCTGCATTATATTATTTGTTATATGTTTTTATCTATTTATACACTATAATGTATATTTTGTAAATACAGTATGAAAATATATTAAAGTATTTTATTTGGACATGATTGTGATGCATTTTGTTTTTTGACTATTGGGTATTTTTTAACACTAAAATCACTAATCGTGATTCATAATAATAACTAGGAATTTGGGGAAAAAAGCTCAAATTAAATCTATTTTTAACTTTCTTTACGTTTTGTTTCTCTCTTTTGTTTATATATTACCCTCAACATACGAGCGTAAAGGAGAAAGTCTGTAACCATGACTGTAAAAAAACAATCTCTACTAAATTACCAATTTAACTCATAAACAAAAGATGCACAAGGCCAAAAAACCTTGTTGGATTATGTTTGAAATAATGTGAATTATTAAAGCAATATCAATATTTCATTTTTAAAATATTATTTATGGTGAATACAGCAATATGGTAACACCCCTGACTGGATATAAAGTTTTGGTTAAATTCAATTAAAATTGTTTTTATTTGTTAAGTTTGAACTTGAAAATGTCAAAAGTGGAGCTCAGAAAGAGGAAACCATATAAATTCAGATAGATGGTTTTTCAAATTAAAATATTTAAATGCTGTAAATTTAGTTGTATTTAAATGTCAAGATTTAAATGGTCAATAATTCAGGCTTTTATTTCCTTCCGTGCATAATTTTAGGATTTGCAATGTTTTTAAAAATGACATTCAGAGCTTCATTTGTAGTGATTTCCATCGGCTCTCTCATCATCAGCTGCTACACAGAATGAAATACACACAAAACAAAACAGAACAGAACGCTCTCCTCAGAGGTTCAACCTGCTCGTAGATACTCTCCTGCATCATAATCCCACTTGTCTTCTGTGACTTGTGCCCCGCTAACATCTTAGTGTATTTGCCTTCCTCACCTGCAATCCACATCTGTGGTCCTTTTACAGCACACACGTCATCAGAGGTCATTAGTGTGGCCGGGCTTCTTTTGTTGATTGTGATCAAACAGGCAGGCTGAGTGGAACGACACATAAAGGATACTGAAGGATGGAGCACTGGGTGGTGGTGGTGGTGGTGGTGGGGGGGGGGGGCACAAGCAGTAGCATTTGTTTACTTTAGGGAGGGGGGTGGTGTCAGGAAGCAAAGGTGACGAGGGGAGACTTTTAGACCCCAAACAAACAGAGAGCAATGCGAGGGAACGGATAGAGTCAACGTCTGGATGCTGAAGCTACCGTGGAGGACGGACAGGGTGGACTGGAACCGATCGGCTGAAACCGTTCAATCCACAAGACAACAAGACAAGTCCAGACTAACTTCCTCTGATAACTCTGTTTTAATCACCCGATGAGTCTTTGAACCAGGTAACAGGCTGACACGACCACAAATGGATGTGCTTATTTTAAAATGCTCAATAAAACAACAGTTAAGTATCAAATCTGTTGTTGTTTTTATGAGTTTTACAGTGATGACTGTAATGAGGCCGACGCAGCACCTCCACTCTCCACGACACACAGCACACAGTAGCAGCAGAGTGATGTCATCACCTCCAAATCATGTGTCGCTTCTCACACATCTTCTCCATCCTGGACAAACTTCCCTGTTTGGTGGTCGGTCAATTTTACTCGTATTTTACCAGCTAAATTACAAATGGACGCTCGTGTAATTTGATTTTATATTCCTCAAATGTGCGATACTTTTGTCAGTGGATATGAGTTGCAGCAATATAAAGTGTTCAGAGTTTATTGTAGTATGAGTATTGACGGGTGTCATGCTAATCTACCATACAATAATATTGTGTTTTTTTTGTTTTTTTGTATTTCTGTTTTAACCTGTCAAGTGTCTTTCTGTATCTGAAAAGCGCTACATAAAATAAATGTATTATTATTATTAGCAAATACTGTGTTTGTTTTGATTACTTTAGTTACTCTGCAGATTACATGCTGTGTCAGAGCAAAGGTAGTAAACTTTTTATTAATTTATTCATCAGCAATCTGATAAAAACAAACAAAATACCCATTTCAATGATGGGAAAAATGCTGAATATTAGATATGATGATCAGTATATCAATATTGTACATTGTAAATATATGTATGATTTCATTTTTACTTGTATCGTTGACAATCAAGTACATTTAGATACTTTCAGTACTTCTCATACAGCTGAGTTTCATTTTTACCAAATATTTTAACACAATTTCTTACTTTTTACAACAATGCCTATGTGACATCACTATAATATATATTTCTGATCATTTTTCCAATGTCTTTAAAAATATATATACACACTTTTATTAAATAACGTTTTTAATTTCTTAGGGTAGAAGCTTGGTCTACATGAAATTCAGCCTTTTAAAATTATTTTCCCATCAGCCTCAGTGTTTCTGAAGAATGCCGTCTGATTTTTTTCCTTTTTTAACTTTTTCTGCATTTTATCTTATTGGTCTTATTGTTGTGCATTGTGATGTTTTAATTGTCTTTTATCCATTTTGCATTTTATTTTAAGCACTTGGTAACCTTGTCGTCCATCTGGGTGCAGAACATGAGAAGAAACAGAGAGGTTGAAAAACACACCAGCTCAGCACAGCTGCCAAATAAAACTGAATAGTTTAGTGCAACAGGGCCTGAGATGTTCTGCAACATCCATTACATGGAAATATTTATACAGTGCACTCACATTACAGCCTGGTAAGTCACTTCAGAATCAACATAGCAAAAGTTGGGCAACTGAAGTGGACTAGGAGGGAGTTTCTCTGAGCTATGCACGGTTGTATATTGACCTCTCTTTATACAGTCCGCTGACTGAGGTTATCAGCTGCCAGCGAGCTCCGTGAGGAATTTCTCTGATATGACTTGTGCTGAATCAGGGGAGCGCAGGAAGTGCTAAGGCTGGAGCAACTCTGTCATAGTCAGGATTTATCATTTCAAGATGTGTATTAGCATTTCACCTAAATCAGAGAACATTTGAGCTGAAAAACAACTCACTCCTGGTCATCAAATCTTTACTTTTCATATAATCATGGATATAACTGATGTTTTTTAGATGTCCAGGAGAAATGTGTATTCAGACCGTGACCCGATGAACATGAAGACGTTCCCCGATTTCCATAAGAGTTCAATCCAATAACAGAACAGGACCAAAGAGGAGAAAACGGTGAATACACGCGGTCAAATACACGACAAAACCAGGGCGTTGTTTGCTTTAACGGTGTTTACTTTAATGCTTTGTCACCCTACAAACCGTGTGGAAAATCTGTTTCAAAATTTGATCGACAAAATTAGGTTTTACATTCTTTCAATGACGCTTCAGGTGAAGATCGACAAATTATACAGCATCTTGAACATTTCAAGGCAATATCTGAGGAGAAGTGACAGGAAACAAAACCTCCTGGAATGGTTCTAAATTCAGCTCATTATTATTTTCCCATATCGATCTTTCTGTTCATTAATTCATCTCAGTTCTTATGGCTGAGGCTTTGTTGGTGTTAAGCACTTCTCAGTGTTGATCTTAAGCTTGTTGCCACTACAAGAAGGCACACTTAGTCACAAATACATCAGGTTTGAGCCTTGAGGCAGACAGAAATGTTTCGTTACAGATTTGTTCTGGCAGATGAGACTGGTAAAGGCATACTTGAAAACACTAAGACACCGGGAATACTGAAGGTGAACCTCTGTCATCGTGGAATGGATGATGAGAAAAGAATTGGAGCCCCTCTTCACAGCATCTTGGTGGTAGGTCTGACATCAGGACCGCCTAGATGTCCATTTCAAACTGAGAGTCATCACCTTCAATGAGAAAACAACAAAAAAAAAAGCTTATCACCACATGTTTGGCCACACTGGTATTCATCTTTAACAGTATCATACTAGATTTAACTTATAAGGCAGTGATATGAATCTATGCTTTCACTTTGCATCAATGCTATTTGATCATTGAAACGATATTTCGATCCGGGTCGGAGGAAGCAATGCTCGGGGGCACCTTGTAATGTTTCTCTTGGGTGTGAACATACCAGTATTGCTGCCTTCAGGTGCAGGGATGTTGTTGTTATTCAGTAGCTCTCCATTTTGGGTCTTTTCATTGGTGTCTCCGGATGGAGGACTGGTCACCCCTGGAATGATCGGCAGACCTTTCGGTGGAGTTTTGGTCACAGGAGAGCTGCGACACTCCAGCAGGAACTTTCGGTCGTAGATGATCCTGGTACCTTTGGTAAAAAGAGAGAAAGATAATCATCAGCTGCTTCAACCACACTTCAATTTATCAGTGGCTCCGTCTTTATTCATCATATTCAAGCAGGTCAAGTTATTTTGGATCTTCTCAATAAACAATTTTTTGGGGCAAATGCTGACAGTAATATTTCAGATATAAAAAATTCAGATATACAAAGATTTTTAGCAATCCCTCTAATGTGGTAATCTAACACGTGAGAAAAAGTACGTAAAAGCGGAATATTTTACAGCTTAACAATAAACCTTGGTGTCTAAAATGACATCAGTGCATTGAACAAGTACAATTTACTGTAAATTTAATGATTAAAAATGGTTGCAAGATCTGCATTATAACCTCCATTTTTTAAAAAAATAAAAAAATATATAAATACAGGTTTTCAAATCTGCACATTTTGAGCAACATTTGCCGAAACACATATTTGCTCAAGGACAATATCAGGCTCTACTTCCAGTTCGAGTTCCAACACCTCTTCCATGGTCAAATTTAAGCACTTTTAAAAGCATTTTCAAGCTTTTCCGTCACCTTTGGATGTAATACAATTTATTTGGCAGAGCACCATGTTGTACGTCACTGACGTCACGTTTTTACGTCACGATTGCGCCGGAAACAGTTGTAACAGAGGAGAAAAAGGTAAAAAGTCTGTTTTTTCGATCGTCACAACCCCCGCTAAATGACTTATTTCTCTGTTTGAATTTGAGCTATTTGGTCGACTCACATCTGGAAAGTCTAGAAGAGCCGCACGTTTTAATTATTTTATCCCCGTTAAACTTAACCGGAAGTTAGCCAGCTAGCTCGGTGATCCAGGTGTTTTCAGACCTGGGAAGTCGAACTTTGTTTTTGCTGCAAAACATCACTGAGCTGCTTTCGTATGAATGAAGTGGGGCCCTGCATTCAACACTAAAACGTCCACGAAAAGACTACATCCGAAATTTCTTCTTCAATACGCGCCACCACGGGATGTTGATGACGCGTCATCACTTCGCGCCGGATATACACATTCCCATTACACACAAAAGCCCGATTTTAGCGGGTTTAAATGGGATTTTTGTTCTGTAGAAAATGGAGTTAAGTTACATGTTACATTTAGCATCAACGTGTAAGCATCAAACTTTGTTCATGTTAAATAAAAATCTAAAAAATGTGCATACATACATAGAAATACAGCATCCACGAGCGAGGCACTACAACCATCACCCGACCAATGAGAACCAATCAGAAGAAGGTAAACTGATTATTTATCTCTTATGTGTATCATAGTTTCAGGTGCTGCAGATAAAACGTCTTCAACAAACATTTTAAATGTTACTTCTCGCAGGAAATCTCCAATCACAGTTTGGAGTCGAGGGTGACGTAACGCCACCACTAGCGTCATCATCAGTCGCAGCCGAGGCCTGTAGATGTCGCTAACGTCTCTCGATCAGCTGACAAAAGCCACAATAAAAACCACAAACACGTCTTATGCTGAGAAAGCTGTGGTGTGAGTGTGCACCAACCACATGCAGGTAATAACAATCACTTCAGATTCAGTCTCGGCGTTTCCTGCCCTCTTTTTTCAACCAAACAACTTGCTATTTAGCATTAGCAGCTAGCTTAAGCCGAGCTAGCAGCTTGTTGTGTTTGACAGCAGCCGACCTCATGGAGTTAGCCTGGGCATGTCCTGACTGACTGAATAGCTGTACACCGCGGAGAGATGTGTGTGTGTGTGTGTGTGCTGCATGGCTCACAGCACGTCTCCTCGGCACAGACAAGCTAACAGGGTGTAAAACAGACAGGTCGTACCGCCGGGGGTCGTGCTGAACAGGGTCCCTCCGGGAGTCGTGGAGTAGTCGTGGGGCATGTGCGCCGAGTCGCTGATGGTCACCCTCCGGGTCGACGGGATGGCCTTGGCAGTGGTCTTCTGGACATCTGTGGACATCTTGTCTGAGCTATAATTAACTAAAACTAGCTAAACTAAATAACACGAAAACAGGGCAGAAAGTCAACAAAGCCACGACACCGTCCGCGCCTGTCTCAAGATATATTGCTTTGGCTCAGCACAGTGGCTACTTCTGGATGAATAAAAATAAATACCTCTTTTTTCATAAGTGCAAATGATGATAGGTAGTATCTAAACACGTCACATTACAACACACACACACACACGCACGCTGAGTGTCCAGGTTCTTTGTTTAAAAGGACCTGAGCACACGTCTCTGCGCCTCCACTCACTCTCTCATGCACACAAACAGCTCAGACAGACAGACAGGCTGCAGGGGAAATACTGCTGAGACTGAGGTCATGAGCCTGTACCGCCCCCTGCTGGCTCAGTATACATGTGCATGAGCTCCAACACTCAACATCACAATGCATCTTATTTGCAAACCCACATTAGGGTCCATGGCATCTTTGAGACTATAATCTGGAGGGTAATCTAATGAGGATAAAGGTTTAATCCTCATGACTTCAAGAGAAACTACCACAAATGTAATATAGGTGGATAAGTTCACCCCAAAAAATGTAATCGCTCCCTTTCATGCCAGTGGAGAGTCAGGTGGAGTTTTGTAGTCTACAATTTAACGAGGCATTTCTGGAGCTTCACGACAAAACAGCGTTGCAATGTTTTCTTAAAGGTGCCGTTTGTAGGAAAAGTAGATTTTTTGAGTCTCATTCCCAACTTGTCAAAAACTGGAGCTTCTGGATTGCAGGACGGGTTGGCCACCATGCCCCAAGTGTCAATTTAAAATCATTTTAAAAATGCTTTATTAAAACATTAAAAACAACTGAAATTAAAACATAAAATGGCTCGAAACAGCTCATCTCAAGCGCTGAGATCCCAAATTGATTTGAAAAGATGTTCCACACATTTTTAAGCTACAATCTCCACTCTGGTTGCTAAGATAGATGAAAATGTTAGAGCATATTGTTTGAAGTGGGAGGCACAAACTCAACCGCACATTGACAGTGGACCTCGTGGCTTCCAGACATTTGGATTATGCAGCTTTTATTAACAAGGCCCCGTCTACTTCAGTTGTTTAGGAAATCTCTGCAACGCTGTTTTGCTGTGAAGCTCCTGAAATATTTTGTAGATTACAAAACTCCACCTGACTCTCCATCAACAGGAGAGGGAGTAGATTATGACTGAAGGTTGACTTGTGGGCTAATTTATCCTTGAACCTCGAAAACATGCAAACATTGGCAGCTGGTTTGTAGAGCTGCATTCTAAAAATGGGCACACCATGCCATGTTTTTCTGACAAGCTGGTTGTAAACACTGGTGTACTAATTTGTCTTTTTCTACAGTATGTGTTCTCCTGCAGAGTTTAAAGAGACTTGAGACCATCATGTTTGATATTTGGTAACTGGAGGTGAGAGTCTGATGAGATTTATTGATCTTCATGAGACTGCTCAGCGGTGTGCAGAAGATGAGGCCGGGTGTTCAGATCCGGGTGTGATATA
The DNA here is from genome assembly GCA_963678695.2 of Diplodus puntazzo. NCBI lineage: Eukaryota > Metazoa > Chordata > Actinopteri > Spariformes > Sparidae > Diplodus > Diplodus puntazzo. Next base: position 31,179,870 of record OZ023159.1, on the reverse strand, counting down.
GGTGTCATAGGAGACGTGTGCTCGCCACTTTTTAAAATAACAAATTTCGCCTCAAGAAATGATAAATGGGATGAAATGAATCGTAGGCAGTAATTATCTACGCTGACCTCATAGTTCAGCTCGTTTCGCCGCCTAAAGTTTAAAATGTTTCCTCATCTGCGCCCCTATGAGCCCGTCGCTCTTCGACACAGAGTGACGCCCTCGATAGTCGGATGCATGTGAATCGTCGCACAAAAGTATACACACTGTACACAAAGACATTTCATTTCTTTATTAATTTTGTAAATGTTGAGCTGGTGTACAGAGTAAATTGTCAATAGATGTCCTCGGATTTGATTGGATTAAAAGGCTTTTACATTTATATTTTTAAATTCATGTTTGACTCTCCATAACAATAAAAAAAGCAAACAAAACAGGTTAAAATACCCACAAGACCCCTATTTATCCCCAGGTTGCAGGCATTACCCAGAACTCAACAGTCTCTTGGTAGCTACAGCTGTATGATGCTAAAAGTACATCCATAACATAACTAGAATCCCATTTGACAAGTAAGGGTGCATAGCATTCTAAGTAAATATATATATTTATATATATTTTCATATATTTCATATATATATAGCCTTTTTATGTTAAAAACATTTTCTGTGCATGTGCGCAGTTGCATTCCTTAGTATTGAGTAATATGCTATTGCGTTAATAATGTCGTCAATCCATTCTAAAGGAATATACATGTGTTCTCTAGTTTTTGCAACAGTTAATATTTTTGCATGAACTTGGTGCATGGCATCATCTCAGTAGACCCCTCAGTGCAGGGCTGAATCTCTCTGACGTAAACCACTCCCCTCCCCTTCCTCTTCTGCTCGCACTCAGTTGGACTTCCTCCCGTTCAAACTGCGTTCACGCTGTCACCACGTGGAAGCCTTAGAATCGGCTCAGTCTCCTTATATATTTGGTAAGGGGGGTAGAAATCAGGGGGAAGGTTGTGTTGAGAAAAAAATGCTTGTCGTCTTGAAAGAGTAGCCGTCGGAGCCACCAAGCTTCCCCACAACTCCATCTAACTTCAAAGTCCCCCCCTCCCCCAACACACACACACACCTTATTGTCTTGTCATCAGATCCCCCTCCCCGCCGCCCTCGCTCCAACCCCTGACATCAGCAGTGGGTTTATAAGCGGCTTCAGAAACCCGAGCATACGTTAATCATGAGCCCTTAGAGAGCAAACCGTATGCTGCAACATAACGGGTAGTACGCTGTTTACACTGCTGTGTAATCTTTATTGACATCCATCTTTTTGCGTTTTTTAAAAAAGATAATAAAATAGAAATAATATCTGATGAAAGGATATTTGTTAAAACCCCCTTTGAGGCTTCTCTCTCTCTCTGCGTCTCTCTTCTCACATGATCTCTATGTACGTTTGTCATGATTGTTGACGATCAACAGCAGATATTGAGTCGACACAACAGAGTGAATACCCTAAATCATCTACTAAAGTACAGAGCCGACACAGATGACTACTTTAGAACAAGACTTACGATATACCAAAGACCTTACATTCATCATCTCCGGCTGTGAAGCCGTACTTAACGAACACTTATTGATGGGTGATTATTGCAACGTTGTTTTTTGTTTTTGTTTTTTTTTTGTGACTCACATTATTTTTTTTCCATAATAAAGCATTCGGTGTCTCCACACATCGTCTGAAATCAACAGATGTCGGTGAATCGATATCCTGTGAGATGGCACGCTTATTGAGGTAAATCAACTTTTAAGAAATATGTGAATTAGGATGACACGTGTAAGAGAGCCTCTGCTCCGTTACTTCCTGTGATATTATCACAACCTCGTCCCAAAGTCCAGGACTGAATCTGTGATATTAAAGTCACACACACACACGCACACACACACACACGGTAGGATTTCTTCCAAGGTGCATATGAATGTCATCAAAGTTTAAAATATGACTCAACGCGCCCACACTCCCTGATGAGTAACGCAAACAGATGGGATGTCTGGCATGAAGTCACACCAGAATACAAACAAACAAAAAAAATCTTTCTTCTCTATCGAGGCAGAGTGATGAAAATGTTCTAATGTGCTGACATCATTTCTGAGTGGAGTGAGGAGTAAGCCTAAAGCTGTGATTAACAGATCGAAAGCCCGATCTCAGAGGAAGAACATGGACTGTGATCCCCCAAAAGAATCCTCTGTCACACTCAAACACACTCACACACACACACACACACCACACACACACAATCCTTTCCTTTTGTAAGCAGTTATTGCTTCTTCTGAGTTACAGTTAAGACAGTAAACCATGAAAACAAGAAGAAGAAAAACCAAAAAAAAAGGCAAAAAGAAACAAAGGAGTGAAACAAGAGACACGCTTCAGGAAGGGTCAGGCTCACAGTTGCGGGTCAGTATTACAGTTTCTCATCACAGTGATTGGTGACTGACTGTCTTTGCTACACTCCTAAGAACTGCCAAGGAGACAAACATCAGAGCTCAACACGTCCTTGACCCCTCGACGCGACGCTTTCTTAATCTCCAGCTTCGTCTTTTTGCCCAGTCTGACCAGTGCTACATTATTATCAGCGTCTCAGCTACGTGACCCTCGTCAGGTGACATCTTCTGGTGGTGGTGGTGGTGGTGAGATGGTGTATAAGTGCACCTCATGTGTGGTGGTATTACTGTATACTGCATGATGAGGTCAATCAGACGCTGCTGAAGGTGGGATCCTGCCCCCTGCTGGAGGCGGGCAGGACTGCTACATCTACTCTGGGAGGCCGACTGGAGGGGGTGAGGACGAGGCGGAGGTAGGGCGATAAGGGGACGATTGAGAGCGAAGACTGGCATTGAGATTATGGCTCAGACACATAACCTCACAATGTTACAGCACACTGAGGGGGAAAAAGTGGGTTGATCTCTCGCGATGATCTGTCATTCACCGTATATCTCACTGTCACCCTCCACCACAAGGCAAACCACTCTGAGGGCAGGTCGGGGAGGCAGGTTCACTGCAGCAAAACCTGCCTCCCAAAGCTCAGAAAACACCCCACGGAACAGTAAATGACTTACAGTATGTCTTCCCTCTACAGTTTGACATGTCAAAAAGCAAAAAAAAAAGGGGCGGAAAAAGCACATGAAAAGCACAAAGAAACAAACAACCCGACACACAGAAACCCGACGTTTAAAACAGGCAGAGCGACACGACATTTGCATGTTCTTGCACCCACAAAGATCTCAAGATATATAGAAGAATATATAGGTCCAGACCGAATGAACCAAAACGAGAAAAAACAGAGGGGAGGAAACTCTTGTGTACCTGAAACAGCAGCATCAGTGGCATCGCAGAGGGATCTCAGAACATAAACAACACGTAACACACAGTCACGTAGAGCATTTTTAGTGCATATTATGTACAACACCGATATCCTTGGGGTGATATTTGTAGCTTTACCGGACTTTGAGAGCACTGGGACAGGTTTTGGAAACTAGTTTGTGATGCTCTTAGCTGGAAGAGTGTGGCAGGGAGAGGGGAAGGAACCTGTTGCCTAGAGATTACGTAATTCTCAGTATTTTTAATCTCCCTTTTTTTGACGGATAAACGTCGGTTCAGAAAACGGCCCAGTAACGGACCATACCCCACATTGCATGCCTGTCCCACACAGCACAGTGTGTCTCCTCCCCAGCCCTCCCCACCCTCGTACCCTCCCTTGTATTCCCTCAGTATTTGTAGTTAAAGACAGGCCATGCGGCAGCAGTCACTCATGCTGATACAGATAACAGGAAGCACGTTTTGGTTGCTAGTTTTTTTTTTTGTTTTTTTTTTGTCTGTGTTTGGTTTTTGTTTTATACGAAATCATGCTTCTAGCCTAGTAGTAGATGTTTTTTTTCCACGGTTTCTTTAAAAAAAAAAAAAAGATAATAAAAACTACAAGTAAATCCATATCCTTCATCCGGTATCCGCTGTGGTTGTCATAGCGTTGGTGTCTGTTGCACTTTGTTTCTGTCCGTCAGCCTTTTGTTGTGTGTTCTTCCTCCTGTCAGCTGCTGCTGGTCATGTGTCCATGTAGGATGGTTTTGGTGAAGGGGTTGAATCCTGCGGAGAACTCTGCGGAGAGAGACGGAGAACAAAACTGATTTAGGATTAGCGACACGTTCGTCTTGCGACAAATAACAAAAGCAGAAACATGCAAAGCTGCAGCGAGTCGATGCACATGTGAGTGTTTTAGAGTTACATGTAGTTTTTAAAATGGCCTAAACGGATAAATTATCCACGTTCAAACGATTCTTACACGTCACTCAGTCCCTCTCTCATTTTATTCTAACACTAACGACAACACATTAGTTCTGCAGAAGCGTTCAGGCAAAAAACGTTTGGCAAAAGTGAGTTAACATTCAGCGGCGCGTCGCTTGAAATATCAGTAATCTCAGGAATGTCATGGCCTTTGCGTTAGAAAGGGCAAGTCAAGCACACACACATACAAACACACACACACACACACACACACACACACACACACACACACTACAGCGGCGCCGGGACAACTGGCCTCGCAGCAGCTTTGACCTTGACAGCTGTCACATAACAAGATCCTTTTTGGGTCGGTAGTTTTGCTGAGTGCACATTGTGCCGACACTTTTTTTTCCCGGCTTGTCACAACATGCTTGAGGAAATAAACTGAAAGCCTGAAAATCATTTATTTCTCACACTGGGACATTTTGAGCACAGGAGCGTAGATCAATGACATATTGTGGGGCCAGAAATGGATACATTTAAACAAACAACAATCTATTCTGTGCACAACACATTTACTTATGTATTCGCTGTTATTCACAAATATAAGCCAGTACATTTGAGGTTTTCACCAAAAGGCAAGTGGCCTGAATTTATTTAGTTTAGGTTGTAAATGTACTTTCTGAAACTCAGGTAGGATTATATTGATGTTGCTAATTATCGGCTGCACTGATAAAAGCTACAAAGGTTGGAAATAGTACAAATACTTCTAGATTTTTCAGGTAACTGTACTTTATCTTTCTGATAACTTTTCCCTTATAAACGCTACGTTTTGACACACTTATCTAAACTTTCTCCTCCTTACATTTTCGAAACAGGCTCCTTACTATAGTTTTGATGCATTTGAAGTGAAAAATTGATTATGGATTGTTTTACGACGGTCTACCAACCCAAAGTGGTCGCATTTGATGTCCTGGGAATGAGAGTCAACAAATTAACTATCTTTCTGGTGCATTTTACTAGCAGCTTTGACAAATCCTGAGTTTAATAGCCGTTGAATTATATCAATATGACGTGTGGTTCAGTAGGTTTGCACAGAAATGTCCCTCAGGGGGATTCTTTTATACTTTGAGTACTTTTTTCTTTCCTACTTTTACTTAAAGAGTCTTTTTTTTCATTTCTCCTTGAGGAAAGAGTGTTTTTACTTTTGCCACCTCTACTAAAACTGTGTTTATCAAATACATTTTATCTAATCCTTATTCCTGATAATCCTTTAGGTGTATTTTTGTACTTTGTGGGCAAAAATGTGTCATTTCTACTTAAACCGTTTGTTAAATTTAAGATTTCAAGTGTCATTTTGCTGTGCCAGCATCACATTGCATGTCATTAGTACTGAATTAAAGGTGCATTCAGATGCATTTAATCCAGAGAGACTGGATTAAATGGTCTAGCCCACAGGTCAGACGAGGCACTGTGGGTCAGTCCCGTACCTGCGGGGACGCAGCACTCAGTCTGCCTCACTGCTTAACTCTCCGCAGAGTGGCACATTTCACTATCTGAGCACCTTTCTTCACATCCACAGTATCGGGCTACATCAGAGGGTGGGGGAGGGGTTGGCGGCAGACGAGGTGCGAAGGATTGCGAAGAGGTCGGATGACAGGAGCAGAACAAGAGGGCGAGGGGATGTTAGTAGGGGAGGGTAAAATGAAGAAGGAACAGAAATGGGGAGAACAGAGGAAGGAAATAGTGCCATGAGGACAAACAACAGATGTCAGAGATGTGATAGAGGAGTGAGACAAATAGGTAAAAGGGAGAGGAAAGAGGGGGGGGACAAAAGAAAGAAATTATGTATAAACAGTAAAAGGACAGGAGTGATGGGTGGCAGTTGGAAAGACAGTTGAAGATAAGAGGGCATCAGAAACATCTACAGTCTTTGGGATTCAGAGCAGATCTGCGTCAAATAATATCTGCAAACACACCCGATATCTTTATATTCAGATGGCTGGGATCTGATCACATGAGACAACACCCAAAGTTTTGAATTGTCTCGATGTGTCAAACCCCAAATCCTCCACTACTTGATAAAAAAACCATAACGTTACGTGATTGTAAATACTATTTGACGCAGCTCCGGTTCAGAGAGCCTCGCAGGTTTTGAGTGATACAGCACACAGTCACAGTTGAAGGTCTATAAACTTTAATGAAGGCAAAAAAACACAGTCAGTCGTTGAGATGACTGATGGGAGGAGGAGGGGCAGAAAATATAGCCACTGCAAAGAGCCACAGTCAGTTCATTCAGTCATTAAAGTGCATGAAAACAAACATATGACATATGTGTAGGTGCGGCTTAGGGGTGACTAAAAAAATACTGTGAGCACTTCACCCAAAGCAACCGGAGCAAAGTGGACTCTTGCATGCGGAAGACGAACATGAGGCGATCGTATTTGGGTGGAGGATTAATGTAACAGAAGGTCAGCAGTCAAACAGTTAACCAACCAAAACGTTGCACCCATCTTTCCTCTGAACCAATGAATAACAAAACGTTTCAGATCCTGAGAACAAAAACACACAAACTGTTCTCAGCCTATCAGAGTGAAGCTCATGCAGGTTAAGGAGTTCAGGGACCGCGATGAGACGAGACCCTCCCTCCTGTCTACCACAAGCTTGCTACTACATAAATCTGATCCGATTCAGTCCATTTTGCGCCTCTAAGAGCTCCCCCGCACATCCTAGCTAATAACAGAAGGGGAGCCTCGGGGTGTTGCAAGGCCTCACGGGCCAACAGAGAGCTGCCCGCAGATCAGAAGCCCACCTTGCTGCTGTCCCGGCCCAGGATGGCGTAGTTAATGAACTGCTCAGCGTCAACCTCCAGCTCGTTGGCGTCCTGCAGAGAACCCTCCACGCTCACCTCCTGAACCCCCTCCTCACCTGAACCCTTCCCTCTGCGCACAACCTTACGCACAATCTAACACAAACGCACACAGGACAGGAGGGTGGGAGAGAGTGATGGGTGGAGGCAGAGGGTGGGAACAAGGCAGTGAAAAGACAGAGTTGGTGACATGTAAAGAAATGATTTTGAACATTTTTTGGGAGGATCAAATATCAAATCTACGGTGTGATGAATGCTGATGAACTTTGTCATGATTATCAGTTTAATAATCATTCTGTGGTGAGATCATGGGTGAGTTTTTTTGTTTTTTTGACACTGACACAAAGGAAACAATAAATTAACCCCAATTTCAGAATGCAGCATTAAAAACCACGTTAAGATGGCTGACCTTTTTTGTGACGATGTTTCCATGTTCATCCGTGAACTGCTCCTCGCTCACTTGCTCCCCGGGAAGGTCTTCAACCTCGTCGCCCTGTGGACAGAAAAACAAAACATGCATACCCTTAAATAATATATATAACTCCGACAATGACATGACTTCCCAAACCATAAAAAGTTAGGTAAAGTCAGGCTGGTGGACATAAAATTAGCACCCGGTAAATTATGTATTGGCATGTTAAGATAGCCGTCGCTGCAGCGTAATTACTCGCGCGCCATAAACCTCTCCGCTAATTGGAAACACAGGGAGGCAGATGAGCGACAGATGGGTGAGGGGTCAGAGGGATGTTTGTGGAAGCAACAGTTGGCATTTTACAAATGTTTCTTTTGTGGCGCCCATAATTACAGATCATGAGGTTCGTGACAATGGCGTTATAGCCCGTAATAATTCGCAGTTCGCTATTTATAAGCTCAAGGACATTCCTGTAGCTGGAGAAGGCAGAACGAGAGTGAGTCGAGCCCGTGTGGACCTGATTAAACTTGTTAACAGTTGTGTTAACTGTGACAGAGTTCAGAGACACAGTAGGAGAAAAAATGCCAAAGAGTCCAGAAGGCTTTTTAATAGAACCGGAGTCCAAACGTGACTAGACAATCTATTTAGATCCATAACAGGAAGAGATATACTTAGACACAACTGCACATTCATTTGATGGTAAAATCTAATCATAGGAGTCTTTGTCGTATTCAGCTTTTCCTCCTAAACACTGTCCTCAGTCTCTCCACTCATGTCACATCTTTCACCCTTGTTTTATATAAAACTATTTCCTCATTCTCTGTCCTGTAAATGTTGTTTTCCAGCCTGTAAAATCTCCTCGACCAGGCCCTGTCCCTCTCTCTGTACCTTGAGGATGACTCTACGGCGAACCACTCTGGTGGTGACGTTCTCCTCTTCGTCAGCCACCCCCTCGACCTCGCCGAGCTCGCGGTCCAGCTGAGTGTGAATGTAGGTGAGCACGGACCGCACGGAGCCGCTGGCTATGTGGAGGACATTTTGACAGCTGATGACCAGGAAAGCCAGCAGCACGAAGCTGAAGAGGAGCTCTGTCACCAGAGCCCACATCGCCCCACGTTTCTGATCTCCCGGGAAATCAACAAGCCAAAAAACAACAACACGCTCCTTCTTCCCCACGCAGCACGAAAAAAGCTAACAGCTGCAGCTTTCTGCTACCGGTTCAGTCCTTCAGTTCATGTCCGTCCTCCACTAGCCGGGGCAGCGGGCCCTTTCCACGGGTAACTATTCCTTCTCCTTCCCTCCGTCGGGTCAGGAGTATCCCCTCAGTGACATCAAATCCAAGCAAAGGCAACCTTGGGAGGCTTCTATTCCCACCTCTCTCTCTCTCTCTCTCTGACCATGTGACCGGTGGGCTTTAAATACCTCTGGCTGCTCCAGGGTGGAGTGATAAGAGCACTGACAGACCTCACCCCTGACTTCCTTCAGGTACCTTAACTACAAACTATTTCTCACCCACACAGCTTAGCAGAAACATTTCCTCTGAAAGTACGTCACAATTATGCATCACGCAGTACTCAAATGCGACAAAAGCCAAAGCGAGACCGGACCAAGCTACAGGATTATGAACCGTATGCAACGGCAAGCTGACAAAACCTCTTAAAAGCAACAGTCTATTTCTGCTTTCACACACTTTCCCAGCTGAGATCGTCCTTTACAGTGTGGTACGGTTGGGTTGTGCCAGAAAGTTAACACGCGGGAATGAGTTGGGCGAGGATCACGTAACACGAGCGGGACGGTGAGAATGCCTGCTATATTTGGCCGGACATGCTGCCGTTTGTGCCCATCTTGGGGTCCTGAGCCTCTGTGTGTTTGGGTGTGTGTGTGAGTGTGTGTGTGAGTGTGTGATTGTTTATTGGCAGCATGTTTTAAGAAACTATCATGAATAATTTGATACTGATTTGAACTCTAAGTCTGACTTTAAGGTCTGACCTTGAAATGAAAAAGCTCCAGACTCCTTCTTGATGTCTGATCTGTCCAGTATTTTCTCTTAACTTCAGCATTTCTCTGCTACACGTAGGTTAAATCAAGGCTACTTTATATTTAAATTCCACTTATAGAAATCACAGTGGGTTCTAGTTGTGATAGCAACATAGCTACAGGGACGGCAATGTTGCTCTTGAGGTTTTACCACAGGTTTAGCCCAGACTGCTGACTTATTTGATCACCTGATCTTTCCTCGAGTGCCACTATGAGCTTGACATTTGTTGTTCATCCCCTCAGGATAACCTGCAATAACTCTGGCTTCAATACAGCCCGACGGAGCTGATAGCATGGCTGTAGTCTCGTCGCCTCATTATTATTATTATTATTACAGGTGCAATGTGTCAGAATCTGAAGGCTGCTCAGAACAAGTAGGGGGCAGCATACCACCAGAGTTACCACCAACTGCTGCTCACTTTACTGTTCGCTGTAGAAACCAGCTGCTGTTAGCTTGTTAGCTTATCTTACACATCACACCTTAGATGCGGATTACTTGCCGATGCAGCATTGCTTCTACACTGTTTTTATTTAAATACATAGAGGACATATATTTATTTTATTGTGCATGGGAGGAGCACAACACTCACCTGGCCCTTCAGGCGCACGTCGTCCCAGGCCCTCAGCTCTGGTACCCTGTGTGGGAAGCCCAAACCCTTCTCAAACGGCTGGGTACCGCGGAAGTGCCCCCGTAAGATCTCCGAGTGCCCCATGTCCCTCACAGGCTGAAGCAAGGCCTCCTGGGACACGTGGGACTGGTCTCCGTCAACGGCGTTACACACTGATGACATCATGGTGTCCATAGCCTGCCTGGGTTTAGGCTGACTGCCCACCCAGGCCTGTGTAGGGTCAGTGACAGGGATCCATCCTGGGCCTGACTGTTCCTGCAGGTAGGAAAGGAAAGAGCCTCCACCACTTCCATTTCCACCATTACCTGACCTGGAGGGAAAGAAAGGATCAATGTGGAGGTGGTACCGTACATGCTCACTCCACGGTAAGCATGTAAAATAACTTCTGACAACCCCTTAGCTTTCCTTCCTCTGCAGGACATTCTCAAAAAAGACTCCAGTTTACCAGGTTAATGAGACGCTAGCACAGATCTGTTTAACAGTTCAGTTGTGTTGCTGTAATTGTCACCCGAGAGGCAGACGGAGGTCTGACTCACCTGTCTCCATTCCGATCTGCAACACAGCTCAGGCCAGGTGACTCACTCAGCCGAGCATACACCCTTTGCTGTCCTGCAACAAGAGAAAGCCCTTCCACTGAGCCCGTCCCTCCTCCTCCACCTCTTCCTCCTCCTCCAGCTCCATCTCCACCAGTCGTACTAGTGAACGCTGATGCCTCCGAACTTGCCTCTGACCCCTGACCATTGTTCAGCCCGTTAAGATTCATCCCAGCGATGGTGCCCCCGAGCGAGGCTGGCGTGGCAGTGCTGAGCGAATCAACGCCCATCTCTGAATCGTCTTCGGGTAGCTCAATGGAGCCACTCAGCACCCCACCCCCTCCGCTGGCCGCACTGGCCTGACTGGCCGGCCGACCCAGACTTCCATACGGCAGCCCCAGCAGACCCTCTGAATCATCAGCATTGCTGCACTCCAGCGAGGAGTCCTCCACAGGCACCAGGGAGGGGCTGTTGCCTGAGGGCCACACCTGCACATCAGACATCTCCATGAGGGTGTCTTCTTCTGTGGTGGCAATTGGCGCACAGTCCAGACTGGAGACTTCCTGCCAGTAAGGCTCAGAACCCAGCGGGGAGGGCAGGCTGTACTGCATGGATGCCGGTGAGAGAAGCTCTTCCTGCGCGAGCCCATAACCTGGAGCGAGACAGAGAGAGGCACACTGACACCCGGCCCCCCGCCTCGCTCCCCACCTCACCCCCACAGCACCGGGAGCCCGGGAGGGGGCAAGTGCCCCTGCCCAGGAGCTGGGCATCTAGGGGAGGAGTAGAGGAGGCTGAAGGGACAAATGGGAGAAAAGTGGGGAAGGAGAGAGGGGAGGGCCAAGACAATAGGAGCTGGAATAAAGGTGCAAGGAGCTTAAGACAAGAGAGCAAGGGCAGCTTTTAGAAGAGGGTTTGTCAAGCTCGATCAGCCAGCGCTGACGGTGAGAGCAGCAGCGGCAGCAGCAACAGACACAGCCAGACGGACTGAGAGAGACTGACACTGAGGTTCGGATCCGGCAGTGACTGATGCTGCTCTGCTGGCTGCCACCTGCGGGGAGACGGACAGGAATTACTGCCTCTGCCCCCAACCTGGGGCCGGGACACACACCTGTCAGGCAGGGACACACACACACATGCCATAAAAACACTCTCTCACTCTCCGTCTCACACTCTCACACACGGACAGTCGTACTCAGACATGCATGCATTCAGACCCACTCAGAAGACAGGCAGGTTAATATTGTAGTCAGGCTGGATAGCATGCACGCAGGCAATCTCATTCTCTCCTCACATAAACATCGACTCACTCCCCACAGATACGTTCTCTCTCATTGACACACATGTTTATTACAGCACATTCAGTATAACACAGCTTTATAAACACATAACCTATAGTATTGCTGATATTTATGCAAACACACCAACAGTACACTTGATTTTTCTTTCACTTTGAAAGGCACAGGTTGGCTGCCTCAAGCATAAACTTTGTGCAGTTATATCGAATAGAAAAACTGCACGTGGTTGTGCTGTGGACTCAGGTCACTCCTACAGCTGTCTCCAACACCCTTCCTAACAATATCTCTTTGTTATTGTTTTTTTGTAAAGGCAGACCTGACATGATAGCGCAACGTCACAACAGCAGCAGGAATTGTTTGTTTTTTTTCCTTTTATTGAGATAATAACTGCAGTTTGCACAAAAGAAAGAAAAATCCAGTTAAGGCCTATGAAGAGTGAACTTTTTAATCCTGAATCATGTATAACCTGAGCGTACTGACTGAACTATTCTGAAAACTACCCTGGACATCAGGTGAAGAGTTAATGTAAGAAAAAACAAACAAATGGCGATGGAGGTAAAGAAAAGCGTGAGCGCTACTATGACTGTAACGGAGGATGAAATAGGAGATGCACCGCAGGGCGACAGCATGAAGATAAGAGCGAGAGGAGGCGATTCCTCTGCTGCATGAGCATGTGTGCATGCAGCGACAGAGCGAGAGAGGCCGACTGTATGTGTGCACTGTATAGTGATGAGAACACTGTGCAGAGCGTCGGGTGTAACTTGAGTCATGGTTGCTGCTGAGTACTGCTGAGGTTGCAGGAGATATTTGTGACACCGAGCGGCCAGAAAGACCTCTTGTCCTACTTTCTGCTTTCTCATCGAGCCTCCTGACTTCTGTCTGTTGTCTGCAGAAACTAGGAATCATAAAAATACATATTGTATTATTGAAATACTGTATTTTGCGGGGGTTTTGTCTTATGAAGACAAGAATCTGTTTTAAAAACAGCACTAAATTTGACTCCCAAGTTTTTTTTTTAATATCCATTGCTGATGAAAGTCACGTATTTCACAGAAGACACTGCAGTATCTGCTTTGTCAGGTTCCTTTCGATCGTCCTTTATCTCTCTGTCTCACCTTTGTCTGCACTTTCTTAAGGCTAACTTTGAGAAAATGTGAGTCATTATACTTTTAATATTGTGTAAACAAGACAAGGTCTGTTTCGGAAGGAAGTACATCCACACATTTCTCTTGCAATGAGGTGCAGGATCAGGTGTGTATCACATTATTGTGCTTTGCGTCTGATTAATTAATTTGCTAATTAATCGAGTGTGTCAGTCCTCTCTCTTCATGTTAGTAGATGAGGGATTGATGGTGAAACAAAGATTTGGAGATGAAAGAAAGACAGAAATTAGAGGAATGGGTGAGTGTGAAGTATGAGAAATGTGCGATTGCTTGACCCCCCTGATTCAAAGACATAAAAAAAAAAAAAGCAGTGAAGCTCACATGAAAGTACATGTAAAGGAAATATACTTAGACACTGATACTAGACACACGTGTATATGGAAGACACAAAACACTTATAAAACACAGATAAAGACGCTCACACTGAGACACTCACACGGACTAATTGATGAGTTCACGTTAAACAATAAGCACATTTACGATAAGGAGGAGGAACAATATCAAATTGACCCTCGTACAACACTCACAAAGACATTGAAACATACATTTCACACAAAAGTAACCCGTCAGATGGACACAGTTTACACATAGAACCAGTGACATACAAAACAACCACAACATTCATACATGAACAGAGCAAACACAAGGCAAAGTTCACAAAAAAAGGTTTGAGGCCTTTTTTACCCCCCATGGGACAGATCACTGAGACAGACTGTCGGCTCATTGTCAGTATGCATGCCATGCAGAGATATATATATATATATATGTGTGTCTGTTGGTCGAGCAGCATTAGGCGCCAATGCAGCGTTTGAGTCGTCATCTCCAACAAGCCAGCGTCACTCCTGCTCCCTCATCCCAGTGTCTTCATGCAAACACAGGGGGAGATGAGCGATGAAAAGGCAGCCTCGTGCACATGCAGACAGGCAGGAGGTCAGGGGGGGAAGAAGGGATGGGAAAAGAGGGGAAACGACAGAGAAAATATAAAAAGAGAAGAGAAAAAAAAGGAGCAGGAGAGAGACGGAGAGGAATATAAAAATAGGGTGATGGTCACAGACAGAAACAGCGAGAGAGAGAGTGAGGGTCACCTCCCCCCTCCCAGTGGGTGCTGAGTACACAGTCTGCGTGTGAGGGGTATTGGTCACAGAGCGGACACTTAAAGAGGTGGGGTTTTCAAGAGCACGAAAACAAAGAAAAATGCACGACTAGTCGCGAAAAATTAAAAGATAAAAGATGTGGGTCAGAGGTCAATATGAGGTCGGCATGAGGTCAGAGTTCGGAGAGGAGTGAGAAGGAGGAAGAGTAGGACGGCTAGGCTGCAGATGACATGTCCAGAGAAACACAGAGAGAGGGACAGATTCACAGGGAATGAAAACAGGGCTCCCAAAAGGACATTCAGTGCACCAACATTAGCCCTAAAGAGACTCAAACTACCCCTCATGCAACCACAGGCAGAGAGAATTAAATGTCCCCTTACAAAAGTCTAAAAGGAGAGGTGGCACTAGTGTATTTTTTAAAATCTTCTAGCCTAGAATAAACCTCGCTTACCTACAATAGAGGTGCACTAAGGAGAACTGATAAGAAAAAAATCAGACAGAATTTAATCTGACAAGAGGGAAAGACAGGTGTAGAGAAAGGTAGAATAAAGGCTGCACTAGAGCCGATGACTCTAGCAAATCTATTCGTTCATCTTTTATCCGTAAAGCTTTTGAGTAAAAAAGAAAACTATGCCGCTGTTAAAATCGGCCTCTTATGTGGAGGACTGAACCTGAGTTAAAGGAGCAGTTCAACATTTTGAGAGAAGATAGATGCCATTGTCATCGGCGTATGGTGAGAATAAAGCTACCGCTGCCAGCCAGTTAGCTTAGCTTAGTATGAAGAAACAGCTAGGCTGGCTCTGAAGCTCATTAATGAGGGCTTCACATGTCGTTTACTTAATTATAAAAAAGGTGCAAAAATAACAATTTCTTGGCCACAGTCAGTTTTTGCCAAGAAACCAGAGGAGACTGGAGACAGGAAGACAAAGTTAGGGACAAAAACAGTTAGCCTGGACAGGACGGCTAACTGTTTCCCCCTTTTTTCCAGTCTTTTAGCTTTAGCTTTAGCTTTAGCTTTAGCATTTAGCTAAGCGAAGCAGCTGCTTGCAGTAGCTTCATATTTACCGTACAGACATGGGAGTGGTTTCAAACTTCTCATCTAACTTTCGGCAAGAAAGTGAATTATTTCCCAAAGTGTTGAACTATTCCTTTAACATGAAATGAATAAGTCAACCTGTTATACAAACTGAGAAATGAATAAATAAATCTAATGCACAAGAAAAAAACAAAAACAGAACGATTTTGTCCTTCACTGTCCACCACAATATATATAACAATGTGTCGCCTGCGGTTTCTTTTCATTTTCTTTTGCCTGTTTTATTGATTTATTGGATTATTTCTGAATTCATCCGAGCATTTTATCCCTTGACTTCTTTTATTTGTTGCCTTAAAAAGTCAGGTTTAGTCCTCCACTCGGTCACTGCGCCCACCGGACGGACTTAATCCACACAGTGAGTCATAAAAATCTCAACAACTCGTCACTCTGATCGTTGTGAGATAAGCAGAAGAAAACACCGGATCCAGGAATTCAAAGCACCGACGCGTTTTTTGTTTTTTTTTTGACACCGAACATCAAAGCAGGGACCTTTGGGAGGCAGGTAGCCAGACAGATAGACAGACAAGACAGAAACACGGTTATCAGATTCACTGCAGCTGTGATCTGAACGTCTCCCTTTTCACCCTTTGACCCTCATGGTCGTATCTGTATATGCATCGTTACATCTCTTGAGTATTGCTCCAGTTTTCACGGAACCGGACCCGTTCACCTGTCGGACTGACTCATCGTCTGCACCGGGACGCAGAGAGGAGAAGCCAGTCCCAGTAAGAGGGGGAAGCTCGCACCAGTCCAGAGGTGAAAATGGAGTCAATAAGATGTAGGGTATGCATGTGTGAAGGAAACCATGAGGAAAAGGAGTAAAAGACTGAGGACTGACAGTTGGTAAGGAGGTCAGTTAAGCTAGGCTATACTTACAGTATGATATATGTGGACTGATCATGTATGACAATGTGTTGTTTTATACAATATATCACACTAGAATGTCTCTTAATTAATAAAAACTCAAAATAACAACAATGACAACAGTAAGGATTATAACTACTGAATATAGGATATTTTACTTATCTCTATGTGGACTACTTCAGTGGGGGGATCCTTGCAAACTCTGGAGATTCAGCGTTAAATCATAGTTTTTTTTGTTGTTGTATACTTCTCTCTATTTTCCATCAGATTAAGTGAATACACAGATGCACTACAGAGGTTGTAGTGCAGTAGGAGTGTCCTGAGTCCCTCTGCATGTTGCTGGGTAAAGTCCTGCAAAAGTTTGTGGCAGCTTTCATACACAACAGCATCACAGGGAGTAAATAAGGAAGACACGGGGGGGACAACAGAGAGAATTCGTTGGGAAACAAACTTAGCTTTGCCTTCGGAGGGTTTGAGGGGATGTGGAGATACGTTTATTGGAAAGGTGGCTCGGGGTCAAGGCAGAAGGGGAAGGGGGCTGCACTGTGGGATGTGGGAGGGGGAACTTACCATTGGTCATACCAGGGGAGAGGTGCTCTCTCTCATTGTGTCGGCGTCTGCTGAGGTCACGGGAGCCTTGTCTGACGGGCTGAGGCGGCTGGCCCTCCAACATGTTGACGATGTCCATGCGGTCGATGCTCTTCAGAGCGGCGTACAAGCTCTCCACTGCGGCGGAGACGCGTGACGGAGGGACAGAAGAAGACATGGAAACAGAGAGAGGAGGGGGAGGGGTGACCAGGACAAACACAAGACCATTACAACATAATCTGACTGGGTGAAAGACGCAGAAAGCATGGTGAATAAAGACGTGCGACTTCAAATCTCATACACTCACTCTTGGCCCTCTTGCCCTCGCGAGTCGCCCACAGGTTGAGCAGCGCCGAGCTCTGCTCCAGCAGCGAGTTGGGATTCTCCACACGGATCTTATTGATGTCATCCACGCTGAGCTGGAGCTCGCGGGCCAACTCTGTGCACGAAAATGATTCAGAGAATATGAAGTAAATGAAGGAAATATTTATATCTCTTCACTCGTGAGTCACGCTGTGGCTCTAATCCACAAGAGGCACAATACTCTGCCTGTCAAACAGCTCCGGCTCTTGGCAGGAAAACAGAAAATAATTAGTTTCACTGGCTGGCCGCCATGTTAGAACTTTGTTCAATCGGCAGCGAGCTAGGCAAGCTTGTCCGACATAAGGCAAACATGGAAGGTTTACAGCAAATTAAAGCAGATTCGGTATATTTGAGCTCACTTACCAGCCCAGCTCAGCCCCAACTGTTCTGCAATCACCGCCATCTTCAGCTCTGTTCTCTCCATGGCGCTCATCGAAGCTGCACAGACCAGACCAGGACTGACTATTCAACATCTGACTGTGTTTCAATGTGAAGTTAATATAATAATAATAATTTGCACATGGGAGAGTGAGCGCTTCATACCCATTGCAGGTTCGTTCAGAGCGCTGTATCTTTCTCTTAAAGCCAGCGGGGTCAGAGTTCGCCTCCGGTCTTCGCTCCCAATTATCTAAAGGTCACACGCAAACAACATTCAACACTGAAGTCGACGTATCAGAGCAGATACACCACACGTGTCTTGTTATAGGTGCGGAAGGATTCCTCCTCTGAAAGTGAACCCACAATATTGTTTGCTACTGCTGCTATTATGATTTTTAAAATGATATAGTCATTGTTATGATTATTGTTCTTGGTGTGTACAGTCCTTTAGCCACGCCCACAACACACACCTGCAGAGCTGAGTTTGAATCAATGTGGGTGCTGCGTGCTCAGGCCTGTGAGAGCCGACCAATGAGGGCAGGTAAGGCTTTTCACGTAAAGATTCTCTAGTAGATACCAAGTTAAACTATAAACCTGAGCATTATAATTCTACGAGAGCTTCACCTTGATACATGGAGGCATGGTGATGTTGAGGTTACAGAGCACGTGTTGACTGTCCTCATACTTTGTAGACTTGCGCAGGAAAGACAGAAATCCAGCGGGCTCTTTACTGCTGTCTCTCACCTGAGACACACAGACACAAGACACACATGAAGAGCCGGGACAGAGCTGGGGAAATAAATGTAGACGACAGAAGAGAAGGCTAAAGGATGATACCTTCACAGAGACGGGGAGTCGGTTATCTCTGAAGGCCTGGAAGCTAAAGCAGCGCGGCTGCTGGGTGGCCTTCCTCACCGGCACCAGATTCCCTGAACACTCTAGGTGAAGCGGCATTCCCTCCATCACCTGACAGATGTAACACAGGGATTAGCCAAAGTGGGACAACCGCCTCCACAGGACTGTGTTCTCTATCTCCGGCTGTGGTTAATGTAGGTACGCCACACGAGTCTCTGAACTGACCTCTATGTCTCTGCTGCGAGCCACCTCTGTGAAGTTCTCGTGCTGCTCCAGGGTTTTGTCCATCTTATCGTCGGTCATGCAGTAGCACCGCAGGCGGCCCTCACGCAGCTCGTTCATCTTTGCAAACACTACAAACTTGGCCATGTAGGGTACAGCTGACAGCTCCCTGTAGAGCAGGTTGGCAAACGAGACGGCCTCAGCTGTCCGAGGACAGTCTGCGAGCCAGAACCTGAGAGGAAACAATGACACGGAGTCACACTCTGCTCTTAATCGCAGCTGAGCTGCATGCGAAAATGATTTGGGGACGGCGGCTTTAATGTCATGGTGGTGGAAGTATTGTTTGTGTTGCCAGCTGAACTTACCGCGCTGAGACATTGGTTGTGAAGCTGGCACATTCATTGGCATACAAAAGCTTGGTGGTGCCAGTAATGTCTTCCCATTGGGCCGGGGCTGTGCCACCTGGGAGTCAGACAGGATCAGAACTGGATGATACAGCTTCAGCAAAGGTCACATAGAGATGCCTCAAAAATAAGAACGTTCACCACTTTATATCAGCAGTTATGACCCATTAATCTGTCCTCGCCATGGAAGGAAACCGACTCCCGTTGACACAAACGCACATACACTTACTCACCCACCCACACAACTCCCAGTGGAGGCATGCAGTACCTATAACAGAGCAAAGCAGACGCAGGCTGGTGGTGTCGCCCTCCCCAGCGTCTCGCGGGCTCTCCTTCCATGACGGCGGCAGAGGTATACGCAGGCCGATGGGCCGGTGAAACTTGCGCCGCCGAGGCTCCACAGTGACCACGGGGCTAAAGTTTGCCTGGTTGCCCAGCAGCTTTGCAACCAGCTCATCTGGAACTGGCTGAGCCTGAGGTCAAAACGTAAATGATGGAGAGAGAGGGGGTACGCAACACGGGCACGGGTTTGATGGTATGATAAATTGCGAAAAAAGAGGGAAATGTAGGATAACATGATAGCAGATAGATTGAGAAGATGGGAGGTAGATGAGGAATAAGGAGAGGAAAAGCGAAAAGGGAGAAATCAAGGATGAAGAGAAAGAGAGAGAGAAGTCACAGTGAATAACACAAATCACTTAGAAAGACAATAGCAACACAACTTGGTCGTAGGACTTAATAACTCTTTTTTATTGCAAGATGTAACAATGTGTGTTAACATGAAGCTTTTT
This sequence comes from Diplodus puntazzo, assembly GCA_963678695.2. Classification (NCBI taxonomy): domain Eukaryota; kingdom Metazoa; phylum Chordata; class Actinopteri; order Spariformes; family Sparidae; genus Diplodus; species Diplodus puntazzo. The sequence continues at coordinate 31,160,041 of OZ023159.1, read as the reverse complement.
ACAATCATGAATACAAAATGGATATCAAAGAAAAAAAAGGCACTGCGGGTTTGTTTTTTTTTTATTCATCAGAGCCACAGAAACATTTGAGTTAAATAGATAACTTTCTAAAAAAAAAAAAAAATGTTAAAATCATTCTGTAAATATCTATTTTCACTTACATTCGGTTACATTCACTATTTTCTGCTCGGAGGTTTACGACATGTTAGTTCACAAGACATCGTTAGCTCGTCGTCAGTTCATTCATGAGTCTAATAAACACGCAGTAGAAGGTCCGTTCACACCGTATCTAGCTTTCATTTTGGTTTACTGTATCGTATTCTGACAAAGGAATCACAAGTTTCCATCTGATTATTAGCATTAATCTATTCCTATGATCTACATTCATTAAAGGATCCTTTAATAAAATGAAAACAGGATGTTAATAATAACAATTCATGCCATCACAGTGTTAGAAATGGAAATCGCATGCAAATGGAAACTTGAAATAACAAAGTATAACAACATAACAGCAAAGAGTTAAAGAGAAATGTTACATGTAATACACTTTTATATTAACGTTAATAAAGGTTTGAAATTAGTAAAACTGTGAGAAAATAAATATAATCATTTAATATCTTTTACTTATGATTGATAATTGGACGGTTACTTATAGAGAATATAATCTGCAATTTAAGGATATTTAAAAAAAAACAATCCCCAAATGCTCACATTCTGATTTTACAGCAGATTCAATGATATCATTAATTCCTTGATTGGATGTTTCCTGTTGCAGCAAGGTGGCAACAGGAAGTCATTGCCCTTTTTAAAGGCTTAAAAACAAGTATTTACTGTATAATTGAGCGTTGTAAAGTGTCCTATAAATTCTTGTCTTTGGTGTGTATGTTTGAGAAACTCGAAGACCGGAAAATTGTAGCTGTACAGACAGAAAGTGGCTAAAATCTCAGGCGTTCAGGTTTTTTTTAGCACAGTTTCCTGACATTTATGATGACAAAACCACAATCAGTACAAACTCAAGCACAGTCGTTCATGGCGGTAGCAAAGGGATGCAGAAGATTTCCTATCAAGTATGTTTGACTAACTGCACTTAGGTATCTTAAAGTAGTGTTAAGTATGCTAAATACAGAGTTCTGCTGGTGTCATAAATACATTAGTGAGAAAGACATCGCTTCAGATAAAACAGACAATAACATATCAGCGCTAAACGAGCAGGACACAGTTGTATAAAGGTGCCAGGTGCATGCACTGTGTGAAAATAAAGGTCCTATAAAGGCAAAATAAACAACAGAAAACTAAAATGGGAAAACTCGGCGCAGGCACTGATGTGATCGGGTCATTCTGAGATCAATCAGAGAACATCCAGCATGCGTTTATTCAGGCAACACAGGCATTAACGATTCTGCCTCTCTTCTCCTTCCTTCTCCTCATCGTCCCATCTCACCTGCAGCCCCAGGCGGACCCGTTTGGTGACTGCCGTCTCGGGAAACGTGGCCTGGACCAGCGGCACCAGTTTACTTGTCAGCTGACCTCCCTCCGGTCCGATCAGGTCGCTCTCTTGCTGGACTCGCGACACGACGGCGAAGTAAAGGGGGAAGTCGGTGGAGATGATGCGGCGGATTCGCTTCTTCCCGAGCTCCTCTTGACTTTCCAAGTCTGAGGAGAGAACGGACAGAGTTTAATTCCCAAGACGTGACGCCACATGATGCTCAACGTGAGGAGTAAGCGTCGCGTGTTTGAACTCTCACCCTCGTCCATCCCGTTGAGGATCGTTTCTAGCACCTCGTCGCCGTAGCGATTGCGATGTTCTTTCCAGACGGAGCCGTTCTCGCTCCTCAGCACCACGAGCTCCCGGTCACCACGACCCAGAGCAGCAAAGTGGGGGATCTCGACTATCACCGGTCTGCAACACACGAACAGGACGTTGATCAGTAACTAATAATAATACATTGATCAACATGTTTTACTACTTTAGGAACCAAATGCAACAAACCATAACATTTAATAACTTCGATAACAAACTGACTGTTGGGGAAACACAACATGTTGACTATTTCCAGTCTCAGTTTGTTCCTCACCCCAGGAACTGCATGCTGGCCGGACCCAGGGAGATGATCCTGCTGGCCAGCCCCTCTCCCTCCACCAGCGGAGGGGGGCTGGTCAGCTTCTGCGGCTTCACCAGGCGGCAGGTGATGCGGGTTGGTGCCGCACAGGTCCGTGGAGGTATGATGACACGCAGACCGTTATGCCTGCTGCCTCGCATTGAGCCGCCTCGAGCATCTACCATAAAACTGACCAGGAACCTGTCAGTGGACGTAAACATGTGACGATTAGCCACCAGGTCGGACGTTAAATTGAGATTAAAGTAAAATGAAACCTCTGCTGACCCGGTGTGTATCGGACTGGCGACCGGGCTGACGTTGTCTGACGTCTCGGTCGCCGGGCTGCTGGGAATCAGTGAGTCCTCGTCATATTCTTTGGGCAGTGGAAGAGGAGTGTGTTGCTACAACAGACAGAAAAGACGAAATGTTCACACTCAGACGAACACAATCGTTTTATACGAACCCTGAGGTGTATTACTCACACGATCATCTGCCTAATGTGATATGGAGACGGCTGTTATGAATGAATTATGAACCCTTGTACTCATTTTCTGGGTGCAGTGAATGTGGAGAAGATACATCAACAACCTTCAATGTCAAGTGAGAAGGAGGATGAAAGTAGAAGATCTGCATCACGTCACAGGCTTTCAAAGAAAATCCCCTAAAGAGTAACTGTTTTAGTTTGTGTTTAGATTAAAACATGTCGATAACACTTTATATTAAGGTCTTTTTATGAAGCGTTAGTTCGTGCTACTACAAGGAACTTTCATTCTTTGTTGATTACGGTGGCCTCTTTGGACAAAAGATGCAAACTTTGCTATAGTGTCGAAGCTTCTGTCTTCAGGCTGCCAGACTCTGATTCATTCTCAGCTCTCTGGCATAAAAAAATACTTATTATTTTATTACTTATGCAACTCGGATAAGTCAGAATCAGACCCGGTTAGAGGCATGAAGAATAACTATTTTTGATCTCGCTGATTCTCATAACGAATGATTAGTATCAAAAAACAGTTTAAAGTTCCTTGTAGTATCTTTGATAAGTAATATGGACCTTTAAAGTCCTTTTTTTAACATTAACGAGACTATATAAATGTAAAAAATAGCGTATTACCATGTTTATTATTAGATTACAGGACATTTAAATGAACATTTTAAAGATGCTTCGGAACATTAACAGAAGATTCATGAGTTTTCTTATAGTTGTATAATGAAAGATTCATTAACTTTGATAAGACGTTGTTCTCACTTTAGATCTGGTAGTACATTTTAAAAATGCAACAGAAAATATGTTTTAATCTTAATAAACCCAACAAAAAAAGGTTAAAAGGTTTATTTAGTGCAACTCTATAAATGTGTGTGTACTGCCATTGTCTTTTAAGTGCTTATAATTTAATAATACAAATTATGATGCAATTATTAACACTTAGATAGTCTTATTAATGTTAATAACCATCTTATAAGGATTTATAAAGGCCTTTTTACTTTATTATTATTAAAAGTCTTATTATTATGACCTCAGTATGAAGCTTTACCTTCATCCTGACATGACTGTGATGGATTAAATCAGATTATATGAAGTCAGATCGTCTCTGGTGCATCAGTTCTGACCTTCGTCCCCCAAACACATCCCGACACTGAACTGCTGAAGCAGCCCTGCAGGATCTTACACGTGCTTTGTTCTGTACCGTACCTGATCTATCTCGTGCTCCTTCAGGATAACGGTCTCCGGGGAAACACGGGGTATCCTCGGGATGGCTGGCGAGTAATTCCTGCGGTTTGAAAAAGAGCAAAACACAAGTCAGATCAAAGAAGTCCTGTTACGTCTCCTCCCAAGTGCTCATCCCTGGTGTTTTGGGTGAGTGTCTATGGTGCATCCCCGTCTATCCCATCCACCTATTAGCTCGTGGCTACCAGCTTGGCTTGGCTCGCCTGCTTCCCCACCCCAGCCCCCCTTACGCTGTGCCCAGCCCTCTCTCGTACTCCAGTGATTTCTTGGGGGAGAGGAAATCGTCATCATGGTCTTTCATGTCATCCATCTTCATGTACCTGGCCCCTTCTGTCCCCAAGAGCTCCTCTCCTTCAGAGAACAACATGCCAAAGAGAGCGAACAGACGCAGGTCAGGTTGGTGAAACAGCACAAAGAGAAAGAGAGAGAAAGAAAAGAACAAGATGGTTAACCGGAAGGGTTAGAAACACATGATAACCAAGGATTCAGGAGATGGCTCTGTGATTCAGGGAGTTAGACTGGTGAGATGAGACATTAGTGACGATGCTCTGCTCACTGACCTTCTTACCGTTAGTCAACAACTCCTACAGAACTCCAGAAACACTTGAAGAACACGACACGCTGACAGAACATCACTGTTATTAGCTGGAGCCTGCTGAGTGCAACGCTTTTGATCCAAATAGGATTGAACCAAGAGAGACGACAGCTTATAAATGTAGTCTCGGTGTTTCCATCATCATTTTAAGCGTAATCTCATTCACAAACGTGAATGAACAGTTATTTCTACTAAAGGTTTTTAGACATCAGCCGCCTCAGACGGCGATGAATGAGGAGATTTAAACACTTTGAATACAAACAGAGACAATCAAACAGCGTCAAGCTACAGCACACGAGCTGCTCTCTACTCTCCTCTGAACAGACGGGATAATCTTCAGATTCAGGTTTCGGTTACTTACCTCCCAAAACATGCAGTAATTTTCAAAAAAATCTCCAGCAAACAGAGCGAGTCCTCCCTGAGCGTATTAACGTGTGAGCGTATCAGCACAGCCTGTGTGAGAGGGTGTCTGTGTGCGGTCCGGAGCCAGAGTGATGTCGTAGGTGTCGCTGCACCGCGGTCGACTTCACACGGGATCGTATGGAGGCACGTATACATATGTGACGCGTCGTACGCGTATCTGATTAGCATTCAAGCCTGTGCGTCAGATAACATGTCAATATCATTTTACCCGGATATGAAATGTGTCTTTAAGACGGCGACTCAGCTACTTTCTATATTTAGAGCAAAGGTGACAATCTGTCGGTTGAATTATCAAGAGACTATAAATATCGAGACATAATGTCCTCTGACATCATCGGCTGAACTGTAGGCTTTAAAAATTAAACCTGCAGTGTGTTTTCTTGCAGAGGTGGGAAGTAATGAGGTAAAAATACTTTCCTCTTTTTACTTTTTCTCCCTACATTTTCAAAACAGGTTCGTTACTTTAGTTTTAAACATTTGAGGGGAAGAGAAGACGGATTTCAACCTATTGTTGCGTTATCGGTGGCAAGACAAAATGAAGTAGAGGACGCAACAAGACAGAAACAGACAGAGAGGGGAACTCGAATGGGGAGAAAAAAGGGGTGTTAGTGTCGGGAATCTGCAGAGATCCTGCAGCACTCTGCCGTGATTTTCTTATTTTCTCGTTGTTTTTTTTTACCAACCCAGAAGGTCGGCGTGTTCATGAACTGCCTGGACAAATCCTAACACATCTATCTTTAAATTTAATAGTCTTTGAATAAGATTATTAAGACGTGAGGTTCCGTTAGCTTTGCACAGAAATGGCCAGTAAACCGCCTGTACTTCACTCTTACTCGAGTATAGAAGTTGAATTAGCACTTCTACTGCTTTACCAGATACTTTGACAACTATCTGCACTTCTTCTCGAGTAAAGAATGTGCGTACTTTTGCATTGCGATGTTCTTTAGCATGATTTTGGTGTCATGTTTCTATCAACCTGTTTTTTTGTCTTTAGCTGCTAAATGCTACACTTTGTTCATAAGGTTGCTGCTAGCTTTGTCTGCCTGCCGTTTGGTGCTGGGAAAGTTGCACATGATGGCGTTTTTAAGAAGTTTTTTTGCGGAAAAACAAGCAAAACAATCAGCTAAACGTCGCTCTAAGCCTCCGTAGGAAACTGAGGTTTGGTAGTTATTCCCTGTTGGTTCATCCATACAAGCGGATACAAACACCTGATCTGGTGGTAATAATAATAATAATAATAATAATAATAATAATAATACGTATCAACCTTCCAACTCTTTGGCTAAACAAACACAGGAACACAAGACATATGATGCGGTTCATGACAGACGTCACAATGCGAACACAACTGTAGACAAACACGTCAAAGCGATGACTTCAGGACGACAACACGACTCCACTATGAACTGCACAAGCTCGCGGAGCAGGTCTGAACCAAAAATGTGCTCTATTTGATTTAAACATTAGTGACAATAGCTGCTTTATGTGGCTATAAAAAGAACAAGACTGCCGTCAGAACATGGAGGTAAAAGAGGCACCTGGAGAGTTAGAGAATGAGGGTGTTATTGGAGGGACACAGAAAGGTTACAGACATGGGTGCTATGGGCGCATGCCAATGAGAAACCAGAGCCACCATCACAGTGAGCACCACTTCAGTGGGAGAGAGAGAGAGGGAGGGAGAGGGAGATAAAGATTGAGCAAGTGAGCTTGAAATGGAGCCACACACTTTAAAACAACGACCTATGAATGCCGCACAAAGAAAGGAAAGACATTCATACCTAACGTTAGCTGTGCAATTCCTAAAAAAGGGCAAAAAAAGGAATTGGAAAAAAAAATGAATATCTTACGAAACTGATTCAACATCATAAAATCAGCCTTGAGAAGAGGAAGTAACACTAGTCGACTGTTTTTCCTGAGTGATGAGTTTAATGACTGCGGTGCTCTACCTTCATCCTCGGACACGTCGAGGATCTCGTCCACTGTTTCTGGGAAACTCATGCGATGTTTCTCTGTGGTCGTCTGCAGGGCAAAGTGCGAAGTATGAAGTGTTACAAACACAACATCAGATTTAAACTGTTTAATCAGCATTTCCGTGTGATTATTCAGGGCACAGAAGGGTTTCTAAACTTCTCACCATGGACACCGTCTCCTCAGTGACGAGCTTCAGGACGTCGATCACAGAGATGTAGCCCAACCTCTTAGCGATGGCGAGGGCCGAGGTGCCGTTCTGTCAGACAGAGAGCAGCAGAGGGATCAGATCTGTCGTGACCAAACTTTACGGATCGTTTTAGAGGAAGACAGGACGACGGTTCATGCTCACTGTTGTTGTCTCGTTGGGCTGAGCTCCGTGCTTCAGCAGCAGCGTCACTATGTCCGTGTGTCCCTGCTGGGCAGCCTGGTGCAGAGGAGTGTAACCGAGCTGCAGGAGAGACAAAGACCTCCACGTTAAATCTATTAAAGCTAAGATACATCCAGACAAAATCTTTTCTCTAAATGATGGAGCAAATAATAATTTGAAGTTCCTTCAAATTAATGGACGATTGTAATCTGAAAGGTAAAATCTGAAATTAGCAGATCAACAGAAAATAAATCTGCAACAATCTGAATCTGAATATTCACTGGCTCCAGCTTCTCAAAGGTCAAATAGTTGCTGTTTTTTCAGTGTTTTATTGTGACAAATTGAATATTTTGTGGTTTCTGTAATTAAATAATCATGAGTTGTAGCCAGTGTTGTATGAATACTAGAATAAAAGTAAAGATATCCTACTGAAATATTATTTTGGTAAATGAGAAAATCACTCATATGAATGGAACTTGAGTAAAAGTCTCAAAGTATCTGATAAAAAGTATTCACTGTAAGTAGAAAACATGCCAGTTAAAGTAAATTACGGCCTTTTATCGTATCTAATATCCAGAATCTGTGTTTTTTTTCTACTTTGGCGCTTAACCAGTAAATTTAACTTAAAAAGTACAATATTTGCGTCCAGATTGTAGTAGAGTGGAAGTAAAAAGTAGCAGCAAATTGAAGTAAAGTACCTGAACTTTCTTTATTTAAGTAAGGTACTTGTGAGTAAATGTACTCAGTTACATTCCATCATCCGTACTTGTACTCCAGTGTAAACGTATGACTCATGCAATGGCTGATTCTGCTGCAGTTCCACCTCAGACCACAGGGAGGCACTCACCCTCGTCTTGCTGTTGACGTTGGCCTGTTGCTGCAGGAGGAACTTCACCATCTTGATGTTGCCATAGTGACACGCTACATGGAGAGGGGTGTATCCCATCTGACGGCGAGAGAGAAACATAGTGAGACGTCTGAAACACAAAATCACTTTACGACTCGAGTGTCTTAATGACCTTTTAATTTGAATACTTTATGTAGATTTGATCCTATTCGGGGATTGAACGGTTCATGAATATTACATAAACTGATGGTTCGGATCCACACAGTGGAATCGCTTTGAGAGCAGAGCAGTGATAAAAATGTGCATTCAGGCCGTTATTTAGGGGTAAACAAGAGAGAAATAACAATAATAACACTTTGATATTTTAATGATTCCTGTAAAAGGGCCCTAAAACAAATTCTAACACCTAAAATGGTCTAATCTTGTTCAGTGTTCATCGCTGAGGATTTGCTTTGCGGTGATGTTATATCATCTGCACATAAATTAAACCTTACTAACTATTATCTGAATTAATCTGATAAAACTCCATGTCAAAACACTGCTGTGGATCTTCTCTAAGCTCTGGAGGTCTGAGCGATGTGAAGCCCTCGAGGGTCGGCCGTGCACTGACGGTAACACGACCCCCTGCTGTGAGATCACCGGGCTATTTATGCCACATCACATCGACACAGTGGACGGCTCAAGTAGCTTCTGCACTTAAAGAAGTGTTTGATAACCCTCCAGGAGTTCAAGGCGAAGCTCTCTCTCAACCTGAGCGGTTTAAACTGTTGTTTTTTCTTGTCTCACCCGTGTGGCGGCGTAGACCGAGGCTCCTTGCTTCACCAAGATGTCTGCGATACCAACATGTCCTTCCTGTGCCACCAGATGCAGTGGAGTTAATCCACTCTGCGGGGAACCGGATTCAAAAGGTCAGAAACATCAAACGCAGAACGAAGCAGGACCAGGTTGCAGACGGACGGTGACCCTTTAATGATCCGTGATTCTTACCTTGTTCCCGAGGTTGACGTTGGCCTGTTTGGAGATGAGCAGGGACACCATGTCGGGCCTTCCTTCCTGCGAGGCCAGGTGGAGGGGTGTGACTCCCTGCAGTGACTCAGCATTGGCTGAAGCTCCGTACTGCAGCAGGCTGTTAGCCACCTCCACCTGGTTCTGCTTGGATGCTATGTGGAGGGCAGTGTAGCCGTTCTGGAGCACAGACATGAGTTATAGTTAGAGAAAAATATGAATGACACGGGGCCTCACAGCATGAATCATGTCTCGTTTTTATTCACCCTGGCTGCGCTGTGTGGCGACCCTCCCTTGCTGACAAGCAAGTTAACAACATCTAGGTTGTTGTGATGGACAGCGACGTGCAGCGGAGTCAGGCCGTTCTGCAAACACAGAATCAAAAGTTGTGAATCAAACAAAGTTCAAATCATCTTTCGACTTCGTACTCTAGGGCTCGTTGTGTTTTTCTTACCTTCCCAGCAGCATTGGGGTTCGCTCCTCGCTCCAATAACAGCTCTGCTACGTCCACCTTCCCGTACTTTGACGCCACGTGCAGCGGAGTGAAGCCTTTCTGCAGAGCAGATGCACAATATCTATTTAGGCTGACAGCTTCAAGACAAAGTCGCAGCTCTATGCGGTGACGGGTGCGCTGGCAGGCTTTACCTTGGTCATCTTGGTCTGCTGAGCCTCCATGTCTAGCAGGATACGCACAGTTTGTACATGACCTTCCCGGGCAGCGATGTGTAGGGGTGTGTGGCCGGCTGTGGTGGTGGAGTTGGGGTTGGCTTTTTGCTCCAGCAGCAGCTTGACTAGCTCCTTGTGGCCCATCCGGGCGGCACAATGCAGAGGGGTTTGGTCATCCTGGCCAGGGAGGAGAGAATAATCAGGATATGTGAGGCGCTGCTGGTGACTTCATCGCCTTGTTTTAATTTCTCACTATGATCTGCACTTGATACACGAAGAGTAAAACGAGTAGCGTGTAGGAGGGAAATTATCACACTGATACTCCTGTTTTCTCTTAACGCCAGGAATTAGTTACCGAGATTTCTAAATGAACACTTGAACGCGTTACAAAAAGACGCTTTCGGGGCGTTTAATCTGTGGCTAATACGATGACTCCTTCACGGATACGCGGATCGTGTAGCGTGTGAAATTCCTACCTTGGCCTTGGCATCCACCGGCGCCGAGTTCTGCAGCAAAAACTCCGCCACCTCGTAGTGTCCTGCCCGAGATGCCATATGGAGAGGAGTCTCCACTTTCTGCTCACGCGGAGAAAGACAAAACAATCAGATTCATCGCAGCGACAACAACAACAACATCATCACCGGTTCAGAGGGGAGCTTGCGACCTTCAGGAGGACGCTCACCACATTGGAGACGCTGGGGGACGCTCCTTTCTGCAGCAGGATTTTCACAATGTTGAGATGACCCATAAATGACGCCACATGCAAGGGTGTCAGGCCGGACTGTTCAGAGGAACAAGAGGAACATTACAAACGCATGATAATCAAATTCACTCCAGTGATGAGCTGTTATTGCGACGCCTGTTTTTTTTTCCCCTGTTCTCTCACCTCAGTCACAGCTTCTAGTGATGCCGAGTGTTTCAGCAGGAGATCCATCACACGCATGTGGTTCTTTTTACAAGCAATGTGCAAAGGAGTGAAGCCATTCTGTTAAAAACAACAACAACAACAAGACGATTATCATCACTGCAAAGACGAAAAGCACAACACTGTGTGTGTGTTCGTGTCAGTGTGTCTGTCACGGACCAGTGCCCGAGAGTTGGGTTTGGCTCCTTTGTCCAGCAGCACTTTGGCCATGCGGTGGTGGCCGCAGTGTGCCGCCACATGCAGAGGGGTGAGGTGGTCCAATGTGATGTCATCAATCTCTGCGTTGTACTGCAGAAGCTGTTTGACGCAGTCCATGTGGTCCCCCTGTGCTGCCATGTGGATTGGAGACAGGCCATTCTGCAAAAAGAACAAGGACACGTGTTGGAGTCTCTCATCCTTTGCAAAAACAGGAAGCAACTGTCGGAGCGAGAAGCAGCAGCAACAGGAGAACACTGCGTGCGTTTTATTCACTTCAAGGGGATCTATGTAAAAATGTATTTTGTGCATCGCTTGATTGTTTTAATCGCTATTTTATTGGCCATATTTGAACGGATTGTAACCTGACATGAAAAATGAAACCTTCCCTGTCTCTCACGGTTGCCAAGACAAGCCTGAGGATGATTTATTGAAGTTGTTTGACGCGGCTGGACTGTGGATTTCTGTGTGAAGGACTTGATTTGATGTTTAGTGACAGTCCAAAGGACGGGACTTTACTCCAGTGTTTCTTTCCGCCTGCTAACAGAGCAACAGTAGCTAACGTTTAAAGAAGGAGTCCGCTAAAATAAAAGTTCGACGGAGCCCCTTTAACCAACTGATTTGAAATCTTTCCCGAAACAGACGGTGTTCATTTTAAAGAGTAATCTTCTATGTAGCTGGATTACCTTGGTCTTTGCCTGGATGGGGGCTCCATGGTCCAGCAGGATCTCTATAATCCTGACATGACCGTTTCTCGCTGCGCAGTGCAGAGGAGTCAGCTCATCCTGCAGGGCGAGGATTGTTACTGATTTAGTTAATGATGCATCAAATTAGAAACAGTAAAGGGAATCAAAGATTTAGCGTAAGGGCACGAAAGATGTCTGCTGCACCTTGGTCTTGGCATCGATCTGAGCCCCTCTGTCCAGCAGGAGCCGGACCATGATCACGTTCCCCCGTCTGGATGCGATGTGCAGCGGAGTGATGCCATTCTGCAGAGAGAAACAGACGCGCTCAGACGGGCAGACAGCAAGGACTTTTGGAGACGAGACCTCGGAAACAGCATTAGTTATTTTGTACCTTTGGGGTGAAGTTGACATTGGCTCCTCTGTTGAGCAGCAGCTGAGCTACGTTCAAGTTTTCATAGTGTGCAGCAATGTGGAGGGGCGTGAATCCAGTCTGCAGGGACACATCAGGGGGAGTTCATGTCACGCTCATTAGCTTTTTCGTTTTAGGAAACAAGGACACCAAACACAGTTGTCTTTACCGGCTGTGTACAGGTACAATCGTGTTACCTTGCTGAGTACATCAGGATTGGGGTCGTTCTGCAGAAGCACTGCGGCTGTGCGTGTGTCGTCGTTGCGTGCTGCAATGTGCAGCGCAGGGAGGCGGACCTTTCCCTTGGTGCCGTAGTTGATGAGCAAGGCGACGACATTCTCGTGTCCCTGCTGAAGAGCGACGGCGAGAGGAGTGAATCCGTCCTGCAGCGCACAGGAAGAGAGTCAGACGACCGGCTCGATTCGGAGGTGAGAAAATTAGAAAGATGCGAGTAGGAGAGAGGCTCATGAGAACGAAACACAATGGAAACACAGCGATCAGCAAGGGTGAGATCTGAGGGTGGGGGGGAGGAAATTTAGGGGCTTTCGTCTTTGAAAACGTCTCTCAGTTCTTCAGTACCTCAGTTGGAATGCTCTGATTGGCTCCGTTCTCCAGAAGAAACTTCACAACCTCTAGATGGTTTTCTTGTGCAGCCATGTAGAGTGGAGTGAAACCCTTCTGTCTCAGGAAGACGCACGAACACACACACACACACACACACACACACGCACAGCAGCGGCAGAGGAGACACAAGCCACAGAGAGAAGGGAAGACAGGTCACGGATGCACGCACAAGGATGTACACAGAGAGGAAACATCAACACACAGAAATATAGGAACAGAGACACGTGTTAACAGATGGAACTGCAGTAGAAACAACGGCTTCACAATAAAGTTCGGTTTTTTTTTCGTCCTTGATCGCCGCGGGGGGAGCAGCGCCGAGTCTCACCTGGGACTGAGCGTTGACATTGGCCCCGTAGTTAACCAGCTCCGTGACCACCTGCTCCTGCCCCGCTAGGGCCGCGATGTGCAGCGCCGTGTTCCCTTTCTGTTTAAAACACAGACACACCAGAAGCAGAGCACACAGTCACACAGAGATTACAGGTGAAACCTCACATGTGTATTCAAAAGCGGTTTTCAAATCCTTCTATCTAAGAATAAATACAGAGAAACCATCCTCCTCGTTTGACGTCACGCCCTTTTATTTATTCTCGGTGGGACTTGTTTGGGGTTGAGTCGGTCTGACGTAGAGCTGTGTTGCTCCAAATGTCTCTTCTTTGGTCTTTTTGCGTCACGTCTGGCACACTTTCCACTCAGCGCCTGCCCGTTTTGGTTTGGATGTGCGTGTACACTGCTATTTTTACAGGGACTTCTGGGGCTCGCCTTCTGTATTTACTATATGCTGTTTATTCTTTTACTGTGACCGTGTCCTGTTTCCCTCTTGTATAAATAACAATATACAAAGTGATGCCCAGCCAGGGTAAAAACACGACTTTTTCATTTAAAGAGGTAAATGTTGAGGAATGGCTCAAGATTTTGCCAATTTGCTTTCTTGTGGACGATCAGATAAGAGGATTAATACCACTGTCATGTCGGTGCACATTAGCTTAGCATAAGGACTGGAAACTTGCTCAGCTAAAAAGTATCAATCTGATTTATTTAAAGGTTCAATATGTAGGATTTAGTGGCATCCAGCAGTGAGGTTGCAGACTGCAAGTGACTGCACACCCCTCTTTCTCACCCTTCAACCATGACGGCCACCTTAAAGGCCCTCTCTTTCTAGAACCAGTGTTTGGTTTGTCCCTTCTGGGCTACTGTAGAAACAACAGGGCTGACTGTGTTAGCGCTGATAGATATAAAAGTCTCATTCTAAGGTAACGAAAAGGAGTTTCTGTTGAGTTTCAGGTGATGGTACACTAGTAAAAACATAACTATAGATGTTATATTCTGTTGCCCTTCTAAATCCTACACACTGGACCTTTAATCCGTGTATAAACCAGCACATTATAGTTTTACAGCGTCTGTATGTGGGACTATATCTTGGCGGGCCTACCAACCGATCCGTGACCTTCTGAGGAGTAAAGATTGAGGTTTTACCTTCGTGGTGGTCTCCAGAACGATTCCATTGTGGAGGAGCTCCAGCACCATTTTGACGTGGCCTTCTTTCGAGGCCAGATGAAGCCCGTTCAGCCCATTCTGAGTGAGAGAGCAGAGCAGACCTCATACTGAAGGGTCCTCAACACACCACCGACACCAAAACATGACTTAATATGAAAGAAATTACCGCACATATACACACAAACTCACATGTAGGCCATGCCGACTAAAAACTCGTTTTAATTACAAAGACTCACAAACCGAAGCAGGCAAATACTTACACTGTACACCACGCATGCAGTACTCTCAGAGTGGTCATTAGCAAAAACAATGTCTACAGGGATGAAATCAAGGAGGGAACATTTTCATTTGATTAATGATGGTGAGAGGAGGAGGAGGAGAAAGAGGAGGAGGAGGAGGAGGAGGAGGAGGAGGAGGACGGGAGGGGGATGGCAGGCCGCTGGTCTCGTGGCTGGGAAGAATACGAGCCGTGTGGGATAGGTCTGACCTCACACAGCCTTCCTTCAGCCGCACAGGACATGTGAGGTTGGACCTTTCCCACACCACTGATATTATTCCTCTGAGTGGGGAGACCACAGCACACCATCACTCTACTGCAGACAGAGGAGAGAGGGGAGGGAGGGGAGGGGAGGGGAGGCAAGAGAGGGGGGAGGGGGAGAGCAAGAAATAAAAAATTAAAATCTGGAGATGAGTTAGAAAACAGTCCACGAACAGGAGGAGAGAGGAGAGCGGAGCAGCGGTTAGGGGCCGAAGAGGAGGGAAAACACAACGAGGGGAGGGCAGGAGTGAGCCGTGTCCTGGTGTCAACGCACCTGCCACAGTCAAGCCTCCCATCAGACTCTACATACATACATACATACATACATACATACATACAAACATACATACAGCATCAGGACCGACGCTGCAATCCATTGAACTCTGGGAAAAAACCTCTGGAAGTGTAAAGCCTCCCAGGTCGAAAACCGCAAGCATGTGTTCAGTTGATTCATTCTGGATAAAGGTCTTTGCGAGCCCGTGGTGGGAGCTTACTGCTCTTTTCTCTCTTTAAGTGTCCTAATCTGTTAAATCAGCTGCTGTAGTTACTTCTAAAGTTCGCAGACTTGCCTTTAAAAACATCAGTTTGCTGTGGAGCGTCGGCCAAACGCACTGGGACACATTTAAAATACCGACTCAGGAAATTTCGACTTCCCACTTGCAATGGATTGCAGCCACACAAACAAAAACAACAGTACTCTCATCGCTGCAGTTTAAGTGACAATCCACAACTTTTGATACTGTTGTAGTAAACAGTAGAGATTAATCTGTTAATTAGAAATAGAAGAAGCTTTAAATTACAGTATCAGTGCAAAATTAAAGCCAGTATGTGTCGAATTGGAGATTTCCTAATTTTGCTGCCATCCGGTGGTCGCATAAAAACTGTGTCTGGTGAGAGCAACACAATACTGTGATTGCACCAAATTTCCTGGAGGAATATTAGATTTTTCTTGGAGCAAAAAAACAAAACAAACACACCTTGCAGATTATCACTTAAACTCACATTTAACACCAAAACAGTGAAAATAACACGTTCAATATCATCAACGAAATGAAACGAAAGTCAAACACTGTTGTTATCAGGCTGCATTTCTGTATGTAATTTAGATTTTGCTCCATGAGGTGTCTCCCTTCATCAGTCGTGAGGCCACTGTACGCTGTCGGCGCACATGAATGGATGTGTTGTTATGAGGGGGCCTAAAAAATAAGCCTCATAGAAACCCTGACAGCAGCATTACCAGCAATAATTACAAAATGTTGAGGAGGTGAATGGAAGGGAAAGCATGACTAAGTTAGATTAATGAGCCAGAGGAATCTCTGTCTCACACACACACACACACACACACACACACCAAGCTTCAGTAGCCTGAGGGCAGCGGTCCGAGCCCACTAACGCTTCCTCTTCCTGGACTCTCTGGGAGCAGGCGTCAGAGTAAAGGAGGCAGGATGGAGGAGACGGGGCGAAGGAGGAACCCCCTGCCCCATTTATCGCCTTCCCCCCGG
The DNA here is from genome assembly GCA_963678695.2 of Diplodus puntazzo. Taxonomy (NCBI): domain Eukaryota; kingdom Metazoa; phylum Chordata; class Actinopteri; order Spariformes; family Sparidae; genus Diplodus; species Diplodus puntazzo. The sequence continues at coordinate 31,143,969 of OZ023159.1, read as the reverse complement.
AGACCCTAGAGACTCTACCTGCCACCTCCAGCCGCTGATTAACAGTCTACCTGAGCATGCACACGCAGTACAGTGCATGGCCGAGTGCACAGGCAGATGGATGGGCACAGAACAGCACAGTGAGTCCGACACATCATGCACACTGACACTCAAAAGAGCACGTTTTTACAGAAATAATAACACAACAAACGGTGATATACACGATCTGTGGAGACTGTAGGATAAACATGTGAGTGCTGCCCTCTCCGTCTCACACTGTTCTTGTTTCTGAACGAGAGGTGGGCTGAAGTTTAAGTTTAATCCAATAAGTTAAAAAGCAGACAGGAAGAGAGACGACCGAATCCCTGGCAGGATCCGTCTGTGGGCCATCGGCGGCACATGAAGACTCATAAATACTCAAATACTTCTGTTTCTCTTCCTGCCAAGCTCTACAACACAGCACAATCCAGGCTCAGCTTCTTTTTGCAGATAAGCACGATTTCCTGGCCAAAGACTGGTATAAATAAAAATCGCTGGCTCGCGGTTGGATGAGCCCGCCAGCCGGAAGCTGAAACGTCGACCAATTCAATCACGGGGAATGTGCGGCTCTCTCACCTGATTGGCTGTATTTATATCGATGCCATTCTTGATGTGATCCAGGGCCTTGTCCAGGTTGCCAGATCGGGCCGCTCGGAGAAAACTGTTGCCAGCATCTGCCTGCAAGCGGAAAAGAGAGAGGGTGGGGAAAGAGGAGGGGAGGAGGATAAGGGGGATAAGAGAAAGTGAAAGGCACATAAAGTAGAGGAGTGGAGAGGGAGAATGGAGAGGGAGACAGAGCTTGGTTAATATCTCTTCAGAGGCATTTAAAGGACCGAAACCATTTAGGAGTAAATCCATCAGTTTTCCTCTCATGTCTCACTCCGCCCGTCAGATTTTTGTTGGATGGTGCATTTTGAAAATGTGTGCAAGTAGACAAACTCCCAAATAACTCCCAAACAAAAGTGCGTCCGCCGCTCTGTGCTCAGGTGATAAAAACCCAGCGTGATGAAACCGGCAGCGTCAGACTGTCGGCTCTTTGTCCGGACTCTGCGTTTATGTGTGTGTGAATGAAAGAGAGAGAGCGAAAGAGAGACACAAGGTGGATGGGGAAAGAATAGAGAGAGGGAGGGAGAGAGAGTTTGGCGAGTTCTGGCTCACGGGCCGGCACATGGCACGTCTAGTGTTTTTGTCTGTGTTTTGTTTGTGTCTGAGGGCTTCGTGCCTCTCTTAGGCAGGCAGGGGTGCTGCTGAAACAGGATCACTCATGCGGCACGAGGGGAAGAGCGAGGGAGAGGAGAGGAGAAGAGGAGGAGGAGAAGCAGGAGCGGCCGAGGGAGAAACCACGGGGAGAATCTCGACTGCGGCAAACCCAGCACTTTTTTTTTTTTTCATTTCATTTACATAATCTCCTCTCTCCGTCCCCTCCCTCCCTCCCTCCCGTCCGACCAGCTATCTCAACATGCTGGTCAGGAAAAACAATCAGCCGTCCATTCATTTTGTGCAGCGGATAAATTCATTTATAAAACCTCACACGGGAGACGTTTTTGTCTGATCCCAAAGGAAAAAAAAAACCCCAAAACACCAAACAAGCCTGTTTTTTTCTCAAAACATCATAACACAACTGCTTTAAGCTGTGTCGTCCATTGTTGTGACAGTGTTGTTGGTCCTCTTTTCATAAAGAGGGAGAGAGCCTGGGTAAAAAAAAAAAAAAGAGAGAGAGAGAAAGGATCCACATGCCTGAAGTAGAGGCATAGCAACAAATGACACAACACACCCTCAGCATGACACCGATGGCACAGCGCTGTGCAAAGAGAGAGCTCGCTTTAAAAAATGAAAAAAAAAGTTTAAAAGGAAAAGCTTCCAGCTGATCGAAGCAGCAGAACATTCGCTCGCTGTGTTTCCTGCTCCTCGTATCCGGCGTGGAGATGAAATGTATACAAGGGCAAAGTTTGGACTTATCAGATGAACTTCACACAGCGTGCAGCTTCCTGTGCCGAAAAGTGATATATCCCCGAGCTGCTTCTTCTTCTTCTTCTTCTTCACTGACTCATGCGGAGCGCCACTCCTCGCCTCTGAGCGCTGTCACTCTCACAAGACGTTTTTTTTGTTTTTAGCTTCCAGTCGGAGACAATCGAGAGGCACACTAGACTGCAGCTCAAAGCCTCTGAGTCACACACACACACGCTGACAGGAAAAATCAGTCAGACGCTCCCACACATGCACATGCATCAAACTGGAGCTACAAGTCAGCTATGTGATATTTTGATAATTAAGATACAGAAAGCCGTTAAAAAAAAAAAGTCCCTGGACTGCTGCTCTCTCTGCTTCAGTGTCTCAGCTAACAGTTGTATTTACTCACAGTTGCCAAGCTGTGCTGGTGAGCCGTGCTCTCCCTCTCCATCAGACTCTCTCACTCACTTTCACTTGGGGCCGGATTCAAACTCACAAACCTCCCTCCTCTACACGGCTGCAGAGCAACAGGCTGACCCCAGGACACCTCCCACACACACACACACACACACACCTGTCAGTGCACTGAGAAACAGCGCAGTTTCCACAAATGAATCTCTGTGAGCGTACACAGACGGACGTGTTGTGTACGTTGGAGGCACACATTAAAAAATAAGAGACGATGAGAGTTACGCAAGACTTGTATACGCTGCAGTCGGGCTGTGTGTACAAACCGACGGTGAGTCTGCAGCGTTGTGAACTAGTTACATGCAGCGGTGTTATATAATGAAAGAAAAACAAAAAATAACATTTAGTCTGCTGCTCTGCGTCTTTTTGCTTTCCTTTGGCGTCTGTAACATCATTCAAGTAACCTTCCAACTATTTCACAACACGTCATATACAGTAATTGAATGTAACTGAGTACATTTCCTCGAGATTTTATCTTCAATTTAATCAGAAAAATCTTGAACATCAGCTCCAATAACAGTATACACTATAGAATACACTTCTTTTAGTTACATCTTACTACTTACTTCTACTCAAGTACAATTTTATGAGTGACGTAACACGATATCTTTACTTTTACTCAAGAATAACTGGGTAGTTTTAACGACAGTGGTTCATAGTGGAATAAAACCACAGTTGAAAACAGCTCCTCTCTCATTTTGAGGTATTGTACTTTTTTTTTTTTTTTTAATATGTGTCTTATACTTTCTGTAGCGTGAATTGTTTGCGGACGCTGCCATGGTGATACGAGAAAAATCCCTCCGTCAAAGCAGGAGCAAATACAGCTGATGCGAGGAAACACACACACACACACACACACAAGCTGACACAATATACACAATCCCACAGCAAATGGTGGCATGGTAACACCACGGTGAACCCTGACTGAGGCCCCTCTGCTGGACTCACTTCACTGCCCCCCCAAAGAAACGAGCTTAGTTGAAGTTTACAACACCACAGAGACTCACACTACAGACTGCTTCAAGATGTCGCTGGTAACAGCAAATTGACTTTCTTGTTTGCCAGCCTTTTTTTTTTAATCTTACTTAACTCTGCATGTTTCGGTTTCTATCTGTTTACGTCAAGAAGTGAGCGTGTGGCGTGGCGAGATAAGGACGCAGGGGAGCCACACCCGTCCACGCACCCCCGACACAAACAGGTGCCGTGAACTTGTCACAGGCTAAAAATGTTCTGTGGTGGTTCCTCTGCTACGTCTCGCTGGACTCCGGTATGTTTTAGATGAATGTGTGTCTCCCTGATTGTCCCCGTAGAGAGCGGACGAGCTTTTGGGGTCTTCGGGGGGGGGAGAAAAAAAATGAGCCTGCACATTAATCATTCTGTCTGGAGCAACAGAAACACACAATAAACCTGCTCAGCTGCTCTGTGGTTAACATTAACAATATCAGCACACGCTGTCGTGCAATGTGCGTGCAAATGTCCTCCGGCAGAGACGGTGCAAGGCTCCTTATAATGAAGCTCCAAATTACCAAGTCAAATTATTCCCCTATCTCATCACAGAAAATCCTCTGCCCTGAACTCCCCTCTCCTCCTCTTTATCTCGCCTTCTCTTCCCTGTTGCCTTCTCTCTCTCTCCTCCATCCCTCGCTTCTTCTTCTTCTTCCTCTTCCATTTCTTTTTCTCTCTCTCTCTCTTTCTCCCCACCATGCTTTGCCTCCTCTGCCGGGCGCTGCAGCAGACAGAATGACATCACCACCCTCGCTGGTGGACTGCAGCATTTGAAAACTCAATGTATACGTACTGTATGTGTGCGTGAGCGTGCCCGAGATCAACATCCAGGTCACGGAGATCCGCAGCAACGGACGACTCAAAGGATCATCACTTTCAAAAGAGATCGATCGTGTGTGTGTGTGTGTGATGATTGTGTGTGTGAGAGGGGAAGAAACAGGCATCATGAAGCATGAATGGGGAGGTACGAGAGCAGAAAGTCGACTCTCAGCGTCTATAAACTGTTTGTGAGCCGGGTTTTGATGCTACGCTGCCGTTTGTCTACAGAGGGACTGAAAATGTCTGTAATAACTTCATGACAAAGTCTATCTCTACATCTGAATTGAATCTGGGCACAAACTGTTCCCCCGTCTGTCTCTTTGCACTGGCTGTACGCACACTGTTGCAGGATGACTTACAGATACTGTGCTGCTGCGCCGCAATCACAGCGACCTCTCTAACATCAGCTTCTGTCGCTCTAATGCGGAAAACAACCTGCCGTTTAGCATTTAGCTGATAACATTTACCTGTTACGTCAGGCAGAAGTTGGGCTCCAACCCCTTTTTTTTAACTTGTGACCCCTAAAATGAAGCTGTATGTATTTAAATTCAGAAGTTGGAGCCTTGATGTGAATGTGATATCGACCAAACAACAATTTCCCCTCACAGTTGGTTTAATTTGAAGGTTTTTTTTAGAGTCCTGGAGATGTGCCAGAATAAAGAATCTCTTTAGAAGAGAGTTCTAAAATAAATTAATCAGAATTATGAGATATAAATACATATAGTTGTTCTTTTTAAATCAATGTAATTATCTCCAGACATCTGCCTTCAGTGTGTCATGTCCTTCCAAACAGTCTAGACAGGTTAGTCTTACATCAGAACAGGTCTCAGTGCTACAAACGAGGGAGCCGACACGGTTTTGCTAATGAAATCGAGACACAAATCCTGGAGCTCTTCCACTGAATGTCAATGGGAGAAATCTCTCTGCCAAAGATCCAGGACGATTTTACTGTAATACGGACCCATTATCTGCTTCAGAGAATCTCTGAGTTTCTGTTCAGATTAACATAAAAATTCACAAGAAACACACACTCTCTCTCTCTAACACACACACACACACACACAAACAACATGAATCTGCAGACACAGCACCAGGTGCAATCATAAATATTTTAGGAGCCACTACAACTATTTGTCCACCCAGCAGAAAGGTGAAAATAAGGTGCCGACGTATGTTCAGCATGTCTCCAGCGCTGCTTCACTTGCAGTAACTCCCTGAACTTTAAACAAAACATAAATTGTGTTATTTTCTCCCTGCTGAACTCAATATCTTGATGTATTTAAACCAACAGTGTGATTGGACGGTTGCTGTACACCGACTGAACAGCGGATATGGAAATCACTGCAGAGTGCTTAAACAGCCATTTCATCACCCCTTTTCTGCTGACTTGCATTTGTTCGGGAGATTGATTTTCTTTTTTTTTTTTCCCCCTCTCTCTGTCCTTTTTCTTCCCTGGGCCTCCATCCTCTGCCTTCATCTCTCAGGCTGCTTGAGGAGGCTGTTTCCGGCTCCACAGATGTAGTAAGTGTGGAGTCGGTCTGACTGAGGCCCGTGGGAGCGTTCAGCCATGGACACATTTACAGGAAGCGAGCGAGCGAAGGCACCGTGATGGAGCTGTTACATTCCCCCACTCAACACAATCCGTCTGTCCGTATGTAAATCGGAGTGTCCGTCCACTCCTCGGCGAAGCGTCTTGTCCCATTTTTAGTATTTACTTTCTCACACTCCCTGCCTCCCCCTCCCGGCCTTTCACTGTTTGTCCCTGCCGTCCTCACGGATTGTCTCTTTACATCTGGCCCTGCTGTAGCCTCCGCGCCTGAAGATGAGATTGTCATGGTTATTGTGATCTTTTGTGGGGGTGACAAAGAGGGTGAAACCCAGAGGGAGGAGATAGAGTGTGGATGCTACGCAGGGTAGGACCGCGATATGGTAAACATCCTGTGTGTCACAGTGATTATACAGAATAGGACTGTTTGGAGGGAGCAAAAGAATATAAAATATACATAAGTAACTGAGTCCAAAGTTTAAAACTGGACATTTAAATATGTTGCAGATATACTATTATCTGTATTATTAAGAAATGATGTATAAAAATGTTATTTAAGTACATTCAAGTAAAATTTGGAGGTACTTTGCTGAGTGTTTTGTGTTTCAGACTTGTTTTATAATAATCTGCAGCCTTTCAGAGTTAAATATTGTACTTCTTACCCTCAGCTCACTTCACACTACATGCATTTGACCACTAATAGTAACTAGTTACTTTTACAAAAGACGTGATGAGTTTATAAATATGAATAAAAACTACTCAGAGTTTATAAAAGTAGTAAAAGATGGCTCCATGTCGACAGAGTACATTTATTCAAGTACTGAAGGCTGGTAATCCATCAAAACACTTTCACTTAACAAGAATAATATTTTAATATCTTTACTTTTACTCAAGTATAACTTTAGGGTGCTTTTAAAAACACTGTTTGTATAATAACTCTGACAGAGAACTTTCTGCATGATGAGAACGACTGATACTTCAAGTAATTCAGGTAAAATACTTCTGTATTTTTAATGCACAACTTTTACTTGTAACTGAGTACTTTTACACTGCTGTCCTGCAACTTTTACTGAAGTAAACAATGCGAATACTTCTCATGCTCACTGTTATTTTTAAGATGATTATACTGAATTTTTGTAGTTATTACTTCACTCTTTATTTATTCGACCGCGATAGTGATAAGTTATTTTAATTTGACCTGTGAAACATGTGATAAGTTTATAAAACGTGTTTTGCTTCAACAGTTTATAAAAGAAGTCAAAAATAGCTCCGTGTTGATCGATTCTCAGCGACGCGAGGATGTTTTTGGCCGTTGAAACTGACCATCGGCCAGTTTTCTCCGTTTGGCTCGCTGGCGTGTTTACTTTCACATTTATCTGATCTCTGGAAGGAACTAAATGATGCAACGGCGAAACGCTGCAAGAACCTCTGACTCCAGTTCATCCTCAGACAGATTAACTATAACAAAGGCACATTTCCACAAACCTACAGTCAAACTTCTCGTACTTCCTCAGGTAAACGGTGTTTTGGTGTCGGGGGGCCTTGTGAGCCCGGCGCCCTGCGTTTCCTCCTGCTGGCTCAGTCGATTAAACAGTCTGTCGTCTCACAGTGAAAGCATCTCATTAATCGACCCGCTAATCAGTTTACTGACCTCTAGTTTACTTACCACAGCTAATCCTGGTTGACATCCTACAATCTGAACATCAAATAGAGGACCGAATGGAGTCAAAAACAAGATTAAGGAGGAAAAACAGAGGACGATACACACCCACGCGTAGACGCACTTTACACTAATCTTGGACGCACATGCATCACGACTCTCAGAGATACTCCCTCCCGTGTCGCTGGGTTTGATCAGGACGGGTTATGTTTGGGTCTCTGACCTCATCAGCTTCGATTAAAAACCTTCACAAGTCGTATTCATGCTGTATTTCACATTTAAAGCAGGACCGATGTTTACATCTCCACGACCTGCATCTCTTTCTTTCTCTTTTTTCTTTGAAGAGGGCTGAAAACAAAAACAAGCCATGAAAGCGAAGTCTTCAAAAATAGTTAATATGGACGGACAGAAAGGGTGCAGACCGCAAAAGAGGCGTGCGCTGAATACAAAGTAGAAGAAAAAAAGAGCTTCAATGAAATGAACAAAGAGTAAATACAAACACGTCAATGTTCAGAAAAAAAAGTCCAGATGAAGGACAAGGATTTAGGGACTTTCACCGTCTGATGTGAAACGATAAAGACGTTTTGCAACCGAGGATTCTTACAAACAGAGCAAAACAGTGCAACAAAAAAACAAAACAAAAAGAGACAGAAGCAAACAGGTAGAGCGAGATAATAGGAGGAGACAAGAGAGAGTGACAGCCGAGGAGACGAGGCGAGAGCGGAGGAGAAGGGGAAGGTAAGGAGGAGACGGACAGCGGCAGAGATGGTGGTACTCACTCCAAAAGTGACGGTCTTGACTGGCATGCCTGTTGGCCCTCCACTCTCTCTTCCTCTACGTTTTCTGTTTCCTCTCAAACACACAGCTGTCTTTTTTCCTGTTGCCCCCTGCAAGTGCCGCGGTACACGGCACGCAGACCCCCGTCCAACGTAAACACGGACGCCCAGACACACACACACACACACACACTTGAGTAAGCATGGTGGGTGGAGAGACTGTGGAGGGTGGGGGTTGAGGGGACGGGGGGCCCGGGGGTTTATCTCTGGAGGAATGCTGTCTGTATCTAAAGACACACATTTCACACACACAGCCAAAAACACAGCGCGCACCCTCACCGCCGGTCTCCTGCCTGCGTCCACCATCTAGATCATTTCTTTCTCTCTAACTTAATTTAGCCTCACTCTCGTTTTTATTATTTTCTCCTCCTTCATTTCCAACTTGCTCTCACCCTTCCTTCCTATCCTCCACCACAGTCTGTGTTCTGCTCTCCACCTCATCTATCCTCTCCACCTTTTCAGGTTTTGTTGCACCCCAACGCTCCGTGTCAGCCTGACTTTATCCCTCCTTTCTCCTGTCCCGTCTTCCCCGCACGTCACGCCCATCTCCGTGTCTCCTGTATGTTTTCTGACAGCCAGACAATCATTTCTTCTTTTTTTTTTGTTTCCACGGACCAGGCAGTACCAGAATAGCGTAGAGTTACTGTGGAGAATGGGTGTATTTTTTTTTTTTTCCGGAGTGGGTCTGTTTCAGTCTGTGAGGTGACTTACAGTGACAAAGCGCCTGGCGGGGGGGTTTGCTGCCACCGCCCCGTGACAATGGGCCAGACACACGGGGGTGGGGGGAGCGCGGAGGGGCCAGCCTCTCAAAAGGCCCTGCCTCTTTTAATAAAGCGTCCGTCATTCCTTGCTTGAAAAGGCCTCCTTTTCTCTACCTCTCCCCTCCTCTCTCCCTCTCCTGGCTAAATGCTGGGAAAAGCACATCGCTGCCAAAACCATGCAGAGAGATAAATGCTTGTAGGAGAGGGGAAGGAGGGGGCAATGTAGAAAGAAGGCTACGCACCACTCAGTGCCACTGGACCGTGACCTGGGCAAAAACATCACGTGGGATTCCTCCCCAGTCCACAGTATTAAGTTTGGACAGTGATGGGAGCTCTGCTGCCAAAGAATGTGGGGCAGGGGACCGCGGACACTAACGTCCATGAAGACATGACAAATTATCCCGTGGTCTTCCAACGAAGACGGACTGCAACCCTTCCTTTTTGAAATAAACCTCCGCTGGCTCGGCCGGCAGAGAATAACTCAGCTCCTCTGAGGAGGAGAGCGATAACTTATCAGCTCCTGATTGATAAGAACCTCCTCAAGGTGTGGCAGAATCAACTGAGTGATGACGGAGGGTTTCTGGAGGTGTTAACAGAGTGACACGGACTTGAACTGTCAATAGAAAAGTTCTCTGCTTTAATGTATCATGATGGAGTACATCAGTGTTTACACTGGTTCCCTATAAACCTCAGTATCCCTACAGTTTTGTCTGTCACCCAGGAAAAGGAAGGTTAGCTCGTTATCGATGTCTACTACAGACTAAATGAGCGAATGAACTCATATTTGTGCTGTGTTGTTGTTATTTGTGGAAACAATCCAGTTGCTTTTGCAACAGTGGCTTCAACACTAAACTCTGACTAAATGTGTCGCTGAGAATGGACTTTTAGGAGACATCTGGTCACACATGCACCCAAAAACATGTCAGGTGCGATTAAACATTTCCACTGGTGCGCCCCAAACTCAGCAGATTAGTTTTAGTCTTATTTCATGTTGTGTTCGCTGTGAATTAAATGAAGAAGAACATGTATTTGCACCTTTATTCCTTCCTCTTAGCAGTCAATGTGATCACCATTAAATTAAAAATGTGTTATTGGGTGCACCTAAATGAAAAAGTTAGGTGCATTGGTGCAACCAGGTTCTTCTGGACTGAACAATTATTTAAGTTTTGAAACCTTAAAAACTAAAATCGGTATCAGGGCCAAATATTTTGAATGTTATTTTGACCTCAGCTCTTCGGGTGAGACGAGGAACAGTCGCTGGGCCTGCAGGTTGTTGAAAGGTACGCGCTCCTACAGTCTGACTCACTCTCACAGTACGGAGCTCAGGGAGGCTGCAGGTCATTATAAAACACAGGCCACACTCCGGTTTTTTGTAACAGAGTTGATTTAGGTTCGGGGCAGACGTGCCCTCTGCACCCCGAGTCGAGCCCCTCTTGTTGGCGGGATAAAGGGGGCCTACAGCTGTCCACGTGTGCTGCTTGTGGTGGTTTATTGCCCGTGTCCTGATGTCCCAGAGAACAGAGACTTGAAAAGGTGGGGGAGGAATCAACACAAACACTGATAGTTTGTCAGCTGTCTCTCTTCAACCTGTCACACTCTCGGCCCTCGTCTGGCCCGCTGTTCTCACTGCAGCTCGAACTCTTCGCACCACACGGGTGAAATTCATGATTTATGGTGTACAAACAAAAGATAGACCATATTTACATGGCGGCCATTTTCCTCTGATGTCACACTCAGGGTAGTGTTGCTGTAGTCCTGTAAACAGATCTGAAAAATCAAGCCACTGGTGTCGTGGTTTTTTTGTTGTTGTTGTTAAGCTTGTTCCTGTTTTATTTTGTAGACTTGTATGTTTTACTATCCACTTCCTGTCTTTGTCTTTTCCCACCCTTTTTCTGGTTGTTTTTTATTGGTTGGTCTGTGTCTACTGAGTTCCTGTGTCTGTGATTTGTTCCTTATGGCTTTATAGTTTTTGTGTTCATCTTTACTTTTTGTTGCTTGCATTTTGGATTTTGGGAATTCAAATCAAAGCTCTCTTTGTGTTTGTCAACCCGTCTCCCTCTGCGTGTCTTACATGTTGTTCCCCCTTTTTAAATCACACATAAAAACTGAATCTAATCAAACGGTAATGATCGCTTGGAAGTGGTTGAATGCTCATGTTCGGTATTGGGTCAACAAATGGGTAGTTTTGCCTTAAAATATGAACTAATGTCCCTCTGGATTTTCACTATAAATTATATTCAATCGGGAAGAGATGCAATGATTAAAGTTGCCGATTCCTTACTTTTATATGACATGCTAACTTTTAGCTTCCCACACTGAGCGTGACATCAGAGGAAAATGGCCGCCGTGTGATATCTATACAGTCACTGGAGGGAAAACAAAGCGTCACCAGGGACACGATGAATTTAGAGACAAACAGACACTCCCAGGACAAAACTTCTGAAGAATATGTTCATGAATTTAAAATAAAATCTACTGTAGGCTTCTTTGTGAGCTTTTAATATAACAAATTAGTATAACAGCCCTCTAGTGGCGGCGTGACGCTCTGCAGTATCAGCCTGCAGCTGCTTCAGAGGGAGTCTGGGCTGGGTCGGGCTGATTACTGCAGCTCTGGCACAAAAACTGACACGCACAGAAATACACACACACACACTTTCAACTCCTTATCCTGCGCTTCAGCTCGCCTTCACAGGCTACATTAAGCTTGAACTGACAGCAGAGCGCTTTAACTGAGCATTAACAGCGGCAGCAGAGTGTTACAGCTGCCCTCACCTCGCAGACAGATTACATATCACATGTCAGAGCGCACGTTTTCCGGCCCGCTCCCGCATATACATGTGTTTTGGTACATACAGCGCATAAAGACGCCTCAGCAAATGCACATGCGCCTCAACGTGACAAAGCCAGACTGACCTGTGGAAGACAAAAACAGGGAGTTAGAAATAGTCAGGCGAGGGAGGAGAGCAGAAAAGATGAAGGCAATAGAGAAGAATGACAGCGGCGATATGTCAGCGCAGGGCCCGGGGCCCATTTATCTTCATAAGTGCAGAGGTAGCGATGGGGAAATACAGAGTGAAGATGTGCAGGAGGACAGAGGAAGAGCACAGAATCTGTCGCCGCAGCCCTCCTCTCTCGTATGAACGCAGTTTCCGAGCCCTCGCTGAGAACACAGACTCCATTATTTAAAACAAAAGGCTCTAAAACCATCAGTCACCACCGGGCTTGAGTCAGCATCAGACAGGATCCGAGCAGCCAGACCATAATTCAATCAGTCTGGTTAATAGACGCAGAGCTGAAGTGGCCCAAGTTTTGAGACTCTATTCAGACGTAATGTACTTTTTCCCGAAACTACGAGATACAAACTCATCTCGCCACCGTCGACATGACTCCGTTAAAGTGGGACGTGATGCGATTCTGTTAAGAGTCCAGAGAGAATAAAACTGTACTCCGTCTTTGAGGAAGAAGTGCACGCAAAGAAAAATGTCCCCAGCGGTTTCACTGTTACAAATCATGTCATTCCAAAGATTTAGTTCTGTTAACAATCATCAAACAAGTTTCCAGTATGTGACCACAGGAAGGAAGGAACTCGGCTCCTGCACACTGAAGTGCTTCAAAGATCGCTGACGTCTGATCGATGGTCGGTCTTATTAAAGTAAAACATCTCGTGCTATCAAACTTTATTATAGCTTCACTGCAGATTAGATATTTACATGTTAGAAATCAGATGATTAATCCGTCATTTATTGTTTGAGCTAATTATTGAGACATTTTATAGCTGAAAGATAAAATTAAAATTTATGTCAGTCCACCAATTTTACACATTAAAGTGTGTTTACAGGTGTTTGCGAATAAAACTACATGATATATGATGTGTAAACACGTTTGTGGCTCCAGCAGAAGCTGCACATAATCTTATAAACAGCCTCCAGTGATGCCACGATGTGGCTTAGTTGCATTGTGGGTAATGTAGGCAGCACGTTTGGGAAAGGAAGAAGAATGCATCTGCTAAAAAAGGCGATATATACGGTTCTTTGTTTTGAAACTGTCCATCATGAGTCCAGCGGCGTTATAGAAATGTGGACTACTTTTAGAAACCTCCAGCCTAGAATACCCACAATGCACTGGAGGTAATCTATCAGATGACATGTAGCTTCTTCTGGAGCCACAAAAGACTTTATATTATTTTTTTCAAATGCTGTAGACACATTTTTTTAATCAGAATTCATTTCTGTTCTTCACTTCTTCTGACTCATCAGTGATGCCAATGCTGATACATCAGTGATGAGCTAAAAAAAAATCAGGAAATGGCTGCTCCACATCTCATCTCTTAACGTTGTCTAACCATCAGACGGCAGCTGCGATCTTTATAAGGCGCCCTGTGCATCCTTTGCCTTCCTGCGTTATATAGTTATCAGTGCAGAAGGTCTTAAAATCTGTCCATATGTCAGCTTACAGCATGTTAGTACCATTTATAAGGGGACAGAAACACGTCCAAAACATTTGTTTCAGCCTGTCTCGGCGCAGCACCGGTCTCATTTCTCACCGTGAGGAGCGGAAGGAAGGAAACAGGCCGCGACTAAAATTATGAAAGAGGAGATGGATGGAAAGAGCGACGAGGTACAGGGCGCAGCTGAAAGACGGGAGGACGTCTCGGAGAAAGGTGTCAGCTGCGATGATAAATAAATGCGCCTGGGGAGCTGCGCTTGAACGCGTCCTGCAGCGGATGTATATACACAGTATCTCCTCTCACAGCCTTGTTGACAGAATGATGGCATCTTCATCCGCCACAGCTTTGCTGAGTCAGACCCCGATTTCTCTCTCACGCCCTCCCCGCTCTGTCGCACACACCTTCCATCATCATGTAATCTACACTGAGGCGGCCTCAATGTATGGACTGCTAACAAATACATATTTGATGTATCTATCGTGCTGTTTTCCACTTGAACAGTTAATATCTGCTGCCTCAGGGGCCTCGACGCTGAGCTGCCTGCCGCAGCCGAGATTGACGTGTTTATAAATATTGGATTTAAGCAATTAACGGAGATGCTCTCATCAGTCAGGGCGAGGGCAGTCGAAGGAGAGATTATATAAGTGACTTCAATTATTCCGCCGCCTAATGCTGCCTCACACAGATACAGATTCAGACGCACACTCAGAAAAACACACACAGACGCACTCACCCATCAACACACACACGTTCACCTACAGTGCAGTACATGCAGGTGCATAACACACACACACACACACACACACTCGCTCACCGTCAACACACATTATGCACACAGCAACCTTCCCTAATGCAGGCGTACAGTCCAGGCAGCGGTATACTCAAACTGAACAAGGTCGTGCAGCGCGTCGTCCGACCATGTGGGGAGGCAAAGCTGTTAACGCACGTGTATCACTATCAGTCGTTTGCATTGATTAAAATCTATCCTGATCCTGTTTTTTTTCTTTCTGCTGAAGCAGAATCATTTTGAATCTAAAACCAGGAATCTGTAACTTCAGATCTCACTGTTTTCATCAAGGTTTACTTTATCTAAACTCTTAACTCCTGGCTGTGGTGGTGCTGCACTCTAATCCAGGATGGGATTAGTTAGTTACTCTACATAATAAACAACTAACACTCTTTGTCTGAGGTCTTAATGATGGTGGGAAGCATGAAAGTGAAAGACTATTATGCCAAAAAAGATGCTTAAATGCTCTTGAGGTTTTTAATTAAGAGAAAGTGAATCAGTGGTCGACTTTAACTGCTGATAATCAAACATAAACACAGAAATATATTAAATCTGAGCTTCCTGCACCTGTAATATATTTGTTGTTATGTTCTTGTGGAACATCAGCTGTGTTGTTCCATGTTAAGATTTTGTTTGACTCCTGCTCTGTCCATTCTCAGACAGTCATCATCACTAAACGCTGAAGAAACATCTGTAACGTCTGGAGGAGCTGGAACTGTGCTCGTCTCAGCAGAAAGTTTTCTGAAGCTCTCAGACTTTTCGACCAGCACTTCTTTTGGAGTATACTTGCACCTTTACCATGCACTCTGCGCATTCACCTTAAACACATGCACATGCACGCATGCATGCACATTGATTGTCGTTCAGTTTCTCTCTCTTTCTCTCTCTTCTCTTTGGTTAAAATACACAGAAAAACTCAAACTGATGAAAACAAAGGTGACTAAGATTAGAACAGCAAGTTGTGCTGTTTCATAAAAAAGTGAGCAACAAGTCACACTTGTGAGGAAATAATGCAAAAGATAAAGATAAATTAAATAGATTATAAGTGTAAAATAAGCTGGTGAGTAAAGTGGAGTTCAGGGTCAGAAGGGACAAAAGTAAGAAGGTTTAAAAGGTGAAAAAGTCTCAACGTGGCTTTCTTAATTTCTCGTGAGTATGAGGAAAGGTTCAATGTGTCTTTACATTGTTTTAAAGATAAAATGCGTTGATTTCTGTTCCATTTGAGCTTGAAATATCCATTTTTTATGATCCAGTGACCCGCGTACAACGAAGGTATCACATTTCTCATTCGCGCCTCGTGTTAAATCTGTTAAGTCCCGTTTGTCCATTTATATTCGTGTAAAACGTCTTTTTAACCCCTGTGCAGTGAACCTGTCCTGTAGGTGTGGGCTGCATTATAAAGCTGTTTAGGTTGGAGTTTCTTGGGATGGCTCCATTGAAAGTTTTTTCTTTGTGGGCCAGATTGTTCCCATGAGGCGTCTCACTGTTTGCAAAAGCCAGAAAAGATCAGTTGTTAATGGGTCAGCGAGATGAGGGAGAATCCTGCTCTCCTGTCCTCGTCCTGGATTTGGTATCTGGCCAACTGAGACATTATTACAAGACTTCTGCAGGTTTGCACAATAGCAGCAACTCCCTCCCCCCTTTACCTTTAATCTGAATTCTGTGAAGCTGGTGTATCAATAACCCTGGGACAAAAATGAGAGTTACAATATTTGAATAGGCCGTGGCCTTTCACATGTAAATTCAACTCTGCCCCCCCTAGCCGAAACAAATTACAGCCAACTGCTGGTGGCTGGACATGAATGGGCTTCGTAATGTAGTCTGCATCTACAGTGGGCTGGGGAGCAGCTGGAAAAAAGAAACTGAGACGGGGGAGAATTTATGTGACAGTGCAGAGTGTGACAGTTTGCTTTTTTTTCATATTGAGTCTGCCATGCAGCCGCACTGTGACGAATGGGGCTTGGCTCCCTGAGCATCTGTCTCCAAGGACTCACTGAGGGGTAATTAGAGCTGTGGGACGATAAGGGATATTCTCCAGCCCCACTAAACATTAATGGTGGCAAAGGGGACGGGGCCTTTACACAGACCTCTGACATGTCACAATCCGTACAGGAGGGTGTGAGGCAGAGCGGAGGGGGTTTTAATGAAGCGTTAGATTTTGGTGTAAATTTATCAGCCCTCAGGGAACGAGTCATGGTTTGTGGGGCGGTTTGAGGACGGCTGAGAGCTTAATGTCACCGAGCTGCTGACTAACCTATCTGCATGATTTAAAACGCGCGTGGACTTACTCGGCTCTGACAGCTCAGGATGATAAAATAAAGCAATATTTCTTCCTGGGTTTTATTTTCCCGTCGCCTCCGGAAGATTGTTTTCAGCACATTAGTTGCCGACGTCTAAGAATTCTGCAACTTTGTTAAAACTAGGATAACAAATAGGGATGCACAATATGTATCAGGCCGATAATGGTCATGGATAATAATGAAATGTTAGCTAATAAATATAGCCAAATCGCTTTTATTGACTTAATAACCGTAGTATCTACACACTCCAGTACAGCAGGTGGCGGTCTGCACCTTTAAAGTTGGTTTGTGATCCGCCAGTGAACAAAGAGAAGAAGAAGAAGAAGAAAAAGAAGAAATTTATCTTATTGTTATCTTTACTCACTACATCTTGGCTTTTGCTATCCCTCAGGTGTGCATAAACTACAGGTTAGGAACTTGTTTTTGAAATAAACAAAATGTGAAATTCTCAGTTATCTTTTTAGTATCGGCTGTGAGAAGCTGGTAATAATTAGTCAGTTATCTTTATTGGCTAAAAAAATATATATATATTTTGTGCATCCCTAGTAACAAACACGAGCGGTCAGACAATCAGAAACTCAAAGTACGGATTGAGTAGTCGCTTGAAAATGGAAATTAAGCTGTCTGTTGCTAACATCCATTACAGTTTTAAAGTGGATAATTTAAATGAACTGGAATGAGAATTCCAAGCATCCACTGACTTGACGGAACAAAAAGGGCACAAACCTTCTTCAGCTACTTGGCCCGAAGGCGTTACAGTAGTACGATTTAGCGCATATAAATAAAAAACCTTACTTTGAATACAAAGAGCTGATACAACAGACACGTCCCTTATAATGTCGGTCTATGTATGATATTTTGGTTACAGTTGTTGGCTGCCGGCACTAATTGGCTGCACGGCTGACGTCCGATCCAATTCTTTTTATACGTCCAAGCTGTTTTCTATCAACTTTCGTGGACTGTAAGTGCTGCAGAGAGCTGTCGGGACACAGGTTTCTTGTGCTCAGGTGCTGTCTCTTGCGGTTTTACCTAAAAGAGATGATCAGGCTAAACTGTCGACTTGCATATAATCATCCGACCGCTTGTATAAGTAGTGAGAACAATTTGTTTGATAGAGTCAAATAAGATGCAGGACGGGGGCAGTTGGAGACGAGGCTGAGGGCTGCGGGCTGAGGAGGACACTGAATCACTCCGGAGTAAACACTAGTTGAGGAAACAGACACCCTGTTGCAGGGATTTGGTTTATGCTGCTGTTGTTTTCCACTGCTGTGTTGGCTGAGGGCCAGAGAGAGGGACCGGGCTCTCCACTGCACCACTGCTCCCCCTCTGTCTCTTCACTGTGGGACATACAAGGTGTTTGCATACCTCTGCTCCCAACCACCAATCACCGTACTCCATCTGTATCCATGGAAGTCTTTTCTATTCTCCCTTTTCTGACTTCTAATCGTTTATGTGATTTGTAAACCATCTGTTGGTTCCTTTTAAGCTGGGTCTTTAGTCCCAGCTGCACCGAATCTTTAGTTCTGGGACGGGCGTACAGAATCCTAACTGACGGCTAGAGACAAACAAATAAAATCATCTTCTTTCACTCATTCACACAAAAAAGGTAAAAGAGAATTCAAAAGGAAAAAAGGAAAAATTGCTCAATGCACACGCATTCAAGAGCATCACCGAGGGAAAGACAATACTCCATATTGTTGTGCGTTGGGCCGAAGACCAGAGAAAATGTGGTCGCCCTGCACGTGCTACCTTCGATTTGTGATCAATGTGTTCACCCTAGCTTTTGTTTTTATGTCTCTGCGCTTCCCAAATGGTTTGCTTTGTCAGCTGACAATGAGTTTAGATCAGGTTCAATAAAAGGTTAAGCTAATGATGCTCCAGAGCGTTTGGGAGCAATATGGAGATTCGGAGAGTAGGTTCAGGAATTTGACATGAGAGCAAAAAGGGGGGAGGGGAGGCTTGGATTGAGGGGAAATCATCATGGGCAAGAGTCGTCTGGGACAAGTTTCCCAGCAGCCTTATTGCACTTAGATAATCTCTCCTCCACACTGAGTGCAAATGGATTCAAGATCATCTACTGCATGAGGAAGGTGCAATAAAACCTTTGGCAAACCTATCCCTGACTGTTTAAACAGATAAAAAACCAGACAGAGCACAAGCACGACACAAGACAAACAGCGACACAGGAGCTCAGCTGCAGCCACAATACAGCAACACAACACAGCGGCAGGCTCCACCACAACACGAACACCACGATGGAAGACACACAAACACAGACCGAAGCACAGACGGAGTCACAGACGGACATCAAATCATATCTAGTACTAACACAAGAGAGTGAAGCCATGCACGGACGGAAAGAAAGCATGCACACAAACACACTGATAAGATTAAAACCCCCAAATCACACACACACATATCGCTCACACACACACCTTTGCTTTCCTTCTCCCTCTCTCTCTCTCTCTCTCTCACACACGCACACACACCACTTGATTTAATCCTAAACACGAACACAGTGGTACAGATGACACAAGCATATTTTATAAATCAGAAGAACCCACAGGAAAAATACTTGGATTGTCGTCTCTTAGCACTACTGTGAGCCTGTGTGGTGCGAGCTAACTTTGTGTGGAGGCAAAAAAAACGCAGACGTGCTAAATAACACTACGTATCGAGCCGATAAGCAAATGTATCAAATCTATATTTTGCCCGTGGACTCTTTGCCATGTAATATGCTCTGCTTGAGAACATTAAATTCAGAGAAAAACTCACAGACACTGATAAAGATGTTAATATCGATACAGATACACACTCAAGTTATAATCAAAAAATGTGAAACTGAAAAAGAAAAGAAAAAAAAAAACAACCAAACGGAAAATCAACAAAATATCAGCATAGTTAGTACAATACGTCAAGCAAGGACGGGAACAAAGAAAAAAAAAAGCTCCAGCCTGATCCCACGACACCTGACTGAATCAGCTCACAGCACAACAGCAACACTAGAAAGTCAAAGGAACCAGAACTACGATACCAGAAGCAACACACAACAAAAACAAGAGAGATAAAGATAAAAACAACAACAACAGCAGAGCAACAATAGTGACACACACTTTAAGTGACAGATACAGGATGGTCATAAATACAGAATATATAAATATATATATATATACATAGAGATATATAGAAGTAGGAAAAAGCCAGATATACGTGTTGCAGATATTTACTTCATCATCATAGTGCCATACTCCTTGGCCATCCGGCATCTCAGAGCTCACACTACTGTCCTGATCGATTAGCCAGCGATGCACGGCGTGGGCCTAAAAGAACATACGACATAAAGACAGAGCCCAGTTAATCGCAACAGTGAGAAGCACAGGGATGGAGAGACAGGAGAGGGGGAGGAGGAGGGAGGAGGAGGAGGAGGAGGAGGAGGAGGAGGGGCGGACAAAAAACAATGGCAAGGAAATGAGAGAGATTTCAGGAGGAACATTATATTGAGACACAGGTAGAAAACAAGGTGGGGGAGGGAGGGGGAGGAGGAAGAGAGCAGGAAGAGGAACTACCCCGCCCGACCCCGCCCGACCCAACCCTCCCACCAGAAAAAGACTCTCCCTGTGGGAAACAGGTCAGGTTAGGATGAGTGGTAGGATGAGTAGTGAAAGCACGATGTGGCACGACACGAGGGGCATCGCACATACAGTGAGGAGCGCCGGGCGGCGCCACACTGATGGCGATTTTTGGAGGAGGATCTGGTGTAGATGGCGTGTGACTCACGGATGGGTTCGGCTGTGTCGGCTGTGGAAAGCTGCATCCTAAAACACACTGGAGTGATTTCCTTCACGTCACGCTCGTGGGACACAACATGTGGTGTACTTACCCCAGAATTCAACATATATAGAAATGTGCAACCAACGTATGTGAAGTACAAAAAACACACCACAGAGAATAAATCTCACACAGTAACACAGAGAGAGAGAACACACAGTAAGGCCGTGACAGGCAAAGAAACCTTCTTCACACAGTAGTGGAGACCAACAGTCATAAAAAGGTGAAGAGCAGCGAGAATGGATGAAACAATTATAGCAAAAGTTGTCAGCAGAAAGTCTGCGTGCTCCAGACAGAAACCAGAAAACCACTTGAGTATTTTTCCCCAGAAAAGGAACCACGACTGTCGACCGCTCGTCTCAGTGAATCACTCAGACGACGAAACTGACAGACAGACTCCCAAACACCTTCCTGCAGACCAGCACACTCCCTCTGTTGAGTTTCACATCAAACACATCCAGTCAGCTCGGGGCCTGGTCACCCTGAAACACACACACACACACACACACAAACACACACAGAAACACAGAGAAACACACAGACACACACTCCAAACCCCATCTGTTACTCTCGACTGTTGTCGCGTCAGCACCAAAAACAACCACGCAGCTCCTTTTGTGACGCTCCTGCCCCTCTGCGGCAGAAATCCTTGTCAAGATTTGCACCGGGTTGAAATCGCAGAATCGCAGGGATTAATTACCCTGTCATGGCTGCTCCTGCACATTTACTGTTTACTTTGCGCCAGCAATTTTTTACGGGAGTTGTATTTTTAAGATGCAGTGATGCCGGCTGTTGTAGCATGACAGTGCAAAAATAATAATGTTTATGTTGGACTGAAGGAGCCGTTTAGTGGACAAACTGTTGATCGATGGAGGAAACTGAGATACAGAAGCGGTGCAGTGTTTGAGTGACGTGTTGTTCGACCACGTCCTGTAAGGCGTCCACAGCGCTGCAGTGGCGTTTCTCATGAAAAAGGGCCAGAAATAGTCAAGTGAAGACTGAAACAGAGAGCCGGAGAGAGAGCTCTTTCTTCACCTCCACACAGCTGACCAGTTGTGGCATGAAGTGGGTGTGAGGGTCAGATCGCTGGTTTCCAAGAGTTACAGAAACGGTCAGACGCTCGGTCGCCCCCGCTCGGCCCGACGTCGGAAAAGTTGTTGTCAAGAAAGAAGTTTCTGATGCTAATCGACCATTAGCAGTTCTGATGCGGCGTACATTATTGTAAACCTGACCCAAATTCAAATTTAAACCCCGAGCAGAAGTCCTAATCCTGAAGAAACGTTCATTTTATCTCCTTCTGTAACCTGAGGATCATTTTAACTGTAAACCAAAATCCTAGCCGCAAAAAATCCTTTTTTACCAGGACAAACAAAATGTCCCCTTCCCTGAGGAACTTCCTTTTTCTGCTTCTGAGGACACTTGATCCCCATAAGGACGGAGATACAAGTCAGACACACACACAAACACAAACACACACACACTAAGAGGGAGCAGGACCTTCGGTGTCATGTGGTGTGTCTGCAAAGACAGATGCATTAGCTGGTAAACACGTAGCAGCGAAGTGGAGGACAACACACAGAAACAGACGGAGTCACCTCAAGGGTACAGTGAATCAGAGGGTGACAGCAGAGGCCAGAGACCGCGAGGACGCCCGGAAATAGACGAAAACAAGCAGAAGGGGGCGACTACAACCGGAGAGGACTGTAGCACATGTGCAACATTTGACCCCTTTGTTAACTTTCAAAGCATGAACGTGCCCTTTGCATGACCTTCATCTTTGGTTATTTGCAGTAATACTGCTCAGTAACACTGTCTGTGCATGTGTGTGTGTGTGTGTGTCAGTGTTTGTGTGTGTGTGTGATGCATGGCGGCGTCATCCACAGAGTTTGCTGTGAGTAACAGAGCGTGTCAGCTTAAAAGAATAATTGGATTAAGTAGCAGACGGCTAGTGATGACAGGGAGAGAGGGGGCGAAGGGGTGGAGGAGGAAGAGGAGGAGGAGGAGGAGGTGGCGGTGGAGGTGGGAGATGGAGGGAGGCAGCGAGGGGGGGGAGGAGGAGAAAGAGGTGCTGATAAGAGTAACAGGCCATTTGCCGCGGAGCCTCTGGGAACCTCAGCAGACACGCAAAGGGAACTCGAACCGTTACGCTGTAGATTAGAGGGATAAAGGGATAACACTCGTAGTCTCTGGACAACTAACCAGCAGCCTCTTGGCATTTGGGTTACACTTTACATCAAACTCCAAGACAAGAGGGAAGACAACCAGCACGGCTGAAAAGAAACATCATTCTGTCTCTTTTTATGCACTTCTCCCCCCTGACGGCCTTCAGAGTGCAAACCACTCTGGAGGATGTTACCTCTCAACATACACAGCTCAGTGTCAGAGCTCAGGATGAAACTGAGGAAAAGAGTCGAAACAGAGAGACGAGTGCAAGTCAGAGGAAGGTTCAATTAAAGATGGAGGAGAGTGCGTGTGAGAGTGGGAGAGAAGGCTGACCTCACAGTGTTTCATCGGTCACGACTATCATTTTGTTGTATGTTGACACGGATGACTTCAGGTGCAGCAGAGAAATGGACCAGAGCCTCAGAATCACTTTCACTCGCTGAAGTGTTTGAACAAGAAAATAAATTCTACTTCAACTGGATGAAAACTGCAGAAAATGAAAAAGAGAGGTTCACGCAGCGAGGTTACACGATCACTTTCCGATTTACAGCGGAGGACGATCACAGTCCACCTCAGATTTAAATACACTACAAGAAATATGCACAGATGAAGTAGTGGAGTAGTGGAGTACAATGCAAAAAGCAGCCCACAACAATATCCCATAAAAAATACATCACGCATGTCAGGATTGATTATCCGTCCTTCAGTTACTCACACAGAGACGTGAGCATTTTACTTTACACAATATGTGGCGCTGCTTCTTTTAGTGCCACCATCTGGCCGACCGACAGACGTTTGAAAGCTACAGCACTTTATTAATTATGTTGCACAATTCATGCAGTCTGGTGATGTGAGGAGATCTGTGTGAAACAAGTTTTTAAGGGGTGAAGGACTCTTGAGGACTGCAGGTTAATCATAGGATAAGTCACCATAAAGTGTTGTGAATCATCAAAACACGATCGCTGTAATGAACGTGAATAAAAACCACAAGTGTCTGAAGAGGAAAGACTCAAAATCTGGGCCAAATTAGAGAGATCGCATCGATCCAGCCTGACAGAGGTGAAACGAAAAGGTCAAAAATTAAGAAAATCAGGAAACAAACAAATTACAAGACTATTTTTTTCACTTTTACAGACACAGTCTCAAACCTCTAGATCAGTGTTTCTCAAACCTTTTACATCCTGAACCACCTAAAAAGATATCAGCCTCACCAAGTACGACCATGATGGCGGACGTTAAAGGACGGAAGCACAAGCTTACTTCTGTTTAGTGCAGCTTCCACAGGGCTGCTGGAAATATTCCCTTCCTGACTGCACTGCTTTTTCCAAAAGTTCCCATTGGGAGCCACGTTTGGAGTGTTTTCGAACCTTTCACTTTACCTCCGCTTACTGTCCTGCCATCACAGTTTGGGTTCGGGGCACCGTGGCACCTATTTGCTCCACTGCTACAATTTAAACTCCAGTTAATGCAGATTTACCTGGTGGATATAAACTTAACAATGTGACGGATACTCATGTATATGTAGAAACTCCTGCACTGATGATTTAACTCGTTTTTTCTTAACCAACATAAAGACACAGGAGTAATGGCAGCGTTGATTATTAGTGTACACAGACTGCTGTTAAACTGGTCGAACTGCCGGGTTTCAGAACCAGAGCGTGTGCACAGAGCTTTCATCAGAACCAGCAGTCCTGAGGGAGAGAGCGGCTCAGTGGACCTGCACAGCCTCCAGACCTCACAGTGACAACAACAAGCTACAGAGGAGCTGTGATACACAAATGACCGCGGCATTGAGAACCAAGCACCTTTCCTGAAAACAACTATTCACGGGTCCTGTCGGTTCTCGTCCTGCAGTGCATCAGCCTCCACCTTCCCGTCCATTATCCCACGTTCAGGATATACATCAAGTAATCAAGCTCTAATGCCGCGAGTCGAACCAGGCCAACATCTGCCTAGTTCCTGGTGAAACGCTGACACAGTATCTAAACTAAGTGGACCTCTACTAAATTATTCAACTCCTGAGGAAAAAAAAAAAGAAAACATCAAGTGGAGTTATAACACGACGGCATCATCACCGAGGTGCTGAACAGTAAAAAGCTGTTCTCAGAATCCCGTCAGGCTCCTGATTTATCTCGTCCGCAGTTCTCGAACTTAAACACGACTTAAAGGAACTGATCGCAGGATGTGAACGTCACGTGATCGACTGCGAGAGCGATCGCAAAACAAATCAGCGATGGACGGTGAGTCAGGAGTCAGGACGGGACAATTAAAGACTTTTACAGCAGATTGAATTTAAAAAAACACCCACAAACAGTTGATTGTGGTGAATTTTCATTATGGGGATAATCATGAATATCTTCACATGAATGACTTTATAAAGCTAAAACAGTCTTACATGTGTTTCCTCATTTATCTTGGATTGCCTGTCGAGCCACGGCTGAAGACACCGGGAGCATTTATCTTTCCTTTATTTGTGCAGGAGGACCTTATGATTTTTTATTACTTATTTAATATTCTTTGTTTTGTTTTTTTTACTAAAAATGGATGTTTGTCCTCTCTGTTGCGTAATTAAAATATTTGTTTCCAGATATAATATGAGGTAAAAGTGATTCCAGTATGTTTTGGAGAAATTTCAGTTTGGATTCTAAAGCTGTACAAATATGAGAAAATGTTGTTGGATAACCTCGACATGAAATATTCATATCGTTCCATTCCTAACTGTTAGATGACAAAGTCTAAAAACAACCTTAGAAAAGTGCATTCCAATACAAACTAGGAGAAGTTAAGACTATTTTTATACCAGTGCAGACAGGATACCTGAGTTTTTGTGCCTGTACCAAAATGTTACATCTCTTGATGAGTTACTTTGAGAAACTTAAACATGTTTTCTGCAAAATCAGTTCCAGCTGATCGTCCGCAACATTAAATGTTGTCTAAACACCAGCTGCAGCATCCAACAACTTTTTAACATTTCAAACAGTTTAGAAATGTCATTCATCTGATCAGATAGTTCCTGATTCAAGTCAGGAAATATCTGATCCAAGAAAATGGATCATGTTTTCATCCTGCTTTAGACACATACAGTCAGAAGTAATGAAGTTGAATTTCCAGTCCAGCAGTGCTTTACATAACTTTACAGTAAACTAAAGTTTGTGTGTTGTCTTTGAATACAGCTGCCACTGATAATTTATGTTCATACTGGAAAATGATTCTTTAAATCAGTGGCACTGGAACAGGAGAGACAACAACAACGAGACTCCTCCCAGCTGATCAGGTTCTTCTGTAATGTTATTTGCTTGCATTGCAGAAGAATAGCAGTAGAAATGGAGTGAAAACCAACGGTAGTGTTAAAAAATACATTATTGATTTCAAACTTGGCGCTCTGAGCGCTTCATGTCGCTTACCTACGATTTGATGAATGGACTGCCTCAGCACCGATTAGCTCCGTCTTTCCTTTTCTAACTAAACATGTGACAATGTGAGAAAATGAACGAATCACAGCACATGCAAAAAAAAAACAAAAAACCTGCTACATGTTATGATATTGTCACGGAACAACACAATCCTGGCATGGAAAAACACTCAGCTTCTGTGAATAATTAAGAAACACTATGCTGCATCATAAAACAGACATCCTGTGACCCCGTCTGCAATGAGAAAACACAATCTAAACTAATATAAATAAAACACCACGGCCTGAAAATGTGAGCTGGGTGAGAGGTTTCGCATGTGAGCGGCCTTGAATGAGTGCAGGTTTGGAACGGGAGACGTCCAAAGTGAGAGAGAGTTAAGAGAGTGAGAATGAGCCGGAGAGCTCTGCAGATCTCAGCCTGATAAATAATGCATGGCAGCTCTCTGCCAGCTCTGTGCACAGCAGCAACCTGCCTGAGCCCCGTCAGCCGAGGAGAGGCGGTTTCTGAAGGGGCACAGGTGGAACCGGCAGGTGGGATGAAAGCGAAGGATGCTGCAGTCACCTCCACCTATCACCTCTGCGCTCGGTTTTTCCTCTCCGTCTAACTCTCCAACTGGGCTCACGTTCACGCTCTACCTGTTCAGGACGTGCGTGTGTGTGAGCATGTGCAGAGTCATCCTCTTCATCCTTTCCTGTCCACTCTGTGCACAGCGTGGCGTCCTGCAGGACACTACGGGTGCCTGTATGGCTCAGACAGTGTCAGAAAGATGTTGATGCAGGCTGAAGTTGGGGCTGGTGCCATCGTCTACAAATCATCACCATCAATAACATCGTGATTCATAAGGCTCCGAACCAGAGAGCACAATTTAAGTGGAGCGTCCTCTCAGAGTTGCTGAAGGGCAAGAGTTGTTGTTTGTGATGTGTGGGGAGAGGAAATGATCGGGTGCTGCTGCTCAGCGCGCTAACATCACGTCTCCACGTCCCGTTTATTGTTTTCTTATGAAACCAGCTCAACCCAAGACATTTGCTTAACTTTGTGGTAGCAGTGATGATTTCCTGCGGGCCGCGGTTTCTCTCAGTGATGCCGTTTTTATAGTTTTCTTAACTTAGCTTCTTTGGCTCGTCGGCCAGTGTTGTTTCTACGCGCATGAGGCTGAACAAAGCTATGTTATGGACATGTGATGCAGCGACGAGGATGCTTTTAAACCCATCACAGGGATGTATGTCGTGGTGACGGGGAGGTACAGTAGTTCCCTCTGCAGGGTGACACAGTTGGAGATTCCTGTCAGAGCAACGGTGGGAAAACCTGATGTGAGACTGCACTGCGTGCCCGCTACAGCCAAACAAAATGGATTGTGAAATGTAACAGATGTAAAACATGTTCTACTTCTTGAGTTTTGGTGAGAAGCAAACACAGATGGATAGATTCACTGGGTTAAAAGCAGGCATGTGCAAAAGCATTCTGGCTTCTGTGAAGTTAAAGCGACCTGGACAAAGAGCCGCACTGTTTGCAAGTTGAGTCCAACTAAAATAATTCTGGGTCTGTCTGATCCGTCTGTCTGACAGTCTACATTCTAAGACCTGACAGAAGTGAGTTTAAGAGCTCGACAGATTAACAAAACTAAACATGAAAAAGAACTTTGAAGCTTCTAATCCCCCCCCCAATTACAACAGGAGCTACACGATTAGTCAACATAAAGACATTTTGCAAAAACAGAAAAATGCATCAGAGCAGAGCCTCAACAACGCCTACTGGAAAACACTTCCAGCTCGATCTGGTCCCACCCTCTGCTCCGAACATGTGGAGGTCAGAGGTCGTGAAAGCAGAGAGATTAACATCACAGCTCACAGAGCGCTTTGATGCTCTCCGCAGTGGAGAAACAGAACATCCTCCTCTGATCTCCAGCTCCGTTTGAACCTTTTCTTGTCTTCCTCCGAGGGGCACTTATCTCGGGGATTGCCGAGGCGGCGAGTGGAGGAGTCTGTTTTAACAAAAGGACCTTTTGAGAGCCAGACTACGAGTGCCTGCCGACACCACTATACTTAATGTAAACATTTGTAGGGCTGCAGCAGAAACCTGTTAGTGTTCAACCCGTTAGTGTTCGTGATATGAAGTCATCTCTCGTCGAGGAGGAGAAGATTCATAGAAGAAGACCAGATAAAAAGAGCCAACAAAGGATTATTTGATTTCAGCCGGCTACAATTAAATCTGAATGGTGTACCGTGTTTACTGTAGTTGGAGCACTGGAAGCTGAACTGCAACATCACACAGAATGAACAATGTTTTCTTGTTTTATGTGAACCCCTGGGACTCGTGACGCCCGGACTGAAAGTAAAAGAGAAGAAGAGATGAGGAGAAGGAGAAGACAGAGAAATGGTCGGTGTGAGGCAGTTTAAATTTCTTTATGTGTTTTATCAATGACGTTTAGGTGCGTCCTCGCCCCTCCCCCCCTCCCATTTTTCTCCTCCTTCCATTGAAAACCGTTGCTCTTCCATCCCAGACTATTTTTATCCAGCGTTTCATTACCATAATAAAACACACGCATGAAAAAAAAAGATAAACTCAAAGAGACAGCGCGGCCAAAAACCTGGATTTGGGAGGCTTATTTTCATCTTTTCTTTCTTGTCATCTATTCTTTTATGTTTGCTCTTTTCTTTTCGCTCAGAGAAATGGAAAGAGACATGCCTTTTCTTTCAGCCTGTGCCTCATTATGGAGCTTTTCAGGTCTGCTCTTTTGTATGGGGCCAGCCCCGGAGCCGCGCACAGGCCCAGCGGAGCAGCCGGGTGGATTACCCAGACTGATGTCAACACTTCGACAGAGCCACCAACCACTCGTGCAAACGGCCGCTGCCAAGTGTAGCATGAACGTTACATGCTTTAATAAGTGTAGCCAAACAGCCATGCCAAGACTAAACCAACAGGAACAGCTGCTGTATCGCAGACATCAGCGCGAACAATACGTTCGACCGTGCTATCACGACACTGGACAGAATGTATCGCTGTCCGCTGATAATCAGCATGCAGTGCGTTGTCTCGCCACACAGAGCATCTCAACGTCACTCGGATTAAACGTTCGCGAGTGATAGAAGTAATTTTTTTGTCACAGAAAAGCCTGAGGTCATCGTCTGCTTTTCAAACAGAGGCGACAACACGCAGCGTCTCTGAGCTTAATGTTTGGCCTGTAATAATACACTCTCAAACAATACGCGTCCGAATGAATGAATTATGAAGCACTGGATTAGAAAATACTGGAGAAAGTACATCTGCTGGGGTCACAATGTCTATGTAATGCAATATTCATATATTGAACATGTAAATATATATAATTTTTACTTGTAGTGTAGTAGTTTTACTATAGTGTGTCATGTATGTTGTACTATGACTTAGAGACCTAATATAAGCTTTCAAATTGAATTCTATTGTGTGATCTTCAAAGTTTCAACCTTGAAAGTGATTTTTTGAACAGATTGTTGGCTGCCTTAACAATCGATTACAGATTAATCTTAATAATTTGAAATATGTTGAACATTTTCCTTTAGAAAACTGTTTTAACTACATACATAATCTGTGTTTGATGTAAAATCAGAGTTGGCTACATTAGAAGCTAAAATAACAGGCAAATTAAACGGAAAGTTATTGAATTTTAAATGAAATAACACAAAATAAGGCTTAATTTTAATTGCTGTTCAACAACTGGCAACAAAATCCAACCAATAATAAAGCAACTAAATAGCTAAAATGTGATATCAGTTTGTGTAAAAGGTCTTTAATGACAAATTACTTGTATTTCAATTAAACACATTTTCAAGCACCTGTAATCTGTTATGTAAGATACTCTTTGATGTATTTGCGCCCATCTCTTGTCATCAATTAAGACATTTTAAATCCGTTAAATGCTTAACAGCGATTATGCAATATGCAAAATTAAAGATACTGCTCTAATTCTACAAATATTTCAGTATTTGGTGTATTAACAGTGGGTTTAATGAATATGTAACATATGAAAGGTGTCAAACCCCACAGATAATTATCTCCAGTTTCTTCAGCTTTTAATGTCGTGGTTCGGTTTCTTTCATCAACCTCGTTACCGTCCAGAGCAGGCAGCTGTTTTCAAAGACAAAGATCTGAAAACACATTGTAGACTTCCTGCTCAGCACCAAGCAGCAGACAGAAGCTCGCTGGTGAACACTGGGAAGCTTTTAGCTGGGAGGAAAAACACGTTTCCCCTGAAGGGTGGTGGAGACCAAAAACGGAGATAAAAGAAGAACATCTTTGCACTTAAATTTGCGAGGGGTTGCATAAAAACAACATTTGTAAAAAGCTACAATAACTATATAATAATCACTTGATCCTTGAGTGCAATCCAAGTGAATATTTGTGCCAAATCTGAAGAAATTCCCTTAACGGCATTCAAGGTATCACATTCACAAGAAAAGGACAGACGGATGGACATCCCGGTAACATGATGCCTCCGGCCTCAGGAATCACCAGCGGAGGCAGAAACTAAAAAAGAGGATTAGGTAAGTTAAAAAATACCCTCTCTATCACATTAATTCTAACATCCACCACACATACTCAGTCGTGGCACAAACAACAACCTCTCCATCGGCATCTCATGGTGATTTTAAGTGATTTAACTCATCAGTTTACTGTGTGGTGACTTTATGTCATATTATTCATTAACTGACCGTGATGCTGGCTGCTGGATATCGTTGCTGCCCTCAACCAATGTCAGTCCAGTTATATCCTCACGTTATGTCTGTTGGCTGTGTAAATAGGCAACTGTTTGCTGACAAGTTTGCCATATAAACATTATATAGTGACAATATGTATAAACAAAGTATTTCTGTGGCCCCAAGTGGCTGAAAACAATCAGCATGTGCAGGTTTAATATGCCAAATAACACACAAGGCCGCCTGAACGCCTGAACGATGCAAACGTCATAGACTGTATTTATATGTGTATTTGTGTCTTTGCGCGTTCATGTGTGCGTATACTAGAACTATATGTGTGTATGTGTGTGCTCAGCAGTTGGTAGAACGGAGCCGGAGGTTCAGGTGGTCATTTATCAGAGCTGTACTCCACCTTCTCCAGCTCCCTCCTGGGAGGCGAAGACAGATGCCTCCACCGTCGCTGCTGCATGTAACGCTCATTAAGCTCCTTTACTGGGGTAAGTCACTGTTCCTCACACCTGTATGCAGTCGTTTACATATGCACGCACTACACAAGCACATACAACAATGAATTAGTCGCCTCTGGCATTTGTAACAATCAGTCCTGAGACGGTTGACACTGCGGTGTCAGAGCACGCTGCAGCGCCATAACGTCGACAGGCGATAAAATAAACTACAGATGGCTGCTGCATAGCTCTAAAGACAAAACTTTATTGCGAGTATCCTTGATTAGATTCACAGAGGGGAAATTGAATCTGAAGGGTAATAGTCTCAGGAGGGAAAAAGGGACCAAAAAACAGCAGAGCAGCGAGCTGCGAGGGTGAAAGACAAAACATTAAGCCTGTCAAATCCCACAGAAAAATGGATCCGTCTCCCCAACCTTTAAAAGATAAAGGCCGCAAAAAGCCTGCAGAGTGGGCTCTTACACCGGGAAACCAGGACGATGAGGGGAATTACACACGAAGAGCTCTAATGTAACACCTACAAGCTTGGCGTGAAAGTTTGCACCGTTAATATCGTAGCTGTTTGATTCATTCACAGAGGCAACGCTACATATTTATCCATGCTGAACCCTCACAAACACACCTGCTGGCAGAATTAGCTCAAACACAAAAGCTACACACTGTAAGGATTCAAAGAAAAGCTGACGACAATGCCGAAGCGACCGGCTTATCTGCATATTAATGTTAGCAGCACGTATTGTGGAAGAGGAGGACAAAAGCTGGCAGCAAGCTGTCTTGTACCGCAGATGTCATGCGATAAAAGACGCAGGACAAGAAAAGTAGTGTTATGATTGGCTGACGTGTGCTGATTTGGTTGACATTAAAAGCTTGAGATAAAACTCCTCCCTCATCCACCTTTACATCTGCTGACTCAGCCCCACGGGGGAGACTCCTGGCGTGGTCTCAGAGGGGCTGCTGATGGTGCACGTATGTTCAGGACTGTGTTATAAAAACGTACCCGCCATTATGGAACATTATTCATGTAAAGTGCGAGAGGAGGGAGTGGAGGAGGAGGAGGATGTCAACTGCTGACTGCACAACATCGCCGCCATTCTTCGCTCATCTATTCATCTTTGCTGCTCAATTAGACAGGACAGTAAAACAGCAGCGCAGCGAGCGAGAGCATCAAAGGTCACAGAAGACTCATTCACCAGCAAAAGAAGCGAATATGAAAGAAATAAGACGAAAAAGAGCTCTTGTAGAGGAAAATAGTATTGCCGACTCTCTACTGATCAACAAATCTGCACTGTCATATGGTTAATGCCATCAATATAACCACATATCACCAGAGATAGTGACTGATAGACATCAATACAATTAATAGTATAGGAAAATGGTGATACTGTAGATTACAGATTGGATGGATTTTTTTCAGCTGATACAAATAACCGATAATTACCACCTCGTCCTGGCGGATACTGATAAGATAACCCATAAATTAACTATTTTGTATTTTAAAATCAAGTTCCTAGTCTGTAGTTTATGCACACCGGAGGTAAAGAAGATGGAAGACGTAGCAAGGAGCAAAAAAAAAAACAGAACCACGTCCACACCAGACGACTTGTTCAGCTGCCTGATCTACGCACAGCGAGGCTTCACCAGTTTGACATCATGAGCACAACGCTTGCACTTCTTCTTCTTCTCTGTATACGTCGGCAGGTCGCAAACGCACCTAAAGCCTCCTAGCATCGCCTGCTGTATCTGATGCTGCAGATGCTGTTCTCAGCTCCTTTTAGCTATAATTTCACCAACAATCACATAAAGTCAGTAATGAAATAATGTAATATGTCAAGCCGATACAGATCGCACATCCCCGCTGTCGACGCAGTCATCCTCCGTTTGTCTCGAAACATCTCTCTCTTTTTATCTTTCACATGCAGCCCTGCAGTCCGTCTACACTTCCATCTATCCGCAGTATTGAAACACACAGCACTGAGGCACCTTAATCATTAAAACACACACACACACACACACACACACACAAACACACACGCAGCTGTTGAAAAGCCATTTTCTGTGTTCATGAGGAGGGCACGTTGAGTTCCTCACTGCAGCTCTGCCCCGACTCTGTAGTCAGCACTAACGGCACGTGGCTTAAACCTACACCCATGTGCACACTAGGACGGGAGCTAAGATACACACACACACACACACACACACACACACACATACACCCTTGGACATACTTTTACATATACCCTTGCATTGATACAGCTCTACACATGCCTGCACAGATGACCTGCTCACACACACACACACGCACACACACACACAAAGAGGTCCACGTAAGGAAACTCACTTATACACTGTCATACACAGCAGGCAAGCTGAATGCATCTAAAAATAGCCCCCCCCCCCCCTCCGATTGGCACCCCCACTGTCATCATTATTCCTTTCATCGTCCTTATCAGCAGTGTGGGGCTCATTCAGTTGGTGGACAGTCAAGCCGCTTTCATGGAGCTTTCCTCGCCTCCCCATCGACACCGACATCGCCATACCCTCCTCATACCCTCTTTTCAATTCCTGTCCTCCATTTCCCCTCACATCCCTACATCCCTTCTCCCTCCTCTTCTTCTTTCTATCTCTCTCTCTCTCTCTGACAGCTTATTGGGAAGCACCGATGAGTGACACCCACCGCGGCGTGGAGAGGAAGAGATGAAGGAGGAGAGGAGGACGCATCCCGGAGGAGAAAGCTTTATCTTGGCAGAATAGGCCGACCGATACAGAAGAGGTAATGACAAGAACCATAACAACAGATTCAAACAAGGCGACGAAAGAAAATGGTTAAAAACAAAGCGGAGGGACGAACAGTGAGGTGAATCTGTTAAAGGTGAGTCGGAGGAGAATCCCCACAGAGCTCGTCTTCAACGCGCTGTAGTCAAAGTCACTGCGGTAGGTATTAATCACAGTTAGCTGCCTGGGCTAAAGGGGCTCCTGCTGTCTCTGCAAGTAAATACGATTAACAGCAACATGAGAAGAGATACAGCTGCAAAATCCATCTATGCTATTGTTGATTCATCTGCTGATTATAGGATCAATTCATCAAAGTTGAAACTCCAAATCAAACTGTCCAAGAGCCCCGAGGTGAATGTTTGCAGTTTAAAACCCAAAGACATTCTGTTGGTCTGTATTTATACGCTGTAGCGCCTTTCTAGACTCACGCCCATGGAAGAGACAGCGTGCCCGACATGTACGTTACACGGTACGGGAATCGAACAACCAACCCTCTGACTGCTGGACTGCCGCTCTACCTCCTGAGCCTCGGGCCAAAGTCGCAAAACCTCATGATTGAGAAGGTGAAATCAGGGAATGTTTGATTACCGTCGCTTAAAAAAAAATGACTTCAACAACTCGATTAATAAAAATAGCTGCTGATTAATTTCCTTTCAACTGACTAATGGACTGACTGACGGACTGACTGCAGCTCTAAACTTGAGAGTGAAGCACTGAGGTCATATTCAGATCAGATCTCCACCAGAGCAGCAGTTTTTCGTCTCCGAGCGTGGAAGCAACAGCTCCTTCAGAGAGTGAAGGAAGTTAGTGTTTCACCCTGACGCTGAAAATGTCAGATGTCCTCATCATATAGAAATTATAGTTTGTTAAACACGTGTTATAAGGATTATTCATATACGCAAACCTAGACATGGAAGGGAGATAAAGAAATACTGCGACTGTGCTACCCAGACATGATGCATGGCGCTGGCCCGAGATGTGAATGGGCTCTATAAGTAGGTTAATAAACCTCGTGTTGAAAAATGATCTGACAAAAAACTAATTGGCTGACAGTGCTCTTCTGAAGAAGTTTACTTCCGCATAAATGAGGAGCATCCATTTTGTGCTGTCAGAGCAGCAGCGTGAAAGGCCCGAGTGGACGAAAGGTTCAGTTCACGAACACCGTCTTGTTTTTTAGCATCAGTGTCTGTTCCTTCGGTTTTTAAACACCTTGTCCGTACGGCTGAAGGAACATGTCCTCAGGATGGCAGCCTCGAGGGAAGATACGCCGGCTACGTTCAGCTGGACTTAAAAATAAACGTTTAAAGCCTCCAACGAGCCCCTGAGATCCCTATTTTTATCTGTACAAAGATCACAGTTCGTGTCTCCTGTGATATAAACCTGACAGGGAGTCGGGGAAAACCTTGCAAACTCCAAACCCCCGTTGTCACTCAAAGTCTAAATTAACTTTCCTCTCGTATTATCCAAGCGAGAGAAGGTACACACAATACAAACTCCCCGCCGCTGCACACCTGTGGGCTGAGAAAAACACACTTCTCTTCCCACAAAGCATGTGTTCGCCTTACAAATGAGACACATACCAACCGCAGAGGCATCCCCAACCCTCAGCAAAGCCCTCTGAAACAGGAAGAGAGCACTCGAGTCGGGATTTGATGGGGGAGAGTGGCTCGAGGGGGTTGTCAAAGCCGAGAACATATAAAGAAGCACACATGGAGAGGCTGGGGTCAGTCCAGGGACTAAGAAAGAGAGAAAAGCGAGAGAGAGTAAAGAAATGTGAGCGTCCTGAAATCTGGAGAGGCAGGATAGGAATAGAGAAAAGACCCACAAAGGGAGAGACGAGAGGAGGGAGCGGAAAGGTTTGGATGAGTTGAGAGCGGACATTGTAACTGAAGCCGTGCAGAGTAAGAGGGGTCAAGAGGGAGAGAAAAAGCAGAAAGTGAAAAGGTGACACGCTGTTGGCCCTACGAAAGGAACATATTTGTACTGCGACGCACGATGTGTGGGAAAAGACTCTGGAAAGATTGAGAATAAATTATCACCATTGAGACCTGGGACGTGGAGGACAAAATATGTTGGATCAAAGTAAGAAGATAAATCAACAATTTGTTCTGTGATTTGAAGAGAGGGAGGAACGCGGCACAGAGGATAACATCTGAGAGGAAAAACAAACCCCGCTTATCTGCAGGACTGTGAATTTGACGTATGAAGTAATATGAAAGTTCTGGTTTGCAGTCCT
This sequence comes from Diplodus puntazzo, assembly GCA_963678695.2. Taxonomy (NCBI): domain Eukaryota; kingdom Metazoa; phylum Chordata; class Actinopteri; order Spariformes; family Sparidae; genus Diplodus; species Diplodus puntazzo. Next base: position 31,107,823 of record OZ023159.1, on the reverse strand, counting down.
GTAGTACAATAAAGGACATCCTATTGTGTAAAAAATAAAATGTTTACGACACTATTCTTCCCTGAAAGGACGAGGGGACACACGCTAGCTTCAAGAGTGCTGAATGTATATAACCGCCTGGCAGAACGGCCTGATCAGCAGGTAGAAAAACAAAGTCTATAACCAGAAGCAATGCCCCCAAAAATAGGTCCAACCTTAGACAGCACATCGGCGGCTTCCATTTTGAATAAATGGAGCGTGAAAGAGGGATGAACAGCCAAAGAATTGCCAAGCTAGGTACCCAAACCACCTTACGCCCTCCTCAATCTGCTACAAACACACACCGCCACCCCCTCCATCTCTCTCTCTGTGGTTGCTTCCTCCTCACATTCGAATGGCCGCTCTGTCTACGTGTTATTAATCTCTGTCAGGCTCGTCCTTCTGCCCGTGATGCCGGACATGTGTTCCCACGCTGGCACTTTCCAGCTCCGACAAAGGTGATATTTTGTCTTTCAGCAGCCCAAAGATTCCTGTTACCTGCCCCTCTACTTTACCACCAGCAACACTGGACCTCATCTAAAACAACGCCGAATTCCAAACAACACAACAACGTCGTGCTTGCAAACAAACATGTGGGTTTCCTCCGTTGCGGAGGCGTGAGCGGAGAAGCACATGAAGCACCGAACGCTGAACTGCATCCAGAGACGTGACCTTGTGTGGAAATTCGAGCTCCATTCGTAGCTTTTTTTTCCAATCCCCTCCGTTCGAGTTGAATGGTAATTATTATTGTGGGAGGATGACTCTCTTTGCAATTTGATACCATTTGAATGTGACATGGCAGCACATTTATCTATTGATCGTTCTATTCCGAGGAATCTGAATAATGGAAATGAAGAGAATGAAAATGAGGTGAAAAGGTGCTTTGAGCCTCTGGATCTTCGGCGAGAAGGCAAAACTGGAAACTGAACAGAATATTTTTCGTACGCTGAGCTGATCTCACACACGACGTGACCTTGAACACACACCAACAAAGCCGTCTTCGTCAACGTGTTCGGCCGCTGGCTGCAGTCCAACAACAGCCTGCCCATAAAGAGCCATGCAGGAGTAGCATTACAGCACATGTAGTGAAATCTGACGCCGTTCTCACGTAACCGTCATATATAAGAATGTTTCAGTGTGTGCGGTTTTTATAGTATGAGAAAACACGGATATCGAAAATAGAGTTTCTGCAACATGCTACTCAAGAAAGCGGGCCTGCAGAACCTCCTCCTCCTCTTCTGTGTTTGAAACTTACATAAGCCGGCGCTGAGAATGTGCACCGCTAACGTCGACACAGGACCGTAGGAGTGAACTCTCACTCTCTTTTGATAAACTGCGGCAAAATGCGGGTCGGGTCGTGCCGTTTGTGGAGCTACATATTAACGCACATCATCATAAATAAAACTCAAAGAAATCCAATTTATGCAGAATATCAATACAGCAGTCGGCTGGGTCACGAGAATGAATCACTTCTGCAGGTCGTAAATGCTCGTGTGCATCTTGAGAGGCTGGAGGACGGCGCTCACCTCTCCTGCCATTAAATCATTCATGACCCTGCAGTGCTTTGGACCACACAGTACCAGACCTGCCTCCACCAATCTGTGTCTCCACTCTGGCGGCACGCACACACACACACACACACACACACCGCTGGACTCAACATTTTTTTTAAAGCCCTGCACTAAAAATCGGACTCCTCAGACGGCAATTCCAAATGTTCACCCGAGCAGGAACACACGCGCTCAGAAAACACTCAGTGTTTATGTGCTTCTGCTCCACACGCCTGAATCCTCTGCTACCCTCAGCGGCTTCTGCATCAATCTACAGAATATGTCTAAATCTTCTCCCCGCTCCGCTGGTCTCTGTCTTTGCAAGCACTCCCGCAACATTGATCAGCCTTGTGTCCATATTCATGAGCTCTGCAGAGGGTCTGCCAGAGCACGGTGGATACCAATCCTTGGTCGAAGGGGGTTCCCCAAGACATCGTCCACCCTCTGTCAGGTCATCATCCAGAACATTCCTCCAAATCTGAATCTAACCCAGGAGATTTTTCCTTTCACTGTAACGTTTACTTTAAGGGGTGAATCACTTGCAGAATTTCCCAAACATGTCTCCAAACTTCTGTTTTCAAGTCACCACCACCACTTGTCCTTTTGGATTCTCTACAAGTTCTTCCAATCCATCTCACCCACAATCATCTCTGTGACCATGTACATGATAACCGCTTGTCTGGCTTTGGGTTCACTCCCCCCACAAAGTTTAAGCAGGTCGAAGTTACCCTGCTATGACTACGCTTCCCAGTTTTTCCACCCAGTCTCAGACTTACTTTCTCAAAGTGATCTACTTGATCAGAACCAGGGGTTATAATACCAGGTTATTATAGATCCTATTGTAACTGCACGACAATCACCCACCTGTCCACCCTATGTAAACTATCTGGTACTCACTACTTTGGTTTAAGAGTGCGAAATTCACAGGACGTTCATTCAAAGGGGTCCAGGTCAGGCTTTCCTTCCACTCGGGTGACTCAGGTTCCACGGGACCAATCAGGTGGACTATGGTTTGATTCCCGGCCCCTGCAGTCCACATGTTGAAGTGTCCTTGGGCAAGATACTCAACCCCAACTTCTTAAATTGGTGTGTGAGTGGTTATCACTCCAGAATAAGAGGTGGTGCCCTGCATGTCCTTCCACAAGTGTATGAAGTGTTTGTTAGTGATAAAACATTTTTTCCAAATAAAAACACAGTTAATTTAACATTTGGAGAACCATAAAAATCTTTTCTTTTCAACATGCACCACCTTCCTTGGTTGGATTATCCGCTCACAAGGTTTTCCTTACCGTTGCTACGCCACGTTTGAGCGCCGAACTCTCGATCGGTGACCATGTATCCGTCCATGATCGTGTCACGCTATATAACATCAGAAAAGATCAGGTTGTAATCTCTGCTCATGTCTCTAACATCTGGCCAACCAAAGACAGCTCATGTCTTTTTTACTCTTCATTACTCTCCATTGGCTCCCTGTTGCCACACAAATCAGGTTCAAGTCACTAATGGCGTCCTACAGAGTGCCCACTACAGCACAGCACCAAGCTGAGTTACCGCGTCCCCATCTGTCTTCATAAACAGCCTGAAGACTTTCCTCTTTCTACTAACTCTGTCTTCTCTTTCTCCGCCTCACGATCTCTCTATCGTTCTCAAGCCCTTTCTAAAAACATTAATTTGTTGGAGGCTTCGTGCATCTGCGAGCTTTTTTGGCACTCGCTTGAGGTGGAACTTAACCTTTTTTGTCTTGGATTGCACCTCATCTTTAGTGTCCAACAAATGAATTAATATGAATATGAATGTAGTTAATAAAACCTGTTGCTGAGTCACACATAACTAACTATGCTGACGTGGATTTATTGAAGTTAAGCAGCGTATTTGGTGCAGCGCGACGGTGATCCATCACCGGCAGTGAGACAGATGTTTCCTCAGGACGATATAAATAAAAGATAATGTGTGTATAATCAATAGAATTAATAGATTGGATAGAGTAATTGGCTAAATATACTGTTGCATTCTGGGAAAATTATATCAATTTTTAACCTCTTCACCCTTGAATTCCTTCCTCTGTGTCTATCAAGCCCACGACTGAACAAGTGCAGAAATCCGCGATGAATAATTGATGACTCTGCGTAACAGTATTGCAGAACAGCGTTGAATTGCTGCACTGGATCTGAGGGAGAGGCGGGTGTGAACACAGCTCGTGTGTGTGCTGCACACTCCACTGGTATCTGGGGCAATGTGTGACACTGTGTGTGTGTCGGATGAAGACGGAGTCTGTATGTCAGAGAGGCACCACCCAGCCCATTCTCTGTGAAAAGGCACCGCAATGCCGGGTCGTTCACACTCCCCCCTTCCTCTCTGCTCCGACTCTCTTCGTTGGCATCGTGCTGTGCTGTCAACCTGCTCGTATGCTGACCGAGTCACAGGGAAGTTGAAGGTAAATGAGATGTGACCCGTCTCCGACCAGCAGAGGGAGCTGAGACCGGCACATCCTTTAACTGTCCTCCGTTATCAGTCCATCTTTAAGGAACCGAGTCCACCAAACCTGATGAACCTGTTGTTTTCACACTCTTGCAGCTTTTTTTTGCATTTCTCATTATTCTTTGTGGGAACAGATGTTGGGATGACTGCTCAGAGCCAAACACATGTGCATGCTCACGTACAGCCACACATCATACACTCAACTAAAAATATACTTTTTTATGCCTCGTTTAATTTTGCATCCACGTCAGTTCCAGTTTGCATATTTAGGTGATGAGGGCAGTGATGCCACCAACATTTGGCTCAGAGAAAATGTCATGTGCTGCAGACACAGAACCAGCTTCAATACATACATACTCTTTAACATAAAACTACTCAAATAAGAATACAACTTCTTAGTTTTAACCTTGTGTTGGGTCTTGACAAACTGAAGGATGCAAGGATTCTGTCTCAAATATTCTTAGAGAAGTAAGAGAAAGATGACTGGATCTATAAATAATCAGCAAACACAAATATTCCTAGTGCTTTTTTTCTAAATCTAAACTGTTTAGCCACACTGAAAGCACAACAGAGTGGCTTGCTGAGCGCACGAGCCAGATTTTCACACTCCAGCATACACCTCTGCTCAATATCGAGATATTCTGAGCACATTGCGTAACAAGCAGAGGCTGAAGTTCAAGGATACTATAAGTGTGTAAAAAACAGGCCTGTGGAATATAAAAATAAACCCTCAAAGAGGAATTAAAAACTACAGATATACTGTAAACAACATAACACCAATAAAAATCTACAAATAGATCATATTAAAATGTATTTCAGATACTTCAAATACTTATTAATAAAAGAGACTTTTGAATATGACGCGGTTATAAAGATGAAGACGTTTTGAATGTTGAATATGGAAAAAGTGAGCGTGAGGGTTCACAGACAGTCGTGGGAATACAAGAAAAATGAAGTGGATCCAGTTTCATGAACTCAGCAAGAAGCAGGAACGCAAAAATGACAAGAAAGGAATGACGGCAGCGAGGTGGGGCGAGAAAACTGATGATGGATGATGGAGAACGGTAGTTACTTCACGATGACCTTCAGTCTGTGGACCAAGGACACAAGATGGAGCAAAACAAGACGATGGTGCCGTCCTCAGCTACTCTGCATGAAGTACTATAAAATGCAAAAGGCATCTGACTTCAGCAGCATTTAACAGAAAGGTCTAAGGCTGCAACTAATGATTACTTTCATTGTTTGGTTTATGTGAGAAGAATTACCATCACATGTTCCGGAGGCCGAATACAGACTTCTAAGGTCTTGTTTTGTCCAAACAACGATTAAAATCTTAAATATATTGAGTTAAAATCATAGACGAATAAAAAAAAAACACACCCAACATTCATATTTAAGATTTGATTGTGATTTTTCTGCCTGTTATCTCTCTATCTATCAAGTAACGGAAGAATCGTTTCTGCGTTAACATGGCTGAAGTTCTTCTCTACAGTCGGTGACTTTACACAGCGATGAGCTCACAGCTGAGACTGTTTGCATACTTCTTCACTTCCAAGTCGAACCGAGGTTTACAAAAGATGCCGTAATCTTTTCATCACCTACCATATGACTGAAAACAAGCTCACGTCCCGAATCCTTTTTTAAACATTCAGCGGAGAAACTACAGCGCGGTTATCTGCTTTAAACCTGTCCAGGATTTCTTTTAAATGAAGAGGAAAGGGATGCAGGCAACATATTGATCCAAGAGTTATTTTTGTCACAGAGAACAAACCCTGACAAATATGGTCATACAAATGTCCACATGAACGCACACACACACACACACACACACACACACACACACACACCGTCAGGGTCAGATGCAGAAGTCTTTCACCAGTGTGTAGGCAATTATAAGGTCGGTGCCTGAGGGCCTGCAGAGGCCAAAGTCACAGCGCTCTGTGCTCTGACAAATATTTTCCCCATTAACAGCAGACTAACTGTCCTGCACCGCCTCAAGCTCCGTCATACATTCTCCTTCACTTTGCAGGGAGAAAGCCGGAGAACGGGTGAAAAGACCAAGTCCGACCTGCTAACGCGTGAGTGGACTGGAGAAGGGGGCCGAAAAGGAGACTAGGACATGATTAGTGTAGTCAGGATCCACCTACAGCTGTCAATAAAAATGAATTATTTACTTGAAATACGTCCTGAATCTGTCTGTCCGTGTCCTTCTGACCGAACTGGGTTAGAAAAACCAAAAACAACGAGGACGCAGTGATCAGCTGGAGCGACCCGATCCATGTGGTTCGATACAGGAAATGAAATACGGACGTGTGAGTGAGAGCGCGTACTGTGAGCAAGGTTCCTGCACCATCCATGGGCAAATTCAAGCACCTTTCAAGGTGTATTTTCAAGGTATTCCAGCACCGTAAATCACATATTTATATAAATGTACACAATGTTTCAGAATGGTCACCGCTCTGTAAGTAGACCTGTCATCTTATCTAACCTGGTTGAGACAATATAAAACAGTTTATCATGGAAGTAATTACAGTTCTAGAGTTAGTTTCGAGCACTTAATCCAAAATCAAACCAAGAAGTGTTTTCAAAGATATCCAGCAGCCGTACGAACGCTGTGTTTCTGTGTTTCTGTGCTTCTGTACAGCCGTGCTGACAGAGAGAGGGATTATAAAGGAAAGCTGAACCTCACTGGAGGCGAAAAACGAGATAATGATAATCATAATCACACTGTGAGATGATGTCAGCGCTCGTACGGTGGTTAGAAAAAATCCTCCGCATCAACACAAGGTGGCGACATCCAGCCTTCTCACAGAGCAGCCGACACGGTGCTGACTAAGGGCTGGCTGACGGTGCATGTGCGTGTGCCAGGTCTACATACATGTGTGCTTACATGTGATGGAGGTGCGGTTGACCTTGCGAAGCTGCTGCATGCAGGAAGAATCTCCTTCATCCTGAGCCGACACCGCCCCGGCCCCCCCCGAGGAGCGACCCCCTTCCTCTTCGATCCAAACTGATTTAATACGGCGAGAGGAGGGGGAGACGCCTGCTTAAACATCATCTGAACAAATGTCTGTTTACTACATCAAAGGTTTTTATTTATACGAACGTGTGTGGTGGAAGTTGATTTTTTCCGTATCTTCCTACACAGCACTCCAGTTTTCTCTTCTTTCCCCTGCCTACTGAAAACATTAGGCTGCCGCAACAGTAAAAATGAGTGATGCACAATCTCCCCCCCTCCTCCTCTTCCTCCTCCCCTCCTCCCCTCCTGCCTCTCGCTGTTGCTCACTTAATCTCTCTCGTGTCTCTCTCGCTCTGAATGTGCATCCACAGTGTGTTAGCGCAAACTCAGAGGCCGGCGCAGAGAGGGAGGTGTTAACAATCGCGGGCGTGATCTTTCAGCGATGTGCCGCAAGTACCTGCAGCAGAGCGAGGGGAAGGAGTTGTACTCCGTATTGAAGCAGGAGGATTGATTATGGGAGGGATGGAGGAATGTACTCTAGGAGGGAGGGAGGGAAGGAGGAAGGGATGGGGGAGGGCACCTGGCTCTGCATCTGCTCGGGAAAAATCTCTGGGGTCAGCCAATTAGAGGCTGGGTGACACCACTATCCTCCCAGCTAGCTAGTAAATCCTGCGCCACAAGACAACCCACGTGCCTCTGTTGAATGAACGTGTGAGCTCATGCACAGACACACGAACAAGCCTGGCAGCACACACACACACACACACACACACACACACACAGAAAATACAGAGGTGCACAGTGAGAGGGGAGATGGTTGAACGGCGAACACAGTGGCCACGGTCGCTTGCTTTAATGGCCTCTTGGAGACGAGCTGTTCATGTTTTCCAAGTGTTGACTCGTGTCATTCAATCATCATTTGAAATAACTGACATACATCACAACCACAGAGGGGTCATATCTCACGCATGTGGCGGCATGTAGCCCATCATTTACGATAGCACGTGTAGAAAATCCACGTCCTTTCTGACAACCTTGTAAGATTTACAGCCACGTGAGAGAGAGCCGGGTTTAATGTCCGAGATCGCTTAATTGTCACGAAAATGTCTCTTTTTTTATTTCTCTTATCGTCATGAGATTAAAAGATCATTCTTGACCTTGGAATCGACAGGATGTGAGAAAATGGAAATTTGAACGTCTACGTTTGTGTGATCTGCTGAAGAAGATCATGCGATACGATCAAAAGCTCAACGGCAGCTATTGAGTCGACCTTGTATTGAAATCCTGATCCAGGTGAACTTAACCATTAAAACTTTGACTAATAAGCTTCACGTCTGCCATGTTGCTGAATGTACAAGTCTTTAACGACACACATGGAGGAAATAAAACTTTAATGAAGAGATCTGCTTGACTCAGAGCTTCATAATTAATAAAAAAAAAACTGAGCCTGCTACAAGAAATCAATATTAACTTTGTGAGTGTGTGTGATTGCATTCAGGGTTATTTTAAAAGATGTACTACTGCTGTGATTTGGTAACATGTTTGTTAATCAGCACCAAATCTAGAAGAATATTTAATTAGTTATGAAATAGTCTCGACCTAATACTGAAGCCTTCATATGACCAACGCAAGCAAACGAGACCGTCAGCGAGAGGATTAACGACTTAGTTTTTCTTAATATCTGCCACCAGGACCAGGACCAGGACCAGGACCTTTTCCCAGAGTCAGTGAGTGGTATGTTATAGGAGATAATTCTTTGGATAATTAAAAATTTTGTGGTTTTGACAGTTGAAACACGACCACCTTTTGTGCACAGTGGCCTCCATAATCAACAAAACATCAAATATCCTTGCAGTAGCTTTAAACAGGAACTCTATCAGTTTTGCAAGGATTTTGTCATAAACCAAACTGCTGGAAAACCAGAAATGTTCGACTATATGGTGGCGTTTGATGAAACGTCAAGGCATCCTGAGAGAGATATAACTCTCTGTAGCAAACCTCGTGTTGGCACTCAGACTCAGACTAATAAAAATTTAGCCTGCTATCAGAAATGATTAACTTTGTGTGTGTGATGCAAAAAGGGTTTTTAATTGAGGATCCTTTTTAAAAAAATGTGCGACTGTATCAACAGCGTCAACAAATCATTAAACCATTTCCACAGTTTGACACTTGAGTGTAATTACGGGAAACAAATGGCAGCCGAGCAGGAAATAGTTTGTGTATGCACACTGTATGAAAACAGTGGCAGGAGTGACTGTTGAATAAATAGCGTTTGTTGGTGCTGCTGCAGATGTTGAACCTTCAACACATTCTGGATGAATGAATGAATGAAGGTTCTGTTAAGTTCTGTGTGTCTACATTTTATTGGCCTTCCTTCCTGGAGAGCACGGCATCATCGTGCACTCTGGTCCGGATGATGAGGATCGAATCAATGTGACACCACCTCTCTCTCTCTCTCCAGGGGATTCAGATGAAGGGGTTTACAAATGGCTAAGCTTTTAATAACAGGTCCATGATGCTATGACACTTTGATGACACTCGACGCGAGGATTAGATGACTCAAGAAATCTGCGCTCCGCTAAGTAAGAGTTGTCATCGGGGAGCATAACGTGATACTCCGAGGGAACCAACCGAGTCCTGGTCTCATAATGTCATCATCTGTTACCCGAAAGGAATGTAACAGTCACAGAAATACATCTGAATCCGGTTCTCTGAAGCCCCACTGAGCTGCTGTAACATAGACACTGTATTTCAGGACGCCACGATGGACTAGGACGGTTTAATTCAGTCAGGAAATTCAGAACTACAATCATCAACTCAATCTCCTTCGTCTCCCCAACGCATTAAATGAATCAGACGTTCTCTATTGTCCGCACTCAGAGAACTGGAACTGAGAATTACAGCCGGGAAGCTGCGCTGCTGTAATGACCTACTGTCCTGCTGGGTTTGAATTGAATTATTCCTCCACCCTCCGGTAGCCAGAAAAAAAAAAAAGGAATCATCATAACAATCAGGTAAATAAGACACCAGTCATTCAATACAGAGGAAGAGGGCGCAGAGTCACCCTGGGGTCACCCGCTCTCCTCTGATATTTCACTCCCTTTTTGCTTTCATTCTGTGGCTCTACCTCTGGGCTATATTCCTTCAGTCTGAGCATTCATCTTCACACACAATCACACACTGACATACAGTATAAGGTGCCTCCTACACACATACAAATGCAGCCCTACATTGAAAAGCTTCGCCTTAAACACAAAAACAAACTTGCAAAGCACATAAAATGTTGACTTTCTGTGCAAAAATCCAAGACATCAAGACTGAGAGTTGAACAGCTCTGTGAGGCTGACCCAGTGTTGCTTTGAGCTAAATGCTTAACTGCTAATGCTAACATGCTAACCTGGTACATTGTTTAACAAGACCAGCATCTTAATTTTCCCTGTTACAGCCTGTTTGCCTGAATAAGATGTTAACTTTGTACCTTCTTACAAACCATAGCCATTTTTATTTGTGCTTTTCATACGTCTCAGCATTTCCGAAGTGACGTACTTCAGACTACACGAACGTTTTTATGCTGTGTTCTCGTCCGGAGGTGTGAGGAGATGGCGGTGGCAGCGAGATGAAATGGCTGCCAAGCAGCCGACCGCTGCTAGAATCCAATCTACCGCTGGATATTTTCAATGAGCCAGTGGGACTTTTACAGCCATGTCTGTGGCGACCGACCCAGGTTTTATTTGTTGTTTTTTTGGGGGGCATTTCATGGCTTTATTTGACAGGATACCTTAGAGACAGATGACAAGAAACGGGAGAAGAGAGAGGGGATGACATGCAGTCGGGATGCTCTACCAACTCAGGTACAAGTGAACCCCAAACCCAGGTATTTTTGGTGACCCTTACAAAGTGTTTTTTGTGCCTCACCAGATCTGAACCTCTTGTGTTTCAACATGAATCTGAAAAAAATGTATTATACAGAAATGCTTTCCAAATACGAACCGTGCAAATGTTTATTCGTAGTTTGTAGAAACATACAACACCAACAGCTTCTCTGGCGCTCTGTTACGTGTAAGCGTGCTAACATTTGCTAATTAGCACTAAATGCAAAATACAGCTGAGGCTAGCAACGCTATTAGCTTTGCAAGTCTTAACCAAAAGTGCTGGACTAAAAGAAACTTTGACCGCACGATGCAAGATGAAAAGATAAAGCATCCTGAGGAAGATGTAACTGTTGACACAGAAAACCTCATGGTGGCAGAAGAGGAAGAGTCAGTCTGATCCATCATCAGGGGACGACGATGATAAACTTGTGGTTTACCGACAGAACGACATCACTATCGCGAGCATCGAGGTGGTAGTGTGTTTAAAATCAGCAAAGGACTCTGCGAACAAAGCATCATCGCTCATACTCATCTACTCATTTAATCTCTGTTCGTCTGCCGGAGCATGAATGAAGTGACAACACCTTGAGGTCAGAAAGGTGAATGGGGAAATCAAAATGCATCAAATTGCGCCAACCGCCTACTGTACGAACGATAAAGCTCAGCTGATTAAAGCCGAACACACAGGACAAATAAAACCTTTTTCTCCACAGAGAGAAGCAGGACGGATCAATACAGCGAGTGGAAGGTTGCACACTGCAGAGGCTCCCAGCTATCGCGCACATCAGTCCAGGAGATGCTGCAGAGTCTGAGGATATCAAGACGGGACTCGGAGTACCTGGACATCAAACCGCACTAAGCTCCCTGTCCAACCTCCGGTCCGTTCCTCCTTCCTCTCTCATCAGCCCAGAAGGAGCTTAAAGGGGAAGAGCTCAGGTTGGGTAACGGACACCAAAAGCCTGCCTTCCTTTTTTTTTTTCACATCACAACAAGCCGTCCAGCAACGACCTATCAAATTCCTCTAAGAAGATATCGCCCTCATCCTTTCTCCTTGGCTTTCTCTCCCTCTCTTCCCTCTTTATTTGGGCATGATGAGGATCCATTTCAATAACCCTGATCTCTCAATTCCTGTTTCAGGGAGTTACGTAACAGCTGCACTATTAGAATAACAATTGGGAGGAGAGATTAGCGCAATCGGCCAAGGAGAGAGATAGAGAGGAAGACGAAGGGAGGGAGGGAGGGAGGGAGGAGGGAAGTCTAAGGAAGCCCCTCACGATATGACACATCGTTTCACGTGCTGTCTCACAAATGAATAGATTTAACCGTGCAGTGGGAGGACGAACACAGACGGCTGCTGCCACTCTTCATGTTTTTTGGGGAGGTTTTACAAAAAAACAAAACAAAACCTGTGCTGGAGATTAATGCTTTGTTGAAATCACTGCAGTCGTACGTGTCAGATCGGCTTCATTTACAATCATCAGCCAGGAAAAAAAAAAAAACACGGCGACAAAACGCTCCCTCTGTTATTACAGAGACAATAACACACAATAAGCTGGTGCTGGTGCTTGTGGATTCAGTGTGTTCAGACCCAGAGAATGAATCACTGCAGTGAGGATGAAACGGGGGAAAAAAAAAAAAAACATGCTGAGAAGAGCTTCAATCGCTGATCAACAATTTAAAAATATCCTCCGGCTTTGGAGTTTTTGGGAAAGCCGAGCCCCTGCAGAGAGGGAGCGCCGGCTGGATGCTTGATGTTGTTTTGCTCTTTTTTTTAAATTCCAGCAAAGACTGGAGAGTACCTTTACAGCAGGATAGTCGTCTCGTCTCTGTAATCAAATAAACCTAGCTGGGTGTGGTGGAGCGATCTGCTTTGATAACACTCAGTCTCTGCTAGCTCATAAGTAAGGACCAGCGATCGCCCTGGTAAAGGAGGGAGGAGGGAGGAGAGGTGGGGGTTGGTGATTTGGCCTCACGTGCACCTTCCATTCCCCCTTTAATTAAAGGAGAGTAGCCTGCAGCTCCCGGCCAACCTGCCCCAGCAGCACTTACTGTAGAGCCCGGGGCTGGACTCAGAGACTCATTCCCAGGCTCCATCAACATGAGTGAGTGCCTGGGCCAGGCCTGCTGAGTCATCTGTCTGAGGGGGTTCCACAGGGCCACCTGGACCGCAGCCCTCCCCGAACACACACAACGCTCAATCACCTTAACGTATGACACGGGGCTCATTAACACACACACACACACACACATAGCGGTGGAGATTGAACTAGGGCGAGTGAGATGAAGGAGCTGCTGGTGGGTTGGTGTCGTATGATGCAACACGCTGCCACAAACAAGACTGCAGAAGAAGAAGAAGCATAATCTTAACTCTAGTGCAATGCAGTTAAAGAGAAAATATCTAATATTTCCACATTAAAACGTCTAGAAAAACAACCCAATCAAACCAAGACACAAACAATCTGAGTCTCATTCGGTCTGTTGCTTTAATTTCCGAGGGAAACATCAGATGATTCGTCAGATGAGTGAAGACGGAAGTCAGTGAACGTGACTAAACATAACATGAATAAAACTTTAATGCATCACCTCGTCGATGAACATTTCTGTTCGAGTCACATCAGATTCTTTTGGGCTACGGTGGCTGTTTTAATGAAGACAACTCCTGTGATCACACATGATGTAATCAAACTACATGTGTTGTTATTTCTTCGACTGAGAGACATCCTCAGCTGTTTGAGATTTAGTCTTGATTTCAGTCACAGTTTTACTTCAGTTTTAGTCGACAAAAAGTCACAATTTAGTCAACATGTAGTCAAAATGTCGTCTCTTATAAGTTTAATTACATACTGTACATTGAAATACAGTTATCCAGAAAACCCCAGATGCAGAGGAGTGCAAGAGGAAATATCAAATTGAATTAAGGTCGATTTTAAAAGCAATTTTACTTGAGAGTGGAGGTTCTCAACCTTCTTGAAAATGAGGACCGGCTTTAAACAATCCTCTCAAGATATATTAGAAAACATACAGAAATAATCTCTCTTCTCCACAATCAGAAATACCCACCAACGTCACAACGTCCCCTCTTCGTTCAGCCTTCAGAACACCAGGTAAGGTGTCAAAATATATTGATAAATTAAGTTAAAGTTAAAGTTTAATCATTCAGTTCTGCTTCAAAAGTCGTCTGATGCCTGGACTGGAGAATAGTTTTGAGGAATAGTTGAACAAGTTTTTCACAGATTATTTCTCATTTCTTTAATCAAAGGAACAACAAAGCCGTAAACAACAATGTGCAATTTATTGATTTTGATTAACTAATTAGTCAGACAGCACTAATTAACTCGTCAAGACTAAATCATCAAGCAAAAATACCAAACAGTTGCTGCTTCCTGTTTCTCTCTGGTTGCTGTTTTTCTTTGAATACGTTCAGGTTTCTGACATTTGATCGCCCTGAAGACTAATTGATTGATCAGACGAATGATTGCTAGTTTAATCTATGTTAAAAACAATTAGTTGCAGCCTTACTGACACTCAGAAGAGGTGAAGAAACAGTTTCATATGTTCCCAACGAGAGACAGAGAAACTATTTACATGCTGTAAAGGCCAATAATGAAATTGATCACCATCTGATATTAGTCTGACCTGAAGAAATGGTTGACTTCACAGACCGCAGCAGCCAGTGAGGGCAAAGGTAAGCAGAGCTCATCAGCAGACAGGTGCAAGATTTGGCTCTGATGGGCTTAGTCACTGCTGCAGCTCCGCTAATCCACTGCACCAAACGTGAACACACACTCCAAAACACACACACACACAGTCATTCATACACATAAACACAGCATCAACACCTCGACGGACGGCACTACAGTACCAATCTGTCTCAGACATCAACACATTAACCTCAGCGAAGGCTCTGCTTCCTGTCCGGGCGGGGAGGGGGGGAGGGAGATATTTTGGAGGGCAGACAGAGACGAGGCTGGAATGCTGATACACCGCAGCCACCTCGGCTGTACATGAAGATGGAGATTAGACACTTCTGTCACCATCGCAAAGTCCAGCACGGCTGATGCGGCTGATTTTTTTTCACCTTTAAGATGCCTGACGGGCTGCGATACACATCTGCTGCCAACACCTCTGAGTGCCAGACAATATACAGCAACAACGGAGCCATAGTGCATCCTGACCAGACCTGCTGTATCGATGAGTCTGAGTATCAGCACCACTAATGGGTCGGTCCTCAGCTCGGCCACGGTGTGTTCAAATGCACTTCACAGCCTCCCAACTCACAGTTACACATGTCCACAAAAGATTCACTTTGCTACACACACAAACTTTACATCGGATCTTGCATGATTACAGTAATGCTGTAGCTTCTCAAATTTAAAAGTTTGCTGCTTCTTCTTCCCTTCTTGGTTTTGGACCTCTGGTTGGATTAAACAAGACATCTGCTGATTTCAACCGGGGCTCTAGGAAACTGGGACAGGCATTTTAAAGAGTTTTCTGATGTTTTAATAAACTGGTAATGTAAACAATCCCCAGTTACAGCTGTACAACATCACATGTAATGACTATAACTCAGCTATAAAGATATTACTAGAGCAATTACTTGTCCTAACACTTTACAGTGATATAGTTCCAGATTAACCTTCAGAAATTGATGTGGATTATAATTTGTATCTGATATATTTGGATATTTTGTTCAAAACCACAAAAACAATGATTAATTTTCTCTTTTTTTTTCCACAAACATGACAAGAATTTTCTGCTTCCAGCTTCTCAAATGTAAACACTTGCTGATTTTCTTATTCTTCAATGAAATAAGATTTCACAATAACAATAACTAGAATGGCACTCAGTAGAGCGCATACCTCCGCCAAGGCCCAACACTCCCCTTTAATGGAGCCTAATCCCAAATCCAACTCAATAAAACCATCTGTAACTGCTTAACCGTCACTGAATGGTCATCAGATCCAGGATCCACATCCAATCGTCACTCAGTCAAAGACCCGAACCCTCGTGAATACACCAGATCTTTTACAGTGTATTGTTCCCCAAAGAAAAAAATCCTGGATCTGGTCCTTTAATCTGGATCTGTAACAGAAGTTAATGTGGCTAAATTGATCCTCCATCCAAGTTCCATTAGTGGTAGTCAAGTGTTTTTTGAGTGACAAACCAACAACACAGGTGAAAACAGAACCTCCTGGGTGGGAGTTATCAAAACAGCTGCATGTAAAGAGATTAGAGGTGCATGAAATGCTTCTCTATCAGCTGATACCGATAAATACCTGCTTCTCATGGCGGATACCGATAAGAAGTCAGATGATGTTCCTGTCCTACAGTTTATGCACATCTGAGGAGATGAAGTGAGCAAATATCCCAGAAACTGTAAAGAAACATCAGCAGTGTTTCTTTTTTTTCCTTCTTCTCCTTCTTCTGTGTTTATTAATGAATCACAAACCAACTTTAAATGTGCGTACCACCACCTACTGTATCAGAGTGAGTAAATGCTGCACAGAGATGCTTTGTATTATAAGTTTATCAGCTATAATTTCATCATCGGCTGATGGTCAACACCCGAAACTTTCGTCCATCCCTGAGAGAGATTTGCATTCCCACATAACAACTTTATTACCAGAGTAATAGTCACTGAGACACGAAACTCTTTCATGCTCCAACCAAATGGACAAAAGGCAAATGACACCAGGGAGAAATCCATATCGTTGCACACAAAAACGCTGCTCTGGACGAACATCCTGAATGGGATTACAGTATTGGATTTGTGAATCGCCCTGGGGGGGGATCACCGAGAACTGATCACATACGGCAGCACTAAAACAATTTGTAAACCAGATGAAGCACATCTCCAAATGGTCATAAAGTGTCCTGATGACTAGCAGCTCTCAAGACAGAATTAAGATTGTTTTACGAAGAATACAGAGTTAAACGTTAAATTCTCTCTTGAACATTTTTCTATTTTCTGTGCTGTTTTGTGTTCGAAGTAATTCTTGTCTTTTCTACTTTCTATTTGTATTTTATAGCGGTGACATAAATGCTTTCATTCACCGACCACCAGAATCAAGCAGCCGATATGTAGAAGAATGCAAAACGCCAGAATGACACATAATCATGTGACCCTGGAGTGTTAATATATCTTCAAACCTTCAAACAGCTTGTTAAGTGAAATAAACATCAGGGGCACATCTGCTGTGACCTTGTGTTAATCATGAATCTTTAACAAAAAAAACACTGGTAAAAAGCCTTAATGAAAATTGCACCTGATATATATATATTTTCTTTCTGTCATGCTGATATGAGACCAACAATACGGGGTCATTCCCGGCCAGGTAAACCACTTCACGCCGGAGCAGCTTCGGATGTCGACACAAACGCACATACAGAATGAGGTGAAAATAGGTGCTGACTCGGACAATGGCGCTTTGTTCACATCCTGACAATGCTCATTTTTCAAGAAGGGGGCGAACTCATCAATAAAAGTAATTTGAGGACAACATTATCCACTGCTCAGCAACTGACCTGCGCCGTATAATACCACTACACCATGAAGCCAATTAAAATGGCACTTTCACCCTCTGATGACGAATTGTTTGCTTTTATGACGGAGGGGGGAGGTTCAGATCTGTGTTCCCACGACGGGGTCTGGAAATAATCACCTAAAACACTGATATACATTAGCCACAAACATTAGATTAAAAGGGATTAAAAACGATAAAGAGGATAAATAAAAGCCGGAGCAAATCAAATACATGCCTTATTTATTTTATCGCTGGAAAACGAATGAGGCTTTTTTTCTGTAAGACCTGGACCAGCAGCCCCCCAGAGGCCGAAAGACCGAGTAAGACTGAACCAGATGAAGGTTTAAGTAACCGTCTGCCTGAGCGACATTCTTCCAGAGCCCCGCGCTCCTGCTGCGGTGAATAAAAACACTCCCATAGCGATAAATAAATCAACCACTTCGAGCTGAAACAATTCCCTGTCCAGGCATGTAAAGATCAATGACGGTAGCGATGATTCTTCCTCATATCATAACTCAAAACACATGCAGGATGAGGCCTCCGGTGAAGAAGGAAACAGAAGCTTACGTAACAAAAGCCTGGTGATGGTGAAAAAAAGAAAAAGGATACAGGAGAAACACTGACTGTGTGTGTGTTATTATGTATAAAAGGTGTCTGGATAAAAAAATGTGGTTCTGTCACAGGAGGTGTTGACCTTGCCCGTCCGCCCCGCAAAAAAAAAAAAAGATAGGGACACTCCCGAGCTGCAGGTTGATACACAAGACAGCTGACGGAACAACTGGCCGAAAAACTGGTGTCGAGTGGCGAACAAAGTACACAGCCCAAGTGCAACGGCGGGTTTTGTTAACCGTCCACGCAACGTAGAGAAACACAATCAAGTCAACTTATGAATTACTGTAAGAGTTTGACGACAGAGCTGCAGGCGTCCGGGAGGAAACAAAGAGGGCACTGGAGAGAAAAGAAAGCGGAGAGATAAAGAGAGAGAATTCCCCCAGTATTAACATCTGCTCCAGAAACCAGGAATGGCTGTAAGCCGGTGTTAAAAAAAGGAAGAGAGGTTTGGGAGGGGGGAGCTGGAGGGGAGTCAGAAAGCTTATTTGAAAGACTTAAGCTGCATGGTTACGTAAGTGATATGGGATCCTCTGAAACCACACACTTTCAGTCAAAGTTGGGCTGCATTAGTACCCTCGCCAGAAATCTCATCCATACTGTAGGAGATCTCCGTTTCTTCAATCTCATCTTTCCAGATTCTGCACTCACTCACACACACACACACACTCTCTGCACCGCCTTTCACACTGCTTGAGCAAAAAGGAAAAAGGGTTGATAAGATCTGCCTGTTAGAGAGGTTAGAGGTGATGAACATGGAGAAACCGTAACTCAAGAGTCAACGCAGATGGAGCGAAGGCACGTTCGTGATGAAAGGGTCAATCTGAGCTTCCAACCAAAAGAGCTGACGAGCAAACCCCTCACTGACACACATCTACCCAGGTGTATCTGAGTCATACCACCTTTTCAACCTCTCTTCTCTCTTTTTCCCCCCTTTTGATTTTTGCCCAGATACACCTTCCAGCCCCTTGTCATCCGACATTGTACAAGCACAACAAAAAGACAAATCTGATCCCTACACCGGCCCTTCCTCCGCTCTCTGTGGAAAGTGGAGGCTGTGCTGTGTTCCTGTCCATAACACTGTCTCTACTGCATCAGCATCAGATTGGTTTACAGCCAGCCGGGCACGGTGCAGGCTCGCAGGGCGGCCGGGATTCATACTCGTTTTGATGAGGACCGATCTGCCACCAATACACAACAGCGCTATCTACGGATGACTCATTTTCATTAATGAGTTTTGAGTGAAATCCGATGAGAGGCCCGAGGAATAAAGTAGACTCGGCAGCTTGATGATACGTCCCTGCAGTCGGAGGCTGGCGGAGATTTATTGTTTACAACGAGCCCTGCGAGCTCAGCCTGGGACCTCTCAGTCAGACAGAAGCCTGCAGGTTTGTGCTCTGCGGTCATTGCAATGCCACATAGAGGAAGGAGAAAAAAAAAAAAAAACAGAACAGAATGGACTGTTGCAGGGAAACCGGGCAGGCTCACCGTCCATCCTCCTGGACGATTACTGCTGTAGTGAAATTTCGCTCACTGACACCGTACCGCAGTGTGCAAAAAAACAAAGAGAGGAGACAGAGAGAGCAGGGGGACGAGACAGAGATGTGAAGAGGGACGGAGACACAGTGAGAGGTAGAGTACTACACTGCCTTATCAGACGAGCTCGGACAGGACAGTCAGTAAAGCAGGTATAAAGCAGTCGAGAGGAGAGCATGCAGTGTGTTGTACCGTTTCCCTGCGTCTGTATGCACACGACATACATGTGTGCCAGGAGACACATGTGACTGAGTTTCCATGTGTGCCCCGGCAGCCCTGACCAGCTTAGTATGACAGAGAAAGAAGAAGGGGGGGCGACTCAACCTTCCTGCCCCTCTCTCCAGCCACCCCTCCCTCCCTCCCCCCCCACCCCATCACTCCACCCCTGACTACCCCACCTGTGAATAGTCCCAGTACCTTGCGTTTTTTATCCCGCGAGCGACTCCTCTTTTTGACCCTCTCCTCCTCCTTCTCTTTGCGCTCCTGCTCTAACTGGGCTTCTAAATCCTTGTTCTTGCGGAGATGTTTGGCCGCTTGTGCCATGGCGTTGGTGGTGGGGGTCTGACGGCGGCGTTGAGGTGTCCAGATCCGACGCCGGTGGCGGTGGCGGTCCGCGGGGGAGACGGCGCTGGGACTTGTACCTGGTGCCGGCCGACACTAGCGCTGCCGCTGCTGCTGTGCGCTCCTCTATGGCCCTGCAGAGTCTGCGAGCGTGCTCACCCCTCTGCCTCCTCCTCCTCCTCCTCTTCAGCAGTGCAGTCACACACTCACCGGCAGTCCTCAGCCGTCTGCTGTGGGATGCTACTGCAGCGCCGCTCTCTCTGCCTCCCTCTCTCTCTCTCTCTCTCTCTCTCTCTCTCTCTCTCTCTCTCTTCAGTGCTCGCACACTCTCCCTCTCGCAATCGCTCGCACACACTTCCCCTCGTTCAATTTTTTTCCTGCTGCCTTCCTCTCTGTGCAGAAGAGGAAAAACAAACAGGTTTTTCCTCCTTCTTTTTACTTGTTTTCCTTCTTCTTCCCTTCACTGCTTTGACATCCTCTCAAACTGCTTCGACCACCCTCCACCTCCACCTCCCCCCCATCACCAAAGATTAAAGAGGGATGAACTGACAGTGAGTTGAGGAACAGCCCGGGCAGCTCTACATCAAAGTCAGCTCACCCTCCTCACATTGCATTGATTTTGTTTCCTTTTCCTGTATTTAATTTCTCAGCATCTCTTGCTGTGAGTCCATCGCTGGGCTGCACGGGGAGCCCGTCATCAGCACGGCCAATCACGCAATCCCTCACACACACACACACACACACACACACACACACTAGGCAGGATAGAGGAAATAAAAAAAGAATCTAAAACATGCATGAGGAAAAAAAAAAAAAACACTGCCTCTTACTCGTTTACTCCCCCCTCCTTCCCTCCTTCCCTCCTTCCCTCCCTCTCTGCTCCCCTCTCCCTCTCCACTGTTCAGGCGCTGCAGCAGACAGGATTGGTACCCGTGCGAGGATGTTGGTGCAGTGTGCTTGTGTATCACCGAGTGATGCTGCGAGCAATAAAAAAAAAAAAAAAAAGAAGCCAATCTCATATCAGCCGTTAACCGTCTGTTGTAAAGTGTGATACAGTCACATCATCAGAAGGCTTCTTCTTCTTCTTGTCACTGCTTTCCTGCCTTCCTTCTCCCCTCATTCCCTGATCCCCTGCTTTAGTTTTACAGGCAATACGGAAAACAAAGAGGCGTATGTGAAAACGTATCAATATATGGATCACAGTGTAAACGTCTTCTGTCTCTGGCGCTCGTGTTCAGTGTACGTATGGATATGTGCGCAGTGAGAAAGAGGTGCATAGGGAGAGAGGTGCTGATGGAGCCGGCACCTGTTTACTGGCATTGCTCTGCTTCTCCCTCCCTCTCTCTACTCCCCCTCTCTCTCCTTCTCCCTCCCTCCCTCCTCCTCCCCTCTCTCCTCCCTCCCTGCAATGCTGCTGACGCAGGCAAAAAATATCCTTTAACGTCTCTCTTTGCCCGGCTCACTATACATCACACGTACAGTTCACATTGATACTGTGGACACACAAACGCACACGGAGTCCCAACACGCATGCCAACACACGTGCTCCATTAAAAACACACACACACACACACACACACACACAGGGACAGCTGGTGAAGGGATGTTGTTGAAGTATTCTGCAGCCACATCTTAATTTCTGGCTCATTTTCCCCCCCCCCCCCTCCCTTTCATTAGTCACTTGAGGGGATCGCGTTGGAAAATGTACAAGAACAGGCAGGAGATTATCACTCCCCATCCTATTGTCTTTATCTCTCATTTCTGTCTCTATTCTTAGCAATTATCAGGTCTTTTTTTGACAGCTGAATGACTCACATTGAGCCCGATTTTAATGAAATGTGCTCTTAAGACAACGAAATTGGGGTATTTATTGTCTTCTGTTGGTTTCTTTTTTTAATCTAACGTCAAAATTAGTTAAATTAGGATTGTTTCCACCTCGCTGAGCTGTTCCTCAAACATTTCACTCACTATCTGCGACGGCTTCCTGTCCACATCCCTTCTACTTACGTCTCTGTCTTGTTTTTCCTCTGCTCTCCTGCCAAGGCTTCCCCTGATCTGATAGCAACTCTCTCACTCTCTCTCTCTCCATACTGCAGCATACTAATGAATAGGACTGGTGATATTGCCTTCTGTCTGCAATGCTACTACACAAATCACTCGCTCATGTGGCCGAGCTATGACATAAACAAACACAAATACTGACGGGCTGACAGCTCTGTGGCAAGAGATCCATCACAATATCGAACTCTTGGGGGAATGTGCCCGAATGAATCACCGGCTGCAGGACCGACTGCCCGGGTAATAAGGAGGATTTTTGCTTAGCCAACTGGTGTTGTGAAGCTACACCCTTGCTGGCCTGATGGAGCTCTACAGCGGGAAAAGTAATAGTAGCTGGATCATCTGAGGACGAACCCGGAGGAAAGGTCAGAGGGTCTGAAGGTTTAAGCAACAAGAACTGAGAGATGCTTTAACAGAACGACCGGGTAGAAAACCCTCGACCTGACCTGAGTTCTCCTGGATGGGGGAACTTCTCAGTCTACTCACTGGTTGCAGCTACATTACCGTGAATCAATGACCTCACTTGTGTTCATTGTGATGCAAGTCTCAGCTTCATACTGAACTAAACAGCAGTCATCGGCTAAAGTTAGCTCCTGTTCTGTAGCGAACGTGATTACGGCACGTTCTGCAGCATCATTTCGTCAAAGGAGAACCACGTCGTTACTTCCTCTGGGTCAACAGGCAAATGTTGTAGCCGAAGATAATACACTTATTCTCTGCTTCATTGTCCATGTTATTAATAACCTGTGTATTAACTCTAAATCTTTTTGGACCCTACAGGGTCAGTGAATTAAAAATACAGCATTGCACCTGCTTTTTACTGAAAAACGCTGAGGTTAGTTTCATAATAAATGGCTGTAACTTGCTTATAAAAGGTTAGAAGTAGATTCAAATTCAAATGAAAGTCTAAAACATCCAAGGACATCTTTTAAAATAAAAATACTAAACTTCTTCCATCCAAAGATTCTGGTGAATTCCCGAGGTGTCTGAAGGCAAACAGATGTCTATAACACCTACAACAACCAATAGCATCTGACCAGATGATCAACCAGCCAATCAGCTGACAGCCCTGTGTATTTAACCTGTGAGCCACCAGGAGAAAAGAAAACACTGATGTTTCAGGTTCTGTTACAGCCATGCAGGACTCAGAAATGTGACACAACTCATATTTCTGAGCACTTTGTAGACTTCTCAGATCTGTGGACATGAAAAGAGTCACTACATATCAATTATGAACATCATGTGATACGATCAAAAGCTCCAGAAACCTTAATGAAAGCCATTTGAGAGCACTTTTTTATAAATTCATCTCAAATGATGGCAATGTGATGCTCATAATATATTAAGACATTAATGCAAAACCACTGGAATGGACTTAAAACCCCCCACACACACACAAGCCCGTCTTTGTGCTTGAGAGTGCACCCAGTGTATCTGGACTGTCCCTGGGGTGGTCCTGCCCGGGACACAAAGGGACAGGTTGTTTGGACCTTGGGGGAGAAAGAAACACACAGCTACTGCCCGAGCTTTCTTCAGTGTGACGGCCAGCACCCGCCAGCACATTAACCGCTCCAGTGCTCCTCTAAAAACAGTGAACGGGACACGACAGAGCCACACACACACACACACACACACACACACACACACACACACACACACACACACGGGAGAGACGACCTATTCAACACATGGAAACATACTGTACGCAGCCTCGCCATCAAATCCAGACCCTCCGCAGGGAAACTGTGATGTAACTTTGCGTGAATTGTACACAGAAAAGTGCTTAAATATCAACCCTGACAAAGGTCAAAGCAACACAGACTGAGGTTGTACATGTTGATCCACACAAGTAAGTGTCAACTAACACTGTCAAAGGATTTTCAGCACACACAGTGTCATTTAACAGCAGCATACAGTATGTTTTTTACACTACAAACACACATTTCCATCTAAAGTCTTTACACTAACTACCTTGTCTAACTCTGCACTGAAAACATTCCCATTATTAAGCACCGAGATGTTAAATCACACTAAAAATGACTTTTATATTTCTGTTTTTTTTTTCCTGCAAACCCATTAAAGCAAACTGTAATAAGTCATTTTGGAAACCAAAATAAATGTCGTTGTTCTCAGAGCTGTCGCGGGTCAATTTGTCAAATCTTGACACAATTTCATCAGAAACCATGACGGGCACATTTACATCAGGTTGTACACTTCCTGCATAAAGTCCAGGTCATCATCTACAGAATAAACCGTCTTATATTTCACTCCGTAGGCATGACAGCTCAGACTGGAATGGACAATGGACAAAGTAGAGAATCAGTCAGCCGAAAGTATCTTTGTTATTTTCGAGAACTCTGGCATTTCACTCTCAATGAAACTGCAGATAACCTTTCTTAACTTCGTCTTCTTCCAGTTTGCTGCGACATTTAACGACCTTGCCAACATCACCCACATCCCTCAGACCGCCTCGTTGTGTCGGTCTATACTGTGTGTTTTTAATGCTGAAGTGTCCTCGTAATACGCTGATGGATTAAACACCTGAACATCCTGTAGGTCAGATCCAAGAGAACGCAGATAAGCTTGTTTCGTCTGCACAAACGTGTGTATCGAGGACAGATTGGACACGATGTCGGATTTAAAAAGTTCATTAAATGCACCTGGGGAGCCATTTTTACTAACGGGATGAGCTATCTACTACGATGTAACGTCAGTGTGTTCTTTGTTCTGCCTACACTGAGATGGTACAGCTGTCGACCTCCTCTTCCCCTGAAATGGTCATCAACACCGCAGCGTGACTGCAAAGCACAAACTATCACACTGAGGCATTTCATAGCAGAGGGGTAAAAAACGTTTGGTGAGATCATGCTATGAAGATACTTCTGCTACGTGACTGTGGTTTACTGTTGACTGATGTTTACTGTTAAATATCTACACTACAATTCATCACGAGTAAATCCTCGTAATCCCCAGGATGTCAGTTTTGATCCCCAATAGCCGAGACATAAAGCTGCCGGAGAGTTTGAAGAGTTAATCTGTGGCAACGAGGATATTTCAGCACCAAGTCTTAATTCACCTGTACATACAAATGCGATGCGATGAAATGAAATCTCTTCTTCAATTTGCAAAACACACGTTTCATTACTTGCGTGAACCAAGGAATTTAAACAACAGGGACGGGTCATTACGCCACTGAATCTTGCCTTGGTGCCGACTGTATTGAACCCAACGTGTCCACATCATGTGACTGCTGATGAAGATGATGGAGTAGGTAATCAACTGATTCTTTGATCGGATCAAACAAAGCAGGTCCTCACAAATATCACTGATGAGACTGCAATTACACTGCGAACAGTCGAGGAACGAACAGAGTCAGTGCTTCATCTGCTCTCTGAAGTGTTTTCTTTCATTTTTTTTGGAGCCGTTTCTTCATCAGAAGTCACACAAGGTAGATTTGTTTGGTTTTAGCACCAGAGTCTGGCCCCAAAACAAGATTCAGTCAACTACCGACTGGTTGGAGTTGGGGTGATGTTGGGTGCAGGTGTGCAAACTCCCGGTTCCTTTAAAGTTACAAGACTATCAGACCAATATCTGTATGCCTCTCCCTGTCCTGTGCTTCTTCTAATATAATAAGACAAGCGAGTGTGTAACAGGTTTTTGGGTCGGCTAATGTTAACGTACTGATCATGCAGGACCAGTTTCGAACATTTCCTCGTCCGTTTACCATTTACAGACATCACGTAGGCACAGATGAAACTGACAAAGTCAAAGCTCACTGCTTCAATCCAAGAAAGTCCGGCTAAAAGACCGACTGTTCACAAAAAATCCAGACAAGTCCTATCAACAACTTCAATGAAGAAACGTCCCTTCTTTTGACACCAGTCAGTACCGGCAGCACATACAGTTACTTTGCAAAATGTCACAGCTGTGCATCGTTTAGGTTTTAGTTACAAACATGTGAAACTAGAGAAGGATGTGAATCTGGCTCGGCAGGCGATCAACTCTACATGTTAAATCATTTAGACGTGTGTTTGGATTACAATACATTAAACTAAAGGGTTTTTATGCCATTATTTTGTATTATAAACACGACAAATAAATATTTTGCCACCTTGCCTGGACCTGAGAATGTGCGATACCTCGAGACAAGGCTGATACATTCCACACGTCTGTCACAGCTGATCGAGTCACCAGGTAGCGTTAGCGTCGACAGGCTGGGCTGAGATTTAGTTGGAGATGACATGTCATGTTTACTGATGCTGCTTTACTGTATGACTGTACTCCAGCAGCCTCCCACTCAAGCTGGCTATCTGTCAGTAGTAATAGTCAAGGCATCATTTAGCCGTTTCCAACACTGACAGTGAAAATCTACGTATCGTATGTGGCTCTGATATGAAGAAACGTGTAAATCTTTCAACCAAAAACTGGCCTCGCTGCTTGATTCATGTCAGAAGTACATTTCTGCGAAGCTGAAACTGATACGACTGTAAGAAGCACACAGTCATCGGGCTGGACTTTTCTCGCCAGTCACTCTTGAAAGTAAATGTCAGTTTAACACTAATTCACACCCACAGCGCAGGTGAGACTCTCGGGACGATTCTCTCATTTCCTTACTCTAATTTAGTCATCTTTAGTCATCCGGGGACCGATCACACGGGTGCACGGGTCTGGAGAATACATTTCTCAAACAAACACTTCATTAAGTCGGAGTAAGTCGTGATGACACAAAGCTAATAACGCATCTCCGCCGTCACGCGTCAGCGGCAGCAGCTCGTGCTCAGATTACAGCCAACTGTGGTGCCGGTGTTGAATCCCCCTCAAATATTTCGGAGCGTCTCTGGTGTGTTCGCTGGCAGAGGTCCACGCAGCCTACAGTGAGATACAGTATTCTGCAGGCCTGTGCCATCATCCTCTGCACCATCAACTGTGGCTTATAGCAGAGTTATTTTAGCAGCAGGGTTAGTCACTATCGGCCAAAACGAGATGATGGGATGAACACAACAACAAAAACAAACCCTTCCTGTATTTGTGCTACTAACACTGAAGATAAACACTGTGGACTGTTTTGTGATTTGAAGTGGATCAGAGGATCATAATACTGCCCTTTTAACCACGTGAAACAGATTATGGTCGGTCGCCACAGAAGATCAATAGAACAGGCGAGAAACACTGAGCAGGGAGGAATAGAGGTCAGACAGCACCCTCTATTGATTAATACACGGTACTGCGACAAAGAGGGACGGGCCTATTCGCCGCATGGGCCTCTAGTCCAACATGAAGGGTTTCAGCGATAACCTGCTATTTGAACGTGTTCATTTAGCAGCCTTTAATCAAATGACATCATGGTGCAACTGACCAATTACAGCATCAGTGGCATCTAACAGGGTAACAGTAACAGGACAGACAGACAACAAGTGTGGCGGATCAGGACCGATCCATAATACTGATTACACCATGGTCCCGCCCGTGGGCACCTCTTGCAGTACTGAGCAGTGAGCGTACACTCGCAGCAGAGCTCAACACTGCACTGCAGCACACAGCCAAGTCAGAGCAACACCACAGGACCGCACAGCTCAGTGCTGCTCCGAGACGAGGACACACCGTTCAGACGGCATCACGTGTCCACACGACCAGGAGGAAGTAATTAGTCCCGAGATCATGCACAGAACGGACAGAGTGTCGTTTTTTTTTTTTTTACAACAGCTTCCTTCAGCGATTAATCATTTAGAGAGCAACAATGACATCAATACAGCCTCTGAAATATATGGATTTGTTGCGTCTTTCTGTTTTATATCACTATAAACAAATCATTAAAAAATACGTGATCAAAGGTTCTAGTAAAGTGAGATGTGCTTTTTTTTTTTTTTTAAGTATCCAGTTTGTATTAGCAGCTCAACATCTTTATCTCATATCTAATATCGTTTCCCGATTGTCGATGTTGATACATGCACATCACATACGAGTGCAGAGAACAGAGTCTCTCCTGGGGTGGAAATCAGTGGAAAAGCTGACACACTGACGGCTTCGAACTGTACATATGTGTCTCGTGTGTTAAGCACAACAGCATCTGTAATTAATCAGATAAAACTTAATTTATTTTTGACCATTTTAAAAAGGAGCATGAGACCGTGAGAGGAGGCGGGACTACGTGGGCACTGCAGCAGAGTGTCTGTAAACTCTCTGTCGGAGAGAAGAGAGAGAACGCACACAGCTGGATCGATGTACTGATATTATGGAAACAGAGTATTGACACTGATTCATACACTCAGAATCAATACGCACAGATGTCGTTCACACGGTCCAAATAAGACAACTTACTCGTCAGCAGTTTGTGTCACTTGCACCAGAAAACATCATGATCGTGATGCTTCATATGAGCTGCAATGTTCATCTGGAGCTGATATTTCATTTTAAAGACGGTATAATCTTGCATCCCTAACGTCACATGAGGTGAGCATTATAACAACAAACATTTATTAGGCTGATACATCCATATTGGAATCTTTTTTCTCCTCAATATCGCTATTAAGATTCAGTCTGGCTCGAATAAACTATTACAGCACTACACAACAAACTATATCCTCAAAGATTACCATAAAGATAAAGGCATGTCAACAGAGAGTCAGGGGAAATTTTCGAAGTGTGCAAAACATTTCTGGAGCTTCACAGCAAAATGTAATGTCTCCAAACAACAGCCCTGAGACCCCAAATTGATTTGACAAGTCCCCAAAATCTTCTGTGTAGCAGCCGAGCCTTGTCGTATACCCCATCTGGAGTGGGTGCACAGGCTTGACAGCTCATCAAGAGTCCAAATAACATCTTTTTAAATCAATTTGGGATCTCGGGATTCTTCTTATCTAATCCACTTCAGTTGTTTGGGAGGATTGTGCTGTGCTGTCTTTGCTGCGAAGCTCCATGAAGTGATTTGTGGACTTTGAAACTCCACCCGACTGTCCATCGACACGCGGTTGAGTAGATAACAACATTCATTTTGGGGTGAACTTGTCCTTTAAATCAACATAAGACTGAGAGAAAGACACAATTTTAACCTTATTTGCTGCAGCTACTACTCAATCATGCCGTATTTACGCTGTCATCTTTCCCCTCCTGAGACGAGGCTGCTGGAGCGTGAAGGGAGGGGAGAGCAGTTTTAGCTCAGAGACCTGAAATGCTCCTTTAAAAAGCTCTCTCTCTCTATCACTTGCTCTCTCTGGCACTGCACCAGCAGAGCGAGCACTGATTGGGAAAGCCATATGGCAGGTAACAAACCAAGGGCAGGCTTCATGTCCACACTGTGCCATCCTCGGGCATCCTGCCACCTTCATCTAAAGGGCTCATGTGATTTGGCTCTGTATTCTAGGGAAGTATGCAGACCGGAGCTACAGCGCAAATATGCCACGAGTGTTACTGACGCTGCAGCATCACCAGCTCGGCAATGTGGGAACAGCAGCTCGGAGTCGTCTCATAGCCGCAGAGTCAGCAGCGAACATCACCGTCACACACACCAACTGGGAATGGTGATGTCCTCGGGCAGACTGACAGTCACTGCTGCTGCGTACAGTGGATGTGTCAGAGCCCAGCGCAGCAGCAGGGCGCCGAGGCAAAGCAATACTTTGTTCTCGACCAGCTGTTTAACACGAGCTCGTCTGGTGATTGTAACAGCCACGTAACTGCCACGACTCTTTCACTGCGCGCGATTGATGTGATGAGTCTGCAGCATTTCCTGATCGGATTGAAAATTCATTTTCTTTGTGAGCCACTGATGTGAGTCCCCCTATATTACAAATAACAGATGCTGCCATCTTTGAATTGAGAGGTACAGTAAACCTGCAGGTTCTCACTGAAAACACAGACGAGGCTCGTCTTCTAGATGTAAAGCTGGCAGAAGAGACAACATCAACAGAGCTGTACAGAGAGGAAACAGCTCGAAAAGTGACTCAGTTTGTTCTTACTGAAGTATTTTTCCACCTAGTGCCTGACTAGTGAACGTACAGTGTGTGTGTCACATGGTGGATATCCAGTTTAACTCTGCCATCTAGTGGTGTCAGAGCGCACATGACAGCAGAGGCGCTGACTGATGGGTGGAAATCCTATAAAGGTGAATCAGCATCAAGTATCTCTTTATATATTGTTTTATCTTTTTGTGTCAGTTGTTGTCCAAA
Organism: Diplodus puntazzo; assembly: GCA_963678695.2. Lineage (NCBI taxonomy): Eukaryota > Metazoa > Chordata > Actinopteri > Spariformes > Sparidae > Diplodus > Diplodus puntazzo. Next base: position 31,077,496 of record OZ023159.1, on the reverse strand, counting down.
GAAAAGGGGGATGATAAAATACTTTGGCTTTTATTAGAGCGGCTCATTTATTTCTTTTAGGTAAATTAACGTCGCATTTCGCTGCAACTTTTTGCAGCTCGACTCTCATTTTTCCAAGATTCATCTGCAGGAGATGTCCGTCTGTTGTTACATAATTTAGTCTGAGTTAAGGGTTCCTGAATAAAAAGGGAGTTTGTAGCTTTTGAGAGACTTTTAAAACAAACAACCATCATTCTTGATAAATCTACCCAACAAAGCAGAGCCCACCGTGTTCACCGTTTGATTAAATACACACCCAGCCAGCCTAGAATCATCACTTCTTTCCAAATAGAGCTTTTCAAGTTATTGCGAGGAAACTTGTTTTAAATTTCGTTGTTTATCGCAGAAAACTTATGCAATGTCAGTTTCTCCTGTTATTCAGCAGCCGTAGTTTTTACAATACGAAACATACTATAAGTGATGACTTCATATATTAGAATCAACCTTTACGTCTTCCAGCTAATCAATTATAATAGTCTGACATGTCAGTTTAAAGCCAGTTATGTGGACAAACAGTGTTTTTCTCATCAATGAACCCTAAAACGTCCTGACTGATATGGGATGAGAGGAGCGGAGAGAGTTATGAGGGTGGAAAGAGGACGTGACGGGAGATTTATGACCTCGGTGCTTAGGTGGCACTGATCAGGGATCAGTGCAGATATCAGAGAGACAGTTTTATTTGTGCTGCAGGGTCAATGTGAGCACTAAATCACTCTGCTGGTGACTTTTAGAATCCAAACAAAAAGACATATTTCTGCTCTCTTGGATCGACCATATTGTCGGCTGTTTTAATCGGTTTATCAAACTAATGCTACTTTAATCTACTTTTTAACAGAGCTGGAGTGATTAGACTATTAATCAATTAGTAATATTAAATAATGCAAATAATCAACTAACATTTTTGAGTCAGAATGTCCAAATTCGTAGATTTCAGCTTCTCATACAAGAATATTTCTGGTTTCTTTACACTTTGACAGTAAACTGAAAATATTTGGGTTTCGGACAAAACAAGAAATTCAACGATGCCACCTCAATCTGACATGTTGTGGACCAGACAACTAATTGATTAATCAGGGAAATAATTAACAGATGAATTGGTGATGAAAGTAATCATTGCAGTATTAAACATTAAATTACTTACTCGTCTTCCAGACAGCCGATTCTTTTATCTCACGCTAACAGGGTGTGAAAATCAACTTGTAACGACAACTAATGCAACTTTGACAATAAATACATTTAAAAAAAATGTGACTTAACGTTTGCTTTAATATCTTAGAAGGTAGGAAGTAAGACTCGACCGATTATCAGATCCAATATTAAGCATTAATTATCATGATTGTTTTTTGTTTTGTTGTTGTTTGCAGACTGCCAATACAATAAATTACACTATTAATGCATCAAATTGTTCATGACTGTTCATTTTATGTACTTCCAACACTGCTGAGTAGCCTAGTCTTCAATAATACATCATAATTGATCAAAATAATCATCTAAATCTACAGAAGAACGTTATCAAATAAATGTAGTGGAGTATGAAGTACAATAATTCCCTCCAAAATAGTTGAGTAGAACTATAAACGAGAGGAAAATGGAAATAATTAAGAAAAGTTAAATTATCTTGAAATTGTACTTCAGCAAATCGATACTCAGTTACATTCTGTCACTGGTTTATTGATTACAATTATCGGTTGTCAGTCTATTTGATTACTAGTAATCGATATATCGGCATCAGCCCTGAGTCACACGTATCGGCGGACTAATGGGAAATAAAAAGAAGTTTAATGCTTCGGAAAATGTTCAGTGGTGAAGTGTGAAGTCTTGAACAACATAACTGCCACACAGACCAGTTCTGGATCAAAACCAACTTCGACCTGAGAATGAATAGAAGCTGACCAGGCCTTCACTGGTGTGTGTGTGAGTGTATGTTTGACCTCTGTGAAGAAATAAGGTACGACTGACAAGACTGAAAGGAGGCAAAGAGGGAGCATTAAGAGAAGAAAGGAAATGGAACAGGAAGTGCGGTGGAGGAGGAGGAGGAGGCCGGAGGCTGGTGTCAGTCCCCCCGAGTCCCATTCCCTTCCCCTCGCTCCTCCCTCCGCTCGTTCCTCATCTCCTCTCCTGTTCTGTCTCTTTTCCTCTGTGTATTTTTCTTCCCATGATTCCTTACACATGGCTTCCTCCTCCCCCCTTTCCCTTCATTAAAAGAATTATTCCATCCTCCTCTTCCTCCTCTCAGCCGCGGTCATATTTTTTGCTCACAGGTGGCCGACGTTACAAAACACTGAGAACTTGCTGGCACGAATCCGTCGCTGGAAAGCTTTCGGTTCAGTTTAGAAACATCGAAAAGCAAAAAAAAAAAAAAAAATACAAGAACATCTGGCAATATTGTGTCCCGTCCCTCTGTCGACCGTTAGTGTAATTACTGGTTATCTTTAACAAGGTTTAAACCAGAGCCAAAACAGAGAGTGGCTCTCCCTGCGACACCCAGCGAGTCCTCACTTTGTCCCAATCTGTTCCTTTAGATGTGCGGCGACGCCTCCTTCCACCTGTCTCCCATTCTTCCCCTCTAATCAGGCGTCCCTGCCAATCAATTTGATCGCCATGACAACAGTTCGCGCACCAGACCGCTGCCACCACCCGGCCCGCCCCCATAAACAAAAACAAAACAGGCGGAAAAAAAAAAAAAACAGAAGAAGAAGACGAAGCTGAATTCCGACAGCTCGGGATTGATGAGGGGGAGTCCTGTCAAAGGCCAGAGATTAGATTAGGACTGAAGCACACAGACCACAGCGCAGCCCAGAGGCAGCAGGTGCTTTCGGTTAAACCTTAATTACATGATCTCTGATTTCTCTAATTGATATGGTAATGACTATGTAATTAATGCAAAAGCAGAAATACCAGCAGCTCTCCTAATGAATGGATTTATTTGATTAGATATCCTCCTGCATATTTATGCACGCTGGCATACAGACGACAGTGAGACGTATAAAAAAAACCACACACAAAAAAAAAACGGTTTGTTTGTTGTCACAGTGTCGACGCCGCCGGTAAACGAAACGCTGGATGTGACAGACTTTTTACACGTGGATACATACGCAGAAAAAAAAAAAACCAGGCAGCTTGCAACCAAATCGTGGTTGAGGACAAAATACCAGAGCAAAAATGAGATGCTGCATGTTTGCTTTTTCTTGGAGATTAAAAATCCAGCGTGCTCTCTCGCAGCTAGGTGGCGCTATGGGGCTACATCACACACGCAGGAGCCGCAGTTTGCATGAATGAAGACGATCATGAATGACACTCCTTGGAGAAATTTTTTTGGAAAAAAGTTGCCGTTATGAGTCCAGAGATATATTTTGATTTGACTCGCATCTGTTTGGAGCAGCGATAAAAGGCTGATTCACCTCCACAGACGAGCGGAGCGATAACTTTACTGACAAAAGGGTCAAAACTGTGACAACTACATGTGACCCGGCTGCAATTACTCTCTGCCTGTGCAGCACTCGCGGGGAGGGAGGAGGCTGGATATTCAGGGGGAGAGACTCCGGTGTGACAAGTCACCTTCTGGGGATGAGAAATCATTTCTCCTGCTCGCTGCTCGCTGACTCCTAATATATGTCTTCTCCTCTTCTCTCACCGAGATCTGGAGGGGTGTTTTTTTTCGTGTGGAATTCAAGTGAAAGCACATGTGGAGCCCTGACCAGGTGTGAAGAGCAAGACCCCCTTCATCTGTCACTTAGCCATAACTACACCACCCAGACCGGGCTCTGACAGCTGATCTGGACACCACCGGACCAGTTTCTCCCACTGAGTCTGTCGGTTTCACACAAAGCAGACGGAAAAAGAAAATCCAAAGCAGACCGGACTGACAGTTACCACACAGGCTGATGTGCAGCCGTGGTTTCACAAGACAGGGTCAGACTGAGACTGGGATTAAAAGCAGTCCATCAGAGAAAAAAAAAGTGGTTATTTGCAACTTTGGTGAGAAAGGTTCTTCAACAAGGGGATATTTGTGATGGGGCTTTCACTTAAAAGATCAATAGCACATTAGCTGCATCTCATGACAACAGCTTTCTCCACTACAGACGTCCCCGCAGTAAAGACTCGTCTACAATTTAGGTAAACAATTCCCTGCTTTCTTCTCTGAGCAGCTGAAAAGAAGTTACTTTTTCGAGCCAGTCACTTAATAAACCGGATATCTTTCATCACGCAACAACAACGGCCAGTCTCATAAAGTTAGAGGAGGTGAGAATATACTCCTGGATCTGCTCCTCTCTGCAGATCCACACCAAATGTTAATGTCATCCATTCTTCCTCCCTATCTTTACACGTATCATATGTTGTTATTAAAATCTGATTCTCTGGTTCTGTTCCACCACTTGAGGTGGAGATGGATTCCTCCTCTGCGACTCTAACTGAGAGATTTCTTTAGGGGAGGTTTTTTTTCGCTGATATCAGCGTTCAGAGGGTTTCGTGCGTCGTACAGATTGTAAAAAGTCCACTGAGGCAACGTGATTGTGATTTCTGTGATCCTGCTGACAAACCGACCGACTAACAAACGGGTGAAAACAAACTCCTTGATGGAGGTAATTAAATAATAGGCCAGGAAAGCTAATGTCATACCTCTATTTCTACTCCATCACATTTTAGAGATAAACATTGTACATTTGTCTGACTGCTTTAGTTACTTATTACTTTAAATATTCTGATTACAAACACCAACATACATCCAGCTGATAAATCATGATGTAGTCTTACGGGTGAAGCCTCCCAGCAGGACGTCGTTCAAATCACGTCGTTCACTAACATACATCATTCTGAATATCTCACTCTGCATAATGTGTACTTTTACTTTTGGTACTTTACTTACAATTTCATGCAATTACTGTTGTAGCTCAGTAACATTAAGAATGCAGGACTGTTACAACACCTGAGCCGTGTTGTGAAGGAGGCTGGTGAGGTGACGGGGGTCCCTGCAGACCCCCCTGACGGAGGACTATCTTTGACCTGCAGGTTCTCGGCAAGTCCAGGTTTATATTAGACTGCAGGGACCGGCCTCTTCACTGTGAGGGTGAAACTCGTCCCTCAGGTTTAGATTTAGAGTTCAACAGCAGTGTTTAATCTGCACATGTAATATAGTGTGTCAGAGATTCTTCTGTTGTCCTGTTGTGTGTGTGTGTGTGTGTGTGTGTGTGTGTGTGTGTGTGTGTGTGTGTGTGTGTGTGTGTGTGTGTGTGTGTGTGTTCGTCATACAGGGAACATCTTCGGACTGTTTGTTCTTGTGTTCTTCTTTTTATTTTTTGATCTCATGCCCCTGACTGGAAATCAAGTTTCCCATCTGGGATAATAAAACGAACTGGACTGAAATGGAGGATTTTTGTGCTTCTTGGCTGTTTAGTCTTTTCACTCTGGGCCTACAGCTGCCTGAGCTGAAGCATCACGACTTCAAGGCCTTAAAAAAACAGTGCAGTGATGGAAATATCCATCGAACGACAGATGTAAACAAAACACACGCTTCACGCGCTGACCACGAGGCTGCAGAGACAGACAGACAGCAGAGGAGCTAATAGCATTAATGAACGGCGGAGCGCTAGTTGGTTAACTAACTTACCTCTGAATAATGTGTTTCTTACGGGGCCACTCGGGCCACGGGTGATGGATGGCCTTACAGAAGCCGGGTCAATTAGCCGGGCTGGGTTTCCCTCCACGTCGGCCGCAGACAGCACCGGGAGAGCTCGCGCCTCTGTCACGAGGCCGGGCTGTAATTAATCACCCGCGTGGGGCCTTCTCACCTCTCAGCGCCGCGCGCGCACACGGCCGATATACGTGCGTTTGGCCAAATTACATCCCCGCTCCTCTGATCTGGCTAATTGTCAATATTATACCTGCAGGAGGAGGACAAAAAGATCCGTCCTGCAGTATAATCCACATTTTATTTGTTAAGAATAAATCATGAGATATATAAAGTCAAACAGGTGAGTCACATTAGGAAAGCATGAACATTAAAGGTGCATTACGTGGTTTTGGGAAGGAAGTTCAGTCTCAGCAAGGTGAAATTTACAATATTAATAAGGTGATAGCACAATTACAATGCACAAAAGATATTTATTTGATGAATATCGTTCCATAACTGAATAAACAAACTGCCCTCGGAGGGAAATCAGGTCCTCAGAAGAGAGTTTAGAGCTGGAAAGGTGGCAGGGTCCGCCAAATATAAACAAAGTGAAACCAAATAAAATAGTGTTGTTTGTTTTTTAAGTTTAATAAGTCAAGAAAGTGATATCTTCCCCTAAACTACACAATGCACCTTTAATGCATACGCTCACCTTGATAATTAGGTTTAAAAAAACAAAAACTGTATCAGAAAGTGTAACCAACATCACCAAAAATTAAAAAAAAAAAACATGTGTTTTTATTGCACAGAAATTCATTGGCAGATGTTCTTGAACAAGACAAGCAAAAACTTTATGTCAGTATTTAATATTCTTGGTTGAAAACATGTTTTTGTGGGTTTGTCTCTAACCCAAAATTGAGAAAATACCTTTATGTCCCCTAATAAACACACAGAAATATATTAACTATGTTCTCCTTTTATGAACTCTGTCATTGGATCTGTCTCTTATTATTTCCTATTTATTTTCACTTTATTTAAAACTTAATAGTGTGGCCCAGCTCCCTCCTAACGGTAACCTGGTTGCACCCAGCACACACAACTTTAATTTAACATGATGTATTTGTTCTATATGTGTATTTTCTTAAATAAATATCATATAATTGTGTGAAACACCCTGGAAAAGTCATTGGGAGGCTTCTCATTTGGACCTCTGAATGTATACCATAGTTACACCTTTGATTATAATGTGTGTTTAATATAAATGTTTGTACATGTGTACAGGAGGAAAACCAGCCTGGATGTGAAATGATGATCAGAAACACATTAAAAGATTTGTATCTGTATCTGGAACTATAATAATGTATGTAAAAACATGTTAAAAATGAGTAATGGCCCTTTAAATACATCTAAGAAATAAAGAATTCATACATTCAACATTATAAAACTTGTGAGGTGAGATTAATCTTTCAATGCAAGATCAGAAACGGGACACGAGCATCACAGCAGGATCGTATTTAACGACTTTTAAAATGTGATTTCTGTTGGAAGCATCGTTCTAGTAACACGTCTCACCCCATGAAGCTGTTACTGTGCAGTTCTCACACACACACACACACACAAACTCACACGAGTACACTGAGCACAGATTGAGAGGCAGGGACAGAGACGTCACTCTGTGTTCACAGAACACACTCCTGTGGTCTGGACAAAAGCAGCAGGCTGACAGATGAGGTTTGTGTCGGGGGGCAGGGGGGAGCTATGTGTTGCTGCTGCCGCTGCTGCTGCTGCCGCCGCACACAATATGTGTTTGTGTGCGCATGTAGTGTGTTGTGCTTATGCATATGTGCATGCATGCATGTCTGAGCGTGTGTGTGCACCTATATGTGAGTGTGTGTGTGTTTACACGTGTGTGTAGTTGTGTGTGTATTGTGTTGGGGGGGGGTGGTGGTCTCATGGGGCAGCTCTGTGTCTGTCCCATCTGCCACCCCACTCTACTGACACCCAGGGGAACGGCAGGGAGGGTGAGGGGGGGGATTCATTTTGGAAAAAGGAATCGGGGGTCCAGCGGTCTAATGGGCAACAATGCAGGTTTTACTGACGGGCCAGAGGCAAAGGACACCGGCTGGGTGTGTGGAAGCCAATCTACCAATCTATTTGACAAAACAGTGGGCCACCCCTGTCAAGCTCTGCCTCGGTCTGCCTAATAAGGCACGCACACCCCTGAAATTATGCCTCAAATGAGAAAGGGGTGCACTGTATTTTGCGCACACACACACAGAGAGACGTTGCATGCACCCGGGGCTAATGTCAGCCTAATGCATGGCCATGCTGTGGCCAGAGGGCTAATTGGGTATATAAACACAAACACATCCCTTGAGAGGCGAGAGGGGAAGGGTGTATTTTGTGCCATAGGCGCCCTGTATTGTTAAGGAGACAATACTTTAACTCGAAAGCTCGTGAGCACTTCAGCAGTATGGATAATGAAAGATGACATGGTGTTTGCTCTCATGTACCCGGCAGCAAGATGCTCTTTTGAAGCTGTGCATGCAGTGTGATGTGGAACGACTCGGTGGCAGGTGGCATCTCATCCTGTCTTTATCCAAACTGCGATCAGAAGACAGTAAATGGCGCCGGCACCGCTACAACCGCGGCAAACACAACAACAACACAGTCATGTGGAAGAGAAGCATATGGCTCTTGCACCACTGGGCAGAAGGAGCACTCAGCAAGATGAATGCTGAGGGTGCCGGCAACAAAGCTGACTTTAACTTGTCAAATTAACAGCATATCAAAAGAGAGAGGGAGGGAGAGACGAGGGGGGAGGAGGACGAGGCAGCAGCTTTCTTGAGTGCCACTTGATGGTGACAAAGACAGCACGGAGAGAGACAGTGACTCGCTGCTGAGGTCAGATCTGAGACGGCGCCGGCAGACGTTTGAAGTCCACGTGTCTCTCACTACTGTCACCGAGCTGAGCTGTTGATACTGTTTGTCCATACATGCATCACACACACACACACACACACACACACACACACACACACAGACAGACAGACATGCATCCACTGGCTGCTACCCTGCCCCCTCACTGCTTTGAGCGCTATGTTAATGAAACAGTTGCTGTTTCCTGGCATAACATTAATTACCCGATCAAAATAGAGTGGGTAATTAACTGCCCTTCTTTACCAGTGCTAATTACATTAGCAGAGAAGGGCCATTTCAGGGGAGCAAAAAAAAAAAAAAAAGAGAGAGGAGAGGAGAGAAAGAAAGACGGGATGAAGCGGTACCAAACAAAGACTTAGCGAGGCACATGCCGAGGAGTGTGTGTGTGTTTAGAGAGAGAGAGAGGGAGGGAAGGGAGGCCACGTTGGAGGGAGACTCATGTGGTTCTCACTCGGGGCCCCCAGAGGCTCGGTCCTCAGAGAAAAGCAGGCTTATTGAAGAGGAGAAGAGACGGAGGGGAGGGGGGTGTTGTTGTTTATCTTGACATGCTCTACTCAGTCTTTAACGCTCGCATCACAATTAAGATGCTGCGGCTCATCAGCTATGTATACAAAACAGTGTTGCAAGCTGCACGAGCACACAGGTGATGGGCACAGTCGGAAATAGATCCAGCGCAGAAGAAAAAAAAAACCTGGATGATGTGGAGTCTTGTAGGAAATGTCCAGGAAAATGTCAGATTATTCAGTGTGAGTGTGTGTGTGTGTGTGTGCGAAAGACAAAAAAAAAAAGACAATTCACGATGAAGAACTTAAAAACCAGCGTCAGTGACTTATTTTTTTCTTTTTCTCATTTGTTTTATTTGGAGCACAAAATATAATTACACCTTGAGATATACAAATCACAATTCGCACCATTTTTTGTACCGTTTCAAAGAAAGATGGCTTCAAAAAACATAATATTAAATTGCTAATAATCTTTTAAATAAATAAAAATAAACCAAAAAAAATAAAAAAATTTGCAAAATGTCTTCTACTCGTTGTGTCGTTTCGCTTCTCGGCATCCTGAGAATGAAGAGTTGTGACGACAAGATGAGTGAGAACAGCACGATGTGGGCCGATGAACAGCTAATAACGCCCCGTTCTCTCCCACTGAGCAGTTTGTGCTTTCGTTTTACTGTACTGCATAGTGACTAGAGACCTGTACCGAGTCGAGACATTAAAAAAAAAAAAAGGAAACTGTAAAAAAATCTATAAGTTATAGTCATATAAATTAAAATTTTCAACGTGGAATGAAATAATATCAGGGCATCGGTGTGACAAAGCATGCATTATAAGTGAAATTAAAAAAGATAAGGCTAACTAACAGTTTCTTCCTTTACACAAGGACAATAACCTTCTTTAAATGAGGGCATAACATTAAGATTTTGCTATGCAAGAACCTGAAAAGTAGGGTTTATTTTTAATCCCAAAAAAGTGTGTCAGAGTTAATCTTCCCCACCAAAAAAAAAAAAACAACATCCCCTGTGATCATTCAGCAAAATTAATTAGCAATCGTTGAGATAACTTCACATCAGTGACAGCTGGAAAAGGACCACTTTTTTTTTTTATAAAAAAACACGTTTATATTATTCCCTAAACTAACTATAATAAGTTAAATTGCTTGTTTTCTTTAAATAAATCAATATATGAATTCCTTTAGTAATAACCCTCGAGACAAAGAGTTCTCCCATGTAAAACCTGCAGAGATCAGAACAAAAAAAATAAAGGGTCTATTTTTCTGGAATGTAAATCGTCTTCAAAAAAGTCTACTTCGAAAAAAAGCTCTCGCTAAACTCACAGACAGTGTACGCACACACACACACACACATGCCATTTAAGGTGTCCATACGCAGACAAACAGCCGTCCTGCTTTCTCAGAGCTGCGACGTTACATCAGAGTCGTCCGTCATCCAACAATGTTCGGTCCCGTACGTCTCTGGCCGTGGGGGGAGTTTTTGGGCTGGTGTTGGGAGAACCAGATACTGCATGTGATCGTAGGCCAGAGGTGAACGCGGGTGCTTTAGGCGCTCGGGGGGATGAAATCAGACTTTTCGTTTCCTTTCGAATGCAGCTGTGTACGGTCCAGTCTGATGCTAAGGTAGCTTTGTCTGTCTGGAGCTGTGGGTGATGCAATCTGCTCTGCCTCTGAAGTAGATGACAGGTCTTTGGACATTTTCATTTTCCCCGCCCTGTTCATCCGCCCGGACGAAAAAAAGGAAGGGGGGGACTAAAGAAGCGGGCGGGTGGCTCAGGAAGGAAAGTTATACACGGACGCTTTAGTGATCAATTTGTCCATTCTCCCTGCCCTCTTAATGCCAACAGAGGGGCTAAGTGAAGCAGTGGTCTGGGGTAGATTTGGGGGTGCTTTGCTACATCGGGTGAACAACCAGGCCCGTCATCGCTGGAGAGAAAAAAATATACAAAATCTATGATTCTAATCAATCAGGTCTTGCATTATTGTACATCCAGCAACTTTTTTTGTTTTTCTGTCGTGTTCAGTCAAAGCTTTTTGAGTGGTTAGTACAGGGTGGGGTGGTTAGACTGCATTCGTGAGTTCAGACAGGGGGGTCAGATAGTGAGTTGGATGGCTACCTCTGAAGCTGTTCCCCCCTGAGGCGGGGCAGGCAGGGGAGGGAGAGCCCTGGGGCCTGAGGACGGGAGCAAAAGCACTCTTCTGTTTAGCAGCAGACGGGAAGGAGGAGAAAGGCAAGAGGGACGATGAAGAGCTGGAGCTTCCTGGTATAGTGGGGCTGGAGGGCATTACTGTGGAAGAGAGAGCGACAATCAATCTCAAGTCCGAATGTGACGGGAGACTCAGTAAATGTGAGCTGAAGGAGGTCTTACTGTAGGGAGAGCCTGTGGGGGAGGCACTGCTGAAGCCAGGAGAGCCAGGTACTCCTAGACTGGTCATGGGAACCGTCCCATAGCCTCCGGTCATCCCTCCGCTGCCGCCGTAGCTTGACTGCTGAGGAGTGGAGGCTGATGGGTAACCCCTCGGAGACAAACTGCTGGAATTTCGAATGTAACCTGGAGGAAGAAGATTAAAAACTTGGGTCAGCTCTGAGCTTTATTTGCGGGGCGGTAGCGAACGGTTTACGCGTCGTTTCGCTCACCTTGGCTGCTCTGCTCCCCGATGCTGACGCCTAACTGAGAGGGGTACGAGCCCAGGCCCATGACGCTGCCGTGGGCCGGTGAGCTGGGCAGCGCCTGCAGCTGACTGTGAGGGCGAGGAACGCTGTAGAGCGCCTCGGCGATGTCGGCCGCACGTTTCAGCAGCATGTCCTGCAGGAGACACGGTGAGACAGAAGTTAACAAGGACTCACAGAAGACATGTGATCGCTTCACCATGTAAACAAACAAATCTGTGGCCTGACGGTAAACAGACCAGCAATTAATTCTAAAAAACCCAAATCCTACAGGAGTTTATCTGAGCGATGTCTAATTAGCAACTCGGCTCACAAACCCTGAGAAACGTAGGCAGCATTTTATAACAAGGGTTCAAATTATTATATTTATGTAATGATTAACTAATAACTGACTCAAGTGTGAGTCACTGCAGGGTGAATCATGAATATTCCTGTTGCTCACCATCAACACATGATTAAGTGACTTCATGTGATGAGCTGACACTTAATAGTTCATCATAAGGAATCTCAGTTCACAGTTAAATTACTTTAATTAATGTGCATCTGCAAAATATGGAAGTACATTAATTGAAATGCAGCCAAATAAGCTGGAATCCAGTCAGATAAAAGTTTATTTGAGACTCGTGTGTTTCGCTCTCTAACAGCAGAACAGGACGTCGTCTCGAAGAAATACAGAGCCATGTTCAATTTCTCTTTATTATCAAACTGGTTGTCAGATGCAAACGTTTACATATTAAACAAATACAGCTGCATAAATAAAGTGTTATGCAGTGATGGAATGTAACTTAGTTAGTACATTTACACAAGTACTGCACTTAAGTACAATTTTGAGGTACTTTAAATTTATTTCATTAGTAAAAACATCATTCTGATGATGTGACAAATGCTGAATATCAGTGTGTTTTATAATCTGTCGTCCTGTATGAACACATACATGCAAATATAGGTTTAATTTGTGCTTTTGATGCTTAAGTGCATCTAAGACCTGATACCTTAGGACTTTTACTCAAGTATTATAATATTTTAACATGATATCTTTACTTTTACTCACTTATTTCTTTTGGATACTTTTAACAACACTTCTTTTATGCAGCTGAAATCCAGCTTACTGTAAAGATTTGAACCCACATGGCAAAGTGTAAACAAGAAGTCCTGCTGCTATGAACATAATATAATTATAATCTGACCTCTGAATATTCACTCTGATGGATTATCTTCCTAAACTCTTTCCAGGTCTATCACTGAAATAAGTGGAAAACCGGTGGCCGACGTGAAAAGTACAGAAAGACTCAACTTTATTAATTAATGGTTTGCTTTGGAAGATGATCAGCAGTAACACTGGAAGGTTTTAGCATGCAAAATCACTGTGGAAGCATTTTAAATATCCTCTTGTGTTTGTGATGATGTATTTACCTGATTACTGTGTGGGTTTCCGTACAGAGCCTCAACAAGATCTGCTGCTCTCTTCAGGAGGATCTCCTGCAACGGACAGAATTTATTACATTAATATCTCACTGGGAGTGTCGCGTGCACAGTTCCTTGAAGGAGAAAAAAAAAATCCCCATGAGCACGGTAAAGTCTTTTTATTAAGGAGTCTCCAACCTTGGCTAGTTTCTCTGGGTCACCGGGATGTCGAGGAATGACCTTTTGAAGGCGCTGGAAGCCGTAGTCTATAGTCGGCTCATTTAGAGCTGAAATGAAATAAAGAAAAGGAGGCACATCAGATCTTTGTTCATTAAAACCTCATGCTTTAAAAAAAAAAAGTCTTTAAAAGAGCACAGTGTCTTGTTTAAATACCTGTGTAGATGAAGCGTCCGGGCGCTCCCTTGCAGAACTGTTTGGATTTATAAGACAGTGTGACCTCCACGACCCCCGGGATGTGTCGAGGAGGCGTCTGGACACGGATGGCGTGCGGTGTGATCAGCTGAGGAGCACAAAACAGCAACAAATGATTCACCCCTCCATGCATTGTAAATATTTAGGCTAACACAATACTGCGAAGAGATTAATTCGTCTAGACTGCCCATAAATCATCCAAATAATGAGACAAGCCATACGCTATATATATCATTTCCCCCCAAAAAAAAAAAAAAATAGGCTTCACACTCCACCATCATTAGCGAGATGTTTAGGAGACAATCCTCACCTCACTCCACACCAGCATGCTGCCAAACACCACCTGCAGCCCGTCAAAGAAGTTCTCCCCGATGACGATGACCATGGCCCCGCCGGTGGTCCAGCCCTCGCTGGGGCTGATGGCTTTGATACACGGGGTGGCTGCGCAGGAGAGCAAAGCAGGAGTTACTCGCTTAAACACACTGTTTCTGTGGAAACGTGTCGAAAATGTCATCAAATGTAGGTCAAAAAAGTAACATGACCTGAAAGCAACGCAGTAATTTACAGTGTGCAGATGCTTTCATGAAGTAAAAGTAGCAAAAGAAGAGTGAAAAGTAAAAATACAAGTGAAGTCCTGCTGGTAAAAATATGTTAAAGGTAAGGTAAAAGCACAACCTGCGTTATGTTTAGTGAAACAGAAATGTGTTTTTACTCTTGAAGCTGGCTGTTGTGAAGCACTTTTAGAATACTTTATAACTATTGGGTCAGTTACTCAACAGTGAAACAGACCGTCATGTGTTTTGTATATAAACAATTAATCAACAGAGTTACAAGTAACCACAGATTTTAAATAAAAGTAACGTAGCAAAAAGTTATTCATGAAATTATAAGTATAAAACAGCAAAAAGGGGAAATACTCAAGTCTTAAGGACCTAAAACATGCAGTAATTACTCAAACATACTCAAATTACTGTAAAGTTATTTACTCGTAAGCTACATAGTTACTTTCATACACCTTTGATCTTTTCATGCTATTAATTCAACACCAACAGTCAAAAAGTAACTGAGTAGTGTGTGAGAGGAATACTTATTTCTCTCTTTTATTTCTCTATGAAATAAAGTATCAATTAGATTAAAGTGGAAATACTCAAGTGAACTACAATACCTAAAACCTGCAGTATTTGAGTAACTGTAGTTACTTTCCACCACTGCAAACACAGATGTAAAGCGTGTTTTGTAGTCATTAAAAAGTAGTTTTTCAGACTTAAACTCGCAGATTTAAGACTTTACTATCATCGATGCTTAATGTGAACATAAGTGTTTAATTAATGCATTAATTAGCTCAGTTAATGACCTCTGGTTATGTTTGATATATCATGGTGATTACTTATGGACATTAAGCGACTCGTGTACCTGCCGTGACAGTAAGCTGGATCAGTGTGTATGTTTCTGAGTGATGAAGTAGACTTGTAGTAAAATAACACAAGATAAATGGGCTGTGACACTGCTGTGGTGGTCGGTGTCTCACCATATTCCATACTATTCTCCACAGACTCTCCCGGCTCCAGCCTGCGAGCTCTCCGCCCGTGTTTCGAGTTGTTGTGGACGAACATGTTGTCGGACACGGCGAGGACGTGGCCGTCTACGCTCACGGTGCTGGACAAGACCACCTGACGGGAGGAAGAGGCGAGGAGCCGAGAGGAAGATACATGAGTGTGAGTGCACGACTCCGACAGCACGCTGCGAGTCACAATCTCGGGTTACCACTGCAAAAATCCCCGAGCAGCAATTTATTTCAGCGTTCAGGTGATAGTAATATTTCTCAATAGGTTATGTGACGTCCCCGGGAACTTTATAATGCGTCTGCATGCTGGCGATGACACCGCTCATCCACCCCTCTGCTCCTCCATCAGGTCTCCATATGGCCTCCCCACTGCCTCTGGCCTAACTTTTTTTTTTTTTTGATTCATACAGCATGCAGCGCGCTCATCGTTGTCTCCTCCTGATCCTTCAATGACACCAAACATATGGAGCAAATCTCCCATTTTAGCCGGCCGTTAAAGCGGCGGATGATATATAGTGGCCCTAATTTGATTTTCTGGCCTCGGCATGTGTGTGTCCCTTCCCACATCTGCCTCGCACGGATGACACACATATAATTAATGAGGGGGGGATACTTGTAGGGTTCCTCTCTTTGGATATTTATGAGTGTTGATGTGATACTATTTCTGAGCGTGATAATGAGTTTGAGTTTGTGTTTAAGAACTTGTTTTTTTCTTCTAGAAGAAAAGCTCAATTAAAAAGTAACCATAAATATATTTTTGTTTTACCGTGTGCATTTTAAGAAAAAAAATCGGACAGCGGAGATAAAACTTTCTGCACTCCCTTTGGAATAAACACATGGCATTAATTTTGCAGGTGAAGGAACACGAGAAAGAGAAAAAGCATATGTGCTATAGGTGGTGCAGAGGGAGGGGGGAGCCTAAAGGAAAATAACTGTAAATTATCGATCAAGCGGCAGACTCCTGTCCGGGCTCTGATCACCTTTTAACCCAGAGATGAGAGTGTTGGAGCGCCCGTCTGCTCATAACTTCTCAGCATGTGTCACATCGCGGGAGTTAAAGCAAACACGGTGGAAGATGGAGGGAGCACGGAGAAGGGAGACGGGATGGTCGGTGGGATTGCTGGGAGAAGGAGAATGCCAGACGGGGGCCGCTGGCGCTGAAAGACGGCAGAGGAAGTGAGGCGGGAGTGTCCCCTGTGACCACTTCCTGGGTCACGGAGCATGACCTCCCCCATCTGGACCCAATCAGTCAATTCTTGACAACTTCCTGAAACACCTCAACCTATTTCCTGCACCCCAGCACCCCAACGACCGAGTCTCCCACATATCTAGCTCCTTTTTCGTTTGTCTTTCCGTCTCTCTGACTCCTTATTGATTCTTAACTTTCACCTCTAACTCCCTCCTCTGTCTCGCACTGGAAAAACTTCTCCAGGGCTTCGTATGTGAGAGTTCGCGGTATAGACTGGAGAAGAAACTAATTATTAAAGGACATTTTCGCATATTTTTTCCCCCTATATTCAGTCCCACGTGTCATCACCTTCCTTTCTTTTTTTCCCCTCGCACACCGGCATTTTATTCCGTCTCTCTCGTACCTGAAATCTCCTCATGTCCCTTGGGTTTCCTGCAGTCTTCAGACAATTCTGGTTGCATTTCAGGAAAAACTTCAAGAAGAACCTGCAAAGGTAAATAAGAGGACACGTGTTTGTACATCAGCAACTAAGAAAATCACATGAAAGAATGGCGTGGATGATTATTTGCTGCCCTGCAACACACAGCAAAAAGAAAAGAAAACATTCGTTGTATTTCAGAAGCGGCTCTCGTCGATTGGTGTGTGTGAAACATCTACGTGATTACAGCTCTGACATCAATCCCAGCTGTTTAGCGTCATATTAAAGTCAATGTTATTACACATTAAATCAAGTGATGAGAATTTGAAGCGCAGTCCAGTGAAAAGCGCTGCTGTGTTTCAAAGTAAACTAGAGACAGTGATGTATGCCGGGGGGACTCGGGGGACTGTGGTATCCCGCAATGCCGTATTTGAACCCCCACATGGGAACGGAGAGGGAACGGAGTAGAGACGACTACAGAGAAAGTGAAACGAGGAGGTGGAAAGAGGAAGGTAGTGATGGAGGCACAGGCGCCTGTATGGACATGAATTTTGTTTTCAAGTATATGTGTCTCATTACGTATGTGAGAGTACGTTTGAGGGTGATAGGCTGTGGAGAGTGAGAGACGGGAGGTAGAGAGAGAGAGAGAGAGAGAGAGGGCTGCTGATAGCCTCTGCTACACCAAAGAAAACCTGCGAGGAAGGTGGAATAAATAGGAGAGAGGGAGAACTACGGAGAGAGACTCCAAATCCCAGGTGTACACAGTTCGGCAACACGGCCCGCTGCCATGGCAACGCAGCTCTGCCGCAATCCCAAAGTCCCCATGCTGAGAGGCAAAGACAGCGATGGGAAAGAGGAAGGCAACAACAAGAACACATTCCATCACCGAAATCCAAACGACGAGGGAGGAGAGAGACTTGGCGAGGTGAGAGGCAGGAAAAGTGTATAAAGAAGAGCAGGTGCAGAAAACGAAGCGCCACAAACTCTCACGGCGAGGAGAAATTAGGCAGAAAACGTACGTTAAAGCAAAAGAGAACAGAGGGGCGATCTGTATCCCTCAAACACATCCGTTAATGCTCCAATTAAACCAAAGACAACAGAGCAGAAGAAATATGCTGCAGAGGGAGGCAGCGGTTTTTGGGCTACATGGTTAGCTCCAATCCCACCCACAGTGTGTGTGCTCTCTGCAAATATAAGTCATCTTAATGGAGAGCGGTTGTTTGGAGAGGAACTTCATATTGGCCCCACAGCCCCGGACCCTCCCATCGAATACTAATCTCTCCTTCATTCTGTCAGCTTTAACTCGCCGTTCTTCCATCGCTCGCTCCAGCTTCCTCCCTCGTGAACAGCAACCTGGCTTCGAACTAGCTCTCAGTTCCAGAAGGGTGTCCAATATTTCTTGATTTGAGCTATTTCGTCAGAGGACAATCAATATTGTTGTTGGCAGAGGGCGATTATAATTTATCAGCCACAGCTCGGACCTCCAACCTAAAAATGCTGCGCTGGACCGAGTTTTTTTTGGGGTGGGAACATGTAAAAGGGCACATTATCGCCTCTCCCACTTCCCTCTGCTTCTTCCTGACTTTGACATTGTTGCCAACATCATCCTGTTGCGGTGACAGCATCAGTTTAGCATAATTTAAAATCACCGTACATGCAGCGTATTTCACGAGGAGCGTTTGTTTCCTGACTCTGACGACGGGCCATAATCAAAAGTGTTCTGTTTCGTTTTACTGCCTCCTGAGAGGATTGTGCTGCATGTTTGCTTCATCCTGGACAATGATTCTCACGTTATGGCTCGTTTTTACATCCATCCATAAGGAGGTAAGTCGGCACACGGAGCCACATTTTTTTGGGGTTTAAAACAACCACGTCCAGCGCTCGTTGGCCTCTTAATGCTCAGCTAACCGGCAGTCATCATTCATTTGACTGACTGACGTGTAAAAGTTGCGCTGACGCCTCAGATAGCAGAATCACATCCCTAATTGAGAGGTTGTCTACATCCATCTGAGGCTTTGTGCACTTTCAGAGGGTTCTTGACCTTGTTTGTTGACTTCTTCTCATCAGTCCCTGTTTGTATGACACCAGATGCCTCACACACACACAGAAAAAACACACATTCACATGCATGCATGAACACTCTAATACACCGACACCCCCACCTTTGCTCCCCCCCCACAACCTCCTCCCCAAAAACCCATTGAGTCAACTTTTCACCCCCCTCAGTTCGGACGCACACAGCTGCAAATGCTGAAATTAAAGCGAGACATTGACGCATATATTAGCATGCATTAGCCGCTTCCCCCTGCCCACTTAACATGCAAATCTCCCAGCCCCGTCGCCTCGCACCTTCTGCCACACATTCATTTGCTGAATTATAATTAGACTAATCTTGCATAATTAATAAGAAGTCGACGACCCTCTGTTTTTTATCCCCTCCTCTATTGTGGTTGCAAAAGTTTAATATTGCTGTTGTTTGTTTTTGTTTTGGTAATGTCGTACACCCACACGCCTCCCCGCCATCCAGAGGGAAGAGACGAGGAGAACACGCAGAGAATCCGAGGTGATCTTCATGTCACAGGGAAATTTGCCGAAAAGGCGTCTTTTATTTTCCTTTTTTCTTCAAAGAACTCCACTCGGTTGAGTGCGTTTGTATTTAACGTGTTGTTCTTTACATTCACAGAATACTACGTTCCATAAAGCAGGTGTGAAATGGCGATTCTGTTTGTTTAAAACACTCAGAAGTGAGTATCGCAGTGCAAATAAAGCTAATGGGAAACACTTTTGAACTTTTAAACTATCACACACGTCCGTAAATGATGAACAATTTGTATTTGCAATGATAGCACGATTCTCTGGCTACAGAAACAAAGATTATCGTCCTGTGGCATCACGTTACCGACAAATATGACACCAGAACTCGATAAGAGCAAAAACTCCTGGTTTGTTTCATTGTTCCACACTGATGACAAATTTGAAAAGTAATTGAATTTCACAGAGTTGACTGTTTCCAGCGGTGGAAACCGAGTTTTATCTTCCACAGCATCTACCCTCCACAGACACACTTAAAACAGGAAACACAAACAAAACATAGACCCGAGTCTTAAACCTCGGGATCATTTTCCACTCTGGCACCGCAGGGAGTCTGTTTTTTCTTTTCTGTCCTCACTTCTGCGTTTCTGTCAAGGCCTGCAATCCCTTTTGTCTGCATCTGCTTCAGTTCCCAAGACTAAACACAGGCCTCGCAGCGTGAGGCGGCCATCCCAATGGTGACGACCGGCTTAGCTAAAACTACCTCAACGACCAACCAGCAAGTCAAGACACTTAAAACAATAGCAGGGATGCAGTTTTTGTAAATATTTCCCTCCTCGGTGTGGAGGCTCAGTTTCACGTTACTCCGTCCGCTGAGGCATCTGTTCCACATAAGTGTTACTTTACATATGGCCTTAATCAGGAGACGAGCACCTCGGCAGCACAGGACCCCCAACAAAAATTTTCATAGGCATTCATCAGCACTAATCACTGTTGACACAAACTGCCTTTTCACATAGACATAAAACACATCGCCCTCTGTGCTCATTGTAAATGAGGGTTTACTGCCAGCAGCGGCTCTTGAAGCAAAAAGGCTTAAACGCAGAGTTCAAGTTAGTTAGCAGAAGACTTTCTCCACCCATCTCATTCTCCCGGGTTCGTCTCTGACCTTACAATTTCGGGTTACTGCACCAAAGATGACAAATTTATGCTTTGATACAAAAATCCAGGCCGGGGAAGCTTAAAGGAAAAGAATGAGGAGGAGGACGGCGTCGTAATTTTTTAGTTTTCGGCTGACACGGATGCCCCTGCCGCAAGAATAGTTCAGAGGAACTGTACCTCTTCGGCATCTACAAACACGTAGCCCGGACTTTTCATAACGCACACGAGCTGATGATTGTTAGAGTTAAGAAGAGAGAGGTCGAGCAAACGACGGAGAGGAGGGGAAGCAAAGACAAGCGGAAGAGAGCGAGAATGTTGATGTCCTGTATTCAGGGCCATCACTCATCAGACATCCCCTCCATCACCCCTCCACCCCGCCCTGAAAAAACAAAACAGTGTCCTGACATCGCAGTGGAGGGGAGCTGAGGGGAGGGAGGAAAATTAGGAAACCAGATGTGAAGCATTAAAACATACTGACATGCTGAGGGCCTTCCTCTGCCACACTCACACACTGAGAGCACTAACTCATACAGCAGGCCCAGATGCATGCACGTATGCCTGCGTATGTCACACGCACACACACACACACACACACACATCCATGCATGAGTTCACCCAGAAATACACAAAGACAGAGCAAACCATGTGTGCACAATCAATCACGCAAGATTATACAAATTAGCAAAGATGATGCCTCAAAAACAAACACCTCAGAGTGTGTTTGTATGTGCGGGCTGATTTTTAATAAAACATGGAGGTAATGGGCCAAAAGACGCGCTGCAGCTCATGGCTGTGTTTTTAGGATTTGGGTAAACTAGCGGTGACCTACAAATATTTAACGTCAAAGCACAAATCTACAGATGGGTCGTCATGCATCAGTGTATGGATATGCATCCAATTAGTACATGTACCCAGGCTGAGGCGCAGGGGGAGAATGGATGGAGGTGTTTTGTTTTCCTCCATGGGGAGAGCTGTGTTTGGGGGATGGAGCAGGGAGGAGAGGGGGGAGGTTAGTAATAAATACCCCTGGACCCGGGTCCCCTGGCAGACTGGAAGCTAGACTGGTCACCAGGGTTAACACCCGGGGCACATGACCTTTGACACTGCTAATGGGGCACAGAAAACCCTCCACGAACTGATACCCCCTCTGTCGCATACCACCACAGGACCTTTCACACCAGCCTCCCAGTCCAACCTCCCCTCCTCCTCCTCCTAAAACATACAGGGATATCTGTGGCATCGGCTTCACCAGAAAAACGTCACACAGCCAAACCGACTCCGTGGTTTTGAACGGCTTTTAAAACAAAGATACAGTCATCAATAAACCAGCTGTGATTTCATTGATTTTTACAGGACTTTCACATTTGAAGCCTCTGTCCGCTGACTGGCCGCTACATTACCCTGATGTCTCAGAGTCCCTCAGTGGCACCAGGACTAAACAACATGTACACACACATGCTGACATGAACCTCAAACCGGCCAAGTGAAACAAAGTGGAGGAGGACGGTGTTTTGATCTTTAATCAGGTGAAAGTACTGATATGCTGAAGGGACATTACTCCCTTTAAAATTAAAGAACTGCATTCCAAATCCCCCTCAAGTAAAACTAAACTATGCTACTGGAAATGAGATTATAAGATCTTGGCAACCTAAACAGGTATTTTAAACTGAGCCATGATGATTTCTTAACTCTAAACAACCTAAACAGGGCGCAAGCACAGTTTTGTGACGGGAGACAAACAGAAAGTTCAACCTAAACAGACGTCAATTTGCAACGTAAAGAAACGTCCACTTTCAACTTATCTGTGTTTTTGCGGGAATGTGCTTCGCTAACATTTATTCAGGTGATTAGGTTTGTATTTAATTACACAGAAACTGGTAATATTTTATAACTTTTGTTTGGGAGGAAAAATCTAAATCATCAGTAAGTTGTGACCAGTAAAATAAATATAACATTTCCTTCTGAAGTAGTAGAAGTATATCATAAGATGAAAACGCTGAAGTACAAACACCTTCAAATTGCACTTAAGAATAATAGTCAGGTAAACGTATTTAGTTACTGTTTACCTCTGGTGAAATATCAAACCTCTGCACTCATGTTTACTCTTTCTTTTATCAGATTAATGCTGATTTGATATGTTTGTTTTGATGCTCTGGCTGCTCGTGTGTTGACAAAACGTTTCATTTGAGAAGTTTGTGGCTTCTTTTGCTTAAAAAAATAATTTGTAGGAAAACACAAACATTCCTTCGAGTAAAGGTTTTGAAACATGTATTGTTTTGGTATCAGTTTCAATGCTCTATATAAAAGAACAATCCGAGCACCTCGCCTTATTGATCCGTGGTGTGAGAACCGGAGAGTAAATCGACTCCAGGTAGTCTCAGGCGGGAAGTCAGCTCTTTATAAATCTGCCCGGTGGACTGGCTCGGCCCCTCCTGGCCTCTTCCCCGCTGCCTCCCAGGCCGGCTTCACCCCTGCAACCTCGGCCCCGGCCCACCCCGCCTCTAAACTTGAGAACTGTGACAAAGCCAAACATTTAAACCACTAGTGCTGATTTATAGAGCTTGGTAGCGCCGTAAAACCTTCAGGCTTGCCACCGCAAAAGTGAGCGAGGCACGGCGGAGCTGAGAGGAAGAGAGTGGGCTGGTGGGAAGGGTACACAAGAGGCACTCGAGTGTTTCAACGAGCTCTCTCTCTCTCTCTCTCCGGTGTTTTACTGTATAACCTCTCGCTGGCTGCTAAATGTGCATTTTTAACATTTTGAAATGAATTAATGTTTGAGTCTCACGAGCTTAGCCAAAAAGCGTACATCGCATACAAAGCTCGGCCACATGAGACCGCGGTCGGCCTGCCAAATAGACGGATATGGAGAGATATTCAGAGTCTAGAGAACATGAATTCACAACCAGGACAGGGAATAGAAGTCCCATCAGTGGCCTCACCTCTCCCAGCATGCTCTGTGCGTCCTGAGGGACGGGGATTCAAAATATACTCTCAACTGTCAAGCGGAGACACGAAGCACCCCTCTGCAGCTGAGCAGATTTCAAACATACCAGGAGGTCAGCAGCAACACACCAACACTAATCTCGCTTTGTCAATACCCTTTCAATCAATCAGCCGCTAATCAGATTCCACCAATAACGAGCGTATATCAAAGCTCGACCCGAAGCTTCCTCGGAGAAGAACAATGAAAGCAGGATGGATGCCACGGAGAGGGAGAGGAGAAGGAAAGAGAGGCAACAACAGAAGGAGAAGAGATGTCTTCTTAATTAGCCAGTAATGATAAGATCTGACAAACAACATCTGTTTCCAGAAAGAAAGAGGGTGGAGGGGAGGGTGGAGGGAGCTGGCAGAGGGGGGGGGGGAGGGAAGGAGAGGGCGGGAGAGAGGGATAGGAAGGAGGATGAGAGAGCGGGAGAGAAGCAGCTGAGAAACCTGTGAAGCCTAGACAACAGGGACCTGCTTGTAAGAAAGTAAAGGGGGAGCGGAGGGGTTTGTGTAAGGGAGGGAGCGCTGTGTAGCGTGACACAATAGAGGAACGGAGGATGAGAAGTATAACAGAAGAGAGAGGAAGACAGAGAGGGGAGAGAAATCTGACAGGGTTGAGGGAGTCAGGACGAGCATGACAGACAGAGGGAGGGAAAGCAGATCAAAACGAGAGAAAAGAGGAGGGAGATAGACAGACGCAGGGGAAGGTGAGCTGGATAATGGTGAGGGAGAAGCGGGAGGAACGTGTGAAGAGAGACGGTGGAATGGAATCACTCAGAGGTCCAGGGGGCTGTAATTTACTGTCCGTGGCTAATACACAGCAAATGTGTGGAGCCGAGGACCGCGAGAGGAGAAGGGGAGCCGGGCGATGGGGGGGCTGCAGGGAGGGCACGCAGACTGGTGGGGCTCCCAGCATGCCTGCTGGGAGGCTGTCAGCAGTCACATCACCCCCTGCCCTCAGCCCTGACAGATTCATCAGGACCATTACACAGAGAGAGAGAGAGAGAGAGAGAGAGAGAGAAACCAGCGCATGCCTCCAAAAGATTAAAGTGACATTACAACTGTTAAAATGCTGTTTTCCTTTAACTTTTTAGTTTTCCTGCACGCCGAGGAAAAACACATCTGTTGCATCAATGATTCAGCCAGCGGAACACGAAACAGCCAGCAGTGATTTCCCCGATTTTAACTTTATATATCGAGGTGCACATGTCGGATCCCCCCCCCCCGACGTGTTTGTGTGGTACCGGTATTGTTTACCGGCCGTAAAAAATGTCTCCGCGCAATATCCTCGCCTGGCTTTTTTCCCCCTCCGTCCCACAGGAGGAATAACCAGCGCCCTCGAGCATGAAGCCAATACAGATACTTAATCAAATTCTATTCGAGAAACACTGCAGATGTGTAAATATTAGTGTTGGGAAATGTTCTTCAAAAAAGTGAAAGGGTGGAGATTCTTTCTGAGGAATCTGGAATCTTCTCCTGGGAGAAGTTTTTTTTTTTTTTTGTCAGTCCAGATTCCAGATAAAGAGACAAACAAACAAACAAGGTGGCTGCTGGCGGGGCCGGCCAGGCACCAGGGGGCATTGTTAAGTCATTAGTGAAATTTAAGACCTCAACGGAGGAGCTGATCCCCATTACACACACACACACACACACACACACACACACACATGCACGGCTCCACCCACAGCAGCAACATCCAGCCAAAGAAAACAGCCCTTGTTCCTAAATACCACCACTTACTGGCCTCTGACTCCACACACACACACAAACACACACACACATGCTCACTAGATCCTGATTATAGATACAGATCCCCTTACAAAATAAATACTGAATGCAGGAATTTCACATGAAAAATAAACCCACAGACAAACCTAAAGTCACACACACACATTAACACATAACCACACAGCGCTTCCTCCCTCGCTCGCTCGCTCGCTTGCTTGCGATCATCTGAAGTACCTCTAAATCACACTAATCTGCCCCCTTCTGATCCTCTGAGTGCCCCCTACTTAATCTCTACACCGCTCAACCAAAGGTGAACCCCATTAGTGGCCAGACAAATAGCAGGGTTCGCCCCGGCTACTCCGAGGGAGCGAGGGCCTTTCAGGGTGCCATTGAGCCGCAACTCAAAACTTCTAATCCCCCCCTCCTTCCCTTCTTGCCTCTCTGCATCCCACCCACTCTCAAAAAAGTCCCCCTGCTGTTCCTCCACATTAGCTCATTGGTAGTCTATTCCCATTTCCTGTCAAAACATTTCTCCACTGCTCTCCGTTTCCGACTGCCCTCCTCTGTAGGCTCTCTCAAAGAAAACAAACTCCTCGTGTCAGGGTTCGAGCCACAACAGCTAACACTGGCTGAAGCGGAGCAAAGGTGACCAAACACAAACTCAGCTCGCAAACCCTACGACTCATCACACACTTCCTGTGCACGCCGGTAGTGCCAGTTCTTCCCATCTCACATCGCGTGAAGCTCGAGCTCCTCGCGAAAGGTCCGCGAACTCATTTTCACCGGTCCGACTGTCTGAAGCGGGGCCTGTCAGAGAATTTGATATTCTAGACATGGCGTCGTCTCTCCCTGTCTGTCTTCGTGTCATTCTCCCTCTTGCGTCGCCCCAAGGGAGGAGCCATCCCCATGGTCCTGTGCCAGCTGCTCAGTGGTCCAGCCTGTGTGCCGCTCCGCTGTGTGAGGCGAGGCGGTGTGCACTGGAGCCTCAGGGCCCTGTCGCCACGCTGCCTGGCCCCCAGCCTGAGGGGCTCGCTGACAGGGGGTCTGGAGGGACTGGACAGTGGTATCCCACCAGGGAGGGACCTGTGACAGCGGACTGACGGGACCAGCGTGTCTGACTTTGTCTCCGCACATGTATGTACGTGTGACAGACAGGTAATTCATGCATATTCATAGGCGCGGCGTGTTGATTGATTGATCGGGGGGGCGCTGCGACCCGATCGGCCTGTGGAGTCGATTTCAACGACGATGGAATTGAGTTGACTGGTGCTGATGGTGTCTCCGATTAATTGATTAAAATTACATCGATGCAGCGGTGTGCAAGCTAAACTCCAGGGTATCATATTAACAGATTTCATGCTACATGTGACAGTTTACTTCAAATGGTGCGACTGACACCATGAAGGAAACTGACTGCACACAAGTGTCGAATGTGATGCCCTGTGAAAACAAAGACACCACAGCTAGTATCCTTTAATATATCTTAATGGAAATGTCAAAATGCATTTTTATGTACTTATAATAATAATAAAAGCCCAGTGCCAGACTATTTTGAGACTGCTTCCAATGGGAATACAATGTTTTCTCGTTAAACGCTTCTTGAAAACGCGCTTCGTCGTGCACATACGGTGTATATATTCACTCTCTTTCTTAAAAGTCGCAATCTTCTCCTCTGGCCGAGTAAAACCGGACTGAAAATGCATTTTTTATTTCAGCATAGAACAACATCTTTATTCTGGAGCCAAGAACCAGCAGCAGCAGCAGCAGCACTGAAAAATGGGTCAAATCACAAACAGCTGAGATTAAAGTAAAACTCCTAACAGTCCCTTTTAATCAATCAAGCTGGGTCCAATATCAGATAACACATATTTAAATCCACTAGATCTGGACTCTTGTTTGGATCCGCATCAAATTGTCCTCACTCACAGATACAGACACCTAAACAAATTGTTGTAATGTCAAGAAAGTGAGAAGAAATTCCTAAATCTGTCCCTTTATCTGGATCTGCACCAAAAGTCAGTGGAGTCTATTCTCAGCTGTGATCAATTCT
Source organism: Diplodus puntazzo (assembly GCA_963678695.2). Taxonomy (NCBI): domain Eukaryota; kingdom Metazoa; phylum Chordata; class Actinopteri; order Spariformes; family Sparidae; genus Diplodus; species Diplodus puntazzo. Next base: position 31,050,259 of record OZ023159.1, on the reverse strand, counting down.
CCATCCTAGTTTTGTGTAACAAACCAACCAACCTTGGTGGAGGTAAAAATAGAAACCTTCTCTTTGATTCAAGTGTCAAGTTTTTTTTCAAATGCTCACAGATTTGGAGCTTTCCCTCCTGATGACCAACTCTTCCCATCCTGTGACTCACAGATCAACAGTTTCCCATCAGCAGCAGCAACGTTCACTGCCGACAGCGAAACTTTACGAACAACTTTGCCAACAACCGGAGGCTCAAATGGAAGATTAAATCTGTCCCTTCTCCACAGGCTTTGTAGGAAAGTGATCCACAACAGTTACTCTCAGAGACCATTTTGCAGTTTTTCCCTCCACTACTTCTCACATGAAGTTCTCCTCGCTGATGAAATGTCCCGCCCCAACATCCTGTTTCTGACTGAAATACATCAAACAGGGAGGAAAGTTAGAATCTGTTTCTCAGGACTTTCATTATTTCCTGGCGTCAAAAACGTGACGGTTCGCACCGATCGCAGCCCCGTCCCTCAGGAGAATTCACCTCTTAAAAAGACTTTTCGACATGTCGTCTTTATTAAAATGTGATAGAAAGAAGGGGACGGCAGATCAGGTGCAGCGTGCCAGAGTCAACAGATAAAGCAACAGCATGAATTCCTCCTTGCAGCCAGTGGAAAAATCTTATACTGGGAGTATGAGAAACAATATTCTGAAATGACATTGTTGTCTCACACATAAAACTCTCAAGTGCATATATGATGACCTAACAGGGCGACTTGGCGGCAGTGCATGAGTATGCATCTGGGAGAGGGGAGGAATTCGACCCCTGACACAGTCCAACAAATGTTACTGCATTTATTCTTTGGCTGATGGTTTAATGTTCCTTTCCCAAAGATTCTGCAGCTTCTATTTTCTTTTCGTTGGACGCTGAAGAATGAGGAGGGTCCGTGTTCCCCCCCCCCCACCTCCTCCGCGATTGTTAGTACAAGAAGAAAACTATCTAGAACAGGTAGACGAAATGAGAAAAAAGCCGTACAGGAGAACGGAGGGAAGTGGCCTGCATCAGCACATACTGTTATTTTTTTAGAATTAGTGGAAGACGGAGGAGCGAGCAGGTGGGTGAACTAACAGATGGCCAGTCTGCTTCTCTGAGACAGCGAACCGGTTGAGACCAGGCATTTACATACAGCAACAAATGATATGTGAATAGTTTATTGTCGAACTGTCCAGACAGTGTTAATCCGTAAAGAACTGTAAAAAAAAAAAGAAAAAAAAAGGTTTACAGTTTTACAGCCCAGCAGAGTTGAGACGGTGCGCATGTGTCTCTGCATGTGACGCTTCCTGTGAGACGTCTCCAGTAATATCTGCACGATAAACATCCATCCAGGGGATTTTTTTCGTAATTGAGCTGAAACTAAAGGTATCTGCCGCACATCGATCAGGACCGGGGAGGAAGAGAAAAAAAAAAAAGAACAAAACAGCGCACTGACTAGTTGAAAACAAAGCTGTGGTACATGCACATAACTAGAACCAGGACTACAAACAGATCAATACAACCCACAACCTAAGATTAAGAGTAATGGATTCCTCTTGGAGCCGAGCATCTGATGTCAAGCCGTCGCCCAGGACGACTAATCATCGTTCAAATAACAACGATAATCAAGTTTAAAAGAAGAAGAAAACACTGAAGTGATTGTGCGCATCAGATGGAGGTTGTGTTTTAAAAAGTGTGATATGAACGAGTGTGTGCGACGCTCGTCCTGAATCTAAGAGAAGGAAGAGCCGTATTGACAACATCGGAAAATTCCTATTGATTATTCTTCTTCTCTCTGAGCGCGGGCTTGTTAAAAAAGTCCCCTCTTGGAAACACGATCAATTAGTGAGATAGTGCTTGCCATTGATCAGCACCGAACCCCCAACCCCTCCCCCAACCTTCCTCGCAAGCCTTACGATGGATCCCTCCACACACTCCTTATGACCAACTATTGATCTCAGCGTCTTAGCCCAATAATAAAAGCACGCACTCACGCTGAGCGCTGACCCCTCCCGTCCAAAACCACACCGACTAATACTCGTACTGACATCTGCTTGTCTCCATTGTAAACCCATGGTTCACTCATAAATACAGAGGCCAGCTTTGGCCCAGAACCAATATAAGTTTCTCAGAGGTCAGAGGTCAGCGTGCCAATAATCCCACCATTAACAGATCCGCGAAGGTTAATACTGAGAACTTCTCAGGGAAGACGACTTTGACGGAGGGAAAGCAACAAAGGTCGGTGAAAAATACCAGAATTATGCATCATGTGATGTATAAAGATATAATATGTAACATTCTCACATTAAAATGACCAGACCTTTGTTATTTTGACATTGTCCCGAGATTTTCCAAATAACATATGCGAATTTATTGAAGGTGCGTTTCATTTAGTCGCCTCTCGCTTAAATTTCCAACAGAGAGCCAGAAAGCAAAGAAGAACACACAACCTCCTCCATGAACATTTTCTACTTTCATCGGCAGTGATGGTTGTTTCACAGTAAAGACAACAACTCCCATGATCCCACGCTGCGTCACACACCATCAAGCTACGTCCTTTGTTTTCATTGTTTTGCCTGAGAGGCCACAGAAATTATAAAACTTCGAGGTATAAAACAGAGAGAAGCAGCAAATACTTTCCTTTTTTTTTTGCTTTTTCAAGGGCGCTGTCAATCCATTTACTGTTTTTGCACTACTTATCTAAAAATGGGTGTTGTATCTCTCTCACTAGTGATTGTGACTGTGTTAATATTTTGTGAAAGCACCAATAGTCATCCCTACAATATTGCTGCAACATTAATATCGAGGTACTCAATCACAAATATGGCGATATTGATCCGTGCATTTATGAAATGCCGTGTATCAAATGGTGTATCAACCTTCCAGCCCTAACAAGCATGTTGCTCCGAAATAGACACGTAGAAACATCGACTTCGCGACTTTGAACAATTAGTGAAGATTTATGGTGATGATGCCAAGAGGAATCAATCAATCCATCTGTCCATTGATCAATCACCTGGCCAATGAGTGGACACGCCACCCCATCAGTCAGAGATAAGAGACTCTCCACGCAGAGGAGTCACATCAGGCCCGCGAGCGTCGCAGTTCACCAATGTTAAGATCAGACAATCGTAAAACTATTAGACACAGCAGGCAGCCACACATTAGATAATTCTCTCCCATAGGCAACTTAAGAGTCATCTCTTTGTCAACGACTGCCCTTGCCCTCTTCATCCCTCGGTCCCTCCACCCCTCTATCCCTTCGCCCCTCCCTATGGATCAGCTGTGATCTCCTCTCTTTCCTTTCACTCAAATCAGGATTAGGGAGAAGAGGAGGCGGAGGGGAGGCAGGGGGTGCAGCAGCAGCAGCAGCAGCAGCAGGAGAAAGAGGGGGGGGAGAAAACTGAAACAATATGGAAAGGAGATTAGAAAAGAGGGGGTTTGGGCCGTTTGGGGAATTGCAAACTCCCTTGTGCTTGGGTAGGTGTCCTAATGACACCGCCTAATTATGGCAAAATTAGACAGGCTAAAGGGAAGGAGGGGAGGGGTTGGTGGTGAAGATGGTAACGTAAAGGGAGAAGAAGAAGAAGAAGAAGAAGAAGAGGAGCGGGGGAATTAAGCAATAGGGAGAGAAGAAGAAGTAAGTGCAACGGCGGACAAAAAGAGCAAGAGGGGTGTGCAGAAGTAGAGATACGAGGCGAGGCGGGGAGGACGGGGAGCGCGGGGGATAAGAGTCGGAGAGAGAGAGAGAAAAAAAAAGAGGAGAGGAGGAAGAGAAAGGGTAGAAAGCAGTGGCTGGGCGATAGGAGCGAGAGTGGGCCCCAGCACGCTGCATGTTAATTGGAGAACAGGTGTTGGGGCTGGGAGCAGGAGGCTGATTACTGGAGCCACAGAAACAGACCGTCTCCTCCACACACACACACACACACACACACACACACACACACGAATAATTTAAGACCCAAGCAGTGACTAGGAAAAAAGGTCAAAGGAGGGGTCACGCAGGCACATACACAATCGCACATACATGAATAAACGTGCAAAGGATCCGCCACACACGAAAAAACATACATCCACACAAACACGCTCTGAACACGCACACATCTCGCCCTGCCAATCTCTTTTCTACTCGTCGAGTCGAGTGAGAAAAGTGCACATAAGGTGGGAGAGAAAGGGCACCGGGCCACGCAAGAATTCCATTGGCTTATCAGAAATTAACCGGCTGCTAATAGGCCGCTCCCCGAGGAGGGGATTTTCGCCGGACCAGTCAAGAGGGAGAAGCCCCCGTCAGGACGGGATATGCCCAGTGTGATTAGGGAGTACAGTAGGTCAATGATTCCATTTAAATCAATCCTCACACCAGCCTGCACACACACAAACACACACGGAGCCACAAAGAGATATAGATCGCGTTCTCCTCGACAGCCCGCCGCCGAGATACTCACAAACAAATTTGGAGGAGGTTTAGCCATGTTGGGAGGAAGTATAAAGGGGGTGTGGAGGGAAGGGCGGGGGGGGAGTAATGTGCTACAGTAAATGAGAAAAGCAGCTGCTCCAAGGTATTCTGGGAAAATTCGAAAGACAACAGCCCAATTTTTCCGTTATATCTTCAGCGGAGTTCCTCTGAGACACACTGTCAACAGCCAGCCAGCTTGAACTGAGGAGGGGAAAGAAAAGGGTCCTTGACGTATATGAAGTGAGTGTTTTCTAGACAGACTATTTGAGGAGGAAGGAGAAAGGAGCGAAGAGGAGCGGGACTGAGGGGAGGGCGAGGAGATGAAGGTTTTTTGCGTCTATGACATCGCACAGAAGGTATTTCACATGCGGTCTGCTTATGAGCATTCATCACGCCGGTTAATGCCGGGCAGACAGCGCGAGACCTCCGGAATCCCTCGGACGTGAAGGCCCTCACACACGCTGATTACGGCGGTGGTCATCCGGCCTTTAAGCTTGATAACTGGCTGTCAGGGTGAACATTTACTACATATGTGAGCCTGTCTGGAAGGCCCCCACGTGCTTCTGATAAAAGAAAAATCTACTCTCTTGGCAGGTTTCAGGTGCAACGTTGGCTGTAAAATGTAATGAGTGACCAAAGTGAAACAGATTCCAGCAGGCAGAAGATAGATCAACAGATAAACAGACCGCTGAGGAGACACATGGGAGGCAGACACGGACACAGATACTCCGGACTCGTGCTTTACAGCGCGAACCGACTCTGAGCTCTTCCCCCAATAAATGCCAATATTTATATGTGACGTGAACATTCGTATGCAAAGAAAAACACACAGCAAACATCAACACTCCTGTAGAGATACGAGCATCTGCTGTAACTGTGGCCTCTTTTCTAACGAGGGTGTGCAAGCTTTAAAGGGACAGTCCGAAATCAAAAGCACACATTTTTCTCCTCTAAGCGCTTTTCAACCATCTGAATTGTTTTGTTTTGTTTGGAGATATCTGCCTTCCTGTCGAGTCAAATGGAACAAGATGACACTAAAAGAAACTGTCTCTTTCCCACAAAATTATAATCCAGGCTAGTTGAGGAGGAAGCCATTGGATTATGTCGGGTAACCAGGTCATGATTCCTGGAGAGAAACATCGCTAACACCTCAACAATCTGGATGGATAAATTGCACTTCAAGTAAGAGGAAAAATGTGTATTTTTGCTGTTTTTTTTTAGGTGACATCTCTCCTTTTAAGACTGTGTAGGTGCCTGTATACAAAGAGAGGGCAGCCTGAACCTTTTGTTTGAAGAGGCACTTATTTAAAGTGGTGGGCTGGTGTGATCTCATTACCTGTCAATGATGACCGGGTCAGAGGGCGTCTCGTTTCGGTTGCCGCAACTTTTCTTCTCACAACAGCGGCTGAGTGGGCAAGTTAAAGAGACAGAGAAGAGGGAGACAAAAAAAAAAAGGAAAAAGTCAGTGGAAGGGGACAAACAACAACAAATTAAACAGGAGGAGCCATCATTTGTCTGGCCCGTCCACATCCACATCCACAGGGCCCAGACTACTCTGCCTCGCAGTCGGCCAAGATCCAGGAGCACACAAAGGAGGCATGAAAGGGGAGGGGAAGGAGAGACAAAAGAATAAAAGAGGAAGAAAAGGTACAACAACACACCCTACAAACAGTGAGAGACCATTCAAAAGTGAAAAGCCAGCCAGGCAATCTGTCACATTGATTTCGAAATCAAACTCAACCCCCACGCAGCCTCACTGCACACACACACACACACACACACACACACACACCGTCCCACAACATCCTACCATTCGTCAGCAGTCCTGTCCGAGGAGCCTGCTGGCCACCCACCCCCCCTCCCCAAAGTCCCCTTCACTGCATAACAAAAGTGCCCCCACCCCTAACCATCTGCCACCCCTACACCTCGCCTCACCCCTCTCGTGTCCCAGCTTGGCCCTGCCCTGCCCCCCTCCGCCCCCCTGTCAGACGGCCTCACTCCCCAGCTGTGACGCTTGCCCTCTGCCTCTTCGGCTCTGTTATTAGCCAGCTGTGAGTCACATTCGGGCATCTGCTGGCTACACAATGGCAAACCCCACTCCGTCTTAGCCCCCGTGTCCCGGCCCCCATGTCCTTCCCCCTGCTGCCCTTCGAATCCTGGGTCACTGCCCCACTTCCAGACCACTCTCTGCAGCTTCTTGCTCCATCCAGAAACACCCCCACGGCTTCACCTAGTCATTCACCAAATAATAACCAAATCCTGTGGTCAATAAGCCGTGTCTAGACTCTGTACACCACCACACTTGTCATCACATGTTGACAAAATTCAAACATGATGTCTTGGCTAAACGGGAGGAGCTGGAGTTTCATTTCGCTGAGAGAAAAGTGGATCGCTACCCCTAAAGTGTGTCTGCTGCTGTCAGCTGTGGTCTGGCCGCAGAAACTCCAGGCCTTAAGAGACGGAGAGGAGCTCCAGGAAGAAACAGGAGCTGGCCGGTGTGCTGTGTTACAGCAGAAAGCAGTGGGGGGTTACCACTGAAACACGAATGATGACAGACAGGCTAGACTTACAGTTCAACCGCAGTCTACTTTCAGAAAAGAAGAGCCCCGAGCATGATCCCGAAAACACATTTCAGGCTGAGTGAGTGGAAGCAAAGTGAATGAGAGTAGAGGATATTTGGATTTCGTCCCTGTGGGTTAAAGTTTGAATGAACGTGTGTGTGTGTGTGTTTGACTCACCTGCACATAACCTCGTGTGTGAGCAGAACTCTGCACATCTCTGGGTTCTTGTTCTGTCCCTCGTACGCTATGGGCTGAGAGGGAGGAAACGAGGAAGCAACGAAACGGATTCAGTTTCGTTCAGTCGAAATCGGTTTAAAAACTCTAAATTATTTGAGAAGAACTTGTGGGGGGGAACGTTTACCAACCTGTTTTGTGACGGAATCGATGAGTCGTGCGTAAAGATCCTGCTCCGTACGAACACCTGCGCGACAGAACAACACAGGAATCGGTCATTTTAGGCACGAGAGGGAAAGAAACTTAACGTTCGTTCCCTTTTCTGTGTGTGTGGATAAACAGTGAAAAGTGAATTAAGGCCGATTCAGTCGTCTCTGATTGCAAAACACTGAATCACCATAAATTAAGCAACTGAAACTGCTGATCCAACTTGATTAGAGAAAAAAAACTGCACACTGAGGATCCTTAAATAAAATGGAAAGATTTATGGCATTAATCTTTATTTATCTCAAACTCTGGACGAGTTCTAAGAAGAAAGCATTTGAACTCCGTCCAGCCAACATGGAGCAATAAGATTGGCATGCTGTTCGTATTTTTTCTCCCTCTGATGGTTTCCGAGGGGATTGGGAGTTATTTGACGTTTGATGATTATTAGTCATGTTCTGCTTTGAGGTCAGAATTTATAACCCCATTCTCACGATTTGTCAAGCTGGGTTTTTTTTTCCAATTTATTCCCAAAGTTTACTTTAAGACCGGAGGTTAGAGTCGTACGCCAACAGGTAAAATAGTCCCCCGACCGAGGTTGAATCAAAGAGAAGATGTCTTGTTTTTGTTTAACTTTTTGATTCAGGTGTGTCTCTGAGTGAGATTTCCTGAAACACCTGAAACCTCTGCTTCAAAACCTTCCACTGTAAATCACACGAGAAAGGAAAACGACGTGTAATAAATGGCTTCTTGAGAGAGGAGAGCATTTTTTTTTTTATAGAGACTTTGGAGAGTATTGCTTTTAAAATGTGTTCCTCTCATCAAAGTCTCGATTGAGATGCCTTTGATATCGCTTGGGGGAAGGGGATGAGAGGAGGGGATGAGGAGGAAGTGCTTTTGGTGTGCTTGTATGTACATGTGTGCGTGTTTGTGTGCGTGTGTGTGTGTGTGTGTGTGTATGAGGGGGCTGCACTGGAACATGTCTTTTATCTTCTCTCCCATGGGTGCCGCTGCGATGGCAGAGTAGGGGCAGCAGCGGCTCATGGGAACTGGATTTCTCTGTGCATCCCCGGATCTGATGTGGAAGCACCATGGGGGGTTGGAAGAGTTGGAAGGGGATGGAGGGAGGGGAGGGGGGGGGGGGGGGGGTAGGGGTTGGGCTGAGGTGGCAACATGTACCTCATTTCCCCGTACATGGGCCCAGAAGTGGCTCCTGGCAGAGCTGAACGCTGGATTGTACAGGGCCAAGTGATTAGACGATGAGTGGAAGGTAATTTATGAGCTCAGAGTGGAGAGGCGAGGTAAAGCAGCGGCGGATGTGGAGGGAGATTAGTTAAGTGGAAAGGTGTATGTCATGTTAGCACGCCGGTGTCGCCGCTGACCTTTTGTCAACTCCCGTTACAACGCGGGCCTCGGCGGCGGCGTCTGAATGATCAAATTAGACACCTCCGAGGGCAAAGAATCAACCCATAATCTGAGAAGTCGTGTTTCGACTCTACTCACCGTTGCTGTAGAGGAGCTGCAGCTTGTAGTGAGTGCCGTTGTTCGTCTTTTCCCCCGTCTGCTCCTTGGAAAAGGGAGGACGGACACACAGAGGCATGCAGTTAAGCACATTTGGGGAAAAGATAAGTACAGCTGAGCATCAGTGAGTCTTTCCTAATCCTGCAGCGCGTCCTTCCCTGGGAGCGGCGTCGAGATCAGAGGGTTGTAGGCTCAACGCCCACGTGGGACCCTTTTTTTTCGTTGTGCTCAAGAGCTGAGCGCTTAACCTTGAGTTGGATGTTCTTTGTGGAGGTTGAACTATCATGTCTGATACGGGCTCCTAAAACCTTACGATCGAATGCAGAGGTCCTCCTCTCAATACGGCTATACGCGCGTGTGTGTGTGCGTGCAAAGTGTGTCTCAGTGAGTGGAAAGTGCTGTATGTGAGACTGAGCAGCAGTCGACCTTGACAGAAAAACTTCCTTTCCGCTATCCCTCCTTTCCCCCCCCCCCAGGCCCTCCACTGTAGCCTCTCACTTCTTCTTTCACCCCCTCCGCTTTCTCTGTCTCTTGTTCCTCCTCTTTCGTACTCTTCTTCTACCTCTACTGGTCTTTCTAAGTGGTCTCAAAGGAATGCTCTCTGGTCCAATAACCCAGGAGGCTGGCATCAGTGAGATCCAGAGCGGAGAGAAAGGAGGAGAGGGAAACGAGGGAGGCTGGGGAGGTAAAGAAGCTGGGAGAAGGAGACAGTTGTAAGAGGGGGAGAGAGAATTAAGATGCATGAAGATAAGTTGGGAAGTAACCGAGCTCAAAACTTCAAATGAAAAGTGAGATTGAGACTTGACGTCAGGAGGTAGATGGATGCCTTAGCCTCATGAGTTTTGTAAATATACACAGAGGAACATTTATTTCGCCATGCCATCGCTCTACCTCTGCATAATTACAAAGCAAAAACAGATGCCAGGGTAACCATGCAGAAAATGAACTCCTCCGCAGCCGTCATATTACTCCACGACCGGCCTGTGTGGCACGAAGCCGGGGGGGGGGGGGAACACACTGACAGCTTTCAAGCCCTGGCGTTAGCGCCGCCGCCCTCCCACCCTCTGGCCATGAAATTCGTAGCAAAACTATGTTTGAACTTGAGCTGACAGCACGGCGTCCTCTTGTCTTTCTCAACCGGAGAGCTGTTGCCCCCCTTCGCCACAAGGCAAAAACATCCATCAACACCGGGCATAAGGCTCCCAGTCTCCCCTCTCCAGTCTCTTTCTAACTCTGTCTCCACGCTGCACCCTTCCTTATTTTGGTCTTGTCCAACCTGAGGAATCCAGCTCCCCCCCCCCCTTACCGACAGCAGTATTTAGAGTTCTGGAGGGATGGGGAGGGGGGGTGCATGAAGGAAAAGAGACTTTGATGATTAGTTCACTGTATAACTTAACAGGAGCAAGCATAATTTGCATTTTAAAAAGTAGTGATGTCCCCCTAATGAGGCAAGCTGCTAATTAGTCATTAGATATTCTTTTTCAATCCCACATCATCAGCTCATTGAGGGTAAAGCTTGTGTAAACATGTAGCCGTCAGCTGTTCGATATGCTTGGCTTTGCTGCGGATGGGGAGGATCGAGTTGAGCACCTGGTTACAGCTGAAATACTTTATATTTCCAGTACATCCTGCTGCTATTACTCACAGTTTCTCGGCTGATATTTGTCCAGACGGATGCTTTTTAAAACACTCACACACCTTGTCATGCTCAACAAAGTCCACGAAGGCGGTCCTCTCCACCTCCACAGGTTGGCCGTGTCTGTCGTAGAGCGCCAGGACGAAGTGGAAGAAGTTGGACTTGCGGAGATTGGAGGGCGGCTGCTTCTCGAAGTGAGCTCTCGACAGGGCGACTCCGCTGAGGACAGAAGAGGGAAGAGACGCTCAGCTCAGTGTCAGCGTCAGCACACTCACACCGGGCTTAATAATCAGCAAGATGAGGCTCGTTTTAATTGGATGACAAGCTAGAAATGAACATAATCCACATGTAGGTGGTTAAATTATTTATAAAAATGAAATATGAAATAAAAGCCAGCTCTTCCTCTGTTATAGTAAATCAATAAAACTAAATTATTATGCAGCTCAGGTGTTTTATTTATTGGCTCCTTCAAGAAACTTAATTCAAATATTCAAATGTTTTTTCTTAACAGCATTTAATTTTCATTTTGGTTACAAAGTTTTTTTTTTATTCTCTAACTTTAAGGCCACTTTTTTTTTTTATCCAGTTCATCCACATAAATAATATCAATCATTTGTTTATGGATATTTTTGTTTTAACTATAATTTAAAAGTCCCCTTTTTTTCTATCATGAATAAAACTTGCAGAGAAAGGGAAAAACAGGAAAACTTGAAAACAAACCTTTAAATACAAAGAGCCTATTTTTAAAAAATGTTTTATTTAAACAAATTAAAAACATTTTGGGAGAAACTCTAAATGTGAAGCCAGATAAACAGATCAGCAGCCTCCTCTGTGTTTCTGTACATTTAACTTCTCTTTAAAATTATTTTAAATCTTTTGCACAAAACTCAAAAAACTTGAGAAGATGACGGATTTTCGTAGCGGCCGTAAACGTCTCTTCGAACCAAAAAGAGCCAGAGCGACATTTATTTATATTTATCTTATTTTACATTTGACGAGTTTTATTTCATTTATGTATTTATTTATTCATTTATTTATTTGTATAAAATGCTGCAATCGAGTGAGATTATACAATGTGCAATAAAACAATTTAGACAATCAAGTAACCTGAAAACAAAACAAATCATAATTTACATTTATATTTTTATATCCAGTAAGAATAATAATTTATTTAATAAACGTTTTGCCTTTTTATTTTTCTTGAAAAAAATCCACCGCGCGTGTGTAAAAACTGTTGTGTAAAGTTTGGACACGATCAGTTCGGACCGTGAGGAGACAGATGTGCGTGTGTTTGTTACAGATAAACAAATCAAGTAAATCAAAACGATGATGAAGAGGAAGATTAAACATCTGGAGAGCGAACGATTCAACAATAGAAGAGCGAGGAAGAATCGTAAATGTGAGGATGAGAGTGTTCTCGATGAGAAACAACAGCTGTAACCGCTGCTTCATGTAGAATATTATATAGATTTAGATTTAGTCGCAAAAAGTTTGGAGAGATTTAATTCTGCAAACTAAATATATGTAATTATCTGATCTGCTGCTGGTTGAGTTGATTCAGGCCGAAGAATAAAGTTCTGCTCATTAGTTTCTACACATAGACATTATTATTTCTTTAAATAATCATGTCAATAATAATAATAATAATAATAATGATAATAATAATGTGGAGCCTCTTATTTAAATGCCAGGGGTTTAAAAGCACCTCCTGTCATCTTTTGCAACAAGTAGTTTGCAGCTCTTTTCTGCTCTCGTGTCAAATATTCACATATTTTGAACTCTGCTGTGATCTTCTGATGCCGATGGTGAAAATAAATCCCGGCAGGTTTCTACCGAGCAGCGCTGCAGAGTGACGCTGATGTCAACAGATCAGCTGTGGAGGGTTTTTCTACTGTACCTTTGCGCCGCGACGTTCGCGTCCACCACCCCGACATTACGCACCCACGACCGGACCGGATCCATCTCCTCTCCAAGACTCCTCTCTTTTAATCCGCTCACTTCTCGTATCAGATGCTCCTGGATCCCGAACATTTAAGCCCCGTTGTCAGTGGACTCGATGCACTCTTGTTTTCAAACTTAAAGAATTTTAAGAAATAAAAAGGAGTTGGAGAGCGTGAGCACTTTGGCGAACAACAGCAGAAGGTCCAACCCCGAGGCGCTGCGCTCATCCACAGCGCCGCAAGACACGCTGAGCTTTCACTGAGCCTTGGAAAAAGAAAAAAGAGCGGAGCTGTGTGATGCTTCGGGAGGCGACTCAGTGAGGAAAAGAAAAGCAGAAGAATCCGCTCACACTTTCTTCTAAGCCTGAAACGACGGTAACAGATGTATTCCTCCACTAATTACAAGCATTGTCCAAGCGCAAAAAGAAAGAATCTCCAGCGTCAGGTCGAGCGCAAAATGGTCACCTGCTCGGGGCTCAACTCCTCAGACAGTTCAGAGCGAGATACTGTTTTTTTTTTAAAGAAATGTGTGTGAGGAGAAGTCCTTCCTTTGTCAGGAGGCCGGATCGGATCAAAACAGTTGATCCGAGGGCCGGGAAGCTCGCAGTGAACCGCTGTCTGGAAGCATGAATGAGACCCTCTGCCGGGATAGAGCGTGGAGGAGGGGCCTCGGTGCCATATGGGGGACCGATTGTTGAAATGGATGCTCTCATTGGTGTAAAGTGCATCCGTTGTTTGGACTTGTGCCAGATTCAGCATCCAACCAGCGACTCTGGCAACAAAACTTCACACACATTAAGTTCGGCCGGGGTGAGAACAGGCTGAGTGCGCAGCATCTACAAAACAAAAACAGCAGAAACACGAGTCAAAAACAAGAAGTGTGTCTGTGGAGTTAAAAATAAAAGATCTTTCTTTGTGCGTGTGTGTTTGGGTTTTATTCAACATTTTGGGGGTTCGTTAAAGTGTTTAGAGTGTTTTATATATTTCCTCCCGGACCTTCTGGTGCCGGTTCTGCCCCTCACACATCGTGTTCGGTGTAATTTTGTCCGAAGTGGCGCTCCGGACAGGCGCGTATTCAGCAGCTCGGCCGTCTGCTCCCCTTTGAACGCGGTGATTCCGCTGAGGAGGCACCGCATCAGTGTCAGACCCGCAACAATGGCCGTCTGGTCGGGTCCATCAATCTCCAACAGCAGCGGACAGCGCCGCGCTCTGATTGGCGTTTGGACCGCTGCCCGACCTGTGACAGTCCTCCGAATGAGTTCTTAATCAATACAACAGAACCGTCTGATCACAGATCGACAAATTACGCGTGTGTGTTGTGAAGTGGTGATGTGCTGGATGTAAAGTCAGAATTATTTGGTGACAGTCTGAAAGTTTCTCTCTTTTTTTGCTGCTTGATGTGCGTAAAGTCAGACAACAAACACAATCTGGACATTTTGGGAATAAACCCAGAAAGTTTACAAATCCAAAAATAAATAAATAAATAAATAAATAAATAAATAAAACAATGCTGAGTGATTCAGGAGATTTAAATGATTTTCAGGAAATCAGAGACAAAATCGAAAGTATGATTTTAGTTTCACAGACGGACAATTTTAATTTCTTCTCCTGTTAATCTGCGTTGAAAAGGAAAGTTTCTTTTTTTTTTTTTTTTCCAGCCCTGGTTTTTCTTTGCCTCTTACCGATACTATTGTCTCTGTGCTGAGTTCGTGCGCCCTGGACAATGGATGTAAATCTCCCCCCTTCTTTGGATCCCGCCTCAACCCACCATCTGCCAGCGCGGGACAAAGTCAGATGTTTCCCCCCAATTATGAGAGCTGGTCCTGGGGAATCCTGCTGCCGAGTCTCCGCCCTGTCTCTCCGTGCGTCCCCCCCTCACACACGTCCCCTGACGTGACTGACGGCTCTGCTTAGCCATGAAAATAATCTAAATACGATGACACACTTTTTAAAAATAACAAAAATTCCTCCACAATCTTTCCAGGAGGACGTGACGCGCTCCTGTTCGTTTTGAGGAGAAGCGCGTAAAAAAACCCTCAACGAATCGACTCATAATGTCTGAAATCAAAGCACCTGATGTTTCTCCTGCAATAAAAATAATAATCTAAAGTTTGGATTTGACCTTTGAGTTTCTCTCTGGATGTTAAACCCCATTTAATCTGAAATAATCCTTTAATTTGATCGAGCAGACCTGAGCTGAGCTTCAGATTCATTTCTCTGACAGGTTTGTGAATCATCACGAGGAGGTTTGACCTCATTAAGAAGTAAAATAAGTCGCACTTTTAATCCAGTTCCTTGACATTTATGTGTTTATTCATTTACTCCAAAAGAAGGTTCAATTCATGTTGCCATTAAAGAGCATAATCCCGATTATTACGCTCAAGCGTTTAAAGGTTTTTTAAAAAGCGATATTCCAGTTGGTGTCTCACACTCTCACCTCTGAAGATGGTTTTATATTAATGATCTAATGTGGAGTATTTCAGCAGATGATCATTAATTGTCCACGTGGCGTGATTAAAAAGTTGGTGTCACGTTGAGCTCGAGTCCCACAGGTGCGACCGGCCGCAGAACCACAGCTCGACTCGCTGTGTGGCTTTTTTTTTTTTTTAAATAATTTGCTGGAGCGGAGAGCCCGAAAATGTATGGAGGGGGGATTAGTCAAAACCACAAACGTCTTTCTAATCAATTTAACCCGCTGAGACGGTCAGCCCGTGTGTTTTAGGGGAGGAGGAGGTGGTGGAGGAGGAGGAGGAGGTGGTGGTGGTGGTGGTGGTGGTGGTGGTGGTGGGGATCAGTGACTGCTAAACCAAACAATGGGGTATCGTGTGCCGCTCGTCCTCTCCAGCATTCCCCTGCTCCCCTGGGACGCACAGAGCCACTCTGTGTGGATGGCACTGTGTCCACGGAGGTCAGGAGGGGCGTGGCGTGCGTGCGTGTGCGTGCGTGCGTCCCTGTGTGTGTGTGTGTGTGTGTGTGTGTGTGTGTGTGTGTGTGTGTGTGTGTGTGTGTGTGTGTGTGGAGGCGCAGCAGCTGGTTCCCGTCCCTCCTCTCCACTGTGCAGAAAACAACAGAGCTAACGCGACCCGCAACGTCTCCCATCGATCGTCGCATATTGCACACTCGTTTTCTGTTTTTGTTTGCTTATTTAGGGGAAAGATGCAGATCCACCTCCTCCACCTCCTCCTCAGGGGAGCGTCGGCATCCGCAATTAGAGCGGCCTCCTGCGCCTTTAACCTCATTTCTCAACGTGTAGATAAACATCATAAAGTTTTAGCAGCGTTGGGGAGACATCAGGTATATTGGAGGTAAAGAAAAATCTGATGCGATGGACTGAAACTGTCACAGACTTCTGAGCAGGGCGGCCATGATATCAGACGGTTATCGTGGCCTTAAGAATTCACGATAACGATATTATCACGATAACTAATCGAACGTTTGGTCTAAAAATCAAATCTTAATCTGCAACTGCAACTTTATTGTGTTTTTATCTCTTTTGTGGCGCTCAAAATGTAAATGTAGAAGACTTTTCTTTTAAGAAACAGAGAAGATTTAAGAGGTGACGCCTCATTTGTACAATAATAACATTAATATATGTCATAAACACAACATCAACATGTACTTTTAAATATAACAATTGTCGTAAAGATAACAGTATTTTCTGGTGAGTCTATGGAATCAACACGGTTTATCTGCACGACTCCAAACAACTCCACGTTCAATGCAGAGAGATTTCAGAGTTTTACGCTTAAAACAAGACGAGTTTGTGCAAACTCGGGTGTAACGATACACCGATATGAACAATAATCGTCATGTCGTATTCATAATTCACGTATGATAATATCCCTCATAGAAGGTGACAGCAGCGGAGATTCAAGACGTTTGGACAGAGAAATGTGCCAAATCTTGAACTTTCTTCCCGATAATATGAATACATTTTTTTTTAATATAACTTATATTGTAAAAAGCTCTTGTTGTCGCAGAGATCGGGGAACAATATTGTGCTTTTATAGGAGGTTTGAGTTGGATTATAAAAATATGCTGGTATGCAAAACATCAGGGGCCACTCTTTCAAACATTTCTTTTTGGGGCCCCCAAACATTTCCCTGGTTTTACTTCTTCTGACCTCTGGGTGACGGTTCTGCACCTTCACGCCGGTTGCCATCCGTCATAAAACAGAACATTTTTCAAAGTGTAAGCGTTGTCTTTTTGTGTGTCTGTGCCGTCACGAGCAGCGACAGACTCTCCCTCCACCTCCCCACACTTTGTATGTTGAGTTTACGTAACGTAAGGTGAACAAAGTTAGAGGAGAGTTTGACTGACAGCATCGTTGTTAGTATGTTGTGAAAATCTGATATCCTGAAACCGAGGTAGTTCAACTGGGGTTGTAACAATGTAAAGTAAAGTCATAAAAAAGAAAAATAGTGTGAGAATAACTTTACTTTTGCTTTTCACAGCAGAAAAAGTCACAGCTGCATGTGAGTTTAAATTCTTCCCTGTCATTTAAGAGTCCCAGTTAGTTGTTTAATTTTAATATTTACCATGCGGTGCACATACAAGCAGCCAAAAGACACCAAATATATTTATTTAGAAGTGATTTAACATTTGGAGAACAAGAACAGAGCGTCTTACATGTGACATAACAGCACAAACTGACTCCATAAACTTTTGACTTCTGAGTGAATGTAAAGCCAGCTGACTGAGCAGAAGCTGCAGAAAGTGGCTCCAATTTAAAATAACCAAGTGTTTTTCCTGCTCTAACATGTCACAGTGTCAGCTTTGAGAGTAAATCTATTTGGTGTGTGTCACCAGTTTCTTTTCAGACGGTTAATACTGAGAGTTTTGTGCATTAAAACACGTCCAGATATCACGGTGAAGCTCATCCTAAAGCTTCCATAGATCACCATGCACCACGAAACTTACCACTGACGGTACGCTGAGCACAACATACCTACATATATATAAATATATAAATATCCAACGAGCATGAATTCACTCCCACAGCAGTATCTCATGTTGCCTCCCGACTCGCAGCAGCACAGATGTACGGCAGGTTAAAAGGGAACCGACATATATTTGCTGAAAGCTTCTATCTGTTTTCAGGCGGACGGCTTTACGGCACGGTGTAAATTCTTTGTACAGTAAATTCTTTATTCCAAAAGATCCCTGAATGATTTGTTTGATCTGTATGAATAAAGATTTGTTGTCAGCTAGGAGAAACATTGCTCCAGAGAAAAGGGGTTACATTTTTATTTTATTTCTGCTGAGGGAGAAAATTATTAAATGATATAAAGAGGTTTTGCAGAAACATCAAGATATTATAGATAACATATTAAAATCCTTTCTGAACAATCCGGCTCTAAATTTACTTATAAAGGGATCAACTTTAGATTATTTGTTCTGCTTTGGCTGAAACTAAGCTTTAAGACTGTGCGTTTAACTCAGAGATGAAACTTTGTGATTATCTTGCTCCAGTATGAATTAAATCTACAAATGATCTGTTCAACTTGAGAACCAGCGTCGTCCTGTGACTGTAAATCCGTCAGATGTCAGGAGTGTGTGGACGTCTTCTTCCTAAAAGTTGCACGTCGGTGCCATCTGCTGTTCTGCGTGAGAAACATCATCAACTGTGTCGTCTTGTATCCTCCTTCAGATTCATTCAGAGGCAGGAGGGCATGTTGGTATGATGAAACTTTTATTTATGTCAAACTTAGAGACTTACACTTAAACTCTGGACGAACACGTGCGTGTGTCCAAAGATCTGTCAGAACGTCACATCTGAGCTCACTGAGTACATGAATGGTTACAACAACGGGGTCAGTTCAGTTCCAGCCAGCGACCTTTGTTACATGTCATACTTGCTCCAGAAAAATGAATCAGACGAAAGCACAAAATCATCACCGAGATAATTACTAATTGTATTGAAATTGTAGCTTATGTAAAGAGTGTCAGACACAAAGCTGCTGTGCAGTCAAGAAGAAAAACAAACAAAGACAAGGAAAGTGATCGGCTTAAAATAAAATCAAAGTCAAGTAGTGGAAGGTCTTCACATTGTTTCTCAGAGATTGTTTAGAGAAGTCGAATAAGCGTTGCCTCTTTTTTTTTTTACATTCAGGTAGCAGTGCATTATGAATATTCCTTAATTCAATACAAAACTTTTAGAAAGTCGTATATACCCACAGGTTTTCAAAAAAGAAAATGTGCTTTTCCTTCAGCAATCACAGCTACAGCTTATTTTCACTACTAAAAAAATGCCCATTTTAAAGGTTTTTTTTGTCGTTGGTTGCTTTAGAGAGCCGCAACGTCCTCAGCGAGAGCTCGTATTAGATTTCTTAGCTCTCACCTCGCAGCTTAGATCTACCTGGACACCTCTGTGTGGGCGTCCAGGGCCTTTACTACTTTTGCAGTGCAGTAAACGGCACCAAAAAGTGAGATTATCTCATCCAATTGACAGCATTTAAGGGGTGCATATGGTATTAAAGATCAATGTTGGAGGTTAGCAGCAGTGTTGAGGACAGTCCTTTAGTCAGAGAACAACAGATGTCCTGAGAAGTAGCTGTCACTCAGCACCCCGTTGGCTCCGTGTTTGGCCAGCAGGAAGACCTCGTCGCCCTTCTCGAGCTTGATGATGGCGGTGCCGCTGGCCGTGACGTGACCCTTCTTCTGCGTGCTGGTGAACGAGTGCACAACCAGCTCGCCGTTGCGCATCAGACTCAAACTGGCGTCTTTGTCGTCGACGGCGCAGTTGAAGTTGAACTCGTACACACCTGGATACTCGCAGGTAAAAAGCCCCTTCTTGACGTCGTAGCTGTTCTGGTCATTGTAGATGACAACACGGAAGGGAATGGGCTTGCTGGCTGGGGGGAAATTGTTGCCCAGACGCATGGAGAAGGCGACCTTGGGTGTGCTGCTAGAAGGGACAGAACGGCCTACTCTACCTGCGTGGGGAAAAAAAAATAATTATTATACCAACAGATCTTTCTCATTGTAGTTTTTAAATAGCAGTATATATGGTGGACAACAGAGGTCTTCTACAGAAAATTAAAGAGGAAAATCTGCATTTTCAAAATACCGTCGGCACTGATCTGCTTTGGTCAAATGTGTCAGAGAGGATTTCAGGACAACATCTCACCATCATCCCTCCATGGGCTGAGGTCAAAGGGAGAAATGTCCTTGCACTGGGTGTAACCGGAGCCTCGAGCCCGGAACTGGAAGGGTTTTTCCGGCACATCAGTGATGCCAGTGTTGTCACAAATAATCCGGGCAAGTGATGTTTCCTTCAGGGACCTTCTCTGGGCCTCAGTGAAGACTCCCTCCTTCTCCCACCAAAGTCTGAAATTTGACAGTTCGGCGACAGTTAAAGCGAACGTAAAGGTTGCAGGGACATAAACATTCTACATATCTTGTAATTTAATGACAAAAATTACCGGTCTCCTTGGCGGATCTTCTGGAACTGGGTGGCAATCAGGCAGGCAAACAGGGGCCCGACTCTTCCTCCGGGGACAAACGGCTCTGCAACTCCTGCCAACCACACGTCGATGTTGTCAGGAGTCCCATAGAGATCCAGAAGATTCTTGGCCAGATCCGTGTTGTTCATCACTTCAGCCAGCTGCTTCAGGTTTTGCGGTTCTGACAGCCCGCAGAATTTGCGCCATTTGTTGTAGCCTAAAAAAGAGGAACACGGCGTGAAAAATGTTGCAATGCTTTGAATGCTTGTATTTGTGTGACTTGGAAATTTATTCTAAACATAAAGAATTCATAGTAGACTAAAAGATGTACCGGGGAGTCCGTGGTCTCGGCCTCTCTGCATGTTGAGAGCGCCCAGATCCAGCGCCAACTCCATGGTGAATCTGAACAGCCGTTCCCTCAGCTCATCAGACATCATGTGTTCCTGCGTGTTCAGCTTGGCCGGCCTGCCCACGAGCCCCCTCACGATTGGGTCCAAACCACCTGAGGAAATCAAGAGAAGAATTAACTTAATTCTAATTAATTGTATTATATGTTTAGGAAGAACTAACAAGCTACAGTTCTCGGCCGTACCTTCAAAGATGACTCTCCACGGTGCGAAGAAGGCTTTGCTCAGCAACGGGCTGGGGAACTTATTGTGTTCCTTGTACTGCTCGTCAAGACGAAAAATGAAAGGCTGAACCATTAGATGGGCAAAGCGGTAGGCAGCGGTGGCGAACACGTTGGAGATGCTCGGGTCCACCTCGTCATCATAACCAGGGTAGGTGCCAAGTTGCTTGGCGAGGATGTCTGGACCAACAATGTGGAGCAAATAGTCTCTGAAAGTGATAACCTGAAAGACAAAGAGAAGAGTTAACGGAGCCGTGCAGTGACATGCTATTCATTCCTTCGATCATTACTGCAACATCTTGAAAACCTCCCTGCGGCTGAGCCTCTCTCTAACCTGGAAGTATGCGCCCGTGATCTTGCGCGCCTCCTGGTAGAGTCGCTCTCCGTTCCAGTGAGGGTTGAGTTTGGCGAGAGCGCGAGCCAGACGGTTGTGTTCACGCAGCCCCAGTGTGTGCAGAGAGGTCAGAGCAATGTTCTCATTGCTTCGCTCGTCACCTTGAAGACAGATAAAATGTTTGTCAGCCCTGTGCAATGCTTACTCTTTTCTGTGTTGTACATGAGTGTTTTTTGCTGAACGCTCACCAGCGATGAAGCAGGGCACCTCCTTGGCTCTCTTGTCATTGGTGATGCTAGCTCGTGTGGCGCACATGTTGGTACTCATTTCGCTGAAGGGCAGGAGCTCGCGGCCTTCATCGTTGTACTCTTCGTTGACCCTCAACAGTCCCTTCTCTGAGGTGAGGTCCCGGAGTGAGCGAGCTTTGGTCTCATCTGACCCGTACACCTGGCCCGCATCTATGAAAGCTGTGAGAGTGTTCATCTGCTGGCGGACGGTGGCTGCACCGAAGATGTGGCCAGTGTTGCCGGAACCGCAACTTGGTGCTGAGCGGAAGAAGGGCATGCACTGTTCTGAGTTTCTGCCAAAGCGAGGGTCTTGCCTGGGAATCTGTTCGGATGACAGGAAGCAGTTAGCAGTCAGTGTGTATTTGTGTGTGTGTGTGTGTGTGTTTAGGCTTTAGATAGAGGTGACACACACCTCGATGGGGAAGCAAGGCTCTGTGCGATCGCAGCTCTTGTCACAGTCAATACCACTGCTGAAGGAGAGAATGACGGGAGAGTGAGGAGTGAACGTAAGGTCGTGGTCCGTCCACTGGCCAAAGATGGTGACCAGGTGAGTGTAGAGCGGGTCGTTCTCCACATCAGAGTTTGCTGTGCTCAGAATTCTGTTGGACACTTCTCTGACCTGCAGACAGGATGCAGACAAAAAACACCTCGGTAACCAAAAGGATTCGTGCAAAGTGTCTTTTTCGGCCATTTGCAGCGCAGCCAGTGAAGATGATATATTAAAGTATATTACCAGGGGAAGAATATGTCCGTTGATTTTCTTCTCAGGGTCCCAGCCGATAGCCCGCGCAACGTTATCCTCGTACTCAGCAGGGAGCCAGCGGATGAAGGGTGTGTTTGAGGCTCCCCATCGGGTGTTCTGCCTGCGAGAGAGAAGAAAAAGTCAATAATTTTTCACAGTCTGTTTTGAATGTTTGAGGAAAAGGAAATATATCAAAAAGGATCGGAAACAGCATGAAAAACAAGCAACATCATAATTAGAGATTTGATTTAAATTAAAGATAGCTGTGCAGTTGTCCACACCCGTGAAATGAAATGAAAAGGTGCTATTTAATTGCCGACTCACTCGTTGTTGCAGGCGCTGCTTGCGGTGCGAAACGTGTCTATGGAGAGCAACGTCGAGCAGGAAGGGGCACGACGTTGTGCAGAGCAGCCTGTCAGATCAGCAATGAGCTGCAGATCCTCCTCTGAGAGCAGATCTGATTAACATAAAGAACAAGCAACTCGGCTGTGAGTGATCTGTAAATATTTGTAGGAAACATTCATACATTCAGAGCCATTTCTTGTTTCTTGCAGACGGTGTGGTTGTAATAACCCCTGAAGCCACCAAGGGGCCCCCATTAGGAAATACTGTGACGTTGTGGTGGCTCTGGATAATCCTGATTAAAAAACAGTTGCCTCAAATCCCAAATCTTGTCTTGTTTGTCCTGGAAATTAGTATTAATAGATAAGAACGAGCTAAAACGAGAGCTGTCTGTCTCACACTGTGGTTTGAAGGGCAATTATGTTGAGGAGATGTGACTAATATTCAAAATCACTGCATCTTCTACCTTTCAATAAGGACAAAAGTTCATCTATATTGTGAAGATGTGACCGTAACGCCCTGCAAAATATAGGCAAAATGAAGGCCCTCTATATCGAGCGCTCATCACCAATTTTAGATGCTTCCCTTGTAGTTTATAAGGTGCAATATGTGAGAATTGACCACTTGTCAAATTCATACTAAAAGACAAATCACTAGTTTAACCGCTAATTGCTGCTAACTGTAGCTGCTGTCAGCTAGTTAGCACAGTTAGCTGTGAAGCAAGCGGTCCAGAGTCAAACCGAGCCGCACTGATTTACGTTTCCATTTCCAGTTTTACTACTCCGAGGTGGAGCCAAGCTGCATCCGCGACAGACCTGCTTGTCCTCCAAGTCGGCTGCAGCCCATCAATAACAAGCACCTGCCTCCCCCTAAAATCAATACTCAGCTCATGTCTGTGCAGGAAACCTGAGAGAAAAAACGTGTTTCAGTCTCTTGTAGACGTTTCACTGCTCATCCAAGAGGCCTCTTCAGTTCGAACTAACTGTAGGGGAGGTGCCGGCTGTTAAACCCTGTGTGGGAGTGTCCTTACAGCGTCGCTAAGGACAGTGTGAGTCTATCTTGTTGGTCTTTCCTCATGTGGGTTGCTAGGACCAGGTGAGCTCAGGTGTGAGTGGTTGTTAAGCTGCCTGGGGAGGAAACTCAGAACTGCACTGTAGGTGGGTGATAAGGAACGTGTTAGGCCACCTCCCCTGTTAA
This sequence comes from Diplodus puntazzo, assembly GCA_963678695.2. Lineage (NCBI taxonomy): Eukaryota > Metazoa > Chordata > Actinopteri > Spariformes > Sparidae > Diplodus > Diplodus puntazzo. Next base: position 31,026,788 of record OZ023159.1, on the reverse strand, counting down.
TCTGTCATTCCAGTTCGACCGTGTTTAGTTCCTTCTGGTGAAAATACAACGTTTCCTGTAGCGCTGCTTCAATTAGAAGGTTTTAAATTACTAAAAATATAAGGGGGGAGGGGGAGGGAGTTATTGTGAAGAGTAATCGAAACGATTTTGTAAATGAATTAGCTTCTTTGTTTGCAGTGATTCTTCGAAAGTAATACACAGACTGGGAGAAGTGCGTCGTTGTTTTAAGACACACCTACAGTAAGCTGCCGTTAAGTCCAAGTTGCGATGGAAAAGTACAAGTTGTACCGAGCGGAGCGTCAAAACGTCAAAACTTTAAAAAATATCACATTCTTTAGAAAAATTTTTGGTTAATTTCATAACGTTTCAAGTAAAATCTTCCATACTACACCTTTAAATGGACAATTGGAATAAATGCCTGTGAATTTTGACCAATGTGGAAGGAACTGTTACTATTTTTTGATTGTGAGTTTGATTGTCACTAAGGTGTGTGTTGAAGTTGAGCTTGTGGAATTTCTTTTGATCTTATTGGTCTTTTGGGTTATTATGTACGTGCGTCTTAGAAACAGGCATAAAATTACAGGTTTTTCTGTCATTTGTATATGAAAAGCTAAATAAATAAATAAATAAATAAATAAAAAAGGGTCTGTCACAAACTCGGGGTCCCCATCCTGCATAGGGCCCCCTCCAAAACAAGGTCTACAAACGCACCTGTGGCATTGACGGAGCGTTTCTGGCGTCTCTCCAAAGACCTCTTGATCAGGATCACTGCGTTCTCCATGTAGTCGGCAGCACGCACGGCGGTGCGGCTCAGACCCGCAGGCTGCTTCAGCAACCGCAGGGCGTGTGCGGGATTCAGCGCGTTCCTCCGGACGCGGTCAAGGCTCCTGTGTTGTGTGGAGAAATATCACATTAATGCATTTTTCTTGTAAATTAGTGTATTTAATTAATCTTTGTTGAATCGATGAGGAATGTTTGAACCAGTGGAACAGGTCTGAACACTCACTCTCGTCTGGAGTAAGTATATGCTGAGTCCACGTTGGCTTTTGCTGCCATCACAGCTCGTTCGATGGTGCTCCGACTCAACCGCGATTCTGAAAACACCAAAATTATTTAATTTTAAACACTGAAGGCGCATTTCTGAAGTGATGTTTTTTTTTTTTAGGTTTCATCCATGCGTCCAAAACCACTCAACTCCACATCCACTCAAAAAAAAAAAGGAAAACGTTGTAGATTTTATAAGTTGCATACGAAGCTGACAGATTATTTTATCATCAAGAGAAAAACGAACGCATCTCGAGCTATTTGCAGGTGACACGGAGGTCGTACTCACCTGCGTTCACCTGGCACTGCAAGCACAGGTAGAGGCCTGCAGCCAGCAGGCACAGAAACCCGTTCATCTCTACAAGACACAGACACGTATGATCAATACGCTGCTCAAATCATATGAAGCAATTTAAAATAAAACTAATATTTTAAAAGATAAGGGGCAAAAAAAAAAAACACAATCCAGTCTTATATATTATTAAGGGTCATAGCATATTGTCAGTATAGATGCAGGAATAAATAAATAAACAAACAGCATATTGAAAACCTGAAATGTCCAAACCTGAAATAGAACCAGAACCTCGTCTCCTCTGATGTTCTGTATCATCCGGCTCGATGCGCTCCAGCTGCTGTGAGGTCACTGCTGCTCAACATCCTTCTCAGGTACCACGGAGCCTTTTAAGCGCGCTGACTCAACGCGTCATTTGACGCCAGGAATTTGTTGTCAGGAATTTGTTTTGCCCGGATTGTTTTCTTCTCATAGTTCTTCTAATTCTTCTTCTTCCTAGTTCCTCCTCCCTACAGTACCTGTCGAGCAACTCTTCAGAGAACAAGGAAGCAGAAAGTCACAGAGAGGGTGAAAGGTGCATGGAGAGGGTGAGCTCTCTTCCTCGTTTTAAACGAGCTAATTATAGATACTACTAAAGAATAAAGACGAGGAAGTTAACTGGAAAAATTCAAAGAGCATTTTTGCTTCACTGGAGGAGATAAAAAATATATCCTACATTAAAACATCCTATTCGTTGTTTTTGTTTTTTTCCTTCTTTTTTTGTACATTTTGCATTTTCTGCGCATGAATGTTGAATTATTGATGCAGTAAAATGCACACAGTCTCTCTGTGACTTTCACATAAACTACAGTTCATAAAGAAAGCCTCTGCGTACAGTTAAAACCATGTTATCACCTGATTTCACTAATCTTTTATTTTTAACTTTCCCTGCAGTTTCACAAGCATATTATTGTTCCAGCGTCTTTTAATGATTTGGTTATATATCTGGAAATTAGTTTGAGTATATAAATGATAATAAAAGTAATTCTAATATAAGATAATGTACTTTATTTTTAATTCTGTATTCAGTTGAACTCCACAGCAGCTTTTTAAGATGCTAAACCAACCATAAGAAGCTGTTGAATGTCAGGTATGTCTCGCATCTACCTGGACTGGAAAGTTTTGCTGGGGTTTTTTCTGCTGACAGGACACACAATGGCACGAAATGCATTGTGGCGTGAGAGAAGAAAAGAAACAACCTTCCAGCACGAATGTTACGTCAACAGGTTGTGGACAAAAGTTAACCGTAAATCACTTATGACAGGTAGCCTGTAGTAGTCTGTATGGCTGTAGGACTCCCTGCAGTTCAACGCCTGAGCCTCTTTATTAAACTCACCAAGTTTGTGTGGTTTTAATGTATTCTAACAATAAATAAATATACGGAATAGTCCTTAAAATACCATTCACATGATCAAATAATGTAAAAACCTCTAAAACAAGCAGCCTGTGCAAATGATGTGATTTATTTTGTGTCACACAAGTTTCTTTTTTTTTTTGGTGGTCTATAGGTGATAATGACACACACACACACACACACACACACACACACACACACACACACACACACACACACACTTGGAGCAGATATTAATGACGCTTCGAGTTCATTTTATATCAAGAAAAGTGTGTTTTTACCAAGTCTGCTTTGTACTAATATCAAAGTAATACTAGTATTTTAAGTACTACTACTACTTTTTAGTAAATGTAAGATTAGTTTAGATTTTTAGATTTGTAGATTAGATTTTTGGTTTAAAAGTATAACTTGTTAAAGACGTTCTGGTAAAACAGCTCAGACACCATGAAATGGTAAAAGGTCACATTGATAATATTTCTATGTAGAGACAAAGCCAGACAAAGCTTTCCGGTTTACCTGGTGGTAAATACTTTGTGTGGTAGTGAGTGAAGAGTCAAATCACTTCTGACCCCCGTGCTTGAAATGTGCGCACACAATTACACAAAATACGGTCAAAATAATGAATGAAATTATAAATATACATACACACATTAAAAATCAATTGAATAAATAAATAAAAATAGAATTAAAGAGGATTAAAGGTTTTTAAATGAATTAATAAATAGAAAGTTAAGAGAATAAAAGCACAATTATCCAAATCACAGGCATCTTTCATCCTCAGGTCATTCATAAAATGTAAGAACGGCATCAACATCTTCACCTCTTTCTGTGTAAGTGCGTATGTGCAGCGGTACTGGCAGTAAAATGCTCACAAACCAGCCCAAAACATGCATCCAAATATAAACAAAATATATGTACATCTACAGGGAATGCCCAGTGTCAACTACCACTTGGATAATAAACAAACTGAAATTTATCTTATGCGCTTTCATGCCACCACTGAAATAAAATGGGAAACACTGAAGGTGTATGGGGGGCTTGAGCCTGAAGGTAAGGCCGGCCCTGACGCAGGGAGCCTCAACTGGCTGAACAATAAACGCATTTTCCCTTGACGGATCAGTCTATTGGGATGAGGTCTGCAGTGTGTCAGGGCCAGAATGATTCAGAATGAGAGTGGAACCAACCTGGGTGCTTCTCACCTCTGTTAAGTCTTCACAGAAGGGCGTCATCACATCCTGACTGGCTGGAAAGGAAACGCTCCAGGCTGCTTCTCATCATTAATTAGTAGTCAGTCTCCACACCTTGCACACAGGTGATCTGAAACCCCTGACGCATTCTGCCCAAAACTATAAAAAGGAAATGGGACTGCTACAAGTTTTTCCAGTGCCAGGCTGCAAGGCGTCTCATTAATCCACCGATTAGTGTCTTATTGTATCCTTCCACTTCAATGCAATTACATGTTTTTCTTGTAACAAGCAGAAATTAACCAGCTTGAGAACCTTTTCCCGGAACTGCTGGAAGTTTCTGACAGCTCCACATTCCTAATTCTTCATTACATTGAATGCAGCTGTCAGGAACTCTGGGATTAAAAGAAAAATGTCACATTTTAGTGTCTGAATGTTATCAATAATAACAGCTGAGTGAAATGCAATAGACGGGATACTGGCGTCGTTCAACTGACATCCACATGTGAAATTTGACTCTTCACATTCTCTTAATTTGTTATCACTGCCTGAAATTATGCATGTTGAACACAATTTTAAAATGCGTCTCTTCTTCTGAGCCCTTTTGTCCCCACAACACAAAATGACGCCTTTCAAAATGTGTAAACTTTGAGTACGCAACCAATTTATTTATTTTCTAGCCCTCTGTTAAAGGGGCTCCGTTGTGAGTTTGTGTTAGCCGACTCATAATTTGAGTGAACATGAAGATTTATTGCCATGTGTGCAAAGTAAAGAGGTTATCGTGATGAGGAATATTTTTGGGGAGGTGTCACTTACATTTTGTGTGATATTTAATGTTATCTATTCTGTTGTTCTTTCATTTCCCCTCGAAGTTACTTGTAAATTGCTTGTTTTCCTATCTTTGGACAAATTTAAATCGGATTTGAGCAGTCAGGTTAGTGTATGTCACACTATGTTAACATGTGGTTTCATGTTTCTTACTGTCCAAATATTATAAAATAATATTAAGTTTGTGATGTGTGCTTTAAAGAGCACATCCACAACTTCAACAACATGTCAATCGGACAGTACAATATCATATCTGCAGTAGAAAGCAGAAGTGCATGTGAGCTTTAAAACACACCTGTGAACGTCACAAACATGATGTTATTTCTCCACTGTAGCCTTTAATCACAGACAGAAGGGAACAGTCAGGAACGTGGAGAGAGAGCTGCAAAACACAAACAGGTAAACTGTAGATAAAGTCGTGGTTTCTTTGTGATGGCAGCTCCTGGATTTTTGATGCGTTTCCTGCTCCAGGACCTGCTGTAAAATAAAGAAGATTGACAAGTTGTTCGACTTGAGCTTAGACAGGAGGCGCGTATCTAGTCGCCCAAGATTAGATCATGACACAATTGAACACATTCTTCATGTTATCTATGCAGGAAGTTTGTTTCCCCATAAAACAGCACGAATTCCTCCTCATTTCAAAAGGTTTTCCCATTTAGACCATGTGAATTTAAGTGTAGCCTCACTGTGGCAGGAAGGTTGGAAACGTTTTACATATTTATTCTTGTTGACTTTATAAGTTCAGCGATATGACACACGTCAGGTAGGCTATTGTGTGCTAGTTTTCTCCTTTTTAGTTTAACCTTGGCTTTTAAATACGCTATGTCAAACCTTTTATCATATACATGTATATATATGTTCCAAATTTTAGTTGTTGTGCTCCAAATAAGGCCACAACACTGGACATTAAAATCTCATTGCCTTTGTGTCATGGTTTGAGGTTGTTAGAGTTGTGACTTCCTGTTTTATTTTGAAGTTCTGCCCTCATGTGTCATGTTTTGCTTTTCATGTCCTCCCTTTTCCTGTGTTCCCGTGTGTCCTGTTAGTTAATCAGCCCTTGTGTTTATAGTCTGTGTCTCACAGTTTCATCCCTTTTGGGTCTCTCTGTTTTTTCTTCCTCATGTATTTCCTGGTTTCTTGTTTTTGGTTCTTGGATTTCTCTGGTTTGGTTTTCTGCCCTGGCCTGCTTTGTGTGGTTGCTTTATTTTTTTGGACTTGGATTTCATTGACTTTGGTTATCAGCTTTACTTCGTTAAAGCCCGCTTTTGTTCCTCGCCTGTCAGCTTCCCTGTTTTGCATGTGGGTCCCATTCTGTGTGTTCTTGTCACGATTGGCTGCTTTTGTGTTCTCAGTGCTCTGCAGTGTAGAGGCCGGGTGTGGCACCTGCAGAGCCACTTGCTTGAGGACAAACCTGAGCCACATTGGCTGCCTTCTACCAGAGCACTTAAAATTAATTCCTTTAACCATCTCCCTGTCTTGGCATCCACTTTTTTGTCCTACAAGCAACCTGTAAACCGTTATAAACTTCTGACACACACTTTTTTTTTTATAAAGGAGACGTATTATGCCCATTTTCAGGTTCATAATCCTATTTTGGGCTGCTACTAGAATAGGTTGACATCTGTTAATGCTGTCAGAAACACTCTGTTACCTGTCTACCCTGTCTTCTCTGATTGGTCAGCTCACACATGCCTGAGCCAGCACCACTAAGAACAGAGCAGCTGCGCTACCAGCTGCTAGACATAAATTATGCAAATATGTGACATGATGTATCCTGATTTGACAGAATTAAAGGCGGGACTGCTGATGAGGCTTTTGAGGAGCTTTCTGTGGGAAAGAGGAGCTTCTGTTGGTACCAGGGGCGTCACTAGGTTTTCAGGACAGGGGAGGTTTAGCCCCCAAGAGACGCACAGGACGTGAGCGAACGTAGCGCGCAAGTACAAAATTTCTCAACAGCTAACAAAGACTGAGAAATTATTTATTCCTTTCTTCCTCCTTCTCTCTCTGTGATAACTTGATCTTCCTCTGCCTCTTGATCCATCTCTGGATCCCCTTGCTCCCGCTGACTTGACCTCAGCGTCTCCTTCTGCCTGACCCTTCAAGATACATTGAAACACAATGAGTTGAATTAATAACTGATCAACATAGAGGCTAATGCCATGACTTTTGCTCTCAACACAATAATTATTTGCTCCCAAATATTTTAAAGGTCCCATATTATGGTCATTTCTGCTTCTTGATATGGTTCCTTGAAGTCTAAATGGAATGTTAGTAACATGCTTTGGTCGAAATACACTGAAGGATTGAGCACAGCAGGGTTCTTGAAACACCAGTTTCACAGCCCTGCTCCAGGCTACCGGTTTCAGTGCCTTTCCCTTTAAATGCTAATGAGCTACTGCGCGCCGCCCACGGTGCCGCCCACCTCCTCCTGCCTGCGGAAGACGTGAGGACGGCATCATGTGACCATGGCAACGGCGGAGTTTCTGGTAGTAATGGCTGCCGGACAACAGACTGCGGTCCGACCCAGAACAAGAGGCACCAGAAGAAAGTAAGCAGCCAAGAATGAACATTGATGTTTCTCAGTGGCCAGTAGTTAAGTTTGTTACCTCGACATTACTTTTATGTTACTGCAGACTAACGAAAGTTTTACGAGCTTACTGGCCGTCTGCCCCGCGTCGTTTCAAATAACAGCCCCCTTCTCCTGCCTCGAGTGTTTACATCATGAAGCTTAGCTAAACTTCGGCTAGTGTTTACTGCTGTTCAGTTGCAGTAACGCGGATGCAATTTAGCAACAGCCATTACAAGACACAAGCGTAACCCCATATTATTATTTACATTTATGTAGCCAGGTAAGTTGATTGAGAACCTCTTATTTGTAGTGACGACCTGTAATTAGCTACTGCCAGCATTGTCCAGTTTTCAATAAACACAGTTGCCTCCCATCACCTCTCTACCGTCAGAATTGTTTGTTTTTTTTTTACCAGTTACAACGGTTTATAAACTTGAGATATATTACCAAAGAAACAATGCGACGTGATTAGCGATTATAGTTTCCAATGAATAATACAAATTCTGCATAAAAGTAGGTGTTCCTGTGGCAATTGTGTACAAATGCCTACATAACCTGAGAATATCTGCTGTATGGAAATACCACAATGAAGTGTGAACACTGGGCAAACAAGGTTGTCATTTTGCTCTCTTTTCTCTAATCTATTGTCACTCACTTACCTTTCATAATTTCTAGGTTACACGAAGACTACAGCAGCATCCTGATACACCATCATGCATGGTGGACCCTCCTGGCCTGGAACCTGTCTGCCTGAATGTATCTGCTACTGCAGCATGCACTGAACATTTATCGGACAGTCTATGGACCCTTACATCTGAGGGGAATAGTGCAGTCAGCTTTTAGTCACATAAATACTATTAATTTATCGCAAAAGTGTTATGATGAAAAGTACATAACTGATTCCTCTATCTTACATTGCTTATAGTTTATCTTTTACTTATTACCATGAAAATTACATATCAAACAATGAAAACAGAACAGTTAGGAAAGATGTTTTATTGTAAGAAACATTTGTGAACATGTGTTGACATGAATGAAATAATAACAAGAAGAAGAAAATATAAAGTGAAACAGTTTGACTTTATATATCAACTTCAATATCAATATGAAAATGATAACAAAGAAAGTATCTAGTTGCCATGGGTGTAAACATTCAGTGCTGACTTTATATTGAATTGTGTTCAGCCAATATAGCCTACAGAAGCTTTGTAAGCTGGTGTTGGTGCTCTCTGGGGTGGAGAGTGAGAGTTGTGCTGCCTGTCTGTGTGGTCTGAGAGGTCTTCAGGGATTATGAGTTTCAGCACCTCCTTCACATATGGGTCAGGGTCCTGGAAAACCTTCTTGAAGATCAGGTCCAACAGAGCATCACCGCAGTCTGCAGTGCAATAAACAAAAATGTATGTTTACAGGAAAATTGCAGTAGAACCAAAAAGCCTTGTGCTGTACTGTTGTGAAGTTTCTCTTATGTCTCCTAATTACTTCTTATTTATACATTCTCCTTATTATTTATTTTGAAAACCATCTTAAAAGAATTCAGATTTTAAGTGTTTGTGTTCAACCTTTTGTGTGATGCCTGTGTGTCCATGTTTATTTTAATTTGCGAGGTTCAAATAAAAGATTGTAAAACTTACGGAATGTCGCCTCTGTCTTCACGGGTTTGGCTCTGCACTCTCCCTTCCAGGACTTTGGAAAGCTCAGTTTGTAAAGAGGATCTCCTGATGATGTGGTGGCTTGTCCTCTATCAGCCTTCTCACTGCAATGCAGTGCAGCCAGGTAGAGTCTTGAACAGTAAAAATAAAAATAAAAAACGAGAAAACAATTGCAAGAAATGGGCAAACAATTTGAAATGTTCTCAACAAGTAATCACAGTTTAATTATCCTGCACCGAATTCCCAGATATGGATAGGATAACACATGACAGCACTGTTACAGTATAATTAAACCACTAAATGCTGCAACGCGTTACGTTACTCTAACCTGACCTTTTTATTTCAGTAACAAGTAATCTAACGCCTTAACATTTCCAAACCAGTGATCAGATTAAAGTTATGTATTCAAGTAACTGTGCATTACAATTATTTTGGTCATTTTCTTTAGTACAAATATATATTCTTGCTTTCTTCTTGCGTCTCGGGGAGTGATGTCACGTACGTCTGAAGTCACGTTTTGGCCATGAGGATAACTCACGTGTACACCACGCAACAACACAAAAATGGAGGGAGGAGAGAGATGCACGTTTTCTAGCTGTAAATAAGGTCATTATTTTGAGTTATTAAAAACAAAAATCACGAATACTTGGTCAGGGGCCCGGCCCGGCCGAGGATAGCAGCGGGGACGGGCTCGGGCAGAGAATCTAAACTGTGTAAGTTAGCAAGCAACATCACACTCGTGATGCCCCGGCCTATGCCAACATATTCCAGCTTAGAAAACGTTTTCAAATGCATTATATTTCACAAAATCCTGAAAACTTAGACCCGGCGGAGGGTGTGTGTATGTACCGCTTGACCGACCGGGTCTCTGGGTTTGCATGTAGAGACCGTGTTGATGCGAACTAGAAGCTCGCGGTTAGCGTTAGCTTGGAAGATCGCGGTTAGCGTTAGCTGGTACTATGTGACACTGCTTAGTTAGTTAGTGTAAAATTGCTATATAAACACAGCTAAATACTTGCACATGCAGACATTTCCCTAGGACACGCATTACACAATGTGCAAGATCAGAAATGTAATACACACAATGATTCTGCTGTAGCACTAACTTGTGTGGTCAGAGAAGCTAACGTTAGCGGTTAGCTGCTAACCTTACCTTGTTCTCAATGGCAAAACACACAGTACATCATGCACGAGTTCAGCCTTATCTGCAGAAACACACAGCACATTTGTATACTTACATGTCCTTGGTCTGCAAGTATTCCTTTGAGTAAAAGTCTGCCGACTACTCATGCCTTGTACTGGCCCAAGTTGGTGAAACAGTCAGCTCAAAGTGGTTTGCACACACCAACAGTTCTTTGCCAACTTAATTTTCTAACCGAGCGGAAAAAAATGGCGGCGTTTAGATAATTCCTTGGGGTGTGGCAAACCTTCACCTGGGGCGGTGCCACCAACCTAGGGGGGTTGGTGGTGTCTAGTCTGTCGGTGACGTCACCAACAGACTATCTTCAACTCGTCTGTTTAAGCACACATTTTCTAAAGGCGGAGAAAGCAAAAAAGGGAGAGGATGAACTTTTTTCATGCCAGGGGGGATTGTAGACAGGCCGGGGATGCATATTATTGATAGAAACCTTTAAAGTCTTTCTCCACTTTCTAATCATTACTCTTCTCAATAAAAGCTCAAGTCTTATATGGTGCACCTTGACTGAAATGTTTCATATTTCATATTCATATTGAGTTCTATAAAATTCCAAGACTGTCTGCATCACAAGTGACTCTATCCTGTGAAATCCTTTAGACTCACCTTTCCAGTAGAGGTCTCTCTGCTTTCACTCAATGTGCTCCTCTGCCCTGACTCCTACAGGTCAATAAGGGTGGTGGAGTGATTAGTGGGCTGTGCTCGCCAGCCCACTATGGACACCTCTACAGCAAAGCTATAGGTGTCCATAGTGGGCTGTGCAAAGCACAGCCCACTATTGATATTCACCGCGCGTCTTCTTATTATTTTTCATCCTCCTTCCTTTTTTCTGTCGCTAACTTGTCCCACACCGTTGGTCGCACACAAACAAATTATATATCAAAACGTGCGGCTCGATCTGACTCGGTATGCTATTATTTTTATCACCAGAATATACATTTTTCGCGTCGTAAGACGCGAAAAACTGCGAAAAATTTCCCATAAGGAATGAATGGGACGAGGTCAAAAAAGTCGCAAATCTGCGATGTTTTTCAAACATCTCCTGCTCTGGCATACGTTCACCTAGAAACACCATTCAAAATTTAAAATGTAGACACAAGTCTTGTCTATTTGAGTTGTATTTGAACTTTTTTTCTACGATGTATAGTTTTTGAACTCTGAGCCCTTAATGACGGTGAGTGATTTTGGAAGAATTCAGGGTTTTCAATGAGTGTGTATGGCGGAATGTTCGTACAGCAGAGTGAGAGAGCCAACTGACACAGTGACAGAAACTCAAAATTTTCCTCTGCTATTTTCTGTTTACATCATGATCCCGGCCACAAATGTCACTCAAAAACAGTGATATTTTCCAGAGTTGTAGCCACACGTGTCTTCTTTCTCTCAATGTGTCTACTTTATCGGTAGGATTTACGGTTTTTTAATTAACTGTCTCTAACCGACAAGAGTAGCTCTCAACAGTCCCATTCACTCCAACGTAAATCGGGGCGAGGATTTTCCAAACTGCACCTTTTTTAAACTCGCTCGTATTTCCACATTCCTGAAGCCAGGACCACAAAACTTCATGAGTGTCTTCCTTAAGGCCTTTCTGGCTCGATCGTGAAAAAAAATTGCCAATATCATGTATGATTTTGACTAAATAGCACTAGTTTGACGTCCTAGATTTGAGGCAGAAATCAGTCTCAAATCAGCCTGGGACAGCCGTTGCTACGGGCCCTCACCAACCGTCACCTAGCAACCGAGATCAGCTGGGCCCATAGAGAGAGTGACAGACAGACAGACACACATGCACACAAACACAGGCAGACAGACATACAGAGAATATTCATGTTTTTGCGACGTAAGTCGCGAAAATCCTCATAAACTTTCCCATGAGTAATGAATGGGACGAGGTCAAAAAAGTCGCAGACACACAAATACACACACACACACACACACACACACACACACACACAGACGGACACACACAGATTATTAATCAGTTTTCTAGAACGTTCATGTTTTCGCGACTTACGTCGCGAAAACCTGCGTAAACTTTCCCATAAGCAATGAATGGGACGAGGTCAAAAAATCGCAGACACATAGATACAGAGAGACAGAGAGACACATACACAAACACACACACACACACACACACACACACACACACATTCACATGCACACAAACACACACAAACAAAGTGAATGAGACCAGGTTAAAGGATCGAAAGGAAGAGTTCAAACATCGACATCTCTGGCATACTTTGACCGAGACACACCATTCAAACTTTAAAATGTAGATAAAAGTCCAAATTATTAACGTGGGATTCAACTTTTGCTTTAGCTTTCGTAGTTTTTGTCTGTCACGGGGCAAAGCGCACAGCCCACTCTCGCGATTCCCCGGCGGGGAATTGTCTAGTTATTATTACTGTATTATTATTATTATTATTATCCACTGATGATAATCATATATCAGCTCCTGCGTAAAGTGAGAAACACAGCTGATGCTCTGAAGGAAGTCACGCAGGTCTAATTTATCTCCACAACTGCAGACTCACAGGTGGTCGCATTGGATTTGGGGGTGAAAAAATACATATATGGAGCTATATGGTCGTTGCGATTTAATCTTCTGATTTCCAGAAAATGTAAATATTTCTGTGATTGTACTGAGAGTTGTATTGAGTCGAACAGTCTGCATGCACCAGAAATGTTTTCCACTGTTCCTACTGCAAAGCAGGAAGGTGAGAGTCCCAAACTACTGACCAAACATTCTACTTTAGGGATAGCTGAATTTGAACTATATCATATATACACATACATATGCTCTTTTTATTTCAGAACTGTTTTTAATACATGAAAATCACTATGGAATAAATATGGATTATAGGCTATTTTTATTTTATAGCGGGCTGACAGACAGCTCCTGCTGCACTAGACGTATCTGTTCGAACGACATGTTTATTTTAATTATACTCTGCCTCATTCATCATTATGTTAGAAAATAATTTGTGTTTGAATTTCTGTCATTGTTTGTAATGGTACAAAGAGCAAGAGCGACAGAGAAATCTCCACAGACTCCCTGCAGTGATGCTAACTGACATGTCATTGAACACAGTGTTGCTCACCTTCTTCACTGGGACAGGTATGAGGAGACTGGGCAGACTGGGACAGGTATGGGGAGACTGGGCAGACTGGGACAGGTATGAGGAGACTGGGCAGACTGGGACAGGTATGGGGAGACTGGGCAGACTGGGACAGGTATGGGGGGACTGGGCAGACTGGGACAGGTATGAGGAGACTGGGCAGACTGGGACAGGTATGAGGAGACCGGGCTGCTGCTGACTCATCTGTTGTTTAGTCTGCTAAAAGGAGCAGGGACAATGATTTAATATGAATATCTTGCTAAACGTTTCCCTGCACTGATTAAATGTTGATGAAATGTAGGCTAACACTAGTCTGTAGCTAGCTAGCTTATTTCACTATGGACATTAAGCCAACAGGTTAATACCACTCACAGACTGAAGGCTGCCCACCTTTCTTTGTGAAAAACTGGGTTACAGGCACATCTACTGACTGCAATTAAACACCATCACTGATAAGTGCACTAAGGCAGGACCAAACCATTTCACGCAGATACCAGGGGGGTGGTCGGTCAGTATGGGTGTTTACTTTTTGGTCAATTGGGATATTTAACCTTTACTGCCAAAAACAAGTCAAAACAAAGAGATTAATTGTATTATTATATTTGAAATATATACTCATTGATGATGGTTTAATAATTTTATATTAGTTTTTTTTACTTATTTTTTGGCCCCAGTCAGTCAGGGGCCCTTGGAATTGTCCTAACTTTCCCCCCTATAGGGGCCCCTGCACCAGGGCCTTCACAATGCATTTCAGACTAACTAGCTAGCTAAGTAGCAGCGTTCTTTTAGAGCTGGAATGTAACTTTTGACCACAAAACAACAAAGGTGAGAGGTGCACAGATTGTCTATAGTGTGCAAGCTAGGTTTATATTTGTCAAACAGGGAGCACTTGGTTCATTAATTACATGGGTCTTTCTGCTGTTAGCTGGGGCGGAGCTAACTAACTGTTACTACCAGCAGTGATCAATACTTACTTTCTTGAAAAACTTTCTTATATCCATTCTTCTTCATTCACCTTCTTCTCCTCACGCGGTTCTAGTGTACACAGCTGCCAGTACCGAGTGCAAGCAAGGTCTCAGGGAAAACGTGGACTGGGTTTTTAGTGATGTGGCCGTTTTCTATATGAACAAGTGGAATGGATTGGTTAACGACGCACTGAAGTGAAGGGAAACTAACAGATTTATGATCATATTTAAGTGAATAATGATAGGTTATATGATTATTTATTTAAACTTATATTCTGGCCACTTTTTATTGAATTTGTTGGCGCTTTTTTGTAAAAAGAAATAAAAGAAAAGAAATAATAATGTATTTTTTACTAAAAACACCAAATTATTTAGGGGGGCTTCAAGATTCCCAATGCTGTACAGTACATGTCATGCACTTCTTTTTAAAAGAAGTCAGGAACACTCCTTCAAATGTTTTATATCCAATATCACAGTAAAGTTATACGGAGAAACCAAGATTAATTTGGAAGGCGTGTCAGTACATGTTGTCTGCGGCTGAAAGATGTCCTTGGGCTTATTAAACTTGTATCTTGAAGAAAACGTGTAACACTGTGATCCTTCCCACTGTGAGACAGTCACATTGTTGAGAGTTTAATTCATTCTTTTAAAAGATGCCTACTTGACCACGGATACCATCTAACCTAAAAGGAGCTGTGCAGGGAATTTTTACGCCTCTCAAGCCTTCTCTTCAGAAAGAAGTCATGTAGTGTGCATTTATGATTATATATAGTCAAATTATGTGTTTTTCAGCGTTCTATATGCAACTTCTGCCACTAGGGGCTCTCTATCAAACTTAAAACGGAAGATGTTTGCCAAGTGTTTTTGTGAAAAGTCAGGCAGAGCGTCGAGCAAAGACCTGCGGTCTGCCGCTGAGAGCTGGCTTGAGATTCTGGGTTTTGAGCCAGACCCTCTGGAGAATAAACACCTGGAATCCCTTCAGATTCTGCTTTGATCCGGAGCCGTTTACCACCCGGAGGAGAGCTGAGAGATTACTTTTAAACTAAAAGGGATTTAAAACCGGATTTGCCTTCGCTTCAGTTAATCGACCTGCAAACCGGCAACAGCGATCCGAGGAGCTGGCATCCGCTTTTGGGTGTTTTTATGCACGGTAATGTTGACTGCCGTCTGGAGCTGGTGAGGGAAATGTACTTCACTTCACGACTAACATTACTGAAAGGAAAGGGTAAAGAAGAGAGAGAGACGGAGTCGCCTGTGAGTATTGAATTCAGCCAGACACTCCCTTTGTGCTGTGCTCACCAGTTAGCTCGCGACTAGCTTAAGCTAAAGTAAGCTGGCTGTTTGGAGCAGATAAATGCTGCATGATGTTCCTGCCGTCAAACTTCCTTCACTGTTGATGTTTACACCATTAAACGATCACCACGTTTTATTCACCTTATAGTTTGTCTTGTTCGCCGACTTCCCTAAACTTTGTGGATGTCTTTGGGTTTGAACATTGTTGGAAACATTTGGGATAACGCAAGTACACAACTCAAAACATTATAGAACAAAGGTCGAGTTGTTTTCAGACATTTTAATGCAGAATTGCTTTATTTTATTTTTAATTTTTTTTATACATTTTCTCTTCATTCATATGCAGATAAAGTTGAGTTGAGATGATCAGTGGCATCTTACTGCCATCTTGTATAAAAACAAAACTTGTAACACATACATCACGCACACTTTGATTCAAAATATGACGTGGTTTACATTCATTTGAAAGAGAGAAAAAAAGAAAAACTTAAAAAGGAACCAAGAAAGCATCACATCAGCGCCCACAGCAGCTGCACGTTTCCAGCAGGAACTTTCTTCATTCGACACAGCAAAGCAAGCAAGCACTCAAACTCAAATCATGATGCAGGTTTTAGTCGTATTTCGAGAATGTCATGTCAAGAAAGGACTCCGGTCTTTGCTCAAACCACTTCGCTGACGATTTCTAATTGATGTGCTCCTTCCATGGCGAGAGGTCCACGGCCGGGATGTCGCTACACTTAGTGAGTTTGGACCTCGGCGTGTTTTCGAAGGGCTGTTCTGGCAATTTAGTGATACCAGAGTTGTCACAGATGATGCGAGCAAGTGACGTCTTCTTCAGGGACTCCCTCTGGGCCTCAGTGAAGACTCCCGTGTTCTCCCACCACAGTCTGAAATAAACAGTTAATATTTAATAGTGAAGTAAACACAACTATTGTTAGTTCGCGTCAGTCAGTTTTTCATTTTCTGCCTCCTGTTTGCTTACCGGTCTCCTTGGCGGATCTTCTGGAACTGAGTGGCAATCAGGCAGGCGAACAGGGGTCCCACTCTTCCTCCACGAACAAGGGGCTCAGACGCTCCTCCCAGCCACACGTCGATGTTCTTGGGTGTTCTGTAGAGATCCATCAGGCTGTCCGCCATTGTGCTATTTCGCAACACTCTTCCCAGCTGTTTCCGATTTCTTGGTACTGACAGATGACAGAACTCACGCCATTTGGAGTAACCTACAGAGAGGTGAAAAGGTTGCAGTCACAAACGTAGCTGAGATCTGCGGTGTCTGCACGGACAGAACTATAGAGACACAAGATAGAAAATAAATAAGGAGAATAAATCAGAGTAATACCGGGGAGTCCGTGGTCTCTGCCTCTCTGCATGTTGAGAGCTCCAAGGTCCAGCGCCAAGTCAGCGGTGAATTTGAACAGCCTTTCCCGCAGCTCGTCAGATAGCATGTGTTTCTGCGTGTTCAGCTTAGCTTTACGGCCCACCAGCCCCCTCACGATCGGGTCCAAACCACCTGAGGCAATCGAGAGATCTCATTAAATATGAGCTGTTTTAAAACACATGATTCTAATGCTGCTGATTCCATTGAGAATCATGAACCCTCGCTGCAGTTCATTGTTATTTTCATCTTTTTCAGGTGCTTTTGATTTATTGTTTTTGGTTTGACAAATCCATCAAATCGATCAAGTCTTTGTGCCAGCGATTCATTGTGAATAGGCTTTTGTTCATCTGTACTATCCCCATAATATCTTGATAGGTAGGTTGAAGAGAACACCTCACACATTGAGTTATATTAAGGCAAATTAAGATTATTGTAAGTGACTGCATACAAAATCTAATTAACTGAAAATATATTTTTCTTCGGATTGATGTTCACCTTTCCTTCCTTGTAAACATTCTTTCATTAAAGAACTAAACAAGCACCAACTAAAATCCTAGATCAGTGATGGTATACATATATCACAGTCTGTAGTTATCTCCAGTAATTAATTCTCCATTTAGGTGAACAATAACAGGCTACAGTTCTTGGACTTACCTTCGAAGACGACTCTCCACGGTGTGAAGAAGGATCTGTGCAGCAAGGTGGTGGGGTACTTTTCATGCGCCGTGTATTTCTCATCAAGGCGGAACATGAAAGGCTGGATCATTAGATGGCCAAACCGGAAGGCAGCCGTGGCGAACACATTGGAGATGCCAGGATCCACCTTTTCATCAAAACCAGCGTAGGCGGGAAGGAACTTGTTCATGGAGTCTGGACCAATAATGCGGGGCAAGAAGTCCCTGTAAGTGAGAATCTGAAAGACAAAAAGAGTAACTGAGACGTGCCATGACATGCTATTCATTCCTTGGATCATTACTGCAACATCTTTAAAAAAAAAAAACTCCCTGCAGCTGAGCCTCTCTCTAACCTGGAAGTGTGCTCCCATGATCTTGCGCGCCTCCTGGTAGAGTCGCTCTCCGTTCCAGTGAGGGTTGAGTTTGGCGAGAGCGCGAGCCAGACGGTTGTGTTCACGCAGCCCCAGTGTGTGCAGAGAGGTCAGAGCAATGTTCTCAGTGGCTCGATCGTCACCTTGAAGACAAAGCAGACGACTGTTTTAATACTCACATTTAAAGGTTACCTTACATAAGCTGTGTTAACCTTATAATACACATATACAAATATACATAAATTGACTCCCTTTACAAAAAAACTGTTTGATTATGAGATTACAGGAGGCTCACTGCAAGCCAACCCTCACCAGCTAGGAAGCAGGGCACCTCCTGCGCCTTGTCGTCTTTAGTAATGCGAGCTCGTGTGGCGCACATGTTGGTACTCTTCTTTTCGAAGGGCAGGAGCTCGCGGCCGTCATCAGTGTACTCTGTGTTGACCTTCAACAGTCCCTCATCTGAGGTGAGGTTCCGGAGTAATTGAGCTTTGGCCTCATCTGACCCGTACACCTGGCCTACATCGATGAAAGCTGTGAGAGTGTTCATCTGCTGGCGGACAGTGGCTGCACCGAAGATGTGGCCAGTGTTGCCGGAACCACAAGTTGGTGCTGAGCGGAAGAAGGGGATGCACTCTTCTGAGTTTCTGCCAAAGCGAGGGTCTTGCCTGGGAATCTGTTTGGATGACAAGAAGCAGTTAGCAGTCAGTGTGTATTTGTGTGTGTGTGTGTGTGTGTGTGTTTAGGCTTTAGATATAGTTGACACACACCTCAACGGGGAAGCAGGGCTCCGTGCGATCGCAGCTCTTGTCACAGTCAATGCCGCTGCTGAATGAGCGAATGACGGGAGAGTGAGGAGTGAAGGACAGGTCGTGGTCCGTCCACTGGGCAAAGATGGTGAGCAGGTGAGTGAAGAGCGGGTCGGTGTCCACAACTGTTGTGTGGAGAATTTTGTTGGACACTTCCCTCACCTGGAGAGAGGATACAGACAATAAACACCTGAATACCTTCAGCGTCATTGTGGATGTGATTACATGTTCAGTATGTTATTACAGTATGTTGTTCATTGCACACACACACACATCTGCATACAGCTGTTGCTAAATGTATTACCAAGGGAAGAAATCGTCTGTTGACTCTCCGCTTAGGGTCCCAGCCTTTAGGCTGAGAGATGTTATCCTGGTACTCGGCAGGCAGCCAGCGTGTGAGGGGCGTGTTGGAGGATCCGAAGAGGGTGTTTATCCTGGGCAAGAAAAATGAAATCCTTTATTTGGCTTTCTCTTTGCCAGGCACATCAGTGAACCGTGTACAGCATGCACCGTCAAATGTCTCTGACATTACGGCCAACATATCTTACAAGGACTGATCACACTCAGACTGTCCACTCCCACTTTTTAACATATTAATTGTGAAATGAAAGGAGGAACTTGTCAGAGAGATGGGAGGACACAAAATTTCCTGGCAAGGTTTAATCAGCTGATCACATCTTCTTCCACTGTTTTCCTTTCCCTATTTAGCCTCCTAGCAGTTGCCTTACCTGTTGTTGCAGACGGCGCTTGCGGTGCGAAACCTGTCTAAATTGGGAGTCGTCTTGCAAGAAGGGACACGATGTCGGGCATTGCAGCCCGTCAGATCAGCAATGACCTGCAGGTCCTCCTCGGAGATCAGATCTGATTAACAAACATCAGGAATCTTAGCTGAGACTTGAAACCACTCATATGGATCATTCAAAGAAAATATTTTTTGAACACACACACACCTGTGGCATTGATGGAGCGCTTTCGACGGCTTCCCAAAGAGCTCTTGATCAGCGTCAGCGCATTATCCATGTAGTCAGCGGCACGTACGGCCATACGTGAAGGCCCGGCAGGCTGCTTCATCAGCCGAAGGACGTCTGCAGGACTGGCTGAATTCCTCCTCACACGGTCGATACTCCTGTGAGGTGAGGTCAGATTTATGAGCGCTTAGAAGTTAAATGATGGCATATAACCTGCTGTTAGAGTGTGCTTTATACACTCGTGTTGTGTCAGTTGTTATTCTATCACTGCAGAACAAGTTCGGACACTCACTCTCTTCTGGAGTACTCATAGGCTGAGTCCACTTGGGCCTTGGCCTCGAACACAGCTCTTTCAATTAGACTTCTGCTTAGACGTGATTCTGAGGGCAAAAAAAAAACAAACATCTTTCAGTCAGTCTGTTCTCTGTGGTCTCAAACATACTCACAGTCACATTTATATCTCTCTCAATAGATGACTGAAGTTGATATTGTTGTATGGAGATGTATTGAATCACAATTTTTTTTATTTTTTATTTTGAAGTTAAAACTTTGAAGTTTTTTCGGTATTCATATTTTTTTATCCAGCCTATATGACAAAATACAGCAGAAGGAGACAATTTTAAACATATTAAAGATAACTGTATTTAACTAAATTTTTATTAGAGGTGGTACTCACCAGCATCAACGTGGATTTGCAGACTCAGGTAAAGACCTGCAGCGATCAGGCACAAAAACCCCTTCATGGCTGAAACAGACAAACAAAGCCCAGATCAAATAATCAAAAATGATCAAATACAGATTTTTTCACAGATTTAACTCACAGAAATATACACAAGCGTGTATAGTTGCCTGAATCTACAATTCACAAAGTGTGGAGAAGCTTCACAACAGTACCTGTGATCCCAGTTGGATCCTCTGCCTGCTGGTAGGTGGATGTCACTAGTGTCACTAGTGTCACTGCCCTCAGCAGAGATTGTCATCTGTATATATAGTATTTTCTGAGACATTCTTGGCATCTTACTTTGAACAAATGCCAAAGACAGCAATAAGTGACCAAACAGGAAACTCACTGACAGAGAAAACCCTACCTACCACCAAACACATCGCTGTCAATCAACAGATGCTTCTGTGATTCCATCATTTCTTGCAATCAGAGGAACGAAAGATTTTCCTGCTTGACAATCAAACACACTCACAGCTCTGGTGTCAGAGTACGTGAGCATTTTAATACTGTTTCTTCACATTTATTCCACAAATACAACGCAGAAGAATACAAATGCGAAGAGAGCCAAAGTTAGGTGACAATACATGATTAGATTAAAAAGGAATACAAATGTATGAAATCAAAATCAAATGAAAAGATCAAGATTTTTAAAAGTTTGTATAGGTTTGAGATGAAATTATGACTGTGCCACGTAGAAAGAAGGGATGTGTATGAAATGATGAATGATGAAACTGACCGGATCGAAACAACAAACAACGCTTAAGTGGGCTCATTTTCAGAAATATCTCCCTCGTCCATGATTGTCAACATGAAGATCTCAAGATTTAAGTATCATCATCTAAGAGAAAACTCAAGAGTGATTTCAGAATTTAAGTATGTAATAACATTAGGAGGAACTTTATTCCTCAGAACCAGGAAGTTTTCTTGTCATCGGATGAGTTAAATGGCGGTGTCAGGCCGTGAGTATCTCAGAAATGAGTCACTCAGAAAACAACTGATTGGTTTGGAAGATTTAAATGCTTTGTTTGAATGATAAGACAAGTTCCCGAACAACAGCTAAAAACACATAAGCCATCAGTCCATCAGATACAATGGAACCAGTCTCCCAAGTGCTGAGGAGAAAACACAACACACTTAAAGCTCTCTGCAGTTAATCTCTTAATCACGATTAAGCTCTCTCAGCTCTTTGCGAGATCTTAAGGTGGCTCAAAAAGTTTCAATCTTTAAAAATAAATGGATCCAGTCAGCATTGCCTCTCCTTCCTGTGTTTTTGGACTTAATCTTGTTAGGTTTTTAAATGCGCTTTTATCATAATTTACCCAGTTTTTGATTTAAATATTTGTATCTTTAAATATTTTTTGTCAATCAAATCAAATCAAATCAACTTTATTTATATATCACCTTTCATACATAAAAATGCAACCCAAAGTGCTTTACATTAAAAGAAAAGAAAATGAAACAAACCCCTTTAACATCCCCACTCCCCGCACCCCATTCATGTAACACACACACACACACACACACACACACACCCTTGAGCATACTACACCAATACGTAAACCCCACCCCCCCCACAAGATAAAGTGGAATATGGCTGAGCACTGATAGACCAAGTGAGGAAACACCATCTTATGGGAGCCATCCCCACCGAGAGCCGCCCAAGCCTACGATTACAGGGGAAGCCGCCACAGAGACCACCCCGGCCCAGACAGATAGGGGCCCATACCATGGCCATAAAGCCCTGGAGCAGGACTCCCCGACCGTCGAGGCCCGGGCCAACCCCCAGGACGGCACCCCCGCAGGCAGGCCAGACAGAGCTCCCGGAGTGGAGAGCCCCCATGAGGAGAACACTGGAGCTGGAAACTAAGAAACAATAAATGAAATAAGTACTAAAAGAAATGAAAAACCTCCTAAAACAACATAAATGAATGTTAATAAAAAATACTAAGAGCAAAACATAACTTTTAAGCACTAAACCTGTAAAAGCAGCATTAAAAATAAATAAATAAATAAGTAAGTAAATGAATAATAAAGCCTATTAGAGAAAATTAAAGGACAAAGAAAAGTGACAGGGCAGCATAAAATGAGTAATACTAAATGAGTAAAAGGTGACTCAGTTAAAAGCTAAATTAAAAAGGTGAGTCTTGATCCTGCGTTTAAAAGCATCAACAGACTCAGTCTTGTTGTAAATGTTAATGTTATATCTCTGTTGCAGCTTTAGCTACATGTATTTTAATGTATTTACAGGTGTCTTTTGATTGCTAACATCCCAAAGCGACTATTCGTACCTTGTACACCGCAACGTTTACTCTCCTGTATTTGATCATATTAGCTGTTTTAGCTCGTGTTTATTTTATTCATATTTTGATCTTTTTAAATGTGTCTTACACCCTTTCATGTCTTCTGTGAAGTACTTTGTATGACTTTTTGTTGAAAGGTCTTATGCAAATAACCGTGCTTTGCTTTTAACCGGAATAGAATAAATGTTCCCGCTTAATGAGCTTACTCACAGTTCAGGTTTAAAACAATAAACCAGCACATAGTGCTGACAATTTCCTTGTTATGCTTTAGACTTTATGAAACACAACATGTTACGCATACTTGTGTCATTGTTCTGCGTGAGCTCTACCGTAAATATTAACAGGTTTCCTTAAAGCCAAAAAACATACATTACAAAAAGAAGTGTTGTTGCTGCGTGTAAACGCTTTTAAAATGTTGATCATTACCGCTAATAATATATAATAATTCGAGTTTTATATCATTCTGCGTCCTTCAAAATAAAATGAACATGCTGTTATCTAGTCAGTGGTTATTTAAGAGTTGCGCAAGTTTGTGAGGTTCTGGGAACTGACTGGCAATGCAGGAAAGAGATAATTATTTTCTGACCTAATTAAGTTTCCGCGTGCCATAGTAGATCCTGTCCTCATTAAAACGAAGTGGCTGCATCAGGGTGTGAATAATTGACACGTAAGCTAACCTCATGATTAATATTAGCTTTAAATGAAACATTTAAGATACTTTCCAAACTCAAGTTGCAGGTCTGTAATACAGAGTGTGGACGTCTCACCTGTTCGGCATCCTTCACGGCTGAAATTGAAAAACATGACAGCTGCGGTGGTTTTCTCTCTTTATTAAGAAGCACTGAGTCTCATTCGCTTAGAATAGATCATAAGGTAGAAATGTGATTTCATTTCTTATTTCAGGTTGTGCAGAAAGCCTGAAAGGTGAAATAAAAGTCTAAAAAAAAGAAGTGTTAACATAACAAGAGAAAATCCTATAATCATTACTATTACAGACTATTCTTACCTATAGACGTTTTATTAGGAACACCTCTGTTCAACCATCAAACATCGTTTATGTATCAAGTTTTCATTAAGCACAAAGTCTGAGAATTTATTAAAACAATGATCCACCTTTGCTGTTTCTCAAAACTTTCTCCACAAATTGCTCAACAGTCTTGTGCTGTAAGGAAACCTGACAAGTGGAAGATCATTTTCTGCTCAGGATTCATTCAATAATCTATAAAAAGTGACGATCCGTTGAGCATAAAACAACACAAGGACTTCATTGTTACTGACCGATGAATCTGATTGGTTAAAACACACTAATGAGATAGTAACATGACAGGATCGATTCCCTTCTCACATCTGGTCTGCTGTTTCTCTCAGCTGGTTTACATGCAGCCGTCTCTCAGACTGGCTGAGCATTAACTGGAGTTGTTGCGTGATTTAGTCTCTGGATCAGTTACAAAGTAAACTACGTGAAACTTGAGCTTTGTTTCAGTGTGTTCAGACATGAGTTATCACAAATAGCAGACAAGGGAATGGCAAGATAATTTGCTTGTTGAGTTATGTGACACCACTGTCATCTTGTCTGCCTTGTGTGATCACTTACTGCTGGAGTGTGTGTGTGTGTGTGTGTGTGTGTGTGTGTTTGTGCGTGTGTGTGTGTGTGTGTGTGTGTGTGTACTTGCATAACTATCTTTGTGACAACCAATTTTTAGTTTTTGGAGTTTTTTTAAAATGTTGGGACATGTGGGGAAAGTGAGGACATCTTGGTTGGTCCTCACCTTGCGTGTATATGCGTATGTATGTTTGAGTGTGTGTGCCTGTTTTTGTTGCCTATTGGGAACTTGTCTACCATAAACCCTAAACTTTTTGGGGGGTTTTTTTATCCTGTATTTTTTACACATAAAATAGCCCAAAAATTACAAAAATAGACTGTGAATCTACATGTCTAATGTGAAATAAAGTGCAAAATCTTATCCACACAGAAACACTTTTTTAAGTCTTTGTTTGATATTGTTATTACATTTATTAAAATATCAAATACAATTTGTAACAACAGTAAAAGTAGTATTGGCTTTGCCTTTGACAGATTTCACAACAAAAGGAAAAACAACAATAAGATATGTTTTTATTTACGAACTAGATAGCAACTTAAGTGAAAGAACAGAATGCAAAGAGAGCTGTTCGGTTGTGGAAAATGGAGTCACCTGTGGTGCTCATCAGTTTAGGGTTCTAGTTGCTGTCTATCAAAATCGTGGACAAAATCCAACCTTTTCTACGATTTTGATAGACTGCAACTTTACTGTGAGTCAAAGATTGTCCGCCTTTCCCATCATGCATTGTGCTTGTTAAGTTTGCTGTATAAATGCAAATGTTGCTTTTGTGTGTGCATGTATGTGTGTACCAGTTTATCAACAT
The DNA here is from genome assembly GCA_963678695.2 of Diplodus puntazzo. Lineage (NCBI taxonomy): Eukaryota > Metazoa > Chordata > Actinopteri > Spariformes > Sparidae > Diplodus > Diplodus puntazzo. The sequence continues at coordinate 31,001,630 of OZ023159.1, read as the reverse complement.
ACAATTAAATGGAAAAATGGCTTGGAAACGTTCTTATTCTTCATTAAAAACATTTATTTCATAAAAACTGGAGCACACTTTCAGTTGCGATTGGTATTTAAAAGATAACCTTAATCTAATAGGAAATGTTTTTAACTACACTTGCGGGAAAGATGGGAGTGTCATCTACCAGTAACACTTAATTGGTTTTCTGGACATGCATGCATGCATGAAAAATGCAGTTTGGGCAGACGCTGACTGGCAGCAGTAGGGGTGCTTCTAAAATCCAGGTGGCCACTAAAAAAGGAATGCATTGTCGCTTACTGCAAACCTTGACTAATTATGTCATTATGTCTGAATCTTCTGCATGCCATGTATCATCCCACCCCCGTCAACTTGTTCAACTTAAAGCTAATAAAAAAAAAATCAAGTAATTATCAGAACAATTCCCATCAGTGAGAAAATATCCTTGTGCAAACTGCAGTAGCACGTGATTTACTGACAGTGACAGTGGCGGGATGCTTTATAGCAAACTGCATCACAATTTCCAGCATGAGGTGATGTACAGAGCTTGTAGTTGCAGAGTAAAAGTAGCCTATGTCTTTTCCTTTAAGACATTGTTATGGTTGTGAATTAATCTCTTTAAAAAAGTTTGTTGAGTCCAAAATGATTGTTTTGTGTATCGCTATTAGAATTCGTTCCAGCTTCTGACAAGGTTTGTGAGCCAATAGTGTAACACTGTTAGTATCACGTAGAATCTGTGTTTTGTCAGTATCAAGTCTTGGTAGTTGCCAGTTTGTGGGAACTGTTGTTCACTCATGACGGACTAATATGGACACATGTGCAGACACACACGTAATCTGTATGTACTGTCTAGAGCTTGAATTCAGCTCTGTATGCTACTGCTGTAATATGTTTTGTCAAATGTCATAGTAAAAGAAATTGTTCGGTAAAAATGTAAAATGCAAAAGATAAGAAAAGATTAGGATCTAGATTTTATCTTGTGGGTAATGGGGGCGGGACTAGATAAGCTTTGGCTTCTCCCGCTTTTCCCTTTCGGCCATGTGTATTGTATTATTTGAACAATGATGAAATGTGATGATGATGAATTGACATGCCCGAAATAAACAACATAAATAAATATACGCAAGAATGGCTGAGTTCTACGGCATGTGCCCTGCATACTGTACTGCCCAAATAACAGCTCGCTAGCATTAGCAACCAGTCGAACAACAGCAATGTTGTGGTGTGAATGCAAAGGAAGGGGGGAGATGGAAAGCCAGATTTAGCGGCTGAACGTTAGCTTATCAACACCTTTGAATTAGTAATTAGTTGAATGTTTTAAGTGCAATAATTTCAAATGCTTTCTTTTGGGAATGCATGTTTATAATGGTTCACTTAACCAGTTGTTCTCAGCCGGGGATCAAGATGTCTGCAAGGTGTCAAAAGGTTGTTCACATGCTAAGAGAGAATATAAAATACAAAAGTGTAATTTTCTATTCCTTTTAGCTATTCTCAGATTTGTTTTTGTTTTTAGATCATAATGTTCAGATATAAAGATCAAGATTACTCTGATTTTGTGGCTCTAGATAGCATCTTCTCAACAGTATACGTTGAGAAATACGTTGACTCCTATATCGGAAAAATTTAGCAGCTCTTCACACGTCATGTCTTGCATCATTGTGGAGCTTAATCTCTTAATGTACGCCATCTTTCAGGAGTCTTTTCCAGCCAACACCCACGAGCCTTGTGTGACGGAGGATGATTTCTATCTAATACCTCAGAGACAAGAAAACAGAGCCATAGTAGGTTGGTGTGCGTAAGGTTTGCCCAGTGTACTTTTCACACGGTGTTGAGTGAGCTGGTGTTATTATATAACTATCGTAACTGTAATAACAGATCTGCACCGACTAATGCAGCAGATAGGCTGCGTTCAGTGTTTGTGTTTTCATTTTAACGTTGACATCCTCAGTCATCATGGAGATGATGACATTTGATGTGATAAATAACCTCTGAACCCAAATGATTGTTTCTTAACTGTGCTTAAATTTAAGACTTGATTATTTATCCCCATCTAAGAAACCAATTGCTAGAGAACAAATGATGCACATGTTTTTATCTAAATTAATTTGTGTAGTTTTCTCAATCACATATATTTCAACCACTGAGAATCACTGATGATAAAAGTGGCTGATGGAACTAAACATGTCCCCTGTGAGAAACTTAAAATAACAAGAACTTTCGGCATTCAACCACAATTATCTCTCTTTCTGTATGTCATTTTTGTTTTTTAGTTATTGTGAGCGTGTGTCTGTGACGATTTGTTGTTCTTTCCATACTGATAATTACATCGTCACGTGTAGAGTCATTTCACTTATTTTCTGATCTTTACATGTGGCTTAAATTATATTTTCTTTTCTTATTAATACTGTGTGATTTTTATATTGTTTTTTTACAGACCTCATGAACATAAGCAATCCTTTTGTGGAAGCTAATGGCATTTCAAGAGAGAATCAGCTTGCAGGCACAAGGAAGTGACAGCCGGGAATTAGTCTGGGCGTCTCCTGTTGACGGCTCATTGGTGCTTCCAGCAAATGTTTTTCTGTGATTGAAAGGAATGAAATGAACGTGAGGAATGAATGAGGAAAGTCCCAAACGGGAAATGTGAGTCTGTGGTTCACCAACACTTGTTGCACTTAACAAAACACAATTAACAGTCACAGTATCATATGATGGAAAGGGACAGAAACCACAACCCTGCACCATCTTTCTGAGTATAAATGTAAATTGTTTGAACATTTTGGTGGGTTTTTCTCTCACAATATTAGAGGAAATGGATTAGCAGAAAAATGAAACATGAAAGAAGATTGAGGCAACATACCAAGAAGTATAAAATACCTCCTCCCATTTAAAAAACATTTTTGGTTTCCATGGGGACATTCACCTGCAAAACAAACTGTCATGTGGCTAATCAGTCACGATGTAAGAAAAATAAGGTGCGCTAATAAGTTCAAAGGTGTAGTGCCATAAATGAAACTCTACTTTCCCAGAGTCAGTTTTACTGGCCTCTTCACAAATTGGTTCATTTATGTGCGGTTATCAAATAAGAACATAACTAAAGTTAATTGTCACGTTAAATCCTACTGGTTCTCAGACTTGTGGCAAACTGCAATACTGTTGGAGTTCCCCCACATTCTCTAACACCAGCCAACTGAACTATCTGTGTTGCCAAGATAACTGAAATGTTCAAAAGTCTATAACCACTTTCTCACAAGTGCCAGATCGGCATTCTGATGACAAGATGTCTCACTTCTCAATGTACATCCTCCATCAGGTCTTGAAAAAACAGTGAGTTTAATTGTTTTCAGCACCAGCTCGACTGGGGAAGTAAGTTTAAAGATTGCGTGTGGCATTTAAGTTTCCCTAAACAAGCCAGCAATGCTTACTGTTGAGCTCTGCCAGCCTTGTTCCTGTATTTTCTTAGGGCTTGTCCACGCGTACGAAAACAATCTTTTCAAGAGGTTGAGGGGTGGGGCGATGGCATCATCGTTTCGGAAAGTATGCGGATTCACTGTCCACAGGAAAATGCAAGGGCAGCGTTTTCAGATTTCCCCCCCCCCCCCCGACACCCAGTTTCAAAAAAGTGCATTTTCAGGCGCTTTACAGGATCCATATGGACGATCATCCAAAACGATGCAAAAAATGTGTTTACATAAAAGAACGTTTCCGTATGGGCTGGGCCTTAGTATTTGCTGGGTGTAGTGCGTTTCTGAGCATCTGCAATTCTGGAGAAGCATAATTAATTGATGAGTCTCATTACCACAAGTTTCAGTCTGTCAGCCACCAGCCAGTAACGTCTGAGGCTGAACAATCAACTTAGACTGGCAAATCCTGCAAAACATACCTGTAAGTAAACAGACACCTTTTTAAAAAAGATTTGATACGTTTTTCAGTATCTTTGTTCAAAACCTATTGCAGAAGTTCGCATAATTATGAATCACATCTGATGTTCTACTTCAAAATATATGACGTGTATTTTATGTCTGTATTTCAGGGCCCGTATTCATAAAGCATCCATGTACTAGTGTTGAAATTGAGAATAGCTTCTTGTAAAGAAAAAAGTTATTCACAAAGAATCTTGGCCCTTAAGAGAGCTCCTAAGGTGACAATCTGTTAGGACTTAGAAAATGGTGGAAAGACAAAGAGGAAGGAGAAATATTCTCCAAATGAAAGACAGTGACTTAATGAAAGGCTACAGTTAAGATGGGGCAGGGATGATGTTTGTGGTTGATCTCATAAGAGTTGCGCTCACATTTCTGACCCAACAAGTCGGTATAACAGCAGAAACTCAAGAGATAACAGCACTGAACTATCATTACACCATGTCTGAATATAGACTAAGTTAACTGATTAAGCCTATCGAGTTCTGCCCATTACCACCAAGAGTGTATATTTATTTTCTGTTTTTTTGATCAACTAATCACAGCTTTTCAAAAGAAAGTGTCACACCTAGCAACAGGGTCAACACTGCCTCTATTTTACGATAAAGATGTCAGTCACTTACTTGCTCATAGTTGCCCTCAGAAGTTTTCCGAACCACTCAAGCGAGAACTCCTTCATTACATTCATGCATTCTAGTTCATCTTGGTTTGCAAGGTATCTAACTCAACGCCAGTGCAGCTTTCTTTTTACAAGACGAACATTCTTTGGATTTTGTCGCAGACTGTTTGTGGTAATAAACTTGTTACCTGTAAACTGCATTGTCTGCAGTCCATGACCTACTGTCCTAAATACAGATTAAACCTGACTGATGTGCTCATTAGTAGGTCAGGCGAAACGGCTGCAAAAGGATGCAGATGGAAGAACGATGGAAAGACGATATTTTTTAAAAACTTGCTCTGCACGCTGAATTATGAGGTAACCGTTAATCCTGTTACATGATACAGCTTTGTTTAGGTTCCAGGTAATGTACACTAAACTGTTGTACACCTGCTTGTTTCAAAGCTCAATAAGTACAAGGTGCGTGTGTGTTTATTTAAAACAGAAACATGCCACTGTAGCATCAATAACCCCGTAATTATAGGATTTGAAAGGGATATTGTTCAAGGCGCATTCCCAGTACAACATGATATACTGTGGCTTATACTGACGACACCGAGGTCGTGTCCTCTGTATACTGTATGCTTAATAAATATGTTTCCTAAAATATTTAAGTTAAAAATTACTGGAACTACTTGAAGGCTGCAGGTTTCAAGTCCAAGCCAAGTCCCTACTGACTGAGCTATTGCCACCCCTAAATGTTAATAATTTTTAGAATTTATTCATTGAATTCATCATTTGCTAAAAAACTGTATTCTAGCTTTATTGTATTGTGAATGAAAAGTCAGCAGTGAGTCAGCAATGGCACAACAGGAAATAAATGTGTGTGACTATGGTTACACAACCAAACTTAACTGTGACAGACATGTTTGTGGTTTTGCCTTTATTGAAGTGGCCAAAGCTGCGGTAACAAAACACATTCTTCTTAACAATGAAGTAAAGGTTAGTCATAACTCGGCAAATAAATGTAGATAAACTGGTCACAGAGGCTACAATACAGCTGCACAGATACATGTGTCATTACTTGATTTAATTGATTTAAGAACAGAGACGTTCTGTGGCACAGTGCATATAAACGAGGCTCTCGGTATCACATCAGTAGTTTCAACAATATCAGTGTGATTGATTGTAACACAGCTGAATATAATTGCCTTACTGAGAAGCAATGGACTATTTTTACGTTCGACAAGGAAGTTATGTTTTCACCCAAATCCGTTTTTTGCAAATCCTAGATCAGCTGAGTTTAAATTATGGTTAAGCAGTAAGAGTGGTGTAAATCTCAGAGTTATACAGGGCTGTCAAGTTTAATATTGGATTGTGCTTGATTAAATGGGGTTAATTAAAAGGAGTTTGGGGCCTTGGTGGAGGTGTGCACCACTGGATCTATTTAACGTTAGTGTCAGTCTACTCTGATGATGTTATTAAAAATTAGGAAAATCTGTGCAAGCTCCCACACAAAGTAAATATTTAATAATAAAGTCAACCTTTCAGTCTCTTGGCTTTGATGAGGGTAAATGTTTGATACAAGGAAATTTCAAGGATTGTAATAACATCAACTAGAGTCCACTTGAGCCTTTTTAATCAAGTACACATGGGAGTGCAACACTGTAGCTTCCAAATACAGAATGCTCCACAGATACAACATCACAAAAACTGAAGACAAATAAATTGATACCAATCTATTAACTGTTAATCAATGCAGGTTAGCTCACAGCTGTCTGTAGAGGCCTGCCTGAAAACCATCAACCATGTGACAGTGGTGCGAGGCCAACAACCTCTTACTGACACTGAACATCACCGTAACAAAGAGGCCGGTTCTGGGCTGATAGAGGAAGCAGCGAACGAACTACTGACCCCAGTGTACTGACAAAAACACTCGAGTAAAGATTGATCACCTTCAGCTACCTGAAAGTCCACATTACTGAGAATATGACGTGGTCCACACATAGACATCTTTAGTCTCTGTGGCAGTTTCTCCTTGAAATGCTCTTTTTCAAAATGTATTTTCGTCAGGACATCAGGAAGGTGAACTCTGACTCTCCCTTGTTTTACAGTTTCCCCAGATTTATTTTTCATTGCCGACACATTGCATATCACCAACACAACGTCAACAGTTTTATTGTAAAGTCTGTCTAATTTTGTGACATGTATATTTTATCATGTGTTTATAATTCTTTATCATTTTGTACCTTAAAAACAGAGATGTGGACTGTATAATTGGAACTTTAACTTGAATTAACACTGTTTTAATTGTAATGTTATTAATTTTATTTGTAGAGGGACCATGTGCAATATTAAACATACATGTATTGTACCACTACAGCTACAGTTAGCTTAGAGCTAATTTACATCTGCAGTCCCCTAATTAAGATTGTAATTAATGACATGTAACTTGACTTGAAAGAAAATAAAATTACTTGAGACTCAATTTAGACTTGGAAGTAAAAAACTTGAGACCTGATGACTCGAATGACTCATGTGTATTCATTTCATGTTTCCAGTTTAGTTTTTCTGTTGTCTGGCTGTCAATATTTTACTCTTTACAAGTGAAGGAATGGAAAATGTCCTGACAGCAAACAACTTTTTTCTGCATTGTAAGTTACGTGACACAAGCTGCTGAAGGGCTTCAACTTGACTCAAGCTGGTTTTTCCTCTTTTCGGCCGAAAGTAACTTGATCGTTAGATAACTTTACAAGTCAGAGTCGACATGATGGATAATTTCCTGTTAACGATGTTATGAATATGTTGCATGTTACTAAATGTTGTATATATCACCTTTGAGGAAGCTTTTACATATATATATAAAAATCTCCTTCTCACCCTGGTAGGGTGGTATCTGTGTCATCCTCAAGCTCGGGTCCTCTACCAGAGGCCTGGGAGTTTGAGGGTTCTGCACAGTATCTTGGCTATTCCTAGGACTGCGCTCTTCTGGATTGAGGCTTCAGATGTTGTTCCTGGGATCTGTTAGAGCCACTCTCCCAGTTTGGGGGTTACTGCCCCAAGTGCCCCCACTACCACGGGGACCACGCTAGCCTTGACCTTCCACATCTGTTCCAGCTGCTCCTTCAATCCTTGGTACTTCTCAATTTTCTCGTGTTCCTTCTTCCTGATGTTAGCGTCAGCTGGGATCGCCACATCTATCACCACCACCCTCTTCTGCTCTTTGTCCACCACTACTATGTCCGGTTGGTTAGCCAGGAGCTGTTTGTCAGTCTGGAAGCTGAAGTCCCACAGAACCTTGGCCCTGTTGTTCTCAGCCACCTTCTGTAGTATGGCCCATTAGGATTTGGGTACTTCTATTCCATACTGGTTGCAGATGTTCCTGTATACTATCCCAGCCACTTGGTTGTGCCTCTCCATGTACGCTGATCCAGCTAGCATCTTACACCCTGCTACTATGTGCTGGACTGTCTCAGGGGCTTCTTTGCACAGTCTGCATCTTGGGTCTGATCTACTCTGGTAGATCCTGGCTTCTATGGCTCTTCTGCTTATGGCCTGTTCTTGTGCTGCCATGATTAGTGCCTCTGTGCTGTCAGAGCCACTGGTAGGATTTCTTGATGTCAGCCACTTCCTCTATCTGACGGTGGTACATGCCATGTAGGGGCTTGTCCCTCCAGGTTGTCTGCTCCTCCTCTGCACTATCATCCGGGTTCTGCTGCCTGAGACATTCACTTAATAAATATTTATATATATATATATATATATATATATATATATATATATATATATATATATATATATATATATATATATATATATAATTGTTTTTGTTTGTTTGATTGATTATTATTGATCTAAATAAAAAAATTAAATTCAATGTTATACACACCTCACCTTTCCTCTTTACAAAGACTGGATACTGCAGGCAACACTGAAGTTTCTCGGGGAAGGGAAAAAGTGACTTAACCAAGAAAAAGGTGAGTTGGACTAATGGACTTGAGTCACTCGTCTGCTGGTTTATTTTATTAATTTTTGTTTTTCAGCCTCAGTGAGCACATTGCCACACTGCATTTGAGAAGGTATATTACTCATTGAGCACAAAACACGAAACCTTCTGCCTGCTGAGAACCTGAACGAACCAAAAGCCTTTACAAGAAACTGTAGAGAGGACAACTCAAAGTACTGTAAGCTTCCCCCGCTCTGCTGCCATCTGCTGGTACCTGTAGGAGCTTTCATCAGCTGCTGTATTTTAAGTATGAGCTGTCAGTTAAACTACAGATTAATTCAGGCACACTCCTGATACTCACTGTCTGTGGTTTAGAAAGTCAAACTTCAGGTGCTAGCAGCAGGGAGTCAAACACACACGGACGGCTAAATATCTGTAGGATATTAAACACAGCACATATATAAACAAGCGTCTAAAGTCTTTATTCTTATTTTTTTAAAGACAGGTATAAAATTATACAGTAGCTGAACAACAAATCGGTCTGTGTTTCGTTAAAACGCATGTTAGCAGTTAGCTTTAGCTCATCACAAAGCCGGAAGAATAACATCCAACCGCTCCAGCTCTCCGCCAATCACAGGCGCGCTATCTTACGTACGTCACTGTCTCATAGGTAACGACGTAACGCCTTCACTGTCATCGTATTGACGCTGCAGTGGATTTATACTAAGAAACGTCTAAAGAAGGAAGAAAAGAAAAAAAAAACATTGCGATAGATAAAGCAAAAATAATAAAATATTATAATTTTAAAAATAGAAAATAGCATAATAAATCAGTTTTAAAACAAAATCAAGTACGTCTTGGCGATATCATTTTATTTATTTATTTTTATTTCCTTTTTTTTATTTTTTTTTATTTTGTTCCACAGCGCCTGCGCATTACATCAGCTGTTCTGATTGGGCGCAACGATCAAACTGCATTTCCGGTGCGACCCGAGATAGACATCACTGGTGTTATTATAGATCAGATCATCAGCTCTGCATAGTGTTTTGTTCTCCTTCACATCATGTCAGCAGCCGCTCTTCTCCTGCTGGTCGTCGCGGTGTCCGTGTGGCCCGGTAAGATGAAGAATCACTGCATCACTGTCACCTGATCAGCCGCCATTAATTATCCTCTAATGCTGTTATCGTGCGATTTATGACAATAATACTCACAATTCGTGCATTGGAGCGTTTTTACACATTGTTACAGCTTTTAAAAATGTCTTCTTTCAGTGTATTTGTCAGCTTATCCCCTGTCTGTCTCATTTAAGGTGACTCCAGGTTCATCATAGACCCTTTGTCAGTCTTCAGACACAAATCTCTGGTAAGCCTGACCTCCAGTATCACACACTCACATGGACCTGCTGCACTAATATACACACTGATCTGAATCTGTTAGTCTCATTCACTTCTTTAGGCTTATTATCTCACTGTGTTTTCTGCTCATCAGACGGTGGACATGTGTTCAGAGTGCAACCAGGTCGTCCGTCTGTCCACCAACATGATCTCCAGCAGAGACACGAAGGTGAGGATGTTGTTGAATCACCCTCTGCGTATTTTTTTCTTTTACTTTCACTTCCCCTCCTGCTGACCACATTAGCTGACTGCCACACCCAAACAGATGTTATCTTCCCTGTAATGTCTTAAAAAGTTCAACCTTTCACAATGCTGCAGTTGCCGAGTGTCTGTTTGTGTATCCACAACACATTAACTACCGTACTCTTGCAGGAGACCGTCTATGAAACCTTGCATGCTCTGTGCCAGCGCCTCCCAAAAGACCAGAGCGTCTCAGATTGCGACTCACAGGTGAAGATGCATTTGCCGAAGCTCCTGCAGCAAAGCCCCGGTCACCTGGTGAGTTCAGCCTCTGTCCGTTCTTCTTCACATGAACACTTTGGTCCTCATCTAACGCGAGGTAATATGTGTGAGTATAGAAGCCCGGAGAGACGTGTGTGGAGTTCGGACTTTGTGCTTCCAACAAGAAGGAGGAACTGCAGAAACTTCCCCAGGATTCTACCGATAAAGATGTGTCCACATCTGAAGTCGGCACAGCCACCGGCGACCATGTGAGCATGAGAAAGCGGATGTGGATGTGGAAATGAAACTTTCATATTTGCTGCTGTTGATCAGCCTGTCCTTGTCTGCAGGAGGTGTCCGGTCCAGTCTGCGCCCTGTGTTTATTTATCATGAGGAAACTGGAGACCTTGTTGCCCACAAACATGACTGAGGTGACTCATTTTTTGCTTATTACTTCAGGCACACATCCCTCACTTTACATCACACCATCCTCTCTTTATGTCTTTGCAGGACGCTTTGATGAAGCTCATGGAGGAGGTCTGCGATCTTGTACCGGAGAGCTACAAAGAGCGATGTGATGACTTTGTCTCCAAATACGGCGAGCAGATAGTCGAATTCCTCTTATCGTCTGCTGCCCCTCACACTATCTGCACTCTCCTGCACCTCTGTTTGATCGAGGAGCAAACCGTTCCAGGTCAGTTGCATTTGTGTAGTAAATACATTCGACTATCGTTCGTGTCATAGTCGTGACCTGAACCTCACACTTCTGATGCTTTCTCAGAGGTGTCCCTCCCCTCGGACTGCGAGTCGTGCCGCACGCTGGCCGTGCTGAGCCGACTTCACCTGGGTCCAAACTCCACCGAACCTCAGACCTCCTCTTTCCTCCAGTCTGTGTGTGTCCATCACCCCAATGCCATCCCCAAGGTCTGACCCTCAGCTAACACCAAATACCCCTCAGTGCTCCCAGCTGGCAAAACCTTTCACAAATCACTATACTATGAAAATGCAAAAGATGTAAAAAAAAGTAACTCTCGCGTTTCTTTCAGTGTGAGGCTTTCACCAAAATGTATGGCTCCCGTCTGCTGAGGGTTCTGGGGAACCAGATGGACGGTCCACATGCTTGTGATGTAAGAAAAAGCTCTTTTAAACCCTCACATGCGTGTTTACAATGACGTATCTCATCAGAAGGTGAAGAGGAATCACTTTCTATATCGGCTCTTTATTCGTCAGTGTAAAGGGAATTATCGATGCCTTATTCTGCAGATCATATTCAACAACTGCAAGGGGATTTACCCATTAACAGGGTTGGAAAGGATACTTTAAAAATGTGTTTCAATACAGTCACTGGTTGAGAATATAGTCGGTAACCTAATGCCAGTATCACAGTATAAGAGTGACTTACTTAATCACTTCCAGTTACTTCAATACCAAACATATTCAAATACAGACGAGAAAAAACAAATATCAGTGAGATGTCCGTGAGAATACACATGTATTTGGTTTCATTTAGGACCAGATTGATGTTTTGTGAAGCTTTTGTGTAATAAAGAGCCAATATGCTTGTAATATGCCTACTAATAAGCAACTAAAACCAACAACCTTCACAGAATGTTACAGACCCACGAGAGGATTTGTCTGCAGGTAAATTTGTTTAAATCAACAGCAGACACGTTTTCTGCAGACCTTGGTCGATCTGCATGATTTTAAAAAGTATGATGAGCCCCAATTCCTCCCTGCGCTGATCATGAACACGGTGCAGCCACTATAACACTCGTGAACACACATCATTCTGTGATCTGGCTGATTGTCACAGTATCCCATCTGTCCTGCAGAGAGCTGAGCTGTGCGCCGCGCCAAAGACGGTGGAGCCGCTTGGAAGGAATCCTTGTACCTGGGGGCCGAGCTACTGGTGCAAAAACATTCAAACTGCTCAGGAGTGTGGCGTAAGTTCACCTTATTGCCGTTTCAGCTGATGATTATAAGCCTTTCCCAACTATCACCATGAGTCCATTGTTTCCTGATTTTCTTTCAGAGAGATTTTACTCTACAGATCTGCACCGCACTACTTTAGGTGCAACAGATTTAACTTTATCGTTGCAGTAGGTTGAGTACATTGAATTCAGATACCGAAAAGCAGTCTAACATCTAAGTGTATTTGAAAGTACGAACGTGATCTTTAACGGTTCTAATCTCTGTTTCACATCCTTTTCCTGTTCTTAATTGCAGAACCAGACGTTCTGTAAGAAATACATGTGGAAGAAGTGAAGCCACCTGCAGCTCTGAGAACAGAAGCTCTCAACAAACTACTTTCTTTTTACGTACAAACGTATGATTGCACTGATTAACTCAGTTTTAAGATTTTATAAATGTAATGCTCTTATCAACTTGTTCTGTTTTGCATCTCGCAGTCAGTCAGCCATAAAACAGTGATTGTTAAAAAAACTCCGGTTTGCATGAAGCGTCACAAGACTGAGGCTGGGATTCAGTCTGAAACATCAGTTCCTGTAGTGGTTAACAGTTTGGTGAACTTTGATAGTCGGCACACTGCTTTATTTATGTTAGAATGAACGCGGAAACGTTGTCCCTCATTGAAAAAGATGAGCTATAAGTATGTATTAAAGCCTATTTGGACAACTGCTGAACAAAGGTTTGGAGCTGCTTGTATGTGCTGTTGTCTCGTTGCTGTTCTATGATATTCACATACACATGAAAAAGTAGACTGAATTCAAAGGTTTGTCATTAAAAGTCAACGTACAAACAGAGACTCGTGTCCTGGAGCTTGTTTATTTAGAAACTTCCACATAGTAAAAACATAAAACAGTGAAAAAAAACAGTGACATTTACATTTATTTTTTTGAGGCTTTAAAGAAAAAGTCCTGATGCTCTCGTTCCATATTCTGTTGTTACTTTATATCACTTAAATACCAAGTTCATTTACAAAATGATGACAGCGCTTCTTGCCATTTACACGGAGGAAAATCCTGCCTCACTCACACCCCTGTGTGGTTGTTTGTGTCATCGCTCTCTTGTCTCTTCCAGATCTAAGAAACAGAGAAAAACATTTGTTTGCAGAAGGAGCTCTATGCAATTCTCTCAGTTTTACTTGACAACAGAGCTGCAGTGATTAGCTAATTAACTGATGATCACAATCAATCGAAAGGAAAAAGAGGAAATTAATCATTAACTTCAGTCAGTTTTAAAGCAAGAATGTCAAATATTTGCTGGTTCCAGCTTTTTAAATGTAACAATTATCTGCCTTTTCTTTTTTATCTATGATAGAAATTGTAGAATCTTTTAGTTTCAGACTGTTGGTTGGAAAATTTTGAGGCATCACATCATATAAAGACATTTAATTAATGATTAATCGTGAAAATAATCACCCGATTAATTAATAATGAAAACAATAGTATAGGTAGTTGCAGCTTTACTTCACAATGATTTAAAAACTACATCAGGTGTGAAATAAGACTCAGCTGATAAAGGGTTGAGAGCTGCTGTCAGTGTCTTAATACTTTGTTCTTATAATGTGTATCATTAACTTTAAAAATCATATCATTAACATGCATTTTTCTCCAAGAAATTGCAACCATTCAGTCCTCCACTACGTTCCAGAGGACAATCACTAAAAGTCTCCACTGAAGCCGCTCCTGAAGGAGCCCTGACCTTGTTCTTTATTCAATAGTAAGAAAAGAAATGTGTTTTCATTAGCGTTTTATTTTTAAGACGATCTGTTATGATGGGGCTCTGCCTTTAAAAATTCATTTCAAAATGTGATCAGTCATTTCATGTTGCACAGGGGAGGTATGGAGCCCGGGCTCTGCAGTATTTACACTTTCCAACCTGGACAGAATGAGAGGGAGGATGTACCTGGATGTAGGCCTCAGACAGTGTAATCATCTGGGGGAGAATGTCAGTCACCTGCAGGTCCTGCATCTCATACCACTTCCCAGTTCCCTGATTAAACACAAAGATTATGACAGATGTGACATCATTTGAACTCATAATAAAACAACACTGGTAAAATGGTCAAAACCATAAGTTATGGATGTTTGTAATAATGCCATCAGAAGTGAGAGATATCTGTCTTGAACTTACATGATGCAGAACATGTATCCTGTATGCTCCTTCAGTGGGTTTCCCATCATGCACTACGTTGGCGACAAGGTCATAAGTTGTATTCTTCTCCGTAACTTGAGCTTCTTCTGTCAAGTACTCGCGCAGGTCTACATTCCTGTTGACAACATGAATAAGTGTCTTTATACTAAGAAAGAAATACAGAAGTCCTTGACATCACTTCTCATGAGAGTTAACATATACAAAAACCACTCGTTACTATTAACAAGCACTTTGATCCAGGCGACATATTGCCTCCTACGGTATACGAACAGCACTTACGTGATAGGGAAGTTGACAATTGTGGGGTTCTTTTCCACAAAGAAGTTGTTCTTGGTGAATCTTTTGATACAAAAGACGAGGTACGGAGGCAGTTTGGTCAGCTGGAACCTTTTGAGAAAATTCTCTTTGTAGGTTTTGTATTCCTGAATGTAAATGAGACAGGAAATGTTACATATATATTTATTATCTAAAGAATGTGGCTGTTGCAACAAGCACTGTTCTCATATATTGTTTAATGTCGCCGTCACGTCATATCCAAGACAAGAAGATGTGAACTAATCTGTACCTTCTCTGTGCTGCCGTTGAACTTGCCCAGGATGTTGAAGAGAGGGACCTGCGGAATGATAAGCTGCTCCTTCTCGTCCTTGTACAGTGGAGCTGTTGGGAGGTCGAGGGTGAGAAACAGGAAAGTGGACTCAGACATCTGCTCCTGGTACTCCTCCGTAACAAGCAATGCCTCTTTCTCCTCTGGTAGCTGGAAATTAAACATGAAATGCTTATTAAACTGAGTCTTCACAGGGATTCAGTAAGTAAACTATTCATTGACTGCAAGCACATTCAAAGATTTGAGGGCAAGTGAAAATAATTATCTTCCTCCTGGTGTTGTTTTTCTCTGCTTAAAGTTTAGTTCCAAGTATTTAACAAAGATGAATGAACAATTAACAATTTCATATCACAAGCAAGAAACTCACCAAGTCAGGGTGTGGAAGTTTCTTGGAGAAGATCCGCATGGAGCCCTGAAATGCTTTTGTAATGATTGCTGTGACGAAAAATGAGAACAGAAGTCGATTCAGATTTTGAATCTCAAAATGCTGATTCTAAAATAAATTCAACCTTAGAGAAAGAAAAAACTGATATAACATTTTAAATAAAACTGTGTCCAAGGTGGGTTTTTTTTGGCTTTACCATTAATGTGGCAAAACTGAATATCACATCAAAGACTACATATCAAGAGTTAAAGGTCAAACCCCAGTGACTCTCCTCCTACTCACATGGTTTTTTCTTTGTGCCTCCAAGAGCACCATGGAGAGCATTCAAGAACCACGTCATAAAGTCCACAGCATCACCTACAGAAAAGCAAACAACTGATCAGCACCACGACCGCATCTCTACAGGGAAGCGTGTGTTAAAAAGCCGACACTACAGCATTACCTTGCTTGGTAATTTGGAAGTTCTTCTTGCTGCACAGCACCACAGCCTGCAGCATCTCATGGGGAGACACGTGGGCCTTGAAGTTTCTCGGATTCCAAAGTTTGCGCATCAGCTCACCAAACCTCTGCACCAAGAGGACCATGATGTCCCCCGGTGGCCTGCGGATTCCCTTGTAGTTTTCCTCCTCCAGGAAGTAGTTTCGCAAAGGTGGTACATTGGAAAAGGCCTGAGAAGAATAAGCAAATATCAAAGGGTTGGGATTTATTTATTTATTTTAAGTTTACTACCAAGTCCACATAAGGTCCATGTTGGCAGTAATTCATACCTGCAACACCACATTGGCGTAGTCATTGGCTTTGATGTTGTTTAGCCCGACAATTCCTGGCAGGTAGGTGGTGCCATCGTAGGCTCGATACAGTTTGCCCTGCTTGTCGAGCCCCGAGATGTGCTGCTTGGTGAAAGTTGGCTTCAACACGTACTGTAGAAAGGAGGGAGAAAACGTAAACAAGTTATTAAGACAAAAGCAGTTGGTGCCGTACGGTATTTTTGACTCAGCACCTCAAGAGTAATAATGTAGTACTTCCAGTTTGATGCTTGATTCTTTAAAACTATATTCAACTTAAGCTGTCTGGATATTATATAACTTGACTGTGATACAACGTGTAAGACCAGGATCAGATGAAATTTAACTTGTATCTTGATATGATGATAACAAAAATACATAGCTCCAATATTATATTGATTATTTACCCCTGAGCTCGACCCATAACACTATTCAGTCCAGATTTCAAATACAGATGATCCTGATAATGAAAATTGATTCAACGTGTGCTATGAAGTACAATAATTCTAACTTATCATAAGCCTGTGACACCGTGATTTTACTTACCGTGATGTCTTCTAGTGAAGAGTCAATGATCTCATAGTTGTCCGGCAGACAGTAAAACTTGAGAGTGTGCAGATTGAGGAACACATGATGGGTGAACTGCACACTGTGAGTGTAGGCGTGGGACTTCAGACCTCTACCTACAAGCAAACACACATGAGTAAATAAAAAAAAACACATCAAGATGTTCTATTTCTGGAGTGTCAGCTAAATCACCTACCTTGAAAGTACTTCCCACATATAAGGCAGGCGTAGACATTGATGTGGGAGAGGGAGATGGAGCAGAGTTTCTCAAAGTCAAAGTCCAGCACACTCCTGGTGGATAAACAGACAGAAGTGAGAATCACCTGCAGAGCTACAGAGGACAGTGCTAACTAGCATTTAGCATTGACATTGGCTATAAACATGTAAGTTTATCTTGCCTGTTTATAGTGTCTAGGTAAGGGCAGTGACGGCTCCTCCGGTCTTCTACGGCACGTCCTCTGCCTTTTTTGGCTGCCACTGCAACATGAAGGGAAACAAAACCCACAGAGTCAAACCATATCTTGTACAATCAGCTGAATGCAGGTTAGCTAATCATGCTAGCTAACCTAGCGTACAGGCTGTGAGGTGATGTTGGATTTCAAACACATATTAAAATCGAGGGGCGGTGCACTTTTTTTCAGACAGTCAAAAATATAAAGTAGTAGCGCTTGATGACCCGCCCGTGTGGAGCCGGACCGTCCCGTGATAACAATCCAACGCTTCTGGCTTCTAGAAACATTAGCTACCGGCTAATCGAACGTAGCAGGGACGTTTCCAAGTAAATAAACTCACCTCTGTCTTCGTCGTCGTCATCATCGTCCACTTCAGCCTCTCGCTCTCGCTTCAGAGAAAGCTTCATAGCAGTTAGCCTGCGAGCTTAATGCCAAAACAAAAAGACGGTGCAACTTTATTCGGCTGAATTATTTTGTGAATGGGGTCGAGCACCGTGCGCGGCTGTCGAAACTCGCGGTGGTTGTACGTCGGAGCTACCGAATGGCCGACCAAAACCGAACCCGGAGTGTCAAGCTAACTCGTCCCAAACCCGATGTGATACGGTCTTTAACTTAATGACAGCGTGGTTTTTAATTTAATTGTACGAATATCTTCTGCTTCGGTGTGTTTGTACGTTTTTTTCTTGCAAATATTAATGCCATTTTTCAGTTATTGTGAATTTGTAAACTCCGGGATCGGTACAGTTGGCCAACAACTTATCATTAGCTAGCATGTAACGTTAGCTTTTTGTCAGTTATTTGTGGATATGACCGGGGACTTGTTGCAAACATTAGCATCGTAAATACCGTCGCCGTGCCGGACCTGTCTGTAGAAATGGATATTTTAAGAGACGATGAGGTGCACGATCTGAAATACAAGCGATCGGGCCGTTTGGATATGAGCCACGGCTTCCTGCACCATATCCGGAGGAACCAGATTGCTAGGTGATTGCCTCAACCACCGTTAGCTTAGGCTAGCACCTAGCATGCTAGCTAGCTTAGTCATAGCATCTAGCCACAATATCTAGAGCTATCTGCAACTACTTTTAAAGAAACTGATCTGAGGGTGGAGATATGTTTAGTGGCAGCACACGTTGTGCCTAATTAACCCTCTTATAGGTTTGATGTGTGAATATAAGAAAAGGTCGCACAGGCCTTTTGGCCAAAGCTATCCTTAATTTAGGAAACTGGAGACAAATCAAAACAAAAAATCAAAGTTACAGGTTTGTTTGATTGGTGTCATGGTGTAAATCAGTGTAACATACTGTTATCAGATGTTGGCTTTAGCTGCACATATTCCTCCATACAGGTCTTAGCTACATGAGATATGTCAACAGTGGAATCAAAAGTATGAAGCAGTTTTAGCTCATATTCTGGTGCTAAACACTGTTTGTTATCTCTACTGGGTGATGATCGTGTCAGACTTCAGTCAAGAGCCATGTACACAGTGTTGCTTCATGAAGATGATGATCGGTTTAAGACTGTCACTGTGCATTTCTCTCTGAAATACTTTTCACTCAAGTCAATACACAGGAAAAGCTTGACTGATTAATATTTACTTTTAAAAGTGGAAAAAGAAGATGTAGTGAAGATCTTGTAGAGCATCTTTTGTGGTTGTTTGATTTAGGGGATCAGGATTGCAACTTATCCTTCAGTAAACAACTGCAAAATCACGAACAAGATTGCCTTATTGCTGGTGTTTAAATAACAATGTCAGATACACATGATAGGTATTGCATGTCTGAGCAATAACAAAATATGTCTTTCTTGTCTCTTCAAGAGATGACTATGATAAGGAGGTGAAGCAAGCCAAAGAGCTTCAGCGGCGGAGGCACACCACAACACCGAGGCGACCCCGCCGACCTGATATCCAGGTGTACCATCCTCGACGCAGGCGTAAGTGATGCTCTTGTTTCGTTTTGCCCACAGTAAATCCATTTAATCCAGTTAGGAGATGTTATGCATGTGTGTGCGTTCATTTTTTCAGATGGATCCGAGCCAGGAGCCGGTGCTGAGGCTGAGGAGTGGAACGAGAGCGGGTCAAGCACAGAGACGGAGACCCACGGGACTGAACTCTTCTGGCTGGACTATCAGGCGGACTCTGGCACCATTACCTCATTCCTTGTGCACAAGGTTGATGCACTATCTCTTTGAGTAATTTCTCTAGATCTTGATCTATTTTACTTTGACTAGTTCTTAATTCCTTCATGTTCTTTCTGTTTCTTCAGGAGGATAAGCCTGAGAAGGTGGTGGAACGTGTTGCGGAGAAGAACATCCTGGATTCAGCCATGAGGGCAGCGCTAGTGGCTCGAATTCGAAAAGAAATGGACAAACGACGAGACAAACGCTGAGTGATATTCTCGAACGGTAGACTAAGATTACAGAGGGAATACAGGCAAAGATGAGCAATACTTCATTTGCAGTCCAGCGCTCCTCCAAAGCACCGGCACTGTTGACAGTGTCGTGGACGTAGTGCCGACTCCGGGAACATGTACAGTGACTGTCGGCAGAGACTTGGTGAGCCACAATCAAAGCCGTCTTCTATTTTGTCAAGGAGAAGAAACAGCACTTATCATAGACAGTGTGGTTGGGCGTTAACTGTCAGGTTCATGTTTACTACATTTCACTCACCTTGGACTGTTACCTCATACTCCTATTCATAACTTAAGGGACACTTCAAGTTGAATGGACCTATGAAATGATGTTTGTGCGTGCTAACAGTTAAACCCAGGAAGGAGAAGTTGCTCTCTGACACAGAGCACTGATAACCTTCCTCCTCAGTTGACTATGTCTTGTATTTTTTGTTTACAAAGATCTAGTTTTTATAAACAAGGTGTATACTTTTTTTTTTTTGTAAAATGCTGTGAACAGAACATCGATCTATCAGCGAACTCGTGTTTTAAAAATATGAGAATTTTGTTTTTTTTCTTGTTGAGTTTAGTGGACGTAGCCATGACGATGTGTTTGTGTGGCAACCGTGTTTTGTTGTTTTTCAATGTTCTTATTTATTTTTCGGTTGTTGAGATGCTTTTATTTTTGATACTGTAATATTTTTGGGAGGAAACAATTCTTTACATATAAAAAGACATATACATAAAAAGCCATTTATTACTGTCCAAATGTGTTCTTGATGTGCATGTATGGAACCGAACAGCCATAAAATGTGAATGTTTTTTTTCAAAGTGTCTGGATATGTTTTAAGAACACAACAGATCAGAATGATTTAATGACTTTGATCACTTCTGGAATATATTTAGTATTGAGATGAGGCTAAATACAGAAAACTCATAGTCAGATGTCATCAGCAGAGGGCAGTATGAATCCTCTTTTTCACTCTGCAGTCTTTTATGTGTCTCAGCTTCCCACAACTAATTAGTCCATTAATGCGTAACAGTGTCTAAACAATGTTTGTTCATTTACAAGAACCGCTTTTCTTGTCCATCATTTTAAAATGTCACATATTTTCTTCTGCGGTCGAGAAACTTTAGGGCAATCTCGTTGTTTTTTTAACTTGAACTACTTTTTATCCCAAAGGTAGAAACTGGAGAGCGAAGCCTTTTGGTAACAGGGTCACTGGTGCTTTTCTCACAGCGAGCACTTCTTGGACTCGACTTATTACACAAGATAAGAGGTCTATTGTGTGTCCAGCCAGGTGGCCTCTCACAGCAGCCCAAGTCAGAGCTCAGAAAATGCCACCATTCATAACAGAGCCTTTCCAAATCCAGTTTACATTTTGACTAAAACTTTATGCAGTGCAACTTACATGAAATTTCTTGTGTGAGGAGCTGCCTGTGATTGCACATGGCCCGTTTTTGGTATTAGATATTGTTAATTTCATTTTAACACCCTCCAGTTTGAGGGGTTAGTTTGTTGGTGTTGCTGTTGCTACTGTTGTTTGTCTACCTGGGACAAGCCCAGCGAGTTTGAACCAGCCAGGGATGCACTCAGGATACAAATAAGAAACAAAACAAGAAACAAAAGAAGTTAATCATCCGCTGCCATGCGGCGGATAAAAAAGCAGACACATTTGTCCCCTCATCGTCGCCCTGGCTGTGGAAAAAAAACGGCGCCTTCACATTTGGACAGACGGGCCGCTGATTCACCGAGTAGTAAAGAGATTATTTCATTGTTTTCATTAATGCATGAAAGTATGCAAACTTCATCCTCTGACCCCATGCCACGCCAAGTGTTATGCAAAGCCTCATCCAGGAGGAGCGGCCTCTGCGATGCTATTGGCGGAGCGGAGACACTCCCCCCAGGTCTCGCTGACGCCCATCCTCCAGCTCACTTTTCATTCTTTGGGCCAGCATGTGACTGGAGCTCCGAGGGGGGAGACACATTCCCATGTCACCTACTTTGCTGCTCAACGCAATAACTCCTGTTTCACCAAATCTCAGTCGGTTGAAAATCCCCCAATCACACCATTACACCTCACCCCCGCAGTGCACCTGTACATAACTGCTATTACATAATAACACACCTGCGCTTTTGTAAGTTACCCCCCAGGTAACAAATGTATTGAAAGCATGTAAGCTGTGTGTGTGCAGGGACTTGTTGAGACTGGTTATGTGTTTGGTAATATTTTGAACGTTACCCAATACGTTATGTTACGTTATTAGCAATGTGTAACACATTTACATTTTACATAATCAGTCCTTATTGTGCTTATATTTGTACTCATCTCTGGCCGACTGAAATATTACCTAGAAACAGATAACAGCAACTACTTTATCTTAACAGTCTGCTCCTTTTAAAGCGACACATAGCTTTTTATTTAAACTGTTGTATCACAAACAGAAGTTGGAGTCTCTTCTCAAACTCTCTCCTTCCACAGTCTTCTGTCTTGTTCGTGGCCTACATCACATTGTCACTTTACACGTATTTACTGTGGCACTAAAATTTTCAGTTGGTCTGTAAATACTGAAAGCAAAGCTCCATTGTTTAACGCAAAAAAATACACAGTAGTCCCGTCCTGTGTTTGCCCGTCTTTGTTGAATCGAGAAATATTTCCTTTCTAGGCTGATTGTGCATATTTACATCCTTTTTACTCTTTTATTTTTTTTGTACATGTTGCCTGGAGACACGTCAGGTTTAGAACTTAGATTTACTGCATCTGCAACTTCTAGGTTTCAGCTCGCTTGCTTGGTCTCAAATACCAGTAGAATACTCAGAAGTGCTCGTGATAATCTCGTGTCACTAAACACACATTTACCTTGTTTACCTCCCATTCAAATTCTTGACTGTTTATTTTTGCAAAGGCTTTAGGGGGCGGTGCTTTGCTCAAGGGCACCTCCGTAATGCAAAGGATGTGAACTACCATTCTCTGACTACTAGTCCACATCATACTTATATTTAGTCCTAGTGGGACTTGAATTGACCTTCAAGTCCCAAGGCCAAGTCCCTCCAGACTGAGCTATTTTGCATAAATAAATCTCAGACTTCCAGTAATCTCACAGACGGATGTTGCACAACAAAATCTCTGAAATTGTGACTGGGTTGGGAACGATGACAAGTGGAGTCTAACACCAATTTATAACAGTCGTGATATGGTTTTGAAACACCTCCAGAGCAATAAAAACACGATTGCACAACTGTGGAGATCACCATGACTCAGGTTGAATCTAAGGTGCATATGCAATCGCGTGCACCTCCGTGGCCATCATCAAAAACACATCATGATGATAAGGTGTTACTAGTCAACACACCCAGATACGGTGGAAAGAAGAACAAACAGTGACTGGCAGAACATGCCAGAGCACCACCTGCTCAGTCGCCTGATAGATCAACACACTTTACATATGCAATTTGTAAACTGTGATTTCATTGTTCTGTTCTGTACATGCGACATCTACTGCATGTCTGTCCGTCCTGGGAGAGGGATCCCTCCTCTGAGGCTCCTCCTGAGGTTCCCCCATCATTCTTTCCCATTTTAAAAGTGTTTTTTTTGTGAACATGGAGAGTTTTTCCTCACAGGGATCGAGGGTCTAAGCTCAGAGGATGTCGTTCAGTGTGCAGTTTGTAAAGCACGCTGCGGCAATGTGATTGTGAGAAATAAAATGTACTTGATTTGATTTAACATACTAAGTTTGCTGGTTAGCACTGTTTTGTATTGTGTAGACAAAAAAGAAAAACTTAACAAATCTAAATTCCACGTTAGGTTGTTAACTCAAACAAATACATTAAAACAGAGTAGAAGCAAATGTTTATCAGACTTTATGTGGTTGCACTGGTTTGCCAACCTTTCTATGTATATATGCAATAAAACTTTTTACTAAATTTTCTTGTAAACAGGAAAACAGGTGCAGATAAATGTTTTTATGTTTTTATTTACATCACAGCACCTGCGACGAGAAACTGCGATAACCACAACTGTTTGGAAAATAAGTCACGAAGCTTCGAAGTTCAACGCGCTTGACACGCTCAAATAAATAAATCGACCTCAGATATTGTTAAAAAGTAAAACTTTTGTCAACACTACAAACTACAGAGTGTTCTTTAAAATACGGAGGATTAATCCACTATCATTTATTAAACAGACCTGCTGAACCTCAGGCACTCGCGATGAAAGTGTTTGGTTGCACTTGAGAGATCTTGAGGCGAATGTGCCACCAAAGCAGCTGCACCGCGGAGCCTCGTGTACCCTTTGTGCGTAATGTGAAAGGCGCTCTGAATTGCGCGGGACAAACGAGCATTGTGTGGCTTTGATTTCACTTCCCTGAAAAGTACAGTAGAGCAACAGCGACAGCAACAGCAAGCTCCTGCAGATATTGCATCAGCTGTCACACAACCCTCGCAAGAAATCCCACTGACCTCAACGGACCAGCTGACCGGCTTTTTCCCGCTCACTCTGACAAAACTCAACACTGCTCCGCCGGTTAGCAAGCACTGCCTGTGAGTTCATGAAAGGTCATATCACCCCTCTCTCTCCTTCTCTCGCTCTCTCTCTCTCTCCACGACAACATTTTGGTCTCAACATCACATCCTGCTGTTTTGGTGTCCGTGGTGCTTTGTTTGGTCTCCGGTGCCAGCGGAGTTCAGGTGGTGCCCTCTGTGCTCTTTGTTGTGGGAAGAATTCTGTGCGTTCCTTTTTGTCACGGAGAAACAAAGATACAATACTCCAAAGCTGCATCAAAGCTGTGTGTGTGAGCCACACACAAGAAAAGGTACAACAGCACCAAAAGACTGTAATGGAGTTAGGGTGAGTGCAGTGGTGAAACACCCTCGAGGAACACGTTTCCCAAACTTGTATTATTACGTAATCATTTCAGCCTGGGTGCAGGGATCCTGGTGGTCAGTGATCTTGCCCATTCAAGGCTGTGGAGGTGTAAACCCCACCGTAACCCCCCCACACAGTTAAATATAGATGCCTGACTGAGCCGGTGTGGTGCTGGGGGAAATGCACAGCTGCTGTGGTCAAACGTCAGACAGGACACGAGGGGTCTGAATTTGATGATGTTACTTGAGCGTGAACACGACTCATAGCTTGATATACTGTAACTGTAGTCATGTACTCTGTAAAATGAGCTTGGCCGGCTTTTTCAGAGACAAGGAGTACTTCCAGACACGGTTCGAGGTCATAAAATGCCAGCGGAGCGAGAGGATTCGAATAATAAACCCAGTTCATAAACTTATTTTAAAGATAGCTGTCCAAAAATGCAAACGCCTGACGCAGATTCATGACCTCTATGCAACACCACATTCGTGTTTCTATGTCAAAAGCTTCCTATGACACTGAAACTCATTCTTATGGGGCAGCGACCACAAAATCCATTCGCTTACAGAGCTGGCACACGAACAAAGCCAGCTGTGGTGGAAAAGCTCATTGGATCACCGGTTCCGCCGCAGACCGGCTCCAGAGATCCTTTGCTAGAACAGGATTTGGTGCTTAAATCTCTCTGACTGAGAGAGTGTCGGGAAAAAAACACCAAAACAAACAACTTTACAGGAAGTGAAAAAATGTATTTACATATACTGAATATATTTGTGCCAGCAAGAGAACAGATCCCAGACATGCCATTGCTGTTATCACTCCAGTTGTGCTTTCCTTTTTACAGCCACGCAATCATCTTTGCTACACCCTCTAGACAGCTGACAAGAGACGTCGCCAAACTTGTTTAACTCTCATTGACATGTTCCAATAACTGCAGGCGAGCTGACACTCTTGAGGCCATGAGTTTGAATCCTTTTATGATATATTAACCTGTCTTAAGCTCATCTATCGCACATTCTCAATTAAATTTGATCAGTTTTGCAGCTAATTGAGAACATTTTTTGTCATCACCACATACAAGAAAGTATTAAAATGCAACACACACCAGCACAAACGTAGGAAGGTTCACAAGGCTGTGCCGGTTTTGCACAGCAGTATTCGCGCTGCACAAACCTTCCGTTCTCCAGTAAACGAGGCCTGCGTGTTTCATGAGGTGTTGTTTGGTTTGCATTGATATGTTTCTTAATTGTCAGGCGTTGTTTAAATTCTGTAAGTAGAAGCAGTGACTTATTGCTTTCAAGCACGTCAGAAATGTATCTTGGGGGTTGTGGAGGGGTGTAACACATTCCTTAGAGCTGAAGAAGCAGTATTTTGAATTAGCTGCAGGGTTTTCAGGGTTCGGTCATGTGGTTTTGTGGTACTACCTGGTCTCGGCTATATTTCATGTGCACATTTCTGATGCCAACAGCAGATTCATCTTTGAGAAAGATTTTGTAGACTAGCATTGTTAGGCACGGCTGTTTCTGAAAATGCTTTACAGCTACATGTTTGAGGAAGCTACAGCACATCAGCAGACGTCTTTGGAGTATCTCAGATGCCTGCACTTGTCCTAACTGCTGATTGTTTTCTGTCCACTAATCTGGGAGATTGAGTGTCTAACTTGAGAAACTGCTTCGTCACAGGCTGCCCTTTGCTCCACTTCCTGCATCCACATCCACATTAACCAAGGCCTCCAAAGTCCGTCCTGAGGTTTTATAACACAATTCCTGTGAATCAAGTCCCACTACATATTCCTGTTTTGTTGTGGCTTAACCTCTGTTATCAAATCGGTTCACTCTGACACATTTGATTGCCCCAGTTCATCTGAAGGCTACCGATGATTTCCGTCATTTTGCAGAATGGTAAATGTTTAACTACGTGCAGCTTTAAACAGATGAGACAAAGTTGTACTGTGTAGACAAAACTACACAATTAGAAATACTGTTACTGCAAGTATTATCTCAGCGACAATCTATCATCAGTAAATTGTTTTCCTGCATCTGAAGTTGGATCGGTGGGTAACCAGCCAACAA
Source organism: Diplodus puntazzo (assembly GCA_963678695.2). Taxonomy (NCBI): domain Eukaryota; kingdom Metazoa; phylum Chordata; class Actinopteri; order Spariformes; family Sparidae; genus Diplodus; species Diplodus puntazzo. Next base: position 30,975,101 of record OZ023159.1, on the reverse strand, counting down.
AGTCTGCATGTATTCCAGATTACATAATTATATATTGACTTTAAATTATTCTTTAAAATGGGAAAATGTGATTTCTTCAAACCCAAAAGTGTGTTCAGACTGTAACAGACTGTTGTTTAACTCAAAATCCTGTAAATAACATTATCATTATTATTTAAGAATGATTTCCACACGATGTCATTTATATCTGTAGATCACGAAAAGCACGACTAACAGGACAAAAAAAAAGATGAAAATATGTCCAGTTGTGAAATCAGTGTAGTTTGAAAGCCGCTCGTTAGGTGTTAAAAAAGACAGCAGAAACGACCTCCTGTCTTCGTGGAATGCAGTTTGTATAAGTCTGCCTGAAGCAGGCTGTTGGAGTTGTCACAAATCTTCTCAGAAGGTGAATGCTGATTCAAAACGAGGCTTAGGAGGGAAAGTAAGGGGGAAACACAATCCTAAAATATTTATCAGTCACACACGTTGTGGGCTGTGATTCCTCGGCTCTGGGGGAAAGCTCAGGCAACCGAGGAGGAAAAGCATAAAGGAAAAGTGTCCACATTATTTGTTTTTATACTCATCGCCCTTTTTAAATCTTCATAAAAAGAAAAATCTAACTAAAACTGGCAACATTCACCGACGCCTCCACACACGACATGAATGAACAACCAAAACCTCTGGTTCATATTGTACAATATTATGTCTATTCTATATCTTGCCTTTTTATTATATTGTTTATTTTAATATTACGGTGGCAAAGAGATGTCCCCGTTTGCAGGACAATAAAGGATTCTGATTCTGAATGTGTAGAGGATGTGGCGGCATTGCAGTACACGGACCTCTCACCTCGGCTTTTTTTTAACAAGTCAAAACACAGCGACGGAATCGGAGCCGTGTTCCTTTAAGTTTATTTGTGTATCATTCCAAAGATTAAACCAGGTCACAACACGGTTATCCTTGGGTGAGATCTCAACATTCAAAAATCCAATTACTTTAACAGAAGGCAGAGCAGCTGGCTGTTCCACTGACTTCAAAGAACTATTATGCTAAAAGTGTGCTGACATTTTCATTAGCTGAAGGCATCTGTCAGGCCACACGGACCAGTGACGGGGGGTTCGGCTCGGGGTCAAACACAGAATACAGTAAAATGCTTATCCCTGCCCATAACCCTGAAACCTGCTTCTAACTAACCCACAGGCAAGACGCGCTGTCACACAAACTCATCTCGAGGAGCGATAAGAGCCACAGTATGTAACTTTTTAATTTAAAATGTCAGCTTCTAAATTGTTTCGATGGTATCTTATCTTGTAATAGGGAGAATAACGTCTGTTTCAGCCACTTCGGCCTCAATCAGTTTTTTCCGCCGTGAGCGGGGAGGATCAGCGTTACATGTTTAGTTCAAGTCACGAGTTTTCAACACACAACATTGTTATATTGCAGACCTCGGATATGCATTTACGACAGTGTTATTGCACTCAAAACTATCCTTTGCTTTGTTTGAGTTCCAGCTAAAACAGCACTGGATTTTCTAACGGACTAAATGTTTTGACATTTTTGTAGACCGCTTCCTTTTCATTCTCATGGCTGCTTGTCATGGACTTCACAACAGTCATCTTTATAGCAGCCCTGAAGGAGAACTGGTTTCCTGTAAATGGGGTTTTTCCCAGTTGTTTTCTCACAGATCCAATTCAAATGCTGGAGGCCAATACAACATTTGCTAGGACCAAACATTTGCGTTACTCCTAGAATAGCATCAATGGCTTTGGGAACTACACTACGTCTGGGAGGTTCCTTGCCTTTTCAAACAACCTTGCATGTTTGAGCATTATTATTTAAATGCCTCTTGTTGGATCCAGTTTAATGTTGCTACTGCATTTTTGTCGGCTTATCAGCCATGTTTGTACTTGAACCACACCTAACGAACGAGGCCAGGTGTTGCATCACTTTTTTTAGGTAACAAGTATGGAGGATTTTAAATGCCTCTTGAGTCCTGCCAGAATAAATAGTTGTAGTTAATCCTACTTCCTCATTGCAGCACTTCTTTTTTTAAATGAAGGATTATACAATGAAAACATTCTTGTATGTGCAATATCAACGATCAAACAAGAAGAGCCATAACAAAGACATTTGAAAGGAGTAGTTTATTACAGAGCATAAGGAAACTACTACTCAGTCTAGACATGAAGCGTAATACAGCACGAGCTACTTGTTCCTCTGGAAGTTGAATGTATGTGGGTAGGAGGGCAGAAAAGCAAACAGGAAGTAGAGGAAATAGAAAAGGCACTCTGACACTTACTGTAGCCAACGGGATGACTTCGGAGTGATAAAAGGGAACAAAACCAAAACTTGAAACTCGATCCCACACATGGGATGGCCATGTAAACGAGGCTGGTTTCTCTGTACTACACCAACCAAATGTTGCCATTCCATTCATGGAGGATACGAGAGCCAAAGAATTGCACCGGACATTTGAATGGGATTTCGAATCTAAACCCATCTAAAAATAAGAGCTGCAGTCCACAAATAAAAAAAAAGAAAAAGGCTGTAAAATCCCCATTAACAGTAGCCAGTTGAGGGCGGACCAAAGCTTTTCTGTACAACACTCTGGAGCCTCAAGCAACACTGAAAAATGATCAAGTCAAAAGGAATTAGATATTCAAAAACCAAGTGTGTTTAAAGCTGCCTTCTGAAACCTCGGCTTCTCTGTATCCACGCCGCGTTTCAGAGAACAAATAAATAGTGTTGAGGTTTGAATCCTAGCCAATAAGACTCTCACCCCACTAAGCAGAAAGATGGGAACCAGGTTTCTCTGTAGCCACACCTGCCATCAATACACTTTGGGAGTAAAAGGGCCTTTATTCACATCAAACCATAAAAAAGCGAGTGAACCTACATTTAAAAAAAAAGGACTCATTTAAAATTCGATTCAATGCACAAACAATCCAATTTTCAATCACTATCAAGTATAATAATACCTCTAAAGACCAGAGCAGTGACATAGCAGCTTCTGACTTTTCTGTATTACGTCAGAAAACAGCAAAGGTCTGTAGAGGCATCTGAGGCTTTCGCTCATTTGAGAGCTTGAATAATTAGGATTTGGCTCGCCCCTTAGCCTGCAATGCATAGCATTTTTAATGTGAAAACAGCGACAACCCCAGAATTTTAATTGTGCCATTCTAGCATCCTCCACAAAGACGAGGGAATAAAGCGAACAAAGGGGGATAAAGAACACTGGGTCAGGGAATAATTGTACCAGGTGGACAACAAGGAGGAATGTTTAGAAAGAAGCCCAACTTGTTTGGGAAGAAGCCAGATCAGAGGACCTTCCAACTATCAAATTGCTTCCAAACGAACTTGAATAGTTCTAAAGTTGCAGACTCCGTACATCAGTAGCACCAGTAAATTAAGAGGGGTATCGCATATAGCCTAATATGCTACCGCCATGACACCGAATATAAGACTGACGATACTGAGTGTGGAATGGCAAGAGGAGAACAACTGATGGCTGCTATTCAGGGCCTATCACAACGAGAAGCGGGGGAAACCTCAAGACATGAGAAAAACATGAAGTACTATGGCGCATGAGTTCATGGAACCCATCCAATTCTTAAAAACATCAAGTTTCTGAGGCATGCCTCCTATGACCCAGTGTAACACTGCAACCAGCAGGAAATGGCAACAAGACAGAAGGAAAGAAGTGGAGTGAGGAAGGGAGTCATGTGTTAAATGATACCATATTAATGAGAGAGATAAGTGCATTTCACCCCCTGGAACCTTGGAGGCTTCTCTGTAGTATACACCAACAAGCCTGGGGGGGAAAAGCTTAACAGGTTTAGTATTTGAGTTTTTTGGGCACCTCCCATGGGAAGGAGTCTCGGCCAAAGTGGCCATAGGCTGCAGTCCTCTGATACAAGGGCTTCTTCAGATCCAGCTCCCTGGAATACATAATCAACATGTTTAGCAGCAGTCACGTCCAGTGACCACAAAACACACATTCATACTCACGCAGACACACCAATCACATTTGCCGACAGGGAGTGTCAGGAGTAACAAAGAATAATGATAATAATAAAAAAATAAAAACCAGGTTAGATCAGCTGGTAAAGAGGGAAACACATGAAGCTACACTTACCATGCCAACCCTGAGCAGTGTGTTGACTGCAGCTTGCAGGTGGAAGCCATTCATCCAATTTACAAAAGCGCACTTAACTAACTATGAGCTACAAGGCTTGATTACATCAGATATCATAAATGTCATTGTCTGCCCTAATAAATCAGACGTTTGCCCTCAGTAATGCCCACATGTATAACCTTCAACCCGTGTTATTAAGCAGAAAGACTATGGCAAACTCGAAGCTTTCGATATAAAAAAAAACAAAAAAAACAGGCAAAATGTTGTAGAAAAACAAAATAAAAAGGCAAATGGCACTGGCTCAGCATTTAATAGATTACTCAGTTGAATTAACACTAGAATTCTGGGCAGGGCAACTAAATTAAAAAGACAAGGCGCAGGACGGGCAGGAATTAGGAGGCGTTTCATCGGGAAGTGTTACCTGACAATGACTCCAGGACGGAGATCGAAGTTCCTCTTCACAATGTCAAGCAGCTCTCTCTCGCTCTTGTTGGAGGTCCCATAGTGGAAGATTGAAATGGAGAGGGGATGGGCAACTCCAATAGCATAGGATACCTAACGATGCATAGATATTAAATCAATTAGAAACTTTTTCTAAGAGCTCCACTCTTTGAAAAAAAGGAAGACAGGCTGCTTTTGATGCTGCCACTCACCTGGACCAACACTCTCCTGCAGAGCTCAGCCTTAACCAGAGACTTGGCCACCCAGCGTGCAGCATAAGCAGCAGAGCGGTCAACCTTCGTGTAATCCTTCCCAGAGAAGGCACCACCACCGTGAGCTCCCCAGCCTCCATAAGTGTCGACGATGATCTTACGTCCCGTCAGACCAGCATCACCCTGTGATGCGAGAACTGAGGTTTAACAGGCACGTAACTCACAGGCTAAATAGTTTCTCAAAGCCACATTTCCCCACATTTACCTGTGGGCCTCCAATAACGAATCTCCCGCTGGGCTGCAGGTGGTAGATGGTGTCATCATCCAAGTAGATGCAGGGAACCACGGCCTTGATGACTTTCTCCTTCAGGGCATCTCTCATCTCCTCCAGGCAAATATCCTCATCGTGCTGAACAGAGACGACGATTGTGTGCACGCGCACTGGAAGCATGGCACCACGGTCCTGGCGGTACTGGACGGTAACCTGAGAGTAATGTGAAAACACATAATGAGCCAAATCCCACCAGCAAAATGAGGCTTAATAGCAGTCAATTACAGCGGGTCCAACAGCCCTACCTGTGTCTTTGAGTCTGGCCGGAGCCATGGAAGGGTGCCATTGCGACGCAGCTCAGCCATCTTAGCGTTCAGCTTGTGGGCAAGGACAATTGTGAGCGGCATGCACTCCTCAGTCTCATCAGTGGCGTATCCAAACATCAAGCCCTGCAAAAGAAGAGACATTTTCTCAGTGTTTAAATAGCTTAATTTGAAAAAAAGACCAGTAATCTGTGATATCAAATTGTTAATATCCACTACTGACCTGGTCTCCTGCACCAATGTCCTCCTCATTGCGGTCAATGTGGACACCCTGAGCAATGTCAGGAGACTGTTGCTCCAAGGCCACAAGAACATTGCAGGTCTTATAGTCGAAGCCTGTGCAGGAGAAAGAAGCATTATAAAATCAACCATGTACAACAAAAACCACACCCTGAAAAACAGGAAATACAACAACATGCCATACCTTTGCAGGAGTCGTCATATCCAATTTGGCGGATGGTGTCGCGGACAACTTTCTGGTAGTCCACCGTGGCTCGGGATGTCACCTCACCGGCCAACAGGATCATTCCGGTCTTGGCAACAGTTTCTGCAGACGAAAAGAAGAAAATAACTCTTAAGATCCCACAGTCAATATAAACATCTGACCTGTGCAAACGTAAACATCACCTAAAAAGTTTTTTTTCTCCTTACCACATGCAACTTTGGCATCAGGATCCTGCTTGAGATGGGCGTCCAGAACTGCATCGCTGATCTGATCACAGATCTTGTCTGGAAAAACAAGAAGAATGCAACTCAACACCGGCAGCAGCAACAACAGACTGCAGCACATGGGGCTGTGGCTGAATGTAAATGGTGGCACCCCGGCAGCACCGCCTTCCCGGGTCGTGCTCGGTGGGAGTGGCTCGCAGCGTCAGTCGCCATTTCAGCATGTGCACGTGTGGTGGGGAAGGGGGAGCGCGCGCAAAAGCCGGGGACAGGAAGGCAAACGTGATAGACTTATAAACACTGAATAACTCAAATCTAATGTGGATTTCTGATGACACCCACTATTCTGCCATGTTGCACAGGTGAATGAATGAATGACGCAACCGGCTATTACGCCGCGCGTGCGTCAGGAATAGCCCCGGAAGATTGAGAAGCTTCAGGAAAAAACGTTAACCTCCTTCACAATTAATAATGTAGTAATGACAATACGTAACGTTTACTTCAGCAATGTACGTCGTCTTATACGCAATGACACTTTTTTTGCTCGCTGTCGACGGAGAAGACACGCGACAGCATCATGTACTCGACGAAGATTAGCTAGCTAACATTAGCTAGCAGCGCGTGCTCTTGAAACCGGCCCGGCTGACGTTCAAGTGGCGGAAAAGGCCAAATCATTCAAATGCGAACGATTACTTATTGATTGGACGTGGAATTGTACAACTCGTGGGACGAACGAAGGCGCAGAATCGGCTTTAAATTTAGCTAATTTCCCTCGGACGACACTTGATGTATGGGACGGTGTGTCGGGTCTTACCGGGATGTCCTTCTCCGACCGACTCTGAGGTGAACAAGAAGCAGTCCTCGTCGATGAGGGAGTTGTGGAAGCCATTGATCTGTCCGTTCATTGTTGCTGATGGCTGGTGCGAAAGGCAATAACAAACTGTTTTCTGTACTCGCAGTGCCTCGGCGTTTCTTTTTTTTTTCTCTTGCTCCCCCAGAAGCGGTTGTCGACCGTCTCTCTATTGATCCTCGAGCCTGAGCCTCATGGCGCAGAGCTCCAGTATTTATCCGACGAAGTCAGACGCTCTGACGTCACGAGGAGGTGGACCATACCATTGAGCCTATCAGGCGGGGGGGGAGCTGTTGGAGCATACTGTAACCAGGAATGCTTTGGAAGATGGCAATCCACCAACGTGTTGTTAAAAATGTTGGTGACAGGAGAGCCGCGCTCCGTCAGCACCTCCTACCTGAGTAATTACCGCGTTACACTGTGTGTCCGACTTAAAATAAAGTTGGTTTGTCTCACTTTAAAGTCTATTTTTGTATATTTATATCAAAATCCAGTCATGTATTCTTATTCGTTTTCTTTTAAAATATATTGTATCAACAAAGTCTGACCATAAAGTCTTTTTTTGTATTTTTATATCATAATTTAGTCATGCCTCCTCCATTTTGCTCTTTTTAAATTATTTTATTTGCAAAGTATGACTTTAAAGCTGCAGAGTTTGAGTCTCAACCGACCCACACATCTTGCATAACATACCTCAGCTATTCCCCCAAAACACATATTTTGTATTCATTCTAACGCAGCTCAAAATTAAATTCCCAATCAGTCAAATCCTGACTCTCCGGGATGGCGGTCAACCTAACCTACAAGCCAAAAGGGTCAATATTTGACAACTCGGGTGACTCAAAGTGTCAGTATTTGTTTATCAGTTGGGTAAGAGACTCAAAAATCTACTTTTTTACAAATTAGACCTTTAACCCTTTAAGTAGAGGATGGCCAAGCTGTCACTGCTTTGCAAAACAAAATCAAGATATAGGATTATGAATGATTCTTCGAAGGATCCTCAGGCTAACCATCCTTCCAACTTCGTTTCCTGTTGTATTTTAAGTAAGTGAAAGTAGAGCTGGCGTACAGCAACATTCACTCGTTAAACAGCGTTAAACAGTGCAGTGTATTCTGCTGTGATGTTTTTATGAGTTTATTATGACATCTTAGATAAAAAAAAAACTGTGTGTGTTGCATCTTATACCGGGCAGCAAGTTAATGTTTCCTAGAAACCATCATGTGAATCTGGCTTTAAAACAACAGTGGTTTAATTAATTTGATAAGTTGTATTTATTGTAGCTATCACAAGAACATCAGAACATGTTGGCGAAACAACCGGATTAACCTGGCAATGCATTTGGAACCAAAGTGGAAATTGGAGAGAAAAACAGAGGCAGGGGATATAATATCTCAACATAAGTTGATTATAATTTACTCAAAAAGCTCCTGTCTCCCTCTTACCCTTCAGGCCCTGTGGTGTAATACAATCAAAAGCTCCGATTGTGAACATGCTCTATGTTCGTAGGAACAGATGGGTATAATTAGTGTCTGGACAGGCACAGGCTCCAAATCTGGGACATTTTATTTATATGAGAAGACAAAAAGGTACCTCTAATATTATTTGGGGAACCTTGTTTTGCAAGAGATTTCAAGTCATAACAAGTAGGCCCCAAAAAAGAAGGAGTCATCCAGACTCGACAGGTTGCTACAGGTTACTGGTCCAACCAGCCAGCTCATTACACATAATCAGCTCGGTTTGTGAATATGAATGAATCTGATATCTGGACCCTATGAACAAATTAACACAAGGCTTGCCCTGTCATGGTGACAAAGCATTTCTGAAGGTGTGGAGCACAATAACATGGTTTCAATCAAGGCCAAGTGTTGCATCATGAAGCAGAGTGACCGGACGTTCTATTTAATCTACAGCGAGCGGCAAGAACACGTTGACTGTTTTCTAACTGGTCGGTCATTGTGATGGTAAGATAACTGAAACAGTGGCTGTTGGGTAATTTTTTATCATCATGTCATGTTAGAGTAAATATTGATTTTATTAAACACACGGTGACTCACATCACAGGATTCTGATAACAGATCCAGCTAATCAAAACAAAACTCTTCTCATTTATGACAATAGAGGGTATTGTCAGTTCGTTCAGTGGTGTTACTTGGGCTTTAGCTGTTTAGTGTCACTAAACCAAGCAACTCAATCCCTGACCGGTGTTGCATCAGAGCGGTACAGTCATTTGTCACCATGAATTTGCAGGGTGGGCACTTTCTTTTCAGAGGGTAAAAGCATGATGCAAGATGCACCTGCTGTTGCCTTCTGCAGGATGTGTTGTTGTGTCTGGCGCCCACATTCTTTTTTTTATTTTTTTATTCAGTAAGTCAAAAATAGAAAGAAACCGTCACCAACGGTGTTAAACCACAAAGGGCTGAGTGGTTTTCCAAACATAGATAACAATAGTCTGGATGTAAACTTTAATACTGGAATCGTCATTGAATGAAGGTCCGTTATTTTAGAGCAGAGATGCTGTTGCATTAATCACCTTTACAGTCATGTTGGTAATATTACAACAACTTATTCGTGCAATGGCTTTTGTAGCTCAGACTGCATTCTCTCATGGAATGACATTTTTTTTCATAAGCTGAGTCATGTTCAAAATAAATATTTAAAGGGTAAATCCATCTATTTTAAAAATTAAAGGGTGTTTACAGGGCTTGGGGAGTACGACTGAATGTGTGAAAGAAATATAATACATCCTTTTGTGGCTCCAGAGGAAGCTACATGTAATCTGATAAACTGTCTCCAGTGATGCCACTTAGAGGTTAAGATGCATTGTGGGTAATGTAGGCACCCAGTTTTGAAAAGAATGAAGAATGTGTGGAATAATAGTGGAGATGTCTCTGGTTCTGCATGATTGATTTGCTCATTTGTTTTTTAAACTGTCCATTATAGGAGTGCAATGCAAGTGGACTGCTTTTCCAAACCTGCCACCTACAATACCCACAATGCAACTTGTCCACTGTGACATCAGTGACATCTCTGGCGGCAATTTATCAGATTACACGCAGCTTCCTCTGGAGCCACAAAGGCTTTAACTCTTCAGTGTATAATGTTTTTCACTTAGTCTGATGCTTAAACTCAAAAAATCATAAGATGCAAGAGACTGAACTGTAATTACCCTTTTTTGAAATAGCAATAAATAAGAAGAGACTCAGGAAACAGACAGACAGCACAATTTGAAAGGGAGTATATTATTTCTTTGGACAGAGTTGCACTAGTTTTTGGGTTGGAGAACAAAGCAAGCAACCCCTAAAAACCTTCTCACATCACTGATTGGATGATTTTCATACAGATTAACCATTTTTCATATGATATATATTTTTGACAATTTGATTCACAATCTTACAAAGACCTGTAGACTAAACAAATCTCCATTCCAGACAATAACAGCAACATTTGATCTGAATTGACTAAAATGGAAACTGGAGAAATCAAAGTCTCTCTTCGTTGTTCCTAATAGAAAAAGAAATAATCATCAATCAATAATTCTGTTACATCATTTGACATTTCCATTGAAATAATGCTCCCTCACTGGCCAGCAGAATTCAGGCTCATTTAACAGTTAAATAAGAAAATAAATAAATAATTTACGTAAAATAATCTTTGTGGCATAGATTGTCTTCTATTTTTATGTTTTCTACTATACTTAATATTTGTCCTTTACATACATATTTCTTCTATTTTAGCCACGTCATTACAAAACAATAACATTCTGTAGACACATTTTTTCATTAACATCTCACGATAGATATGCAATGGTCATGACTGCAGAACTGATCATACTAAATTACCTAAAGTAGGACAAAGTCATACAATCATCAACATTTTCAAACATGTTACTCTACACAAAAGGTCCAATAGATTTTTCATTTCAAAATCAAGAAAAATACATGAATGCACTATGAAATGATTCAAACAATTTCAGATGTATGCAAGCACGACTGCCCTGCATTTTCTTCTCCTAACATTTATACTGAAGTTAAGTTTTTTTATACTGTCCTTACCATGTTTTTCTAACAATTTTCACAGCCACGATTATAACAAAGAGGAGTCAAAAACAGCACTTTACGGCACGAAATCACAGTACCGGAATGTATAGTATGTCCAGCAGCAAACCATGCAAACACAGTCACACCCCATTCACTGCGACAGCTAGCTACACACACACACACACACACACACACACACACAACCTCGCCATCCAAAACACACACACACACACAGGCGCCCATAAAAACACATACACACAAAAACTGATTACAGACATACACACTGAGGTTACAGCTACAACAGTGCACACTGTCCTACGCTAACAGCCCAAAAGTACAAAGAGTCTAAGATGGTGCATCTGAGTTCACACGGTAACAATGCAACACGACTATTGTGACTACTGTCACTGTCAGCTAATCACCAGGATCAGTAAGGGGGGATCTGAGCGAGAGAAAACACGGAAACAAACAGCAGAACGGTGAACTGAAAAATGAGAACGGAATTTTTTTCATTTATTTGAAATATCAAGTTTTCATTATGATATTTCATAATAGTGGGACATGTCAGCTTTGTATTATACTGCCTACAGTATGATGCAAAGCCCTGTGGAAGCTCTACATAGTAGAGTGCCTGCTCACATTTGTCAGAGATGATTATCAGTCTGATTTTTACTAACTGTCCATGTTGAGAACATCATGCAGTAATGTCAGAAACGGAATATGTTTTAAAACTGGAATAAAAACAGACATGTGATCATTGTGATTATTGAGTAATTTTTTTTTTTTCAGAAAGCAACTTTGCCGCTGTGAAAAGGCAGATAAGGCCCATTAACTCACATAAACGCATGTGTGTCCAAGCGATACACTGCAGGTCAGATATATGCTGTAGCTGTTACCAATCTAGTTGGACCAGCAGAGTTAGTGGCCAACGATTAAAGAACTCGTTCTGGCCAGACAGCTCTGCAGTGTCAGCTGACAGCTAGCCTCCCACACCCATCTCATCCCATTGCACTCATTTGGCATTCTATTTAAAGGCCTTTTTTTTACACTCACATTCACTCTCTACGCTGACATGTGCCGCTGCCGGGGTTAATGGCCGAGCACCCCGAACCCCAGTCTCCACCTACTTTGGTTCTGCTCCGTTAATGCACCCTGGAGGGACCTTAAATCCCATTGGTGGAACATCTGAAATGCTACCTGCATGTTAAGTATCGTGTTGCCGTGTAATTCATGCCGAACTTCCAAAGCAGGGAATATGCACAAGAGTAGAACCATTCTGCCGAGTCAAAGTGCATGGCTAACTCCCATTTGCAGAATCACAGAAACTTATAATGCAATCGAGTGTTGACCAGGCTGGTGATGCTTTCATGGGATGTTTCAGAATAAAACACTTTCTTCACTCTGGCCAAGAGGACCGTGGAGACCTCGAGGCTTTATGTGTGAGCAGATCTGTTCCACAACTAAAGCAAACTAATGATTTGTGAGCAACATCTGCGTCATACTTCTTATCTCAAAAGCATCGTTTAACGCTTGTATGCAGTCTGCTGACGTGACTAGCAGGTACATCAGTGCAGAGTTTTATCCACTGTCAGAAAATAGGCAGGATGGTTTCTAAAAAGATTTAAGTAACCACTCTTTTACTCTACATGACCATAAATCCTTGAGTATTTCCTAAGGTGTCAGCTCCCTGTACTGTCCACACCTGAGAACGGACAAAGATAGAAGAAACACAGGACAGGGTGGAGGTTTACAAATAAAAAAAAACATACAATGTGCACAGTTTAATAAAACAACTCAAGGCAAAGTAAGCCTTCTGGGCAAACCAGATGGCCGTTCCTGAAAAGAATGGTGCCAAAAACTGTATATTTTCCTCAGAGAAAACATACAGTGAAGTGGATGTACTTAATAAAAGACACAACAGTTGGCTATGTGACCTGTGACAGCAGCAAGAATCGTCTGTACATCACAGCCCTGAATCCACCGCTTTGTTCCCTTTCTGCCCCGGAACAGACAGCTGGCTGCTGCTGCCCTCTGCTGGGCGTCCTGTGGACTCGCTCTCAGCTTTTGTCGTGGTGCTGGATGGAGAGTCATCGGTGACGTTGAGCGCTTTCATTTTGGCCTGTGCAGGGCTGCCGGAGCGGCTGTGGCTGCCGCTGCGATGCCTGCGGTGCTTGCTCCTGCGTGGACTGGGACTGCGGGACCTCGTCTTCATGAGGACAACGGTGCTGTCATCTTCTGAGCTGAAGTCGGAGCTGTCTGAAGAACTGTGGTCAAGACCTGAAGTGGGAAGCTGGATCTGAAGATAGATGTAGAAGAGCATAAGAGCGGGGTGGAGGAGGGAGAATATGGAGCAAGAGAAGCTAAATGTCAGTGGAGGTTAAGTGAAGATACAGACGTAGAGAAGGGCGGCGGTGAAAGTATACAGATGTGAATTACTTCTAAGATGAAATGCATTTCATTGATTAACCTCAAAGGGGCAACGTCAGAGTTAGGATTACCTGAAATGGCTCTGTTACACCCACAATGGTGCTCATGTTGTTGCTATAGTAACCCAAGATAAAGTCCCCTGAGCCTTTGGGCAATTCCTCCTCGGTAAAGGTTACCTGGAAAACAGTTACTCAGACGTTGATTAAATGTGAAAGAAAATGAGTGCTTGAGAAAATTCAGCACGCATCAAGATTACCTGGTGCTCTTGTCGTTGAAAATCAGCCTCCTCTTGCTTGGCCCACACGTATCCCACATAGTCCTTATGGTGCTTGAAACCCACCTAGAGGGGCGGCAGCACAATCACAAAGAGCGCTCGACTGAAACTTGTAATGTACAGATAGAATTGTTCTGCTGGTCCTAATGATCTGCTGTCTGCTGGGTTTCTTGTCATGTTACGTTAAGACTAAATCTACCTTGTAGAGCCCGATCCAGTCCCAGGAGCTGCGAGCGAAGTTGGGCATCACTTTGAATTTCGCTACGGCATCAGCAATACTATTCCACTCATCCTCCACCATGACTGTGACCAGGGGAACATCCACCTTATATGGAAACTACAGAAAAATGTGTACAGGAAAAAAATATGGTGAGAAAAACTTGAGCTGAGCACTTTTTTAAACACGGGAAAGGAGATTGAGTCATGTTTATTAGCTAGCAAATAGCCAAGACTTGACCGGTAAGTTATCAGAGAGCAACCCTGGAGGTTAGCTTTCAGACGACTGAAGTCTTTCGAGGGCCACACAGTATGAAAAGCTACGTGGAAGAGCCGTCAAATGTCACATCCATGAAGTCAAACTTCTCTGGCTTCATGCGCCACTGAACAACTTCTGTTAGAATAAGTGGGGTTCCATCTTTGACGCTGAATCCAGATTTAAGTTTGGGAAATAATAAAGATTGTTGTTTGAGTCTCAAACTACAGTGTTGACAATAGTATAGTTTCAGTACTAAGTGTTGCAAACCCTAAATCATATTTACAGTGTACCCTGACGTGTCTCACCTGCAGGGTAAAGATGGAGGAGACTGGTTTGTGGTCACTGACGGTGTATTCCATGTAACTGCGGTAGTAGTGCTGCGTGACTTTGACCCCGCTGGTCAGCCCCGACATGGAGCCACGCTTCCCTGCGCTCAGCGCTGTGCCTGCAGGCGCGGTGGCTCTCAGGCGCCACAGGATTCGGTCGGTCCAAGCTGGTTTGCGCTTCTTCCCACTGGATGGGGGACATTTAAAGAGAGAAAAAAAAATCCATGTTGTTTAAAATCAGTACATGGGGAAAAAAATACGAGGCACTTTCATGCTTCCCCCAGGCGAGTGAGGACCTTTCAGACAGGAGAGTATTACCGAGCCAGACTCTGTGATATCTGGTCAGTGGCCCAGAATTCATAACAGCACCCTCGGCACCACTAACCTCGTGTCGTATGTATTTGTTCCAGTGTCAAACTTGTAGGTGGGAGGGAATTTCAGCGGCCCTTCTTGGAAACCCTCCAACACCGTCTCACTGTCTTTGGCCATGTTGAGCTGTATCAAAGAGATTTAGCGAACATAAGCGGGGACTTCTGCTCAGACTCAACTGATGTCTCTGTTAACCAGACAGTGTTTCTCTAATGCCCTCTAGTGGCGATACATGCACAGTGCACAGTCCATCACACAAGAAAGACGTCATTTTATCATGTACGTCCTGACATTTTAATGACCTTTCAGCGTATATAAAAGGTCTTCACAAGAACTCTCATGTACAATTAAGATTTTACTATATAATAATATTACAGTGTATATTGAATACAGTGGAGCTGAGGGGGGAATGTGCATTCAGTGTTTTTCACAGGAAGACAGGGAGATAACTTAATTTTCTTTCTACAGTTTATGAGGCAGTCTTTATTTTTACCTGATCCTTCTCCCACAACATTGGAAACTTGTTGTTATCGATGGCTGATTTTACCACTTGCATATCCAGGTCATTGATGCGGAAATTTAGATCCCCAAACCAGAACACCACGCTGTGAAAAAAAGAGTAATTTCATAAATTCATGATGTCAGCGTGTAGGTATATGAGTGCTTGTACCAGCACTGACTGCAGAATGACTGTGACGTCGCCTATTACTGCAAATGAAACTCAGCGTGTGTCTGTATTTATGTGTTTGTGCGCTGACTTACTCGTGGTCAAGAACCCCGGTGGCAGCCTGGCCCTCGAACTGCTGCTGCTGCAGGATGCTCTCAAAGTCCTCCATGCGCTGCTCTGAGTTTTCCATGTGAGCCGGCAGGTGGCAGTTGAGGAAGCAGATGGTATGGCCGAACACTGACATGCGGGCGCTGACACCACCTTTATTCCCCTGTGAGCAACCGCAAGCAGAAGGGAAGTGAGGAAATATTTCAGAAAGGTAAGAAACACTCGTGAAGGCTTTTGTCTTTATTTCCTCTGGAAGCAAAATGAAATAAATGAATGGATCAGTGATGTAAAGCTCCTTTACACAGTGACTCAGTGTTTTCACTGTATTGAGTGGTGCGCGTGTGTCACAGAGAAACAGGAAGTTTACCAGGGAAGAATGCCATCAATACTTAATGCTAACAGTAAAGTGCACAGTGGGGGGGACAGGATGAGTCTGTGGGCTGCTTCCCGCTGTCCCCCCGACTGCTGTGTGACCCACTAAAACACAAAAGATGTCTCAGTATGAAATCTGCAGAATCTGCAGAGTTCAAACAGAGAGGGTTTCACTTTAGACGGAGTCCTCCAGAACTTTATTAGGGCTGTAACAGGCACATTACAGTTCCATTTGGATGCTCCAAGTGTTCCTGAGCCTGAATATCAGATTAGAACCATCAAGGTCACTGAGCACCTGAGGGGCCTGATTATGTAGACAGGTATAAATGGTTTGTCAGAAGTGTTTGATCATCACATTTAAGAGGTCATTGCAAACAAACTGCGTATATAACTGTATTGGCATCAGCCCCAAATATGGTGTTTCGGACTCTAGTGCTAAAAAATACAAATATCATGATTATCATCACTCACAACACAATCAAAATACCAGTAAAAATCATTCCTATTTGGTTTTGTCAGCACAAAATGTCGGTATTGTCGGTATATGAGAATACCGACAAGCTGTAGTTCACCCTTATTTCCTTTTTAATATTCTTTGCTGTCCAGGTGTTGATAACTGCGGGCTGCGAGATAATAACATCTGTATCTTTAGTCTCGTAAACCTGGATGGAACATCATTTGACTATCAAATAACAAGACCTGATAATACGGTTGGACTGCAGTCGCTCCAGTCTTTCATGTAAATGTAATTTGCACCAGATTACGCTCCGCAGACGTAACAACCACAACATCCTCATCAGTTCTGGATAAAGCAAACAACCTGCTCTGCATGTAGAGGTTTGTAGAAAGTGTAGAGGAGCGACAGGAATACAATCTTAGACTGTGTCACTCCAACTGAGCTGAGATGTCGTCCTACGTACAGCTAAGTTACCATGTGTGACGTTTATGTAACACAGATTGGTGTCAGTGGCCGTCTCACCCAGTAACCCCCCAGGCCAGTGCGGGTGGTTTCGGTCTGGACTCCGCGGAGGAAGGGCAGATGGAAGTACTTGGCAAACACCAGCAATAACAAGCCCTGCATCCGCTGGGAGGTCACCTGAGAGACGAGGAGAGACGGACAAGGGAGGCAAAATAGGATAACGGTTATCAGTTACAGCTTTGCATAATTCTGAAGAGACGGCAGCTTTAAAGTTCAGGGTAACTGTATAAATATCTGTTTAACATGCACAGGAATTTCAATAAACAAATTCTCCGAGCTGAATCCTGAGAGTTCATTTCTGCTGCTCCGCTTCACTCTCTCGCTCTTCCCTCCTCTTTCTACTCCCCCCCTTTTGCATTTCCATTTCGCCCTGCAGGAGCCGGTGGCCCAGCTCTCCCATTACTTTACACCAAGCACTGCACATTAAGGAGGCCGGAGCTCGTGGTCTGCCCTTCGCTGTGGCAACAAAACCACACGTGTCCACACTGCAGGCACTTGATGGTCAGACCCATCGCTTCTCCACCATCATTTCACTGCACTTGCTTCTGCTTCTGCATAATAATATGCAGATTCTGACATTTGTGTACACATTTTTTTTGGCTGGAATATGACACATGCATTAAGAATTGTTACGAGATGAGGTATTTGAATGTTATACCAAGCTCCTCACCAGATATTTATGTTCACCCCTCCCTCTCTCTCTCTCTCCAGCGGTCCACACATCCCAACCCCCCAACTGCAGGCCGAAGAAGCATGATCACACTCCGCTGGAAATGCCTTGTGGGCAGTAATGGAGGCACACATCTCCACGTGACATGAGACCCTCTCACTTGTATACTAACTGCCTGTTTGAGCAACTTTGTTGCGTAATGGATTCTACTGAACCGTGAAGTCGACCAACTCTAGTTGTGGTATGTGTGTGTTGGACACAGACAATGAGTGTGTATGTATGTGTGTGTATGTAAAGTCTGAGAGGATGTAGCTTTGCCTGCACGCACTGTGGTCGAAAAGCGTTTCTTATCAACGTCAGTGAACATTGGAGGAGCTCCAGAAGGCTGCCGCGCTACATTTCGGCTAAGAACAGAAAAGACATTTAATAACAAAGATGAGTGTGTCGGAGTGAGAGAGAGAGCAAGAGAGAGAGAGAAAGAGAGAGAGTGCATGTGTGCAGCGGTGTATGTCTGACCTTGTGCAGCGCACACGCACGACTGAGGAAATGAGCTGTGAGTAACAAGTGTGATGTTCGCAGGGCGGTTTGTGAATCTGGAGGAAGTCCAGTGCAAAATAAGGCTTACTCATTCAAGTCCCTGACACTGACAACCACAGAGACGTCAACATGCTCCTCCACTATTCATCACACAGAACTACATCAGATATCGTTCGCTGGACTTAGCTGGACCTTAAATTAAGCTGATTTATTGACATATGTGTTTAATAAGTACGGCTAGAATTCAAAGGTAGCTCCAAAAACATAGCGGGTTACTGACAAATGTTGCTCTTTGCTCGCCATCCTTGGCTGTTAGCTAGCTACTGTTAGCTCATGGCTCAGTCAGACGTGGATCTAGTCATAATACAGCGGCTCTGACCAAGACTATGACTTCAAGGACGACAAGACTCAGCAGGCAGGGACGAGGGAGGGAGGCGGCAGAGACGGACATCGGCAGCAGGTGTGTAGAGATGGAATATTTTCACATCTCACTCTGTGAATCGAGGATTTATTTCAACCTACCAGAGGTGATCAGGAAAGATAAACCAAGACTGTGTGGGAGAGTTTTGCAGAATTCATGTTGAGTTTGAATTAGTGTGCTTGACGATGAGTTAACGAGGCAATTAAGCTCGTCTTAAAAAAATCTGGCCATATCCTTTAAAGAAAAATCTGCAATGTATTTAAAAGGTAGGTGACTGTTATTGCAGTGCCATGAAATCTCTAAATATGATCTAATCTGAACATTTATTATTGTTAAAATACAACCTCTCAGTATTTAAAGTGACTGTTTGGCAGTTTCATAGTGTAATAAATAAAATACTCAGTCAACAAATTTTGAGAAAGGTCAAACTAATACATCATTCAAGAAGTCACGCTGCAACACATTCAATAGAGAGTGAACATGTTGTAATTAAAGATTAGGGCCAGGGATAATGTGTGCATTTAAATTGTAGCTTACTCAAACAGAAAGGATGGTGACGATCAGCAGCTGTGTAGTGAGAAAAATGTCTCGTTGGCTCCGTGTTTCTGCAGCGACGGGCTGATTCGTGGGAGCCTTCTTGTGCTCGCAGCACTTACAGCTTGAACCTGACAACGAGTCCTGGTGAGCGGACGGTCTCAGAGTGGAAACAACTGACGAGGTGTCTCGTTACTTCGTGTCTGTCCACCGTATCATGACTAGACAGACTCCTACTGACAGCCTCATGCATCTCCCTCCACTCAAGACAAACTCCAACTTCACATCCACGACATGAAGTACAGGAAAAAGGTCACACGGAGATGATTTCAACAAGCTTTAAACTAACGTAGCAGACCATGAGATAGCTGGAGGAAGGAATCAGTCTCACTGTCAGAAGCCCATCAACAGTGACAACGACGTGATCCAAAAATAAAACAGCATCCTGGGAGACATTTGTCTGGCTGTTTCGGCTTGACAGCTGATCACGCTCTCCGGCTCACCATGCCAACAGAGCCGAGATTCAGCCAGACGAACACAACCACAGCTACGCTATCTGCCCTCACACACACACACAACATGGAAAATACCAGCACACCAGACCGTTCTGGAGAGAATAAACATTTTAGATGATTTCCCTATACATTTTCTACCTCTACATAGATGTTTTGCATATTTTACAAGCCAAGCTTTTAATGTTTGGTATGGACAGGGTTGCTACAGGTATCAGACACTTAAATTTAATGTTTTTTTAAGACCTTTTCAAGACATTTATGTCCTAATTTTGTCAGTAAGTATAAAGGTATTTGATATATACGGTATGTTGTCCTGCACAGATTTGGGTTTTACGCATGAATATGGAATATGGTTATAATAGCTAGGTTAATCTCCATTTTTCTCCATTCAACAGGTAAAATAGGTTTAATGGTTTTTAACATGAGCAATCTAGACAGCAGAAAAGTTTGACCCATTCTGACAAAAAAGATCGACGAATGACATTTATATATATAAATTTGTGGCAACCAAGACGTCACAAATTTAAATCTAAGGCTATTTAATGACTTTTAAGGACTAATATTATCTAATTTAAAGATGCATTATGTAGTTTTGGGGAAGACATTAAATCAGAACACACATTAATATTGTTTTATGTTGTTTATATTTGCTGGATCCTGTTTTGTCGGGACCTTACTTCCTCTAAGGTTTTTTTTATTTTCAGTTATGTAAATAAAGTGCATATTTAATGGAATATTTATTAGGAAGTCTTTGCCACATCCCCTTGAATTTGTCCATTACATGAAACCTTTTCTTAGTATACTACCTCCCCACACTGGTAGAAAGATAGTCAAATCAAGTCAAGTGTATTTGTGTAGCCCAAAATCGCATTATGTGCCCCAGTGGGCTTCACACACATACAGTAATGAGATTGAAAATAGTAAAATAGTGAATAATATAAACCTGACCAGGAGACAGTGAGAGCCCGACTTTGCATTATGAGCTTGGCAGACAGTGGAAGACTGCAGATACGCCGACATTACACGCATGTTATAAAATCATCACTCCATCCGTTGCTCGGGGAACAAAATGAGCCGAAAACAGCAGCAGGAAGCAGAGATCTCATCAGCGATCGCATACAGCATGGATCTGAGCAGTTCATCTAAGCGTTTTAATAACCAGACTGTGCATATGTGTTGATAACAAAGTTGTTACTGACCAGCACATAACCAAAGGGGCTGAGTCTCTCCATGCAGACCTCGCTCCACTGGTCTGTGAAGAGGACGTCTTTCAGCCTTTTGTTGATCATAGAGTTCACTTCCTGCAGCCTTGAAGATAAAATGACACACAACAGCACACAGGGGTCAACAGCAGACGGAGATGTAAGAGGAGCTGATGATAATGGATTATTAAATAGGGAGAAAATCGTAGCCATAAGGACGGAGACATGACTGCGGCCGCTCATTAGCTGCATTGTCTGCTTTGTCTGTGTGGGACGTAAATGGACACTTGAGCTTTAATGTGGAAGAAACTAGATGACTAACCGCACCACAAAACACTCACCCGATGATGTACATGTCTGTGTTTCCATCTCCCACGTTCAGCCCCAGCAAGGATGTGATGTCATCAGGGGGCGTGGCCGAACCCACGTTCCAAGTGATGATGTGCACTCTGCGGGAAAAGGATGTTATGTCATGTCTCTAATAAACAACCGTGTCCTGCACACCTGAGCGCTTGTTCTAATATGTACAAATGTGTCTATTCGATGTCATGTAAGAGTCAATTACAGTGTGCACAATCATTGTAATGTAATCATCCAGACATTGTGATTCATATGCAGAGGACAGTGCGCAACATTACTGAAGAAATATAAATGTTAGGTAAAGAAAAAACAGACATTACAAAACTGATGCTGTTGATATCGGTCAGAAGTTCACACCATAATTTAAAGGGTTGTGTCAGGAATTGTAATCAAAGCTTTTATGTTGTTTATTATGGGATAATTATTGCAATGGGGTTTTATATGCTGGGCACGCTGGAAGCTCTGAGGTTTGCAAGGTCACTTCATCCGACTGAAAGCCGCTCTGTGGGACTTCTGTGGCTGCAGACTCCATTAACGTTAGCTATTATAGCTCTCCGTTAGCTGTTCAGAGACGAGGCACCGGAGAGCATAAAGTCACTTCCTTTCCATGGAAAAACTAGAGTCCTTCTGAAGACATGCAGGTTTGATTGAATTAGAGAACTTAAATCAGCCATAAATGTGATCATAAGGACGTCTGACTGTATAAATACAATGTGTTAGCTGTCAATAGACTGGTGGCCTTGGAGAGGCACAATGACAAACACTTCAGAGAGGGGAGGGAATACATTTCTGCACATCCACACTTCCTACTGTAAATGTTGCCCATGTTTGAGGAGCTATATTAAATGCAGTATTTGCAGCGTCGGGGAAATTACATCTGAATTCTCCGTTTACAAAGCGAGGTAGTCGTACGCAGAATACTGCACGTTGAGGGGCCATCGAGTGCCGACATCAGTGTTGTTCCAAGCTTCCCAAGGAAATTCAGAGAATGTTCTATAAAAAGCGCAGAGCTATCTATGGTTGCAGTGTTATCATTAAACTGTCCCACAGTCTGTTCTCACAGCCACAGCACGGCACAAAGAACAGCTGTGGATGGTAGAATGAACAAAGTGTACATTTTGGTTTGCAGGTTTTCAAACCCTAGATCGATATATCAGATGTTTTCTGTGCTACAACACGCAGAAAGGTTCCCTTGAGAACAAAACTTAAGTGTTGTTCTTCTTCCTATTTTTTCCTTTGACCTAAGTTGTTCATTGACTCAGTGACCTTATCAGTTCCAGAAATCTAGTTTACCATGTGGTGAATCATTACTACAGAACAAAGGAGCAGTTAGACACACCCTTCAGAAATAAAGGAACATCCAGTGGGAAAGAAAGACACAAACCTTTAACAGGTCATCAAGGTGAGAACATGTCACCTTTTCAAAGCCAAACGGGATCATATTACAAAACATGAAACGTCTGAGTGACAAAGCTCGATGTGCTACTATTTTAAATAATTGTGAACAAAGTGTTAATCGCCACAATTTGCTGACGCGTTTCCAAAATAATCATGCAGCCCTGAAGTGTTGACTGTCTATTCCTGACTGTCTGGGAACTAAAAGCAACATGCAGGCGTGCTGAGACATGAATGTTGGGACACACACAGATCAGAGAACTTGCCTGAAGTCTTCCACAGTCTGGGCCTGAGTGTCAGCTGTACCTGCTACAGAGAGAGCTCTCTGTGCATGAGGGTTCAGGTGAGAAGGCACAGGCCTGCTGGCATGTGGGTCGGGGACTGAGGCAGCCCTCATCGGGTGGTGGCCGGGACCTTTCGGACCAGCCTTCATGCTGGGCCCGGTGCGCTCCCCTAAGGGTTTGCCTGCCGCGGAGCGAGAGGGTTTGGGGCGGCTTGCAGCGATGCCATCAGGGGTGCTCTCTTCCTGGTTAGCCACTGGAGCGGGTTCATCTGCGGGCTCAGCTCTGGGCTCGGTGATGTCGACGGAGCCCTCTACTTTGGCGCATCTCTGGGGCCGCCGAGGCCGGGAGGGAGCTGCAGGCTGAGCAGCGGTGTCCGGAGCTGCTGTGTCCGACGCTGGAGCTGGAGCTGTTGTTGAAGCTTCTGCCGCTCCATTTGGGTTGTCCTCTTTTGTCTGGCTTCGGATCGGATTATCTTGGTCCATTTCTTAAGATTTCTGCGACAAAGAAAACAGAGAAGAGTGTTTCCACCTGTAAGACCAAAGCACAGTCGCTGTGGCCATTCAAAGACGATGTAATGTTATAAGAACTAAATGAAAGAAGGAGCTGACAAGGTACGGGGACATTTCTACCACTGAAATGTTAGCATGCAGCCTCTTTCAGAAATGACAAGTCAGTTCAGCTGATTAGTCATGAGCTCCTATTGACCCAGCACGACAACTGAGTGAGTCATCCAGGCTCTCACCATTATGACTTCAATTACCTGCCTTCTCATAGAAACAGACGAACACAGCTGCATGTTCTGCACGAGGAGCACATCTGAACAAACAAAATGCATGAAAACAGAGGAGGGAAAGGGAAAGCGGAGGTTTATTCTTCTCCTGTCCCAACCTCTGAGAGCTCCTGGACGGGAGATGTGTAGCCTGGACACAGTTTATCATCCTCTCTAGTCGTGCCTAAGCCGCCTGCCAGTCCTCCAGTAACCAGGGAGATGCTCAGTCAGTTCATATCAGCTCAGAGCACCTGCCACACACACTAACACGAGGAACCGCTGCACGGTCCAGAACAGCGAAAGTCAACAGCGTGGAATAAACAACAACACAGAGAGAGAGAGGGAGCTGCACGGAGATCAGAGCAGAGGGAGGAATCTGAAGACATCCATTCAAGTAAAAATCTATTCAGTTACTGTGTGAATAAATGTCTGCTTTGCCTGCATTTTACATCCCAGGCTCCATAATTGAGAACTGAGCGATCACGGCGATGAGCATGAATGAAAACTGAGCCTTGAGGCCATGAAATACATTCAATAATGCAAAATCTAAGGATAAAACGATATATAACCCACAAATTGTTCATCACCCAAAATAATTCTCGGATGTAAAATCCCCATGAGACAGAAAAAAATTGGGGACATGGTCTTGTGTGTGGTGGAGCCTTAAAAAGAGCTGATTTGGTCAGAACACCGTGGCAGCCCGACCCAGATCCATCAGTCAGAGGTGGGAACACGGGAGAAAAGGACCAAAGAATGTCCATGTCATGTCCTTCATGAGGACTCCTAACCGTGCGTTCAGGTGCACGGACATGAAGGAATCACGGACACATTTTTGGTCAGTAGGAAGCGAAAAAAAAACCTGATCTCTCTCGCAATGATTCACGCGACCTTGAAGAGACGGAGACCACGACTTTCACGCGGAGAGGGGTTGTACTTCAACATGTGCCCCAGAAACATCTCTCAGCCCACCAATAACTGGGTGGGTATAATGTATTCCTATGGTCCATGTATGGCATTTAGTGGGGGGGAGTGTGGGAGGGCGACTGGGCACACGTGGGAGTGGGTGGGTGCAAAACGAGCCGAGGGAGGCGAGGGGGAGAGCCGAGCGAGGCGGCCCATTCAGTGACAACGCTGTGTCTCTTTGCAGAACGTCTCCAAATTGATCCTCTCACACTTCCCTCTGGCACTGTCTATTTTTCCAAGCTTTAATCCCCCTTCTCTCCCTCTCTCTCTCTTTCTGTTATCATCCCATTTCTCTAATCCTTCCTCTCCCCCCCATCTTCTCCCGTACACTGTTGTTCCATCTCACCCACCTTCGCTGCATCTGCATCGAACTGCTCGCCCCGCCGCCAATTTTGGTTTTACCCATCCTGTGTTTTTCCCTGACTTTAAATCTTCTCAGTCGTCCCCTCTCTCAATCCCCCCTCTGTGCTCTTTTGTGAGGTGACAGCGGTGATCCTCCGGCGACGTGCTCTGTATTGTTTCCTTCAGCCAACCGCCTCAGAGTCACTATCAATGACGTCAGCGTTCCCAGCGGCCACAGTCACAACAACCGGACATAGATCATAATCTACGGTAATTTGCATCCGGAACATAGGGAGGAAAAACTAGAAGATGAGAGGGAAGGTGGGAATGTGAACATGTTTAAACCATGTATAATACATGACACAGGGAACAGGGGGCACAGTGTAGGATGTAGTGAAGGTGTTTATGGAATAAATAAATATTAAAACATGAGATGTGGATACTGATGAAGGCAGAAGCAGCACATGCAGAGGCTCTCTGTGTGTGCACAAAAATGCTCCTTTTCTTCACGTATGACTGAGCAGGAGCCGAGTATTTTCCTTTCTGGGAACAGTCATGTCAGACTACCACTTCTTATTCCACTCACGTTCACCGAGCAGAGAGAGTGGAATGATTTGATAATAACAAATGTGTCATGGTGTTTACATGCACCCTCCTGAGGGGGTGAGAGCGGAGAGAGCCAGGAAGGATGTGGTGTAACCCAAACAGCAGGCTCTCGCCAGCCTTCTTGGCTCCTCTGATGGGATTATTTGACAACACAGATAGTTTTGGGTGACCGAGTCAGTCGAGGGTCAGTAACCATGTTTCGTGTCTAAAGGAAGCCGTCTGTATCTTCACGCCATTGCATAATGTTGACAGTGATTCCAACCTTCGAATTTAACACATTTTCCCACCTCTTCACTGTTTAATGTTGAAATTACAGCGGAGCAGAGTGTTGGTGTTCGGGGGCCTCCAGGGCCATATGCCCCCGTGACAGGGATACTAATGATGACCCGGACAGAAATGACACCGGCAGCTGCTGCCACAGCTGTAGATGGCTCCTCCCGGTCCTAGTGCCGCTAAGCATCGCTCCCCTGTATCCAGGGGGCCTCATCCTTCTGATCAGGTCACAGCCAAGGCTGTAGGATGTCAACATGACTCTCCTTACCGCCCAACGCTGAAGGAATTGTGCTGACAAACTAAAGTATAATGTCTGCCCTGCAAAATTACGTCGTACGTTGCGGTTTCACAGCCTGTCAATTAACAATTACAGAATCCAGCCAAATGGAAACATTTGCTTTATCCTGCTTCTTTCTGTAAAACAAAAAAAACAATCACCACGTTGTTATCAGATGCAAAAGCAAACCTAGACGCGCGTACACTGAGCGGTGTCCAGTAATTGGGATAAACATTTTCATTCAGTCAGATAATCTGTCTGTGAACGAGGCTATGGAATCAAATTCAATGACAAAAACTCATTAGGGATGATAAAAAATAAATCCTCCGCGCTTGGTTTGGCATGCTTAACAAGCCCAGTGCATGTACGCCAACATCTGCACGTGCATGAACATTAAAACACAGAGATATCGATGCACACGTCTTCCTTCCTGCAAAGCATGAAGAAACAGGTGCAAACAGACTTGCAGAAACGTGCAACAGCAGCTTAACGGCACAGTAACTGCTGCCGTGGTAACAACTAAGAAAACCTGTTCGGTGAGCAATAATCAGAGCTGGGAAAAAAGAAATACCCATCTTGGAAACGGACGTAGCTACAGATTATTGTGCTCGCAGCTACGTCCTCCCCTCAGTGCATCTATCGCATCAGATAAGATCATCGCACGAGGAAGTTGAACATGTATCTCCAACCGAGGCGCTGAAATTTTTGTGGCACTGTAAAGGGGCCGTGAACAAAACATGAACAACACAGAGAAAAAAGGCTTTTTCAGACGTGATGTGCCATTTCAGATCCGGCACACACTGTTATGTAAACAGTTTCAGGGGTAGCTGACATAGTATTTGGCCCAAAGGTAAGATGTACATATTCATACACAGAGACAGAAAATGACTGATGTGTTCTCGGCTGAAAGAGGACAGCGGCAGACTCTGGCCTAATTACACTCCTGGCTTCAAGGACAAGTTTTCAGGCTGAATAAAGAGGATGAAGGTCATTTTAATTCATTGTTTTGCCATCAGATACTATCTCAAGACACGCGGGTGTGTGTGTGTGTGTGTGTGTGTGTGTGTGTGTGTGTGTGTGTGTGTCAGAGATGAGGGAGGAAACATTAGAACCGGATCAGATGTTTACTAGGAGTTCAGAGATTTTCATAGAAAAGATATTAAGGTATATGTTATTACACAATTATTATTATTATTATTATCATCTGTTACAATGACAATTAAAGGAAGGAAGGAGCCAGGGATTATTATAATAACCTGTCAGACATTAATCTTGACATACATTTTCAATATAATTATTTTTAATAGCACTTATATGATGGAATTCAACACCATGGAAAAGGAAATGTCACCACTGTAAACCTCCAGTGCACATTTCTAATATTCGATAAATAAAAAGGTTATTTCCATTGTTCATTCTTAATTATAATGCTTTTTTAAAAAAGGTTTTAACACACAGCTGTGACCACAGTATCAATATCTCCTCTCAGGTAGACACATCAGCACCGCGAGGATCAGCTGTCAGGTGTTTCTTTACAGGTGATGAAACGAAAGTAAACAACAATATCTTGTCTCGCTGTTTGTGCTGTCACATTACACATTCTCCAGGAAGGTGTCATGCTTGTATGTGATTAATAAATCAACACCTTTTACCTGTTTGTGGCTCTTCTGTGCTGACAGCTGATGGACCTCCAGGAGACCGTTTGTTTCTGCAGATGTAGAGGTCGGTTCGGTCCGGAGCCTCGCTGCTGCTTGGAGGCTGTTAAATCACAAGAAGCCAGAAAGACGAAGAAGAACTTTCCGTTCCAGATGAAACCATCGGCATCCCAGCCCCTTCCTTCCTTTCCTTTCCTTCCCTTCCTTCCCTTCCTTTCCTTCCTTCCTCCGTCCGTCCGTCGCCGTCCTCAGCAGCAGCAGCGGGGTGATGACAGGCGGGCGGGGAGCAGGTGGGTTCGGAGCGGTGCGGGCGAACAGATTTGCGGGGCAGGCTACATGTCAGAACCGTCTCCGCTCCTCCCGCGTTTAAAGACACAGGCAGCAGCAGCAGCAGCAGCAGCAGTCTGCCTCGCTGTGCCCTTCAAATTAAAACAGACGTCCGGGACGGAGCGCGCTTCCGTAAACGAGCCGCCGCTGCCCGCTAACGATGCGGCCGCCGATTACTGTAAAGCCCGTCCGACCCACACAGAGCTGCGGCGGCTAGAAGCGACACGCGCGGGTTGTTACACCTCGCTGAGCAGGTGACAACACGCTCGCGCAAACGACTCCACACCTGGTTTCCACGGCAACACTATCAAACACGGACCGCGAGGGCGCGCGCCGAGTTTCCCATTCAGCAGTGTAGAGTGAATGGTCTGTTCTATGTGATGCAGGTCTATGCTCGAAGCGCCACCGCCCCCCAGCGGCGAGTGAGGTGAAGTGCGGGGGGTAATTAAGACTGGAGGTGAGGACTGAGACTGACGACATCAGAAACTAATAAAGAAACGGATCGATAAATAAATTAAAATCACATTAAAGGTAATATTTGGAAGACATAAATCCATTAATTGATGAATAAAATATGATATAAATTGACATTTCTGCTTTAATTTGACTCTGTGTTTATTAATTCAACTGTTTTTTCACTTTCTCATTTCACTGCATATTGTATCTATTTATTTGTTGCTTTTTGTATTCAGTTATCTATTCATCATTGTATGTATAAGATAAATGATACATTTATTTCCACTTAACTTATTTATTTCTGCGTTTTCCTTTTGCTCAATCAGGCAAGGTCTTAATGTCGGCTCAAGAACCTCACAGATTAGCTTAGTTTGTATTTTGTTTTTCATACTGCGTATTTCTTTGCATTAGTTTATAAAATGGAAACACAGATGCAACTTTTTTGTACATTTTGTTAGTAATATAACAGCAGATTTACCTCTAGTTCTTATCATATCAATATCAATCAATATGCTAACATAGTGGCCCCTCTCTGTCCAGCTGTATTTACACAGTATTGAAGTAACAATGATGCCGCTTTTTCGAAGTCTTGTAATTTGGAGAATCATAAATCAAATCCTTTTATTCATATGTTGCATCTAAATCTGTACTTTGCACCATCTTTATTTAGTGTTCTGTTCTTTTAATTTTATTGTAGATAGATAGATAAGTTTATTTTACAAGATTCATTTAGCATCCCCGGCACAAACAATTGTTATAAACTTGTATTCCTACTCTCAGCCACCTGTAAAGTTTTGCAGTTACTTGTGTATATCAAGCTCAGAAATCAAGCTCAAGAAATCCCAATTTGTCCTCAAAGGGTTTTGCAATCTGAAGACATATTTTTGATTGCAGGGCGCCTTGACAACTCTCTCTTACAGCTGCACAACGACAGCCAGAGGAGCCTCTTTTAAAACTGTGCAGGGACGGATTGGTAAGTGCAGAGCAGGTTCCGGAAGCACGAATGTGTTCGATGTTTTGAGGCTGAAAGGAGCCGCGTCACCAGATTTGAGTGAGCTCGGCAGTGGGGCTTTGTTTCCTTGCAGACCTCTTGGAAGATTTCAAACTCAGTGAGCACAAAACACAGGAATCTGTCTCTGTCACGGAAACTTGAACAGGAAGTTCATCAGGATGAGTCCTGGAATGATAAATAACGAGCGGCTTCATCTAAAGTTCAACAAGATGTATAAAAAAATAAATAATATCCTGCACTGAAACTGCTGAGGGGAATGTATTTTGATGCCAGTTTACCTCCAGGAGGCCAAATCACCTCTACGCTGAGCCAAAGCACGGGATAAGGTGTTGCCATGGCAACACCTGAGGGTACCTCATCAGTCTCCATGACCTCTTAAATGCCTGTGGCCTTTATAAAATGAATGAGTCAAAACCTCTGCATCCTCGTGTGTGTGTGTGTGTGTGTGTGTGTGTGTGTGTGTGTGTGTGTGTGTGTGTGTGTGTGTGTGTGTGTGTGTGTGTGTTAGGGGGAAAGCTGTGCAGTACAGTACGTGTAGTGAATTTGGCCGCCTGAAGCTGCTGGTAGTACGCAGAAGTATATTTATTACTGCAGGATGTCTTGGAAGCTTACCGCACACATACTGTATCCCCGCACGATGGGAAATAACTCATAGCATGTCTAAATAAAGCACTGAAGCGTGATGTAACATCGACTGTAACATGCTGTAGGTCTAGTTCATGGTTGTTGCTTTTTCCTACAGAATAATGGGCTAGAACATGATATACTGAGGCATTTCTAGAGCTCATATGTCATAAAAAAAAGTGACTCATTTTGGAGTATATGGTCCATAATTGCATAAGTGCAACATCGAGGAACGTTGTGGACCTTTGGCCTGAATTCTAGAGAAGAGGTAAGTTGATATTACTCTGCAGGATACATCTAAAACCAGATTTCTTTTCAGTGGGCCTGTTCTTATGTGACCCAGCTGTGCTGTATGTCTGCATCTGCAATGAAACACACAGACAAAAACACAGGTGTTGTGCAGTAAATAGGTCAGGTGTGTGCGTCGAGGTTTCCTCATTATATTCATTCGCTGTTCCCTCTGTCGGATTTGTCTTCACATTCACCAAAGACACTTAATCGTGTCTCTTGGAGTCAGAGGTGCAGATCCGATGTCAGGATTGAGGGGGACACAAAAGTGATTTTTTGTTGTTTTTTTTTGGCTGTATGCAACTCATACCGCGCCACCATAAGTCACAACTACGTAGAGGCTCGCTATATCATTCAAAAAGTACTGCACAGGGAATCATTTATTGTGCTAATCGTTCTTGCTTATTTGTCCTAAACAGCCAACAGCGCGTATCACTGCTTACTTAACTGTTATATTTGTAAATCATAATTTTAAGGGTCTCGTAATGTCTACTCATGTTCTTATCTTTCGTCTCCCTCCAACTCTCCCAGATCCCCAATTCTCCTCACCATCTTCCTTTTCTCCCAGTGTATGGGACTACTTCATGCATGATTAATTGATATGGATGAATATCAAAATATGTGAGCTGTAAGACAATGTAAGAAACTGTCCATTCATTTGCATTGTAGTGAAGGAGACCAGAGATGGAATGTGGAGTCAGAAATATATTTGTCAAACATTATTTGTTCTTTTTAGATGTGAATCTTAAATGTGAAGAATGTGAAGTCTGAAAATAGATTTGTTCAATTTCGACTAATTTAGGGTATTTTTATTGGGTGCGGGACAATTCATGGGGATCTGCACGCATGCTTGGAGTGTAACATTTTGGAAGTGGACACAATAATAGAAATACTCATCAGCACTATACAACGTGATAGAAACCAGGAACCCCGCAAGAGACACTTCCTCTTCCTCTACAGTTGATTCAGAGGAATTCAAACCACCAGTGTTACACAGTGTTGCCACTACATTCACATTGTGTTGATAAGTTTAGTTACTTATTGAATATTTCAGACTGAATTTCTGACATGTTTTGCCCAGAAATTCACTTTTATCTTATAGGATTCTGTCCCTTTTGTCCTAAATCTAGATCACATGTTTCATTTTGTACAGCCTCTCATTACAATCAAGCCCTACTCTGCCTCTGATTGGCTGATTACTGTTAAGTAATACATATGTGCAACTCTCACCGAAGCTTGAAGAGAGGCGAGATGCTTCACTCTGTAGCTAAAACGTAGCATTCAAGACACAGTGTGAACAGGGACTCTGCAGCAATGCACCATATAAGAAAAATAATGCGTTTTTTGGAAATCATAGTGTGTAAACCTGTTCTACTAGGACCCGCAAATAAAAGCATGAACCTGAAAATGTGCACAATGTGACCTCTTTAAACATTTGTGAGGATAAACCCAAGTTTGCATATCAAATCTGTGGGATTAACTGGATGCTGATGGGGATCTCGCAGATAACCAATCAGCTGCCTCTCCACGCCTCCTTCTCTCTCATGTGGCAGAAATATTTGACGTGGCAAGAGATCCGGACGTGACATCGCTGCACATCATCTGTCCTCAGCTCCACTTCACCTCACACACATCTGCAGGTAGCTGCAGGTCCGGGACCGGAGCAGAGCAGAGCACAGCAGAACAGAGTCCTGGTCCACGATCTGAACCAGGAGGAGGAATCATGTGGCTGGTCGTGTTGGCCAGCCTGCTTCACTGCGCCTCGGCTTACGATGTGGATCTGAAGAAACTGGACGGGCTCGCAAAGGCGAGGGTGGAGGTACAGTAGCGCCGTGGTCTGCACGATACAAGACGTGAATATAGTCTGTATAGTGTTCACAGTGAGAAACATGTGAGTCTGATGCGGATAAATGTGTGATTTGATGCGTTTTATTCCTTACATTTCCGTCCCAGGCGCATGCGTGACTGCCTCTCCAAGGGGAGTCTCTGCGTTTACAGATAGTGCACAGTGACAGACACAATATGTTTGTTTGTAATGCATTTTTTATTAACTACAACCTTAAAAATCTCCAAATAAACATGTTTCTAGCTGTATGTAAACCGGCTGTGTGTCAGTGGAGGTCGGATTTCTGCACAAAAGTTTCTGTAACTCTATCTTTCTTCTTTTTTTTGTGGGAAACCATGCGCTTCTCCCCCCAGGGTGGCACCAAATCCCCACCCTGCCAGCATCACAGAAGGAAAAAAAAGCTTGTTATCTCCTGTTTGCTATCATTGTGTTAGTCACACCTGCTACTCAGTACCTGAGGCTCATATTTCTGGGCTAGGCGTCCATCCCAGGGGCCTGAATCTGTTTTTGTACAAAGGATTCAACACTGCAGTGACGCCTAGATCAGTTTTCAGAGAGGAACTTCACCCAAAACTGCAGCAGAACGAGATACAGACACATATCAGTGGCCGAAATATGTAGATTATCTCATCCTCGAGTTCAGGTGATGGATCCCAAAAGTGTGAGATCTGCTGGTAACCCTTCCTTGTATGTTCTCCTTGCAGACGTGTGGTGGATGACAGCTGAACAGGCTCAGAGAGGTAAGTCACTCTCGGTTATGTAATCATAGGAACAAAAAAAACAGACAACACACTGAGCACCAGTAAATCCATGCTGAAGAGTGTCTGCTCTCTGAGAAACGCTTCACATCTAGTGTTTCACAGAATCCCCCCACAGATCTGCTGCTAATACCAGTGCTAAGTGACAAACATTAATCCCCCACTTCTCCCTGCAGGTCAAAGCCTTCGTGGTCCAGGACATCCCTCTTTAGTATCCTTTGACACACGGCTCTCACTCGTCCTTTAAATATGTCTGTTTATAAGTTGCACACTGTTAAATGTTTCCAGCATTTTCTCCTCCGTCGCTCCTTGACCGTCGCCACCTCAGCCACAACCTGGTGATGAAGCATATTCCTGGGGCCGACCCTGAGCTTGTCCTCCTGAACCACTATTACGAAGAGCTGGATGTAAGTCTTTGTTTTACCTGTGGAGGTTTTATATATTAGCATTTTACTTTGCATGGTGGGTGATGTGAACATTTCAATTGTGATCCTTTAAAAGTCTTAAAACAGCACCAACACACGCTGGAAATGCTTGTTTTCCACATGCATTTTTGTAGTGACTGTGCTGTTTGTGCAAAAAGAATCAAGCAACTTTAAATAAGGTGTTCTTATATCATATTGTCCCCCTGCAAAGAGGATAAATAAAAGGTGGGAAACCTTATTTACATGTCCTTCTTGAGTTCAGTGTCCATATTATCTACTCATCTGATTTTTTTGTGGGGATACAATCGATAAGATGAGTCTCTGTGACAATTCAAAATCAGAATATTTATGATTATCCTGATAATGGAAATTCTCCCTGATCAACTTATCCCAATCCTTAATAAAAGCATGCATCCTTCATTTCTAATTTTACAGTATATTAAAGGTCACATAAGTAGAACGTGATCAGGGATGTTGAGCCCCTTTCACACATCTACTGCTACCCTAAAATCTCCTGGACATTCATCATCTTGAGGAGCTGTATGTGTGAGAACAAACACCCAAGTCATTTGGACTGGACATTCAACAGATTTTCTCTCGTCAGCTTCCTGTTTAGAAAGTCCATTTAATATTTGATTTTGCCCATGTATGGAAAGAGCAGGTTGTCGTCTGGAGCGTTCACAGTGAGCGAGTGGGCGTGATGAAGACAGAGTGCAGCTGCTCTGTCGTCTGCACGCAGACCTTCCTCACAGCAGACATTTTGACTTGTCAAAGGCAGGAAGAGCACAGGTGTGACTAACCTGTGATGAAGGTGGCTCTGTCCTGTTAAATGACCCAGTAAGCCAGGTCAGTACCAGAGCCCTGGAATTAGCTCGACTTAGGAATGAGGAAAATCCACCTGTGTTTTTCCTGCTGTTACATGTCAATGTGTCTTGTTTTGAGGTTTTTTCCAGTTGATTTTGAGACTAAAATTGAACCCAAAACGCCGACGCTTCAGCACTCAACCAGTCTTTAATCAGCACAACAGTTTTCAGCTGTGCTGACGTGAATGCACAAGGTTTTCCTCATGATCAATTAGCCTTTAACGTGATAAACTTAGATTAGCTAACACAATGTGCCATCTGACTACAGGAGTGATGGTTGCTGAAAATGTAGAATCACCCTCAACAATCAGCCTTTTACAACTAAATATAGTCATTTGTCACGGTAATAATGTCTGACGTCTGTATCTCTGATCAAAGTAATGTCATTCTAATTAAATAGAATT
Source organism: Diplodus puntazzo (assembly GCA_963678695.2). Classification (NCBI taxonomy): domain Eukaryota; kingdom Metazoa; phylum Chordata; class Actinopteri; order Spariformes; family Sparidae; genus Diplodus; species Diplodus puntazzo. The sequence goes on along the minus strand of OZ023159.1, from coordinate 30,940,383 downwards.
GTGCTTTTGCTTCAAACACAAGGACGTTTCTAAGTAACACGCTTTTGAGCAGGAGAGTAAGTTGTATAGATATCAGTGGAGAACCAGTCATTATACTGCAAGCTCTCGAGGCGTCCTCCCTCAGTAAAACCAAACAAAGTATTTCCAGTAGGTGAGAATGCGTCAGACACAGACAAACTCCCAGTGTGTGAAAGGACAACTCCCAATAATGTCTGTGGCTGATCCTCTGGATACTAAACATACGAATGAATAGCCGTGGATGATGGAGATCAGTGTCGATGTGTTAATTTTTAGAATCCAGGGGTTTAGATTTGCTTTTTGGGAGCAGCTGAAAACCCTCATCTGACATTTCCTCATGAAAACTGGTGGAAATTAAGTAGCACACCCAGCAGACACATTAGCATTAATGAAGAGAGCCACCAAATGTCAGATAATTACTCTCTTGAAGCCTCAACAGACTCCTGTCTGAACATTTGGCTTCAAAGTCACTAACTCAGTCTGTTGTATAAAGCTTTACAGATGGCATACATGAGGTTATTTGACCAGTTGTTAATATCTAATATTGAGCAGTGAATCATTGTTTCCTTTTATAATTAAGGCCCATTTCATTTTAAACCCATCAGAGCGCCCTGCTGTGGTTACAGTTCACGCCACAGAATGTCATCATCCAGTGTAGTTTCATGTCAGAACATCTCTTGCTTTGAGTTTTTGTTTTCTCAGCTTCACTATCATCTGCCCAACAGACTGAAAATAAACCAAATCCATATTAACCCAGTTTAAAATGACTCTAAAACACATGCAGCTGCACTGAGAATCTATGACTGTGAAGAAAATGCAGCTCATCATGGAGCATTAACAGTAAATTCACTCTTGAAGTATCGTTGTGTCCTCCGCAGCGGATCGCCCTGTCCGACATGACCCGCTCTGAGATCAACGAGCTGCTGGAGAAGCTCGGCTTCTACAAGAAGGCTCAGGCCGAGGACGAGGTGCCGGAGGAGTTCCGCTTCTCCCCAGCCAAAGACAGCCCGTTTAAAGACGAGCCGGCGTACAAGTCCTCCTCTGCGTCCCTCGTCACGGAGAACGCCTCCTCAGAGCCCGAAGCGGAAGCCAAGCACACTGATCTATAACCCGTCTCGAGTGGAGAAAAGTAGGAGTCTCACTGAACCACTCCGCCCCGTAGCTGCTCCACGACCAGCTGGTTGTTGCAGATAATGACAGAAAGAAATTCTGTTTTAGAATAAAGCCAGCAGATCATGGATCAGCCGGTGGGCAAAACAAAATCATAGCATCAGCAAAAAGCCTTTTTTTTTTTTTAAGAGAGAAAGGTCATCAGTCTGATTTTGCACATGTTGTTTTTGGTGTTTGTTCTTTATTTTTGCAGCAATAATAATCTAACAGGCCACGTTGTGAGTGCTTTTCTACTCCCCACACAAAGACTGGAAGTGTGTATGTTTTTTGTTTTTTTGGTCCATAATGTTTCAACGGTCGTATTTGAATTCTTTTGTGTGTTTATTTGCTTCCTACCTGCTGTGAAACTGAATGAAGCCTCAGGTTGAAAAGCGACTGGCCTTGAGGTTGATGCTTTATGTCCTGGTGGGTCGGACTGACACACACACACGAGGATTCAAGTGGAAGTGTTGTAAAAAATAATAAAATACTAGAAAAAATAATCTAATCTCTGGTCTCATTCCTTTCTGTGTTGATTCATATTCTCATGTTTGTGTCCTTTTACTCCTAAATGTAGATTTTTGCACACTGCAGACTCGGGTAGATTATGAATTTAAGCATGTTTGACACTCAGGATGAATAATCTGCTGTGGAAAAGTGTTTCATGAGACAATTCAGAGCAATAATCCCCCACAAAACACGTTCATTTCTCAAATTGGTTTAATTTGAAGTCACATTTACCTGTGGTGCACAGAAACATGAAATTATACTGTGTTTTAAGCTCTTATGTACATCACTCACTGCTTCGTGGAAGGTTTTCATTTTTCAGTTGGCAGCAAAGTTTCTCTAAATCTACTAAAAACAGCTTTAAGAAATCTTTTTCATCAAAATAAGCTCTGATCTTCTCAAAAAAGGAAACTTTAAAATTTTACAAGCTGAATAAAAATCTTTTTTTAAAAATTTTCCTTAACCTCATATACCACAAAATATTAACTCGGCAGCTATGTTCAGTCCCGCTTTCTTATAAACTCTAAAAACAGAAAGCCGGCTTTCATCAGGCCTGTTAACTTTGTCCTGAGATCGACCCCCCAATTTGTTTTACAAAACATCCCGGTAGCTTGAGCTTATGGACTCACTTTAAACAAAAAAACTTTTCAAAGCATAATGTACACACTAACAAAAATACAAAATAAAACGTATTTTTTAAAAAAAAAAAACCATCTACTCAAGCATAAATAAGGAGCCCTCTAAGAGAGCCGTGTGTGAGTGTGTTCGGCAGTATTTCTGTGACTTTTTGTACAGACTGCAAGCATTATTTGCTGTTAGAATAACATCATGACGATACAGTAACACGGTGGTGGGGGTACAAATGTTGAAAAGAGTCTGAAACATGTTCTCAGTAGCACTGGAGAGTTCAGAGAGGTGAGATTACGCTGAGCTGAACTCTCGCATCCATTTGAACAATGAAGAAACGACATCCCTGTGCTCATGTATTACATAGTAACATACTAAACTGATTACACCATTATGAGAATAACTTAATTAAAATACTTCAAGCAACCCAAGTTTGATAAAAAAAAAAAAAAAATGAAGATAAGTACCGAAATGAAAGCCAAATAACGCATCGTAAGGTCGGGTGTATTTTTCTTTTTCAGCGATGGCAGGAAATCACAATAATCACAAAAGTGTGGCAGAGAAGATGTAAGTATAAATAACTTAAAAGGGGAAATGCTATGAAAATATTCCTTGTTTCTCTGCGTAGTGAGACAGCCACCGCGTTTTAAAGATCACCCCGAGTTTAAGTACAAAGAAAAAAAGAGAGAGATGTAAAATTTAAAGCTTTAAAAAGGTAGTCTTTTTTTAAAAACTTTGGCGCTCTGTTGCTGGAGAAAGGTGGACTTTGTGTTTAACCATGCGTGTTCAGAAGAGAACTGAAGTAATGAATACACGTCACCACCGCCAACAAAGATAATAAGCAAACCGACACACACACACACACACACACACACACACCGAACACATACACACAATCCTCAACATGTCCACCAGAGATGTGCAACTCCGTGTCCCAGCCTGTAACATGTGGAGGTGGTCATCAGGTGAAGATGGAGCTGGGGACGGGTCAGAACCGGTGCCGGGTCGAGAATTAACGCTTCACTGAGCACAGGTCAGAGGTCACAGGGCCGACCCATGGACATCTCGTATCTGCGCAGGTGGTTTACCAGAGACTGTACGTAGGTGAAGACGCACTTGGAGTCGGGTTTGTTGCCCATGATCATCATGTCCTCCACCTCCAGCAGAGGCATGCAGTTGGCGTAAGTCCTGAGGAAGAGGAACACAACAGACAACGTGTGAGAACCAGGAGGAGGAACACACAGAACTGGAGAGAACCAGGGACGGAGCGGATTCATATTCAATCATCCATCAGCTGCTTTCTGTAGATTTTAAAGGGTAACTCCACCAATTTTACACATTAAAGTGTGTTTACAGGTCTTGGGGAGCACAGCTGCATATGTGAAAAAAGTAGCATCATGGAATTTGTTTCTAAACTGTCCATAATGACGTGGAAAACTATTTTTTAAAGCTCCCTATAGATGAATACAGTGTTTTAGGAGCTCACGTCTGAGCTGTGCAGAGAGTGACCACATGGTGGCATCATCTCCTCGTACTGTAAACCCTGTGACTCGTCCTACACAAACAAAGATTACAGTATCAGTGCAGCACACAGCTTCATCGCTCACATGAGAAATTAAATGTCAACAGCACGAAATCTGTTTTGTTATTGAAGCAACTGTAGACACGGAGCATTCAGCACTTTGCTGCCACGTGTGTCGTCTTTAAAAGGCTTTACAAGTCACACTTGATAAAAAGTCAGCGGACAACACGGCCGTTCTGTTCTCTGCTTTGTTTCTTAAGTCCTCAGTTTGAGACATTGTGATGCAGCGGTTCCTTTTAAAGTGTTGAGCTGCAGATGGTCCTGGCTCTCTGCCTGGGTCGTAGTTTGGCTATGCAGAAATGGACACATGGATACACGCACACGCACACACACACACACACACACACACACACACACACACACATACATGCAAACCATGTTTGGTGCTTTGGATCTCAGTAGCTTCAGATTAACATGAAGGATCAAATATCCCAAAAAGCAGCCACGAAAGGAGTTTTCCCAACCACCGTGTCTGATATACAGTAAATCCTATCAGCTGCTTAAGACATGCAGTTACACACACACACACACACACACACACACACACTCCATTAAGTCTGTCAGAACCAAAGTGAGGTCCCATCGTAGGTTCAACCCCTCCCTCTCTCACCATGGGTTCAGATTTAGGTGGGGTGCGACTCTAGGAGGAGTTTTTGGTTTTAACCAGGCCCTTCGTCACCAGACCCCTGTAGAACTCCTGCAGGTACGTATACACACACTTCCAATCCGGCTCGCGCATCTTCACCATGTCGTCCACATCCAGAAGCTGAGGACAGTCCACTAGTTTCCTGTTTCCCGCAAATCGGCAGGGGGGGAGGAGAGAGATGGGGGAGGACGAGGAGAGGAAGGAAAGGCGAAGGAACAAAGAAGAGGACGAGGAGGACCGGGTTGAAGTACAGATAAGAAGAAGAGGAGGAGAGAGGACAGAGACAGTGGACAAAGTGTGGGGAAAGAGAGGAAGGAAGGGAGGAAGAAAAACAAAACAAAAAAACAGCAGTGAGCAGCCAAACGAAAAAGATTGAAGGTGAAAAGACAGAGGGGGAGAGAAAGGACACAAACAGAAACAATAACATTACATTCTCTGTGATCACAAACATATCCATGAGTCGACATGCTTCATGAACATCATGATACGTACAGCGTGTGGCAAACACACACACATAAACACACATAAACACACATGAGACAAAACAAAATGTCGAATGAGCGTCGGGTGATGCTCATTCAGCCTTTTTGTTTGTTGTTGTTGTTTTTTTTTCTGTGCACTGAGACGAGAGAGTTCGGGCCGTTTCAATACGACTGCCTCAAGACAGTGAAAAAAAAACAACAAGGATTCTGCAAGAAAAAACAACACAATACAACAACATGGTGACTCTAAAAAAACAAAAAAAACACACTTGTGCAGTGGATGGTGTGTGTGTGTGAGTGTGTGTGTTGGGATTCGTAGATGCTGCGAGGGGTCGGGAGGTGCCTGAGGGGGGGAAGTGAGTGACGGTGCAACACAAAAGGTGGAAAGACAGGGGCTGTGGTTGGGTGACAGTCCGGTGTTGAGAGGAGATGATTATTTAAAAACATCAGCACGGACATTATCCTACTGGGAGCATGTGAACACACATACACACACAGGTGGGTGGAAGGCATCACAGGTGTGAACGGTGCGATCCAAGTGGGATGAGAGAGAGAGAGAAGGAAATAAGAGAGGAGGGAGATCAGGAGGGATATTATTGGAGCTTGTCCGTTTGTTTTTAACCTGGTGGTTGTTTGGGGAGGGTTTTTGCTCGCGGGTCTCTGGTTTAGAGCAGACGGAGGGAGTCACAGCAGTTAGAGAGTGGAGGTTTAGAGGTGGAGTAATGAGAGTAGTGGCAGTTACGGAGGATCGTTCAGCCTCGAGGAGGTGGGATACACCTGGGAGAGACAGGGATAGTTAACACCGGGAACATCAGTCGAGCAGCTTCCACATGTTTTTCAGTCCATCTCTGCGCTTCAGACTCAAGAGTAACACTGGATAAAAGCGAGGAGTGGGTTTATACAGAGGATTGAGAGAAAGGGAAGGAAAGGTTTGAGCTGGGAGCAGCACAAAAAACGTGTGCTGTTGAAGTTGTGACTGCTTTGGATGGAAGAAAATGTCTACATCTTTAGACTTCGGAGGAAAGCTCAGCCTGCGGTAGCTTCTTCTGCTGGTTTCCTCTCATTCTTCACATCACGAGCTTGGGAAAAAAAAAAGGTTCACTGCAGTCGACGCTCTCCAGCAAAGTCACTCTTGCAGTCCAAACTTAAGAACAATAAGCACTGCTGTGGTTAGTGGACATGTTACTGGGACAAACTGGGTGTTTTTCGAGTGCATACTCACTCTGCAGTGCTGAAGGCCACCTCAAAGTTTTGCCTGCGGTTGCTGGGGCTCAGGGAGCCGTAGTCAAACGATTCGGGGAAGAAATTATGCACCAGGGCACAAAATGCCATGCCGTTACTCCAGCTGGATGAAAAATTCTGAATGTCCACATGCTGATGGGAAAAGACAAACAGAGTAAATACAGAGGCAGCGGTAGATGAACGATGGAAACATTCCCGGAGCAGGAGAATATAATCAGCTACAGCTTCAGCGGCTGAGATTAAAGACGAGCCCTGAGCACACGGCGGGTTACCTCATATGAGCGGGTCTTGGCGCGGCACCAGTCGAGCAGCATCTGCTTGATGGAGTTTGCGTTGGGTACACCAAAGCTGGTGGAGCGCTGGACCTTGTTTACCTTGGCGACAGCCTGGTTTCCAGGGCTAAAGGGAAAGTCAGGGTATTTGTTAATATTTACACGCTCTGACCTGTTCCTCTTCTTTCTTTGGTAGTGATACATCTCTGTTTATCCTTACCCGCCTCCCTCCTTCTCCAGCTTCTCTATCATGGCTTTGCGAGCCTGCATGGCGGAGGTCTTCGGCAGAGTCTGAGCCCTCATCAGCTCCTTGCGTCTCTCCGCCTGCCTCCGCTCCACGGCCGCCAGCCCGCCGCCGCCGGCGCTGCGAGAAGACGTGTCATCCTCACGATCGAACACACTGGAGGCACGGACGTGCAGAGCCCAGTTAGCCAGAGATTTAATACTTAGTCTCACCACCGTGCTGATGTTTCTTTACCTACCTGCCGACTTTTTTGCTGGTGTTGGAGGAGGAGGATGACGTGGAAGAGGAGAAGCTGTATGATTTTGACTGCACCGTCCCTCCTGAGATAATAAACAGACACAAAGACATATGAACGCCAGCGGTCTTGAGACTGTAATCAGAACCAAAAAGGGAAATGAAGCGATGACTCACTGTCTGTTTTCTGCATATAACTGGCCTCGACGACAGTGCTGCGAGATGATCTGCTCCCGTCATCTAAACACACAAATAAACACTTTATTAAATTATTTATATATTTGGACATTTCATTTATTTTCCATCCGCTTATACTGTTTGCTGTTCATTATAATTCAGTCTTTCCCTTTATCCTCCCAAGATGCCTTTTGTGTTTTTGCAGTTGTAAAGTAAGAAGTCCCTGTAAATAAAGACTTGAGTGATTAAATTCAGGTTTATAGAAGGTTCAGGAATGCAAAAAGTACCAGACTGGGCGAAGCGGTTTGTCTTGGTGACCTGGCTGAGGCTGGAGCCATCCGCCGACTTCTCCACCTTCCTCATCACCACCTCTCCTGATCCGACCCCCGGGCGACCCTTCTGTGCTCGCTCATCTCTCTGCTGCCGGAGCTCCTGCAGACGGGTCTCCCGCTCCTTTTCTCTTTGGTCTGAGGTGGAGAGGAGGAGGAGGAGAAGGAGGAAGAGGAGAGGAGATGGAGAAAGTGGAGAGATGATGTCAGTGGAAAAAGAGGAGGAGGAGGAGGAGGAGGAGGAGGAGGACAAGAGGTCCTAAACAAACTGCCAGCACCTCATCTGACTGCCACAAAGACGGATTAAAACAGGGCTTCCAAATTTGAGGCGATACATTTCAGCGTTCTTTCCACAGTACCGTAGAATTCCTCTGAACACACAAACACCCGCAGGTGGGAGGCTCACCGCCGGGCCAGAGCTGTCAAGTAATACATACTGCACAAACATCGGGGATCAAAGTGAGCAAACACACTCTGATCATCCTCCGTGGAAGACCGTGCCAAGTGCAGCAATGTCCAGAATACTGATACCTTAACACATGCACAGCTCGTCTCCGAGTGCGTACATGTATTTAAACATACTGCGCAGCATTAATCTTAGATGTTAAACTCACTATTTCGTTCTGTCTGATATTTGTGGCTGTGTCTGCAGACATCAGCTCACTAAGGGCACTCTCGTTCCCTTTGCATGCTCACTGCTACTCAACTTTCACAGATTTTTCAGGGAATCCAATTAAAAAGGGTTAAACTGTCGGCTCAATGCGACACGACGCCTGGTGAGACCATACGGTGAGTGCTCGCTGCAAAACAGAGTAGACGACATTTGTTCTGGGTGACTGTGAAACACTCGACAACAGGATTCATGCACATCAACAAAACTGTCAACACGTCCTTCATCATCCCACACAAGGATAAACTGTTGCAGTGTAGTTTGTCAATGACAGGATGGTGCACACAAAAACACAAAACGCAGGCAAGTTTCAACTGTTAATGCACACTGCACACCAACCTGTCCTACCTATTTCCTCTTGAGTACATCCCAGCATGACCTCTGAGGGCAGAGTGGACAGAGATAATGTGGAAATTGCAACTTTATTTAAAAATTTGTAAAGAATAGCCTGAGAAAATACTGATAATAAGGAGAAAGAAGCACAGCCTGATTTCAAAAGAGTTGTGACACAATCTTTTTGAGATATATTTAATTAAAAAACAGCAAAGAGACAAAATATTTTTATTGATTTCAAAAGACTGGGAAAGTTGTTCAATGGTAAAAAAAACACCTGTTTGAAACATTCAACAGGTTAATATGTAGCAGATAATATGACTGGGTATGAAAGGGGCGTCTTTGAAAGGCTTTTACAGCGTCCCAACTTTTTTGGAAACAGGGTCCTGCATTAAGAATCATCAGGCTTGATTATAATGAGGATGTGTTTTTAAAGACGGGAAGAGCGCAATCACGCTGAATATATTAATGGAGCGTAAACGTTCGTGTGGTTGCCGTTACCTCTCTTTTTCTTGCGGAGGTCTCTCATGGCTGCACGGATCATCTTCCTCTCCTCAAAGTCTTTTGACTCATCGAGCTGTGGCAGGAAAGAAACACACACGAGTGGAAACAATGAGACGTCATTCCTAACAAAAAGGCCAAAGTGGCACGGCTCTGTTTAAGCATGCAGTTCTACACACACACACACACACACACACACAGCACTCAGCTGTACCTTCTCCAAATATACCCTCACATAGCTGCAGAGATTTACTGTGAAAACACAACTGTTCTGAGTGACCGAAGCCGATCTGTTTGTTACAACAAAGTGGTTCTACTGAATCTGAATCACCCAGAATTATAACTTGGGTGTGAAGTACCATTTTGTCAAGGAGCTCCTCGTCCTCGATGGCGGCCAGCTGTTCGGCGGTCATTTTTCCGGAGCGCTCGTCGGGTTTGGCCTGAGTGCTGGAGCCGTTGGGGATGGCTGGGACTTGACACGGGACCTGGACGGACGGTCCGACGGAGAACATCGGCTCAGAGGCCACGACGGGCTCTGTTTCCATCTGCGTGACACACATAACACAGACAAACACAGCATGAGCAAGAGCATGTACGTGTAAAAGGACACACAGTTACATTAATAACATAACAAGATCGTAGAGTTTGGAGTTAATGTGCATTGCCGGGCAGAATCCTCCAATCTGGAGCTTAAGTTTGAAGTTGTTCACTTATGAAACCAGGGTGAGGGTTTAAAGAAACATAACAAACATAGGCTTCCTGCCATCTGAGATGTAATAAGCACAAGAGGACTGTGGTTAAAACACACTGCAGCCATAATAGGCCTGAGTGTGTGAGGTAGGCTCACTCTAATAATCTCCTTTTGTACCAAGACTGCCCACTAACCATATCTCATCATTTCTTCCATCCCCTCTTCCTTGCAGCCAGGCGGGCGGGAGAGGGTGACAGTAAGCACATGAGAGCGAGAGTCGACTCTGCCAAGTTACTGTTAACGTGGTTCATGGAGTGTGACTGACACGCTGAGTGTCTGAATGATACTGAGCTGCTGCGAACTAAGAGTTTATGTGACAGGTAAGGTACACCAGTATCGCTGGCAGATGGGAACAATGCATTAGCAGATATAAACTTTGAGGGACAACATCCAAAGCTATCCATTCTGCAGAGGGCACCAAAGAAGGAGCGTAGAGCGAAAAAGCATGCTGAGGAGCAGCACCGGGAGCACACTATAGATCGGTAAGGTAAACCTGGCTAGCTACTAACATAAATCTACAGAAACACCTCTTTAATGTTCATATGGCACTGAATGCCTGTGGCAGCCTAGCTGTGGCTTTAATGCTTTTGTTGTAACCAAGTCCTGGTCCGGTAATAGCTCAGACAGCTGCCCGGCCCCTCTCCCTGTGGGCCCCGGCCGGGCCAGGGCTCACCAGGGAGGGACAATGCCCAGCGCGGCCACAGCGCTGTGTGATCAGGGGTGGTCACTGGTTTTCTGGACACGGGACAAACTGGACTGAGAGCCACTTGACCGGCGAGGAATGTTTTGGGACACAACTCACCCAAACAAGGGCTCCGAGTCAGGCAACGGGGGAATCTGTGTGGGGTGAGAAAATCCTAGATAACCTCAGTGCTCGGGTCATGTATGATTCAGCTTCAGTCTACTTACTCATCAGAATGAGTCACTGTGGAGTAAAAATGCTCTTTTGTTCAGTTTCACTCCAATGGGGGAAGGGCTATATATTTGAAAACTTGTCTCAACTGCAAAATTATATACATAACCAATATTGTACAAAGGCACTGATAAGGTGACCCCTCATTAAGTTAATCATCTGTTCCGAGAGCAGCTGACTGGCAGACCCAGCTGTCTCTGCAGGATTAGACGGGAATATGAACTCTGGCTGGTTGAATAACTAAAGATAATGCCGCAAATACTCCATATCCCTCAAAATGTCACCAGTGCACACAAACAAACACACACACAGACACACAGGGACTGTAATGGGATCTCAAGAGTACATAAAGCAGACAAGGCTAAAAGCCACGGTTGTCATCCTGACAGTCATGAAACTGTGCATCGATCTGTATAACGGGAATGTGAGACCTTAAATGTTGTTCTTGTGCTGAAGCCAGCACAGTAAAACCTTCTTGAAAGAGTTCATGTTCCTGCCAAAGTGAACATTATGGATGCTTTTATGTAACTTAAGGCCAGGGACATGGTTACTGTTAATACGTGGTCACTCTTTCCTACACCAGGAAGTGTCACGTCTCAACAGGACACTTGCATGCAGACACACACACACGAGTGCTAGCCAGGACACGATTGGAAACAAATGGTGTTAGAGGACTGGAATACCTCCGTGACAGATTGCTGTGAAGTCCTCCACATAAACACAATCTGTCAAAATTGACTGACAGCTGAGATGGTCAAGCTCGTTTAAAAATGAAGTGAGAACATAAATGTCAGATTTAAAACCAATGGAGAGCTTAGAGGGATGGAACAGCGGGTCAGCGAGTACGTGAGCAGAACACAGCGCCGCTGGCATGTCACATAAAGCTCACGGCCAGCTGACCCACAGGTAGTGTCAACATCGGGACAAAAGACATTCCCATTCTTCAAACGGCTTATGTACATTAATAGGGGTCACGATCAGAACCGTTAACAGAGAGCAGTACCGTGCTGTTGTCACAAATGTTTGCCATCAACGAGGGAGCAGAGAGGGAGCGGCGGCTTGCAAAGGTGGGCGGATGAGGGACAGGTGAAGGCTCCGCTTTCTGAGGTGTGCTCGTCTCAGTGGATACAGAGTCCTGGGTGCATGATATAACTTCCTGGGGTGCGCTTGATAGAGGGCAAGCCGGAGCGTCCTCGGGTGCACTGGATGGAGAATCTGAAGGAGTGCAGGGTGACGTATCATGTGGTGCTTCAGGCGCAGTGTCCTGGGGTGTGCAGTCTGGAGGATCACTGTACGAAACTGGAGGTTCACTAGATGAAGCTTTGGTTTCACACGGGAGTGAAGGTGAGCTTTCCTCGCTGGGGAGCTCATGTAGTAAGGGATCAGGTAGCCCCATTACCTGACACAGCAACTCCACTTGCCTCACCAGCTTCTCTTGCTGAATCCTCAGCCTCGCATTCTCCTCCTGCATCCTGGCGAGGGCCTCGGCCAGAGGAGCCACCCGAGCTGCTGCCTCCTCCAGACGGGCATCCACTCGCTTCCCAAAGGCCTGCAGGTCACTATGCATCTCTCCGACTGCACACCGTAACGTCAATTCGAATTTGCTCTTGCAAAACTGCTCGTCTTCATCCTCTACATCCTCCTCCTGAGCAAGTAAATCGCCAATCACCTCCTCCAGACCGGACTCGGCGCAAGCACTATCAGGGCTGCCCAAAGCCTCTGGAGCCTCTGAGGCTGGGAGGAAGTCCAAGTTCACCCCAGGCATGGTCAAACCAGTCCCACTCGATGTTACACTGGCCAAAGTCCTTTTAGAATAAGTCCACTTTTATATCCCAAAAACTTGGTGAGAAGGATCAGAGAAATCAACCGGTTGTAGCCTTCTCAGTCCGTCTGTCTGCAATGACTTTCCAAAACAATGCATGTTCTTTATACCACCAGCACAGCGCCCAGCCTCACCGGCCAACACCCTGACAGCCAATGAGCGTGCGAGGAATCCCGTTTCCCGGGCAGCAGTAGCCCCACCCACTTATTTCCAGGTGCCGTGGACATGTCTATTTATCTCCAGCCAAGCCATTATTCCATTGAGTCAGTCAGTCCTGGGGCACTGGTGGAGGCCAGAGGGGGAATGGTAGGGGCAACAATTCAGAAAACTCACCCCTCCCTCTTTCAGCTCTCCTTTTATTTAGAGCCCTTGTCCTTCACACCTCGACTGGCAGGCAGCGAGGGTTTAGATGTGGCTCTGGGCCTGGACCGAGTAGAGTTGTACATTAGCGCTCTCTCTCCCCTTCGAACTGCTTTCTGACCGAATGCAGCCGAGTCATGACTAATCAGGTCAGTTGAGTTGTGTGGCTGTGATTCAAGGCAGACCTCCAGAGGGAAGATCAGTCCATGAAGGACAAAGTGTAGGGGGCCATGACAGGGCGCAGTTCTCCACGGTTCTGGGCAAGGATGTTGGGAAGGACATCGTGGCCCACCCAAGACTTGGTTTTAGGCTCACTGGCAAAGCAGCAGGGTCCCAGTTGTGGCTCGTTTGGATGCTTCAAGTGCTTTTGTGTTAAATTAAGAGCTCCCAAAGAGTGCTGACAGAAGTCTGCGGCGAGGACGTCGCTCGCAGACGCTCAAGTAAATGCCGACTAAAGATTTATTGGCATATTGCAGAGAAATCTTATTGTACTTTGAGTATTTCTAAATGCAGTCAGAATATAAAGCATGAGGCTGCACATGACGAAATGTGACGAACCTGAGATTCTCGATGGCTGTCAGTGGAACACAAACATGAAACTGATCTTCAGCAGAAGACTTCAGTGTGAACTTTAAACATATAATCAATATGTGTATCTCTCAAAACAAAGAAACAGATAACTCATCTAAAGATCATAATAATTTGGCATAGCAAAGGGCAACAGTGGCCTCTCCAGGGATTAATAGGTAAGCAAAACAGTTCCCAGGAAGAATTTGGCCTCTGGGGAGAGTGGAGGGAAATGTGACAGGCAGCAGGGAAAGTGGGTCAAAACCCACGAAGGACATGGTCTTCGTCTTATCATGCATCAAAGCACTTAAGCACTTTAGCCAGGGTTAAGCATGAAAGACAAATAAAAAGACGAGGAAATAAAAAGGCAACAATTTTCTAATGTAGTAGTTGGATTTAATTATATGTGTCAGCGTCTGCGGCTGTTGCAAACCCTCCGCTGCTATTTACAAGAGTTTCCAAAAAAACTGTGTCGGCTTGGCGTCCAACTGAGCTCCGAAATAAAAAAAAGCAACGCAGCGATTCAGTCTGAGGAAGAACCAACATAGCAAAGAGGGGAAACACGTTTCTCTATGCCTGCAATAAAAGATCAGGATAAAAACCTCACATTGGCTTCAGTCTGTGACACATGTGAGCTGGTTGGGTAACCAGAATGTGTCATGGATCAGCAGTGTGTTAACAACGGGGTGCTTTCTCTTCTCTGTGTGACAGTGACACCATCTCGCTGACTGTGGGGGCCTTACGTGTCCACGTTCACACAGCGGCGCTTTAACAACGTGACCCAGCGGTAATCTCTATGACAAGAGGAACTGTCTGACTGTCCTGTCATCGCCCCGCTAATAAAACAAAAGGCATCATTTACGTTTGTTGTTCAAGGCCGAGCACGATGATCGGCACGAACGGACAGCCGAGACGAGCGAGAGCAGCTGCGATCACTCGGAGCAGGAGGCATCAATAATCAGCTGCCGAGCTCACCTGTCTGAAATAAAACTCTGAAATACTGCAAGCTTCTTGACCTTACCATTAACTTAATCCTCGTCTTGCTTTTATAATAAATAAAAAGAAGCAGCTTCGTCTCTTTTACTCACATTAGTCTTTAACTGTTTAAAAGTCTTTCCATTGTTTATTTCAGCTACAACGCTGATTCTTAAAATGAGTTGTAATTTATACTCAATCCACCGCAAGAGCTGATGCTATCAGCACCAACATGTTTTATTGGAATTAAAAAAAATACCGCTAAAGGAAATAGTGGAGGTTGTGCGCGTGTACGTTAGACCGCCGAGGAGAAGCCCGGACCACCCAAACAGATCAGAGTCCCAGGCAGGAACCACTGCGGTCAATAAACAACAATCAGCAACACCAAACAGGAAGAGCTTATTAAAACTCATCTTACACTGCATATTGCCTCCATATCCACACACTCTCCTCGCTAAAATGAACACGAGGCCGCTTTAATAGGAAGCCTCCCCTGACACGTCTTCTCCGCTCACACAGCCTTAATCTTTGACTTAAACCAGGCAGAGTCAGAGAACAGGTGGTGTCCGGATCAGTCTGAAGGTAACCAGGCTGCGTCCCCCTGGTTGATGCTAATCAACTGTGTCTGCTGCTGGTATAACAATCTCATTAGCAGAGTCAGTCCGGTCCTGTTTAGCTGTTCAGCTCTAATGTGAGTGGCGGTACGAATGCATCAAAGACGCATAGAGGACGCACTGAGATCTGATCACTCAGAGTGTGTTCAGTGTGTGTGCAAATGTCTCCTGGACATCACTGAAGGGCCACCAGCGTCTGGTTCACTGTGATGCAAATTACATGTTTGGAGTTTCTTATCTGCAGAGATAGGCAGCAGATGTTTGTGAACACTAACAGTATCCACAGACTCCCATAAAAAAAAGAGCAAATTTGAGTGTTGCTGCATTTCTTTCCTTGTAAAGTCAGTTTGATGCAGCAGAGATGAACCAGCCCGTTTGCTTCAGTGTCGGTTCCTCTCGTCTGCCAACGCACCGTTTCAACTGATTTCACCATTTACACGAAAGTTATGAAGGAGGGAACATTTTATCAAGAGTAAACATGTCTGATTTGAGAAATACAGTAAACAGTAACTAATATGCTGCCTTTAGATCCAGGCACAAGTCGTCTCAAGGCGCATGTGGAAACACATATAAATGCCACGCGTAAACAAGGCCTCACGCTCAGTGTTCGTATGGTCAAACTTGAGCAAACCCAGCAGACGCAGGTGAAATATCAGCTTGTCAGCGTTGCGACAGCCACCGCAGCCCGGTGGTGCGAGCATGCCGTAACGTCTGGAGCGATACATTTTGCAGCCAGTGTTAAGGCCGGTGGCTTTACACTGGTCCCTAACCGTTATGAACCACAGAGTAAGTAGGATAGTTTAAGGTTTAACTATTAAAACAAATGAGTCCAATTTGTTCTGCTGGAAACCTGAAGGTAAATTAACCATTTTACATGGAAAAAAAAACAGCTAATTTTGTGATGCAGATTCCTAAGTTGTACATATTTAGTAATAGCTCTCACACAAAGACGTTACCTGCACGTTGTTGCAGTAGCACTCCGCTCAGACAGGTATAAACCTCATCTGCAGAATCTGTCCTCTTCCTGCAAAATCCCCTTTTTCCATACGCAAGACTCTGCTGCGGTATCTTAGTTCGTACGTGCCCCTCTGTTTGTGTGTCTCAACAAGGGCCTAACTGATGGAGACAGTCTCATTCCAACACCTTAAATCTACCCTGCAGCCTTGTGGAGCCGCCTCCCAGCTCCTCATTAACAAGCTCCCTGGTTCCACAACCAGATTACCGCTGCGCCCGACACAAGGGGCTGGAATAAAGCGTCATTAAAAAGTAAACCGGACACCGCTTCTTCTCTCTTCACCCTCTCAGTCCCCCACTTTCCATTCATGAGGACACTTCCTTTCATGGTGGAGAAAGGAGGATAAGGAATGAAGCAAATGGGAGTTTAGCAGCTCCTCCTAACCCCAGAGGTCACTCGTTTGTACTCCCTGCTCATTCTGACAGCAGTCACTTGTCCGCTGTCACTAAACAGCTCTGACCACGTTCAGCTGCACAAATTTGGAGAGAGAGAGAGCGAGAGCTGCATCTTTGGGTTGTAACCCGCTCGGAAAAGATGCGATGAAGAGCTTGTGTCAACATGTGTTTTAAAAGGAGCTGGATGAAGACAGACAGGTGTGATTTAGGAAACATTTCCTTGATGAATCGCAGTGGGCACGGCCCGACGGGAGAAAACAAGGAATGCCCCGAGCACCTCCCTCTCCCTCGCTCTCCTTTACATACCCTACAAGGACAGATGTGACTGGCTACCCACTCCGTGTTTGATAAACACTGTTCTTCCCTCCTCTCCCTCCTTTTCTCACACTCTGTCTGTCTTTCACCGTCCCGGCTCACTTGCTTTTCAGGCCTTTATAGGTGATTGTGGTGATAGGAAGGCAGGAAAAAACAGAGTGGAATTCAATTAAGTGAGCTGGGACTGAAGCAGTGCATGACAACAAAATGTTAATCTTTAATTTGAAGCAAATGGGAAAGTGTTTTAATTCACGTTGGACGAGGTTTGTCGGGATTCTGTGGCGCCTCAGTGTTGTGATAATTTCCCAGAAACGAATTTGCAAACACGGAATGTACCTTGATGGAAGATCCGGAGGAGAGGCCGGATGAGGAGACCTTGAACGGTGTCGCTCTGAGGCCAAGGGTCAGCTCTGAAAAACACATAGCACAGAAATTAACATGTTTTTTCAGTATAAAACATTTACATTCACAAGTCCACAGTTATGGCTAGAACAAGAGCTCCCACATGCATGTATACAGTTGAGACGTGTGCACGTTCCTGCACAGTGTTGGCGGCCATCAGTCTGTTGCATAAGCTGCCACGGTGTCATAAACAACACAGACTCATGTCTAATAAGACAAGTGAGAACACGTACGTGACGGCACCTTTAACATAAACAGTCCTCTACATTCTCCTGAAAGAGTGAGCGCACGCACGCATAAAAAAAAGCTATATCATAAACTACAGGATTGATGCACTGCAGCGAAGCACCGTGTACATTAAAGATTCTTAGGTGCTTTTAAGAGAAATCTGAGACACAATCTCCGTCTGCCTTTAGTCAGCAGGAGACGGGCAGGTTCCCAAAAAAGGAGCCCAAAGTCATTAAGGCAAATTGAGCTGAAAAGAAACCTTATGACCCTCGTGAACGAGCCCAGTGGGGCTGCCAGTGTCTGCTGAGGGGTGGGGGGGTTGGTTGTAAGAGGTGAGGAGGCTCTAATTGCATAGGTCCGGCTTGAGTCTTAAATAAACTGTTTGGGTTGGAGGTCCCGGTTGCTGCGAAGAGCTGAAACTTAAGACATCTTGTTTGGACAGACCGTAAGAGCAGCTGTAGCAGCTAAGCTTCTGCAACGAAGAGAGAGTCCTGCTATTTATGTTTTTGTTTCAGGCAATTAATGAATCTCTGCTGGTGCTGTTTGCACTGTGAGTATGTACAGTGCATTACAGGAACAGTGTGTTTCTAGGAGACAAGCCCACTGCTAACCGTGCCTATTAATGATCTGACAGTATGAGAAACTCGCACTTTTGTTAGTGTGTCTCTCTACAGAATGTAGATTAAATAACTCACGGAAAATCAGATACTGCTGGTTTGATACAGCTGATGAATCCATGCATTCATTTTCTGACTGACTACTGTATTCTTTCATTTTTTCACCGATGGCCTCGAGCTCAGGGTGTTGACCAAGAACTGCATCATCCCTGGTTCGCGTCCAGCCCGCGGGCCTCTGTTACGTCCTTTTCCCATCGCTCTTCCCTCATTTCCTGTCCTCTCCCTCTACTTATCCTCCACTCTACCGTGTTCACTAAGTGCTGTTGTAATATACGTCTTCCTCACTTGTTGTGTCCTTCCACTGAAAAGTATTCAGTCAGGCACGCGTTGAACACCTCTTCGTCCACATTCTAACGGAGGATGCCTTAAAACTTCTCACCATTTAGAACATCTTCATTTCAATGCGAGTCCAAATGACTGATTAAAGTCAGCTCGTGTTGTTTAAGTTCACAGAGAATATCAACAGTGCTTCACAAACAAAACGCTGCACTGTGTGGACTTCGCTGTGACAGTGTAACTATTCAGTCCGGTCTGAGACAGCCACTTGTTCTTTCCTTTGTCTCAATATACTCGCTGCTAATTCTGACCTCACCCCGCCCCTCCGCACTCCAGCAACGTGCCCACTCTATAACAAACGCCCTTCAGTACAACCGTGCTGCTCCATATTCAGCTCCAACATCCATCCCCACTCATCCATGTGCTTTGCTTGTTTAGCTTCACAAAAACCATTGTCACCATCCCACTTGTGACTGAATCCTCGGTGCCGTCACCTCCCACGGCGACTTGGAATTCCATTGTGATGATATTAGCAAGGAAAGGACAATCTAGTAGCTAAATTAAGATTCATACAGATTGAAACACCATAGGTTGCAGCTTTGCATACTGTAAAAACTCCACAGAGAGCTATAAACGATTATATAATCTACTTTTACCTAAAAAGCATCACGTGGATAACCAGACAAATGATGCTCCTACCTGCTCTCTGCCCCAGAGCGTTGGTGTTGTTGCGCGGGGCCATGTTGGTGATGGGCACGATGTTTCCCCTCTGAGAGGACGTGGACGAGGTGGCGGCGCGCCCATCCTTGATCTCGATGGTGAGGAAAGTCTTCATGTCCGGGTCTTCCTCTCCCTGGGTGACCTGCTGTCCAGCTGCTCTCCCTGGGGTCCTGTCTTCCTTTGAGTTACTGGAGGCGTGCACATCTTTTTCAGCTGGATGCCTCGTCCCACCCATGGAGGTTTGCCATTGGCCGGCAGAAGACAGAGGTTTGTTGGCCCCGCCTCTCGCTTGAGATATGGCGTGACTCTGGGATGCGGCAGAGGTGTGAGACGTGGAGGAGTCTCCATGGGGCCTCGCTGGCCTGCCTCCAGATGTGCTGAGGGATGCTGCTGTGTGTGTAAACAGCTCAGCAGCTCTGGAGTGATTTGTCTGGCCGCCGCTGCTGCTGCTGCCAGAGGTGGTC
This sequence comes from Diplodus puntazzo, assembly GCA_963678695.2. Taxonomy (NCBI): domain Eukaryota; kingdom Metazoa; phylum Chordata; class Actinopteri; order Spariformes; family Sparidae; genus Diplodus; species Diplodus puntazzo. The sequence continues at coordinate 30,920,876 of OZ023159.1, read as the reverse complement.
CCATTCCTCAGAGGAGCTTTCTTTACGGCTGGGACATTTTGGGGCTCTGCGAACTTGCGCATCCGATCCCGCACAGAGTTGGTGCGGTTGAACTGTTCCAAGACGACATCTTTCTTCTCAGGTGCTGTAAATACACAAAACAGAAGGGGGGGAGTTGAAATCACGGAAACTCAAACTCAACACAGTAGGGACACAGAGCCTTGATCCGTTCCACAATTCAGGCTGAATTTAGCACACTATACTCTCCCGCTCTCATCTTCTCCTCCTCCACATCAAAAGCTCTCGACAAATCCCACTCCTCTTTTCCACTTCTCTCTACAGTTTGTTCCAGCCTCTTTATTTTTGCTTGACTTAACCTCCCCCTGTTTCTTTCACTTCCTATTCTGTGGACTTTTCAGGACATGTTTCTTCCACACATGGATTTTTTTTTTCTCTCTCTCCCTGATCCTTAATACTGTCAGATAATGTGTACAAAGCCCATGAGATTTGGCTCGGGCTCTCCGACGGAAAAGAACACTAGTGATTAGAGGAGAAGATATTCACTGAGGTCATCCTGACAAAAGGGGGGAAAAAGGATGTGATGCTTGGGAGGAAAACCACAGTTTACAGTACGGTGGACACAGCGAAGAGCACGGTCACAAATGGTGAGTATTAAAACATGTCTTCTCTCCTGTGAGTGGCTCTATATGGTCACACGAATGGCTCCATATACTGGAGGCTTACAGGATGTAAAACAGCTGGTGTGAGATTATCACACACTTCCCCTGATGAAGAAGACAAATGTAATGAGCTGTTCGTCAATTAAACCATAAATCTGTGGATGTAGAGTTAAGTTTCATCGTAAATTAATCTGCTGAATACCTTTTACAGTGGAGCCCAGATAATACACAGTTTTTGGGGGCGATAGTTATATCAGGGAGTAAAAATTCTGATCAATTCATCAGCTGATATTCACACATTTGTTGCAGCGATCCCTAAAATGTGGTTATCAAAACACCAAAATTAACTAAATATCTATAAATCACTCCAAGCAAGGTTTTTCATACACACCGTTACCGATGAGGGACAGGCAATTCAGCCAATCAATATATCAGTCAGGCTTTATCATTTAATCTATACAATCTCAAAAACAACTAAAGAAATCACTGTTTTCCAGACTCAGGCAATTTGAAGTTTGTAATTCTATTCATTCAGCAGTCCTGAAGTCAAACATATTGAATGAACAAAGATTTAAAAGAGAGAGATGCCGCAAATTCTCTTCATTCAGAAGCTGAAAATGACAGATGTTTGTTTTTTCCTCGATAAGTATCTTGAACGATGAAGTGTTGGACTTTTCTCTTACCAGAATCCTTTGCTTTGCCATGAGTGAGGGGCAGATCGTTGTTATTGGTTATCTAAGCAAAAAACAAAGAAACAAAACAGGAAACATGACAATCAGAAAAATAATAATCAGTAGACGGAGTAAAGGAGATTAAGGGTTGACATGCTTTGTGCCCGGATTGACGATCACAGCGCTGCTGTACTGAACAGCTCCGTGTTCAACACGGCAGCAGTGCACATTCATGAGATGGCAGTGGTGACATACACACACACAGTCCTACATAATCCTGAACACACAATCAACCGGTGGTGTTTTCGTTATGTAACATTTGTGTTTGGAGGGAAGCACTGGGCCTCTGTTCTTTTTTTGGCAGCGGGGCCATGATGGGCCCCAGAGTGTTTACATTACTCTCAGGAGACTGAGCATGAGCGTATATTGCAGGGAACAATAAAAGAAGTCCGGGGCCGGCCTTGGGTAAACACATTTAGAGGAGCGACACGATGGCGTCACGGTGACCCGAGCCCCCAACATGGTAAACGTCGCTTAACGGTTAAAAGTCAGCAGCTCTGTGTGTTCTCTGCGCTGCGGTGTGAGGAGAGACAGAACCTCTGGCCCGTAACGCTGCCTATCCCTCTCTGACAGCAGGTGAGGCTGACACGGCGCTGAGGTGAAGCAGAGACAGTCAGGTGCACAGTTTGTTTGTGTAGCCAAGTAACCAGAAGTTAAACAGCGCCTAATGTGCGCTCGGCGTGACGTGTTTATGGATGCCGATGGGACCTGGGTGTCACTGAAGAATGGAGGGCCCGGGGTTTCTTGTCAGAGATAAAAATAATGAAATGGAAAAAAAAGAAATGGAGCGTTCAGCCTGGTGGAGCACACGAGCTGTGCAGCTCAACACCCCACTCTAGTGGTGTAGTTATGAGGAACACTGTGCTGCTGCTTGTCAGCTGACACCTACTGTTCTGAAAATATAACTAGGAGCGGCTTAGATAAGATATTCTCTCATTTGGTGTTTTGACAGTGACGGTGGATAAATCGGTCTCCAGGATTTAGGAACTCCAACTGAAATCACACTGATTCATCTGTTTTGGTGGTCAATATAATGGAAGTCCCAATAGTTTTATTATTTATTATCGAAACAGTTTGATAAAATTTCCTTTATCATTTCAGCTGACTGGAGGGGCGTGTCCCTGTTTTTGTTTGATTGACAGCAGTGCCTTCATTGTAACGAAGCTGTTATTCTGGGTATCTAATTCGTCACCTGTCCGTACATTCCAGACTCAAACACAACAAACATCCGTCTGACGAGGACTGTATACTCTACCTTTTGTTTCTGGTAGTCGATTTTCCCCTTGGCGCTGCCGTTGAGCAGGCCATTCGCAGGCTCCTTCCGAGACAGAACGGCACCATCAGGCTGGTCCTGGTCAACGACGTGGTCCTGGTCGGCTCGGCCTTCGCTTCGGCCCTCGGTTTCTGAATCTGTGCTGTAAGCTGAACCGCTCATGGCTACCTCCACCTCCTCCGCTGGACCTCTCTCCTCAGAGGACATGCTCACACTCCGGTCAGATGTACCTGAGTCCGTCCGTTTCCTTGACAAAAGGCCGACGCTGTCTGACGCCCCAGAGCCAAAACGGGGTCTTCCGCCAGAGTCTGAGACATCTGAGCCCAGTCTCTGTCTGACGTAGGACTGGGAGCTGACGCTCCGCTCTGATGCCCCAGAGTCTAGCCGACCACGCTGGGACGGACTCTGGCTTCTGTCTGAGGCTCCAGAGTCCAGCCGGGCTCTGAAGGCCGAGCCCAGGCTCTTCTCTGAGGCCACAGAATCCAGATTGGACTTGGAAAGCACAGAGGTGACGCTGCGGTCTGAAGCTGAAGAGTCGGACCTTTGACGATGAGACAGCACCAGTTCAGGCTCTGTGGTCACAGCCTCTCTCTGGGGCTGGATCAGCGGAGGTCCAGAGCTGTCATCCTTCACCAGGTGATCCAGAACCAACACCATGACTGAGTTGGAGCCTGAAACAGAAAACAAGAATGAAAAGTGAGCAATAAAAGCTTTTCTGATGGACTTTCACGCAATTCGTCCTCTCACATCATGAAGCTAAAGCAAAGAGGTTTTTACTGTGTGAGTGAAGGAAGCAGTAGGTGGCGAAGTCTGAGATTTAACTGATGGAAATGAAATACTTCTGCGGCGCCGAGGCCCCATGAAAGGCCGGGCCAGAAAGTATCGCTCGGGATCACAAAGGAGGCACGTGGAGACTTGAGGGGATGTAGGCATTTCCTCCAGACTAGCCTCAGTTCCTGAGCAAGATCTGTGAGATTGTGATGGTGGATGTGCGCAAAATAGAAGGAGTGGTCAAAGCTAAAGAGAGGGAGCATGTGGCATAACTATAGGCGGTATGCAAGTAGAAGAAGTCGGGGAGGAAGCGGGGGTGAAATGGAGACTAGGACAAGTACTTCCCCTCCCCTCTGTCCTTCACTGCTCCCTCTCTCGTCAGGAAACCACACTCCAAACAACACAGCGGCGCCCACATCCTCCCCCTGTGATGGTCCCTACCTCCAACACCCCGCGGTGCTTCCAGCGATGGAATACCTGAGGTTGCGTACGCACCGCAGATAACGAAAACAGAGAAAACTGAGAGTGTATCAGATGCCGTGTACACACACCGAGGCATGAAAACCCTTCCGTGTGACCTGCGTTTGCACCGACTCTGCAACCAAATGGGGTTCACCGAGTATGCGTGCCTGTCATTTACAAACCAAATCAAAGAGAGACTCCCGTCTACATGGCAGCCGCAGCGATCTCTCTCTCAACCGGGATCAATTGTGACAGCTTTTATTGCGCAACACCTCCGGAAAAAAAGACACTCGCTAAACTGCTTACAATCGATTTATTTATGGCCACAAGTTGTTGATTAAACAGACCAGATGATTATGTAACATGGTCCACTAGACAGCAGTGTCCATATCTAATGATGCACTCAACCCAAACTCAATTACTGCTCCATTGTAGCTGAAGTGAGAACCTCACGTTATTGTTCATGTTTTTTTGTTTTTTTGCCATTGGGATGCTGCGATGTCCATTGTGTAGTGATTTCTGGGAAAATCCCCACTGCTCCTGGGTAATGAGAGGCTTGCCATTTTTTCTCTGAAATAGCTACAAAAGCAGCTTGTGCACTCTGCTGCCAGCAGTCAATATAAAGAGCACAAACAAAAAAAAAAAAGCAAAGCGAGGGTTGTCTTTGTACTTCTTCCTCACTGAAGCAGTGACCCGAGGAGAGCTCATGTTTGTCCTCGCTGTGAACGGGTCAACGCGGGGTTATAGACTCCGCCTCGCCTGCTGATGGACGGGCATTAGCGTGGGTTTATCACACCTTGGTGCCACAATTTTTATTTTTTTTCGCCAGAGTACTTTTATTGTGTATTCAGCTACGGTTGCCATCAGGTGTTAAAGCAGCTGTGGACTGTGTACATACGAGGGTTGACATGGGGACGGAACAACACTACTAATGTGAAAGCTGATTGGATGCGAGGCAATCATACTCTGGGATGGCACAAAACCTAAATCTAACACCCATCATAATAACCGTATAATATTGTAATATTATCTAGTGAAGGTGGGACTAGATGATGTAAACTCTCCTATGTTTGAGCAGTAACTATCATGGTGTTACAGTTGCAGACTGAGGTCTTGGTGATCGGCGCCAAGAGCTCCTGTGTTCGGACCTTCACAGGACTTCTGTGTGAAATTGGCATTCGTTTAAAAACTTCAAGTCGAGTAAGTTTCTCTCTTTTGTGACCTCGAGGCTCAGCAAGCATTCAATTTCCTAAATCACAGCCCTTCACAGCTATAGTTTCAACTGTACATCTGGACACATGGTCATTGAGGTGAAGCATGTAAATATAAGCTAGCCCGTCTGAGAGGTAGAGGTATGCGTTTGTGCTGCGTTTAAAGACCAAAGAGAAACCTGCCACTGTTCGGGGAAGTAAAGCTCTTATTTTCTGCCACTTCCACTCTGCTGAACAGAACCAGCGGCCCACCCTGGCTACACCGTCCCTTCCTGACCACAATCGTCTGAGTCTTTGTTGATCGGTTTAAAAACGCGCCTTCCTTCTTTGCTTTTCTATGGTGGTCTCTTCTGGTTGGCCCGAGCTTCACCCTGGTTTAAATTGTAAGGCAGGGATAAATAAGGAACAGTGGGAAGTTTCTCCGCCACGTCGAGTCACAAGTGGGCCATAGTTTTGACCTGGTATCAGCTTAATTTAGCTGAGGTGTGGCCGTTGGGTTTCCCTCTCTGTTGCTTCCCATAACCCCACCACCCAAACCCACGTCCATGAGAAGGACACTGGGAGTCAGGACCAGGGCAGACCAGGCCACACAGAACAACGCTATTATGGCTGTCAGCCTCAGGCCAAGTGCAGGTCAGCCAGGCGCGGGCTTACACAAAGGAACAAAAACACTTTCATCTTCAGCCAAAGAAGATCAGAGTTAAATTTAGTGTCCTATATGAGAGGATTGGAGGGGATTTTCTGAGGACATTTGTCCTTAAACTGGACATGCTATAGGTAGCTTTGTAACAACGTTTATGACTTCAACAATGCACTCTTGATGTTTTACAAGCTGTTCCCATCCAGCTCCGTGCCTGTTAAGTTTCAAGGATACAAGTGAACGTAGCGCATTCATTCCCTCCTGAAAGCTCGCATTCATACTGCTTTATTAATGGTTAGGCTAACGGAGCGCTTAATGAAATTACCGCACACTTAACACGTCAAAGTCATTAAGCCCTGTGGCTGAGAGTTGACTCCAAACAGTTAATAAAAGTTCAATGAAGGTGCTTGAAGAGCCTGAACTAATATGACCTCCTGACCGCCACCGCAGGAGAAAGCCTCCTTTAGCGGACTATTTTAACAGGCAGCGAAGAGGAAATTGCATCAAGACGGATGTACGCAGGCACGTTCAACAGAGGTGGTCAGTGTTGGCGTCAAGTTGAAGGCGCCTACAGGAACCTGTTTTTTTTACAGTATATCAAAGATGTTCTGTTTCTGCAGATCCAAAAGTCAGAAGCCGTTTGGTGCCGAGAGAGTGTTTCTCACCGTTTCTTCTCTGTTGCGTCTGTTGGCCACGTAACTGAGATCTGTTACGCTCACTGTGACTCTCGCGCTCTGTCTCCTGTTGAAAAGAAAAAAGAAAAAGAAATCAGTCACACAGGAATCCAACCAGAATCAACCCATTTTATTTCTCAGGTCACAATGTCTTCTTCTTCAGAGCTGGCTAAACGCTCCGACAACATCAGTCCTACGATCGTCTGTTTGCGGACAGCTGGAGATCACAACGATCTCTTGTTGGAGGTCAAACGCTCCAGCCATGATGAGCAACATGCTTCGGCCAGCTGGAAAAGTAACGATCTGTTTTGTTTTCCTTTCGTGTGCGTCTGACAGAGAGGGAGAGGGAGAGGGACGCCCTGAGAGTCCAAACAGCCAATATATAACAGCAGAGCCCCGTCTCCTTCAAGACTACCTCTTTCTGCGGCTCTAACCTGCACCGAGAGAGGATAGTCGCAGCAGGAGGGAGATCTCAGAGGAGAGGCAGCAGTATTTTGGCAGATGGAGAGGAAACCGGTGAGGTTTGTAGGGGAGTGCGCAGGGGAGGAGGGATGAACGTGAAGCCGGCACTACTGTTGGGCCTCTGGTGCCTGACCTTGAGCTACTCCACAGGAGAATCAGCTGCACAAATAAGGCTCCTCTGAGCACGTGTGCACACACACACACTCTTTAAATCACTCCCACACATATTCCTAATCCACAACACCCCGAGACAAACGTTTCTATTAAAGGGCAAAAAAGCTCTTGTGTGTGGAGCTGCAGGTGGTTTGCATCACCGTGCAGCTCATGTGAAACGCTGAACAGCACATGATCTTCCACAAAGGTGTTCAGGATCAAGAGTAGTCCAACAAAAGTTTGGGTGGATCTTAAAAAAACACACACAGGACATGACCTTAGATACTGAAAATATAATTTACACCCTATTATTACTCCAAAAAGCTTCTTAACACACATTCACAGGCTTTCAAGCAAGAAAAAGAAAGCACACACACCCAACCACACGATCGCACGCTACAATCACTGCTCCATGTGTAAACAGTGTTGTCCTGGCACAGCTGTCAGCAGCAGCTACACTGTGGGAATCTTACAAACGCTCGTTTGTGTTGCACTTTTAATCAAAGCGAGGTTTGATTAGAGAGAGACCGCAACTGAATGTGGTGATCGAACACGCCCAGCGCGAACAGAAACACGAGCGAGAAGCCGAGGTGAGAAACGGACGGGAAGCTTTCTGCTCCGTCGACTGTGACCTTCTCCACCTCGAGCACATTAGAGGGCAGAGCGAGAAAACGTAATCAGACACTGTCGCCGGAGACGGCAGCACAAACAGTAAAGGTGAATCTGGAACGTCATCGCTCAGGTTATAATAATACTGAAGAAAATCTGATGGAATACTAGTGAAAAAAATCAATACACAATACCTCTTTGGATCCGAAGGCACAAAGAATAAAAGTCCTAGCGAACAAGATAAGATCAATTCTGACATCCGCTTGTGTCACATGGAGGATTCATGTTTCATCTGACTGTAGATCTGTTTATTTCAAAGCTTCCACACGACAGAATGTACAATTAATCGGACTTCTTACCATTTTAAATACATCGTATAGAAAAAGTATTGCAGTATTGATAATTCTGACAATCTAAGACTATAAAAAAACTGCCTGTCGTCCTCAGAAAAAGCAGCTGATTATGACTTTTATTAATTTTTTGCTAGGTGGCGACTTCTAGTGGTTGTCGTACTTATTACAGGAGCAAAGGAGGAAGTCAGGTGAATTTCTATAAAGAGCGTCAACAGTGATATATGTCATTGGGGTCAGTGGCAATCGATCTGTTGCAACAAAAACACTGTAAAATTAAACCGTGATATAATGGAGTTATATAAGACAGATAAATAGAGTAAATCGAATTAACTTTTGTTGGACGAGAGATCAACCTGTGAGCATGAAAAAAAAACACTTTCCTCGCACAAACTTTCTTTAAAAGAAGCTGGAAAACTGGAATGACATATGTGACATCAGAGCTCCAGTGTCACTTTTTTTCCAATCCTTCCACTTTCTTTCCATATGGAGTAAAAAAAAACACAGACCGAGACGCCACAGTGGAGACCAGAAAATGGAGTGAAACGCTCATTCAATGAGTCATTACAGTGTCTGATGAGTTTAGAGGACGCTAACTGTCTTCCGCAGCAACACAAAAGACCTGAAGGCACCACAGTGTAATAATGTGAGAGGTCACACACAAAAGGGGCGCTCTGCTTCTGAGCGGAGTCACTCAATCAAAGAGTCACAGGGGGAGATAATTGTGTTTGAGCCATAAACACAATTAGAGAGGACAAGCCTCTCCTCACACGCCCCTCCTCTACCAGGAGTCAGACAGACAGCCATCATTTCACAGCTCCCACCAAACCACAGGGAACATACTTCTCACAGACAGCGAGGCAGAGGGGGGGAAAAAAAAGGGAAAAATAGTGGAACTGGAGACGGCGAGCAGAGCTCCGGACCTGCTGCCAGCCACCGTGCTGTCATTAGCGGCTTCCCTCAGAGCCCCTGACAGAGTGGAACCAACACTAACGCCGTCCCACTCCAACGCTCCTCCGGATCCACTCATCCCATCTGGCTTCAGGAGCCCATTTGTGTCGGACTGTAATTGCGAAAGCTGAAGCCGGTAAACACAAAAACAACTGTCCTCTCTTGTGACCACAGCAAGGCGTGGGCCATCTGGAATTCCTCTGAACCCTCAACTCCACACAAAATAACAACAATGAGGCTCGGGCTGAGCCAGCACCGACACCGCACACCGCACACACACCTCCTTCTCCAGAAGACAGATGAGATCAACTGCGGATTAAAAACACGCTGGCTTTTGGATGCTCCAGTTTTCCATGAAAGTTGAATCCATCACTTCGCTGGTAAGGTCAGACCGTCTGAGGGTCTTCCATGCCTCCACGTGGACGAGCGGAGAAACCTTGCGGCTCTTTTTCCATTACTGCAGCCTGAGGAACCGCACGCTCGGCTCACCTCCAAGAGCTGAAATACAGTAGCTGGGATGAGGTAGCAATCATCTAAGTATCACACACACACACGCGCGCTTAGTCTGGTGTGAGGGAACCCGCAGAAGCCTCATTCCTATTCTGACTTACTGCACATCATCACATGCCAATCTAAGCTTTCTTTCTGGTGTGTTTTCACAGCGCGTTCACCGTCTTTATCTCCATCTCAACTCCAAAGTCCGCTAAAACCCCCCCTGCTGCTCACGCGAGGCCCGCTGTTAGACAGTTAAGCTGCTCTTTCTTCAGGTGTCTTCTTGCAACATGTTTATGATGAGATCAGAGCAAACAAAACCAAACCCACCCACAGCAAAACCTACCTGAGATACCGCCGAAACACAAAGATGACACAGAAGCCTCAACGTACAAGGTAAAATCACTAAAATCGCTAAAAAGGTACACGTATTAAATGTTAAAAATTAATCTCGCGCATCGTCATGGCGTCGTCTACATCCTGGTGAACAAAACTGATCCGACACAGCGGCAATAAACCATCATGCACACAAACCTGAAAGGTAAACACAGAGGCAGGTAAGTCCCAATCGTCAGTCAGGCAGAAACGAGCCGCAGGTCAACGAGGGAAAGATGTTTAAATTGTTTTTTTTTTAGTTTAAAATGACAGAGAGAAAGAAAGAAAGGAGCGTTTGGTCTGTGACACACGACAGCAGAAAGATCTGAATGACATTTACCTTCTCTTCTCTTCTCTCAGCTGTCTGCCTCTCTCTCTCTCTCTCTCTCTCAGCAGTAACCCTTCTTGGAGTCAGGACATCCGCTACTCTGCTGCTCGACTCCCTCAGCCACATCACACACACACACGCTCTCTCTCTCTGACACACACACACACACACCACCACCAACATCACACACACACATATACCAACAAGCCACTCCCTTGACTTCCCCTCCCTCCCATTCTGTCTCCACAGGGATCCGACCCCCCCACCCATCACCACAAACACACAAACACACACAAACACACACACACACACACACTTTTCTTACAGGTTTGCCTGGTTGACACATTAACTTCTGACACACTCAGTCTTTGTTTTGACCTAGTTTTTTCTAATTTCTCTGACTGCTGTACTCCTCGAGACGAGAGGCGACATTCAGCTGTAACAGAACTCCATTTACATTTTTTAATATTTTACACTTTATCCTTTTTCCAACTGGCTTCTCTACATACATATAATTAAAGTATTTTTATAAGCCGTTACAGTACGGCTCTTCCAAAATGCGCGAAAATGGAAACTTTACACTGTACTGTCAGCTGTTCCCATTAGAGACGGTCATTAACTTCTCCTGGGTTGCTGGATTCTGGTGAAATTAACAGCTAACTTCACTCCACTAATTAAACACGAACACACTTCCAAATATTTTCCATGTGTTGTTTTTCAGTTTGTGTTTGTTTCAGGCTGCTGTCGGCGTTCACGTGTTGCCTGTGCGTTGCGTTCGGAGGCCTATCTGGGACCTCCATCTGCCACGGGGACAATCGCAAGCAGCTCAAAGAGATCCGTTGCTGTGATGTGAGTGGAAGGAGTCCTGCTGCTGCTGGCTGATGTTGTTTTTGGCCACGGCCCCATTCCAGCGCAGACTACACTGCTCAGGCACAGCTGGTGGGCTGCCGGCCTGTCTGTCTGTCCGAAACCCCCCAACCCAAGACCTCCAGCCGCCCCTCCTCATCCCTCACACCACCTGCAGCTCACGCTAACCGGCCGCCGCGCCGCTCAGCTGTCTTACAGGAAGTGAGGTAAAAAAAGGGCTTGAATGTTGGAGCATCCTGTGACGCCATCATGCTATCATCGCTTCCTCTCTGAGGACAATACACACAATTACGTACACACACACACACACACAAAGGAGTGCATGCAAGCGAAGCACAGGCTGCAACACACAAAGGGAAAGATGCCAACAACCTCCAGTATGAGCGTCTGTTCATGTTTTCACATGAACCACCAACGGTTTCTTAATAATAAGACTGATTGTATTTTTCTTGAAGGCATAGAGTTACAACAACAGTGACTGCATACAGTGAGAATTAACTTTCTTCCACAGAAATCTCATCCACTGGAAAACAGAGACCTCATCAACGAAAACTCTGATCAAAAACGGCAGATAAGATAAGATCTGAACCCCCTGACGTCTTCACATCTTGTTCCCTGCAACAGTCGTATAATTCAATCTGTTCTGCGCTGAGTGAGATAAAAAAAAAAAAAAAAGTTGGGTTCAACTCTGAAAACAAAAGCCGTTGTCATCCACTAGAGGGCCAGTCGGCTGAGGGAGGCGTCTGAGAGGAGACGGGAGCTTTACACACTGAATGAAGAAACATGTGATGTGCTCTAACAGCATTAAAGTTTTTGATCAAATCAGATAAAATTACATTAAGTCTTCATAGTCAGCATTCAAAAAAAGTGTAATTTGCAGTCTCAGAGTGTGACAGGCTGCACAGACGGATGTGTACAGAATGACAGAGTCCCTGTCAAAAAAAAAACAATTTACCGCCTCACTAAACACCAGGCTCAGAGTAAATTTTTATCATTCTCCTCGTCCTGGGCCAAAAACTTCACGAGGATGTAAAGAAACAAAAACACATTCCTTGCTCCGTGGCAGCCCAAGCATGTGTTTTGTGTGTATGTGCGCCTCTGGTGTGTGGTGTGGCCACATTCATGACACAGTGTGTGTGACTCGAGTCACAATGCCTGCTGTTGTTGTTTGCTGCATTCTTCATTGTGGCAGCAGAGAAACCTCAGCGGTCTCTGTTACCACGCAAACAAATGCAGCGCCCACAAATTGCTCTGTCCTCGGCTCATTTCTGCAATTTTTTTTTCTATTATTTTAACCTAAAAAAAAATGTAAATGTTGACAGCACAGTTTAGTGGATATAGAAAATAATGAAACCATCTGCGCTTACGTTTGTTCCCTGTAAACCTCGCAGGCGCTGTACAAGTTTTTCTGCCATCAGGTCACCTGGGAACAGGAAGGTTACCTGGGGATCCATCTCTATTATAGACTTAATGATTTCCTAAAACTCACATGTGCTGTTGCTATTTGCGACTCTGAGGAAAATGGAAAATATCTATGGAATGGACGTTAAAACAAGTGACGTGTAGAGCTGCAACAAATCATCAACTATTTTGATAATCGATTCATCGGTTTTGGTGATTCCAGCTTCTTAAAAGATGAGAGTATATCTCTGAATATCTTTGTGTTGTGGACAAACCAATATATTTGAGGACGCCAGGAAAGTTACCTGGGGATCCATTTCTTTTATAGACTTCATGACTGAATCAACTCACATGTGCTGTTGCTATTTGCGACTCAGGAAAATGGAAATGATCCTGTTGTCGTTGGCCATTTTAGGATAGAAAAATCGCTATTTCTAGGGAGTCCTATCCAAATATCCGAATATCTTTGGGTTGTTGGCACACCGATATATTTGAGGACGCCTGGACGCTGAGAGCCCAGACAACTAATGGATGAATCGATAAAATAATCTACCGATCAATCAAAAGGAAAACAATCATTAGTTGCAGCCAGACGAGAGTGAGTACGAGACATGAGTCATCAGCTGTTATGCGACAGTCATGACTTTTAATAATTTTCCCTCCCATAAATGGCAGCGATCGCTCGATTACCTCTGCTGTACTCACCGCGGTTCCCATGCTGCCCTGGAGCTCCACGTTCTCAGGCTCGAGGCAACAACCTGGAGCTTTACCCCGCTCCACCGTACCTAAAGACAACACACACACACAAAGACAGATTGACTCATTATCTCATCTGCTGTCCAACTTTTTGTGAACTTACACAGATGTGAGACAAGCCGAGGCGACAGGGGACGAGATAATCTGAGGTGCCCTGACGTGGCCCCGAAGGAGGAGCCTGTGTGCATCACCCTGCCCGAGCTTCAGTTTCACAGTGACAGGGGCCTCACACAAGCCAGACAGCGCTAAGGAATGACAGGAATCCACTATCTGATCCAGCATCATAGGTAGATCTGCCACAGTAACTATGGCGACCGCAGACAGACGACTATCTGTCCCACATGACTTCTTCATACACACTCATTAACATGATGTATTTACCCTCCAAGGTTCCTTAAAAATGTATAAAAACAAATAAATGTAAATGCAACTGGCAGTGGAGAAGTTTTTTATCCATAAATTGCAAATTTTATTTTGGTTTACGGTGTCGTGATTTAATAAATGAATGACCCTTCAGGACTGATCGATGTTGTCGCGAGTTTTCTGTGAACCAGAACAAAAGAATCCCTGAAATTATGATCTCGTCCTGTGTTTTTACAGCAGGCTCTCCGGATAAATCAGTTCAAGTGTTTAAGCTGCCAGAACACAGAGACAAAATGCATCATCCTTAAACTCTGTGTCATATATTCCTCCTCTCTTGTGCGTTTTTTTAATATTTACCATAAAGACACAGCTGCACTCACCTTGCTGCTGCTCGTCTCGGATCTGTCGGATGGCTGCTCGGATCATCTTCCTCTCCTCGTACTCGCTGGCGGCGCGTAGCTTCACATAAACACACACACACACAACATCTCAGTACACAGATGACAAGCATGCAGTGTGATGCGATACTTCAATTTCGTCCATCAACACTCACCATTTTCGTGAGCTCGTCGATGTCCTGGATTGATTGCAGTTTGCATGACAGGACGTCCAAGTTGTCGCTGGTTTCTGGCCTGACAGAGGGAGACAGTGAAGTCGTTACAATGGCGATAATTATTCTGAGCATCGGCAAACGACAAACCGAAGGATCACAGTATCTCAAAACAACAAAAGACTGACTTGTATCCTCAGGCCTCTCTGTGAAGACAGTTCCAAGATAACACACAGTTTTCTTGGCCGGGACAAAGCCCATCAGAGGAAACACTCCCAGATCGAGCGTGGAAAAAGTGATAGTCTGGCATCACAGATCTGACAGCAGTGACACAAAGGGCCTGAGAAAGGCTGCTCTCATCCTCCCTCTTTTTTCAGCCTCACACTTCTCCATTTCACTGCTCCCTTCTTTTACTCATTCCTCAGGTTCTCTCATTATCTTCGCTCTCCTCCAGTCGGCGGTATTAAAGGATGTGTGTCACGCTGGAGTGGAATATTTTACATTCCACCACCGAGAGGCACGGCGTCATGCAACTTTCAGACGGATTCTGCGTGTGCATGGCGGCTTCAGTGAGTCACCTTCCTTTGTTAGTGTAACTCAAGTCATCTGAGAGCAGCGGCGAATGGAAACGATTAGGCCTCGGCCACCGGTCTTCACAGTGACCGAGACGCTGAGCAACAGCAGATGGTGGAGTTTCTTCTTCGTACCCGATAGTGTGAAATCACCATTGTTATTAATTAACAACGGCAACACTCTGGTCTGCAGAGGTCACGATTTCACCCACATGCAACCTCAGACCATCAAAGTTTTAAAGGTGCAATATGTAAAAATGTGCCACCTGTTGAACTATGCTAACTGCTGGTTACTCTTTTCTCTTATACATCCATTATGGTAGCTACCGTTAGCCGTGCAGCTAGTCGAACTCGTGGGGGTGCGTTGGTGTTCACACAGCACAGGAGCTTTGGACGGCTGTGTTATGTTTCCTCAAGTTTGTCCGAAAAACCTGCATAGATCACCCAAATTGTAATAAATCACGCCTAACATATTATACAGTAACATCTTTAACATTTTTGACAGAATGTAGAATAATATTCCTCCAATTCTCTTTAAAATACAAACAACCACACTGTTTACAGTAACATCGAGACGATCTTCCTCGATAGCTGAAGCCTGTTTGTCCTGCGTCTTCGCTGCCAGCTTGTTTATTGACATAATGAGAAAGGTGAAATTAGAGCCGAGTTATCAGTTTATACACATTCCTCAGCTGAACGACAGGTGCGGGGAAACGTGTTTCCTGGGAAGGCTCATAGTAGCCCAAACAAACGATAAGTAGGACAAACAAAAGGTGTGAGAACTTTTTAATGTCAAAGTCTTTATCGAATGTACATCCACGGTGGAAAAATGTAAAATGTGCTGCGGTTGCAGCCGTCTGTCCCCCATGAACCTGCAGACTAATCCTGTTTCCCACTGGAGTTGTGAAATTTAGTCGGGTTTATGGATCGGTGCAGTTTGTCATTAGGACGGCTGTGTGTTCGTGTGTGTTTGTGTGTGTGTGTGGTCTTACCTGTGGTGGTTCTCCTTGTCCTCCTGCTGTTTGAGGCGTGTGGGTCGGAACCTCTTGCTGGCCAGCGCGGCCTCCATGTCCTCGATCTCCCTCCTCCTCAACTCCCGGATGGCTGAACGGATGAGGCGCCTCTCGTCCAGATCCACGGTTCCATCCAGCTGCACATGAAACATGAAAATACAAACAAAGGGCGGGCATGAGGACAAATGTTTTATGGGAGCCATTTGCCTTGCAAAGATTAGCCACTTGTGGCTTTTATATTTGCATCTTTGAGCAAGTGGAGCACAGATGCATTGTGGCCACACAGTTATATAAGAACCCACTGAAGCAGGGAAGGTCACAGGCTTGTTCTCCGTGTACAGGCAGCGTGGAGTCGTATAAATTCTGTCAACCGTCACTCGTCCTCTGTAATTAACCCTGTGTGCTCTGACACAGAGGAAGATTTGAGGAGGATTTGTGATTTTTTAGCCATGTTAGCTACTCTAGAGAAAGCATAGTTGGTCGCGTGATCCGCCACTTTGGTCCAGAGAGAAATACTTCCAACTATTGGTACCGTGAGCATGCTAGCCTGCTGATGTGAGCATCCAGCTCGTCTCACCTACCGTGCCGAAGTTCAGCCTCACAGCTGCTCGCATGTCTGGAGACTTTTAATCTTGCATCATTCAGGTGTGTGACATCCAGACAGTGTTAGACTAAACGGCCTGTCTTGGATTTAAATGTATGGTAGAGATTCACAGGGTCAGCAGGGCTGATGAACGGCTTATAGATTGGCGATGACAAGAGATCTGACTTCGCTAATTCTAAAAGACAGGACCACAGGAGCAGGAGGATGAGAAACAGACACGCCAACAGCTGGTGCTCGGCTATAAGAAAGAAGTGCGTTGAGCTCTGCGGGTCGAGCCGTCGTCCAGGTGTTCTTCTCTAACTTCCCTAACGGGCTGAACAGCAGCCGGGCTGCAGGAGGCCCCAGAGACTCAGACGCTGAAGTGGCTCCCTTAAAAAAAAACATTCACTGAGCCGCTTCATCGCTGTGAGTGACTATTAGCTAAAGAGTTTATTTTTTCAAGCGACAGACGAGTAATTAAGGTGTGCATGTGTGTGTGTGTGTGTGTGTGTGTGTGATGGATGCTTTCATGTCAGCGACAGCCGTGAGCCTGGGCGGGTAGAGGGAGCCCCCTCCTGTCATGTGAGAGACTGATCTCTCTGTTGGTCGACAGCGGGAACCTGTCAGCACACGCAGAGACGAGCAGCTCCGGCTCCTCCGCTGGCTTTTCTGATACACTTCACGCACAAACACACACTTTTCAGGTTTCCTGCTGCACAAGTTAACTCACGCAGAGTCGAGACACAAACCTTTGCATGCCAACTGGTTTCTACTAGAGGGGGCAGGATGCGGCTGTTAAGCTAAGCCTTACACCCTGATGGGTTGAAAGGGGTTGACGTGCCCCCCCATACTGGGCCTGGAGGAGGAGGAAGAGGAGGGGGGTCTCACAAGAGATGAAGAGGCCGAGTGGTTTTGAGGTCTCGCTGTGGTTTTTACAAAATATGCAGCCCGAGCTGCACTAGCTCAGAGGGGCTCTCACATATGCTATAATTTGCGGAAATTTAAAGTGCTGAGCGGACTGAAAATAATGGGTAAGAGGAGAAAGTGCTCCGAAAAAGAAGAAAGGAAATGAGGAAAGCGGAGACGGAGAAGAAGGGGAGAGGAGAGCGGCTGTCAGGGGAGAAAGGATGACAAAGTGAAAAAGAGAAAAATGACAGAGAAGCTGGAGTTGGGTATGCCTAAAAATGGGCAGACGAGAGCTGGGTGGGAAAGGCCCGGGCCTCGCATAGGTCATTCCTCACATTCCTGCTGACTCACAAGGAAAGAGATGCTCGTGAAATGTGCCGATCAGGAACTGGGTTTGGGTCCAGTACCGGCAGTGAGATAATACGGCAGTGAGATTTTGATGGTGAAAGCAAGGAAGTCCCAACAGGAGAGAGAATATGAGAGCACACTTACTCACTTCCATCATTGTCCGGTGTCTCTTTCTCTCTCTCACATGCCCACACACACAAACACACACTTTACCGAACACTCGAGGGAGCCGTCTGTTACCACACTGTCAAGCTTAGTGCTGAATGAACGTCCTGATGTGATTATACAGCCAGTTCGCTGCCAAGTTTTAGGACTGACTGATTTATTTTTCATTACTGAGATATAACAGAACAGCCTCTACTCCAAAACAGGCTGCTTTTTTTGGCCTGTGTACTGAGCACCAGTTTAAAAAAAACCAAGAAGCAAAACAAAAACTCTTAAACTCAGAGCGGGTGATTGACAGCGGAAGAAAATCAGTTACAGTAATATTTCCACAAATAGAGCGAGGGGAATTACAGTCGCTCCCAGATCTGCACTTTTACCTGAGCGAACACGAGTTAGTTTTTAAAATATGGACCAATCGGTGCACAGATGGCCGCACGCTGAGTCAGTTTGGATTGGCTGTCGCATGCACACTATAAATTCAACTGGCACAAATCCAGCAGCTGTAACTGACTTTTCCTCTACGTATTTGAAAAAAAAAAAAAACGTCCACCAATAACTTCCCTGCACAGGAAGCTGATGAGTGGGCGTAACGTGAGCAAATAAAACACACCTTAAAGTTGGGCGCCTGCCAAAGGAAACAGTATAACCATTAAAAAAGTACCAGAGACGGAAAACGTGCGCTCGCGTGGACACACAGAGTCCATTCGACAAAACCTCCGCATGACAGAGCGAGAACTGTGTCGGTGGGCGGGAGGAGCGGGGGAGGAAAATAAACCAATCTAGTTACACAGTGACAGCACCTTGCACCGCTGAATGGACCCAATGGCATTTTTCAAAACCAGGCCACAGACCTCTGAGCAACCAACCGTCAGCTTTGGCTCAAAAACAACAACAGCACTGTGACCCCGGAGAGGCAGACAGAAGGCCGTTCACACACAGACACATGAGTCAGGAGTAACACGCGACACATAAATATGTTTTACTGAAAACGGTGAAGTCATCAAGACGTCACGGAGCTGTCTGCACCTTTAATGACGGCGGGGGAGGATGACGAGGCGGGGGGGAAGTCATGTTACAGCCTGGTCTGCGGGAGTAACTGAGGGCTCACTCGTCACGTCGTCACACCTGTCGGCCTCGCCGGAGTCACCTGACTCAGCCGGCGAGATGTCGGGAGCGGATGGAGGAGGAGGAGGTGTTTGGAAACTGACGGGGTGAGGAGAGAAAAAGAAGGTCCTGCAGAAACTGAGACGATAGCCTCACGACGTCACTCCCAAGTCTTTTTGTTCAAATTCACTCAGTTGTTGATTTAAACCGGGAAACGACGATTACCTTATTTGACGGGAATTGCGCTGTGGTGAGGAGAAAGATACAAAAACATGTTGCAATGATTCACAAGCAGGCCTGCTAAGGCTTGTGCTGCACTGTGGGTCCCTTTGACTCACATCCTGCCAAGCAGAAGCTTTCTATGGAATCGAAAACCTCAAATCTATCCAAAGACATCCGACTGAAGCAGCTCAATCAATCAGAGTCAATTAGAAAGGGTTCATGGTTTAGCTCTAATCCCAACCAGCTGGTGACATACTCCTGAGGACGGAAACACCCTCTGAACTCATCTGCTGCACAGAGAGACAGATTTAAATATGAATTTTGGGTTTAATTTAATGCGCTACATATGGAAAACAGCCTCAGAAGTGGTCAAATATGGCAAGAAGTCAAAGTCCCTCAGGTAATTAAAATGTACTAAGCTACTATTTAGTGGGCCGACTGTCGCTAGCTGAGCCAAACACGCACGCTGTAAAGGACTACCTGTGGGTGCAGCACTGCAACAGGATTAAGTTTAATCTGTGGAAGTGAAAAGAGTCCGACCACTCAGACAAATCACAGCACAAATATTGTACAAGTTCAGATTTGTCTTAAGGTTGTCCCTTTATTCTGGCAACTGAAGCATCTCAAGCACTTTGTTCAGTTCGGGCCAGTCACCAGAACAAAATGTTGGCATCATACATTTCTGCAAATCATGGAGGCCTCAAGTTTGTGTTACACTTTTTTTATATCAACATTTCAAGAATAGGCGTCATATCACAGTCAGACAGCTGCGTGAGACGAACGCCGAGCACAGAATTTTAACATTTATAAGCTCGAATCCACTGGAGATTCGGGACATTTCAACCCGACAAACTTTACGTGCCTCTCTTGAGTTATGCTGCATCATTTACAAGGGTCTGGTCAAACATCACAGCTCCGTCTGAGAGCTCAACGACCCCTCAGGCCGAGTCCTGACCTTCTGACTCCCAGTTTGCTGGGCTGTTTATCTACTTAACACTTTCTCCTCTGTGAACTATGACGCGTCCAGCACATTGCCCGACACAAAGGAGTATGTATGCTTTCTGCAAGAAAATGTGTGCGCGTGTGAGTCCACGTGCATGGGTATGAGTGAGGGGCAGGGGGGGGGTAACTGTGTTTGTGCACGAAACGAGGGCTATAGTAATAATTTCCAGAGCAGGCTGAGGTTAGAGTGCAGCCAGGCAGCAGATCGGATCAGTGCTTGTGTCAAGCCCACGAGTGAGTTTGCCCTTATAAGGACGCACGGGACACTCCTGGTAGCAGAGCTGAAGTGGATTACCAGCTGCCACCGAGAAAGCCGGACTGCTACGGACATCAAGACAGACACAAATAAACAATTGAGAAAGACTGAGAGTGAGGAGGGTGAGAAAGTTCAGAAGTTGTTGTTTTTTTTCACCCCGGAATCTTTTTATTGCCTCGCTCTGGGGCAAAACTCCAATCTGAATCAGGTGGACGCCTATAAATCATTTCTCCGCGCCTCAGGAAAACAATGCATGCACACAGCAGGCCAGCACACACACAGAGACACACACACACACAGACACACACACCACACCCACAGAAAAATGGGAATATAATCAGTATACACGAGAGCCCTGCAAGGCACGGGACTGCTGGTTTCTCAAAAGAGGGAGTTTCAGTCACCTCCTGGCTGAAAGATTCACAAAGAAACAAACCAGATTCAGGGTTCACGCTCATTGTGCTGCAGCGACACCGAGCCTTGATCGCCGAGTGTCAAAAAAAGAAGAAGAAAAAGAGGGAGAACCTGTGAACGCCTCGGAGAAAGAAAGATTACCGCACATGTGGCAACGTGCCC
The DNA here is from genome assembly GCA_963678695.2 of Diplodus puntazzo. Taxonomy (NCBI): domain Eukaryota; kingdom Metazoa; phylum Chordata; class Actinopteri; order Spariformes; family Sparidae; genus Diplodus; species Diplodus puntazzo. The sequence continues at coordinate 30,900,051 of OZ023159.1, read as the reverse complement.
CTTGCAAGTGCAGTTACACGTGCTTGAGGGCTTAAACCTTTATTAATAACTGGATGGTGGGACAGAGGCGCGCAGCAGACCTGGGAAAACAGTGTCCCCTTTACACTTGAGGTAGCAGACATAAAGAACGGGTGGATGCAGGAATGCATGTGGGTCAGAGGGGGGTACGGGCGTCAGTCTATAGGACTGTAATGATGCACTGCAGACAGATCTGAACCACGCGTGTTGTTTCCGACTCGAGACTCACATTAGTGCAGTCGACTCGGCGGGCTGATTAATCGGCGCGCACTTGATTGTGCACACATGTTCAGCGCTCTGATCTAACCTGCAAAACACCGGCCTTTCAAGCTCCTTGCAGGACCTCAAAGTAATTTCAAATCTTGCAGCATCGTTGCGTATAGAACTACTCTGACTTAAACAAAAGGAACGTGTTTGTCTTGGGCTCGATCCACCACCTCCGTGAGATGCTTTGGCACAGTTCGGTTGTCTGGCTCCGCTCACTTTGTCCTCTCTGGATGAGATTCTCTTCAGGGCTGCAGGTCAGGTCACAGAGAGGGATCCAGGTCAGTTACGATCCCGGTCAGGACAACTGTGGCCTACATTTTGGAGCTGGCATCATCAAAAGGATTTCATATGAGCCAACGTAGGCAGAAAGCCGCCTCATTGTTCTGCCAGCGCCGTGCACAATATCATGAAAACCTTCACAGTGTGTGCAGTGGCAACAGTCTTTGTTTGTGGGCATTTTGCTCTCATCTTTGGTTTAATGTTGGGTTTGTTTTATTATTTCAACGATACAATTTTGCACCCCTGTATGATTGAAACTGATGCAGAATTGTTGCATCCCAACCGGAGATATCGTCTTGTTGTCTTACATCTGGAGGAAAAGATTTGTAAGCCACGGCATCTCCGCAGCTAAACAGTACTTCACTATAATGTTGTTTTGTCACATTAATGTTTTGTCAGATTAACTGTGCAGCCCCAGAGCCGCAGAGATCACAGATTTGGGTGCATTATGGGAATACAGTAGCAGCTAACGCAGCCTTGAGCCAATAAGCTGCAGATGAACAACGAGCCACAGAGGCATTTCCACATTCCCAGATGTTTTCGTCCTCAAGTGACATCATTTGAGGGAATTCATCAGGTTTTGTGCAGCTTCTTCTGGACTCACAACAGGTTTTATACAACCTTTTCCAAATATGCCACTGCACTGGTTTCTCCAGGCTGAACTCGCACTAAAACTTCTCTCTGCCCAAAAGCCGTCTTTGTTTAAAGTTATCATAATCATAGGAAACCGACAGAGGAAGGAGCTGTCCACAGTTTGTTAGTACAGACTACTGCTATCTTCATAAACAGAAGATCTGATACTGTATGACAGATTTCAGCAGGAAGAAGACTAGAGATAAGAAAGGCTGTACTGGATCCTGTATTTCAGCTGGCCTTGACCTGTGATAAGACCCAGGTCACAGCAGAACCTCCAGCGTGATGACTCTTCTCCAAATATGGGACATCGCCGGTCCAACCGAAGCCCTGCGTGACCGGCTGTTTTGGCTTAATGAGGGAGAGCCAGGAGGTGAGAGTGACATCCCAGGAGGGGAACAAAGACGGGAGTTAAAGCACTTTGGGAGGCTGCACGGCACAAACAGTTCGTTCTGATAGATCCACGAGAGCCGGCCGTGCCGACTCCAAGAACTCACGGTGGGTGCAGAGTCGTGCACAGACGGACAGACAACGCCAAAAGACATTTAACAGATCAGCTGGTAGATCTGAGAAATGCCACAACATTAACAACAGTGGGCTGGGAAGCAAAACATCAACATCCGCTGGACGGTTTCTCGTGGATCTCAGGAAATGGCTCTTTCCTGGGGGAGTCGATGTATAAGACGACAAAACCACAGTGTTTGTACATTTCCTTCTTCCCCGACTGCATCTCACATCTCTCATCTCTCCATTTGAAAACCACCGTCCTCGCTCAAGCTGGTAAAATATGATATAATTAACTTTTATTCCCTTCTGGTGTAATCCAGCGTGCAACTTGGCAGGGAACCCCAAACATCTCTGATCCTGCAGAGTGCTGCATGCCGTTTCCTGTATGCTATTTTTCTCTGTAAACAGAACCACACCTCAGTATTCCAACGTAAAGCCAAAGACTGCTGAAAGCTGCACCGAAGCCCTGCTACGTTACCACACAGCTGACAGGACGAGATCATTAATCAAGTTTTGCACCGATTAAAACACACAGAAACTTAATTCTCATCTTCACACCCTTCAAATTGACGTTGTACTATGTATCATACATTGAGTCTACAGTGCAACAGTAGCCACGAAGCAGGTTGTTCACATCTGGTTTGTGTTTTCTTCGGAGTCTCAAACACCTGCAAAAGTCCAAACAGGAGCTTCGGGGTGTTTGTCCCCCTCTGAGCGCCGACAGGACGAAGGCTCAAACTGGGATTTCACTGTCTCAGACGCCCCGGTGGTAAATGAAGGAGACAGAGGGGTGAAAAGCACACTTTCAAATCCCTTATCCAGACCTTTTCCATTTGGCAGAATGATGATCCAGACAGATGGAGATCAGTCACAGAAAAGCCTCTCTGCCGGATCGCTTACCGCACGGACGAAAAAGACGAGAGCAGCTCTTGACAGCGGAGTCCGTCTCATGTCAACAGGTTCACCCCTCGGATGACAGTCGCATCGATCAAGGCAGAATTTACTGCGTCATTCCCTGAATCTGTGCTGCGCAGATGATGTGACTGAGGTCAGTTTCTGACAACAGTAGCAGCTGCTGCTGACTCCGTTTGCCAGGCTGTAACTTTCTGGCCTTCGTCTATAACCACACGTCGGTTCGGTTGTTTCTTCATGCTCAATATCGAACCACAAAATACCCTGTGGAGGCCGCGGCCACCGGTAGCGCTGCGGGTTCCTCTTTGTTTGCATCATGCAGACGCACACCGACACAATTCAGATCCTGCTACAGGCCTGATCGAGAGGACAGCGGCGAGAAATTCCAATAAGGAAATGTGCCAAGCGAGCAAACCGGAATGTGAACACTGCACAACTTATAATGTTAAAAAGCCTTACATGCAAATTTATAGTGGAGTGGCCTTTAGGGGACACTTCCTCTCTCTGATTGTCGATGATCGCCTTCCATAAAACTGGAATTATCGGTCTGAGAGGGTGTTAACACATTTTTTCAATCGTCTAAATCCCAAGAAATTAGATAATGATGATTAATTTTAAATACATTTTGAACGTCGTCACTACAGAGCTGCATAACTCACAGACGGGGAGCGTAAACAGTAATACAGCATATGGTTTACAGTGTGAAACACCTGCTCGTGGACCGTGCCAAACACTTAATTCACTTACTGTAATCACATTAACTCACTGACACGGGCTTCATCACGCTCTGCGAGGTTTGTTTCTCATACTAAGTGTTAAACTGCCACATTCTTTCTTTAATGACATTTTAAAAATGACAAAACAACGCCTGATGTCGTCCGGTGTGTTCGATGAAGGACTGCTCCTCATATCTAAATCTACACAATATCTCAAAAATGACTAAACAATACCAGGTTTGCTCTTTAATAACCAAATCCGACGCAGCGAACTTCATCTGAACTGTAAACACGAGGTAAATGATCGCTGGACTACGGCTACAAGTGTGCTCGTTTATTAACATCAGACTTGAAAAGGCCACGGACCAAAAATAGACTTTCGGGGAGTTGATACGAAAATCATCTCAAAGTTCACCGCTTCTCTTTTCTCATCCTTTCAGAGCCAAACAGGGCCGGCTATTTATAGCAGCATCCAGCCACAAAAGTTTCCTGTTTTATCAAACAAACAAGTGGCTGCTTATCTCTCTGCTCCACGGTCGTGTATTTGGATATCGACCGTCAGAGGCTGAAGTCTGAAGGCCGTAACTCATCTGCTAAGGACTCGTACTGTCACTGCAACACTATAGATAACTCTGTTTCTACAGCGTCAGCTCAGAAGAAGAAACAAAAAACCTGTTTCTTCATCAGGCTCCTCGCCGACACCTTTGAAACTTAATCATAGAGGAAAAGCTTTGAGGAAATGTGCGGGGTGTAAATACCTGCGAGAATGATGACAGGCTCAGTTCAGGTGTGCAACCGTGTGAGAAACACTTACAACAAACACCCCGTAAACATCCATCCAGGTCAAAGGCAGTTATGTTCACCAGCCGCCGGCATGAACACAGAAGCAGCAGGTGTTATCAGCGGCCGAGAGCATAAAACACTTAAAGCTCTTTTTATTTTTTTGTTGGAGTGGGGGAGCAGGATTCAAAAAGGAAGATCTGTCACATGCAACAGCTTGTATGTGAATCACTCTGCAGCCTCTTCGAAAGAGGACAAATGTTTCTTTATGATTGTTGACGACGTTCAGGTCAAGTCTTGCAGCGTCACGCTGCTGCAATTTGAGACTTTCTGCGGAAACTTCACGGCCGACTGACACAACAGTCAACACTTTTATTACAAATAAATCTACTGTTTGTTTTCTCGGTTAGAAAAATAATCTGATAAATAAAATGCTGCAATATTCCCAGCTGCCTTGAACCCAATGTAACCTCTACTTTGTTCAACTGTCCAAAAAATATAAAGTGTGACAAAGAAAAGACTCAAATCTTACTTTCAATTAAACAAAATATGGTCAAAATGAAAAAGGAAGACATTGCTAAACAAATGTGACCACGGTTGACATTTGCTTCAAGTGTTGACAGCATTAAAAAAACACTCTGCTCGTATATCTGACAAAGTCCCAGACGGTTATATAACGCAGCATCATTTTTCCGATTTACTCCTTCTTGATGATGAGGCTGACATTTTGGACCGTGTCTCATGGGGGGGAAGAGGAACCTGGGACAGTGCTGAGAGCCAACAAAACAAACCCATTCTTCCTCATCGACTGTAACCGTTGAGCCCTTGTCACCGGACAAAAGGGTCCAGAGGGCCATAAAGCAAAGGCCCAGGGGTCCCATATATCACCGCAGAGTGAAACTGCTCTATTTTAAACATGTGTGAATGCTTCTTGCTCACCAGGGAGAGACGACGGTCACAGGGCTGGCAAGACAATTACAAATCATTATGTGAGCATGTGAAAACAGTCCAGCAGGCGCCAGAGGCAGGAAAAAAAAAAAAAACCCCTAACCCTCAGAAACCGAGAGGACAGACTCGTGCATGAGCGGACCACAAACTGTAAGAAGACAATAAGGCGATCAGATTCCATCCATTTACTGACACTTGATGGAGCAGCGCAGCAGGGAGGGGCTTCAGAGGTCATCAGGAGGGAGATCACGGTGCGGCTGACAGACGCTTAAGTCGAACTTTATTCTTAGTTCAGCAGGCAGGTGCACAAACGCCACGACGCCACGCACCTGTGGACCTGGCTCGTCCTGCAGGTTTGACACGCAGGTGCACACTCGGAAAACTCTTCACGGCAGATTTCAAAGGAAGAAACTGATAATCATCACGCCGGCAGTCGGGCTGATAGAATCTATTTATAAGTGATAGTGGTCGGAGTGGTTTGGTTGGAAGCAGCTTTACTCCGACTGGCCTCAGCAGGTTTTTGTTTTGTTTTTTTTTGTCTAAGCAACTTAAGCAGCATTCAGACAAACGACCTTCTCCCACAGAAACTGGGACACCAACTGATTATTTCTGTGGATATTTAAATTATTGTGGCGGTCGAGTAAAAAAGAAAAATGCTTTTTTCCTGGTTGCCATGGAGGGGATTAAATGAGCAATATAAAAAAAAAAAAAAGGCAGCCCGGGCTCTGAATAGACGTGTAGAGATGGGATTAGTGGCGTTAGAGAGGCCGCCGTATGACCTTCTGACTGTTTAGTTCATTAAGTACGACGCAGACCTGCAGTCTGTTGTTTAATAGGAGCTCCTCCACCCGGCTTTTACAAGCAGTTTAATTAAGCCTGGGCATCTCGGATTGTCCGCCATCTTTCCTTTAAAAAAAAATGTCCCAAAAGCAAATTCTTCATTCACAAACTCTCCACAAAACAGGGGCTGAGATTTCATAATAAAGCTGAAACACAAGCTCTCTGTTCGTGTCTCTGTGGAGCAGAATTTTAAATTACAACGCAGCCACACATGAAGTTTTAATCAGAGTTTGCCTCCTTTTCAAGCCGAGTTCACTGTGGAAAACTGTGACACTCGAGTCACCGCGAACATCATCAGTGAAGATGTGGGATCTCGGTGACCTTTAAAGCCGGCGGTCGCAAACTCAGGAGGCGTTTTGAACCTTCCTCGCCGATGTGTCGAGAGTCACGCGGTGAGAAAAACCTCCACCGAAAACGTCTGCGCGACGCGTGTTTCTACCGACAGACGATGCCCGAGGCCACACAGGGTGATTCAGACAATAATAACAACAAGCTGAGGTCTTAACATAACTGAAATAAAAATATTAGAGACAAAAAAAGGGCAAACACTCGTAAATCTGCATCGAAAACACGCCAACCATCTGCAGTGACCATTTTCAGCCCCTTTCTTTGTTTCTTTGTTCCTCTATAAATAATCTCATAAATCTACTGATCAAAGCAAACAGTCCTCGAGTTAATAGTCAATCATTACGCTGACGGATGAACATTATTTCCTCGATCTCCTCCTGTTCTCACACTGTAACGATGTCACTCGTGCCTTGCAGTGATTTATGTGAAGACAGCTCTTTGGCCAGACGACTCCGGGGCTCAGGGGGGGGAAACGGTCCACCGTCTGTCTTTATACAGTTGAAATAGTCTCAGGCAGGTCAACAAGTCGTCACATCTATACCCTGCCTGGTTCCAAAGTAAACAGCCCCTTCTCTTCTGATGTTTGGTGATCCTAAAGGACATGAATCTAAATGTTTTTCCAAAATGGCCTCTTCTTAGAGAGCAGGTCTTGGGAAAAAATCAACTGGAAGTCAAGTTAAAAATCACACAGTTCAATCCGAGAGCTAAACTTGGATTATTTCAGTGCAACAGGATGACGAGCGAGAGAGGACCAGCATCAGACAGATGTTTCACGCTTCTGTTGCGTATACGTGCAGCTGTGTGAGTCAGACGAACCCGAGCAAGAACAAGCTGACTCACGCATCCTCGTAAAAACTGTGTCTGCGTTACAGGTGTCAGGCAGACGAATGTTACACCTTCCTCTGGCCTCGGGAAATGATTAGGACATGACGAACGCCACTGTGAACCAGGAAGCCTTTCCTTTTTCATCAGTTTGCTACTCGCACTTGTGACACAGTGTCTGACGAAGGTGAATCACCTACAAGTGAAATGAGTGTCACCTTCTTCACCTGTGTTGTGGGAGAGACGTGTCTGATGAGCGTCATCACGAGCGATCACATGGATAAAAACAGAATTCAGAAGTAAAGCCAGACTGATAGCTGATGTTTGGGGCTGATGCCGATATCGATGATAGGAAGTCCAAAAATGTCAAATATCGATATAAGAGGACGATATACAGACAGTTTTTTGCAATGATCATTGAAATATATTGAACATAAACGTGTGATAAAGACGCGTAACAGAGGCAGATAATAATAAAGTATGTCAAGCTTCTTTCTCTGGTTTATCTATCGATCGCCCAGCGTAAACGCTGATACCGATTAATCTGTTCTAGGCCGATAAATGAATCTTCAAAAACCAAGAGATTTGACATTTATATTGATATAAAACAGAGTAAAACAACAGAACGAGTGTCTTAAATCGCTGATCAACATCCTAAATCTTTGGCAGTTTGACTAATCGATTAATCAGCAAGACAAGAAAACACAGCGGAAATGACTTCACACTAAAACAATGTACTCCTCACCTGAAATCTAACAATCGGACACTTTATCTGATCTGCATCGAACCGTCATTTCCACGATCCTGTCACCCGCCCACCATTTTCTCAAGCAATCGATCGATTATCACACGAAATGTTAAGAAATTCTCTCCAAAAGTTGTTTGTTTTTTGTCCCATCGACAATCAAAAACCAACAAATATGAGATCAGCTGATCACCTGCAGAGACACTGTATATAAACACCTGTCAGGATTATTAACTGTCATGTAGAAGAAGAGCAATGTAAACAACAACAGTGTGTGGTGTTGTTAGGGTGAATAAAAGGAGTTTATGATTGTTTATTATGGCTATGATTATAATTATACTGCTGACTTCCCTCTAATAAAATGAAACAATAACAGAGCTGCAGCAGCTTAATGATAAATCTACATTTCCTCATTCCACACAGAGGAGTTAACAAGTCAGGTGCAGTGATATGTGATAGATAAGACCGACTGCAGGATGTTGTATCGATATATATCACCTGAACACAACACAGCGGTCACTTCTTCATTAGTTCAGTTCAGAGCATCTCCTCAGGTCCATGTTACTCACCAGGGCTCTCAGGGAGGACTCGTCCAGCGCAGAGTAGCTCTCCACAGACATGTCTAGGCTTCTAGTCGGGCTCAGGTGAGACGAGACGGTGTGGCTGTTCAGTCCCGGGTCAGAAATGTGCTCTGCCACCTGCACGATGTCTTCTTCGCTCGTCCTGCGTCTTCTTCTTTTTCTTCTTCTTCTTCTTCTTGTTTTTTTTTTTTTTTTTTTTCAGCGCAGTTTGTCTCTCAGCGAAACTTCCTCTGAGCTCAAAGAAGATAAAGTCTCGTCTGGAGTCTGGAGAGCATATTTTCTAGTTCGTCTTTTATTCTGTCCTGTCGTGAAAGCACTGACCGAGCCCGCACTCTCTCTTACAGAGGGACGTTGGCAGCTTTTTGAACCGAGGATTCCCACTGAAAGGTGTAAGCCCCGCCCCTCTCCGTCCGTCCGCCGCCGGCTTCTCCCGGCGCTCATTCAAAGCGCGCCGCTCTGCGGGAAGACGCAAAACAGCGTCCGGGTATGAGAGGCGATTAGTGCCACAGTGGACACTAAAGAGTAGAAACTCAAATACAGACTTTAAAAAAGATTTTAAGAACATCATACATTTTATTTAATAACATTTTCCATATTCTTTATGTGACGATGTAGTTACACTGTTTTGCTTTCATCTGGCAAAACATACAGAAGTATCCGCTGCTGTACCACCAGACTACACAGCAGCTTTACTCCTAAAACTGTAAGACTCCTCAATTCATCTTCACCTCTCCACACTAAAGAGTTGAAACTCAAATGCATGCTTTCTTAAAGATTTTAAGGACATCTTACATGTTATTTAATACAATTTTCCATATTCTTTCAGTCGTATTTAATGGTATTTCTCAAAACGAAGCTTTTTCTATGCGTTTTGTCTTCCGTACACACATAAAACAACGTTTCAGGTCACTTGGAAAACTCCATTTTCAGTGTTTATGTGTAGACAGGAAAACCCAAGGACGTTTTAATTATACCTGGACACAACCATAATATTAAGCTTTTTCCCACTGGTCAAAAATCCCACTTAAACCTGTTAATATAAGGCTTTTATGTGTAATGGGAATGATTAAACTGCATATACATCCGGGTGAGTTGACTCAAATTATGATAGTGGAATGAATCATGGGTTGTGATGCTTGAAAAAAAAAAAGTTCCACTATGTAAGCTTATGACTAAAAAAGTTATTTTGGGCCCCAGAGTGTCACGTGACAACGTAGTTACACGGTTTTGCTTCCATCTGGCAAAACATACAGAAGTATTCGCTGCCGTACCACCAGACTACACAGCAGCTTTACTCCTAAAACTGTGAGACTCATAAATTCATCCTCACTTCTCAACACTAAAGACATTTTATTAAATAACATTTTCCACATTATTTCAGTGCTATTTAATGGTATTTCTTAAAACAAAGCTTTTTCTAAGCTTTTTGGCCTCCATACACACATAAAACAGCATTTCAGGTCACTTGGAAAACTCAATTTTCAGTGTTATTATGTGTAGACAGGAAAATCCAAGGGTGTTTTAATTATACCTGGACACAGTCATAGATGCAAAGGCCCATTCATTTATATCAACCTTTTTCCCACTGGTCAAAAATCCCACTTAAACCTGCTAAGATAAGCCTTTTATGTGCAATGGGAATGATTAAACTCTGCATGTACACTGGGTCAGTTGACTCAATTATGATATGATGATCATGGGTTGTGAAAAAAAATCACATTTTAAGCTCATGAGAAAAAAGCTATTTTAGCTTTCATCTGGCAAAACACACAGAATTATCTGCTGCCGAACCACCAGACCACACAGCAGCTTTACTCCTAAAACTGTAAGACTCCTCAATTCATCCTCACTTCTCTCACATGTAGCATAAAGGGACTTTCACCACCGTTTTAACCTTTAGTGGCCATTCAGTGTATTAACATTCTGTATTTACCTCTCTATATGATTGCCAGTGGTTTTCATTGTTAGTGTCAACCACTCAGACACAACACAGATTTCATTCAAGGAAATTCTTCTGGAAATTAACAACTCTTAATTGCAATTTGATTTAGTGAAATGTGTAGAACGTAATCTGCCAAAGTCCTTTAAAAATCAGATGGACAGTGTCCTCAGCAGCATCAGTGGCAGCGACAACCAATCTTTGGGTTGTTTAACTTACTGAATTTAATGATCCTTCTTTAAATTCAGCAAGTTAAACAAACCTCATCCTATCCTGGCGCAACTGAACAAGTGAGTTCTGATCCCGGAGGTGAGCTAGATGTTTAAAGAGCTGTGAAACAATATCGAAATAACACAAACTGAAAGCATGTATCGTCTCATTATACATTTAATAGACACACAAGACGAAGAGCATCAACAACAGTTGTTCTTAAACAGGGATAGTCAGCCAGGAGCTAAAAGTGCCTCAAGTCCATCCAAACACCGCACCAGGTGATTTCATCGATTGTTCCGAGTTAGCTTGTTGATCAGATATCAATGAGGAAACACTTTCTCAACTGTCTACGGCACATGGTTGCCTATTTTGCATGTACTTCTAAAGTGGACCCTATATGTTACAAACAAAACACATCTTATCAATCTTTAAATCCTATTCAGAGGAGCAGCACACAAACATTTTTATACTACTTAAAAGAAGATTGGACAGGAGACACTGCTTCAAAAACCATCTCTTCATTACAACACATATAGTTCTATAGTTATGATTAAAAAATCTAAATATTACTGAAGGGTATTAAAGACCAATGTTCAACAGTATAAAAAGACAAATGTTCAATAATACAGTTATTTTTTTTTCTTGCTCAAAGATGCATTAATTTATCAAATCAGTTCCTTAAGCCCTTTTTAAACAAAATAATCTATCAAAGTGCTTTAGGGTTACATAAAGATGCAGAAACCAACAGGAACACTGAGAATGATCCTGACAGAAACGATCAGGGATGGAAACAAAATGTCCTTGGCTGAAGTTACAAGGTTCAGATTAAGTCAGACAAATGCACACCGGCAAAGTAACGTGTCTGTGTTTGACGTTCCCGATATTCTTAATGAGCTGTGACACGCCTTGTTAAAAAAAAAAAAAAAAGAGGCCAATCAAATCAAATTGAGCGTAAATAAAATCCATTTTATAATTTATCTGTTAAGGCTAAATGTAAGACATACAAACCATTTTAAACAAATCGTGAACAAAAAGCAGAATATGCATGAATAAATCAAATTACTTGCTCTGACTTTAATAGCAAAATTCATCAGAATATAATCTGCAAGGTACTAATACTCACACAGGCACTTATCAGATAGGTATATGTTTCGATTTTTTTTTTTTTTTTAGAAGTGTGCAAAAAGATAAAATGAAAAGCCGAGAAGGAGATTTTGGTTTTTCTATTTCTCCAGATGTTCCCGCTCTCACTCTTCCTGCTGCTCTTCATTCTGCTTCTTGGGCAACTGCAAATGGAAAAGAAAAAGGAAAAAAAAAACAGAACTGAAAATTCTTTAACAGACGCAAAAGCACGTTGAGTGGAAGAAAAGAAAAATCCACCCTTTAATCACAACTGACGCTGTGATAATCATTCTCTATTGGTCTTATTCTCATATGACTCTTCTCTCAAATATGTGGTCAAGTCTAGAAATAATGCATTCAATTCAAGCCAAAAGAAACCTGAAGCGTACCTTCGTCATTGGATTCCTTATGTTCCCTCTCCCTTCTGTATTTTCTGGTAGATGTAGTCTGGTTGAAAAACACATTCAAATCACAATATTAGTACTATATTATGAAAAAGTGATAAATAATTTGAGGAGAGCTAAAGTAACTTTTCTTTTACCCCTTTATAGATGCAGACGCAGATTTGTCAGTGTCACAGAAAGATGACCGAGCCTCTTCTGCCTCTCTGCTGTTCTGAGGTCGGTCTTTAGCGGAAACGTCACAGTTGGACGTCTTCCTTTGACTCGGCAGTCCGATGTAGCCTCTCTGCCATTCCCTTGGGTTTTGTCTTGGTAGTGTGTCTCTGTCGAACCCAAAGTCCTCCATGAAGTCACCTATATGTGGGACGGGACACATGATATGTGTAAATAAACACATAAATAAACTTAGCCATGAACAAACCTCCTAAATATAACAAAGGGAAATAGACATAGACACTGGATTGGTATGTGTAATGTTTGTGGTGGTGTTTAAATTCTAATATCTACAATGAACAACACAAGGGTAGGTAATAAAATAATAAACATTTTCTGTATAATTTTAAATGTTTTTTTTTATAATATTGACAATAAATTCTATACATTACCTTGGTGTTTTACTCTCCTCTGAAAATCTGGAGACATCTGGCCAAAGGTTTCTTGACTCGATGGCTTTTTGACAGATGCTTTTGTTAGATTGTTCAGTGGATGAGCGGTCTGAGGACGCATATCGCATTTGTCCTAGGTAGAAAAAGACCAACAGAAGGAAATAAAACGTTAGAATAAATATTTGTGTTAAGTTTAAATTTGACAGCAGCAATACACATTAATCAACATCACTGTAAAATATCCCGTAATGTTGAATAACCAGATATTAAACTAACAAGCCATACAAAACATTTTGTTAAATATTCAACATTAACGCTGAGGTATTCAGAAATCATCTTTACAGGCTGGTTGGTCAGGTCATAATGTGGAAATCTCTACAGAAGACATATTTCAAATTATGCCTCATTTTAACTGTACGGCCATGTAATCAGGAAATCCTCCAATATGTCAGAATAATTCCATAAAGAGCTTGATAAGTGACAGACCTGATGGTGAAAAACAACAGCCTCTTCTAGAGCAACACCACAGAATTCACAGGGAATGACCACATCGCCCTCTAGTGGGCTGGCTGGAGGACTGTAGGAGGCTGGGGAGACCGACCGAGGGAAGGTTGGAATGTTTGAAGCCAGCGTGTCAGGGACGCTGTGCATCAGCCCCGAAGCATTCCTGCCCATCCTTTCCTCTCGGGGTGGAGACACCGGCTGCTTGCTGAAAGATGCAAAGGCAGAGGCGGGGCTGCACCCAGTCTGAAACACAGAAAAGACAGATATATATGTGGTGGAAATCTTATGTCTTATGGAAAGTTAATCCTTCTTACATCAAGTAATCATGTCACTAGAAGATGGAGATGAGGGCAACATGTTTAAACAGGACAAGGTTGTAACTGGAGTGTGAACCGTCTGAAAAAGATAAGGAAGGTAAAGACGGGGTAAAGCCTGATATGCCAACGTTTGCGTGCCATGTGATATCAGACTGGATCTGAGCATTTGTGCATACACAGATCTATTCTCAACCAGGGAGGCAGCCTACGAACAGGTTCCTGAAGAGTAAAAGTAGGTCACAGCAAGTTTTTCAAACAGTAATAGTAATTTAGAATAAAAATGGGTCAGAAATCAGGTTAAGATACATCAAAAATATCAACAAGTCCTCCTGAAGAGTAAACAGGGTCTGTTAGGCTGCACAATCTGACATCGTTGTGTAAGTGTTGATCTGAAAACATAAGTAATGTTGCTCCAGGACCATCACTGCCAGTAACCAATCACTGTCGCTTTTGTAAAGTCACAGCTTTGTGACACGAGAAAAACACTGGATAATAAGACACACACAAGTATTTTTCTTGCCTGAACATAGCCCAACCAATAAGTAAACGTTAAAAAAAATGAAGTCAACAATAGAACAGTATGTTCCAAACAGGAAACAAACCCTGGCATGACGCATTCAGCCACAACAACCTGCTCCAAACAAGGACTCTCTTCTCAGCTGCAGTGATGGAGCAACTTTAATTAAGATGTTCTAGAAACAGCACACGGTATCAGATAAACCCGGAAGGTTTGGCTGGTTATGTCTGTCAATCTGGTTTTGGATACATGATTCACTTTTGTCATGTTCTCATGCCTGCTGATATGATGCACTGACCTGGAATTCCAAACACTCCGCCTTGCTTTTTCTAGTGATGTCTTATTAAACGTAGAGCTGCGAAGTTTTGTCTTCCAACATTATTTAGGTGAGCAGGGACATGAAATCTCAAAGCATTATATTAAGATGCTGGTGTGTCATCTATCACAGGAAACTAGGTCATCAACCAGCTAAAATGGGCAGATACTACCATACAAGCAAGAAAGAATAACTACTAAATCTGCAGCTTTCATAGCTTTCCTTTATCCATCTTTTGGAGGCATATACAGAGGAATACTTAAGTGTATATACAGATAATCACTCTGGAGGATGATCAGCTGCTCACTTGTATTTTCTTCCTGTTTTTTAATTCACTTTATAATGCTGCAGTGTCTTCTGAGCTGTACGAACGTCAAGAAAATCTTATTTTCTGATAGATGAATCATGTCTTCTTACAGCTGTAAGCACAACAACTTGTCAAAGCAGCTGAAGAGCCTTTTTATCGCTGAAAACCAACATTGAATTTCATAAATGTGACAGATATTTTTCAGACCACTTCTCAGTTTATTGTGAACGTAGTGCTTTTGTCCGTATCAGGATGCTGTAAGCACGGTGACCCAGTTTAGCAGAGGGCTGATCAGTTTGTAGGCGTACTGTTTAGATGTTCAGATCTCACAATAACCCGGTCACGCAGATGGCTGGCAACCACGATACAAATCTAGCATCATGACTGATCTCTGAGCAACAGTGTATCCAAAAGAAAAACATCACATCTCTAACCTGATGCAGAATGAGGTCCTCTTCTGGAAAGAGCTCTTCGCAAAACTCACATGGCAGCATGGTATCTGTGAAGACAATTTAAAAGTATTAACAAACTAGCAGCAGAATAACATCAAGAATTATGATGAAGACCATTTCATCACTTACCTGCTTGATCGTGGTCCTGCATGGCACTAGTGCCTGTAGTGAAGTTTGGGTAGTTGTTGTTGGGCGGGGAAAGTGGAGAGTTTACAGAGGTGTTCTTGTCAATCTTGTGGTCCCAGATACCCCTCCACAAGTTGCCCTCTACACCTCCAGCCATTGATTCTCCATCGCTCTGCAGACTGAGAGCCAACATGTAGTCCAGGCCTGATGAATCCTCATCCAGCGTGAGCTCACTATGGGGCCACGCACTACTGCTGCTGCTGCTACTGCTCAGAAAATCACTCTGCCCCAGCACTAAAAGAACAAAAGATCACACAGGTGCTTCAGAAAACATTTAGAGCTGCGAGGAGAGAGGGATGTTTAAATGTTTTAGGATTTGTTTAACACGCTGGCATTTACCAAAAAAATCACATTAGCGACATATCGAGCTAGTAAAATCTCCCCAAATTGATATTAATATATTTTCCAGAAGGAACTACTGCATGTCCTCTGCCTTCAAAACTAATTAACTCCGCCAGAGGGGCTTATGTCTTTGCCTGTGTCTATTTTTTGGATGGTTGGTTTGTCTACAGGATTATACAAAAGCTACTGAAGGGATTATCACAAAACTTGGAGGAGGATGGAGGATTGGATTAACTATTTATATGGATCCGGGTAAATAGACAGATTGAAAGGGAAAAAACAAGAGTAGCATTTACATGATTGTATGTTACAGAATGAAATTTTAAGACATTTTCAACTAGATATGAAAAACCCTTTCGGAGAGGTGGAAATTTAAAGGGAACCTCCCTTTGTGATGTTTTTCACCACTAGTAGTGCTATGGTGCAATTTTACACAAGTGAGTCCCCATTTTGTTTGTTTGAGATTCACAACTTTGCAGCTGGTTTCACACTATTCTGCTGATTCACATTGGTGGCAGAGGGCTGCAAAGAAGCTTAACAAAACGGCGTCACATGCAGTAAAGAAGAAGACAACTCGTATATAAGATGTATGTAAACAATGCACGCTTTAGAATGTTCCTTGGAATAAGTACACAAATGTTTTATGGGGAAATTAATTGCAGATGTCTGTTAGAAGGTATAGATACACATATATACACATATTGTGTTTTAGTAAGACTCCTCAGGTCACTGTAATTGCCTTTACAGTTCTTTTTCAAGCTACACTGTTCCATTTTTAACCAATATGTGATCAAGCTTGGTGGAGCAATGTTTCCACACAGATTCAACAGCTAAATGAGAAACTCACAGTGGCTAAACGGTGTATTTCTCTGGGCAATATTCTTCCAGTCTCCTTGGCTTTGAGATCCCCTTGAAGTGTTATAAACTCTGGGATCGAATGGTCGGGGAAAGGCCTGTTGTTCTGCTGCACTGATGTTATTATTCTTTGGGCCTCTCTCTTGACCTCGTAGGTGGTTTCGGATGGAGTGGGCTTCAAACCACGGTCCTGGAGACTGTAGGTCCACTGGACTGCGACTCGTGCGGCTGTTGTTCCTCTCTTGGGGTGGTGTGAGGCTTCCACATAAGACGGGATGCACGGCTTTTTCCCTAAACATGACATTGCACTTGCAGTGTGGGCAGGGCTCCGTGCGTGTGCCGCAGTAATCCTCATGTTCTTTGGACTGACTGTAAACAATCTCCAGTTCACAGTATTGGCAGGGGACCAGCCGCTGAGAACATTCAGAGCTCTGAAAGAGTAAACATTGGTGAAGATGAATAATTTGAGGATTTAATCAAGTATGATAAATATTAGTATACAAACTGAAAAGGAAAAAGCTCATTAGAAATACCTGGTGGACATCGAAACGATTCTTCGAAATCTTCAAACCACACTTGCATGTAATCTGAAATGAAAGTGAAACCACTTTTACAGCCGCAATTCTCCCTTATAAGTCTCTTCTTGTTAGCCATTTCCTGAAGGGTGAAGAAATGATGTCACTGGTGATTGTACAGTATGCTTACTCTAATGTGAATTTCCTCTGTTGTATGTAGTGTTTTCCAGTTCTTCTCTGGTATCATTGTCATAACACTTGCTCAAGACCAATAACTGAGACAAAATGGCAGTTTTATTCCTGAGACATAAAAAACCCATTTTGTATAAGGCCTGCCCTTCAGCAGAACACATCTACTGCATCGACATGTTGAAGTCTGCAGTGTTTACCTGTGCATGTTCCTGCTGTTTGTGTTGTTGCAGATCAGAGTGGGGCACTGGCTCTTGGCATACATCACACAGTGCGATGTTCCTCCGACAGTGGATCTCATGGGTAGTGAAATTAGCCTCTGGAATGTCATGTTTGCTAAAAAGGAAAATAGAAGTATGAAAACCTGTGGTGACAAACAAAATGACGTGACTGATCGCGTACTGTGTGTATCATACTTACCAATTGCCACAGAACTGTGTATTTTCATCTGCCATGGCTTTACCAAAAGCCTGCGGGCAAAAGCGTAACGTCAGTTAAAACATGCGACACAAACAAGCTTGGCTGACATGTCAGGTGACAAAATTATTCCAGTTCTGTTTTGATGATCATCGCTGTTTATAACGAGTATCATGCAATATTTAGCTCTAGAAAGTAATTCTTTGATAAATTAGTGGGGCCTGAGTTGTGTTGGTGTCTATTTAAATTGACATTTAAATCTGTTAGCTGCACCAATTTAAAAATAGCCCTGTCAAATATCAATGGGTGGGATAATGTAAATGTTGACAGGTAGCTACTGCTGTCGTTAGCAGATGAAACTGGTTGACAGCTCCTTCGGTTTGCTCACCCAGTGCTCCCAGGCAGGTAGCTAACGTCAGCTGACAACTGTGGCCTTGATCCACAAGGAGAATCCCCGTCAACCTTAATCAACCAGCATCTTTAAACACCTCGAAGACGTTGGTCAATGTTTGCTGTGTTGCCTTTAGCTAGCTACGTAGCTTAGCATTAAATACACGGTTAGCAACCACCACGTAGCGTTTATTCCGCTAAGCTAGCTAACTTTACATGCTCTTTACGGAGAAGTCGCAGCTAATGTAACGTCCGTTTTTTGGAGCCTCCCGCCCGGTCAAAGCAAGGCGAGGACAGTTGTTCTGATATTACCGTCTGCCAATCAATTAACTGCTCGATAATATGTAACCAAAAATAACCCGCAGACGACAGCTAACCACTTGATGATAGCCTGTAAAAAAAACAGTTGGCTATTTCCTCCCTGCTCTGCCCATCGGCGTATTTTTAGCCCCCGCGTAAAGCCTCGCAGGCTGTCTTAAACACATTAACGTTTTCTCATCTAACAGTGGCAGAAGATAACGAAATCCCACCGTAACAATTTGTAACAATACACGCAGTCTATATCCACTAAATATAATGTTGATCTGTACTAGAGTTTAAGGGTTTGGCTTGCTGTAAGTCAAGCATTAGGGCAAAATGCCCCTTGAACATGCAGGAGCGAAGCTGATTGGTTGAGAGTGAACACATGACACGGTGTGCTCGTAAAAAGGTCTCGGGTGATGCCACTGCGTTAAACTTGGATCCGATATCTCAAATTAACCATAACAAACTGTCTAAAACGATGGCAAATGTGTAAGAAATGTACTTAGTGCTTCCCTCATGAGCCTGAGCAAACTAAGAGCTCTGACTGCGTCACTTTGGGTTTAAACTTTCCTGTCTGCACCGATGTGCTGCCAAACAGTGATCGTCCGCCAGGAACTGATTTCCGTCCGCGGGAGCGCGCGCGGCCTGTTAAAAACGTTGTGGACATACTTTTACTATAACCACGGACATAAAGTTATTTGTATGTGTAGTTATGACTGTTTGGTCCAGATAAAAGAAGCTGTGGATGTATATAAACTGGGCGATACAGATTTAACAGGCCGCGCGCGCTCCCGCAGACGGAAATTAGTTTCGTGCACCACACCGGAAATAGGAATGTGTCTGTTATGTAGTTTGTTATGTGCTTCACCAGTACTTAATCGATGGCTTCAGCTGCTTTTACTTTTTGGGGGGAAATGACTCAACGTGAAAGGCTTTCAGATCTGGAAGGCAAATTATTCTCGAAAAACATCCGCCGGTTTTTACGTGGCGACGTCACTGAGATCAGTTCTCTGCACAGCCTCTGAGATCAGCTGATTGTGACTGTTATTACAGTAATTGTGGCTGGTCTGAATGTCTTTTTATTATGTGTGTAAAACGACACACTATAACAGAGGTTGCACAAAAAGTACTTACACAATAATTGGTCATTATGGACTACAATGTGTCAATGCACAAACTTTTCTCCTTTTACTTTCTTGCTGATTGATATTCTGGCCAATATATTGACATAAATGATTTTTTTTTTAATTCTAAAAATATCCTATTTTCTATGTTCACGAAAGCAGACTGCAGGATTTTCACTGTTCCAAACATTGTCTTCCAAACATAAAATGAATATCAACACAACATCTTCCTTTCAGTGTTTATTGAGTTTTTGATCTACCAATACTGTCATATTAGACATATTCATTTTTGTAAGGCACAGTTTTGTTCAGATAAAACACTGATCTTATTTACAGCAAATGTTCGGACGCAGTACACACATCTTCGCACCTCCTCCCAGTCGAAACGACCACCCGATGATTGGACCATTATTGAAAATATATAAAACTTTAGATTCATTTCAAAGCCCTTCTTCCTTATTTGAAATGGCAAAGTCAACAATTTAATGTGAAAACAAAATATTAAATGTTACTCCATGCCAAAAGTTTAAAAACAAAACTGTGAGAAAAAGAAATACTTTTCAAAAATACGTGACGAGGTTGAAATAAACAACTAATTATATGTTCAGATAAAATCCTTAAAATATCTCAGTCTTGGAAAAAATATTGATACACCTGTAGATGATTAAGTAAATGGTTGCTGGTCAGATTTTTTTTTTCTAAACGTGGATAAAAATTGCAGTTAAAGTAAATTAAACATGTTTTTTCACATTGTTGAAAGGCTTTCAACTTCCTACTAAAAAAAAAAAAGCAGTACATAATCAAATGAACACTCTACTGCACCAAGTCACATTGGTCGGTTCTTGGTGATGCATCAAGTTATCGAACAGCTCCTAATGGGTTACATGATTGTCTGATATGAATTTAGGTCCAACATGAAAAAGGTTATGGACCAATTCCCTTGTTCAAAGTTTGCAAAATCAAACATTTATCAGGAGTAGTAGCTGCATTCGTATTTTAAAAAAGGATGGCAGAACAAACAGCCCCGCTGTTTTAGCCAGTGAGCACAAAATGACCATTATATATGCACCAAGACCAACAAAGATATCTGATACCCTCTTTTCCAATCCAGGGGGGGATTTCTTTCTTTTTTTTTCTGTTTTTTTTTTGTTTTTTTTTCTTTTCTTTTAAGTACCAGCATTTGAACATCAAAGATGCAGGGCTCCACAATCAATCTGCACCACAGAAATGAACTAAAATGACAGTAAAGCTATTTTAAAAAAAATTCTCTTGACAATGATTTCTAATATACATCCTTTCAGTTTTAAGTGGCTATCAATAATAACTATCATGCACGCATTTTACTATTTTAATTAAGAAAATAGCCCAAAAATGTGCAAAACACAATATTGCATGACCAAATTGAAATGGCTGTAATGCAGTCGATGGTGGTTCTTTCTGTGGGGCAAGAGTAAAAGCATCTCACAGTCGCTGCATCACTGCATGTTTTCAAGCGTAACTGTGTCAAAGAGCATGTCAATAGGAAGCACATTAGCATATGTTGGAGATCAGATACACAATCAGCTTGTGTCAGAAAGCTATATACTACTTACTGGTGCATTTTTGTGGCTGCCTTCACGCAAGACCGAAAATACCAAACTTGTAATGTCACAGCTGCAAAATCCACCTGATTCATGTCTCTGCTTTTCTTGCCACCTTCCCTGTTTCTCCCCACTGTATTAAAAAAGCTAAAATTGGGGTATTTGGTCAGTCATTGTAATTACAATATCTAAAAGTTAACAAAAAGAAAAATTGCCTATCAATAACTAAAGTGTTTAGAAAATTAAAACACTATGCGCCAACTTCTGAAGGAAAAAGAAAGTTGGTTTTCACTTTAACTTCCAAATGTCCTTGGTCCAATAAAAAAATCAGTAGGTTGCTCTTGCAGAGTCATTAACCACAGTCCTGTGAACAAATATTCTTACTACACTACTCTATCTTATATGATCTAGTGGCAAAATGGAAAAAAAAGGCTCAAAGACAGCATAAAAGACAATGGAAGGAATAAAAGGAAAAGTACAGTACAAACATTCAGGAAATGAAAAGAAGAAGGCACAGATCATAAGAGTTGAGACTAGAAGTCGTAGAGGTAGCAGAGGTCACAAAGACAGACGAAGGAGAAAAAGAAACTGTTAAAAAAAATAAAGGGAAACGTGTGGTGAAGGGTCTATCTGTCCTTGGATCCAAGCTTCTCGATCAAGTCCTGGAGGGGAGCAAGCTCTCGCCTGTCGATGAGGTTGAACTCCTGCAAAAACAGAACATTTAATATCAGATTGGTATTTGGTGCTGGCTGAAAAATAGCAGAGTTCCCTATTAACTTACAAGTACTTTAGTGTAACTAGGGGATCATATTTTAAGGATAAAATCATCACATCACACAGGCCAAAATCCTCCTGTCCTCTCTTCAGATCCCTTAAAACATACAATCTGCATTGCTGGGTTCTCCCGTTTGTTCACGTAAAGGCTTCATGGCCTTCATGCATCAATCTCTTATGCATATGATCCAGTTTGACAGCGTTCAAACCTGTCAGGACGGTTGCAGATAGCGTATCGACGCTTGCATAATAATTGGCAACTGGCACAGATGAGTGTACACAACAAACTGCCAGTTCTTGTGAAGATGTCTTGTGATTTTGTTCTCAGCACTGAAGAGAGCAGTTCTTTCATAACAGTGTTGGATCAATGTCGAGCCTTTACTGAAGTAATGAAGCTTGTAAATGGGCTCTCTTCAGAGTCACGTCTGCTGCTTTGAAAAAGATAAAGCGCTCATGAGGCAGCACTTAAACCTTCATTCATAGCCCTAGTGTAGCTCACACATGAGTCACATGAGTCTTTTAGAAAATGTTATAAAAATATTAACAGTTAATAAGCAGACAGATTGCCACAGCAACTCATATGGATGTTAAGCATGTACAGATTACATGATCTCACCTGAACAAAGAAAATGAAGTGCTTGAAGGAGGTGTTGAGGTGGGCCTCCTCCTGCAGCTGCATCACAGAGTCAAAATGTTGGTGGTAGATGTGAGCGTAAACCCTGAACAGACGCTTCAGGATGGTTTTGGCCACAGACATGAAGTTCTTCGGAAAGGGAACTCCTGTGGGACAGAAGGTGGTGGAAAATGCCGATGTTGAGAAGGAGATATGCCATTTCAACCTCTGCTAATCCTTTCAGCCTACATCATGATGTAAAGCTAATGTTTATTAAGACAGTACTTTTAGCTTAGTTCAAGTCTAACTTATAGGTTTTTTGCATTCTGTAGCGATTCTTTGCAATCAACTTCTGACTGAAGTCTAGGATCCATAGATTGTCGTCATCTTCGCTTCTTGTTTGTATTTGGGGGCGATTTTGCTTCAGTCTGCTTTTCAGCATTTAAGACACATGATCAAGATGACAACCGTCACATGACTGACTTTGACAGTCAATAACATTTCACTCTTTTTGACCTGGACTGCATTGTCTGTCTGTTTCCAAATTCAATATGCCAAAACAAATAAATACCATCAATGTTCTTGAGCACACAAAGTAGAGTTAAATCCCAAAAGGTAGAAGTAAAGTCAAAGAAAGGGAACTGTCAACTTTGCAAGTGGAACGATACTATCAGATTGAAATTAGATGGTGCACAATGAACAACTAAAAAGTGTGTCTGAATTTTTATTGATCCAAACTCACCAATCTTGGAGGGAAAAAGCGTCTCATCATCCAGTTGATCCTGCACCCAGGTCATCAGGTAGTCAATGTACTTGGGTGCAGAGCATTTGATAGGCTTCTTAATATTGGTGCCATCAGCCCAGTGATACTCATATCTACAGAGGAAGCACAAACAATCGGTGCATCTCGTATAATTTATTTGACTCACTTGTTATCGCACGCTGACGTGAACATGAACGCCCTACAACTAGCATGCACTCATTACGCCTCACTGTCTGGACATGAAATCATCATTTGGTCGTATACGAGCTTAACAAAGAGCCAGAGAGGGAAATGCAAAAGTATCTTCAGTCTTATTCTTGATGGCGGCTATGTCAACAGGAAGTGAACCCTGGTCTCTTCCTCCTGATTACAGACTGAAACAGACAGTCTTGGCAGGAGAGGGGATAGAGGAAGTGCCGAATCTAGATGTTAACTAAACAGCCTCTACACAGACCACATGCAAAGTTTCATTCCTGTTTCCCTCATATGACTTTCACATGACGTATTTCAATTTTGTTATATGTCTCAACCGTTCAAAATCTAAATTCATAGGTGGGTTCTGTCTTACAATAGACACATCACTTCCCAATTCTGGACAAAGTCATGTTTTATTAACTAATGTATGTCATGAAGGTGATTTGGACTTACATGTGTGGTAATGCATTTAATGTGTTATAATATTACTGTATAGTGTGTGGTGAGCCTCAAATCTATCATTATTGATTCTGTTGGTCATGTTTTGTAAAAAAAATCCTTTAAAGGACAAGAGCCTTGTGTGACACATCTCATGTGAAGTTCCTTGTTTCCTGGAATTACGTAAACGCATACATCAGCCTAAATATTTCCCTTATTTTAGCGGAACTTGCCAAATGACGTCTAGCTCAGTTCTGAGCTTTTCACTGCATCACAGCTGGGTGAGTTTCAGATAAGATTATATGTGGGGCGACCCAGCAGCTCAGTTGGAGGAGCGCAGGCCTCATGTACAGAGGCCCTGTCTTTGCGGCAGCGGCCCAAGGATCGAGTCCGACCCGTGGCCCTTTTGTTCGATGTCATCCCCCTCTCTCCTTAATCCCATTTCCTGTCATATCTCAAGCTGTCTGTATTCTATCTATTCAAGTCATAAAAAAGGCAAAAACAAAAAAAGATTATATGTTACATTTTAAATAACATACATATCTGTTGGGTTGCTAGGCTGCTAAAATAAAAACAGAATGTAACATGTTCAAATGCTCATTTCTTGGTCTCACACAGATTCAAAACACAGGCACTCATTTGTGCTCGCTGCCATTAGACGGTACGGTAGCAGCAGACCACAGTCAATGCCAAACCCTTTATCTGCCAGCTGCAAACAGAAAAAGGACACAGTTTTGGCTGTTACCTTGGTCCAGCGGACATCACAGAGCAGCTGGTCTCGGTGCAGAACTCAGTGATGGTCCCATACAGCATGTTGATCTGGTTGAAGAAATCCACCGCTGAAAAACAAAGGTTAAATATAGTTTCTGTTGTCTGGGAATGTTCACGCTCAAAACAATAACAGACTAAATGGTGTGACTCTCCTAATATGACGTCGGTACTGGTATTTTAGCTCGATGGTGCAAATGTTCAACCTCTGCACGAGGCTAGAAACTTTAAATGGCAGTTGGGGCCGCACTGAGCGGTGGTTTCTATAAATAGGTGCATTGCATTCATTCACTCACTGTTGACAGCAATCCACTCATTGAGATCCTCGCCCTCGGGCAGCATGACAGCCTGCCTCAGGTTCCCACTGCCCAGCGTCGCCTCGGCATGTTTCAGCAGCTCGTACTGGTGGGAGCCCTCTGGGATGTTCTTCTTCGGCTTGAAGGTCTTGGATGAGCGACTGCCACTGCAAAGAAGCAGAAGTGGAGCGTTTGTCTATGCGAGCAGGACAGTGACATTTAAACACAAACATGTAAAGGCTTGTGTGGGAGTACATGCTCCTCTTGGGCCTCCACACATGTGAGGAGCCTTCCTGTCTGGCTTTGTGCACTCAGCAGCTGGAGGAAAGGCATTGTGGGAAGACATCTCTGAACTTGATGCTGAAATGAATCTCGTGATGTGCCCAAACGGTTCTCGTGCCAAGCTGTCTTGGCTTGTTTTCAGCGTGAGAGACTTGTGACTGTATAATCTGTGTCATGTAAATAAAGTTAGGGTGATTACCAACAGACAGGAAATGTGACTGGCTGTATCAAAAAGAGAGGGGGGTTCACTGTAACAACACACTTAATTACGTTAGCAGCCTCCCAACGAGGTCAGACAGCCGAGGTGTGGATGATGACTAATGTTAACATGTCTAGTCTTATCTGATAAAAAGAAAAAGTTATCATGTTAGCTAAGTTGGCTAACAAACACTTAGCTAGCGTTGATCACCACCAGGCTAGCCAGAACGTTACTGGTTAAAACAAAAAAAAAGTTATACTTGGCGAGTAAATGGGAACCTATAAATACACACAGCTTACTGATAATGTTTTCGACGAACAATACTAACCCTGCACACGAAAATGTGGTTCAAATACAAAGCAAAAGTTTCTAGGATAACAACGCAGTTAGCGCGACTTGTTGTCTGTAGCGTTGTCTTATTTTTAGTTACTTCCCTTGATGCAACTTCGCAGAAGCTAACGTTAACCGCAAGCTCCGACTGTAACTTAGCAAAGCGACTGCTAACTTTACTCACAACAAGAAGCTCATCTTGGCGAAGGAGTCGTCGGAGAGCCTCGGTTACAACTCCTAAACCGTGGTTTGGCAAACAGAAATTCGTCTTATAATTAAGACAGTAAGGATCCACTTGTCAACGATGCGTGCTAACAGAAACGTTGAAGCTAACGTGAACTGCACCCACAGTGGCTCTTCCTCTATCGGCTCTCTGTCGGAGCCGCGCAGGCAGACTGTCGCCCCCTGCCGGCTGCACGGTGCTACTACAACCATCTATACTTATAGCTTATAACTTCATGTCAGCTTCACTCAATCTTTAAAATGTGTCTTTAATTATATGTATTTAGACACTAAAGCCCAGTTTGTTTTTTTGGGTAAAATATAGGATGTAATTATGGACACTGGTGGATTGGTTGGACTGCCAGCTGGGTCAGTTTAGCAATTATTGTATACATACATACACAGACTTACACACTTAAAGTATACATTATCCCAAAAATGAAAAACTGACTGGCTGTGAAGCTCCAGAACTCTTTATATTGTCCTTACATAGTACACATTTAATTTAGGATGGTGTGTATAGTCTGGTTTGTGCAGACCCAGTGAAGTCTGGAGGCCGACCAGCACTTTATTGCCCTGGGGCCCCCTGACAGGTTAATTAATCTATGGTGGAATTCAAATGGCCCCTTAAATACAGTTCTGATGTATGTGCGTGGCTGTAGCTACCACTGAGGTCATGTCGTCTGTCACTCTTTCTGGGAATTTAGGTGTTTTAGAAACCTGCAGGAAGTTTGTGTACATTGATGGGTATTTTTCCTGGCTGATCCACTATTTGTTTTTTAGATATTGTACTTTAAATTTGACAAGATTTAGCCCGTAAATAAATAAATGAATAAAGGATTGATCATCTCCCCATTATTTATTAGAATGTATAGTAAATAAAACTGGACAGTTAAAAGAATAGACTAGATTTTTTTTTTATCCTAATAATAAAATAATCGAGACTTGATTAAATGTGTCTACTTTCATTGACACTTGACTTCCTCAGAGAAGAGAATACTTTAGTAAACATGTACTGTACATTAAAGTTGTATAACAGTATATACGGAGTAGTGAAAATGCATCTTCAGCTTCTATTTTAATGTACAATTAGTTATAATCCAATAATAGATCAAGAAAACTTAACTCTGACAGATTAACTCTGCATGATTATTGTGTGGGCCGTAGTTTTACTTTTGATACGTGAGGTTTAGTTTTATTATTACCACATATAATTGATTAAAAGATATGAATAATGTGAATTTACTAAGTTAAAAAAAACTACTATTACATTTCAGGAATATTGTACTTTTTACTGCACTATATTTGTTCTACAGGTAAGGCCAATGATGGAATGTAACTAAGTTTTATACTTAAGTGCGATTTTTAGATACTTAACTTAACAATTTTTATTTTCTGCTACTTGTCTCCCACTCCATTTGTACTTTTGCTATGTAGTTTTGTAGAAGAAACTCACACTCAGAATCTTTATATTTTCAACATTAACGAGTTGATAATAGAAACCAGAACTGAATAAACAAGCTAAGGTCCTCAGAATAAGGTAGAGGTCTATTGTGTTTCATATGACTGAGCCTACAAAATAAAAAATAATTAAATTAATTAAAAATATTTATTCCTAGCTCATAATATATCAGACTTTGATCCTTTGTCTGCCTGCTCATCACTGTGTCCGAGGCCATTTGTTTATTCAAAAAGAACTTGGCTATTTAATCTGTCTATTTAGATTATTGGGCTATTGTTTTAACTAACTAAAACGTAGTGTAATAAGTAATTGAGTACTGATAGATAGATAGATTAGACTGAGGTACGTACATGAGAGGAGTATGTACTGCACGTGGACAGTAATATTGTAATGTAATAAATTACTTTATATATCATAAGTATATATTATTACTTACTATTACTAAGTAATATGTCACTAATTGCATTTTGGACACTGGTAACCAGATGCTCTTGAAAAAAGGTAAATAGAAGGAAAGGCAATGTTCAACAATGTCTGATGTTCAGACATTCAAATTTAAATAAAGTTGTCTGCATAGCTACTTTAATACTCTATTTATGTATTTTTAGCTTGTAATATTGTACCTGTAATAATTCTGACTGCTGTCACTTGTATTTATAGAGCAGATAACTGAGACCTGGCTGTAGATGAGCAGCTCAGTTATCTGTGCAGTGGAGGTGTGGCAGCAGATATGAGTGACGCAGGCTGTGACGTAGAGGAGGAGGAGGAGGAGGGGGGGCGCTTTAAAGCCTCCCCTCTCATCTCCCGGCTCACAGACGTCCCTCTGTCAGCCCGGGCGGTGCTTCTCTCGTGTCGTAATCAGCCGCGGCGTCTCGTCTCTTCTCGTCTCGTCTCCTCTCTTCTCCTCTCCGCCGGTCACAATGGCAGCCGTCAGGACTCTCAGGAAACTGTGCCAACACTCCCAGCACCAAGTCTGTAAACTGCACACCTCCGCCTCGAGGTGAGTAAAACCCGCCAGCTGTGCGTTTTAACGGCACTTTAACGGAATGCCTCGCGCTTCTTCCCAACACGGAAGAGACTTGATTTTCAGTCTATAATACACATATTTCTTCATACGTATCGTTTGTTTTCATCTGTAAATGTTTGATCGTGTATTTACACACGAAGTGGGGGGGTTTGTTTGATGATACAGAACCGGGCATTCATAAATGTCCGCAGTTGACCACATTTTGTCGCTGCGCCTCTAGCGGCACGCCGGTAACATTGCAGCGGCAGGCAGGCTGATGAAATCGGTCGGAGCGCTTGCACTCCTGAGGAGCCAGGTTTCTGCTGGAGACCGAGGCGTGGGAGTGCACACATGGAAGCGGCATGCATATGCAAACATACAGGAGACATTACGTCCTGGATGACACGTGAGGAAGTTAAAAAAAAAAAACGAAGTTATGTCAGAGGGGACGGCAGCATCCCGTGCAGGTAGTTATTGCAAACGTGCTGAGTGTAGCATGACTGAGATATATTGAATAAACTAATAATTCACACACGGCTTGAGATCCAGAAAAACCTGATGTTCCTCCTTCACATGATGTTGCAGCTCGAGAGGCACAAGATGGATCATTAAGGACCTTTCATGTCATGCAGGACTTGTTATCAGACTTGATTAACAATTAACCTGCATCAAGGGATATCTGCAGGAGAATAAAATGGATTAAATAAATAAATATCTATTAATAGCAAAAGAGTCAACTCTCCTCTGAGGTGGTTGAACATTTAACATGTGAAAAGAGAGATTTCCCTCTCAGCAGGCCGCTTTATTTTACATTTAAACTGATGTTAAAGAGCACTTCACTGGCCTTTAAAGCCTCGGCACATTTTTTATCTGGGACCTGGTACACTGGCCCCCTGGTCTCACCCCATTTTCCCCAAAGATGTGATACTTTTCTGTGAGGTTTAATTAGTTTGGCCAGAATAAAAGGGCGGTTACATCACTTTTGATGGCTCATTAATTTCCAGTTATTAGCCACAGTTTTCTGCCATGCCGTTATGTAACGCATAACCATCTTGGTGCCTTTTGAAAAATGGGACAAAGCAGCAGGTCAACCCAGTTTGTATAGTATAGACAGACGCTACTTGATGATTACATTGGCCTTGTGAAACATACAACACTTCTTGCAGCACAAGTGCTTACGGAGCATTTGGTTCTGTCAGGTTGGGACGTGCTGGGTCTAATTTTAGTGGCTGGAATTGGTGCTCAGGCTGAAGGGCTGAGATTGATTACAGGTTTCTGGTGTCAGAAGTCCTTCAGCGGGGTCAGAGAGACCACGTCCAGTAGATAATAGAGTTCAGATTAGATTAGTAGAGAATATTCAGACAGAAAATTTAGAAGAATGCTGATTAGTTTATAGTTTTAATGACTTTTTGTGGTTTCTACACAGTTCAGGTAAGAATAATTCAACACGCGATAAAGAATATGACAGATTGACCTTTTATTTCTTTGTCTGAATCACAGCTCGTGGTTGTCTGTTTGTTCTCTGACTCCATTGTTTGTACATGCTCACTCTCAGACAGGAGGCGGTGGTCATCTCAGGAAAAAAACTAGCACGGCAGATTCGGGAGGAGGCCCGGGCCGATGTGGAGAAATGGGTTTCAGCCGGCCACAGGAGACCCCATCTGAGCGTGGTCCTTGTAGGAGACAACCCGGCCAGTCACTCCTACGTCCTGAATAAGACACGAGCCGCGTCTGATGTCGGTAAGAAAAAAGAAAAATACACCCACATACC
The DNA here is from genome assembly GCA_963678695.2 of Diplodus puntazzo. NCBI lineage: Eukaryota > Metazoa > Chordata > Actinopteri > Spariformes > Sparidae > Diplodus > Diplodus puntazzo. The sequence continues at coordinate 30,869,942 of OZ023159.1, read as the reverse complement.
TCCATATGTACGTGTAAATGCACTTATTCTGCATAAGAACAACAAAAGAACACAAGCTTGCCTTTGTTTTAAAGTTGTTTTCTCACTTTAACCTCCCACAGGAATCTCTAGTGAGACAATTCTCAAGCATTCGGACATCAGTGAGGAGGAGTTATTGGACCTGATCGACAAACTCAACACAGATCATCGTGTGGACGGCCTGCTGGTCCAGCTGCCTCTGCCAGGTACAGTGAAACTGGAGCAGTGGAATAGAAACATGCACCTGTGGAGTGTTTTGATTGAACAAAGTGTTTGAGATCTCGTCGTCCTGACTGCAACTCGTCCTTGTTTTCATACAGACCACATTGACGAGCGCGTCATCTGTAACGCAGTTTCGCCAACCAAGGATGTGGACGGCTTCCACGTAGTGAATGTGGGCCGCATGTGCCTGGATCAGTCCACCATGCTTCCTGCAACTCCCTGGGGAGTCTGGGAAATTATTAAACGCACAGGTAACAGGAGTGACCACTTGCCACCACCTTCCTCTCAAGATTGAAATCCTGCTGAACAAACTATTTGACATCTGAATTCTCATCTTTCAGGTATTCCGACACTTGGGAAGAATGTCGTCGTTGCAGGACGCTCCAAGAATGTGGGCATGCCCATCGCCATGTTACTGCACACTGACGGCCGCCATGAGAGGCCCGGAGGTTGGTTACAGTGCATGATGGGGTTTTTTTTGTTTTAAAAGTTGGTTGGTGTAAATATAAATGGTATAAATTAATTGATATTCTCTTGCAGGCGATGCCACGGTCACCATTTCTCACCGTTACACTCCAAAGGAGCAACTACGCCAGCACACTCAAATCGCTGATATCATTGTGGCCGCTGCAGGTTGGTGCAGGTTTTTGCATCCGTCTGACTCTGAACTGAACCAGCAGATTGTCTTCTGTTGCTGGTGTTTAACAGTCCTGTGTGTTTTTTTACTGAACATCAGGGATTCCGAACCTGATCACCGCGGACATGATCAAAGAGGGAGCAGCGGTGATTGACGTTGGAATAAACAGAGTGCAGGACCCGATCACTGGGAAGAACAGACTGGTTGGAGATGTTGACTTTGAGGGTAAGGCTGGACGGTGAACACGATCTGCCACAACATCCTCAGTGTCTCATGTATCTGTGATGTCCAGAGGTGGCAAAAGTTCACACATTCTTTACTCAAAGTAGAAGTACTTATTAAATGTTTTCACTCAAGCTCAAAGTTAGAAGTATCTCTCTGAAGGACTTTTTTTACAGGCAACGCTAACTGAACCTCACATCATCGTATTAATATGATTCAACAACTATTAAATGTAAAGGTAGATACAGTAGGATTTGTCCGAGCTGTTCATAAACACATCAGAAAGATAGTTGATCGATGAGTCTCATTCCAGGACGTGAAGTAGAGAAAATTTGGGTTTGTAAAGAAAATAAACACTCCAGTTAACTTAAAAGTCGACTTAAATCCAGTAATGATGTATTTGTACTGCGTTACTTCCCACATGTGGTAACGTGAAACCCTTCCTGTCTATCTCCAGGCGTGAGACAGAAGGCGGGCTTCATCACCCCCGTCCCCGGAGGTGTGGGACCCATGACTGTGGCGATGCTCATGAAGAACACTATCAAGGCAGCCAAGAACGTCCTGCTCTTTCCCCCAGAGAGGATCCGCATGGCGGCTGCGTCCTAATGGGTCCAAGACAAATCCCAGCAATAGTGACACATTCCAGCTCCCCCCTCTCCCCCAACACTACCACCCCCCCTCATTTTTTTTTTTTACCTGGGACTACCTGATGAGCTCCACTTGCACACGGAGTGGAAAGATGATAGCTTTAAGGCTCTCGAGCTGCTGACATCTTTAACCTCTCCCATCTCTAAGTCCAGCCATGTTTAGACTGTTACATTCACTCATGCAGCTGTGTGTTTTTACGTAACAGGATTCAAGGTATTTATCATTTGCGATGCATTTCTGTGGACTTTTTTGGAGTTTCGAGAAAATCTTGAAAGATTGTTTTATTTATTGCTAAAGTGATCCACTATTGAAACACGAATGGTGGCGGGTTACAGTATTTAACTCCAAGCTGATGAGCAGTGAATGCAGAAGTATTGAGGCTTGTCTGTCGGGTTTCTCTGCATTAGTTTAGCCTTCTGTACTAAGATTGATAAGGGCTAACACCATCAGGAACAAGTATGTTTATCAGTATACAAGCTTTAAAGATTCACTAATGCCTTTGTAAAAACTTTGAAATAAATATTACAAATATCTTCTCATGCAGATGCGCCTTGTGCACACAGATTGTCTCTTCCTTTTACAGTGGCGATGATTTCGAACCCTCCTTCTCACATCCACCAATGAACGGCTTTCAAATACGACCCACCTCTCAAACAGTATCATTATAAATAACTGCCCTTTAGCATTGGTATTGAATATCTCCTCCCTCCTGTTCTCACCCTCTGATCCAGCTTTCTACGTTTAATATGACAGGCATCATGATCACCACAGGCCCATAAAGTCAAATTCTCCCACAGGTGCTTGCTTGCATTTGTTAAGATCTTGTGATATTGTTTTAGGTCACCTTGTCCTGATTTAACCTGACGATATGTAGACAAGATGGCCCCATGGATTTCTCTGTGTCTTTTTATCTTTCGATGCTGTGGGAGGTTAGAGAGATGTATTGGGAGAACTTATCCAGGAGACAGGTGGTGAGTGATGAAGGTTTTTCTTTTGATTGCTACAGGAGATTAAATCTATCGGATGCTCCTGTTGACTTTTTTCATTACCTAAGGGGAGATAGCAGAGAAGAAGATTGAGAAGACACATTTATATAATACTATATGATAAAGGAACATGTTTAAAATCCCTTAAATAAAGTTTACTTGTTTCCTGTATCATTTTGTATATTTCCACTCAGCCTGGAGGGTGAAGGTATCCAGTATTTGGCAAGAAAAAGGTCATGTAAAAGAAAACCAAAATAAATCTTCCCTTTTTTTAAACCTTTAATCATGTTTTGAGCCCTCACAAGTAGTTATAGTAGTAGTAGTCGGAAAGAAGCCCTTCTGCACGATGAGTATGTTTACTTTGCATACCTTTACTACACTTTTCTGATAGTGCTTCATTACTTTTACTATACATTTTACTTATAAAGAGTAACTTTATACAGTGCTATTGACACATTTATTAACTATAGGTTCTGGGTACCTCTTCCACCGGCAATAATACTATTACATAATCTAATAAATAATAACAAATAATCTGTAACAATTAAAATGTCAAAATATATACACTTTTTAAAAATTATAAACATTATTTTTCTTTCCCTTTTTTTTACTTGATACTAAGTGGATTGTTGAGGAACACAATAAAATAAAACAGATTATTTGTTGAATATATTTTGAATAAGTAATCTGAAACTAAAAAGCAAACAAATATAAACATCAAATACATGTAGATGAGTGTAAAGTACAATATAACTCTGTATGTGTATGCAGGGTATACTGAGGTAGGAACTAGGAACCTTAATAATGCATGCAACGTCGCCGACGGAAGGAAATGAAAGACGGACACACTTTCGAAAACGGCAAGAGCAACAACACCAACTCACTTCGTCACTGTCTACTGATCTTTAATAAGATTCCCCAAGTTTATTTAACTTCGTTTCATAGTTTTTAATGTGATGGGTCGCAGCAGATCCACTGAAATAGTCGACAAAGACAAAAAACACGTGAAGAAGAAACGGAGACGATCTTCTTCTTCGTCGTCGTCGTCGTCTTCATCGTCCAGCAGCAGGAGTCGAAGCAGATCGACAAAGAAAGCGCCACACAAAACACAAGGTTTGGACTTTATGTAGAGAAATGACCAAGTTTTCACAGCAACAAAAGTCTTATTATCAAAGTACTCAGTTTATCTTTTTCTTTGCTTGTCCCTCAGATGTGAAAACACAAAGAAAGAAGCGAAGAAGAAGCTCCTCGTCCTCCTCGTCCACTTCTTCTTCTTCTTCCTCCTCGTCGTCATCTTCCTCCTCGTCCAGCGACGAGAAGACCAAAAAGAAAAAGGGTAAAGCCAAGAGGAAGAAGTCGAAGAAGAAGAAGGCGAAGCTAAAGAAACAGAAGAAGAAGGAGAAGAAGAAGAAAGAGAAGCTGAAAAAGAAGGAGAAGAAGAAGGCGACGACGACAACAGAGGCGGTGTTGTTAAGTCCTCCAGCAGAGAAACCTCCATCTTACCTGGAGGTGTGGCAGAGTGATGAGGGGACAGTGGAGCTCGGACCTGGTGGGACTTTACACGACATCATTACTGTTATTATAGTTTCACACATACTAATTCTACCAACAAGGTCGTTTTGATGGGTTTTTGTGTTCAGTCCTCCAACTCCTCTGTCATGGAATAAGGAGTTTTACTGTATATCACAGTGTCAGATTAGAGTCAGTGTCCACTTTATAAGGTACACCTGTGCAGTCAAATGTCTTTTGAACATTTGTTTTTAAATCCCTGGGGTTAAGGGCCTTGCTCAAGGGCACCTCAGTGGTGGTAACTGAGGGTCTAAAGTGTCAGCGTACTTTTTATTCTACACTTTGCCTAGTTTACTTTGGAATCATTTTCAGATACCTGGTCTTTTTTTTTTGCACACTGGTTGATATTTAGTGCATCTCACTCCGTTCTCCTCTACAGCGATGACAGACGAGCAGAAGGCCCGACTCTCCACTAAACGGCCTCTCACAAAAGAGGAGTACGAGGCCAGACAGAGTGTGATCCGCAGGGTTGTAGACCCAGAAACGGGACGGACCAGGTGAGCCAGCACATTCCACTAGGTTAAAGTCTATAACAGTTGAGTGAGCAGTTTATCTGTTCAGATTCACAAGGTAAACAAACGCTTTGTGTCCATTTCAGAATCCAAAGTTGAGTATTTACGGTTTTGTATTTAATGACAGTGTTTTCTTGTTGCACCTTGATTTGATGCTGAACTCTGGCTTGCTACCGTCTGTGTGTTTTCTTCCAGGTTGGTGAGAGGAGAAGGAGAGATCATCGAGGAGATTGTCAGCAGAGAAAAACATAAAGACATCAACAAGGTACAACAGAAAGTTTAAATTATAGTTCTTGTGAATTAAACGAAAAAGATCCCTTTTATCGAACTCTATTCTTCCATTCATCCCACAGCAAGCCACCAAGGGAGACGGGAACGCCTTCCAGAGGAAACTTGGTATCAACAGGTAGAAGATGCCGTGATCTGCCTCAATAAGCTGAATTATATCACGACTTTAAACGTCTACACTAACAAGTTTAAAACAGGAAAAATAATCTCCTCTTGATTTGCCTTATTAAATCCATGTTGATCACAAAGGAGACATAAAGAGAAGCAGGCGAGACTTGGAATGTTTTGGGTCAGCTGCCATAGGAACTCTACACAAGGTGAAGGTGTCCCAAATAGTTTGCACATTCAATGTTTGTTTACGCTGATAAATGCTTATTTATTTTATCAATTTTTTAAAAAGCAATTCAGTGATAAATCTTGAATGAACTTCGTTACTCTGTCAGTTGATGTGTGACTGTTGGCCTTTCAAACGTCTTCCTCGTGTAAAAACCAACGACTTGTATTGTACTTAAAATCTACGACATTATGCAGCTAAGTGTTTCCTTCTTCCTCTTTAACTCTGCAAACCTTTTCAAAAGTTTTGGCACTGTACTCTACACCCTCTCATAGAGGTCCCCTTACCCTCTACATCTCAGATTTTTTTTTCTTTCTGGTTCTCTGAAGGAATCTTCATTTGTGTGGACTGAATTCTTTAAAATAAACAGTTTTGAGCGAACTGCAAAGTATTTTCCCTCCTTGTCATTGAGCTGAACTATATAATAAAGTCACCATTGAATTCAGGGGGGAAAAAAGACCAACATGACTGAGTTGTTCTTTATATGTTCTTTATACACTGTACATAAAAACACAAGGGAATGGATAAAATGAAGTTATCCAAAACCTACAAGATTCACACCCTGTACAATGAAAATATTTACCAAGTTATGTGGTGTGTGTGTGTATATACAGCCTATAAATGTTAACTGTTGATCTAACAGTTGTGGCATTGCATTAACCCCGGGGAACGAAGCTTGAGATAGTGATGGTCTGCCTAGTGGTGGGGAAATACTTCAAACTGATCTCTCCTTTTGTACATTTCCTTCAAAAGGTAAAGCAAGCCAAAGCCTTTTAAGAAAATATGGCCTTTTCCTATTGAGGTCTACATGAACAGTCTATCCTTTTTTTTGTGAAGTCAATTCAGGAGTGAGCAGCGTTCATTCTCGGCCTCACAACACAATGGTCAATGTAAGGCAAAAAAGGGAAATGTAAGGCCTCTGGTAATGTGTGTGTCTGTCTGGCCAGAGGATAACCGCACTGCTTTACATTCTCTGGATTCTATCATCCAGGTAATCCAGATCTCTGAGGGAGGGAATAGGGTGGAGGAGTTAACAACTTTGTCTGGCCTTTTTTTGTCTTATTACTACTATTAATGTACACACAGCTTGTGTTTTAATCAGCAGCTTTTTTTTTCGATATATGGCTTCAAGCCGAATCTTTGAAGTGGTCAAAATGCAGAGGGACAGCAGGTAACTGCACCTTTCTTCACCGGGTTGCTAGAAATAAGTAAATAAGTGGTTGGAGAAGTTATAGGTATGTCAGCCTTGAGATTTAAGCCTTCCCTCATTAATTAAAAAGGGATAGCCAAAATAATAGCAACACCACTGAGTGGAACGCAATACAGTTCAACAACGGCACAAACTACAGCCTCCAAAATGATCGTTTAAAGGTCCTTTGTGCAGGATTTGGTGGCAGATTGCAACCAAATGAAGACCCCTTTTTTCACCGTCCTTAATGGTGGCTACTGAAAATGCAAAAGGCCGTTTATAGAATCAGTGTTTTGTTTCTCCATTCTGGGCTTCTGTGGAAACATGGTGGTGCGACACGGTAGAGTATGTGGAAGAGAGCCTGGTGTAGATATGAACGGCTCATTCTATTTTAACGAAAATGAATCGAAATGCACAAATGCTGTGTTTTAGACAACAGTATTTGTATTTGGCTGTTACCTCATGTTGTTTTCTTCCTCTTTTTCATTTTATGTATGCAAGGGGGCTGAAGTCCTGAGGTATAACATTGCTGAAGATCATTTTGTCACAGTAACGTTTTTGTCAACTTTTTGTGGTGCCCAGAAATCTGAATCTAGAAAGTTAAACTCGGAAATTCCAGCCTCTGAGGAACGCAGCATGAGTTTCCAGGTGATTATACATTAAATGAAAAAACAAAATATTCCACTCTTGCCCCTAAATCCTACACACTGGACCTTTACGTTGTACCACTCCAAAACAGTCAAGAAGTAAACACCAAAACCTCCGTGAAGGTTTGGATTTGTTTAGTGAACTGAGTTTGATCATGTGTCACTTTTAAATTAAGTGACTTTATCTTGGCCTTCACACTACAACATAAACAAATGTTAAGATCACTTATTGTAATATTTCAAACCAAGATCACTTCTTCTGTGAAAGCTCTCCTTTTTAAAATGTTGGATGTGTTCCTGTGCCTTTGTTGAGCGGTAAGATGCGTTCAGGTACCCTCTGCAATTTGACGTCAGTAGCACTTACGCCTGTTGAGCTGATTGTCAGTGCACAGTGACATTCACTCAACACGGTCTGCCTGATTTTGCGGTGTGGTTGAGTAATATTGCACGCTTCCCCTTACATTTGAGCCCATATTGGTCCATTTTAGTCAGCTCTGTACATGCCTGTTAGAGGGACAAATAAACATCATTTTGTGAATGAATAAATCACACACGTCTATACCCCTTTTCGGAAATAAATGGCGAACAGCACAAAGTAAATCCTAGCTCTGTGCGTACCTACGTCTGACAGCATATTGTACAGAATTTACAATTTGCAGATTGTTCTTCCTCTAAAAGGCGCAGCAGAACAGAGAAAAGAGACCTTAACCTAAGGAGGATTATCTATGAGCACATTCAACGCCTCATTTACAGCTGTGGGATAACCGGAGAGAAGCCATATCCCAAATTTCCAAAATAGATAATAACAAACATACAATATATGACACGAGATATAGAAGTTCTGTTGATACAATTCTGGTGATCCGCAAGAGAGAAATCATAAAAATACAATACTGTGCCAGGCAAAGACCTCTTTGAGTTTTGGCTGCTGCAACTGAAGTTCAAAGAAATAAAATAAAAAAAACAATATAGCTAAAGTAATCTTAAAACACATTTTGTTCACAAAATCAATACATTTTAAAATATCTATAGTCTTAAATAACAACAATTATCTTAATCAATCAATAAAGTGTATCCTGAATGAGGTGGTGTTTACCCCCAGAGTAAAGAAGACACTTAAAACTGGTCTTCAGTGGACCAGATACCAGATCTGCACTGTAAATATAACAATTATGTACAAGCCTTGTTAAGGCATTCTTACATACTTACACACTCTATTCCATTTTTACACAGGAGACCCGAATCACTTCCTCCCTCATCATGTACAGCGTATCGTTCTACACTGTTTGCTTTGGCACGTTAACGTTCAGTAGTAGGAGTTTTTTCCCTATAGCTGAGTCATATATTACTGTCAGTGCACTATGATCACATGTGGTGAAAAGCTAAAAAATCCCAGGAACAAGTTTCAGCGGCAAACATAGTTAAAGGGTCATTTCGCTGTTTGCTTTGTGTGATATCCGGACGGTTCTTTGGTCTAAGGGACGAGTATGAAGCGAGCAAAACTGGACTGTATGGTTTGGTGATTATTTAGTCGATGCAGCGAGTATTTCTGATGCATTTCATCGTTTTTAAATGTTTAGAAATGATGACGATCGTCCTAACACAATACAGGAAAGATCCATTTTCACTTAAATGCTTGTGTGTTTGTTTGGTCACACCCGGAAAAAAAACACAGTCCAGTTCTACCCGATTCTCAGCTCTGCTCCAAGACCTGAACTTATCTGATTATCACATAAAAATTACAAAGTTTTCAAACCATAATGCTCAAAGTTGATCTCTTTAGTAATTGTTGTGCTTGCAGTTGGCAGTTACAGTGCAGTATCTTGGATCTGATACAGGCCGACTGTAACCGCTTTGTGTTCTCGCATGGGGGCGCTTGTATGTGTGACCTTCTCCAGTCTAAAAGCCTGTTGTAGGAGGAAAAGCTGACCTTGTATTCAAGACTGATAAATATTTACTAAACAGTAGAAACAGTCTAGATTCCTAGAGTATAAGCTATGACTACTTGTGTGCATGTTCCTGTTTCAGGAAGATGCTTGAAATGCCTGTTGAGTTGTGTGTGTGTGTGTGTGTTTTGTAATAAATACAGCCCCTGTCCATAAATATTGGTGTTGAGTGTGACTGGCATTAGTTTTTATAAAGAGCCGTTTGTAGCACCTGTTGTTTATATTGTGGTATTTACCCATCTGGTGCAAACTGTTCTTACTCTTTGCTTGTGTATTTGTCAGGAGTCTCTTCCTCAGCCCTGTATTTTTTTTAAGTCACTCTCCAGAAGGGACATTGTCTTGCTCATCTCATTTGGGGCTGAAGACGCCGGGCTCCAGCTTGGTGCTGCTGCTGCGGCCCCAGCAGCTGGCTGTGATGCTCATGCTGCGCTGCGTCGCTCCCTGGCTGTGGCTGTGAACGCTCTCCAGCCGCTCGCCATCTGATTGGCTCTGTGTGCGTTCTGGCCGGTTGTGGATGCTGCCTGTTGGGGAGCTGGGGGCCGGTTGGGAGGAGATGGTGCGCAGCAGGTGGTTCCTCTTCCTCAGGAAGTCGCTGTTCGCGCCCAAGCCGAAGCTGCCTTTACGGAGCACCATGCGCGCGCTGCTGGACTTGGCTGGCCGAGAGCGGTGGTTGTACTCCAGCTGGGACAAATGAGCCGCGTATCCCTCTGTGATGAACTGTTGAGATGAGCAGAGCAGACACAGACGGTCAGCTATCAAGAAGTCTAATATTTCTTCAAGCTACGTATGAAACAATCAAATGGTACCTGGCACTGGTGCTGCATCTTCTTGGAGGGTCTTCCAACGATGTATATTTGTGAGGAAGGGAGACCAATGGAGGTGTAGACTGAGATGTCTTTGGTTGATCCGTAGCCAGCGAAAATCTTCAGGTGGGCCTGGAACCAGTCAAATGAACATGGGAACTTGTTGGTATCGTGTGTTTTCTAAACAATCGATTCCACAAAGATCAAGACTACACATAGACAAACTACGCTACTTCTAAAGATGACTAAAGACCCCCCTCAATCCTCCCGTCTTCCCAGTCTGACCTCTGTCAGGGTTTTGAGGAAGTTGGCCTTGTGTCTCAGCGGGTCGTGGACCAGGCCGTCGCAGAAGGAGACAATACCATGAGGGAAGTTGTGCTGAGACAACCAAGCCACCACCCGCTGCTTCTGCATGTCAGGTCGTCCTGTCACATAGATGATCAAATAGCCTAAATCCTGCCAGTGCCTGCAATGATAAAGGAACAGGAGATCAGAATTTTAAAAAAAAACAATGCTAGGTGCGAATATACTTCACTCTGAAAGAGACTCTCGTTTCAAACCCGAGAAAACGTGAGAAGCCGAGCAGCGGCGAGGTACCTGACAACATCCACGGCTCCTGCCCGTACTTTGGGATCACTGCCCATGATCGACACACTGGCAGCAAACGACCCGTCGATGCTGAAGACCACAAACTCTGTGCCTCTTGGAATAACTGTCAGGTAGCTGTCTGCAAATGTGTGGTCGCCCCTGGAGAATGAAAAGAGAGTAAGAAAACGGAGAAAAGCAAAGTGTAGTTGAAGTAGTTTTTTTTTTCCCCGGCTGCTGTTGTACCTGACAACCATTTTGACCGGGTAGACTCCGATGCCCAGACGTTTGTCCTCTGGGATTACAAAAGACACACGGCCGCTGCTGTTGGTCACCTCTGTGTTGAAGTACACCCATTCTCCTGACGGCGGCTGGGTCATGATGTGGAGGTCAACCTGCCCGGGATTACAAAACCTTGGTTGAGCACAGAATTTCCAAAGCACTGCTGACAGCAGTCTATGCGTGCTGTTATGATGACAAAGGAGTGATCACCTTCTCCCCGGCCAAAGTGACCATGTCCAGAGGACCGTACATGAAGCGACCTGTCACGACCTGCTGGGAGTCTTCTGTAAACACAGCGTCGTTCACACGGTGGTTGGCAGTCACGTTCTGTCAAAGGAGTGAAAGAAACGTGCATGATTGTTTGATCTTACAAGGTTCTCGATGCTGATTTTAAAATAACTATTCTGAGAAAAGCGTGTCTGGGTCTGATCCCTACCCTGATCTTCACATGAGTCCTCTTTCGGAGCCACTTCTCTCGAGGTTTGGAGGGCGTGAATTCAGACACTTCTTTGCCGTCAAGCTCCAGGATGCTGGAGTTTTCATGCCTCATGACCTACGGGAGACATTTGAATGGCTCTTCTTCAGGATCTCTGATGAGGACTAACATCGTGCTGGTCACATAACGCATGGTGGTTTCTAAAGTCGACTTACCTGTCGTAGGAGGAAAGACACAACATCTGTGGACTCCCAGTAGGATGCATGGAAGAGGTGTGGTAAAGCCACAGTGGGGAAAGCGGTCAAAGCATCGGGGCAGTACAGGGCAAAGTCCAGCCGCTTTGTGCCCCACCACCGTGCTGCAACTATGATGGGAATGAAGTGAATACAGCGCAGAAATGTAAGACGAAACTGCACAAAACTACTGTGAGGTATGTGATGCCCCGCTAAAGAAAAAGACAATTTCAGTGTTAAACCACAATCAACACCGATCCCAGCAGTTCTTCAGCTAAACGAAGGAAATCAGGAGTTTATAATGTTATTTACAGAAAAATCAAATGCAGGAGGAAGCAAAAAACACAGTTAAGAGATGACACATGATTATATGAGAAACTGAAGGTGGGGATTTATATTAGTATGTTAGTCGGGATTATGGATTTGAAAACAAAAGGAAGGTCTGGATTTATGCATAATTCCTCATTATTGAAAGTGACTGCCTTGTTTCCTTTTTAATCAATTATGAAAGAATACGAATAGAGGGAAGGAAAAAGAGGCTTTCTGGAAGAGCAGCATTGAGGTTTTGGATTTTGACACAGTGTAAACCAGCACAGAGAGAAGAGCTGTAGCCTCACGTGGATGTCCCCTCCCTTAGAGAAATACCTTGCTCCACTTCCGCCTGGGAGTCCAGAGAGACCAGATCGGATATAGCAAAGTCCAGCCCAGCTGACAGGCAGTTCTCGTACTGACCAAGGGGACTTTGACCTTCACTAGCCTCTGCCTCACTGTCCAGCTCTGCTGCTAGATGAGCATCAGGGAATCCTGTGGCCTGGCCAGCCTCTGCTTTCTTACGGGACTTAGGAGGACTTTTCAGGAAGAATTTGGTTTGTGACGATAAGGCGAGTTGGGACAAAAGGCTGAACTTTTTGGATTGGTTAATTTGGCATGAATTGGCTATGGGGAGAAAAACACAGAAAGAAATCACATGAAAAAAGGATGCATGTTGGTATGGCATGTTTATGACAGTTTAAACAGTTTGAGGAGGGATGTTGGGATGCGTCCAGTGTCAGTAAGCTGCCTGCAAAAGAGCTGTGAAAGTCGAAGCTGAAACATAATTGTTAGTACAGTTAAGGCGGCGTTTGCTGCTGTTGAACGTCCTCCTCATGCTCTGCTGTCGTGTTTAGTTGACGTGCAGCTCCGAGGTTACGCTGTAGGTGCTAGATCAGCAGTGTGCAGAACAATTAAGTGAAGTACAAATAAATGCTTTGGCAACAAAAGTGAAATAGAGAGGGGGGGAGGGGGGAGGACTTCGAAGGACAGTCTCACATAAAACACAACAGAGTACCGGTCATCTCAGCAAACATTGCACTGGGGAGTGGACAATGCAGGAAATGGCTGAGGGAGGCAGGTGTCTACATGCATTGCAACATTAGATAAATGCAGCACTCGTTCATTGCATTTACATTTAGACAGTGGATAAGAGTAAGACAGACAGTGAAAAGTGGCGCTAAACTCGCTGCTCTTCAGGACTCTACTCGCTCAAACTGGGACTTTGAATTTCAACAGGAAACAGCCTCGTTGTAATGCAGGTGTTGCGTCGGGCTGAGCAGAAAAAAAGTAGGAAAAGGGAGTGGGGAATTCACGTCTATCAGGCTGAGAAGACTGCTGCAGCTGTGGCGTGGGGTGTGTGTAGAGTCAGAGTAACGGGGGTTTGAGAGAGAAGATGAAGGAGGAGAGTCGGAAAAATAGGGAGAAAAGTAAGGTGGAGAGAAAGAGAAAGAAGGAGAATAACTACCAGTGTTTGTGTGAGTGCAAGGAAGAGAGAGAAAGAGGCTGGTTGGTGTTGGTGAACACTTACTGTTGGCTATGTTGGAGGCAGTGTAACTGTCTGCCATTCCTGAGACCTGGCTGGCAATGCTGACCTCACTGGCCCTCCGCTGGCCCCGGGAGAGGGGGCCCGTTACGGGGGATGAGGGGTACGAACTGTCCATGAAGACACCACCATGAGACTGAACAACATCCGCTATTGAGCCGAAACAAGGAGATCCCATTAGACAGAGACACAGGTAAGGGGGAACTCACAGTGATGGAGGGAGGGGAGGGAGATGTGGGTTTAGGGTGGCGAGAGAGAAATGTGACGGCGGGCAGGCACCATGGTTTCAGAGGACATGTGAAACCAGAAGGCGGCCACATGGTGGTCAGATTTCTGTAACCGGGCGCATGAGTACATAAAAACACTTCGTGAATGTAAGATCACAAATGTCCACATCTGTTACAGTCACACTCACATGTCAGTATCTCATATGAAGGTGATTTTTTTTTTAATCTAATAGTGATGTAGTATCATGTTATAATCCTTTGGTTTTGCAGGCATAGTGCTATATATTAAAATCAGATGACCTCTGACCATTATCACAAGGAGAAACATAGGACAGTATATCCAGGATGTACAGATGGAGCTCTACGCACGGCACACTATGCAAACACAACATCACAGGCAGCACGATCTTCACATCAAACCTCTCTGAAAGTCAGACGATAGTAGAAAATAACCTCGGCCGACATCATTAATCTTCTAATATTATGGAGATGATGCATACACAATAGAACCCGGTTAAAAACCACAGCACAAACACAAATGCTTGTGTCCTGCAAACACTGACATGGACATATGATGATGAGCTGTGACACCACATGAGATGCTTGTCAGATTTTCCGCAAGTATTTCCATGGCAAGTTGTTACAATTTTGTATTATTTCAAATTGTTAAGAGACCAAGAATTCAACCAGGGTTGTTAAAGTGAGTAATTCAAATTAAACGTATATGTTTATCTGGCCTGATCAGAATGGGCGATGGGAATACTCATTGGTAGGTTTAAATCTGAGCATCTTGGACGTGACAGCGATAAGGATGGATCAGACGGACAAAAGAAACACAGCGAATGGGGAGTAGAGGACAGATGCAGGTGAATGGGAGAGGCTACACACACTCCATAGTGGCGGGTGTGGCTTTGAGGGAGCCCTCCTGCCAGTTTAGCACAGGCACAGGGATGCAGGTCTCACTGATGGTCTCCTGACAGCGAAAGGACAGTGGAGGCCCACTGTCAAGTAGCAGCTGAGCGTTGCTCTGGACTGTCTCCACTACAGAGGGAAGGTGGAGGGACAGAAGGGAGCAGAGGTAAGAGGGAGGGAAGGAGGGAGGGGAGAGTGGTTTGGAGGTAGAGAGTCACGTATGCAGACATGGGGACAGGAGGCCAAAAGAGGAAGAAAGAAAGAAGACAGGGAAGACACAAAAACATATGAAGCAAGAACAACAGAACATGAGACAAGAAAGCAGAGTCAAGCCCTCAGTCGAGCCCACGTCTTTAAAACCTCAACAGCTAGTCACATATATACTGACACATAACGCTATGCTCAGATTGCATGGTATCCCAAAAAATTATCTTGAATTTGATATAAAGACTTAATCGGTATCGAAAACTCAAATCCTTCAGTCCTGTCTTCAAGCTTGTACAGCTTATTAACCGTCACGTCAGCCTCGGGAAAATATTCACCGCTTATTAGTAACCTCACTAACAGGCTTCAAAGCTTCACTCATAACACTGACATTCAAATTTTTAAATCAAAATTAAATTCTGCATGTCTAATTTTTATGTTTAAACTTGGTGTTGCTACACAGTTGCAGAAACAGATTAGGCTCTGCTAATTCACGAGTGTTACACAATTAGATTCTAGTGGATGACGTGACCTTCAGACTCGTAAAGTCACAATTAATTGAAAAAGTTGCCTTTCCCAAAATTTACAACGTTTTCAGCTTCAGCCCACATTTGTTAAGCATTTTGCATTTAAAACATTTTGGCTCCTGCACACAAAGGGAGCAGCTGCATCCGAAAAACACAATAACTTTGTATATAAATAAATGACATTCAGTACAATCCTACTTAATAACTTCTGTGTTTACGTGAAAGGGAATCACAGACAGATGTCTGTGGAAACAGTTTAGGTAAAGGCTCAAAGGGTTTACTCCACTATAATGACCAGTCCAAACAGAAACCACCAGCGGGACTATGACCACATTCAAATGAATAAACTGCTTCACAAAAGACGCTGAAGCACAAACAGTAGAAAAATTTTTCATTTTTCTTTGACACAACGTTTACTCTGTGCGAAAAGGAACTCACTGAGATGTTTTTGTGTTGTCTACGGCATGCATCCATGGGAAACAGGACAGTGGCTCACAGTCAGTGTGTGCAGTGTCAGCTCATTTCTGTGAATTTTACATTTGTGTCTGTGCATGTGAACCCAAGTCAGGACTAAATCAATTCTTCTAAACCGTAGTTAAAAACTGAAGGTTTACTGAGTTTGTATTAATGAGGCTTTTATACATCATTGGTGCAGAGGGCTCACCCAGTAGGGCGGAGTTTCCGTCTCCCAGGGGGAAGCGTTGATATCGGGGCACGTTGAAGGGAGGCAGGAGGTGAAATTTCCTCTCCAGCAGAGGCTCCAGTCGCGAGGCTGAGGGATCTGCTGGGTGGAACAGGTTGTAGACCTGCTGACAGGCGGGCCGCAGCTGAGCCACTAGGGGGAGGAAGTGAACCAAAAACATGAGCGAGGGGAAGGAGAGAATCTACGAACCCATCCCTCATCTATCCTAAAAATAAAATGTAGTCTTGATAAACACAACCAAATGTACAATTAGCATTTTTATGACTATTATGATTATTTTCAGGACTCACTGATTCATAATTTAGTCTCTAAAATGTCAAAACTTTGCGAAAAAGTGTTGTGAAAGTGCAAAAATTGAATATTAGACATTGCAGTTATATCTCCACCTGAAGTTAACTTTGTGTACTTTTGCAGACAGAAAATATATTTTATTCTCTTCCATAATGTGTCATATGCAACACAAACAACTTTGCTACCACTGATTACATTGTAAGTCTTGCAGTTCTGTGTCCAAATTATCTCACCATCCAGCATAGGAATGACAGTCTTTCTCAGAGCGAGTACCAAACCCAGCGGAGAGCCAAAGAGGAAAAAGTCGGACACCTCAAAGTCAAACTTCCCCAGGGAGCCTCCATCCAGCATCGTGCTGCTGCTCGACCTGCGTGAGGCTGTGTCGTTCCTGAGGACACTGGAGTGTAAGCTGGAAGGACAGCACAAAGTCATTTCCATGAGGACTAAAAGTACATAAAACAGGGACTGTCAAAGATGTTTTGTCATCCCACGCTCAACACACCTGGTCAGGAAGGCCTGGTGTTGTTTTATTGTGTCCACTTCGTAGGTGGACGAGTCGCTTCTCTTGCGTGGCAGCTGTCTCTTGTTGTCGTCACCTGTACCGGCACGGGGGATGTCGATGTTACTGCGACTGAGGTGGCGGCTGCCCTCCAGGGTCGGAGAGGCTGACCCGTGCCCGCTGTTGACGATGATACCAGGGGAGAGGAGGTCCTGGTCCTGAAGGGGGGATTCGGCAACATTTCATAAAAAAAAAAAACAACTTAAAACAGAATCCATAAATCTTCGGGTGGTGTCAGAGCAATGTAACTTTCAGAGGTATTAAATCATTTGTAGATGGTGAGTTGAGACGTATTTTCGACAGTTTTGTCTCTTACCTGCACACTGACAACACTTCCCCGACGACTGCTGTTCTGGCTTTCATTAACTGTCTGGTTGCTACTGCACAGTGCATCGAATCCCAATATTCCTCCCACGCAGTCCCCAATGAGGCATACCTAGAGCGGAAAAGGGTCAGACGAAAAGTAAATAAAACAAATCATCTAAGTTCAACTCTGTCTAAAACATATATACAGCTGCTCCGAGACACTTCAGTAATAGAAACAAGGTGAAGATGCTCATAAAAAAAGTTGTTTTCCAGGAGGAATATTAGGAAATATCATAAATCATGTTGGCGTTTATTACTATACAAATGTATGCCAATGTTTACAAATGATGATAATCAATATTTGGCTATAAAATTCAAGACCAGGCTCAGCTGTGACGCTGTGATCATGTACACATAACTTTTGAGAATAATAAGAGAGACACAAAACATCAAAAGGGAACAACTCAACACTTTTGGTATCTGACAACAGGACGGTAACCGACCTGGCCGGAGAAGGCTGCCCCATCCAGAGACTTAATGAAGTCTGCATACACCTGGTTGGCTCTGAAGATGACGGTGGCCATGGCCTCCTGGTACTGCGGAGCCGAGGTGGCGAGGAGGGGGAGGGCCGCCAGGGGAATGTGGTCCTGGCTGCTGGACAGACAACCCTCATCGTAGCTGTACGGGCTCAGGCTTTGTGAAGGAGTAAATAAAAGCACATTTCATTATGAATACATTTTACGGATCAAGAGCAGTCCAAAGAGGAATGCGAAGAAATAAACACAGGAAAAAGGGGGAGCCATGGCTGAGAGCTGCACCTGGACTCTATCCATCACAAGCAAACAGCAATAAACAGAAACATTCAATCATTACCCACAATGCTTGCAGCGTGCAGAAAAATGAGTGCATATGTGTCCTCTTACTTGGACACCAGGGAGAAGGCCTCGGCACAGATGGCAGGGCAAGGTACCAAGCGGATGGCGATGCGTCCCAGCGCAGCGGGGTAGTGGACACGCATGACTGTGTCAAAAGCCGTACTAATCGTGTTGACGTCGGCCTGCTTGCTGTTCTGGTCGCCTCCGCCCGTGTCCAGGATGTTCCCTCCGTGCAGAACCAAGATCAGCACGTGGATCTTGGAGGGCTGCAGACACTGCTGGGACGAGCTCTCCTGAGAACAGAAGCGTTTTCTGGACGATGAGGAACGACTCTTGGAGAATTCAATAAATGCTAATAAACAGATGACAGATAAACAGTAATGTCCTGGTTGTTTTGCCAAATAAAACACTTGTTTTGTCAGACTTGTGAGTCATATTTTTGTCTGTCTCTTCAAACATGGACCACAGAAGAAAATGTGAGAGGGGCAGAGAAGCATGATGGGAAACAGAACAGAGCCAACCTTCACTCCACCTGGACAACCGTTCAGCTAACGGCGACAATACTTCCTGAGGACAAGTTACATTAAACTGAACAACATATTTTGATACAAAACACCTCCAAAGAAGCACTACATGTACACTCAACACCACAGCTGCAAGTACACGGGAGTTGAACAGAGGGTGGTGAGGTTGAGGTGTACACATGGATTTAGGTTGGGGGGCAACGGCGGGGAAAAACGGGCAGGGGCAGTAAATACTGGGTTTGTTCAGGGGGACTGGGAGGTCTCTGTGGAGCGACTGTAGCCCACAGTGCACTCGGGCCAACATGTTTACTTACTGACTGGTGCCTTGTTATCGTGATGGTGGGAATGGGTGAGCTATCGGCTTTGCCGCTAACAGAGCCGCGCATCTGAACACAAGAGGACAGAGAGGCTCAGGGACAAACATCCCTTCTGTTATCTTCCAATCTGTAAAACCTGATGCAAATGTTTATGAAAATTAAATCAAGTTACACAGAAGCTTTGGGTCCTGATGGGCATTTCCCCGAGAGGATTCTTCAGGAATATTTATGTCAGACATGGTTCTGCGTCAGAGACGGCTGCTTCCAGTTATGTTTAGTAGATAAACACTCGCTGTCAGACACACATACCTCATCTAGTCTTTCCTCACTGGCTGCTCTTTCATAATCCATAGTCATTTCCTTGAACAGCTCACCTGCAAACACACACACACACACATTCTTAAGTACTGAGGGAGCGTGACTGTTCATGATGAAGTGCGAGTGGTTTTCATCATACCAGGAGTTTCTTCGGCTTCTGCGGCTTCAATCTTGTCCATGAGGTCGTTGGAATTCCACTTGGCGATTTCCTTTGGGAGGACCTCCTCGCCATCTGAGAGATCCTCTGCAGGGACGACACAGAATAGATCATGATCAACTACAGTATGTGTGCAATTTAGGGCCAACAGATTTGTCATTACACCATCAGCATAACCAGTTTATAGTGAGGAACAGTGGAATATAGGTTACATTTGGTTATATGATGAAACAGTTACAGTCCAAACAAGATATTGTTAAATAAACTGGCTAAATAGGTATAAATTATCACTTGGTGGACATCAAATGCATGTTAAATGTGAGCTGGAGGACAGTGGACAACATTTTTTGATTTTTTTGTTTGTTTGTCTATTATCGTGGATTTAATAAACCATTACCTCCAAGATTCAAGCAAGTCTGTATCTTCTGAATCTAAATAAACAGACTGATAGGTTGTGTTGTGTTACTGACGTTAATCTGAGATTTAGAAAGGAAAGTTCAGGATCTAAAAACGAATATCCCATTTCATCCCATAATTTCTCTCCAGGGACATTTTTGTTCCACTGCCAGTATGTTAATTTCTTAGAAACAGGCAGCCACCTTCTGTTCACTTCAGCTTGGAAATCTGGTTTAAATGTCGTGCGGCTCCATTTATTCAAACTACAAATTAATAACACATCTTTTGTGTAGAACGGTAATCATCTTATTTTACTGCATTAACTACCAGCTTGCAGCCAGTTTCTCATAAAGCCAAACACCAGAGTGAGACTGTTTTTAACATCGGCCAAATGTCATCAACTGTTTGTGTTTCTAAAGATGGTGTTTCCTGTACTGAACTTAAAATGGCTTTTTCTTAAGTACTTATGTTACTTCCTCAGCTGCTTTACATGTAGAGGCCAGTTCTAACCCGGGTAAAAAACTATGGTGTGAAGGCAAAGAGGCATCTTTATTTCATCTATAAAACTTTATCAAATTCAAGTAAATAAATTACATTTCACTACAGCTTCAACTGCAAGTTGTGTAGTAGCAGACAACATGCTGCATCAGAGCCAAAGTAGCACTTTTCAAATTAATACATACTTTTACTTGTACTTATAATACTGAGGTACATTTATTGGCAGAAAATTGATTCTGATACTTAAATCTAATATCAGATACTTGTCTGTATGTATCTGCTTTAATTGAATTATTGCCAATTTTATGCAAAAGTCATACTTGAGTAAAAGTAAAAGATGTGATGTGAAAACATGACTTTGGCAGCTTTATCTGTTGGAAGAATAACTACCACTAAGTGTAGTGTGTATCATCATGTGTAAATTCAAACCTCCAATTAATAATCCATAGAAATGTAGACACACTTGAATGTGGGTCTGTGATGAGTTTTCCTGAAGCTTTCCTTTGATTTATCTTATTTCATTTCATTTATTTATTTGCACTGAGAAAAGACAAGCCACACAGAAAAGGGGCGAACGCGACAGTACAAAATAAACTCGGAGATGCACCTCAAGTGTTTGTAACAGACGGTAACTGCAGGACGGCGGCGCCCACAAACAAACTTTAAAGATAGAAATCTAATATCAGAGGCAATCTGAGCCAAGTCAGTCAGTTTCCAAATTTAATTTGTGTTCCACCATCATGTGATTCATCCAGGCACCAAAGCACACAGTTGTGTTCACATGCACTGCGTCTCGTGTACACTTCATTTTTAATTAAGTATAATCAGTTCATTTAATAGAATGTAATGTGCTTTCACTTCAGTCACCCAACATGCAATAATTCACCCGGACAAACATGAACACTAATTAAGAAAAAAAAAAAAAAAAAAAAAAGCAATAAATTATCACATGTCAACACAATTCATTCTAATGATATCCAGGTAATCAAAAATAACATGAGTAAGATTTATTACACTTTAAACAGGTGGAAGACTAACGAGAGCAGCTAAACTGGTTTCAACATCACAAACGAGAGCACAATTTTATTCTTATTTCATCATTATGATAAAATGTTCTGAAACAATTTAACCACACAAACATGGATGAATAATTTATCGGGGGTCATTTATTGCTTGGACGTGTCTTGAATTGTAAAGGACAGTGTGTGTTTGTGTGTGTGTGTGTGTATGTGTGTGTGTGTGTGTGTGTGTGAGAGAGAGAGAGGTCAGAGGGGACTGATGGGCCGAGAGACGATTGTGATTTTTGAACTAGACGTCAGGATGAGACACCCGGCCGGCGTCCTCAGCCAAACTCATCCAGCAGAGAGAGAGCACGGCTGTCGCACCACCACACCCACCTATTTCAACTGCAGCCCCAAAGCATGCTGGGTATCTGGGAAGCTTAAGAACTGATCTGTGGTTAAAGAGATGCATGCAGAGTCAGGAGAGAAGGGAACAGGCACTTCTTGGAAAACTGGACACTATAAACTATTGATCTAACTATCAACTCCGATCCAAAGAAAAAATACATTAAAACTGCGGTTACCATGAGCGTCGAAGAACTCTTCGTCCGAGCTTTCTTCCGAGTCTCGCGCTATGCTCTGCATCCTCCACTCCGAGATGCTGTGACGTGACGGGCTCACTGAAAGACCAAACATGAACAAAAAATCCATCATTATTTTGGGACATGTGTTTCAGCCTCTCTCTTTCCCTTTTTAAACACACACACACACACACAATGACAAAGAAATATTGCACAATCTCCCCCAGCCCACACACACACACACACACACACACACATACAGTGTTATATAAACATGCAACAGTCTCAGTGGTGCATTACTTCATCACAGATGGAGTGCTTGGTGGTCAGAGGGGTGTGTGAAAAGTGAAGGCCAAATGTAACACAGACCAGCTACATGTACACCGACCACCAAATGCCAGTTGAGGAAAATGGTGATACAAGAAGAGGGGCTTGTCTATCACGTGTCCTCCATCTTCGCTTCATATATCATTAGTGCGGAGGAAGGGTGGGGAGGTGTCGCTCTAAGGGGCAGCCTGGTGAGAGGGGGGGACCCAGCTGTAGCTGTCAGCACACAGAAAGAAACAGCAGTGGTGGAAGGGAGGGTCAATGTGAAGAGCGTCAGCCTGCTCTAGTCTGTGATGTCAGCGCTGCAGCTATAAATAGCCCAGGAGAAAACCACAGGGGGGAGTTACGGGGGTGAAACAAGGCACTCTGGATGAGAGTCGGGGTCCAGGTGGCAGCTACAGTGAGCGCTGCCTTGATGTAGGGGTGACACTGGAGATGAGTGTTTTGATGGGTGCGGACATGTGGTCTGTGATGTCACAGCTGCTGCTAAAAATAACCAGGTGAGATCCGACGAGTTGTTTGGGTGAGGCGAGGTAAGTTTGATAGTACAGCACACGTGGGGGCGTGAGTAGAAAACAGTCGAGTGGAGCGAAAACATTCAAATTAACATCGGACGCGGGACAGAAAAGCAGAGCGTGCTTCGACTTTGACTTTATTAACGCCAAATCAACAAGAGCTCGGAGCCCTTGGGTGGCATCGGAATTATTCAGTTTGTGTATTTTCAATACTGCGATTGCGATACTTCCTGCAGAGCTTCAGATTTTTGACGCGGTGACATGAAGCAGAGAATTTATCCACGTTTGGGTAAAACATTTTGGAGCACACTGCTCATGGAGACGGCAGAATGAATTATGATGCAGAAGTGGTTTCCACGGATTGGGGTTGGAAAATCTTTTCCATTTTCATACTGTACAATCATCCAATCGTGGTTATTGTGGGTAAAGCCATAGGGCGGCACGAGTAGGAGGGTTCGGGCGTACCGACGTCACAACATGCCAGTGAAATGCCAGCATGGAAGAAAAATGGAACATCTTGTATTTGGGTGTCACCAGGTGTCAAAGGTGGCTCTCTCTAAAAGATGTGTGCCAGTAAAGTAAACTTATATTATGTTTAACATTATTATTTCATTTTTGATATCATAATCCAATTCATATCTATAACATTAACCTTATGGAGTGCAGAGCAAAGGTTTTGTTAAGACGCATTTCAAGAGGCGAGATCAGATTCATGGAAAAGATGTCAGTGAGCTAATTACTTTTAACAGCCGCCTCTCAAGTTCACAGAGGAAAGAATTTTTTAGACTCAGACTAATTCTGGGAGGGTCAACAGCACAAGTGTGACATTGTTGAATTCTTCACATTCTGCCTTCCAGCATCTCAAATTTCACAACTGGCAGCGTTTACTTAAGAAACAGTTTGACTTTGTTGTTAGTTTACCTCAACCTCTAAGGTGGAAAGGACTCAGGTGGCAGACTGGATAAATAAGGCATGATGAAGTGTAAATATAGAGGTGATAATGTGTGAAGGAAGGAATGGGGCTCAGGACAGGGCACAGCTTCAACAGAAGTGGCTGAAAACTGCATAGGGAGAGCCATGTAAATACATAATGACTGCAGGTTCCTGTGATAACTTTCACACCCGTGTCAGTGTCGGTGTCACACGCTGTCATACAGGCGAAGATGGCGTGACCCTCACCTCCTCTCTTGGATGAGCGGGAGGATCGGGATGAAGTGGACCACTGCTTGGTGAGAACTCCTCGTGGCTGGAGAGTCTCTCCTCCTTGGCTGACGACCACCTCTTCAGCTTCAATGGAGCTGATCGCCTCTTTAGCCTCCTGCTCTTTGTCCGGAGACGGAGCGCCTCCGTTGGCCTCTGTGGCCTCCTCCGCCTGACTGAACTGGGCCATCTTGGTGGCCAAGGCCAGCTGGGTTTCCAGCTCCAGCTGCCGGATGTCCTCCATGGTCAGACCGTACCACTCATCCTGCCAACACCAGGCCTGCCGGTGGGCACGCACCATCACCTTTCTCAGTCCTGGGGGGACACGATGAAAAACATAACACACAGATCTTGAGCTTTCCACATAATAATCCTGTCCAAGTATACAAAGTTACTCCATCACATAAAGGACTGTAACATATGAGTGCATTCTCACCAACATCATGGATGAAGCGTTCAATCTTAGACTGCATGCCCCAGTAGCGAAACTCCACCTTGCACAGTTTGTAGGCACACATGATGGGGGTCTTCCCCGGGTTATTGTTGTACTCTTCTATCCAGTCGTCCTGCAGTGGACCCCGCTGGGTCTTGGCTGACTTGTAGAGCCGCGTGTCCTCCTCCGCTTTGTACTCATGAGGGGGGATAGGATCTGTCACTATGTCGATTGGGTCTGTCAAAGATAGTACAAATCCAGAAATGATCACGTGTTTTCAGTGTTTTGCATAAATTATATTCCTGACATCGTGTCTTTAATATCATGTCTTGATGTGTGTGGGTGAACAAGTAGAACCTGCGTGGCGTCAAATTCTTTTAATAGCTGAATTTCAAGCTGACAAGCACATGCAAGAATCATTCATTGATTAAGATG
The DNA here is from genome assembly GCA_963678695.2 of Diplodus puntazzo. NCBI lineage: Eukaryota > Metazoa > Chordata > Actinopteri > Spariformes > Sparidae > Diplodus > Diplodus puntazzo. Next base: position 30,845,224 of record OZ023159.1, on the reverse strand, counting down.
ATTACATTCAAAGTTGTAACTGGGCCACTGCATGCCCTCCAACCATTCATTTATGAGCAGCTTCATATTCAATAGGCATGCTACCAAACAACAGAGAAAAAACATACGCAGTACCACTAAACTGCCACAAGTGGGCCTCACCTGGTCCTTATGTTTGAGACACAAAAGGACAAATATCAAGACACAATCAGACTAAACCTAATACGAACTTGTCACCATAAATAACTATTACAAGAGAAGTTGTTCTCTAATGTAGCTATTGTATGCTCTTATTTTTGAAACCCTCAGTGCACTTTGAGAGTTAAAGAAGTCTGACACACATCAATCAATCTACAGTATATTTTAATATCTGAGCTTTTTTTTTTTTTGGGGTCGCAGTGGTTCCACATTAATACCAAACTTTCTCACCAATAGTCCTCTGCCTCTTCTCTGCTGCAGACAAGTTGAAGACATCTGCCTGGTTGCCCGTGTCTGGTTTGTAGTAGGTCTCAATGTCAATAGAGAACTTCTCAACAAAGGGACAGGTGTATCTGAAGGACGAGAGGCAACAAAGTGAGGTAAAAAAGAACAGAACAACCGTCCCGACAAAGCGAGAGTGCATCATGAGTTGACATCTGCCTTCATTAGGCGACATATTTTGACAACTGAATGGCTCGGGATCAGAACTATTATATTAAGAATGACAGCACCCTCTCACTGCCGAAGATAGAAGACGTGTGAGCCGTGCCCATCTGTTGCATCTGAGGCGTCTGAAGTAAAGCTGTCACTGGTTGAATAGATGTGTCAACAGGCACTTGCAGTCTATCAATATCCTGACGGTATAGTCAAGGGCACGTCTCTTTTCAGCACCTCCACGTCTCTGTGTTCGTCAGGCACCACGCAGACAAACACACTGACACCCTGAGAATGAGGGGCCATCAACATCTAACAGCCTGGGAGCGCTGCTGGCCGCACGCCGATCTGATGGTCTGCTCTGTAATATTCTGACAACTTGCTCCAAGGTCTATTTTTTATTTTTTTTTCTCTTGGCTCGGACAGCAGCTAGAGCCGAACTTCAGACCGGACATAATCACATCTAAATTACACTCAAAACAAGTAGGATTTGAATCACAATCCATCCTCTGTTTAAAGCTTTGTCGTTGAATGTGTGTTCATCAAACAGGCAGCCAATACGCAGAGTATTCCTATCATCAGAATAAAAGATTCATAGTTTTGCACAGCTTTGGCAGAGTTTTAATGCACTCTCACTTCTGCTCTGAAGGGGTGTGGAGGAGGCCTTCCTGCCGCGGCGAACCTCACCTGGTGCGGGTGTAAGGGTAGGCGTTCCAGGACTCCTCTTCAACCCTCAGCGCTGCTTTGGGCAAGATGGAGCGGAACCAGCTGGGAATGTGCATGCCAATATGGTAGACCTTGTGGGTGTACTGGCCCGTCCCACCCGGTCCATCTGTGTAGGGTTTATTTTCTAGAATCTCAACCCCGCTGCCTTCACCACAGCTCTCTTCTCGGCTCTTTTTCTGGAGGATGAATAATCACATGAAGTTGAAGGTGTTCATGTTTGCATGTAAGTACGACAGTGTTACATTGAAGAACATGAATACAAATTACCTACATGCGTGCGTTTTGTGGATAAAATGAGAAGCTTTCGACACAGTTTGTACGTAAATAAAATAGAATGTGCTTTTTTCAAATAGGATGATTAACATAAACAACATATTTAAAGTTCTAGCTCATTAATGTCTGATTTTTGTGAATAGATGCTTTTGAATTTGATGTCAAAAAGACGTTTGAAACCAGGCAATCACATCGCAGGGAAAACAAGACTATACAGTTTGTTCACAAATGATTGCATTCTGTTTTTATTTACTTTATAAACAGCATCTAAACTTTTTTGGCGTCTGGGTTGAACAATCAGTAGAGTGAAACACAAAACGACACAGGTGTCCAAGTTAATAGCTTCCTGGCAGCTTCGTCATTTCTGAATTGCAAATCAGGAAACCCAACGCAGCCACACCTTTCCCATATTTACATTCCAGGTGCACAGAGGAAGACAGGCTGGGTGGAGTCTGCAGCTGCAGTTGAGTAGACTTACAGCTAGGAGTATGTGGCATGGCAAAAGGAAGACCCGTCATTGTTATGAAATCAGTAAAACGGGAAACCTAAACAGCAGAGCATAGTCCACTTGCTGCTGTCAATATCTTAAACAGGTGGAGCAAAGAGCAAGCGCCATAAACGTCACGGATTACTGATGCATCATCTTGTCTGTTTCCCTTATCTGCCTTGGTCCAGTCTTTTCACGTGCAGCACAAAGCGTGCTAAATGCAGTCTTTAGCGCAGCGCCTGGATAATGATGAGACACATTTCTCCAGTCAGTCCGGTGGAGAGAGACGATGCAGGCGAGGCAGTGAATCAGTGGAGTCGGGAGGAGGAAGCCATGAGGCGTCCATCGCTCCGGACCTCATTACCTCTGACAGGTCATTCATTAGCCAACCGCTCTGCTCTCAACAGCCCGGACAGAGCTCCAAAGACACAGCACAGACGCCACAGCACCGTCAAACTGTGGCCGTACATGCAGCCAGCACACAAGACAGTCGGTGTAAATGTCAAATTTACAAGCATACAAACACTATAAAACTGTGTGCAATTATACACTCATAATACACACATGTAAACAATAATTAAAAGCCCACCTGAAACACAATAAAGCATACTGTATATTTCCATTATCAGTTGGCTTTTTAATTAGATTGGTCAGAAAAAAGGGTCAGTGTTTTATTGTGAGCACTATTAGGATTATATTTGGAAACATAAATTGCTGGACTGGGCCTTTAATTAGGCTGCTGACAGGTGACGGCAGCCCAGAGCGACGGATGAGTCTTTCCAGTTCACCTGGAAAAAGATTACAATAACGCTGGCCAGGGCTCAGCCGTTCCCCGAGGCGGAAAAAGGGAAGTGAGGGAGTAGATAACATGCTTAAAGTTAACACTGAATGAAATGTTTGATTCTTAATGAAAGCAACAGTATGCTTTGTTCGTTTGTGTACAAATGTATGTTGTACCAGGTACAGAAAGGAAGAAATTATTGTCATGCCTGTATCCTGCCCATGTTTTTTTTTTTTAACAGGCATCAAACCCATACAAAAATACCAAGCCTACACCATCAAAGCCTACGGTATATGTTTAGATCTGACTGCTGTGACAGGATGGGAGTCACATCCTGATTTTTTTCCTCCTGCCGTCAAGTTAGTGAGGCGTGTTTCCTGTTTGAGATGCTGCTTTTCATTTCACCCCCCCCTTATACAGTTGCTTAGTCAGAACGTGGTGGACGCGTGCAAATGAATGAGACACAGTGAAATCCTCTCATATTTAATTTCTCACACACACTGCGCGTTCGCTTCGTATGTTATCCCTATGTGGTGGTGATGGATTAACAATTAGCTTCCAAAAAAGAAGGCGGCGCCGTTGGGGCGATTAGGGGTGGGGCGCTGGCTGCTGAGGTGCAGATACGGCCCGGCTGTCCAAAGGCCCTGACTTCATCTCTGAGGCTTACACAGGGGATGGATCGCAGGCAGGCCTACATGCTGCAGTTGCCCTGGTAACATACAGCGATGGAGGGAGGGTATCCACAGACACCAGCAAAATCTCTCTCTTTTCCTTCCACCCCCTCTCTCATTTCTTCCCCTCCCTCCTTCGCAGCCTCTCTTTTTATCCTCCATTTCCTCTTTTCATTCACTCCCTCTCTCTCTAACAAAACCTGACCACCAGCTCGCTGCTTATGTCACGGTTGCCATAGTGACAGAAGCCTCACAGCAGGAGGCGGTGCAGTAGAGGGTGAGGTCAGGGGGAAAGGTAACTATGGGTCACTACTGTAAGAATTCCTCTTCCTCTTGACTCGCTTACATGCTTGAGAATGCACACCTGAACTGCAACCAGACTTTGTGTAAATGTGCTTGTGCACGTGTAACGTCTTTGACTAAACCCGACACAGGACATGCAGAGGATCTACAGCGTACAACTCTCCACGATGCATGTCGTTGACAAACACTAAAACTATTTTTTCATTTTTGTAAGTTGTTTCAGTTAATCTTATATGTTTCTTTTTTTCAGCTAAATGTTTTTCACACTTAACGGTTGTGTGGGGCAGTTACTAGTTTTTGCAGTCTTGACACGCCTGCTTGCTTCGGGGCATGTCCGATGAGTCATGTTCCCAGCCATCGACTCAATTCCCTGTCTGTTCGGCACACCACAGTGTGGCGATGAAGAGAAAACAATAGAACATCCACCAAGGTTGTTAACTGAAAAGTTTTGATGCAATCATCAAATATTTTCCCATTTGTGCAGACGGGACAAAGAAATGCCTTTACAATTATGCAATACTACTACTCGTGGCTGACAAATCATTCAAGTTCTGATTCAGACATAACACTTTCAGACAACCTGTTTTCATAGTAAATAGTGGGAGAGGTTCTCTGGGGCACCACAGGTGTGAACAAACCGGTAGCTCGTGCTGGAGGATTGTACCAGTAGGTGGATTTTAATATGAGATAATTCTGTCAACATTAATTTTAGTGTGAGATTAAGAGTTGTAGGAGAGGCCTCTCGATGGAAAGGTCAACAGCTTGAAGGCATGCTAGGGTTTATTTACACAAGGCTACAGTACAACAGTGTAGCTGCGATGTATGATAACTTAACAAGTGTGAGTCTAAGATAGGCAAAGTTATTTTCTGTAAGCAAATATATACGTCAGGGTCCATATCTTTAACTTTAACGTCCGAAACAATACATTTAACATAGTTTTCTGCTTATTTCACTGGATAGCGTGCCTAAGAAACATGACTCTTGTTCACTGATGAAAGCACATCAGCACTGTAAAGCATCACAACAAGATTAAGTGACCCAACAAAATGCCTCAACCTGATCAAACAGGCCTGAAACTTCAACCTGCTCTTCAACAAACGTAAAAACCACTTGTGACTCTCATTACGTAACCGTGCAGCTTAACACCCACACGACTGCTGAATGTTTAGTCAGCATGTCCCTCAAACCATACAACACTAACAAAATGCACTTAAACTCCCTAATGTGTAAACAATAGTAATTCATTAATGCAGATTATTTTGTGGTTATTTTGCACAGTGTGAGTCACTGTGTGATCACTCTCGATACTCCTGTGTATGGCTGTTCACAGAGCACCCGGCAGTACCACTGGATTAAATAAATCCTCCTTCATGTACACATGTACAAAAGACGAGGTACAAAGGAAAGTATGTTGCTTCACAGGATCACTAAAGCTGCGTAAACCAGCCTTTCCTGCTTGGAACTGAAAACCCTGAAGCTCCTACACGGACCCCGAGTGTCCAGCTATGGATGTGGTCAGACAAATGAAACTGTCTTTGTGTATGTGTCTGTGTGTGTCTGTGTGTGTGTAGTGAGTGCAGGGTGCCTCCACCCCTCTCCTGAATAAAAACAAGCAGCCTACGAACGGGTGGAAACAGCCACGTTCAAAGAGTTTAAATTGGATAATCTATCAGCACACAAGCTCTCTTTGTTCCGTTATTCCACCCGCGTCACATGCCGTGTGACCAATCATTTCATAATTGGGCGCACCGCGATCGCAATGACGAAATATCCTCTATTAATAATCTCCTTCTCTGACTGCTTACTCTTTTTTTTTTTTTAAACCAGGTGTGTGTGTAGGTGAGACTTTGGTAAAATGTTGTTGTGACCTCACCTGGATCATATAGAGCTGGGCAATGCGGTACTCCTCCACACTCATGGGCATGGGGATGCGGTACTCCTTGATAAGCATGGTGAATTAGAGGTGAGGTAAAGGGGGGATTGGGGAAAAGAATGACAAGGGAAGGGGGAAGGGGGGGACAGAGGGAAGGGAGGGGGGAAAGGGGACAGGAGAGACTCTGGGGGGGGAGGCTCCTATACGTGAACTGTCAAATCACCAGCTGAAGTCCACATTGATGGTTCCTGTGGGGAAAGAAGAAAATAAAAGCATGTAAGCAACGAATATATTAGAAAATAAACACTAGACAGCATCCAACCAGTGGTGTTTGTTATAGTCAAAACATGATGGTAACCCTGACGGCGGCCTCCAAAAATACTAAACGGTTATCCAAAAGTCTTCATCAACATCCATTCCTCAAAAGCAGAAACAAGCTTCAATCAGCAACAAAAAACATTCACCGTAGAAAAACAAACAAACAAAAAAAAACAACAGCAAGCATACTAATTTCTGACGGTGCAAGATTCCTCCACACATATCCAAGGAGAAAGGCTCATTCTCGTGGCTCACAAGTAGATGAGGATGAAGATGAAGAAGAGGGAGGAAAGCCGGAGTCATTCGGGACACAGATGCTCAGTGTGGTTACTGTTTGCCTGGTCGAAGCCTTGGAGCATCAGCACTGTGTCTCCATCCAGCGTCTAGGATCCAAGTAAGGCATTTCCCAGGATAAACTTCTCTTCTTATACACAAGCCACAGCTCAGTGTGCATGTGCGTGTGTGTGTGTGTGTGTTGGGCGGTCGGCCGAAGTCTACAGAGAGCACCCGTGCCTTGCCGACGGTCCCAGTCTCAACCAACCCCTCAGCACCATCACATGGGGGGCTCACTCAGCATAAGAGGGATTATGGTTGAGTGGGGAGCATTACATAACATTGTAAGAGCCCCCCCCCCCCGTACATGATCGAGGTTTCACAAATAGCAGCCCTAGATTCGCACAAAGCGTTGTTTTCAAACCACTGGGCAGATCGGGGTAGGTGTGGACTATACATAACCAACGTGTGGGTGGCGTGAGTTGCAGAAGTCTGCTTTTGACCGCTCAGGGAAAAAAAGAACAGCTCTCCAAAGCCAAGAAAGAACAAAAACAAGATCATGACTGTACGGACTGTTAGCTGAGGTGACACATTAACTGATGAGGATAAGGAAAGGGAGATATCTACTGGATGACAGAACATTTCTATCAACAGAGGCACGCTACTGAATACTTGAAAAAAACAAACGAGTGACTTCAGTCCTTGGAGCAGAAAGCAACTCATCTATATTTTTACAAATTCATAGTGGATTTGTAGTCCTCACAATTCAACAAAAATGTTAAAGTTTAGGACCTTGATCTGGCTTCGCTCGTTTTGAAAGCCTTGAGAGAAAAAAAAGGCACATTTTTCTTATAAAATACTGCTGAATCTAGGACGCATGATAATGTGGTAATGTGTTTTTTTCCCATTTTCTCTATTTGTGGCTATGTAAAATCAATAACTGTAATATGACGACGGTGAAACAAAGCAAACTTTGTTTTAGTGACGTACCACCAGAATACAGAGCAGCTTCTTTCCTCGGGCTGTGAGGCCACTCAATACTTCCTCAGCGATCTGTCATGAGAAATACTTTTCTACTTTTTGACTAATCTGAGCTGGGAAAGTTGGAATCCAACCCTCACAGCAAGCTTTAAAGGGCAAGTCCACCAATTTCACACATTAAAGTGTGTATAGAGGTCGTGGGGGGCGCTAGTGCATATGTGAAAAAAGCAGTATAAAGCCTTTTGTGGCTCCAGAGGAAGCTGCGTATTATCTAAAAACTAAAAAACTGCATCCAGTGACGTCACCAGTGGTTAAGTTGCATTGTGGGTAATGAGGTGTCACGCTTTCAAAAGAAGGAAGAGAAGGCGATATCTCTGGTCTGGCTGTACTGATTTTGATTGTTGATAGTTTATTGTTTATAGTCCATCAGTGTAATAGGAGTGCTTTTCAAACCCTGGTGCCTTCATTACCCACAATGCAACCAACCACTCGCTGGAGAAGATTTCTCAGATTGCATGCTGCTTCCTCTGGAGCCACAAAAGGCTTTATACTACTTAACCTTTAAGAATCACTTGTTTGCTTTTGTACGTCATATAGAAGCATCAGTATAAAGTGAGACTGTTTCATCACCAGTTAAAAATTCTAGCATTACATGAAAAAAGGGGGGGCAGTTCTGTATTGAGATGTGGCTGGTGGAAGCACAACGAACAGATTCTTAGTCAACATCGGACTTTACAGTATATGTGACTCAAGACAACAACACCGTCCTGGCACTGCCCGCATCTGGCCGTCCAAATGTGGCTACACATCATTGCATAACATTCACGCTTTTCTGACCTGTGGAAGCAACTGGACCTCAGCAGTCTGGCATCCGCCCATTCTGTGTAATCACACTAATATTCCCACTGCGTCACTTACCCCGTGAACAAAGGCCAGCTTTGGTGAGGTCACAAGGGCTCTGGTCCACCACCTATTGAGCACTTGAAGACTTACTTTGTCTGGAAGACCTATTTAAAGTGTGCTTTATTTTGGACGTTGCACTTAAGTCGTGCACTGAGTTTTTATGGTTTTAACCGTCCAAGTTATATCTTTCTTTTATTCTTTATGTCGGCCCGTTTACTCATACATTACTGTGTATTTTATTGCTGTGGTCATGTGTTTGTTGTAAAGAACTCCCCACTGAAAACACATTCACCTATCCAGCTCTCTGAAGCAGGATGCAGTCTGTCTAACTTCCCAACCTGAAGCAGGTGCTTACTAACAGCCTGGGAGGCGTTCTTGTTTAAAACAGGTTAACGTTGTCTTCTATACATTTTTCATATAATATCTATGCTCTACACAGAAGAACAATGCATTGACAAAATCAGAGCAGAACGTCATGCATTGCTGAAAATAACTGCACTCTTGAGAAATGTTGGGATAAAACTAGGCTAGCCCAGAGAGGCCCAGAGAAAAGCCTGCGGCTCAAGAGCCAGAGACCTCTTTGGTTAGTGCCAGGCTTTAGAGGTGAAGGTCGCAGCGCTCATCTCTGGCTGACGCTGTTGATGATAAACAGCTTCACAATCCACTTGAAGCGTGGTTCAACAACGCGGCTGCAGTTTGAATGCGGGTTGCATCAACCTGTGTTTTCGGAGAATTCCCTCAAAGCCATTCCGGACGTGACAGCTGGACTGATTTGGAAATGATTCAGTGTGACATGATAAGACAGATTCTCTTACTGTCGGATTATCTGCCAGAGAGTGACTATTGTGTGAATCCAAGTCCAGACAGCTGCCAGCAACAGGCAACCCACATACAAAAAAAAAGGACACTAGGTATGTAAAGACAGGGAGGACGATAGAGAGAGAGTGAACACAACAGGCAGCTTAACAGACGGACTCCGAACAGTTGTAGCATTATCGTGTCACCACAAGGAGCCTGAGGTGATGATGCGGTACAGGGACTTTCAGTGATGTTGATGCATGTGACTTTTATGTTTTACTATCTGATAAAGCTGCAACTATTACCTTAAATATGAATTAATCAGTTGATGTGTGTTTCGATTAATCGGTGAAATGTTGTTTGACCATTCAGGAGAGATGAAGAAAACTCTGACGACGTTGGGAGTAGTTTACACAAACTTGCATGGGGGAACAAACTAACAGCACAACTGCATGCACAGTGCGTTGCCATGTTAATCCTCACGAGTCTCCTCAATGTTCTGATTATATCTACAGCTCAGAAAGCATCCCTCCCATACATGGCTATCTGTTTAACAACAAATAAGGGAAAAAGTTTCTGCAGAGCTTCTCACCTCTGGCCCAGTGAGGAATAGAAAGAAAATGCGCAGAAGACAGTAAGTCTGCTACCAAAGATAGATCGAAAGCCGTCCTACGAGTTTACACAAACAACAGCTTTGGTTTGTCAAGGATTTGTTATGTAGAAATATCTGCAGCAGCTTCCAACTGCTAAGTTTGCAAAGACCATGAGATATAAACTCATAGATCAGAAGTCACTAGGCTCTCATCCATACCTTATCGGCCCTAACGTTTATACAGGGCACGTACAACATCCTATCCTGTGAGGTCAGAGTGTTCTGGACATTAAGATTTCTCTCCCACACTTATGGTTTTATGTCTCAATGCCAACATCTGAATTTTTACTTTTTAACATTGTTTTTCTTATTTTTATAAATGTATTCTTCCTTTGATTTTAACTGCACTTGATTTATGATACGTCTGTACCTTGGCACCACTGTAAACACAGGCTCTCCCTCAATGTGTTTATCGATAAATCAATAACCACACACACACACACACACACACACAAACAAACACTTACCCTCCTTTTCGGCGGATGGGAGCAACAGCCAAAGACAGTCACACCCCAACTGTCTCCCACAAAAATGTGTTTGTCACATATTTTGTCTGTGTTTATTAGAAGTGTCAGTTTGGGATACTTAATATTTAATGATACACTGCAACACACAGATGTTTGTACTGTGGCTGTGGATTCAGTATGCAATATCCTCTCCTTTAATGATTACTCTAAAAGATTAATGAAGCCGTTGAATTGGTCTGATGGCTCCGCAAGTATAATCAATGTGTCTCATTCACAGCAGGATTGGAAAGACAGACCTTTCCTGAAAATGCTGTTGAGTCCCTCGTGGTTAAAACCAGCGTCTGCCTGACTCTTTCTTTTGAAACTGATGCAGATGCTGTGCACAGCATCGGACCTGTAAAGCATGATCCACCAGCAGCCTCGAGAGAGTACTGGCACCATGCTTGACCCAGAAAAAAGCACTCTCACACACGCAGCTTAAAAATAGCCTGGTCACAATAATCCTAGCATACGCAAGCAAAGTGCTTGACGTTGTCTGCTCGGAGAATATGCTCATTCCCTTCTAAAAATACAGTCTCTACCCCCTCTAGGCAGTGACGCAATAGCAGCACACGCCGCTGCACAGCGCTCATCACAACGCAGCCTCCGATGTTTCTGCTCCTCTATCGACAACACTGAAGCCGCTGTAGCTACTTTGGGTTGGGCTGTTTTCTGTTTGTACCTCTTGTAAAACCACTGGTTTCGTAACCTGTTAAAACATGTGGCCAGCTGTGGCACGACCGTCCACCCCGAGGTGTGTGATGCTGCAAGTACCTCGCCTCGTCTGTGACCCTCTCAGAAGGTGTGATAAACCACAGGGCGCACTAAACAATCCTCCAGGCAAGAGTATGACTGGTTGAAATAACATAGAACTACAAAATTGTTCCAGAAGATCATAACGTCAGGAACTTGGTTTTAAATTGACTTTTCTGCATCGAGACATGATCTTTGAGAGAGAATCATTATACATCGAAGAATCAATCCTGCTAAACAGCAGCTAATAGTTTCGTTAGAGGCATTGGTCTGACCGCCTGTCATCAGAGTCAATCCAGTGGACATTTTCAGTGAACATTATACTTAATACCATGACAGCCATAAGGCCTGTAAACACAGCTACATCTGTGTGACTCCTGGAGCCAGAATAAACCAACAAGTGCTCAAAGATGAGCACATCTGTTAACCTCTGAACAGCTTGAAGCGTTTGAACCAAACAGATGAAACCTGCTTTACTACACAAAGCAAAGAGTGGATTATCCCTCGCAGACCAGAGGCTCTCGCTCACACCTAACCATTAAATCTACCTATCGCTCTGAGATCCACCTTCTTGCCAACTCAGTCTGCCCTACACCACATTAAACGAAAGTTGCATTCCTCACTCTGTTGAAGGTGCAACTAATATCTTAGGACTGGAAGCTATGAGTACAGCAGACAGGTTGATCGCAGGACTGAGAGTAACAGCTGGGCCACGCTGTTGACACAAAGCAGAAAACTGGGAGGGAGGTGTTGACTCACAGGAGGCTTTTTCCGCAATGGTGGTGCTCCTTTAAATTTAGCCCTGTTTTATAGAGCACCACTTTGGAGCGGAGCAACAGAGGAGGTGGTGAATCCCAGCGGAGCTGGAGGAGGAGCAGGGGGCAGGGGTTCCCTCATTACTGACCCGCAGCAAGACCCCCTTTAAACTGGAAGTGGAAAATGTTAGCCCCTGGACCGCCTAAAATACCATAGATCAGTTTCACACAGTGTTGCCCTGACATTGCAGAGACAACTTTGGCTATGACAACGGCTGCAAACACAGTCTGTGACAAGAACCCTTGATTGAGTTGATGGGCTTATCTACCAATCCAGTTAAAATGTCAAAAGGCTTAAGACAATGCAGTTTGTGTTGGTGTGTGTGCGCTCCGTGGCCAGAGCGAGGGAGTTTACCATCCATCTGCAATGCCTCAAGAGGCCATGAGGCATATTTCAGATAAGCGCACTATCCCATGAAGTATCTATTAAGGACAAAAGATGAAGCATCATTAATCCAAGGGTATAACTGAGATAAATATAAACTATGTGGCACAGATTACTGAATGCAACATAGATTTACACCCTATAAAACCTGAACACTTTTGGGCTGAATGAAGAATGGGAAATGCATTCTTTCCCCCAGACGGACTACTTTTATCCTCATCTATAAATCTATCTTTATTAAGGTGTTAGATGGTAACTTGGGGAGCTTTAATCTTTATCTATACCACATTAGTGATTCTGAAGGGTGTTAAACGTTTTACCCGTGATAAAATATATTTTCATCTCAAACCCTTTTAGCACACTGAGCGGGACATCAACTAGAGTATTTCTTTACAGTACAGGTGCAGTTTGGGTGGAGGCTGCTGGGCAAACACAGCATTTTGCTTTGTTTGAGTTCAATAAAGCACAGAAGGGGAGAGCAAACATGTGTCTCTTCTCGAAATTCAAAAAGGTTGGCAGGGTGGTTTGCATACTGTACCACACAATGCACAACTCAGAAGCGAAGAGCAGAAGCTATGAAAACATTCTGAAGGATCCATCATTTATTCTACATGACAGGCGCCGTTTGAACTGAGGCTGAGCCAACAAAAGAGACGAATGTAGAGATGCAACACGATGCGATCGCCCGAGATCTGATCTGAGACAAGGGCAGCGTGAAAAAGCATCAACATGAGTAACCACTTCCATGAGTAATGTTACGATCATGTGAAATGCAGGGGGATAAAAGAAAATCACAACAAATAGTGATGCATCATCTTGTGCCACGTACGTACATTAAGCTCCCATGATGCACCTTGAAACAGGCCATCACCGCTTCTGTCCCAGAGGCCCCTGCCCCTCAACAGGCTATGTCGGCGGGATGCACAACCTGCCCTTGTTCTTTACTCATCATCGCAGTGCAAAGGAAAAGCTAAAAATACTCGACACCCTGTGAGCATCTCCTCCATTGTGTTCCTCCTCCTTCTCCTCGTCCTCTTCCTCCTACAGCAGAACTGCTTCTAAAAACGATCCTCGTTCACACACAGAGAGAGAGCAAACACGAACCACCAACGAGCACAGCCACGGCGGAGAGGATGGTGTCATGAGGAAAGCCGAACTTTGCAAAGAAGATTACTGCACAGCAAGAGATAAAACATCCGGCCAAACAAATTGTTAATCATCACACTAACTGTGAGTTTTAGTCAGCATACGGATTAGGCAAGCTATTCTTTAAGTTTACAGCAAATGATGACTCTAAAGCATGTCACAGCTAATCATTTACTGCTTGAAAATGTCCCATAGAGCAATAAATGATTGACCTAAAACACTGCTGTTGCAATTATCAGCTCTTCTTGCTCCTTCTAACTAACCTCAAATATGTAGTTAGATTTGATTTCATGAAAATAGCTGCATGGAATCTCATGGCAGATTAGTGAACCTCACTACATCAGAAGCTTTGGACCAGTGGAAAATATGGAAAGTTTTGATTAGATACCCCGACAGCATGTAATTAAAACTCTACATAAATAAATCTGGTGCCCAGTGACTGCTGAGAACTTTAAGCTGCTTTAATAAGTGGAGCCATTGTTTTCTTATGCTTCAGTGGTGCTCATCAGCCCACCGTTTTCCAAAACGGGCCCGTTACATACCAACCCTATCTCTAATCAACGCCACGCTTCACTCTGAAATCCAAAATTAGATGACCTTATATGCAAATTACACTTGGATTAATCAGTTACGTGCCAAGGTTAAATGAGGATCTCCCATCGCTGTCATTCTCGTCGAACGCTCAGACAGCCTGAATTAACTGCGCACAGAGCAGCCTTATGTAACTCGGACAGATACAGAAAAGGAAAGCACCCCTACCCTAGCATTTTTCATCCATCCCATTAGCTAATTCATGCAGCCTAGAGACCCCCGGGCAGGAAATGCTTTTGTAGATTTAGACAATCTCTCTCAAACATCTCCATCAGCCCCCTCCATCAGTGTTTGGTCACAGCGAGATGTTGACTCAAGGCCTTCTTGCTAATGTGGAGCCTATTGCAGAGTGCTTGCCAGCACAAAAGCTTGGCACAAAGTCTTTGAGGAATAACAACTAATGGATTTCCAGTGTCATTGCTACTAGAAATCTCCCGTAACAGTCCAAAGTGGCTTTGACTGTATGAAATACACCTGTGATGTGGCTGAGACTTGTTATCCTAGTGAGACTACACCTACGTTATCGGTCTTTGGCAGGTTCACGTGTATCAGATATTCAAATGAGCTGACTGACAATCGACAGGGAATGGAGTTAAGAGTAGGCATTCTTTTATTTTAAAAAAATCAATTGTTAAATAAATACAGGGTTATTTATGTGTTGGCAAATCAAAGTCACACAATAACACGAACTTGCCAATCAAGGCAGCTGTAGACCAGCAACTCACTTTCTCTGCAAGGTGAATCACTGTTTTTGTTGAAGGAGTCTGGTGGCTTCCAAGAGAGCGATATAATGGCTTCAGCTCCACATCGGAAAGTGCTGTCCGACAGCAAAATAAAGCAGTGAAAATTTTGTAAATATTGCATGCAGTTAAACTGAGTTTTTTCTTTTGGAGGACGTGATGTTGAACGGCTGCTCCCACCAACACCAGCACATCGGTTAGCTTCCGTGCCGATACCTCTGCTTGGTTCATCAAACTGGGAAGGTGCTGACTGTCATCTACTCTACGTAACCTCACATCATTCCAAGTACTTCACACCAACCCGGAAAAAAACTACCTGCCCCTTTAAGCATGATAAGTTTTACATCTGGAATACAAATTTATAAGCGCTGACAGCAAAAGAGAGCTAAACTTCTGAAGTGTCAAATGTCTGTATTTCAGAGCATGTGTAAATGTAAACAGAAACCATACTGCCCTGTCTACAGAATCTATTTTTAGCTTCCCACATCAGGTAGAAAAATAAAAAATGAAAAACTTAATTGGGCCACCAATAACTGGCCATGCAACATTTTGAATGTCAAATAAGAGAAATGAAATGGATCATACTTTACAAAACTTGCGAAGAAAAATGTTTAGCCTGAGGCAAAAACGTATTCCTTTTCCTGCCGCTTTATTCTCTCCATCATTGCATGAACGGGGGGTTACCATGGAGACACAGAGGGCCCTTTCCTTATTGGCTGACAAGATGAAGTCAGAGTGACGAGGAAAGTAGAGACCAGACGCTGCCGGGGCTGATACTTCTTTCTCCTGTTTCTTCTGTCTCCACTTTCACTTTTTTCGGTCTCTGTTCGTCCCCACTGAGGCTCATTTCACCTGCAGTCTGGTTTCTGGTTTTCTTGGATACAGTAACAACCTGCTACTCTGACTGATTCGAAAATACTGTCGGCCTGAATATATGCTATGGTGATAAAGGAGTTACAATTCACTACAAAACAGAATACAGGATTAAACTAAAGAAAAATAAAACTGTCGTGGGTGTGACAAACTTGCTCAGGCACAGGCTGAACTGCACAGGGCACCATGTGGGCTTCACAGGACAAAAGTGCAGACTTAAAAGTACTTCGTGTTCACTGCTCATGCTGAACTTTGGTTAAAAAATAATGTCAGGACATGCCTGCTACTACCTGCATCACGCAGAGTGTTAAAAATACCCTATGCCCCATGTAATTATGATGCAAGTTCTCTTCACATAGTTTAAAATTAACCTAGTAGACCAATAATAGCTCCCTTTTTAACGATCTAGCAGTGAGTCAGAATAATGTGCAGAAACACAGTAGAATACCAATATTCACTTTATTGAATCCTTGGGAGGAAAACGGTCCGGGTGCCCCAGTTTCTCGTGCTCTAGTAGCTGAGGGGAAAATGGATCTGAGAACTGAAGTGAAATGGGGACAGGGGAACAGAAAAATATGCAAACGTCAGACTAAAAAGTACATCAGAGGAACAGCGAGGAACAAATCGTCTTTCCTTTTTGTTTTTATTTGACAGAATTACTCAGCTTGCATCCAGAAGAATTTCAGATCTCATATCAGAAAGACTTGTTTCCTTTTAATGCTATTTAACCCGTCTAGAGTGTTCGGGTGTGAATTGCTGGGCACGTGGAGATATCGGCCCAGCTCTTCAAGACAATCCACAGACCTTGTTGTGAGCAGTTTGACGTAGGAACTATTTCTTCCTTCCTGAACTACACCCTCCAACTGTGTCATCGAAGGAAGCATGTACCTACTCACGAATGAGAGGCTGGTGCTTGTGACAGCGTTGGTGAGCTAGTTAAATAAGCTTAGTTGGCTCGCAAACCGGTACATGAAAACATGCATGCTTCCTTTTGCGCGATGGTAAGATTCACAGGAGTCGTACGGCAGAAATAAAATAGTTCTAGCATGAAACTGCTTACAATAAGGTTTGTGGATTATCTTGGGTAACCTGGTCCCGATTTCTGGAAAGAGACACTGCTGCTGAGTTTTTCAGATGTATTTTTTGGGCATCAAAAGCTGTGTACAATCCAGTTCCATCATATATTAGAGGAGGCAGACATCTCTACGGCTGATATCTGCAAAATCTGGCAACTCACACCAAAAAAATCTGGATGGATAAATGAAACTGCAGGAAAGAGGAAAATATGTACTTCCAGACCAACACGAAAAAAAACAACTCTCATCTCATAACAACAATCTCCGTACATTTCAGCTGTTGCTTTTATTCTCAATTCCTCTATTATTCTAAAGTTTGTGATTTAAAGAAATTAAAATCACTGAGTCATCAGTTCAGTGAGATGGCCTGTGTGCATTGAGAGAACACCACGCGTCGAGGCAAATTAACTGTCAGTGATAAGAAAGCTGCTCATGAAAAGCTGAGGCCGTCCGCCGCCCTTTTGGTAAAATACCTCAAACCCTCTTGTGCAGCATGAATAATGCAGGCTTTCCAAAAGTGTTCTACCCAGTGACCAAAGACAGAAGCTGTCTCTCATGCTGACCATAAAAGGCCATTCTCAAAGATGCTCATGGTCCTGTGACTTTGGCTAACATTTCGATGGGTGCCGAGGTCAGGTTTACAGCTCCGTGGAACCAGACTTTATCACTTTGGGACTCTCTTATCAGAGTGTATAAAAACCAGACGCTCTCTATCAGTCTTACAACATAAAGGATTCTGACGTCTCTCTCCCACAGAGAGACACAACTGTGAATGTAGACGCGGGGCTTTGTCTGGCACATGGAAGCGAAGAATGGGCATAACACAGAGAGACTTCCCATTGAAAGCCTGTACACCAAGAGCGAAAAAGGGAGAGGGTTGAGGGGGAAGTGAGGAGGGGGAGCGAGGGTCTGAAGGGGTCTATTTTTAGCCTCAGAAAAATCAGGTGTCTGCGGCCAATGGAAAAGAAAGGGGAGCGTGGGTATAGTGACATGAAGCAGCGCTGTCGCTTTCATTTTACATGATCTGTGTGAGTCAGAGGGCGCTGCAAGGGTTGGGGGTGGGGTAAAACAAAACATAAACAAATATGAAATGGCATATATGGTCCATACTGGCATGAAACACAAGAGGCTTGCGTGCAGTGTGAAAACTATAGGGGTGAATAGCAAAGTAGCTCCAATTAGGCCTGTGAGAAGACGAAATCTACTGTGTGATCATAGAAAAAAAAGTCTATCAATTCACATTATGCTCAAGCATTTATTTTGTTGTGTCGCAGAATCACACTGTTTACAGAAATGTTTTCATCATTTGGACACAGGGCACAGATGCAGGAAGGACATTTGCATGAAAGCAGCACAAACAAACATGGAGGAGAGTGAACATGACGCAGAACGTGGCAATTACAAACAGGAGAAGGACCAGCTGAGACAAAACATCATTCATGTGTATAATTATTTGGATATGAAATGATCTAAGTCAGGATATGAGATTTTTGTCATATAAGATAACCAGGTAATACATCTACTGAGATTCAAGACTTTGCTGATTAGAGCTGCAACACAAGCAAAACATCACCAAGTATTCTGACAACTCATTGATTAATAATTTGCATCTGCTAATCCGTCAACATTTGCTCGGCCAAGCATGTTAAACGACAAAAGAAGGAATTTAAAGAAGTCACTTTGGGCTCTGGGAAAATGTAATAAGCACTGGTCACCATATATATATTTTTTACATCTTACAGACCAAATGATTAAAACAATCAGCAGAGCAGTCACTAATAAAAATCATGAGTTGCTGCCCTGTACCTGATGTGTGTCAGAGTGCCTCTACTTCACCTCTGGCACAAGCTTAGTATCACCAACGAACAACATCCCCTTTCCTGACAGGAAACACATAACAGACTTCATTCCTCTCCCATAAAACGAAACTCAAGTAAGGCCACAGGAAGGTGGTCAACTGCTATAAAAAGACCTCAGCTCTTCTTTGGAATCAACTCACATTGCTAGAAAAGCTGGTGTCCAAAGGGACGCGAACACAGCCAGCACAAACTGTTTCGTCTTTGTCTCATTTCCCAGACAACACAACTGAAGGAGCATTAGAAGCGTTGTGCCATTCAGCCGCTGGCTCATCAGGGATGGGTGGGGACAGGTTGTACCCCTGTTGTCCTTGTCAACAGCTCAGCATCAACATTAGCATCACCTGCTTTGTTCAAAGGAGCTGAGGTGGGAGGCGTGTTGGGGAAGAAGGACAGAGACTGTGGAGCTCGAGGTGCAGAGGAAACACAATGTTCCATTCAGTGCTTGGCTGGCACCCAGGTGCATGATGGAGCCTCATATGTAATACTGTCATGATGCCTGCTTGTCCGCTGTAGATGAATTAAAAGAAAAATTAGACCCTCAGATATAATAGCCAGCTGGCAATGCATCCCTATACTCCCCTAAGAGAGCACCATAAATTGTAAGTTATCGTTTTTCAAATCTCTCCACCGAGTCTCTCTGCCTGAACGATTGAAAAAGGCATCCATACTAATCTTTGGTTTCCACAAATATGTTACTGACAAGGGAAATTGTTTCAACTCCCTTTAGTGAGCTCGGAGACATAATTAGAATCACTTTAAGTCGGGATGCACTAATCAACCTGCTTGCCTTCAAAGTTGGTCAGTAGAAAGTAATACTATTCATTTCTAAAGATTGGTGAGGAAAACAACTAGATGCAAAACATCTCACAGACTGAATGGTCAGGTTGATTGAGTCATGCTAACCTTATTTAAATAGCACACAATCACAAATTTGCCCCTAAAGGGCTCCATAGTCTTTACAACACAGGTCATATTTTAATGTCAAGCCCACGCCACATGGTCAGCACATTTCTTTAGTGTTGCATTAAATATGTGTCTCAACTACCTTGTGCCATGCGGGTAAGATAAACTGGAGAAAAAACTACTAGCTCATTGTTCTGTATCCATGTCAAAGTGCTTTAGGCGGATGCAACACGTGATAGTTGTGTTGCTGCAATAAGATAAACAGAAAATAGAGGACAGAATATCAAAAACGCTATCAGCCCACAAAGATCCTTATACATTATACAGATAACCTAAATATTTCGTTAATGTGAAATGGAGGGTAACAATTCATGCAGCGACGCATTTAGTATACAGAATAGTTTCCCAAACGTCTATGATCTAATGCCCCAAGAGTTTAAACTTCTTATACAAATCATGTTTAATGTAGCCACTAATAAAATGCAGGGAAAGAAAAGTTTTATTAAATAAGGCCGTTTCCAAAAAGACCTACAGCCTGGTGTTGTATAAAGCCGCGAGTGTGTGTGCGTGTGTATGCAGCAGTACAGTGAATAAAACAGGAATTCATGTTCCTCATCAATCCATCATCATTATCCACTTCCAAAGCAGACATCAGGCTGACCATGACGATGTGTCAGCTGAGTGCTGGGAACCCACACGGTTTATTTGAATGGAAATTACAGCCCTAAAACAGTCACATACGTCACCAGTCTTCCCAAATGCTAAAATCACACGCATGCCCGGAAAAGGCTTATGCTTATAACCGCGTCATATTCCGTTAATCCTATTCCTTGTATCTGAAAAAAAAAAACAACCTTGGACAACCAGCTGCATGTTTACCTGATGCCACTTTCCTCTCTAGCACTTCTAACCAACCACCAAACAGTCACGTCCTCTGACAGACAATGAATAAAAGACCAAAGGATACTTTTATAAAGCTTCGTTGACGACTAAACACCAGTCCATAAGAGAAAATACACTCAAACTTGTTAAAATCCCCTCTGGTGTTGTCATAGCCCATAAAAATCAGTATCTGTCAAAGAAATGACGTCAGCATGACACAAGTCTTTGTACCCGGGAGTTATCAGCTGTGGGAGAAAAAAAATCTGACTATGTAGAGTCCAAGATAACCTAAAGGGCTTCCAGTTAATCAAGTTTAATATGTTCAGTATCTTTCTGCAAGTTCATATAGCAAACTGAATTCCCACATTATATGCCAAGCTGTGGAACAAATCGGCTTTTTCTAATATCCTAGCGAGAGAATCAGCTAAAGCAACCGTATGAACAATTCACTAACTGAGACAAATGAGAGCCAGAGAGATTATGGAGTTAAAACCTTGTTTATTTTATAGATAGAATAGAATAAAATAAGTAAGCAATCTCTCATACAAAAGCAAATACGTTTTTCATTGTTTAACAGCTGTCTCTGTCAATATCCACTGCATCTTATCAGCTAGCCTTTACAATTATACTGCACCTTTATCTTGGGTGGGAGTAACGGTGATAGTGCGAGGTGCACAGAAGCCTGGATAAAAAACACAGAAGATCAGCATGCTAAAGTCTTCCCAAAGTAGTCAACACTCGGGTCTAAGTAAAGAACCAAGATTACACATTTCCTGTGCTTAAAAAGAACAAATTGTATTAAATGTTGTGGAGACATTAAGTGAGGCAACACCGATACTGCGCAACAGGTTTTTCAGAAAATGCCAAATTACCACACAAACAAACAACAATTTATGATGACATCTCCCAGTCCAATAAGTGCAGTACGCTACAGCAGTCAAAAAGTTCTCACGCAGCTTATTTTACAGTGTTTGTACCTGATGTTTCTCTGCTCTTCCTGTACCAGTAATCTCATCTGATAAGCAGCTCAAATAGTATAGACATTGAACCAAAAGATGTGGTGAGCAGCGGCGTACGTCACGCAAACTTTAACTGACAGGAAGTGAGTCTTATTTCCTCGACGAAAAACACCGTTGCTCAATGGCTGCGTGCATTCATTTGTCATCTGTATTTATAATAGCCACACGGGATTAATGACTAATACTGTAAGACAACCATAAGCAAACTGAGGGTTGTAGTAGGAGAACAGAAGACCTGTCACATGTGAGAATAAAATTTAAAAAAAAAACACACTCCCTCACAAAGATTCCACGCAGTGCTATGAATCCTCAAACAAGGCTGGGACAAAAAAAACACACAAGCTAGAAGCTCTTCTGTCAGGAATGTTCCACTCCACACTCAGTCAGACATACAGCATATATCTACATATTCTCAATAACATTTGATGGTCAGGAGAGTGTCAGACACTGCTGCAACTGTATAACATTAGTGGAGTGGTGGGAAATTTTAGTCTTAGGGAAAGAGACCTGTGTGACACAAATGAGCCAACATTAGCATGTATCTGAATGCAGTTGGAAGTTATTATCCTCATTTATCAAAAAGGGTCACTGCCGTGTCTCCACTTTGCTTTTTGCGTTGGCTCAACAAGAGCATCAGAGCTGCTTTAACCCAGCAAATACAACTGAACATACATTAAAAAAAAAAAACTTTTCCAGACACATTTAAAAACTACAACTGTACAAACAATAGGTTGATTCATGTTTCTCCTTCTGTGACGACGTGTTTGTCTGGTGTGGTAGATTCAACAGAGACACCTGAGAGTGGAAAAGCTATCAGGTTGCAGCCACTCAACTACTGTCTTCCTGGAAGATTCCTCTGCTTAATGCAAATGCATGAAAACATTTATAAAAATAGATGTCACATGTTTTACGTTTCCTCAGTTAAGATATGCTCTGCAACAGGATTTAAATTACTGAAGAAAACCAGACAAACATGTATAAGCCCATCCACGGCTATTCTAGAAAAACAACACGAAACTAACTCTGGCCACTTCGATGTTGACTGTGTCGATTTTTAACACAAACAGAGCTACAAATAAATTTGCAGCCCTGAAGCGACAGTTCTAATTTTCCAGGAAACAACTCATTCAATATTTATACTGAATGAGTGTTCGTAATCTGTTAAATTGACTTGGTTACTAAAAAAAAAATGTCTTGGTGGAGATTCTAATGAGAAATCTTCTGAGGGAGGGCGTCACTGATATGTAATCTTTATTTAACTGGAAAGTCACTTTGAGATTAAAATCTCCTTAACATGCGAGACCATGACGTGACAAGACGACAACATCTAAATTATATTCAACTTCAACCTTCTTTGTTTCAAACAGTTTGACGTAAATCCACTCAAACTGACAATATAGGCAACAAAATCCTGTAGGTGCATGGACTTAAAAGTTAACAATCACATGAAAATGAAGCTTCTTCACCGGAAACATGAAGGCCTATAGTCAAAACGATCTGTTACTGCGAATACGTTTAGAGTGATAAGAGATGTTTCAGAGTTAAATGTTTCCATCAGCAAGGCCCACTCATGATGTCTACACTCCAAGACTCGCAAATGAACTCCGTGTATATAAATCTACAATAGTTAGAACTTATGTGAAATCAGAGAGTGCTTGTGAATTCTCTTGAAGAGTCTTTATGCTTTCTATATGCATGTCTGCAATCCTGGTGGCAACAACAATGTTGAAAAGGGAAATCGCTTTTAGAAAAACGTCTTTCAGAAATACAGTCACCTCTCACATTTTGAGTCCTTCTCGCACTCAACATTTTCACTGAGCACACAGGTGATATGTGTCTTTTTTTAAATTTGCATTGCAGGCACAGCATGTACCGCATATGTGCATTGCGGGAATGTGTCTGTTCGGGGGAGGAAAGGACGTCCCCCATTAGAAAACTGGTTAGGCAAATAGCTTGAGGAGCTGCGGTGTTTACATCAGTAACACCTACACTAATCTGATAACAGGTATGACCGGTAAAGAAGGCGCTGCACGGTTACGTGAGGAAGATTTGAATTCTGGGGGGGTCAGTGATGGCCTGCACTTCAAGCAGCTTGTTCTTAATCATCAGACAGAAGAACAGGCAGCAACATCAGCAAAGTAAATTTGAGCCCGATTTCCTTGTGTCAAAAATGCATGGCATGAGAAAACATCTTGCTTGTCAACAACACGTTTTACGTGGTACTCGTTACAATCAGGAATAAAAGTAGCAGTATGTGTTTCAGATTAAAAATTAAGAACATAAGCAATGAGTCGCTCCACAAGTCCAAATTAAAAGTGACTCAGACGATAAGAATCTGTGCCAAAAAAAGGCAAAGCCTGCCAATAATTGAGCTCGGGAAATAATGCATTAATTCTATTTTTTGTGAACTGCACTTGCGACGAACTTCTCCACTGTAATTCCTGGTTTGATGTTACTTCAAAAATGGCACAGCCGAGGAAATCCATACGATCACAGAGCAGCTGATGCCGAGTGTGTTACACAATCCTCACAACCGTTGAGGCTCCAAGAAGACAGGTCGCAAGTTTCAACATGTCAAAAAACAGATTACACCCTACGTGCATAATACTACAATATTCTTCAGGCCCCCAAAAAAACAACACAATAACCAATCTCGGTATGTTCCTTCTGTATATCTTCCTCTGTCAACATTCTTCACATGCAGGCTGGATCTTGTTCTTATATGGTGAGGCTCTGAGCAGGAGCACAGATATATCATAACTAGTCTCAGATTGCAATCCTGATACAAAGACACTGCGATGTAGGAGAAGAGGCTCACGGTGGAGGGGCTGCCCTCAACGCAGAGCCATCATCTGGACAACAGACGCCACAGCCTCCGAGTCAGCACTGCCTCTGTGACTCACCCAGGGCCTGCTGAGTCAAACAGAGTGGCTCTTGGTGCTGAAACTCATAAAGTCATAATGAAATAGGAATGAGCCGTGGGGATCAAAAACAAGCTTGTGCGCTGCAGGTTTCAGTTTAAGTCAAAAACAAGTGAAATAAGAGCCCCTTCATTTCTAAGTGAAAAGCATGGTTAGTCAAACGTGCTGTCATTTGCAGCAGGGTCTTAAATAAATGTAACACACCTGGGTGTCTCTGCAAAGTACAGCAAAAAGGGGGAAGGACATGAAGCCCAACACAAGAACAGCTTACAGTCAGGATAAACAGAGGTGCATTTCACCAGCTTTAACAAGCATGCCTGTGTGACAGCAGCAGGGCATCACAGCAGACAAAAATATGCTGCACTTCTTCACTCCAAAAAGGAAGAAGGCGAAGTTAGTCTAAACACATTTAACGGCGCGTTATGGCTGCACACGCTGTCAAAAAACCTTGTAAAATAAGATTTACTAAACGTGACGTTGCATCAAATTTGAACTGGAGTAAACCCACCGTCAGTTAGTTACCTAGCAACATGGCAGCAGCAGCAGCACGGTAATGACAAATTGATGGCTTGCGATGCTCATCACATACCTGGACCTGATGCACGCCGCTGATGCACCTCTCTAGGCTTCTGCACTCTCCAGCAGCGCTCGGCGAAATCAAAGTTCATTGGTCTTTCTTTTTTTTTCGGTTGGTGGAGGAGGAGGAGGGTGGTGGTGGCGGCGGTGTCACCACTTTCAGCAGCAACGCGGTTGTCTTTCAGCAGGAAGCAGCAGCCGACTTGCCGAGGTCGGGGAACGATGCCATAATGGAGATAAACGCATCGAAAAGTCAGCAACTGATTTCCTTTACGTCGTTTGTTTGGCCCCTCGGCAGAGGAAGGGGAGCGGGAACGACATGTAAAGATGACGCGGAGAGAAACATCATCAGTCGAGGTGGTGGTGGGGAAGGAAGGTGGAGGGGTGTCAGCCGCCGTTTCTGCCCGTGTTTACAAAATCTGGCCACATCACTGAGCCGGAGAAACACACGCTGGATTTCCTCAATCGACAGAAAAAGGCCAAAGTATCTACGGTAGAGTTAAAATGTCCTTGAGTATCCAAGCTAACCTGGCAGCGGACGGCGGTTGGTCTCGTCCCGGCGAGTAAAAACACCTAACGGCTGTGGAGCTCAGAGCCGCAGCTGTCGCCTCCGTCCAGAGAACCGGGAAGAGCGAAGAGAAACCACATGAAGAGCACTCGCCATCGTAAGTTGTCACTCTCCAAGTCCGAACCGCTGCAAGACTTCACAGTCCTCTCAGGCACGACGCGAAATACTGTCAGGCTGACCCGAGTACCGACACGTTTCCGGTACGGCCTTCAAAAATAAAAGCATCACCTACTTGTTTGTTTTTTGTTTTTTTTAAATTGCAATCGTTGGAGTGACTCGTTTGAATCAATAACTATTCCCATGTGAACATACACACAAACACATGTTGATGCTGCTTGAATTCTAAAACACAAATCTATATCAGTACAAATCTATATCAGCTCCGAGGAGCCACTATAAAAACCACATGCTGCACCCCATCATTCAACACTATGGGTATATATTCTTGTTTTTAGTCTCACAGAACAAAATAACATTGGGGAAATGTACCACACAGCAGTAGTGCAAAACACCATTTAGTATTTAATTCTGGAAGATTGGTGCCTGGACTTCCGGTGTTTGTCTTTCCCTCTGCTACCTTGACAAAGCTCAGGTTTGTACAGCTATTCGGCGGAGCAGTTTTGATGATAGGGCGCCCCCCAGTGGTCCAAACTGGTATCATGAGTACCTTCGTCGTCACATTAACAACATTTAGTGTCCACATTCTTACACACTAGCATGTTGCAGTGTTAATATTACTTTACTGAGTTTATTCACATTAATCTTATTGTCTGTATTTACAAACATAAAGAGGATCACTGATTGAATGTCAACCGCAGCGTTACTGTAAATTCTACAAATGCATAATATATGACAATATGGTTTTTATTTTTTTTACATTATGTGAAATAGCTTATCGCTGCAGTTATTCTATTAGCCTACCATTAGGCTACTACTCTGATAGTTTTATATAATTGTATTATAGATCATCTTCCTGTGCTGCTTGTCTTTTAAGTAAAAAAAAGGAAGAAACGAGGCTGCTGCGGCACATCAAGTGGAACAGAATAAGCCTGCTGACTGGTTTCACTTCCTGTGCAGTGTAAGGAAATTATTTCACTGTCTTGACAGTAACTGACTGCTTCACACAGCCGTGTGGTTTTGGATGACCTGTTAATGCACAATTTTCTTGTATACTTCAAACTGTTAGTGAGAGCTTTTTATGTCTGTTACAAAGCTATTATAGGAGAACTATATAAAGAATGACTTCTTACAGATATCGCTGATGCACATTACCGGAAACATAAATGGCATAGCCGTGGTAATGCTGTACAAAAAATAACATCAGTTTAAATGTGAGCACTTAAGATGAAGTTCAAGTAATTAGAAACATACATCGCCCCTCCTGCAATATCAGAAATGTCATCACAGGTCATCAAAGAGATTGTTTTTTCCCTCTGACCTACTTAGTTTCCCGGTTAACTAATTTTAGTCATTGTCACAGGAGAGAGCAGCAGGCGACACTTCACAGACCATTCTTCTGTGCATATGAAAGAAATGTTTGAAACGACTTTGCAATAACTGCATTTATATCAATAAAACATGCATCATATTATAATACATGAAGCTATTCAGAATCCTTTAGAAACAGTACTCCTTCTACAAGTCTTTGGTGTTGCTTACAGTGACAAATGACAGAAATATTAAAGCTAAACTTTCTATTCAACAGCAGCAAATCAATATAAAAATGTGTGTTTGCAACATATGCTGTGAATGACAAATAAAACAGCCGACCACTGTGAGCTTAAGGTGATTAATGCATTCTGTCTTCATGTTATTACTCCATCCAAAATGTCTCTTTTTAATTATGAAACACTTCTCCCAGTAGACTCAAAAAATAGCTCTCCAGTTTCACAAATAATGGAGGCTGAAGTCTAACAGTGACGAGCTCGCATGGCAGGAAGAAGAATCAAAACATACCGAGAAATTTCTTCCTGCCACTTGCGCAACATAAGACACGCTTTCTTTGTCCTTCTTTATGTGCTTTATATGTTTAACGCTGAATCAAATGATGATTTGTACCATGGCTGGAAAGTCTATTAAATAATACATTTTAATTAAGCTGCTTTGTTTCAGTGCCGTGGTATTGGTTCACCGTCACGCTCACTGTCATGGGTTAGTGGGAAAGTTATAAAGACCACTGCTGTTGCTAATGTTGTTAGTAACGCTGCAATCACCAGCATCTGTGAAAGGGCAAAGTCACCTCCTGCACCACATCTGATGGCTCAGGTGGCTGCACATTTAGCCACATATTGTGGCCTGACATTTGTGTACGTTAATGCTGACTATATTATCTTGATCCGCACGGAAACCCCCTCATTGTATTAGCAGTGAAGTACAAGTGTAGTATTCAGAGTATAGGCTACAGTATCAGACACGAGTACAGTATACAGAAACTATAAGGCCAACTGTTGGCTTTGAATACTGCTTTGAATTATAAGTACGTCACAGACAGGCGTTAAAGGACACTTTGAGGTCATGTGAATCTTAAAGGGTAAGTTCACCCTTAAATGAAAATGTAGTCATTATCTACTCATCCTCATGTGAAGCTTTGCTGCCCACAAAAAAACATTTGTGGAGCCTCACAGCAAAACAGTCACTGATGGAAAAAAAACAAACAGAATAGACCAGCACCAAAACACAACATATGCTGGTCTTGTAGTGTTTTGGTGCTGGTATATGCTGTTTTTTTTTCCAGCAGGGCCTTGCAGAATTCTCAGAAACAACTGAAGTAACAACAAACAAACAAATAAAACACATTTTAAAACAAGTCCCAAGCTACTTCAGAAATGTATTTAATGCTACACTGCTGTTTTGTTGTGAATCTTGAACAGTAGCTTGTGAATATTACTAATTTATGGGTGAACTTAACCTTTAAACTGTAGATACACTGTAGTTTTCCACTTTTCCTGTAAAAGCTTCACCCATAGTCATCTATTAAACAAATACACTTGATGAATGTGAATATCCAGCCATTATGTAGTGGGGCACAGAAAGGGGGAAGGAGTTAAGTGTCCCTAACACCTAAAGATAGTTTGTTAATTATTCACAACAAGCAGGCAACAGATGTGTATAAATGTAAACAGGAGGAGTCTACATGTTGTTACTTTCCTATATGTTTTCCATAAATACCTATGAATGAAACTCAAACTTTAAAAGCCGACTGCTAACATTATAAAAACACTTGTTTACAGTTGCCTACCTGGTGGAGATTCAAACATCGTCCCGACACAAGATGGCGGCAGAGGTCCGACGAACGCCTGTTTTTTAGCCCACGAAGAAAAAACACAACGGCCGATGATTGGCTGGCTGCTGACGGAAGGCGTAGAAGAAGACAGGACTGAACATAAACACGAAAAAGCTAGCATGACCGTGACCTAGACAGCGTAATAAAACAGAGGAAGTGTAATACTTTCGATACAGAACTTTATATGTGTCTGTTTGGTGACGTCCATTTTGACGTAATGCTGTCACCGCTTTGCGTTTCGCCAGTTTGAAGACATGTCCCGCCTTCTGCGGCTCAGCAGCTGCATGTACAGCGTGTCCATTCGGCTCTTATGGAGCGGCTCTCCCAGTGGCTCTCCCCTGCTGACACCGAGCTCATCCGGGCTGCTGTGTGTTTGGACAGCCGGTAAAAAGGACCTGATAGACCTTCCTGGCCTGAACGAGGACGAGCTTGAGGAACAGTTTGTGAGAGGATCCGGACCAGGAGGACAGGCCACCAACAAAACCAGCAACTGTGTTGTACTCAAGCACGTCCCCAGTGGGATTGTTGTGAAGGTGAATTAACGTGTGTATACATATATATATAGATGTCATCACTGGTGTCTGTCAGTACACGTGAAGTAGATAATTGCAGGGTTTCCTACGCGTCCTGGAAAACAGTTGACCAGATTTGCAGTCATGGAAAATTACAGCTAAAGCAAAATGTCTTGGAAAATCTGGTGTTGTCGTTGAACATTATTTAAATTCCACAAAACTACACAATACAATACAATACAAAAGGGAAAGGAAACCAGTTAGTTGTTCGTTATAAGAGAGTTAAAGTCTAATGAGTCTAATTTTTTCTCTCTCTTGTATGTTTGCTCTTGCTCTTGATGAAAGCAAAAGTTCTTGGTAACTGGTTTTCAGGCAGCTATGGATAATGCGCTGTAATTCAAAAAAGAAAAAGGCATTGGGATAATAAATTGACTAATTAAGGAACATATTATTGTATGGTCGACTCCCTGTCTGTTGTACCAGCTAGATCGTCACTGAAAATGTCCTGGTCAACCTGGAAAATCTGTAAAACAGTTGGCTAGTTTTCCAGTAATGGAAAATTACAGCAAAAGCGAAATGTCTTGGAAAAGTCCTGGAAAATGATCTTTAGAAAAGAGTGGGACCCCTGATTTGGCGAATAATTGATCTGTATCATGTTACAGAGTTCTTCCTTGGTGTCAAAGTTAATTATTGACTTTCGAGTTGACAAATCCGTCTCCTCTCAAGGTTGTTATAGTTGTTGTTCTGATGCTTTTGATCAGATTACATGATGCTCATCCAAGGACTTTTTACATGTTTGCGTAAAAGTTGACTTTCACAGTTCAGTGAAGTCCTTTCACTGCTGCCTGCAAAAAATGCAAATAGTGATGACTAAATGCTCCAGACCAGCTGCTTAATAGGGGTGGTGAAAAAAATTGATTATTGATTAATCGTGATTATAATATTGACGATTATGAGTCGATTATTAAATTTTCAAAAATCTATTTAAAAATTTATTTATTTATTTATTTATTTTTTAAATAGTAATACAAACTGGAGTCCTCCTCTTACTGGCTTCCACTACATGGTCCATAGTCTGGAGCCAAGATGTGTTATTCCATCCCGGATCTTTTTCCACTTAAATCTTTACAAGGAGACAAAGCTTTCCGTGCAAGAGTCCCTCAACTCTGCTCACAGGGTAGCAATAATGTGCGATGCCTGGACATCCACAGCTGCAGTCTCATACGTGACTGTTACAGCTCATTATGT
The DNA here is from genome assembly GCA_963678695.2 of Diplodus puntazzo. NCBI lineage: Eukaryota > Metazoa > Chordata > Actinopteri > Spariformes > Sparidae > Diplodus > Diplodus puntazzo. The sequence goes on along the minus strand of OZ023159.1, from coordinate 30,814,916 downwards.
CAGCAGTTAATGGAAGCTAATGTCCTACGTACTTCAGACGAAAGCTATGGATGATAGCCACACAAGCGCAAATATGTGTGAGTTTCTTAAAGCAATGGCAGACGAGTGGGGAACAGAGAAACACTACCTGGTTCTCGTCACCAACAATGCTTCTAACATGAGTCTGGCTGCTGAGCTTGGCAACTTTCTTTTAACAGTGAAAGACTACATTTAAAACAAAGTAAAAAATAGTAATTTGGATATTACAGTTACACTACACAATATTGAAGGTGCTGTGAGGTGTTACTCAAAAGAGAAGTAAGATAATTCAGCAGCTGACTGATGAAAATCGAATCGATAATCGTTAATAATCGAAAATCGATTTGTAATCAAATCGAGACTTCAATAACCGGAATCGGATCGAATCGGGAAATTGGGCTGATTAACCACCCCTACTGCTTAACTGATCCATATGTTCTACTAACCATGTTAATTTAATTTCTTGTACCATTTTTCCTGCAGTGCCATCAAACCAGATCTGTGGATATAAATCGAAAGCGTGCTCGGGACATCATGAGAGAGAAACTTGATGTGCTACATAAAGGAGAACTCAGTGAAGTTCTGGTGAAGAAGAAAGAGTCTGAACTGAGAAAACAAGAGAAGAGGAGGAAGGCAAATGATAATCTGGAGAGAAAAAGACTGTTTAAAGAACGGCAGGCTGCAGACTCTAAACCGGGGAATGACACTGTGTAAAATGTTTGTGTGGAATATAAAATGAAGACTTGAATAAAGGAAAGCTCATGTGTTTCAGTCTGCAAAGACTGAATAACACAACCTGCACCCACACTGTGACAAGTATCAAATCCAGTTAGCCTTTTGTTTATTGCATGTTTCATGCAAAGTTGTAATTCATATTACATTAAATAAAACAAGATACAAGGATATTTTTAATAAAATATTGTCAAAAAATGTTGGTGATATTTGGTACATATTTCAATGTTGAATTGTCTCTAAAAACAGTATTCACTGCACAGATTGTAAAGCCATGGACAATGTGATTGTGATTTTGGGCTATATAAATGATAATTTGATTTATATGTTTTAGGTCTAAGGAGCCTTTTCCTGTAGGCAAAGGTGTAATTAGACTTGGATATCTATTTGTTTAATTTCAGCATGTAATGACATAATTTTGCCTCACTCAATTCCTGTAAGTGTTTAAGTTATGTGGTCTCATTTTAAATGCTGAATGCATCATAAAACTCTAAAAAACTTTTTAGTTTTGTCATCTTTATTTGTTGGTCAAAACTGAATACTGTTAAGTACTAAACCTTTCATGGCGTTAGTCAGTCAGTTCATTCTCTTGTGCTTTGTTCCCACCACGCCTATTTGAATTATGTTGTATTGAAGAGGTGGCACAAACTAAGACTATTTAGTTGTTCTATCTTACAATCAATATATACAAATTGTAAGTTAAAGTCGCTGATGTAGCCAGTTAGAATGCAAAAGTGGCGATGAGTTCTTAAAATGAGTGAAAAGTGTCTTAAAAAAGGTCCTAAAAGGTATTAAAATTAACTTATTGGTACCTTTAGACCTTATTGGGGTGGGAATGATCACTGCTTCGAATACCTTTACTTTTCAAGGCTGATTAAAATATAACAAATTGCTTCAAATTGATTTTTATTAATTTAATATAATTATTATCATCTGTGCTTAGTGTAGGACATCTAAAAATTTACTGATTGAATAATGCTTTTAAATGATCTTTCTACTCAGTATTTTCTACATTGTTTCTGTGCTGAATAGTATATGTGCAAAATATTAATTATACTTAAATTGTTATAATCCCACTGAGGTGCTGATCTCTTTAAAAAGATGAACATGAGTACAGTAAAGTCTTTCAGGAGGCACATTTGTCTGTTTCTGACCGACTCTGTGACAGCCACAGCTTCAGCCAATGGGAGAGCTGCCTTCACGCCCATGCCCCGCCCTTGCGGATGAACCAGCCAATGAGCGTTGCAGTACGGTTTTTAAATCCACCACGCTCGTACAATGGTCTGATGTTTGTCGTTGCTGAAGCAGCCTCCGGTGGACACAGAGGGCAAATTCAGCCGTCTCCCCGTCCTCTCTGGATTTTATTTTCGAAATTGACATGGCAAAAGGTAAAACATGCTCATGTTCGGTCGTTTCAGTATTTTTTTTCCTCACGTCACAGGAGTTACAGTAGTTAATGTGTACTAACTTAAGCTAACATCTAATGCTATCAATCGCGAGCAGAGGACCAACTCTGTTTGAACAAGCGTCGCTGATATTTACAAATAAAACCGGCCTTATGTTCGGTTTATTTATACTGTTTGGTGAATTACACAGCGACGCTTACGTTTATTTATTTCTTGTTTTTAAAGGGAAGAAAAATGTGCTGAGAACAGAGGACACTGTTGAACGTAAAGTTGCTTCACGTAAGGAGACAAAGGAAAACAAACCTGCAACTAACAAGGTATGTTTTTGTTCTATGCGTTTTGATATTCGACGACTAAACCGGAAAACCGGTTTAGTCGTGTGTTAAAACCCACCTCTGGAAATGTAACAGTACTGTGGCTGTCTCAGGGAGTCCTGCAGCAACCGACACAAACCACAAAACTACACAACAGGAAGCTTTGTAATGTTTGTAAATTCATGGACGTCTAAGTTATACTCAGATTAAACCTGATGTGTGAAGGTGAAGGTGTAATTTACACCATGCATATTGGTTTTAAAATATACATTAAGTTGTGGTGTGAACATGTGTATGATTGCAGAAGTTATATTCATGAGCAGCACATGCGTCATTATACAAGGCTGATGTACAGTGATCTAAAAGCTGTTGAAATTATGGTTTATGTCCCCAGAATAGAGCAGAACAATTAATCAAAAACATTGTCTAAATTGTAATATCCCAAAATGTGTGATGAAAGTAATTCACAACAACACAAGTCGCAACATACTTGGGTTTGATCGATATGCCCTTTTCCGGGCCGATACAGATTTTTAGAAATAAAAAAGATTGAAAATTGATATTTGGAACCAATATTTGTTTGCAGTTAAAAAAAAAAAATCTTCGTGTCAAGCAACCAATGATGGAATTGGTGTACAAAAGTAACATTTTCACCCTTTACTTGAGATTTTCTACTACTTTATACTTCCTCTAGGCTAAAAATCGGTCTTTCCCGACATCATACCATTGTAAACAAAGTGCCATTTTGCTACAAAGATGCACTTTCCTACAAATCATATTCTCCAGACATAATGAATGCATACTGTTGTTTTATTTGTTTGTACATCTGTCAGCCTTATCTCATAAAGACCACACTTGCCTTTTCTTATCCTGGCACTGATTCGGGTACCCTGAATATACTCCCCAACAATTTTAATACATACCCAGACAATCTGAGATGGTACTGTTGCCATGGAGATGGTAACCTCTCCCAGTTGGAGTTGGCAGGCAGAGCGGTGAAGTTCTTCCTCAGCTAGCAGTCTGTTTGTTAACTGTGATTTCTGTTGGATCCAACTGTTTTTGTTGTTTTTTTTGTCAGCGGGGGGAAAAAAAAGTGATACAAAGAGCATCGCTAGAAACGAACAGCATTTTTGGATTCACATGCATGTTGTGAGTGGGTGGGAGCAGGATTAAAGGCGCTAAATCCAGTCTGCATCAGCTACATGGTTTACAACACAGCACAATTTATGCGTCAAGTCAGATTTGCCTATCAATAAACTCCAGATGAAAATGTATATAAGCCCTCAGGGTTCACTCCAATGAAAGGTAAAGGTTTTTAATTTCTTTACACCAAGGTAAATACTTCTTCTTGCAGGATTGCAAAGGTAAACTGCAGTCAGTTTTCCAGAGTGTACGGAGTCCAAGTAAACCTCGATCCCCTCTGAGCGACAGTTCAAGCATGCTGATCCAGGAAGGAAACGAATCTGATGCAAATAATCCTGATGTGTCAAAGCCGAAAAAAGGTGAATACCTGATCAATTTTTAAAACATTTTGAGTCTGTGTATCTGAGAAGCATTTTGTTTGGTCTCTACTAATACATGTGATCTTCCCACGTGTTGCCGTGTGGTCAGCAGATCCACACGTATCACAAAAACACTTCCTGTGCATGTGAATGGTGGCTGTGTTCCTTGACCTGCTATCTTATGACACAACTTAACTGTTTTTGAGGGAACGCACTCTTTTGATTGAGGTCAAATGTTCAGGACAGCTGTAAATTTGATTCTTTGCTTCTTTCTTTTTTTAGACGTACCTAATGAAATAAAATCGGAGAGTTGTGAGTCCAAAGATCAGAACCCTGAAGCGGCATGTCAAAGTCAGGGAGCGAGAGAACAAGCTGAAGACCAACTTGAGCGAAAAGAGTCCACGGCGCGCGCTAATGTCAAGCCTGCAGCGGAGAGCAAAGTTCCAGCACCCAAAACTCAGAGTAGATCTGGTCCCAAATTCAGAGCAAAAAAGTGAGTACAGAAAATTGATGGGAGAAGAAGAAAATACAGACCCTTTCACAGAAAGTTGCACCGTCATAACCACTCATTACTTTGATAATGTCTCTTTGCAGAACAGAGAACAAAGCTTCCCAAAACAGAAAGGTCACAGACTATTATCCCATCAGACGGAGCAACAGAAAAACTAAGACAGAGTTAAAGGTCTGTATAAGAAAGTTAATACTTTGATTTTGCATTTTTGTGTATGAGAGAGCTTCTTTAATGTAATATAACGGCCAATTACTCAAAATTACAACAGAGTGAAGAACATCGATTCATTGATGATGTGATCAAGAGTGGCATTGAAGAAGGAATGCAGGTAACATTTAATGCTGAAAAAATACTTTCCCTCTGAACGTGTTGGCACATTTTACTGTGTATTTTGACAACTGTGCAACCTACAGCACTCAAAATATACCCTTTAATGTGGTCCATACAATTTTGCAAGTGTATAGAATGTATCAGCCTTCTGTTTTATTTTCTCGTTATTCTTTTGTAATTTAACCAGTCAGTCATTAGTAGTTATTTTTTTGCTAGTTGTGACACAGATCCCTCTTGGTAGAACAAATTGCTCACCAGTTAAACGTTTTTTTTGTTTTTGTTTTGAATGTCAACAGATCAAAAACATAGAAGGAAAAGGAAGAGGGGTATTTGCTGCCAAGGGCTTCAAAAAGGGAGAGTTTGTCGTGGAGTACCATGGAGACCTTCTGGAGCTGGCTGAGGCTAAACAAAGAGAGGCCCAGTACGCTCAGGACCCTCAGACCGGCTGTTACATGTACTACTTCCAGTACCAATGTAAAACCTACTGGTGAGTCCAAACTTCGGACTTGCACATGATTTCACACTTCATTGTTTTTTCCTTTTTGTTCAATTCGTAATCTTTCCGAGAATAATTAACCGTAACTGCACAACCAAACACTTTTCTTGGGGTAAAAAAACTTGCAGAGCAATTTTTGCAAAATGAGTTTGTGTTTGTGGGACCTTTGCTGCATCATGTAATCCCCATACTCCTTGTCACTGTTTCCTCAGGCTGTCAACAAATAATTGTAAAAGAATATTAACTATAATTAGTTTGGGTATGAAAATACAGACAAATGTTTGTTTTCAAATTAAGTCCAAGCCATGGCGGGGTGTAAAAGCAGTCTCTTCAGTGGAAAATGTATTCCCAGGTGATATGTTTACAGTAGTTATGGGAAATAATCACGTCTTTCTGGACGATGACCTCTGGTGTGGAAACCTGTCTTGAGAGTTTAATCTTTATTTTTTGACCTCCTACAGTGTGGACGCTACAAAGGAATCCGGCCGTCTTGGAAGACTGATCAACCACAGTAAAACCGGCAACTGCCAAACAAAGCTTCACCCCATCGATGGAACCCCTCATCTGATCCTGGTGGCTTCCAGAGACATCGACGCAGAGGAGGAGCTGCTGTACGACTACGGCGATCGGAGCAAAGCCTCAGTCATGGCTCACCCTTGGCTCAAATACTGAATCCACGGCTGCAGGTGCTCGTGTTTCAAATTAATCGGTGCTCTCTGCTGTCCTCTTCATGTAAAATATGCTATAGATGAACAGCCTTCCACAATGTTTTATAAGTATAAAAATGATTTTGTTTTAAATGGAGGCTAAAGCTTCAACACATGAAAAGTGTATTTTTTTCCAACAGTTGTTTTTTATGATGCTTTTATATATATTTTTTTTAAATCGAACTGTTGCAGGATTGATGCAAGCTTGAAGAGTATTTCTCCTGGATAAGTAATGTCTCACATTGTCCGTGGGGTTTCTTTTTGTAATGAATATATTGATGATTCACTTTCACTATTGTAAATTATTACCTTTGCTGTAAATTCAGGAATAAAACACTGTTGACAATGAGTTTCCTTTCCAGCTGTAGCGTGGTTCAAGGTTTGATTTTACTCATCTCTGCGTTCTACTGTGTGCTAATCAAATGATATTTATAGTGGATTGTTTGTTTCTCTTATATTGTTTTTTTAAAACAAGTCCCAATCTATTTCAGTTGTTTAGGGGAATGCTGTGAAGCTCCAGAAATGTTTTATGGACTATAAAACTTTACTTGGCTATCCATTGGCAAGGGGTGGAGAAAATAATGACCATATTTTAATTTTATTGGTGAATTTATTGTTTAAGATTCTGGTAGTGTTAACTTCTTATAATTAAACCCTAAAGCCTCGTTACACTGTCACAACATTAATGTGTATCAAGGCAAGTGATGCTGTAGTTTTTGTCCCAGAGTGCATTAGTGTACATCTTTCTGTTGTGATCCGTCTACACCGACCTGAGATTGCAGCCGGTACATTAAGGGGAACTTACTGTAGTTTTAGAGAAGAAATTCAAACTCAGAACTTCAATATTTACAATATTAATGAGTAAGTAATACAAACTCAAATATTTATTCTTCCCATAACTGAATAAACAAGCTGTTCCCAGCGGAAAATAAGGTCCCCAGAACACTTTTTGAAGGTAGAAAGATGGCAGGGTCCGCCACATATAAACAAAGTAAAACAGTATGAAACTTTGTTGTCATTGAAGGTCGGTTTGTTTGAGCGTTGAAACTGTTTATTTTGTTAAGGGATAAAAAAGAGTCAATAAAGATCTTTCTCTTCTGTTTATGATGTCTTGCCAAAACCTACACAGTGCACCTTCAATGTGAAAAAACAAAGATGCTTTTAAAACATTTAATCACAGAAGAAAAGATTTTTTTTATTATTATGGGGCCCTTTTTCCATTTGTTCATAAGCTGACAGTTGGAATGACAGAAAATGGGTTTAGGATTACTGGACCAGCATGAAAAGCCCCAAGAAGGCTTAATTCCGGAATTATATTAAAATATTCAAGCCTATAAATACTTACATATTGAGTCAAAGCTTTCAACATGATCTCCAACAGTAGTTCGATAATACTTTCCAGTTTCATTTGGTATCTCCACCAAACTTTCCACATCATATATATTTCTACTATTAATAGAAACCATCTCAGGTTAAAATTACCGGTACAAAACACAGTGCTTGTTAGATCGACAAATACATTGTAAAAAAAAAAAATACAGTCAATATAAAAGTGGTTTACTGATGAGAAAACTGTGCTGACAAATCCGGTTTGTCTGCTCCACGTCCAGTTCTTGTGAAAGGTTTTTCTTATTTTCGCCTGAATGAAAACCTAGAAACAGAAAAAGGTCCAGAGTTAGTTTTTAATTCCTGAGCACGGCGGGCTGAACATGGAACACACGAGTAAAACTGCACTGAGTCACGGCGGACTTTTAATTGCTGAGGGCAGCGGCAGTTTGGCAGACACACTGCCGGTTTTCCAACCTCTGTCTGTCTCTCATTCAGCACTCACACAAACATCCTCAGCATCGGCATGAATTCACCCGGTCACAAGTATATCATTAGGAGACAGGAGACGGGCTGTGGGAACAATCTCCCTGCTCGTTTACTCAACATCATGTGGTTGCTGCTGACATTTTTCTTGAGACTTTGCCATCTGAGGTGTACGGCTAAAAATAGTGTGTGGCACGAAAATAAATGTTTTACAATACTTTGCGAGACTTCTATTTGTCAGTACATTCCCATTACTGTATTCAGGGAAGCAATCCAGCCCGTTACTCACAGTTTGCCTATAGTCGTCTTCTCCTCTTTTGAATCATTTATCGTTGCTGGTTTGAGATCTGTAGCTGCCGGAGTGTCCAGATCCACTTCCACCATGGCTGGTTCAGCCTGCGGCAGAATCCCACTGCAGAGGAAAGACGAGCTTTACGTTCACTGACAACATTTTAAGCAGCCGGTAAACAAAAACTTGAAGTCTCCTTCCCTCGTTTAAAATAGAAGCAATGTTGTTATCAGAAATATGTCTGTAGCAATGAATTGTGAGGCTTATTTTAGCTCGATAATATCTGGACGTGTCATTTCTACTGCTAATATTTGTGCTCTGCTTTAATTGAGATGTTGAGTTTATGTTTGAATCACATTTGGCAACAGAATTATAATATGTTTTCCAAAGCAGTTTATTACAATAAATAGTCTTGTATGAGTCGTGGCAGATCTGAGCGAGATAAAAAAAAGAAAATACATCAATGATAGATGAGAACTAATATTAATGGTGTCAGTGTGTCCAGATAGATAGATAGATATCTACAATAGAGGCGTCACTGTCTGAGATTTTCACAGTGCGATAACCGTTTTACACAATATATTATGGTTTGGCTGTATTACACTATCATTATAATAACAGTAATACTATCAGTTACAGTGAGCCTTAACATAATAACAGCTGGGGAGGGTTCTTGGTTGAACAAACGCTTTATTAAAACTGTAAAAAAATATATATATATATGATGTCCAGCAGCAGAATTTAATATCCTGATGAAGCAAAAGTATGATAATAGTCAACTTCCATGTCGCAGTGTACCTTAAAAACAGTGTATGGCTGTAACACTAGCGTACAGATCAACAGTACAGCCTCAATCATTCTTATGAAATGTATTTATCAGCTTAAATCAAGAACAATTCAGATGGAAAACAGTGAAGTTCCAGATGTGTTAGCTTCACCTAAACAATCTAATGCAGCACTACACAACAGCCCTGCACCAAACACTGCCTCTGCCATGATTTTAATGTTCAGTATTGTGTTAGAAAGATGGGGATTCAGCTATGTGGTCATTTTTTGAGGCAGTAGTCAGCTGTTACTCCTCATGTGTGACATGCAGGTGAGACATTAACAGGTTACAGTATAATGTACTTTTAGAAAGGAGGTCACATGATGGTAAGGTGTGTAAATCCTCATCCCAGTGTCTCACCTCTTGTACAGCTGCAGCTCCTCCTGGGCCACCATGAGCTGGGCCTTCAGCTGGTTCCTCTCCTGCAGAACCTCCTTCAGCTCCTGCATGGTGAACCGAGGTCTGTTCGGGTCTGTCAGGTCGATCACCAGCTGGTTGGGTCCCGCTGTTTGCTTTAACACGGAAATAAAAGAAAAACATCTCTGAACATCATCTTATGTCTAAATTCAACTGAACATGACAGGCTGCCACTGTGAGCACTCACCGTGCCGGCCTGTCCGGAGGAGCTCTCCTTGATGATCCGGTCCAGTTCACTCTTCAAGTTGTCCCGCTCCATTTTCAGCTCCTCCAGAGACAAGTTGTACTTGTTGACCAGAGTCTCGAACATTTCCAACACACGGACTATTCTGAACTGTAGATCCGACACCTCTTCGCCCGTGTTGCTGATTTTCAACAAATCTCGTCCGATCACATAGGAAATGTCATAAACATCTTCCACCGTCAGCTCGAACGCCTCCTTCTCGAAAGCCAGAGCCGGAGACGACTCTTCCCCGAACTCCATGACGGAACCACAGAACTCCTGACAAATACTACGTGGCTAACTTCTCACCAGCTAGCTATCATTTAAAATCCTCCTAAAAACACAGCGTTTACTTTCTTTTTTTTTCTCTTGGGTTCAACAGTTTTACTGGCAGAAGGTGACCAACTTCAAGAGGAGCAGCACTTCCCCCATCACTCATCCGCCAATGGCGTCGCTGCCTGCACGGCAGAGGAGGGCAAAGTATCCTAGCGACAGGTGAGTACAAAGATCGTGTACGCGTCAAGAGAACTCCTTCCTCAGCACGGTCGCTCTGTTATCGCGACAGGAGTGACAGCTGTGAGTGAGAGCTCTTCGTTTTGAACTTGTGAGGATCAGGTGAGGAAGCACGTGATTTAATGTTTGTCTTTCCTTTTTGTTTTTATGTTTATCTTAAAATTTTCTGCTCCATGTTTTTATACGGATGGGACTGCAGGTGTAAATTAGCTCTAAGCTAACTGTTATAATGCAACAAATGGTTAAGTTTATGTCCAATATTCTACATGATCTCTCTCCAAATAAAGATGAGTTAAGTACAACTTTTGATCCATTATTGAAATAACTAAATACAATTATTTTTAAATTTAAGATACATGAATATGACTTCTACCCCATGTATTAGTATTTAAAGGTGCAATATGTAACAATTTTAGTTAAAAACAAAAATGAACTACTATTATTAACAGAATGTGAAGAAATAAAAGCCTTGACATTACGTCAAAGAATTCTCTGTATTGTCTTGCAGAGATATCCATCAAGTTTTCTGCACTCCACAAGCTCTCTTTGCTGTTTCAGTCCAATAACTAACAAATTATACATACGAATTGTCAAGAAATTAAATAATCTTGTACCTATTTTTCTTATTAAACAACTAAATACAATTGTATACCTTCTGAATTCAATTTCCTCCTTCTACAGAATGAAAACGAACGTAGTTGCCTTAATTAATCTTAACACACATCTTTAATAGCAACACAGAAGCATTCAACAGATGAAAAATAAACTTTATTACTTTATTCTAAACAAGCATTATTTTACAGATGCACATATTGTTTTATTATAGCGTGTTTTTACAACATTCATTATTTCTGGAATAGGTTTCTCCTGGTGTTTTTACCAGTATGATTGTATAAGTGTGACCACAGTGTGTGGTGCCGCACTGCTGTGCTGCAAGTAGACAGTAACATCCTCTTCTCATCAGCTCAGGGGATTAATTACTGCTGGCATTAAGCACATTATCTTAAACGATCACTTTGTGGAAAACAATGGAACATGATTGTCCAGGTCAGCTTATTCACTACATCTTGAAACAAAACTCAGATACCGTAACAATAATCTGCCATCAGATGAATCTGAACGACGCCAAAATATAAATGGCACAATAGACGGATCATTAACTTTAAAGTGCTTTGAAAACTATTCATACTCTGGGCAATACTCCATACAAGCACTCCTCGCCAAACTGGTAAGTGAATCCTGCACGCTATTTAGGGCAGTGACACCATTTTAGTATTTGGATCAGGCAATGTAGTTAGAAACTTAGGCACTAAGTAACTTTATATTACAGCAGCATGACAACAAATTAAGCACAGCTTAAATAAAATGACACACTGACGTGTGATGACTTCTTAAGGAGCCACAAAACCCTGAGAGCTCATAAATACAGGCAAGAGTGCCAATGTATGACAACTTGTCTCACATTTTGTTCATTTGAAGCTCTTACCAAGTCAGCTAAAATGTTACCAACATGCATTGTAATAGTAGACGTCAGTAAGGACGTAATTGGTTCATTCATCACAATTTCAAGTATATAAACACCATACAGATTCTGTTTTAAATAACCAAGTTCTGCAGCCATTAAACCAATTTATGTAAATGTGTTGAGAGACACAAACTGGTGTCGACATGGTGTATAAGAGGAATTTCAACTCAAGGTCATACAGAGGAAACAAGCCTTCTGATTGGCAGCAACGTGGGGTCATCTACAATCAAACCGGCTGCCACCATTGGCATTATGGCTGTGAAGATCCTGTTAAGAGATGAGAAAAATGAAAGGTGACACAGGAGAAAACGAAGAATTGGAGATAAAACAGTGCTGTGAGTTTTGTGACCCTCAGTGAACGATGACACTTTTCATATCATACATGATACACATACGAACACTACTTGTTCAGAAGGTTGTTATGATGACAAATTACACTGATGGAGCGTCACGGGACTGGCCCTCTTGAAGAGTGCAAAAGGTAAACCTTGGTCTAAGAAGAAAAGTCAAACTCACAAGCGTCTAATTCCTGATTCCTGCTGGTCAGTGGGAGTGGAGCAAGGTGGAGGAGATGGACTACAAACATGGGCGCTGACTTCGTCCTCAAACTCTTCACTGAAGGATACAGAAGAGGCAACTGTTAACTTTTGTATCAGTTAACGGCACAGTTCATTTTAGAAACAAAACTTACCTTTTGTAATATGCAAGTTCTTCCTGCAGCACAAACACTTCGGCCTTGAGTTCATTCCTCTCCTGCAGGACGTGCCGCAGCTCCTGCAGGGTGAAGCGAGGTTTGTCCGACTCCCCCTCCAGGCTGTCGGTCTCCTCGTCTGGCTCCGTATCAGTTGACACTTTCTGCAGTCAAAACACACATTCAGCATTCCTCCCTGCACGGCATGGTAACACACTGTAACACACATTATGGCCACTAGTGTTGTTGCAGAGGAATGTCATGATAAGCATGTCGCTGTATGCATGTGCATGCACTGCACAAGGTTAAAGCAATACATATTTCTACCGACCTCACAGTGGTAGTGGCAATTCAGATCAACAGCAGCATGAGTGGTAGTGCTTTGTGTTTAGTATAAACAGTCTTATAGTGGCCCTCTGCTATAACCACAGTATCGGTGCCAAGGACATTTAATTATATCGCTAAGCAGGCGTTACCAAAAACAATTCTTCTGTGTCCTCATCATCGTCATGCTCTTCCTCAGCATTTTCGCTGTTTGATGACTTTGGGAGAGGAGAAGGATTCTTGTCACGCTCAAAGCAGTTGGCCAGGAAGTCAGGGTCTCCTCCACACTCTGCCCACACTGAATTTGGTTTGATGGTGGAGTTAGATGGTGCTGCTGCTGAGGACTGGATTGATAACACAAAACATCTACTTAGGCAATCGGAAATCTGCAAGATATAATCAACTATTTATATTTATGGAGCTTTTTTTCTTACCGTCATCTGTGGTGATGTGGGTGGTGACATTACAGATGTGATGAGAGAGGTTTCCTCTATGTTAGTGACTTCTCTCTCCAGTTCACACTCCCGGAGCTCCTTCCTCAGACTTCTGACCTCCAGCTGTAGAGCCCCCAGCTCCTGCTGCTGTGCCTGGGCCGAGGCCTCCAGCTCAGCCCTCTGCTGGATCAGAGCCTTACCCTGACCCTCCATCACTCCTATCCTGCGTCGAAGTTCCTGGTTGATTCTTATCAACCGATGCTGCTGCATCTGGAGCTACAGTGGGAGGAAATGTATTTTATGACTTCACAAAATGTGATCAGATTGAGTAAATCTATGTTAGTAGTGTCTTAATCCTCACCGCATCAACATCTTCATTTCTCAGTGTCAGTTCGTGGTCTTTTGCCCGGATTTCATCCCTCTGCTTATCTACTATTTCTTTCAGCGTCTTCATCATCTGCTTCTCCTTCTCTGACATTCCTGTGGGTATCATAAAAAAAAAATTACACTGCATTGAGACACCATGAATGTGTTTTTCAAAACAAATAATGTCATGCAGTACCCATTCATTCTAATGTACGTGTTTTATAAGCAGTGTATGTGCACTGTGGCCCCGACAGTAAGCATAGCTGCAGCCACCATGAAAGTCTCGCACAAGAGCGATATATTTCTGTCTGCTTCAAAAATAGTCTCCTTTACAAGCTCCTGACCGCCTCTCTTCACGGCCTCTTCTTTTAGTGTCAACATGAAAGCGTGCAGCATGTTCTGTGCAACCCCACCGGACTAAATCGGGGAAATATGTGTGACGTACAGTCAGTGAGCACGCATATGGAACAGATAATAATCTGTACTGGATCTTTAAGACAAGACTAAACTAATCTATTATCCAGATTCATCACAAGATACTGTGCAACATGCATGGCAAGACTTTAAATAGCAACAGACAATTGGCCATGCTGTGTTGTCATTATGGTTAATTAACTATAATATACTATCATAACTGTATTTTATAAGTACATATATGTACCGTGGATTGTTTTTGTTCATTGACATTGGTGCATTCCTGTGATACATGCCTATAGTCTAGGATCAGTGGCAATGCACTCATCACAATCTACTTTAATCAACGATGTTTTTCTCAATTTAAATCTGTGACCGTAAATAGTCGCACCCTGGAGCTCTGACGATGGCATAGATACCGATATCTAAAGAGACAGATGTGTATCGGATCACTGACTAAACATTTTTGTTATTGACCCATAAATCATCTTGACACCTCCCAAACTTTTTTTCTCCATCAAACTCTGGTTGAGAGGCTCTGCTGCAGACAAACGCACCCTCTGGTTTCTCCTGGTCTTCCTCTGTGCCGGGGGACTCTTTGAAAGGGAGGCTCACCAACAGCCTCTTGTTCTCTGCCTGAAGCTGACTGATTTGAGAGTGCAGGTCCTGGACTTCTCCCCTCCACACATCCTCCACCAGCTCCAACTCCTGAACAAAAAGTACTTGTTATGTGTTTGATAATAGCCGATGTAGCTGAGTGGACATGAGGGCAAGACAAAAAACAATGTCAATATCCATAAAATGTCATTGACACTTAATTATGTTGTTATCAGACATTAATTGAAGTTGAAAAATTTAGAAATGTAAAGTGTGAACTATATCACACATTAAATAACAGACTTCTAATCATAGCATCGTATAATATTATACATATAGTACGATTTACTACATTGCTCTTACTACACTAATCTAATGTACTAAAGTTTAATATCATAATCTAGTGATAAAACTCATAATTTATACGTATCTATGACCATCACAACTAGTGTTATATTGATCAAGTAATTCATCCATTGTGATGGCTTTTTGGCCCTTTTTCTGTTGAATCATTATAAACTGATCACTTTTACTTCTTTTCCACTGTTGAACAGAGAAAAAGTTAAATGAAAATGTCAAAACTTGTATCATTGTGCACCTTGGAAGGTAAATATGATGGTCACAAGACACAGGCACACAGTGGCAGAAGACACAGACAGATAAACAGACAGGTAAAGAGACAGACAGGTAAACAGACAGGTAAACAGACAGACAGGGACCTTCTGGTGCTTCCTCTCCTGCTTGTATCGGTCGCTCCGCTCCTGCCGCAGCCTGTCCAGCTCCCCCCGCAGCTCCTCGGCCTCCTGTCCGGCGGTCCCTCGGCTCACCAGGGTTCTCTAGCAGCTCCAGGACCCGAACCACTTTAGGCAGCACGCCGACCACAGACTCGCAGCCGAACCTGTCGATGATCCGCTCGAACTCCTGTCCGAGCACCGCCGCTATATCGTAAACGTCCATGACGGTCAGCTCCGTCGCGTGTCTGTCCAGCGCTGACATAACGCAAGTTTCTGTCCTCTCAACGTCCGACATTCAACATTCAGCCTCTTCCCTCCAAAACCTCCCGAGTAGACTCACCTCTGCTGTGGGAAAACGAGTTTACGCAAGCAAGCAGAAACGGGTGTGAACATGGCGAGAACTTGTTTCAGTTTGTTGACAGTTAAAACTGTGCTAACCTGTACTTTTAGTGCTGCGTTCAAGATCCGCAACAAAACTCGTACATGTCACAGTCAGCTGTAACACCTCCCCTCACACTAGCGCATATTGGAGCCAGTGTATAAATAATAAAGATTAATCAGGATGGCTGTTGCTTAATGACATTGAGCTAAACGACGACGTGCTACTTGTGCTACAAAAGGACAATAAAGAGCAGGTAAATTTGCAATACGGCGTATGGGATAGATATACTGGTCGATATGTACAAAGCTTTACTTAATATAGCAATAAGAATACATCTAAGCATTAATAATACATTATTTTGATTATCATTATAAGATTCGGTTCTGTGAATGACAGATTAACACGGTTTTAACGTGAGGTTTACAAGATATCCCATATTTACGATTGCTCCTGAAGGCATCAACCCTCTCCACGTTGACTCAAATTTCTACTGCGCATGTCATGATATTCCTACCTTGTATGTCCTGCAATGATTTTAAAATATCCCAACACTACTTGGCACTTACATACAGGCAGCTTATAAGCAGTAAATAAAATTGTTTACATTTTAATATTTACTTTTTAGTATTCGTTAAAATACTGTTATTGTAATAGCTCAAAAAAATAAGTGGATTTGTTGTTAGGAATATAAAAACATGTAAAGCATAATTTCACTTAAATTCTTAGCAACCAATACAACTTACCAATACAGTCTCTGCATCCTTCATGAAGCTCGGAACAAGATGAAGCAACACAATGGGACATTAAATCAAACATTTATTGTTCATTTGTTTGACATTTACACTTCTTACAATGAGAAACCACCATTATCTTTACTAAAATATATTAATAGATCTGAGTGTATAAAGACATTTCGTACAGAGGAAAGACGGAACATAAAAAGATGCATTTTAAGACCCTGTAAGAAAAAGCGCCCAGTGACATAGAGGACTTGTACACCTTCATCATTAACTAACCCTTAATCTCCATATTCAGCCTAAAAGAAGCATTTGATAATTAAGGACGCCTACATCCAATATTTCTACGCAATAATTAAGTCTACCTATATACGTTAACAAATCCTAGGCGCTCCTCTACTAAAGAGACATTCAGGAGATGAGTGGATATAAATTATCCTAGATGCGTGTTGCACACTCCTTTACAGACTGTATGTCTTCACAGATAATATTTAATGCATTTGTACAGTACATTTCAAGGCATCTGAGACAATCGTGTACCGTTGAGAAAGAAAGGTGTTTTTGCACATAAAAGGAAAACTGTCCATCATTAAAAGGCAAAGCCAGAGGTATGTGAATCTCGCAGTAAAGTGGACACTCGTGACGTGATTCTCCAGTTTCCTTTACAGCGCACCACAACATAAATAGCATAGTGTACATTAAGAATAACGTGATGTGCTCTGTGATGAACGTCCGAAGTAGTGTGCAAAATGGTTTTTCAACGACTGATCAAAAAGAAGGTACAGACATAGAAGTACAAGATATACTGTCAATTTGTGATTATCATCAAGTTTTGTATCCTAAAAGCAGCGGTAATGCTCGATCGTTTAAAATTCTTATGATGCAGAAAAAACCTCACACAGCCTAAAAATTACACCATTAACCCTTTTTTTTGTTCTTATTGCAGTTAAAAACAGTTCTGCCTTGATGACGGCATGCGTACGTATCTTTTTAAAAAAAAAACAAACAAGGGGATAGAGACAGTATTTTTCGTTTACAGGCATCAGGGATCAAAAATCAGGCTTCTGGTCCATTTTGGCAAAAAACTACAACAAAAAAAACAGAAATGAGAAAAGGAAAACAATAACACGCAGACTGAGGCAGAGGATTGTCAGCATAGAACTCAAAAGGAACGTGATGTTCGTAAAAAGGCGATGTTTCTCTGGTCCAACCATCCGTCAGAGGAGCGGTTTCCTTCGCTGCTCAGGCATTATTTAAACTGCAACACAGACAAATGAAGAGAAGATTTACCAACAAGTTAAATCTTACTTTCTCAAACACAACATGCTGCCTTTTCGTCACCATCCTTACCATGCTTTTGGATGGTATGTTGGGTTTTTGGGCCAGCGCAGGTTTCTTCATGAGAGCAGGCTTGGAGGGTTTTGGTGACATGGTGCCAGGAGGGGCCGGCGAGGGCGAGCGGACGCCGTTCCCTTCTGGTTCTAGAGGGACTCCCGCCAACTCGTAGTGCTTCTTCCTCAGCTCGCCCAAACGCAGACGCTCGTTCTCCAAGTGACTCTCCAATTCCAGCACCTTCACCTGAGGGGCGAGGAATGAATGTGTGGTCATCTGTGGTGAAAACTGTTTCTGCTAGTTCCAGCCGTTTCTGTCAGCTCATTCTTTCCACTGTATTGGCTGCATGACAAGCTTACTGATGTAAAATGGCAAAATAACTCAGGTCATTACAGAAGTAGCATAGCCTGTGCCTACATTTAATCTTTCAACGTTTAACAGCACTTTATTTTAATTGATCCATGTCTGAAGATATTCATTTTAAATTGGCAGCCTTCAGTTTTTTCAGAAAAGCTGAAAAACTGATACTGAAACTCATCCTAGAAGCACATTAATTATTCTGAACTCAATATTTGGGATCCAATGTGCAGGATTTAAGGTCCATACACACTAAACTGACACCAAAGAAGTTGCTGTGATGAAAGCTGACTGTTGCGCCGTGTCTCAGCCAACAAGCTGCATAAAAACCTTACCTGCGACTCCATTTCTTCCTTTCTTAACTTGATGAGGGACATGCCAGAGAAGTCCATGGTATCTGTGCACGATAAAACAGAGTTATTAGACGCTTGTCAGAGTCTACAAAGATCTTACGGTCAGGTCAGGTTGCTCTCACCTTTCTCCTCCAGGTGCTCCTGGCCGGTCCTCGTTGACGCCACCACATTAGCTGCCATTTGGTTCACAAGGCGAGAAGCCTGCTGGAGAGTTGTCAGCCTCGTACTGTTACGATCTGCCTTAACCTGAGTGCAGAGGAGAACGCGTGGGTGAAACACATGTAGAGTTTGGACAGTTTGGACACTGAACCTACAAACCCAGTCACAGAAACTGATTGCACGGTCAGTACTGTGATACTACATGTGTCGTCTTACAAGTGAGTCAAGTGAAATAGCCTGATAATCAAATGTAACATGGTTAATTTGCTCTCATGTAGAAACACACGTAACTCAGGCCTTTGAGTTTATCTCTACAGTAGTTAGGTGAAAAAAAAAGGTTTATAACTGTATTTCTCTTTGAAATGAGACTTTACCTTTGAGGCAGCAACCAGCTGTGCCGTGCTAGCAGCGATCTCGTGGGAGCAGACGATCAGCTCTTCGTATTTGCCGGTGTGCAGCACCACCTTATCAGCAGACTCCCTGTGAGGAAGCAGGTAAAGACACAAAAAGCACTTCACTTCACCTGATCAGAAAAGGGTGTAGTTGTGCAAAAATGCTGCAGCTCGACTCTTAACTGGTTCAAAAAGACGTGAACACATCGTAACTATTTCAGCGTCTTTAGACTTGTTACCCATGTCTTTTAGAATTGATTTTAAAACGCTTTTAATTACTTTCAAAGGCCATGTCTGGTTTGGCACCTCCCTAAATCTCAGAGCTACATTCTGCCTGAGATCATCAAGCAAAACTCTGCAATCAGGTACGAAGTCACAGCTTAAAGCTAAAGGTGAGCATGCATTCTCTGCCGAAGCCCCCAAACGATGGAAACCCCTCCCTGAAGAAATTAGGCTTGGTGAATCTGTGTATAAATCTGCTTTAACTCCTGATTTAGAAGCTTTTATCTTGTTTAATTATTCAGGTTTTACTTAATTTGCCTCCCTGTACTTGTATCTGTCCCTGCAGTACCTGCTTTTTTGTGACTAAAATTAAGAATGATCACAAAATCAAATTGTAGCTTTCTATCCTGTGTAGACCACTTGTTTCCAGTAAGAGTTTATTTTATAGTAGTGTGTAGATGAAATGCCTGTCATGATGTAAGCTGATTGTCCTGTGAGACTTACACCATCTCTGTGGCTCCCCATCCCACGGCCTTGGCAGCAGAGATGAGTCCCTCAGTCCAGCGCGAGTTTCTGGCGTAGAACTCCTTAATGGTGGCTGCGCCCTTAACGAGCAAAAAAACAACAGTACTGTTAGTCCCGTTTGTTGTTTTACTGAATGGAACTGAACAGTTTGATCTCAGAAACAAAAGCTGTTGGACTCGAAACAAAAACCAAGCTGCCAGTTTTTGGAGTGTGACTCACCCTCCCACCCTCGACAATCTCCTTTTGCAAGTCCGTGGATGCTATGATCAACATGCGAATGGCCTGCGGAAGAGTTGGACGACAACAGAGAAAGGAGATTTAAAAATAACACCCACTTTTGTACATTAGGATGTTGATCAAGATATTAGTTGAAACACATCAAACTACGGTACCTTCATCAGGTCTGTGCAGCTGAAAAGGATTCTGTAAGAGAGAAAGGATCAGTTATTGGTCTGATGATTGAGCGTTGACTGTTACACCTCCAGTCTGATTCTGGTTCAGATTTAACGAATGGTTCATATCGTTTCAAGCTGATGTTCAATTATTTTTAATCATAAAAGCGAACAAACCTTTCATTAACCTCCAGTTTTATTCCTGTTGTGTCCTTTCGTGCCTGATTCATCATTTCCTAAAGACAGAACAACAACACGTGACACTTTTCAGTTACAACAGATACAATAATCACAGGTAGAAATCATTATAGATAATAAAAATACATCTCAGAGTGACATTTAAACCACTTACATCAATCCTGCGGACTGCCTCCTCAATAGCAGCTGATGTCGCAGCCATTTCCTTATCGACCAGATCTCCGAGCTCTTCCTGACGAACGTCCGAGCCTTTTGGCCGCAGCTCCTAAAAGTAACGAGAGGGAAAAGTCATTTGAAGGACTGGAGAATGGAAAGAAACTGGAAAGACTGGTGAAAATGGAATGACACATTCAGGAGGTGGTTGTCGGATGTGCCTTCCTTGGATTTCTACTTTTTGTAGAGGGAAGCTAAAATAGTTCGTTATCCGACATCCACTCACATTTTTCAGCAGATTATTTTTGATGTCCATGGCAGGAAAAAAAAAAAATACCATTAAGGTTTTTATCTCACATTAACGTCAGATTGCTGATGGATGCTTATCTCACTTTCCCAGAAACAAGCAGTAGTAGTAGCAGGAATGTTTAAAACAAAAACAAAAAACCTGCTGAACAAACAGTTGCAGCATCGTCCTCATTGTTTGCAGCAAACCTACATTATATAACTGCACACAGTGATTAGAGAGATGGAGCTGTGGGTATCTAGTAGAGATGCAGCGCAGGATGACAGATGTTGCCCGTGGTGATGCAGATGAACACAAGGTATTATTTGTAATCGTGTTTCTATCTGGCATTAATTGTTTGCAGTCGCAGTGTCCGTAAGCGGCAAACTATCAGATAAGTGTATTCATTAATTACAAGATTGTTATTCATGTCATACATTACAGTAAACAGAGTCGTGTCTCTCACCTGGCCCAAGTACAGGATCTTTTGAATGACTATGCGAATGGAGGCTGGGTCTGCCCTCTGGAGGGTGGTCTTGCTCTTCAGGTCCTTAAAGAACTGCAGACTCTCGGTGGCGCAGCCTCTGCAGTTCTCCGTCAGTCCTGCAGGGTGTAAAGCAGCAGTGATCAACCATCGGCAATAATGCTGCACATGTCTTACACTCCAAAGCATTCGAAGATGGATTCAATCTGAAAATGTCGATTTATGTTACTGACATGTGGCTTTAAATGTGGACGTTTAGTCCGAGTAATACTGAAATAGCAACAAGTGTAACTGGTGTGATGCCAGGACAGTAATCTGTGATATTCCTTACGGTCTGCGTGGTCAGTGGGCGCCATGTGTGCCGTGGCGCTGCCGTTGATGATTGTATCCGCAGCCAAGTGGGAGAATTGGGTCAGAGCCCTCAGCAGCCCTCCAGCATCTGGTTACAAGAGCACTGAGTAAGAGAGCAGTCTGCCACATTCACAAAACACACTACAAGCTGCCATGAGGTCGGCGGGATCATGTTGAATCAGAAGCAAACTTACCCCCCATGTTACTCAGATAATCAGCATGGCCCTTCTTCACTTTGTCCACCGAGCCCAGCGTGGCCTCCGCCCGACTTATGAGGTAATCTGTGTTTGGGCAGTTAGAGGATTTTTAAAAAAGAATTCTCCTGAATAGACAATATATTATTTGTGGTCAACTAGCCGGGGTCGAGGTCTGTGTAACACTCGATTTAGCTTTCCGACGTTTTTAATTCTCAATCACATTTCACATCTTTGTTGTTAATCTGTTCAGTTTACATCTGTGTGAAATTACAGTCTGACCTGGAGAACTGGTGCAGCGTACATGGAGGGGATCATCCAGCTTAGCTACCGCATCTTGGATGATGTTCTCCGCCTCTGTCACGGTACCCTGCAGCAGAGCGAACTGCTCCTCCAGAAGCTTCTGCTTCAGCTGCTCCTCCTGACTCGACTACATGAATGCACACAGAGATAGACATTGAAATAGGACATACACATGTTTGTCGTTTCATAGATGTGTCCATTTTTGCGTTTTATGTGTTACACAAGTCATAGCCTAATCAATTTGTGAGGTTACTCAATCAAGATTACACTGCTGCACATAATTCCTGCAGTATTTCGCCTCAAAAGACGGTCCATCCTTCATATTGTCAAAATTGTACAATCTACCTTTGTACAATATGGAAAAACTGTGTTTCAAGACTTTTTCCTTTCTACCTCTTCATGATGGTAAAATCAGATAGTAGAGCGTCAACCAGCTCGGATACATATAGTTATCACAAATAGTTTTCTATAATGAGTCATAATCCTGACTGAGGACGAGTCTTAACTGCACCGTCTTTTCTTTGGGCTGCAATGATATAAACTGCAATTCATGCAAAACACAGTCATTGTAGAAGATATGCACAATCATCCTCGGGATATGTTCAGTAAAAAGCCTGCATTTTTTTTTAAAAGTATTTATGCACAATGGTAATGTGTACTTTAATCATGAGACTGCATGGTTTTTCTTAAGAAGGCAGATCTAAAATACTGCTGAATGCAACTAAATGTACAGAGTGGAGACTTGACTCTGCTGAGCTCAGCTCGACTGTCCCGACTGACCTTCTCCTGCAGTTTGCCTTGCAGCTCTCCCAGCTCCCTGCTGCTTCTTTCTCGCTCATGCTGAAGCGACGACTGCTGCGCCTGCGCAGCCTGCCGCAGAGACGACAGCTCCGCCTCCTTCTCACTCACAGATCGCATCAGACGCTCCTTCTCTGCCTGCAGAGCCGTCATTGAGCTGGTGACTTGCTCCGACGCCTAGACGAGACAGAAGAGAGCGATGAGGGCAGCCAGAGGACGCAGATGGCTGATGAGAGGTCCAAATACTAAATGACGGTGAAACGTCATCAAGGTCCTTGCTGCATTTAACATCCCAGGTGCACACTCACCTTCTCGCTAGTCTGCAAAGTCCCCTTGATCCGCGTCACTTCTGCCATCTTCTCCTCCAGCTCTCTCCTCAGTTTCTCCATTTCAAACTTCTGCTCTTCCAGCTGCAGTGACATCAAAACAACAATAATAAACAATAAAACAAAATTAAACAATATTACTGACATGCATACTTTTCAGTAAGTCATCAGACCACCGACCTTCATGTCAGCCTCCTGTTTTATCCGATCAATCTCAAACGACAGCTGCTGTTTGGTCCTCTCCACCTCATCCTGGGTCTGCTGAGTCGCTGACAGCATCTTCACAGTGTCTGCACTCTGTCGGCACATTTACACATTTAGTGTTACCACACACAGCCAGGTGCAACGTCAAACACCTCTGGACTGGTCTGAGGTCTGTCTGTACCTTCCGGAGCAGTTCGGCATGGCTGGCCACCAGCTCTGTGTGCTTCTCCTTCAGCTTGTTGTACCGCTGCTCAGTGGCCTGCGATCTTTCTGCACAACAAAAGAGAGATGACAGTGTTATTGTCGCACCTGACCACATTTTGTCAGTGCATATGAAAGAGTGTACTGACTACATGGCTTACTATCTGCTTCGATGAAGGTGGTCTGCAAGCTCTCATGTTCAGCGTTACGGCGACGTGTAGCCTCCAGCTCCATGCGCAGTTGCTCATTTTCCACAAGGGCCCGTTGTTTCTGAGCGCGCTGCTCTTCTAGTTCGGCCTCCAAACTGTTGATTTGGGACTTGAGCTGTGTGATGTAGCGTTGAGCCTTCAGAAAGGGAAAAATGAGATCAGCACCTCAGGAATAATCTACTGGTGTTATTGCAAACAAAGGCTGTTCAGTATTATTTAACATTCAACATAAAAAACGTCATGCGTTTATTAAAAACAAGTCATATTTTGATTCTGGCCAAATCTCATCTCCTAATCTTTATACATACAAGAGTATCTGCAGAGAAATGAGGAATGACACCAAAAAAAAGCAAAAGAGGTCACAAGGTGAAACTGTATCTGTGACAGTCTTGCCTCATTCAGAGGCTACTTGCCACATTCCACATATGAGGAGCAGTATTTGCATCCGCCCAACACATGATCCAGATTCCTCTGCACATAGATAATAATGCCCTCTACCGTCTTCTATGGACATGAAAAAACGTCTGAAAACTAAACGGCGAGTGATTCAGTCCCACCAGTCCGTACCTCTGCTTTGACTCTCTCCAGTTCTGCTCTCAGCAACTCCAGGTCTCTCTTTAGACTTTCAATCTGGAGATCCCTGCCAGACAGAAAGCACACAGTCATGGTGTGCTGGCACGGATCGCAGGCTGAAACCAAATATTCTTTATTGACAACAACGGGCTAAAGTGAAAAACGCCCTTGACTCACCTGTCATCGAAGCCGCCGTTCGGAGGTCCAAACGCCTTATCAAATATGTCCAGCTGCTAAGAAAGAGTAAAATAGAAAGATTAAAGAAGCTGCACAACATTACATTGTGACAGCTGTATGATCTGTAAAGCGTACATGTGTGCCGTACCTGAGGCTGCGCCTGTATGCTGGACGTTGAGACGTCGCTGACCTCGATGAGGGGCTCGGGGTCGTCGTCGTCATCGTCTTGTTGCTCTGGTTCCTCCTCATCAGGGATGACCACCACCGGCTTCACGTGCTTGGCCAGCGAGGCGGCGTGCAGAAAGTTAGGTGGGGACTGACGAGGGGAGAGAGAAAAGGTCGATATTGGTTAAACCTGTAACACTGTGGGAGCATGAAAAAAAAAAGAATGAAATATCGTCTTCAACGAGAAAACTATCACGTGGAATCTCAACAGAATGCAGCTGTCTGTGTAAATAATACGTTTTCTCCAGTTTGTATCTGACAGCAGTCTTTGACATTCAAGATGGAGACTGTGACTCAGCACTGAAGTCATCCCACCTCTCCCCATCCCTCTGTGCTCTTACATCAGGCAGTTTAGGAATCTGGATGAGTCTCTTGAAGTACATCATGTCTCTGGCTTTATTGAAGAAGGTCTTAAGGCTGTGGGACAAATAACAACACGTTACTCATCTCACATTCGTGCACTAACCACAGCAAGTTTGTAGAGTTACGTCTCGTGAGAAATTAAGCGTGTTTAAGTCTGTCTGATGCACTAAAGGACATACGCAGCATTAGGCAACACAATTAAACTTCATAATCGATGATTAATATTTAATGTGCGAAGCTAACGGCACCCTCTTCCCTCTGAACTCAACATTAATGTGTCTGTGAGTGTCGACATCAGCTGACACACGAATATAAAAGGTGGCGGATGAGACGGGACACAGTGATTTGCATTGTTTCAAAGCGCTGTGGACTGGGTGAGGCAGGATTATGTTGCACACTTCCTTCTGGGAAAATAAAACGATTCCCTCTCCTTTGATGCAGTCATCATTCATCCACAGCCTGAGGCCGGGGAATGACCTACCTGTGGAACTGGTCATGGAAACGATCCCGGTGTCCTTGTAAAGTGTCAGCTGGGAGACCTGAAATCCACAAAAATAGAACACAGTGTTTTTTTTTGGTTATAATGAGGAAATGCTTTGGGACACATTAATAATCTCAAGGCTAATGATTTATTTGCGTTCTTTTGAGTAAGTCAACCATGAGCTAAGTGTGTGTGCTAAATGGCTTTTTTTTTTCTTTGTTTGTTTCATAAATGGTTCTTACAGGCATGGAGCTTGAACAGCAGCTTGACGGTGAAGTGGTAGAGGTGACTGCAGTCCTGGATCACTTGGATGAGCGGAGACAGCCGACACTGGCCCGACGTGAGCGTGGAGATGGCGATGGACGTGTTGAGCTGTCGGATAACTGGGAGAGAGGTCGGACGACATGTTGAGCATCCCAGTAAAGTCACTTTCCAAACATTTAGTACTCTTTATCTACTAGTTTCTGAATGATACGTAGTCCTCATTGTATAATTGATAAATGCTGCTTTTGGTGCAAACGTAAGTTACTTTAATCATTCTAAAATCACCATTCTGATACCATCGGTCTAATAAAGTGCAGCGTCTTTCATCGAGTGAGTTGCTGCTGCAGAGTTAGTTTACACAGTCAGCTCTCTTGTTACTTGTGCACCAAGCCGCCTGGTGATGGAGCAACGACAGCCTACATACTTTCTGCAACATGCCAACATTGATAAGGAGGTAATGACTTCAAAGTGGAGTGCAAGTAGAACAAGTACAAGGCGTTTATTTCACAGTACAGCTTCAAAAATTTGTTTACGTTGTTGACATCCTGGGCCAACACCCTGCATGCCTGGGAGGAGCGTACCACTGCAGTCAAACGGAAGGAAACTGATTTAATGTCCTCTAATTACAGGCATTACCTCATCACTTAAAACAAATCCAGGCAAAACAGCAGCATTAAAACTATGCCCAGTGATTGTAAATCACTTTTTTTGTTTAAATGGATACAGGGTAAAACAGGACAAGCTTACAGTAACTCCTTCTTTAAAAGGCTCTTGGCTTTTGTTCATAAATAGATAATGTCAGCAGGTTGCAGCCCTTTAGCTCAAATTTCTCTTCCTTGGAAGAGTAGGATGGGGGGAAAATGGGAGGAGGTTTCTTTTCACCTGTCTCCGCCAGCCTCAGCTCTGAGTCCAAGTAATCGAACACCTCCACTGTGAGCTGGAACCTGCAGGAGAGAAGTTGATACCTTCATTAGACAAAAAGAGGCTCCACTCAGAACCAGCGACTGAATGTTTACATGCACGAAATATTCCTATTTAGCGGTTTAAGGCTAATGAAAATACATATTCTACTTTTATTCCTGTTTACATGCAGTCGTGTTCGGTCCGATTAAAGGAAAAAAAAGGGAAAGGCCCCTGACACATTAGTTCAAAAGACTGGCATTGTGATATTTGTGTATCCAGTTTTTGATAGTGTTTTAAAAAAGTGTTTTTCTCCTCCTGACCCATAACGTGGGCTTTTCTTTCGGGCATGCATCTCTGCCCCGGCCTCGCAGGCTGTTGGCCTCTGCAACGCACAGACTTGACCGTAAACAGGCAACAGTCTGGCCCGAACCCAATGTCCACACTCACAGAACCACAGACTTTGAGGCGCTTTCCCTGTAAATCCTGCAAGGATTTACAGCTGCCCCACTGTCACATTCGTCAATTGCATGAGGACTCTGTCGCTGACATTTTGAGCCCTGTGCGGCCGCTTTTCGTAAGAAGGCACATCTGCAGACTTTGCCTCGAGGAATTAGCCGGTTTTTATTCACAAACGGACATTTTTCTACATCACTACCTAGCATTTGACATGTTTCCATTTGTGTTTACGTGTTCAAAACATACACAGGTTAAAAAGAAACTGTACAAAAAGGCCGTCACATGCCTTTTCTCTCTCAGACAGTTACCAGGTGATTGGGATTGAGCAGCTGCATGTTGCAGGTGCCGTAAAACCCCAGAGTCCACGAGCCGTATCAAATTCTGAATATGTTAATTTTCAGAATAATACTGAAATATGAATATGCATGTAAATGAAGTCAATGGTGACGTGACTGTGGAAAATTAAATGAGCAGCAGGACTTGTCTGTTTATAATTTGATTTCGGAGGAAGCAGCTGTGCTTCTGACTGACGATGGTTGGGATTTAAGGTTTAACAGATACTTTAAAAAGTCACTTTCTGCAGTATTTGAAAACTCACACGTTATTAATGTCTGTTCCTGCAGTGCGCTCCAGGACTTCATCTGTGACCTCCAGGTTCGGTGGGATATCCGAATGCTGCAGAGGAACATTTGAGGCGGTTTAGTGCCGACTCCTACTTCACAGTTTTGTTCAAATCATCCATCATGTGCATCTTGCCAACATAACGCGTAGTTTTAAATATGATAGAGGATGCTCTTACCTTGGTATGAAACTCCATTTTTGTGCAGAGCAGCTTGCTATACAGAGCCACCAGCTGTCCGTATCTGTCATGGAGGTTGCTCTGGAGAACACAGAAGCAGACAAAGACAGTAATTGAGCACAAATGGTTGAAGATTAAGTTGAAGCTTACTTGTGGCGGGAGATTATTTCAGGCTTTGCAGGAAATCAAGTGAACCAAACCCATTCATATTTCTACTGCATACTTTTGTGCTTACTGAAACTCACCCATAGTTTCCCAATTTCAACTAGAGAGCTGTGATGTCTCATGCAGTCTTGAAGAACCTGCGGAGGTGAAAGCTTCAATCAGTTCTCAGTAAGATCATACCACGTGTGTTTAACATGTTACAGTCTCAGCGTCTTACATCCCACACTGCCACAGGTGATAGTGTGGGATTAAAACGCCCTTGGGTCACAGATAGTAGCAGGTGCCTTGGTGCCTTACGTTGCGGTGTCCGTCCCGCAGGACTTTGTGCAGTACGTTGCAGAACTTCCAGCAGAGGATGGAGCTGCTGTGCAGAGGGAAGCCCAGCGCGTAGGACCAGAAGGTGTAGGCTCCCTTCTCCCTGTGAGTCCCCAGGATGATTCCTGTTGTTCTGTCGTTAAGGAAGCACAAACCGGAGGTGTCCCGGTGGAGCCCCAAGAACAAAATCAAGCTCATGGGGTTCAGCTTCATTCCATTACCTTCTCTCTGCGGTATGCTTTTGTTTTACACTTCTGAATTATGACTGCTGTTGTTCGACCCCATTCCAATATTCAAGTCAAACAGGACATCTTACAAAAATGCTGTTTCATGGTGACTTAATATGGATGCTGACTGTGCTGACACTGAAGGTAAACAATGACAAACTGCGACATTGAAAACAAAAACTGTGACAACTAAGCCTGAAAAGAGAGACTCTAATATGAGTATCTTACATTTAAGGTCGTATAATAAATTATAGGGCAGTCATGCACAAACTTCTGATCTAAACAGAGGTTGTCTGGGTTTTTTTATTTCTATTTTAAGGATACGTCGAGCATGTTTCTCCTTCACAGGCGTCTCTGCGGAGTTGATGGCTTTGCTGATGCTGCTCAGCTGAATGGAGAGGAAAGAAAAGGAGAGGAGTTAATCTGTGATCTTGTTCGGTTTGCATCTCCACCCACACAATCATCAGTCACAGGGCTTACAATAGACCCAACGACAAATATGCCACAAGTGAGAATGCAAATATAGACCGGGAGTCAAAGTCATGATAAGAGGCTGCGCTGCAATGGCAGGAATGAATCAGAGAAACAATGACTGTACTGTGTACACACCGTGTTGCACGGATGGATTTCCGTCACTCTCTCCGTATGGTAAGACGGATTTTAACAGACCCAAAACGAGCAAGCAACTAGACTTCTTCTGTGGTATTTATCTTTATATCTTGTTATCTATTGGAGCCAAGGTCAAAGAAGGTTAACCCTGCTTTGACAGATAACGTCTTTAATTAACCTCCTGATCGTGAACCTGAGAGTGTCAGTGGAAACACATCACACACAGCGAGCTGCTCCTCAACCTGTCCAGCAGGTAAAGCGAGTGTCGCAGGAAGGGAGAGACACAAAGGAAACACAAACAGTCTGGATGTGTTCGTCTTTTTCACTGAACGTCAGGCACAGTGCACCACAGCCAGAAAACAATTACTGCCTGATACAGTCGAGTAACAATAGAGTGCTTTTCATGGTCAATAACATTTCAGCTCAGAGACTCCACTTGGAGGACTCGACTCATTCTCCCTCTCTGCTCAAAAGACTTGAGCAAGACGCTGAAATCAGCTGCAGGTAGAGTGTGTTTTCACCCGCGTCCATTTGTTGGTCGACAGCAGGATTACACATAAACTGCTGAACGGCTTTCAGTCCAGGATATAGAGATTTGGATATTGCACTTAGCCATACAGAGGTTTTGCTTACATTTTGATTCATTGTGTAGCCGTAGCGCCACGGTTGCTGTTTTGTTGCAGACCTCGCTCTGCACAGTTTATTTTAGTCTTTCATGAATTATTTCTGAGGCCAACTGAATTTCCAGTTGCAAGATTTTTTAAATCATAAGCAACCATGTGAAGACTGAGCAGTGCAAGAACGCACACATGTCCAAAATCACACTCTCATTCAGTTTTACATAGTGGAATTTACAGTGAGCTCATCGAGCAAATGAAAAAATATTTTTGGACTTCCAATGCAATGCATGATGGTATATAAATCTTGGTTGGTGACCATTGATTGAACACTACTTTTCACGACTCACTGTGTCCACTATATATTGGGCATTGGGTGATTTCGGACATTCTCTTCTAGATTCTCTTGTTGTGGTTCATAAGTCTGAAAACAAAGACTGCACGGCCACCATTTCCTGGTTAACCTTCAATCGCACGAGAATACATTTTTCACAACTGAAATAACCACGGAACCGGTTGAGCCAAGATGTAGTCAAGATATGATAAGGAAAAAAACAGACGGAGAAGAATAACCGTCTTTTTCCTCCTTCCTGCCTTTAATTCACTATGAATAATCTACTAAAATTCGTGTTGAGCCCGACAGCGCAGGAGCAGAGTGTAGAACAACTATCCCTGATAAAAATCAAACATGCTTGACTACGAAGTAGCCGTTTGGGAACCTACAAGACTCTCCGGCACATAACGATTACATGATGATCAAAGCGTCGGCTAGACAGCACAATTAGCACTACTGCGACGCCACCCACAGCTAAATAAGTCCTGTGGTGTGCCCCGCCTCAAGTCACAATCCAGAGCTGTGTTTGTATGACGGAAGCATGCCGAGGTTACGGTCATGTGTCTCGCTGATGTGATGCAATCAACAAGAGCTGCTAGTCTTGTTTAAACCTGCTGGAAATAAAAAAAAAACAGCTGGGTGCACTTTATGTATACTCTTCATTCTTTATCCCAAAATGCTTAGCCATGATTATTCTAACATTTGGGTGCTTATGTCAAATCGAGCCATTAACCTGCCGACATTATGCTTTGTAAAAAAGAGGGAGATATTCTGGGATATTGGCAAATATAACGCAGAATTCATAGCTGATGGGAACATAAACACACAAAAAGTACAAAAAAGTGGTCAAACAATCTGCATAATTTTGAGGAAGACTATCTAAAAGATGAGGAGGAAAGAAGAGTATGAATTTTCAGAGTTGAGGCATACACAGGCAAGTGAGACAAAACAATGGTCAATAAAAAACATCTGCCCACTCCACCGAGTTGACTGATGGAAACGGTGTGATTGTTGATTCTGTCTGATATCCAGCAAGGTCTCGCACCGAGTTGAGTGAAATTTGGAAGCCGCTCTTCACCTGTTTCACGCAGTTTCAGGGGCAAACTGAGGGGAGCCAACACAGGGAGTGACGCACGCCAATAGTTTGGGCTGCCAGGTACCACGGCACACATCCCACCCAACTACAAATATATTTCCGTGCCAAGGTGAGCTGGTCAGCGTGCCAACTTCAGCATCTCTTTCACACAACAGCCACAAAGACATCTATGAGCTGATGTCAAATCTGTTCCGCCTAAAGAATATTTTAAACTAAAACTCTGGCCATATCTTACACACTGCACCTTTAAAAACACATCTGTTAAAGCCAGCTTCTCCATCACAGCATAAGAGCCTAATCCAACATATCTTCAATCTCATCCTCGGTTTCATAACTCTCAAAATATCTTCCTGCATTACAAAAAAAGCTCCTTAAACATGACGGTGTGATACATAATAGAATTGGTCGGACTGGTTCACAGGCTGAGACATCCATGTCACATCTTTCTTTTAAAAAACATAATTACATATCAGCAGAAGAGGCCTTAATCCCACAAAACACTATAAAAGCCTCTTTAATATATTACAAAACCGAGGAGTCACCAACCCGACCAACACACACACACACAAAAACATACATGGCTACAACACAAAGCACAGAGGGGTTACTGTGGCGTCTCAGAGTGAGAGAGGGGTGTACTGGTTAATGGGAGACCCCCCCCACCCGCCTGCCCGCCCGTCCGCCTCTGACGCAAATGAACCGCTAGCTCCCTCGTTTACACAGGGCAAGTACAGCGGGCTCGCATGGAGGCCTGTGTGACAATGAGGGGTTTGTTCGGGGAGGAAGGCCGACAGCTGGGGTAGAAGATTGGGTTGGATGGGGGCCGCGCTCTGGCACACAGAGCCTGGCACTGAGGCCTCAACAGATGGCCGCTGAGCAGCGAGGCTGCAGGGAAGCTCTCATAGTACATTCAGAATGGCTGTCAGTCAGAGAGCAGCGAGGGAGCGCAGAGGAGGAAGAAGGAGGACGAGAGGTGGAAGGCGACCAAATACTAGGTACAGTTGACAGGGTGCTGTATTGCACATTTCTGGGAATGAACCGCCTACGATTGGTGGATTTGAAGAAAAGGAATCGTCAACCTTTTTGATAATCACCGTCAAACGTTTGCCGGTTAAAGCTTCATTAATGTTAGAATTTGCTGATTTTAATTGTCAGTTATTAAAGAAGATGAAGAGCCTTTGGAAACTATAGCGGGTTTCTGTGTCACTCCAGTATACATTCCCTTACATGCCCTTGCTGACGGCTACTGCAGAAGAAATACCTGCGCCTGCATTGGAATCAAACTAAAAGGAGCAACCCTTCGATTACTAGCAGGGCTGCAAGTAATGATCATTTTAATAATCTATGAACCGGACAGTTATTTTCCAGATTAATCGTTTGGTCAGTAATCATCAGGAAACAGTGAAGATCACAGTGTCTTTGAGAACAAGGTGACTTCATCAAGTGTGATTAGTCTGATCGATTAATCAACTTACCGCTACAGCTCTAATTACCAGCCGGCTTCTTTAACTGCCTGCTAATCTAACTACTATTACTTTAATGTAGCCGAGTAAACTCAAGCGTTTGTTAAGCTCCGCTACACCACAAGTCACAACGATCTCGCTATCAAGCTACACACAGGTCACACACCAGCACGCACAGATACCATTTCCTCAACGCCACGGTCAAAAAGGTAAGTCAGATTAAATCCAAACATTTTACTAACAGAGCATTTCCGTCCGAGCGCTGCAGACATGCTGACGCTGTCGACTGCGTGGCTGAAAGCGATGAGTTTGTGCTGCATCTGGTTCAAGTAAATCCCCTGACCAGCAGAGAGGAGAAGTGAGAGGGAGGGAAAGCCTGGACTAATCCCCGAGGCCTGCCATAAGGTCCGCTGCCAGCTAGCATTACTGTACTCTCGCTCCACTGCATTCACGCCGCCAAACCCTGACACGTCTCTGCTTACCTTGTCATCCTTGCTTTTCAACAGCGTGTCCATGTGCTTGGACATCCCGGCACAGTGTGTGTGAAGTTAACGAAGACAAAGCATCAGCGCTGCACCTCAGCTGCTTCTCGCTGGACATAATGCCCCAAGCAAGAGCACTTATTGCACGTCCTTATCAGCTTAATTCAACAGACTGCTGCTGGGGATCTGGCTAACAAGGTCACACAAACACCGTTTACACTCGTTAGCTGAAGTTAGTTACATGTGGCACTGATAATGCAAACAACTCACCTGGCAGGCGGTGTGTTAACTCTGTGGAAGCAGAGACGGAAATGCCAACTGAACGGTTCTTGGCACCATTTTCACTTGGAGATCTGATCTATTCTTTCTCAGATAAAATGGTTTTTGAAGGTATTTTTATTAGCTTCTTCTTGTGTTTCTTCTCTGCTCTCTCACACAGCTTTGTTGTCCCGTTTCTGATTAAACCAGCACAGCCTCTCCCACATCAACACCGGCAATAATTCTCACACACGAGCCCACAGTGGACTTGTTTCCCTTCAAACTGCTCATCAGGCCACTATCATGGTGTAAATACAAATAAAACAATTTAAAAATGTACATAAAAAGGGCAAAACAGATACATACAGACACCACAGCTGATGAGCATCTGAAAGTCTTAATCCCTCAGATGTGTTTTCTTTACTTTTAATGCTAAATATCTGCCATGAATGTAAGATTATAAATTGCATCAATAACTAAATTAAACAGATTAAAGGACACACCTGAATATTTGGCTACTATAAAAAGACTTTTGAAACCACAGATGAAACAAAGTACGCTCCAGACAGATCAAGAGCTCGATTAGACTCGATGAGGTGGTGCTCGTACCGCTTTTGTCCACAGGGGGCGCCACAAATTTACAAATTAAAGTTCCTTGTAGCTGCTTTAAAGTAACCATGATCTTTGTATATTACATTTTGTTTACTGGTCATCACCGGAGACAATTTATTAGATTATATGCAGCTTCCTCAGGAGCTTTATGCTACTATTTGACATACGCAGCAGAACTCCTATAAACACAATTTAATGTGTAAAACTGCTCTTTAAGTTTTGGAAATATGTCAACAAAGGAAATACAGAAGAGGACGACCTTCAGTAAGAAAGCGTGAATGAATCAGGGGAACTACTGAATGCCGACACAGAAAGAAGTTGTGTCTTCTTCTCTTAATTAAGTTACGATAAACTAAAATATTCAACAAAAGATAAACTGTTCTTTGGCAACCAGAGTCTTTTGGCCAATTTGTGGAGCTGGTTATTTCTCTCGTGATTCACATGAAGTCCACGATTAGGAAGATTAGCTTGTTTGCAGCCTGGGTCACAAAACATACACTGTATGTACCGCAGCACAGACACATTATCATGATTCAGTACTGGGTTTAAGACTTTAACATCGGTCTATTTTCAGTGAAAATATAGAAAGCATATTATGGGCATCGTGAGCACATGTTTTGTAAATAATGCATACAGTTCGGTTACAAGAGCGTCCAGTCCAGAAAAAAAATACAGGACTGAAGATTTCTTTTGCATAGAAACACTTTGACAGAAACGTTTTTTAAATGGATGCTGCCATGAGACCTCGCCACGACAATTTTATTAGAGTGTAAATACTTTTCATTCTCTGTCCACTCTCCCACTCACTCTGAGCTGTGTTTACCCTCTGGTCCTCCCATCCCCCCCTCCTCCCCCGTCCCTCCCTCATGGACGCTCACTCAGGCAACAGGAGCGAGGGAAAGCAAACACACACTCACACACACACACACACACAGGACGCTGTGTGAGACATTTCACCTTGGTACCGAGGACAACATGAAGGGAGGCGAACACAGGAGAGAGTGAGAGTGGGGTGCAGAAGAGGAGTTGAGCGAGTGTAGTGGATGAGTCAGCAGTACTGAGGAGCTCTATGACAAGAGAAATATTTATCTGTTAGAGAAACAGGACTCCCTCCAAACACACCACGGGTTATAATTAAAAGATTTTTAACCAATAACTGCACAGTTGTGTCGCTTAATCAGAACATATTGTAGCTCGATGAGTCTTCGGATCCGTTAAACGACTTCAATCAGAAGGCGGTAAAAGAGCCGCACCGTGAAGTTCACGGGAAAATGCTGAACGTCGTCAGCCAATCAGGAGTCTTTCCTCACACTGCCCCACTTCATTTGCATGTTGCCTGGTGGATCCATGCAGCTGAGCAGTGGTGACTTCTTCCTCCCCTGCTGCTGCACGCGACATCCCACAGTCATACAGACGAGGAGGACGCCTGTTCAAAGCAGCAAACTGAACCAATTCCTCTGCTTTCTGAATATCCTGGGAGTTTTAAAACAACACTCTGACATTTGTCTTTTACACGCAACATGCCGAGTCAAGCTTTTGTTGAACAGCATGGAAGTAATGAGGCAACGATTTCTAGTTAGGAAATCAAAACCGTGTCTACTCCAGCGCTTATTAGCATACACGCTGCAATTTTAAAGGTTAAGTACACCCAAGAATGAAAAATCAGTCACTGTCTACTGACCCTTAAGCTGATGGAAAATCAGTTTCTGGAGCTTCACAGCAAAACAGCGCTGCAGCATTCTCCTGAACAGCTGAAGAAGTAGATGGGGACTTGTTTTATAACATCAAATTGACGACTAACAACCATAAAATTGCTCCATGTGTCTCATCCAGCATGAACCAGGATCTCAAATTGATTAGAAAATACTTAATTTACTCCCTTTTTAAAGCCGTAATCTTCGCTGTAGCAGCTAAGCTAAAGGTTAGCGCACAAGCTCGACCTCACGCCAAGAGTCCAAATATCGTCTTTTTCAAATGTATTCAGGATCTCTGCGATTCGGGAGACCTGATGCTGTATATGGAGCCATTTTATATGTCATTTAAAAAAAAAAAAAAAAACAAGTCTCCAGCTACTTCAGTGCCGTTTTGCTGCAAAACTCCAGAAATGTTTTGTTGTCCTGATGCTCCGTCAGCATCAGAGTGAGCAGATAAAGACTGATGTTTTTGTTCTTACATTTTTGGGTGAACTTATCTTTTAAATCATGTGAAAAGATCTGATTGTGATCACATATAAGAAGAGGACAGACAGGCAGGTTTTTGATGGGCTCAGCTCCTCCTCTTTGCTTGCGCTTATAAAACATTGACAGAGGAAGGTACACACCCAACGCAGGAAAAGGTTCAGCCAATCGAAGATAACGCAAATACTGAAAGTGCTGCGAGTCTGAACTCCGGAGCAGCTGTTTCACGGTTTGTTTGGTTACTCAACCTCCTTTGAGTCTCACGTTTCCAAGTCAGACCGAGGCGTGTGCTTCACTTGAAAACACCAACTCTTCATGACCCGCTGGTTCGTCTTTTAACAGGGTTTCTGGTATTTCAGTCAACAGCACTTGTCTACATAACATATCGTATCTCGCTGGTTTGCAGACGACTGCAGTGTCGTTGAGAGCCAGAAACCACAAAGCACCTGTTGTTGTAGGGAAACAAACCTCATTCCTTCAAGCGCACACATTCAAAACTCAAGACTTCTCGGAGTAAAATCCCAAAGTTAAAGCTATTTTCTTCCTGTTTTCTACATTGTTTATCCAACAGGGAGGCTAGAAATGTCTGCAGTGGAAGAAAAGTGGCCAAACAGGATGGACTAGATCAGCACGATGGACAGATCTGAGCCAGGAATGAATGGTGTCACCGCACTGATCGCGGGACTGTGTGGACTTTATCACGCTCAACTGGTCAAATCTCTGAGAGGTGACCTTTTTAGGAGATGCTGATCTTTGAAACAGCTCAGATGATGGTGCTGCTGCTGACATTCATCCTGAAGTGGCTCATTTTCTAAAAATAAAATAAAAAACACATCTGGTGTGTGAGACACAGGGCATGCACATTCTCGCCTTGTGCCAAAGCTGGCTGTCTTAATCTGAATCTTTATTGAGAGGCTCTTTGAATCCAACATTTCCAAACAATTAATTCCTAAAGTCAACTTAGTTAATTGGAGATGTGGCCTATGCGGTACACTGTGGTCACCGCACACACACGCACGGTGCCACAGCAGGCCTGAATAAACCGCAGGTTAGTCTGGAAATCCCTCCCAACATGACAAATCATCCCTGTCCTTTAATCTTCTTTTATATTTTTTTACCTGCTGCTTGTCAAAATGCTCCCTCTCCGCTCCGAGGTTGGCCTCAACCCGCCTGCTCTTCACCCGTGTGGGCACCTGTCTTATGCTGTTCATCCTGCTGGCGCTTCACAACGAACTGTTAATCCACCGCTTTGACCAACAAAAAGGAAAACACACATATATCACAGCGTTTCTTCTTCTTCTTCTTCTTCTTCTAGCTTGTCTCCAGACTCCGGGCTGTCTCTGTGTGTGTGTCACCGACAGGCATCTCCACACGGCGGCTTCATTACTCGGTGATGCGTCGCGGCTGAAGGAGGAAGAGCAAATGAGCGTGTGCGCCTCGTATTACGCGTTCGGATCCTCCCCCAAGGTGGAGGAAACCATCATCATCATCATCATCATCATGTCCTCTGCGAGCCGACATCCTCCCACACCGCATGACAGCATTACCCCATCTGCATTTATCACACTTCAGGTATGACAAGTGTGTTTTTGTTGTGTTCTTTTTTAATCAGCTTCTCCCTTTTTTTTCCTTTTTCTTCTTCGTCTCCTGTCTCAGCTGCGCACGGTGACGTCACTACAATGAAGTCACTCGGATTACTTCACAGGGTTTATTTATTTATTTTTAATTCATTTTGGTTTGTTTTAATCCCGAGATTGCATCTAGCTTTAACAATAAACAGCCAAGGCAGCCAATCAGCATGAACCAGGAAGTGCAGCTCACAGAGGATGTGTCTCACATTTGGTTATACTGCTGTGAGTCCGGGAAATACGAGCCGGGCCTACAACTTTACAGCTACAGCTTTATGTAGCCTACTCATTTATTGTGCTCTATAAACTTAGAAATGTAATGTTTAATGATATAAAGAGGCCAACATAGAAAAATATATTTACTTTTTCCATAACTGAATAAACAAGCTGTTCTCAGAGGTAAATAAGGTTCCAGACACTGTTGGAAAGGTGGCAGGGTCCGCCACAGTTTGAAACTGTGTTGTCCTTTAACGTAATAATCTCAAAGTTTTTCATGTTAAGTCAGCATCTGTCGGCACACTGATGATTGAGTGTTTTGTAGACTGTGACTAACTTGACCTGACTTTCCATCCACATGTAGGAGGAGGTGAATAGATAATGACTGGATTTTTATTTTTGGGTGAACTGTTCCTTTAATTTGAATTAACAGTTCAAAATGCGGTCGTAATCTTTTAGGGGAGCTGAGGGCGTTTGGTGTCAGAGACACAGGAGAGAGAGAGGAAGCTGATCAATGTGTGAAAAATGGTGAAATATCGATTTTATAAATCTTTGATTTGTTTTAAATCAAAGGAGCTCTGTGGAGTTTCTGTGTTGGGCAGGAAGCGCGTCGTTAGTTTATCTGAGTGGGCGCCATTTTTTTAATATAATGTCAATTGCTTTTACTGTTAGCTAATGCTAAATTAGCAGACTGGATCAAGGCGCTTTACAAGAAAACAATCCACAGTCCAACAGCATTAAACAACTTAAACATGCCACATTACAACCTGCTCACACACGGCCAATGCTAAAAGTGAATACATGTACATTTATTTTTTTAAATAAACCCCCTTTAAGTGGCTTTCAAATGTCCTATGAACGTTTCTCATAAATTCCCTCAGGGACTTTTGCCTCATATAAAACTGCAGCAGCTTCATCAGCTTTAAAAAAGTCAGCGATGGATCATCATCGTGATTCATCTGCTGCCGTTTAATTTAAAGCTCCTCTGTCATTTAGATTTATTAAAGGACATCAGCACATTATAACAGACTTTGCACTCAATTTATTTTTTATTTCTGTACATCATTAAGTCACCAGCCCCTTAAATCCTTCTCTCCTGTTTTTTTTTTTTTTTTACCATGCAGTGTCTCGTGCTTTGCCCAACTTGGCCGATGGTATGTGGACTAACCAGTTCTCTCCGTCTCAGTCGCTGCATCTTCCGTCTTTCATCATCTTAAAACTTGCAGTAAACAAAATCAGATCAAACTATCGAGATACAAAATAAACAGTCGTCCTTTCAAAAAGCAGACACGGATTGATTTTACTTTGTTGGGTCAGATAACAAGCTGTCAGTGTTGTTTCCTCACTCTGCAGCTGAGGTGAAGTTCTTCAGCCTCTCATCATGCAACTGTTTGACAAAATTCACACTTCAGTTTTTTTCCTTCTGTCTGTGTTTCAGTCCTCTTCAAGGTTGTACGACTGGAATTTCATGTTCGTTGCGCTGGGTGGAGTCGCCACCGTGATGTTTTGTTCCCAAGTATGCAGGTGAAGGAAACAAAAAAGGGGCTGATGGGACATCAGGAGCAGGTAACAAAAGGACGCGTTTGACCTGCAGGCCAAACTGGCTCTTTCACATTTTTCCACCCGGGTTCAGCACACACACACATTCTCGACCAGCCTGAGCCCGAGTCACATCCATGGATAACCTACTGAGTGACAGCCCGGGTATGTGAACAGATAATGGCTGATGTAGAGACGTGAAGTCATGTGAGAATGTGTAAGTCTACGGATAAGAATCAAAAACGCAGATATGGAAAGTTTGTCCCCACAGTTGCTTTTTGTGTGCAATCTGTCAGTCGCTGTTGTAACCCTTCTGTATTGTTTCGTGGATTTGTGAGGCACCACGAGTTGCAAAACGCTAGGCCTGTCATTTAAAATCCTCTACCTGGGTCACCTGTCTGCTTCCAAACACGTGCTGTAGTGTGTCCACCTTTTACAAAACACTAAGACATAAACATTTTATAGTCCACGTCTCTCAGTGACACGTTTTGTAGACTTACACTCGTTTCGCTTCACACCACAACCTCCCTGAAAGTCATTCTAAGCAGAATGATCGCTCGAAGCTGACTCGAGGTGAACAGGCTTCACGGTGATGCACTTTTCCAAACACACGACAAAACCAGCATTTTCAGGTGTTCGCCACTAGACAGCAGTAGAGGTTCAGGAACTGACGGTGACTGTGAGCTCCCTCATGAACAGTGCTGGAATGTGACTAGTACATATCCTCAAGTGCTCTCCTCAGGTGTGATTTTGAGGTACTGACTGGTATGTTACTTTGTACTTCTGCTCCCCTACATGTATGTGACAGCTTGAGTTACTATTAAATAAAAGATTCCAATAACTAATATAAACATAACAGATTAAAAAATGATGATGTATAATTTTGGACAAAGCCTCACAGCAGCACAGGCTCATGTTTCGTGTGGGTGCAAAACAGTTCACGTGATTCATATGGAAAAACTGTAAACATCATATTTAAAGGAGCGATTTGTAAGAAATGAGTAGAATTTAAAGGTAGCTCCAAAACTTTAGGAGGCAGCGTAACCACATACTGCTGCTTTAAATGTGCTGTAGGGCTGATATGTTTTTTGTAGGATAATGAAGAAGTGGTATTATAATCTCTGTGGCAATCAGTTTGACACTCAGCTAGACAATCTTCTCATACCGCTTTTGTTGTTTTCAAGGGTAAATTGAAACTAAATCACAAGTCATAAAAAACTAATGTTAGGTTATAAGCAGACAACATTTTGGTGGCATGTCTTAAACATCACCACCATATGAATAGAACAGTTTTGTGACTAAAGTTCGCCTCAATCACATTCGTCTTGGGCGGTGCTAAAGCCCAGGATGCACTCAGGCCAAATAATGTCGGGGGAGCTTGTTTTTCACATTGGGAGATGAGCCCGGGGATTAAAATGGTAAAATCATTGCAAAATAAAAGGTAAGATCTGCTAATGTGTTTAGGTTCATACCGTTAAGTGACCAGATTAGATGTAATTTACCTTTTTCAGCGTATAGGTTGTTGTTTCCTGTTACGATGATCGGCATCGTGGCTCAGCCGCCTTCCGGAGAACACGGCTGGACACCAGAACGAGACTGACGGAGGTGCGTTTGAAGACAGAGGTGCAGTATGGACGTGATTCATGCTGACTCGGACCGGGACTTTTTGACTCATCGTCTCTCCTTTATGTTGTCGTCTTTCTAAGCGTCACGAACACAGAACACAGTGTGACACAGAAAGGACTCTTGATTTTACAAAAGATTTATTCTGATCCCCAGAATAACACATATGCATCCAGACTCACTGAAAGAGAAATGAGTTTCCACAGAGTTGGAGCAGTTATGGGTGGTTATCTGTACTGGACATTCGGTTTGCTGTTACTACAGTTCAAACGGACTCATGATAGAATGACCTACATTCGTCAGTGCTTACAAGTTCTCTCAACGGTCATGCTGGAAACAAACAAAATCTGTGGTGAACAACAGCATGGGAAATGATTCTGTATGTGTGAATAAAGTTGCTTCACACTGTACAGCTCATATGCCGTATATCCGAGGTTACAGAAGTCAAGATATGAGTGGTTCTCATGAATAATTGTAAACCTTAAACATCATCCACGTCTGCACAGACGCTCTCCAAATGCTTCCAAAGACATCCATGCAAGAAATCGACACATATGCACAAACGAAGTCTCTGTGGAACTTCACTGCTTAAAATGTCAGCAAGTGCACTTAAAATAAAGTAGCATAGTTTCATTATGATGTTTTACATTGTTGTCTGCCTCAGCACTGCTGATTCACAATGACTTCTGATACTGGAACTGGTACTGGTCTTCCTGCGAAGGTTACGAGCGATGTGGTTCAGTAAAAATATTCATCATTCATCTGACAAAAGGTTCACTTCACACCTCTGCGACTTCTTTGTGTCATTGCTGTTTGACAGATACATTTGCTTCTCCGTCTCACTGTCGTGTTTCAGGACGCTCTGGTGTGCAGGTGGAGGTGAGGACTGCTGCTCAGTTTTCCACAGTTGTAGCTCTTGTCACACATCAGTGAGCTGAGCTTTTGTCTGACCAGGCCACAGCATCCTGTGGTTTATTGCTGCTGCTGCTGCATTTTATCACAATTTGAGACTAAGTGTCGCCGAGTTTCTTACTCAGACTTAATAATAGTTCCAACTGAAACAAGAAGTATAGTCAAATACACATGCAAAATTTTTTAAATTATGTTCCTTGCTCACGAAATAAAGAAGTTTTCTTCCCGCAGAAAAAGAAAAGGGTTTTGACACCCCGGTAGTGGTGCTGCACTCGGATGGCGAGTCTTCATCCAGAACAATTGTTTTAATTGAAGCTTAATGAGAACTCATTAGTGCAACACTTACACATACACAGGCATTGTGCCTCTCTGATAGGAAAGACATAAACCCAACATCTTTAGGCATTGGTGCCAACTTGATACCACACGAAAAGCAGAAGTGACATGTTTCTGAGAATACCGCAAACCACAAGCACTTTTTTCTTTAAAAAAAAGGCACGCAGTCATCGAGGCGTTATTTCTTCAGTCTGCAGCCAGCAAGGCACAACGCAGCTCAACATGCAATGCTATTTCAACGGGACTCTGCTGATCAGTTTGCTCCCTCCACTGCTGGTGACAGAGTTCGTTTTGGGAATCCTTGGAAATGGTTTGGCTCTTTGGATCTTCTGTTTCCACATGAAGCCATGGAAGAGCAGCACGGTGTTACTCTTCAACCTGGCAGTGGCTGACTTTCTGCTCAACATGGCTCTGCCGTTCCGTGCCAGCTACTACATCTCCAAGCTCAACTGGAAGTTTGGAGGCGCCTTCTGCAACATCTGCCTCTTCATGTTGGCAATGAACCGCAGTGGGAGTACCATCTTCCTGATGGCTATCGCTGTGGACAGGTACATGCGTGTGGTGCATCCCCATCATCCCATCAACTCTTTGAGTGTCCCCAAAGCCATGTGTGGATCACTTGCGTTATGGATGATCAGCATCTCAATGTCAGCTCACGTCTTCACTTTGAAACACAACACAAACTACTGCGAGAGCTTCATGGTTGAGACCGAACCCAAACTTAATCTGAGCTGGCATAAGTTTGCGTTTCTCTTCTCCTTCTTTATTCCTCTTGTTGTGATTCTCTACTGCACCGTCCACATTATTGTCCACCTGAGAAGGAGACAGTTGGCCCAGCAGGCAAAGATTAAGAAGGCTCTGTGCTTCATCACAGTCGTGGCGGTGCTCTTCATCATTTGCTTCCTCCCGAGCAACTTCATGCAGCTGCTGATTTGGATCAGGACCCAGCAACTAGCCAACAGCCTCCCCGCATCGGAGGTCTGCCCTGCCATGGAAAACCCGACCGACCTATTTTACATCACCATCAGCCTGACCTATCTCAACAGCGCGTTGGATCCTGTGGTCTACTACTTCTCCAGCCCTACTTTCAAGAACTTCTGCAGGAAAGCTCTTCACCTGTCAGTAGAAATCTCTGAGAGCACAGAGAAGAGAATCCGCGACACGGGCTCGCAGTCGC
This sequence comes from Diplodus puntazzo, assembly GCA_963678695.2. Taxonomy (NCBI): domain Eukaryota; kingdom Metazoa; phylum Chordata; class Actinopteri; order Spariformes; family Sparidae; genus Diplodus; species Diplodus puntazzo. Next base: position 30,771,150 of record OZ023159.1, on the reverse strand, counting down.
TCAGCCAGCTGTGATCACACAGCCAAATAAAGGAAGTCAATGAGGCAGCTAACAGCCGTCGCCTCAAACTGTAATGCAACTGCGACAACCAACATGTAGCTTTTTTACTTATCTCATATATAGAAGTTATCCAGCATATAGTCACTGCATTTTTTAGAGATCAACTGTACTTAGAAGTCGTTTTCATCTTTAGAAATGACGGCACAGTTCTCAATATTTGTTTTGCAAAAGACTTTGCATTGTAAAGTTAAAAAAATACTTCTGTTGCTTAAGATGCTTATGACCTCATAGGAATATGAATACAATCTTATGGAAAAACATAACAATGATGAAAAATAATAGACAAAGTCTTGTGGCTTCATATGTTTTTCCTGTGTTAATTCAGTGTCTTTGCAGCTGTTACAAGTAATAAAGATATTTATCCTCACTCTACACGCTGCGTCATTTTGGATTATTTCATTGGCCTTCCGGTTAACATGAACTCGATGCAGTTTAAATACTTGCATCCTGGTATCACTGCATGACAACAAAGTTTTGGCAGTTTAATGTTATACAGCATTAGATAAAAATGCGCAATAAGCACTTGTTTCTTACATATCCAGTAAAAAAACGTGAGTCAGTGAGGATATAAACTCTAAAAAGCGCATGTTTACTTGTTATTTATGGTAGTTTTAGCAGCTTTATCTGATGATGGCTATGATACAGTTAATCAAGTATTCTAGTTTCCCTGAATTGTAGTTCATACCACAAACACCTCCACCCCCGATATGTAGGTGGGGCAATTATGCAGAAACCATCAGCATTATTTCCTTCAATTCCAAGTAAATTGACACAAGCACATTATTACCTCAAGTAATAACAGGATTAATACAGAAATAGTTATCAAATATCTCTCCCACACATGAAAACTGTTTGATGATGCATGCACGAAATTAATTGCAAATCCACAATGCTCTTAATTCATGCTAAACTAAAAAGGTGGAGTGGTGTGTTTAAGTGATGGGCATGAATTCTATTGCTATAATTACACATGAGCTACACTGCCAGGTAGTGAGCCGAGTTATTTTTTCACCACATAGGATTTCTATAAGTTAGGCTACAACATCTCAGGCTGCACGACACTGACATTTATTGATAACATGCACTGTGAAACCCAATTATTAATTTGAAGTAACCGCTTGTTTTTATTAAACTGTAAATTAAGTCATTTCAGCAAAACAGGAAACACAAAAGTAAGCCTGTGAATTCGAGACAGAACTTCAGGCTTCAGCTACACATTTATCATCATTATGTTGAAAATTCATGTGAATTTGAAAAGGGAAGTAAGCTGAGGCCGGTTTAGAAATGGTGTGGCAATGACCTGTGTGAATCAAGCAAAAAAAAAAAAAAACATTCTCTTGATGTTCGTACAATCTGGGTTGTTCACCCACTTCTCTTTAAAACATTTTGTATCTGTGGGCACTACAGGATTTTCATTTTCCAAATATAACCTCAAATGTGACCAAGTTTTAATTTTAACAAACAACACAGAGATGCTTATTCTGTTGGTAATATTTATAGTTAGTGTGGTTGGCAGCTTCCTCAGACAAATACCATGCGGGTACCTGTATGACTCCATTAAGGGAAGTCGTCCTTTAGAAATGATGTTAAAAAAAAAAAAAGGAGTAACCCTCAGATGTGGTTACCAAAGGTTGTGATTTGTGGCCAGGCAGGGCATTTTCTGCTGAATCACATACAAGTGATAAAGTGAGTAAGTAAGTGATTTTAAAATCGAGGAAAAATGGTGCTTTCATTTGTAACGGAGTGCAGCATACCAACGTTTTTATGCACTTTAATACTCAATTCTTTCCTTAACTTGTATGCAGCATAACAAAATTAAATACAAGAGAATCTGTGAAATATAGTCAAATAGGCAACAGCAGACTAAATACTTCTGACATTATAGTTATTTTTTATTTTACAGAATTCCTCCACATGATCTATAATGAAAAACAGTTTATTTAGATATTACATGACCAGTTAAAAGACAGATGTCAAGTGCAAATGTTGCATTTTAGCCCAGGACAGACCAAGTAAGAATACATAAATATGTCTGAAGAAATAGTGTCAGTTCATCCCGAAACTCCATTTTGCATGTTGAGAAACTCCTGAAAAACAAATTAAAGTAAATTAACAAATCTGATTATTGATGATTATATTACAAAAATGACAAAGTGATGATGGTGAGAAAGAAAAGGTACACAATCTGAACAAAAAGATGAACTGGACTTCTTAAATATTTACTGTCATCAGAACCAAAGTTGATTATACAGATACGGATTTTTCGGCTACCTTCAGACAGCTTGGTGCAGGTGAGCCGTTCGTCAGCGTTCTCCCTCTTTGCTGCTCTCTGTGTTTCATGTACTCACGTGCCAGTGAGTCGGCATCGTCCTGACTAAAGGGCAGATTAAAATATGATTTAATCCACATTTGATAAAAGGTCAAACCCATACGGTGGCTTAAAGAGCAGTATTGATGAATTCAAAGTCAAAATAGTTGGTCTGTTCCAAAGAAACCCCGGCTCTGCTGTTGGGTGACAAATCTGATGTAAAACCGACAAAATACTGTTTAATATATTGTGTCTGGGCAAAACTCTTTAAGACCACCTGTACCTGTCCATATAAAATCCAACCATAAATGGCACCACAATGTTAGAGCTTAATTACACACTTCTAGAAAGAAAGTTGATTATCGAGCCTCATTCCCAGGCTGCAAAATACTGACGATTTTGATCCTTGAAACCAAAGATCTTTCAATCTAATTGTCTACTTCACCTTCAAACACAATATCAAAAAATTATGTGGAGAAGAAGTGTCCTTCTGTCTTTTTTGTCACATGTTCTGTGCATATACATACTTACTGTATTTGTGCTTTGTCGTAGCCAACTGTGAATGGACAGCTGAACAAAAAAAAAAAGAACCTACCAGTTCTGGCTGATCAGGTAGTCCACCAAGTCTTTCACCTGGTTAGGTTGGCCATTCGACACAATGAGCTGCTTGAGATGCTGGAAGTGTTTGGTCTTCAGCAGTTTCTGGTGCTGTCCATTCTCGCTAATAAATGTTAACACAGTCTCCCTGACCTGAGGAATCATGGAGAGAATATCATTTCATCATTCAATATTGTAACACAGTACAAAAAGTGCAAATATGTTGCACCAGATAGAAGTCCCTGTGGCCTACAATTAAGTTTACACTTAATACCTCATCTTTGATATCATTGCACCATCAGACCCATTTCACAGCTTCCTGTTTATGCTGGGACTGACAAGACAGGTCAACACCTTTAACTACGAATATGTTTCTATAGCAACAGTAGGTATAATGAACGGTGGCAAGCGGAAATGGCAGCAGGGAAGTGCTGACAAAACAAAGTTTCAGTTCAGGTGTCACAGCAGGTCACGAAGGATGAAGATAATATAAAGTCACATTTACGTCTAACCTGTGATGGAATTCCAGCCAGCTCCCCGGTGTTCATGAGGTCCTCCACCTGCTCAAGGACAGCGACTGGGTTACAGACCGACAGAAAGCCCTGAAAACGGCAAAAAAACAGTGACCGTCACTGACAATGTGATGGAATTCAGAGAAAAGAAGCGGTTCCTTCTGTTGTATTGACTTGTGTGCACGCACCTGGATCTGCTGAGCCTTTTTATTGGCACATGGGATGAGAAGGAGAGTGCCCAGGGCAAAGGCTGGCAGGTTGAACTGTGCGAAACGATTGGCAATTCCTATCAGGTCCAGATTCAACAGGAAAGGGCACCTTGAGAGGAAAGATGAGCGGCAGGACAGTTAGAATTAACGTGAAGCAAATATGACTTCAGGTCACCACTGCATTCTTTCAAAACGAAATGGCAACATTCAGTAAATAAACCTTGGTGCGTGATTTAAAAGAAAGAGAAAGAGATATCTTCACATTGTTTGACTGCCAGGCTGCTTGGAACCACAACAACTGAAAATACATGTATTTAATGTTCATATTAAAGATCTACATGTTACTAGCATGCAGAACAGTTGGTGGTAATTGGTGGAAGACGAGTGAAACGTACTTGAGGAGGAGGACAAAGGTCCTGTAGAGTGTTGCCTGTTGGTCAGGACTCAGAGGAACAGAAGCTGTCATCGAGATAACAGGTACAACAGTCAGGAGCATTCGAGAGGCAGACTACATAATGCAAACATAGATTTTAAAGTTGAGACATTTAAAACAGAATTTAATGCATTTACTGCTGGCTATGATCGTCTTCCCAGTATTCAACAAACTGGCCCACTCTCTATGCGTTTATCACTAAAGCCAAAACAGTCTCTTCTTAGCAAATTTATTGTACTTTACTTTACTTTTATTTCTTCAGGTGCTGCATGTAATACAAGGTGAAGACATTTAACATGATCACAGGTATTAACCATACAGTTCTATATGACACTTTCGGTTCTCAGTCTGCCTAAAAAAACTGTATAATAAGGATCATTGAGCATCAAGACACATAAATCCATTCCGTTAATGGAAGTTCAACATTATTTTGTACCTGAGACAAAAGGTGCCAGTATCATACTCCTCCATGTTCGGGAGAAACTAGGAATCTGGGGAGAAAACAAAATATGATCGACTTCGCAGCCTTCTCATATGCTCATATTACTGGTCATATTTTAGCAGTGATGCTTGGAGATTTTATTTTTGGCTCAACATCTGCTCTCATGAGATGTCCGGTGGCTAGTGGTTAAGCCACATAACATTTGACAGCAACATGGTTTGATCATATATATATATATATGTTTATACCTCTGATGTTTCCACTAAATAAAGCTGACTGACCATCTATCTGAGCCTTGGATCTGGTGCAGGTTTATCATATACATTTTACTATACTTATGAAAACGTACATGTTTCTCCAGCAACAGAGGAGCATAAATAAAAGTAATCAACTATATTACCTCCCACAGAGCAGGCACAGCCACGACAGCTTCTAGCACCCTCTGGAGGTGGCTGATCTGAGGGGGAAGACGCGTGTGCAAAGTTCAAAACACACAGCCAAACTTTCTTTATTCATAAAAACTCGAGTAAGAGTGAGATACTGTGTTCTTCTTAGAGAATATGACTTCTTGAGATTCTAACTGCGCACGTCCTCTCACCAAGTTGAAGCCCAGCAGCTTCTGAAGCAGACTGTTCCACAGCTGAGGGTCGTACACCTGATACTCCAAGCACAGGTCTGCCACCAACCGCACCGCCTGAAAGGACAAAGGGTGCTTTAGTGCAAGAACGTTCCCTTAAAATGAATCAACTCGCAGGAAAAGTTTCAGTGTTTTCAGTTAGAAAGTACCTGTGGCTCATGACTGTGGTTCTTCCACAGCCCTTTAACCAAGCCCTCTTTGGGACTATTGAGGAAAGACTGCACTGTGTAAGGGATGTTCAGTGCCTCCAGCTGAGACACAAAGATGTAGCACTTCAGGTAGTAACTGCACAGCAATATGAAACACAGAAACATTAACACATCTTACAAACCCCTTAAACTAACTTTGCGTTAAGAGTATTTATTGGCCTCTTACTTAATTTTGGTCCTGGGGATCTTAAACTGAGCCTCCAGTGTGGCTGCATCGGCGAGGCGAACGAGGCAAAGCAGCGCTCGAGTCCGATGACAGAAGGTCAGACGAGGGCCAGAAGTGCTGAGAGGCTACAGTAGGAGGTCCAAAAACAGACATCAGACACCTTCTCTGCACAGTTTGTCCAATTTGGACTTGCTTCAATTAATTACTGACCCAGGTCTCAGCAGATAGGATAGGACGTAGAAGACGGACAGCATCATCCACGGGGCAGGACTGCAGCATGTACACCACCCTGAGAGCATCAAAAAAACAACAATCAGCATTAAAACAGATTTAAAGTCCTCTGGGTGATCACTGCATCCTTCCTTTTTATGACAAGTATGCAAAAATGCTGCAAAATGTAACAGAGCGGTCTCTACCTCATCAGGTCCGGGTCTTCCTCGATGTTGCTGACACATTCATAATTACCAATATCCTTTATTAAAGGAAAAAAAATGCTCTGTTAAAATTCTACACATTGGAGTCTTAAATTTGATGAAACGTAATAGGAGACGAACAGAAACTGTGAGTAACTATATAAAACAATATAAAATAAGGCTAAGCACAGAGTGATACACACCTTGGTAACAGCAGGGCCTGTTTTGCAGATCCATTTTTCCAACATCATGCTACGGATTTTTAGGAGATCCACGTTGTTGATGGTGGCGATTTCCTTAACTACTGCATGTATGTCTGCTCAGAGCGAAATAAGAAGAATGAACAATGCTGTTTACTTGGCTCCCATAAAACCATCTTAGCATGCATTGTGAAGGAGGATAGTGCAGTTTTAAGAAGAGGAAAATAATCTTCAGCTATATAAATATAGCGGAAAGCAAAATGGAAGATGTCTCCCGCTTACATAAACCAGCCTATAAATGAAGTTTGTCTTAAAGAGGATGCTCGCTTCACTTTAGCTTTTACAGCGGACTGCTGTGTCAAAGTGGACTCACCAGGACACGTTTGACCTCCTGTGTCTCTGTAGTGCTGCTCCACACTGCTGTGCTCATACAAAGCCACTACGAGCCTGGCTGGCAGCCCGGTCAGTTTCAGATTCTCTGGGCTGTTCAGCTGGCTCGTTATCAAGGTGTTCTCAGTAGCTGAGCGCTGGAACTGCAGCTTCAGCTTGGACAGAAACATCTCCCCTCTGGCCCGTGCTGTGTCCTGCTCATGAGTTAGAGGAGAGGAGTGAATAAAAATCAGCCTGTTTATGATAAAACTAACCCGATCTGGATGTGTGAAACTTTAAATGTATATTTGTGTGTGTAAAAATATGCAAATACAGACCTCAAGGTTTGGATCCTTCAGCCAGGCCTCTCCAAGAGCCAAACAGAACCTGAGTGACTGTGTTTTCTCATGGCCTGTAGTAGAGAACAGGAAACTTATTCATTACATGCACACACACACAAACAAGCAGTGTAGTGGCAGTGTCTCATCTGTCGGTCAGACCTGGTGGCAGCTCCTGGGTGATCTTGTGGGCTGTGGCGGCGGCCCACTCTGGGCTCTGAATGCAGTGGATGAACTTCATCATGGTCTTGGCCACCTTGACAAGCTCTTTATTGTAGCCATGACCCTGACCCTTTTTTTTCTGCTCCAGCAGTAAAGGCTTCATCTTCCTCTCAAACACATGGTTTGCTGCTGACATGTATAACTTGTCAAGGCTCACCTGGACAGAGACAGAATCAATAACTTGATATAACTCAAACTTTACGGATACCATTTTCTTGATTATACAGAGTAAGGCTACTTTTTAGATTAGTCCTTTACCTTCATCAGCTTGCTGATCAGAAGAAGTGTAGGGAAGGTCTCCTCACTGAGCTCAGGAGCTAAACACAGAAACATATTTTAGTTTCCTTAGTCTGAACACGTCTCATTAACCCTTAATAATGATTCCTCGATGACAAACAGAGCTACAAGTGTTTAAAGATTACTTTATCACCTGTCAAGAGAAATTACTTATTTTTACATTACATCTGATACCAACAGGCAACCACTGCAGATATCAAAAAATCAGAGTAGTCTGGGTTTTGTTAGCAGTAAAAATGAGGATGGAAATAAGACAGTGGCACTGGTTTACTCACAGATAATCTTCCAGAAATGTTTGGTCTGCATAAGCAAGTGGAAGGGCAGTCTACTGCTGGACAGGGGATGTGGCAGCAGGCTGTTTTCCAAAAGATACGTGTTCTCCACGTCTGAGACAGGAGACACTCGCTTGTAGGACTTCAGGTGCTGAAGGAGGCCTGTTGCCTGCAGAATAAAAGAAATCGGTTGCTTCACAATACATTTTGAAGCAGAAGAAAAGATTCTATTATAAACATGTTTTGTGTACGTTTTCTTTTACCTGGCTAGTGGAAAATGTTGTCACATTCTCATCAGCAACCTGTATGATCTTCAGCACCACTTCGATCCTCTCATAGTTGTAAGGGCTGAGCTGTGTGAGAAAGACATTTTGAAATTAAGATTTAAAGCCACACTTACATTTTCTTTAGGATAAAAATATCCTTCTCTCAGTTTGTCCCCCATGTACAAACCTTCAATATGGCAGCGCAGAGACTTTCTGTGAGCTCGCTGGTGCTGTGCAACATCGGGATAACCTTCAGGACTCTCTCCAAAGCATCTGCATGACACAGAGGCTGCATCTCTTCCTGACTTGTGCCCAGGTCACCCCCACCTTCCTCATCCTCTTGGAGCAGCAGTAAGGTGGTAATGTACTGGTTGATCACAAGGTCACGGTCCAGACCAAAGGCGCTGCAGATGGAAGTAGACAGTGACTTTTAGCACAGGCAGAAAAACACTGTGACGGACACTGAACCCAAATGGAGCTGTATATTTTATATTGAAATAGATTGAATAGTGTGATATTATAGTGTTAGCAGCTAACCTGCAGTACTCAAGGATAATGTCTGGGGTGATCTTCCTGTTTTTCACCAGATCAGGGATCAGACTACTCTTCATCTCAGGTCGCTGACGGAACACTGGTTGGATGGATATCTGGACCAGAAAATGCAAGTAAAGTGGAGTCAGGAGAGACTATAGTATAATGTGAATATAATTATTAAGTGGTTTTCATCCACACACACACACCTCTAGTTTGCTAAGCTTGATGCCCCATTCAGCATCAGTAATGACAGAGAGGAACTTCTCTTGTTCTTCTGCTTCACCATACAAGCAGCATAGATTGGCCCCAATCCTGGCCACGGCCTGGAATTTAAAAAATAAATAAAAATCAGGAGTTATTGGCTGTTTAGATTTGCTGATGATAACATGAATCGAAATGTGGACCCAAATGTGAATGGACTTATTTTTTTCTTGATCATGGTTGATCTCAAAACAGTCACCAAACGAATACACAAATTAAAATCTTGGTGTATTTGATGACATAATACATCTCAAGGGCTATCAGGTATAGAGAGGTGGTTTAAAAGAACCTAAATGCAAAGTTCTGAAGTCACAACAACATTAAAATCTACTGAACACACTACAGAACTGTTTCCATGTGTTTCGAGTACCAGTGTTTAGCCCTTTGCCTGAATCTTTTTCTTTCATTTCTCTTATTAAAACAATAAAACAGTACAGAAGAACAGTGATCATATTGCCTACCAAAATCTTGTCATAGTTCTGCCAAGTGTTGTCAATAACCTTCCACAGTATTTTGTAGACTTCTGCTTTGGAAAGGAGTGTGCAGAGTCCGATAGCCAGATCACAATCCACCATCCTCCAGTTGAACACCTGCAGCCCATAGAATATAGAGACACAGTTATTCAAAAATATACTAAAAACACAGTAAATGTAATACTACCCTCTTATGACATCAGACTCACCTTGTTCAAAAGAGCCACAGCAACAGCGTTTAGCGTTGAAGTAGTTGACTTTTGAAGATCTGCTAACCATATCTTGTACTTTTGAAGCTCTTTGGTATCATACAGCTGAAAGAATAGAAAACATTTTAAATGGAAATGTTTTCCCCCACAAACATTACCAAATGTTTCATGACATAAACATAAACATACAGTAAAGTGGTACTGATAGCACCACTGGATATGTTGCAGCCATACCTGTACACTGAGCTTCAGGTCCATTACATTAGAGGTGATGTGCTGCAGGCAGCTGCCGTATGAGTTGAGCAGCACTCTGAGGGCCAGTTCCAGCTGACTGCACTCCTGTAACATCTGTAACATGTTGGACAGGGGACCCAGGAGGGGCTGCAGGTAGTTTGAACCTGCATGTGGGTCAGGCAAGATACAAGGTAAGCTTTCAAAAATTATAACTTCAAGAGGGGAAAAAAGAAAAAGTGATATATAAATTTAAGCACATACCGTCTTCAAATGAACAGTGTGAAAGACAGGAGCAGTCAAGTGGGTACAGTTTAATATCTGCAAGATTGGGGAAAAAAATAGTATAACAGCTGATGGAAATGCGACAGAAATCCTTAATTGACATTGAATAGATTATAATTTGAGCATCTTACCGCGAGAAACAGGCAGCAAGCAGTTGGTAATTTCATATTGGACGGGAAGCACCGACACTGGGTCCAGAACAATGCAGTCTTCGTTGAAGACATCCTGAAAACTCCACTGAGAATATGGATCTTTTTCAGCCTCCGAGGTTGAATCCTGCGACACGATTTAAATACAAATTTTTATTCGATGCATTTGGTTTATTTCACAACTTTGTAAAGGGGAGGTATTAATTAATGTACATTCCATTGACTTTTCTTGTTTGTTTCTTAAATGGAAGAATTTCTTTTAACATATTATTTTCTGCTTTGCCAATTTTAAAATATTCAAATCCAAACTGAACTGTTTTACTGTAACTGCACAAACTCTTGACTGAACATTGTTCCTATCTAAATGCTCTAATATGTAAACACGATGGCTGATTTACAACAGACAAATACATTAAACACAAACTAGGAAAAAAAGTGCATGTCATTCTATGGAAAAGAAAAGGCAAGATACTAACCTTGGCAATAAAGCCATAGTTGTCTGATAACTGACACTGGTGATAGACATCCATAGCAATCCGTGTGCACTTGCAAAGCTCCAAACAATCAAGGAGTAGATCTGTGACAGTTGTTATAATATTACATTTAAGCAAGAAAGAGCAGTCATGTTAACTAAGATGTAACACAAAGGAACATGTCTATTGTGAAATATTAAACCTTGAGGCTCTTTCAGATGTACAGTCAGCATTTTTACTGGATCAGATAAAGTCTTGCATAATACAGTATATTGAAAAGAATGCTACTTATTCTACAGCTGTGCTGTTTGTGTGATATGTAACTAATTGTAACCAACTACCTCATTTTTTACTGGATTAAAGATGAGGCTGAAGACAACATTGCTTTCTTATTTTCACAAGAAAACTGTCGTTGTTTTTTACTGCAAGATCTCAGCAAATTAACAAAGATAAACAGAATCTAGTTTAATGGCTGAATTATAAATCTAGCTGGTTTTTTTTACAAACATAAAATGTTGTTGAACATCATTGATGTTTACACGTTCTTCACCTGAGTGGCACACAGTCATGGCCTGGCAGGCCAGATCATGGATGACTGCCGGTAAGTCCATGTCATCAGGAAGCACCATGGGCACATCTGCCTCCAGCATCTGGCATAGCGTCTTTGCAGCAGTGAACAAAACCTTCCCTGTGCTTTTGTTATAGTGGTGTTCATACAGTTCACTGGCGACATAAAGGAAAGAGCAAAAAGAAAACATAAGAGATTTTCCACATGCCCCGTCAAGTTTCCCGCCCCTTGATTCACACATACAGCACAACATTCAGATATACAAACCTGAGGATTTTCAGGGCCTTGTCCACTTTTCCTACTCGCAGAGCTCGCAGGGCCAAGTCAGACCAGAGCTCCTGTTCAGTGCGCTGCAGCTGCCTCCCTAGACGACGTAAGTCAGCTTCTGTGGAGATCGTCTTGGTCTTGCCATCAGGATCATTCGCCACAACTGGAGCGGTAGCAGCCTTTTTCTTAGAAGAATGGCGGCCACGTGTGTTTTCATAGGCTGTGATGTGATGCTCCTGGATTTGTTTCCTCATGTTTGGATCCTCATAGTTGGAGGGGGTGAAGAAAACATCAAAGTCCTCCTGAAGAGAAGAAAAGAAAAGAGACTGCAGGTTAAAAAAAAGAAGCTCAAATACAACTTAAAAACATTCACTGAATGAGACTCACCTGTAGGTGGGCGATCGCCTTGAACATGATGAGATTGTTTTCGCACTCCATGCTTTTAAGAGTATCATCTGCAGAGGGCATAAAAACCTGGTTTCACTCTTGGATGTTCAGGTGCATGTTTATAAGACCTTTGTCTGTAAGCTATGTTTAGATAATTAATGTCAAATGTCACACAAATATGTACATTGGAACACCTAATTGCACCACAGGGATGGGAGGTAAATTGACTTTTTATGGTGTTTTGATATATTGTCAAATGCGATATAGAATAAATAATAGATGCATGTTTGTTATGCAACTGTTTTTTTTAATCAAAAGACCTGCCAGTGTCTGTCTCTCAGATTATCTTATTTTTATTAATATGTTAATAATTGTGACAAGTAATTACTTACGTTTTTGAATTATATGTAGGTATTTCAGAGCCTCCACCGACACCTGAGCGATGACCATCTGGTGTTTCTTGTGCTATCGAAGACAGGTGAAAACACAGTTGAGATATACAAAATGCCAGAATGAAAATGCTTACACTGATGCCGTTATGTTGTGTTCAGAACTTAAGGGGGTGATTCATGTACGCTTTATGTTTGTTTGGGCTTGTTTGTGAGGTTTTAGCTGTGTATGCAACTAAATATGCAATCATAGGTGCCCAGAGAAGGGCAACCAGGCAGGGGAAAATCTTGCATAGCAGATCAGAGTTCTCTCAGAAGCAGAATTTAAGATACCACAATAACATCCAGCGCTCAGCAAGAACAAGCTCTAATTCTTAAAATGGAACAACACATGACCTTGGTGGTTTTGAAATTGTGTGAGAACTGAATACAAATCCATAAAATGACACATGACATCATTCCGCCCCTCACCTCATCAGATATGTGGTCTTTGTCTTGCAGCTGCAGCTTAGCCCATGATGTGAGGTGGTCGATCACACACTCTGCCTCTGCAGTGGACAGCTTCCTCAGGACAGTCATGCACTCCTCAGTCTGAAAGAAGCATGAAAGACTTCCAATCAGTAAATCGTGGCTACATTGAGGGAAACAATTTAAATTTCGTGTTGTCATATTTCCACTGAGATGAGCATACCTTGCCTTGGCCAATCAGCTGAATGAGAAACAAGTAGTTTATCTGCGAGGTTGGAAGTTTGTAGGCTTCAGCTAATGTCAGGGAGTCCTCTAGAGACATTGGCAAGTCTTGCTTCAGGATGTATCTAATCAGAGTCTGAGGAAGATGTAAAGAATACATGATTAAGGTTAATGGAGAGGCACAGCAGTGTTAATTTGTCACATAATTAACCAAATCCAAATTACCATAATTTGAGTGCTGTTAGAGAGGTTGAAGTTGCGGATGCCATAGCCCCTCAGAAGTTTTCTGATCTCCATCAGCTGGTAGCTCTCCTTTAAAAGCTCTTGTCTGGGGAAAATATCAGTTGGAAAAAAATTATATAGAAACTGCTAATATCAACCAATTTTTCTTTAATTTGTGAAGGATCGGCGTGAGAACAGTGTAAACATACTTTGGCCCATCCATCTTTAGGTACTGCTGAACTAGTTTTTCTACCACATTACTCCAGGGTACCACAGCTTTCTGCATGATCTCCAGCACTGCATCCACCATCAGCTGGCAGAAAAATACAATAATGTGAGCTTTCACAAATCCTTATACAAAGTTAACAACAATTTTTTTTTGCCACCTTACTGACTGGCTTTACTGCAGCTGTTGGGACAGCTCATAAACCATAAGCAGGGTGTGAAGTGTGTCATAGTGGTGTTTTAGGAACTTACATCAGTATCAGTCATGCAGCCTAGCACAGCTACTGCTTTGGCCTCCCATTCTGTGAAAAGTGTTGTGGTCTGAGAACTGCAGCGCTCCAACAGATCCTAGTGAAGAGCAGAGTGAGAGGAGAAATACTTTGAGAATTAGGGAAATTAAATGTTTGTTTCCAGTGGGCTTGACAGTGTTGGAGATTTACCTTGATATACTGTAGAAGCAGCTCATCAAAAGGAATCTCATGCTCTTCCGCATAAGGCTGGATATTGCTCTCCACCGTGGCTGCAATCAACTCTGGAGCTGGCACTTTGTCTAGCATGAAGAACGCGACACTTCGTACGCTCCCCTTTCAAATTCACAAGACAGATAAAATAGTAAAAAAACAACGTACAACCCACCTAAAATGTACCGGAGAATGAGTATGCCTCTTGAAAGATATTCATATTGTTATGTCCACTCTATCATCATCTTCATAATATATATAACAAAAACACCTACATCTCTCTGCTGACATCTACAGGCATAGATAAGCGTGACCTCAGTCCCAACACAATTTCAAACTCTGCCTTGTGTTTTTGTGTATTTTAATACAATATCTTCTTAAAGCTCTAATATAATAATATGTCACTAATAAGAGACAAACCTTCTCAAAGACCGAAAGTGAAAGTCTGCAGCTGTATTTCCGGTGCAGGTCCAGGAGCTGACGGAGGTTTGACACCAGGGTCTTGAGGTTCTCCACCTCTTCGGCACCATAATTATCATCCTAAAAAAAAAAGGTACAAATAAATCATGGATCACATAATGTCACGATAATTAAGTTAAAATGCATGCCTGCAGGTAGATCATGATTGTATAAAAAAGTACAAACACTCATTCATAGTGAAAAGAGGAAAATGTGGCTAACTTACAGATTTCATCCATGCCCATAGAGAGGGCAGGCCAAGCACTGCCAGGTCCAACCCATTCTGGGGCCAAGCACTCTGGAACAAAATATCATATTTACAGTAACCGGTTTAACTACTGTGACTGATACTTTTCGTTTTCCAGACTAATAATTATGAGCATGTGATGGACATCGCTTTTCCCACATTATCTATTATTGAGATTTTAGCTCCCAATAGTTTCCTCAAGTCATCAAAAACATTCAGAACTTCAAATGAATTATCAATAGCTGGCTCTACTCAACTTTCTTGTCATGATAAAAAAAAAAGTCTTTACCTTTTCTGTCAACTCAAGATTCCTTGCCCTCTGCTCGAGCCATCTCGCCAGGATTTTCTAGATAAAGACAGAACTTTGACTAATGAAAACATTGCACTATATGGTGGAGATGTCAGTATTTTAAGCATGAGAGAATGTATCCTACCTGTCCTGTTGGAACCACTCTCCTCACAAAAGGTACAAGAACTGTCCTAAACCAAGGACAGAGGTCTTTGGACGGCAGGTCCTCTGGGATGGCTCCAAGCACGGCTTCAAGCTTGCTCTCATCAAACTCTGCTGCAATCTCTCCCTGCCACAAAAAGGCAGCAGTAAACAACTTCACAACTGACACGGACTCACAGAAGGTTTTCTGATTCATCGTCATCATTTACTGTCTCTAAATGCATGTGTGAGAAGATGCCTTCATTACAAGACAGGTTACTGATTCATGACAAATGTTGGTTGAGTGCGTGAAGCAGTTTCTTTACCTCACATCTGAGCCAGAGGAGCTGTGCACCCTTCATGTCTCCTTCTCTTAGGTGGGTCAGAATATCTCCTAAATTGTCATTGCTGTTCAGAAACTCAATCCATGCGATCCCACTGCAGACAACAGAAAAACACATTAAAAAAGATCACACATTCATAAACAAAACACAATATCGAAAGTTCACTGAACAACAAGGGAGAACACTAAGACTTTAAATTTACTTGAAATTATCTGGGCCGTGCAGGCTGCAGAATGTTGCCAGCCTAGCCAAGGCTTCCTGGATCTGCAAGGAGGAGTAACGTGTGGCAGCATGATTTAGCATCTTCTCTGCTGTCTCAAAGGTCGGCCACGGGGCCTTGAGGCAGTATTCCTCCACATACTGCTCATCCTAGGAAAAACACACACGTGCTTCTATTAGAAACGTATTAACACTTGACAACAAATTTTAATTTGCTTTGACTAGCTTAAGAAGTCCAGTTTTATCAACATGTTTGAACTTCAAATTAAAACCAAACCACTCAAGAAAAAACAAAAAGCATTGCAACACTGACTGTGATCTTTAACAGGTTGGTTTTGGCCTCCTCCACAAGTTCAGACCACACATCTTGTCCATAGCCACCAACCGATGCAGAGGCCAGCTGTTCCAGAACAAAGTCAAGCTTCACCTTGTAAACGAGCTGAACAAAGAAAGGATGGTTAGTTGTGTCCAGCCACGATCAGAGCAAGAATTAATTTACAAATAGCATACAATAAAAAAACAACCAAAAAAAGGACAAAATAAAGAGTCTTGCATAAATTTTACTTTTTATTTCCAAGACACACACACTGACCTCTAAATCCAGCTCAAATGTGATTGCAAACTTTTCAGCCTCTTCAAACATGTGTTTGTGAAGAAGTCTACTAAGTCTGTGAGTAGAGAAAAATCAAGTAAGTCCTTTTGTTCTGACATCATACACACCACTGTTACACAATCTACAATTATGTAGAAATATATCCAGTTAAAATGAGATACCTGTTCTCCGGCAAAGCCTCGGTGAAGCATCTGACAACAACAGACGACACAGGCTCTCCTCGACTACTTAAAGAACACAGAAAAAAAACAAAAAAACAAACAAGAAAAGAAAAGACCAGGTCATATATTTTTTTTAGCATTCAACACTTAAATACTAGCTGAATTTGTACATTATCATACAAAAATATTCCACCTTTCTGGGTTCTCACAAATCCCCTCCACTAGATAAATAGTATCCTGAAATCAGAGGGCATAACAATTGACTTAAATGTGAAGATGCATGAACGTCTAGAAAGAGCACATTTAATAACCATAGAACAATTTAATAAACATTGATTGCTTACCATGTTTACTTTTGTCTGGACAAGACAGGAGACCGAGGAGACATCCAGAGAGTATCCAACAGTCATGGAGGGCAGGAATCGTATTTGCAGTGAGTTGGTCTGTAAAACCAGCATATGGAGTTCAGAACAGAACTCCGTTATATTATAAAAGATAACAGATAATTATCTATCATAGGTTCTTTAAAACCGCTACCTGACTGTTGTCTTGCTTTGTCAGAGTAATCATCTTAATGCTGCCCTTGTCTTGGCTGTGATGCAAACACAATAATTAAAATTTTCAACATTATTTAATTGAGGCAAGTTCCTCTTCTTATTTACTGCTACAGCAGGTTATAAAAAGTCGATACATACGCCACCATGGAGGTTGAGCCACATTCTGTGAGGAGTTCAAAGTCATGAATGGCAACGTCCGGCCAACAGTGAATCATGACAAGGAAATGTACGTCCCAAAGACTCAGGGTATCCTGAAAAACACAAAGCAATCAACAAGATAACCTTGAATACCTTTGATGGAACTTCATGCAATAGTTTATCAAACAGCTACAGGTGATACTCAACTCACCTCAGTGTCGAGAATATACAAGAGATTTTCCACCACAACCATCTTCCTCACACCTTTCAAGTAAACATTCAGGAAGAATATATGTTACAACTCTCACACACTCTACTCGACAATGAATCTTTTGTAACGGTGTTTTAATGTACACGGTATTTATTCCTACCTATGTCCCAAAACCTGAGCGTAAATATACATCTCTTGTTAATTTAAAAAGTTAAATATATTACATACAACCAGTTGATAATACATATTTAGCATCTTACAGAAAGCACATTAAAATACTCTACAAGAAGCAAGAGCTTTACCTGGAATTAGGCTGTTATTGACAGAGTGAGCGAGGTACATCTTGGCCTGATGAGGGTCCATCTTCCAGTGAGTCACGACATTTTCTTTATCCCCCTGTGAAGATAATGACGTTGTAACAAATCATATCATGCTTCATATAAAGTGTAAATACTGTTCCCAGAAATGTTTTATTACACAAAAATATTTACAGCTTAAATTGAAGTTAGTCTAGACGCCATTTAAAAAGCTGGTTTTAATTTTTATCTTGGAAACATATTCAATTTGCTTACATATATGATGTGGCGGACTACATGAGGAATAGTAACACAACTGAGTTTTTGAGATTTTTTACCAGCAAATCTTAGCTTGCAAGAGTTACCATGCAAGTACTTTACACGAGCGCCTAATTTACATAAAATATTGCAAAATTATGCTTTGTTTGATTTCTTAGTCAGCACTTTGACTAAATAAAAATGAAATTCAAAAAATGAGACATGCGTAAAGCAGAGCATGAACAGGAACAGCAAAAAAACAAGCAATTAAAAGTGCCACCGCTCATGCAATCATAACTCCAGGTGGTAAATAAATGAAATCAAACTTCTCGTGCAGACACCGACCCCAATCAGGAAGTTGATTTCATTGCCCAGGTTGAACATCACTGCTGTACTGCAGCCCTCGTCATGGTAATCCGTCGTGGAGCAGAAGTCTATCTTGATGAGAGACTGCAGCTGAGTAGAGAAAAAGGTGTCATTTTTATTCTGCTCTTCTGAAAAATATATTTGGCTTTAGCACTGAAAGAAAAAAAGCCTTAGCTTACCTCTTTCAAAGCTCCCAAATCCATTTTTTCAATGGCTGTGAAGACAAACGAAGAATGATTAATTTAATTAGTCAACAAATGGCTCCAAAAAACTTGGAAAGTATACCTCACCCTGTGATGTTTGATACCTGTCTCGATCTTTGCCAGAGCAAGGTTTGTAATGTGGAAAAAACCATCCTTTACAAGAAGGAACACATGGTACATCCCTGTAAATATACAAAAATAAAGAAATGATAAGGACATCATTCAGAAATCAGATTTAAAAAATGAAGCACCTGGAAAACAAATTAACAAATTGCAAATTGTGCAATGTTTCCAGTGCAATGACTCCTCACATTCATATAGAAATGTTACCTGAGGATGCCTTGTCCTCCTCTGTGATTAGATAGCGGTATGTTTTCTTATTTTCTCTGGATGGTTTTTCAACCAGAGCCTTGTAAATCCACAAAATGACACAAGACGTTAATGTACTGTATATAAGTGCAGCTCACACTCATTTCAGAAAAAAAAGACACACAGTTGTCAAGGATTATTACAGCTGGTGTCACCCCCCATGTGATCCCAAGTGTTGAATGTAAAAGTGTAACATTTAATTAATCCTCCACTAGAAGACATTATAATATATAAAAAAAACACCTACCCTGGTGAGAAGGATTTTCTTGTGTGGAACGTAGATCAAGTGAAGGTTTCCATTTCGTTCACAGACCACCAAAAACTGCCCATCCAGGCATACATCAATGGCATCAACATCAGTTTCTGGAAAAAAAAAGGAGTCTTGGTATTAACATACAACAGTAACTGCAAAAACTGTGTTGAATGGAAACACATGAACTGAAATCTGACATGTGACCGAACCTTTACAGAATTGCAAACTGATTTTGCTTCGACTACACGGCTGGCAAGTCATCTAAACAAATTCTTGGACTGATTGATTTAGGATGCAGCCATAAGCCATAAGTCATCTCAGAGGACACAAGCTGACACCTGACTGATGGTAAACAGAAGATGTATTGACATTAAAAGAGTCGTATACCGAAGTGAAGAAGCAGCAGGATGGTCTGATAGCTCTGGTCAAACAGGATGACTGTCTTGTCAGCAACAACAATGCTCCAGTTTGAACCACTGGAGGAGGAGAGACAGGGATCTGCTTGCACCTGCAAGAACCAGCATTCCCATACAATCACAGATTAGCATGTTCACTAGCAAAGAGACGAACCATACTGAAAACATCCACTACTAGCTATTGTATTGTTAGTAGAGCCAATATTCATCCAGAGGGCCCAGAATTATTCACTACACCCCTGGATGTGAGTGTGCAGTAAGTAAACTGATAAACAGGGACACAAGAGCATGAACATTGACGTCCATTACCTCATTAGCAGTGGAGATTTTGACCAGTGTGTCCACCTGATACAAGCCGCTACCATTTTCCTCCCTCGACACACTGCCGAAGCGGACAGTGTTCGTATCTTCGTTGGTGAGAAGTTCAACGTCGCTCCACATCGTAATTCCGTGGTGCTACGTCACATGGAAGAAATAAGACCTTTTTATTTATTCATTTTTTGTATCGAAGTCTGCTTCAACACGAGTTGTTTACTTGAGATGCGACCCCGCTAGCATACATTAACCTCACCTTAATGTTGTGATGGTATCGCTAATGCTAGCCGGAAAAGTCAGCTGAGAGTTACAAAGAAGAACAACAGTCAAGATGACCTGCTGATATCTATAAATATCGGCAGACTGGGACATTTACAATGTATTTACAGTTGACTGTAACTCACCACTCTATTGGAATAAGATGACAGCGACAACACACCGAGTCGACATAACTCTGCAGCATTAGCTTTAGAATTTGGCGGGTTGTTGTAAACTGACAGGGAACTCCTCCGTGGATTAACGAGTCCCTTCGTTTTGTCTTCCAGGTACAGCTTCCCTTTTAAGACTTCGTCCAAATCACTCCTCCTTCGTCAGGACTGGCACGGAAAACCACAGCCACAGATTGAAATGCACTAGTATCCACCTGTAATCCAAATCTAATCATATAATTGACGGAGTTTGCTTGGGTTGTATACAGCCATGGATTAAGTACTGCCTGACAGACTTGATTTAGGGGAAAGCAGCCCATTTATCAACATAGCGGGGCGGGGCATTGCAGGAAAGTCCGGAGAGCCTGCTCTGTGTTGCCAGGTTAGACACCTTCCCAGTCGATTGCGGGATCTGCTCAGCTACATTTACTGCCTTCTCTTAAAGACTAGAGGCGCTTTTGCTTCACATCATTGAAATACCTTTTATACTTTTTACGTATTTTTGTTGCTCTTGATCCTTGTTTGGTCCGGTTAGTGTTCAGAAGCTCTGTTCGGAATTTGGCTGAAAGTGGGGGATTCAAAAGGTAAAACCTGGCAACCTAAAAGAAACTAGCTGAGCTAGACAACGGCTGTACAGCAGCTCGCTACCTCTCCGTGCTCGTTTGCACAGCCAACGAAACAGCCGTGATAAATACTACAGTGTGCTTCGGAATTATGTCGGTAAGTACCATTACACGAATACAGACAGGACGCACCTGAATGCAACAACTTTTAAATGACGTGTGTATGTGTTTACAATTCTATTTGGAAATCATTTTTTTCTTAAAGATGGCGGCTATTGGTAGCGAGCTTAGCGACTTAGCTAACCTAGCGCTAAAATCGCTCTCTGGAAGAATGAATGACGAACGTAGTGGTGATTTAGCCAATGTAGATAGCATATTGGCTAACTGTTTTGTTATTCTGAGTGCTGCCTCTTTAACAAGTATAGATTTTGGTATGAAAAACGATGCTTAAATACCATATCGGGTTTAGATTGAGGAAGTTGGTAATATATTAAGTTGCAGCTGTTTTAACATTGTGATGACCTGTGAGGTGGATTTTTTTTTGTATTTAGTGATAATGGAAGACAATATCATTGATGGCACATTTCGAAAGCATTATTTCGGTATATGGTAACCATTGAACCATCAGCCATCAAATTATTATCAAAGTATTATTGTAATTCTTTATTTTTTATCCATAACCATCTGAAATGACTGAACTCTGTTGATTCAACAATCATCCAAGGATGTCATATGTTTACCACTGGATGTTCAGTGACATAGCAAATATCCAGTATCGCAAGGCTGTGCGAAATAAATAAAAAATATGATATTTTAAAAATAAGATTTCCTTATGGAGAATGTATGAGCAGAAGGTTAAAATACTGTGTTTATGAAGACTGGCTATATAGCAACAGCAGCCAATGTTTAACAAAACTGTTAACAAGGTAAGATTAACCTTGTAATAGAATCACTCTGCTCTCAAATATGGAGGAGTTGTATATACAAACATATCCATTCATTGTGGATGTGGATGGCTTATTTACAGTTGTAATATTAAGCAACATGAACCAAGAATAAGCTCACAGTCATACCACTTGTATTCAGAAATAAATGATTCACTCAGTTTTTGGAAGTGTATTCAACTAGGATAGGACCACAGGAATTACACAGATCTCCTGCTGATGTTTTTGTGTGTTTTTCTTCTGATTTCTTTCAGGCAAGTGACAATGACTCCGACGACTTGACCAGAACAGGTTCTCCAGTTCATCACAGAAAAAAACACAGCATGGAGTCATCCAGATCTCCCAGAAGCTCCAAACACCACCATTCACGGTCAAGGTCACGCTCCAGGGACCGAAAACGTTAGTATTAATTAACAGTACCCAGACAGTGCTGAATATGTCAGGAGAGTTAGTATAGGGCCATGGAATGACATTGGTTCTCAGTATACACTCATTAGGTGTATCAGTTGAATGTTTTGGCAGAAAACAGAAACCCACTGACATGCACTATACTCACTCATTTTCCTTTTTTCTCGAGTCTGCTGAAAGGTCATTTTGAAATGTATGTTAGTCAGCACTGTGCTTTCTGCTGTTTCTAGGTGACAGAAAATACAGACGGAGTCGAAGCAGGAGCAAAGAGGTAAATTAATATATACATTTCTATGACTAGAAACACATATGATGTGATTTTGAGGCCTTAAGTTGTATTCCTTGTTAGTAATAGGTTAAGGTGAGTATTTTTTATTAGGTTAGATAATTTACAGTAACCAAAGTTAAGAGCAAAGACATAGATGGAGTTGGCATTACTCACATGGAAAAGGTCCTTTTTTTTACACTCCCTATATTGACATGTCTCAAAGGAAGCTTTCATCCTTGGATATCTGTCATTGTTTGTAACCATATTAAATGGTGAAGAGTAGCTTTTGTTTCCTTTTATTTTTTTGTTAAAACCTGTGTGTAGATCACATGATAACATTTCTACAATAAATCATACTCAGCGTGCTATTGCACGAAGAGACTGAACAGAAGACCCTGCTGACATAGCAAAATATTATGTCTTCTACTGGGACAGGTAACTATCTGCCATTCAAACTCTATTTGTCTCACAGTATTAGTAGAGAAAATGGAATTAATGTTTGCATCTCTTTCAGCCAGGGATGGGCATAATTTTAACTAATTGATCCAAACAGAATCTCTTGGATTTTTGTCATAGCCTATCCAATTATGTAATTTTGCATATCAACAATTTGGCTGTATAAAGAATAACAACTACTCTCCTCCTCTTTAGTGAACATCTTACGAATTAAGAACCATTCCAAAGTATGTTTACATGCGATAAAGATGATGTGAGTCTGAAATAGGAATGGTTACCCTGGCAAATAATATTTTTTAGAACTGCATTTGTATTGAGGAAGTTAACCCTTGTTTCGTGTTAATTTGTCATTGTGTGTTATGTGATTTGGATGACATAAGTAGAGAAGCTGTAAAAAGTAAGTTGGATGCCCATCCCTACTTCCGTCTTTCAGTGGGTTCAAGTTCAAAGCATTTAGGTAACATTGAATTGTTTTTGTGCCTTAACTCACATTCATTTCCTTTCCTGAGAATCATATCTAAAGAGTTGCACTAGTAAGATTTTTGAGAGGTCCCACACAAGCTGATTTGATGAATTCATATAATTATATCGAAATTAGTGCTGTCAAGTTGATCTGTATCCCAGAACTGCCCACGCTTGCAATCATGTTCACTGAATGACATTCTGTGTGTGTTATAAGAGTGGATTTGAAATGACAAGGTTTTTTTTTTTTTTTTCAACATTTCAAAATTTAATTACATACCTTCTGCTCTAAGCCATGGTACTAACTCTTTTTGTTGCACTATTTTCCTGAAAGAGACAACTTCTTCTTAAAACAGGCACGAAAGAGAGATTCTCAGAAGCCATCCAAATCGCACAGAAAAACAGATGAGCAGCAAGAGCCAGAGAGACTTTCAGCAGAGCATGGAGAGGAGCGATCCAGACGCAAAGACAGGAGGCCCTCCAAGGGAAGGAGCTTGTCCAGGTCACACTCACGAGAGAGGTTAGTCTGGAAGAAATGGCATAAAGAAATAAGTTTAGCACATCATCTTAATGAAGTTGAATGACATAAAGGAAAATTCTTTGTCACAAATCGTCTGTTAAAGTTGAATTAATTGCTGAGTTATTTATGAGATGGCCATGTTGACGCTTTGGCTAGAACCTTTTTTATTTTAGAAATTCTGGTCTTATTAAATACCACTTAGCATTTTTATATACAGTAGACTATTCAAAAATATTTATCAAGAACAAAATTTTGGCCTCACTTTGATTCATGTTGATGCATATTATTTCTTTCAGGCGACATCACAGCAAAAGTAAGGACAAACGGAGATCACGATCGCGCAGCCGGGACAGAAAGAAGAAGGCCAGGTCTCGCTCAGGTTCAAGGACCAAACACCGTCATCATAGCAGAAGTCGCAGTAAAAGCAGGTAGGTTTAATTGAAATTTTGAGAACTCTTGTCTTTCATGATTGCTATTCTATATGCCATTTAACAATGTGAATTTGGTTGTTCCACCAGAGATCGAAAGAAAAGGAGTGAGAAAGTGCGCAGAAAGAGTCGAAGCAGGTCTGTTAATCCACCTGCCTTCCGGGGCCGAAACACAGCTATGGATGCACAAGAGGCCCTGGCCAGAAGGCAAGGCAACAGTTTACAGGGCATTTACAGTCTACTGTAGATGGTTGGTCATATTGTTCTGGCCAGTTCTGAGCAATTAGCAGCACTTACTGCATCCGCATAAGTGCATATACAAAGCCTTTTTTTTCTTCTTATTTTACATAAATATTCAACTTGTACTGCTCTATTAATGACATTTTAAAAAGATGATATGGTTAGAAGTTAAGCATAGATTAGTTTTCTGCAATCTGACTTTTCATCCATGTTGCACTTAACAGAGAGCATTATTGTTCATAAAAGAAAATCACATTGATAGGAAAACAAGGAAAGATACAGTTTTGATAGGTGGGGTGTACTGGTGGCCCAGATGTCTAAGACACTGACCATGTCATTATAACATCCATAATTTTTAGTCTGGCCGGGGACCTTGGGTGCATGTTGCTTTTCCTTTCTCTCCACTCATTTAATTTCAAATCTTTACTGGCCCCCCCAGGTACAAATGCTCAAAATGTACTTGAGATGTTTTGCTTACATCTCTATTATCACTTTTAGGTACACAGCAGTGAACACTATGTGCTTTTAAACCAAACAGTAACATGATCCCATTATCGCTGCAGGCTGGAGAGAGCCAAGAAGCTGCAGGAGCAGAAGGAGAAGGAAATGTTTGAGAAACAGCAGCAGCAACAGCAGGAGATAGCTGCAGGTGAAAGGCGCTCATTGTGCCACGTTTTAAAACTTTGATCATTTGAGTCAGGTTTCAGTTACTTACCTATGCTGGTGTGTGTATTGTTTCCAGTGGCGGCCCCTATTGCAGTAGCCGCTGCTGCTGCAGCAGCAGCCTCCTCAAACCCTGGACTCAATGTGGCAGCCCTCCTGGCCTCTGGGACGCAGGTAACGCCCCAGATTGCTATGGCAGCACAGATGGCGGCCCTTCAAGCAAAAACACTGGCAGAGACTGGTATTGCTGTGCCCAGCTACTATAACCCATCTTCTGTAAACCCCATGAAGTTCGCGGAGCAGGAAAAAAAGAGGAAAATGCTATGGCAGGGAAAGAAAGATGGAGTAAGACCGGATTTAGATAATAATAGATATTGTAATGTTTTATCTTTATACGTAATTATCATGACATGATGCTCATCATTTGTTTTCAATTTTTAAGGACAAGTCCCAGACAGCTGAGTTGTGGGAGAAGCTAAACTTTGGAAACAAGGACCAAAATGTTAAATTTCGCAAACTAATGGGTATTAAAGTAAGTATGAATATGGCAATCTACGTAACAAATATAGGTTTAATTCCTCCAGTAAATCTTGAGTCCACCACTTTGATTTTTCTAACCTCAAATTGATCTGGTGTCTCTACAGGGAGAGGATGAGGCTGAAGCTGCCAAACCAATTAATGATGAAGGTATGAAGACTCTTCAAAAGCAGGAGGAGATGTTTAGGAACCTTGATGTTCAGTACGAGATGGCACGGTCTCAGACACACACCCAGAGGGGAATGGGCCTCGGCTTCTCCTCCTCATTCTCCCGTGGAATGGATTCTATCTAGCGCCAAACATCGACCGTCTTTGCCACTCATCTGATCATATAGGACCACCAATTCATCGCCAGCCCTCAAGCTTGAGGATGCAGCTTGCATGGATGTTGCTCTTAATCTGTAATTTATTTATAGACAAACATTTTGCATATTGGAACATTACATTGTAAATAGTCAGATGCTGAGTTTGTCTCAGTGTTGAATCCGTACATCTTTGCAAAAAGGATGCATCAGTTTGACTGGTTGATACTGGTTAAAATTAGGTTTGTTTGAATAATGTGGTAGCTTTTTTTTTAAAACTCAAACATTTATTGATATGTATTGTTTGAACATAAACTGAATATATTGTGGTTCAAGTGAGCACTGTTTACATCAACTTATGGAAAGGCATCTGAAGTCAATGTAGCATTATTATAATCCCTTAGTTTTATTACTCCTGATTGGGAAAAAGAAAATGGGAATATAATTAATACATATTGTCTTCAGAATCAAACCAAGGATGAAGATGGGCTTGAGGAGTAATCACACATTTCAAATGTTATTGAAATAAATTAGTTTTGTGTTGAATATTTTTTTTTTTTTCCTTTTCACCTCAATTTTTTATTTTATGTGATATTTGTGTGAGTTATTACCTCTTGGTTCAATTCGAGTTGTGTTAATGCTTGGGCTGGGCCTTAAGGATTAAATTAACATCAAAAGATTTTCCCATGTCAATTTATCTTGCAAATGTAAGAAAATCAAGGCAAAATCATACAGGGTAACTATTGTGGGTTACAGCAGAAATCACCTTCATAAAATATCACTTTTTTGGTGACTTTAAACACAATTTGCTTGCAATCTTTAAAGGGTAACCAACTATCTTACGTGCTTAAATGTGTTTACAGGTCTATGGGAGTACTACTATATGTGAAAAAGTTGTACAAACTGTTTTGGGGCCCCAGAGGAAGCTGAACATTAACTGATAAGTTGCATTGTGGGTTTTGCCCGCAGTGCAGTTTAGCCACTGAGTGACATAACAGGATTCTGTACACTAGATTACATGCAGCTTCTTCTGGAGCCACTAAAGACTTTATAATACTTTGTTGGAATATTCAGTAGTACTCAACTGGAATTCCATTTTGTACAAATATTTCATGCACACATTGCTGTAGTATTCCACAGGAAGTTGACACATTGTCAACTGTCACCCAGCCCTAGTTATTAAAAATGTAATCTGTGTAAGAAAAGATAGAAGAAAGGACAACTTCACATACAAAAATATAAATGTATTAGAAAACTGGAAGTTCAGTTACATTGCCTTGATTTCTGCTGATGCCTACATAGAAATCCACATTTATTTACATATAAGACTTGAGTATAGTACATGAGCCACACCAGTGATAAGGTTGTGGTTGGCGAACTCAAGGATAAGGAGCAAGATTGGGAACTCGCTGTGTCTCTTCTCCAGGGTGGACTCTTCACTTAAACCCATCCAATGAAGCAGCAATGTTTGCATTGCTTCTGGGAACAGCTCTGTGGCTAGTTCTTCTGCAGGTGGCAAATCACTAATTCTCTCAATATGATGAACTTTAAAGCCCTCCACCTTCTGGCTGATGCTGCTGTTGGCTGCATGAAACTGCTGGCCAAGCCAACGTCCTATACAACTAAGCAGGTTACTTGAATACACACAGCCCCAGTCTTTGGACTTTAGCAGGGCTAGTACAGCTTCTGTCACATCCTTTTCTTCCAGATTCCCATTTATGCACCGATCAACGTTCTCCAAAAGTAACAATACAGTCTCAAGTCCTGAGTAGCTAAGAGTTGCAGAAGAGAGTTTGTCATCCAAGCTTTGCAATTTCTGTCTTACTTTGGATACCACAAGTTGGTGGTGCTCACCATGCAAGCTCTGCTTGGAAAATGAACAATAGTCATGATCTGCTGATCTGTCACTGCCATATACATCCACAGATTCTCTGCCAACCTGGCAATGCAGAGGTTGTGATAAGGTTGCTTCTGTGTCATGCAAGCTGCTGGGTATAGCAAAGTCAAGCTGCACACTGAGGCTGTAACTCGTTTTCAGAGGGCTGCCATCTATCTGTGATTTCCAAACATCCTGCAAAGGAAAGACAATAATATATGAAAAGCTATATAGTGGTATACATGTAACAAAACATTGATATCTTGCAGAGACAAACATGAAGTGAACTACACTCTACCTGGAAGTTCTCAAGCACAGCAAGCTGCTCTTGCTTACTGTACATTTCAAAGGCTACTCGAAAAAGTCCTTCAACGCTGTAGAACCAGAGGCTGTTACTTACAGTAGGTACCTTCAACCCATGGAACCGAAATTCTGCAACAAGAGCAATGTCAAGTGTCAGTGTTTGTGCACTGATGTAAGATAAGTCAGTGTTATGTCTTTTGGTACTACTTTCATTTTACCTGAGGAAAAATGTATTTTAGTTGCCAGTCCTTTCTTGGCAAACTTTGCATGATGTCTGGGATGGTTCTCTGTGCGGATGTCGGTGTTGGAGAAGAGATCAGCTCCTAAAAAGAGAGGAACCACTGAACTCTGAAACCAATAAAGAGATGGTAGTGTATTAAGGCGCCTCCAGATTTTTCTTCAAAATATTCATGAAATAGAAATTCCACTAAAATTCAGATAAAAACAGGTGTGTGACATTCAACCAGTATAAGAAGACGTGTCTGCATTGAATTCAAGTCAATGGGTCACATGACATGGAAGCTATTGAAAAGAAATGCAGAATTTCATTATTAATAGTCATATAAAATAAATGAAGCATTAAAACAGCTGTGTCTTATGTAGCCAGTGTAGTAATACAATTTGGCATGGGTATGGGGTCACTGGGTCACATGACATGGAATGTTTAGAAAAAAACCCTGAATTTTCATTGTAAATATTCATATAAAATAAAAGAAGCACTAACATCCATGAAAACAGCTGTGTCTTATGTGACCAATGTAGTAATACAATTCGGCATTGGTATGGGGTCAATGGGTAGCATGACATGGAAGCTATACAAAAAAAACCCCTACATTTTCATTGTAAATATTCATATAAAATAAAAGAAACAGTAACATCCATTAAAAACAGGTGTGTCTTATGTGACCAATGTAGTAATATAATTCGGCATTAGTGTGGGGTCACTGAGTGACATGACATGGAAGCTACTGAAGAGAAATGCTGAATTTTCATTATGAATATTCATATAAAATAAAAGAAGCAGTAACATCCATTAAACACAGGTGTGTCTTATGTGACCAGTGTAGTTATACAATTCGGCATTAGTATGGGGTCACTGGGTCACATGACATGGAAGCTATTCAAAAGAAATGCAACATTTTCATTCCAAATATTCATATAAAATAAAAGAAGCAGTAACATCCTTTAAAAGTAAGTGTATCTTAGCATTCTACCTACAAATCTACCACCGTCATTGGAACTCTAAGAACAAACACATCCCTTTGCCCCTGCAGTGATGTATTAACATTAACTAACACTCACCTTGTTGGGACAGTCTGTCAGTCTGAACGATGTGTGATCCACCAAATGAATAAAGCGAATTTTGCGTGAGCCCCCGTCCCATTGCGGTAAAGTTAACGGGATAGTTAAGCTACCTGCCATTGCTTGAAGCAAATAAAGCTTCCCATTCAGTGACACTTGTGTCTGACCCTGGAGAAAGATAAAAATTTTTACCAGAAAAAAACGAAAGCAAAGAATTCAAACGGCTGCAACAAACCGAAGTAGCTCAACTTAACAGAAAGACGTTGGCGTATTAAAGCCCTAAACGATGTCTTATAGACTAGATAATCAGTATGTCTAACATTGTTTGCTTTGGAAACAAAACTCAAACTATAAAAAACAATTGAACTTGAGCTGAGCATAAACTACAACATTTCAGAGTGGGAAGTTGAATGTTGAGGCGTTTATGTCGGAATCGACTGTATAAATGGGTTGATCTTCTTAGGGGTGCTTATATCACGTATCCAGACTACAGAGTTACAGAAAGGTTAGAACAGGTGTGTTGTGTGTTTCCTCTAATCTTATGTTTTATTTAATATAAGCAACATTCGATGTCTTCCCTTCTTGTAGGATTTATAGAACCTCTAAACCAAAATTGTGGGCCAAAACCCCCCCGTCGTTGCTCACACCAAACATGGTTTCGTCCACGTACCACGTGACATAAAGGGGGCCAATGAAAACGAAGAGCAGTTGCTTTGACCTCT
The DNA here is from genome assembly GCA_963678695.2 of Diplodus puntazzo. NCBI lineage: Eukaryota > Metazoa > Chordata > Actinopteri > Spariformes > Sparidae > Diplodus > Diplodus puntazzo. The sequence continues at coordinate 30,741,099 of OZ023159.1, read as the reverse complement.
GAACTCCCGTCCTGCATCACTGAGCTGGGAAAAAATGGCTGAAGTTGATTTCGGGGATAGTGAGCTCTTTGAGCAGCTCGATGACTCCGCACCCACGTTATCAAAGCACATTCGCTTCACAGATGATGAGGAAGACCAGGAGGAAATGGGCCAGCTTAGGAGCAGACTGGAGGAGTGTGATGCCTACATTCAGAGACTCACTGAAGAGAATATCCTTGTCGGAGGCGCCCAATGTTTGCTAGCACAGTGTATGTAGCACTAGCTAACCGCTGCTAGCACAGTCAGCCTCCTGTCTGTAACCAAACAGAAAACACACAACCCGAAAATGTCTATATCTGTATTATTTCTTGTGTATTTCCTTAACTCATTGATCACATAAAGGTTTGAGAAGAAAACAGAACATCTTGACACGACCAAGGTAATTAGCTGACACTGGGCAATGCGCATTTCAAAAAAAACGAAACTGACGGGTAACTAACGTTAAAGCTAATTTTCCTTTAATTTTATAGCGGCATCACAATTGAAGATGTCAACATGGACGGACCACTTCTTCAAGTCCTTTATGCAAACAACAGTATTTCAAAGTAAGCAGTGTTTTTGTTATGAATCACGTTAAATGCATATACTGGCTAACTAGCGATTGTATAGTACGTTGTGTCACCTCTGCCTTGGCTGATTGTCAGGGTGAGCTTGTGATAATATATAGATATCTATTTTAAACATGTTCATGTTAGTGATTAAGATTTTTCCCAGCAATAGTTTTACCTTATGGCAAATTAAACATACAGCATAGCAACCACAATTAAACTGCTGCTGACAACTGTGTTGTAGCTGATGATAATTGATCAGAAAAATAACAATAATAAATGTCTCCCCTTTAGGGAGTGTCGTCAAGAAATTGAAGATTGCATCTGCAGTATCATTTTGAAGCACCAGGCTCCAAGCAATGAAAAGAAAAAGTCCTCTTGTCACGTGAAACCTCAGGTATTTACCCAGATTGCATTTTTATAGTTCATAATATCATTATAGTTATAAATTTGCTGAAAAAAGTGTTTTTATACCTTCTATGAAGAACTCGGCTTTTGCTATGGATGAAGATCCACAGAAGTCATCAGCCAGTAGTGTAAGAACAACAACAGAAGCCTTTAAAGTGAGTATTTACTGCTATTAAAGTGATTTGCATATTGCACAATTTCTTGCCATACGGATGTAGTCTGATGTAGTTTCACAAACTATTGTCCTATTTTTCTATCTTAGGTTGTCGGAAGCGTCTTATATTTCACTACTTTTAGTCTAGATAAACTTGGACAGCCTCTGGTGAATGAAAACCCCCAGCTGACAGACGGATGGGATGTTCCAACGTATCTTTAAGATGGATAAATTCACACATCACCAAAATCAACAGTCTAGTCTGTTAGGTCACTTCTTTTGAACATGTGTTGCACATGTAGAGAATTTGTAGAGAGCCTTGGGATAAGAATTGTCTGTTTTAAGGAATGATGATGAAACTATACAGCATTTGAGTGGAACTTCTGTTAATGTGTTGAAAAGACAAGATAATGATTTTGTGGATTTCGATTTGCACAAACACGATAGCATTTCCTGAATTGTTGCAAAGCTATCACCAGGTGTTCAACCAGGTTGTTGGCACAGATGGGCAGGAAATAGAAATGAAAGACAAAAGGTATGTCTGGGGTTATTCATTAAGCTTCATTAAGTTCCCTTTTTATGACTTGCTTCCTTTTGTTCCCTGGTGGCATGTAACTATATAATGAGTCCATCTCTGATCTCTTCATTGTAGACCCAAATCGATGTGTTTCAACTGTGGTTCAGGCGGTCATCAGCTGAGAGACTGTCCCAAGGTACGAGCAAATAATCATTATGATGGTATGAGCCCAAGTTAGAAATAAGAATAACCTGTTTGACCATATATATAAATGATATCTCCCCCTAGCCCAAAGACATGGCTGCAATTAATGAGAGAAGAAAGGAGTTTAATCAGAACAACAACCAGGCTATGCAGAGTAACCAGCGATACCATGCTGACGAAGTGGAGGAGCGCTTTGCAAAATACAAGCCTGGAGTCATGAGGCAGGAGACAAACACAAACATAATTTCATCTCATGCAATGTCTGTTGTAACAAGTTCACGATGGTCATTAAGTTTTTAACATTTTTAACTTTTAAACAGTGATGAACTGTTATCAGCTCTGGGAATCGACAGCAACACCCTCCCTCCTCTGATTTATCGTATGAGGCAGCTAGGCTACCCACCAGGCTGGCTCAAAGAGGCAGAGATGGAGAACTCTGGCTTATCACTATATGATGGAAATGGTATGTTTTAAATTAAATTGAAACCTGTGTAATTCCAGTGATTCTAATATTTTTGAAATGCACAGAGGTTGAGCTGAATCTGTGTTTTTCTGTTTCCTAGTTTCAAATGATGGTAACATAACAGACGGTACCAACTCGCAAAACATCTCTTACGATGTTTCCAAACTGATAGATTTCCCAGGCTTCAATGTACCTGCTCCAAGCAAAATGAAAGATGTAAGTCTTACAGTATAATCTTTTCAAATTCTGTGCCTGAATATATCACCAGTTACCAGGTCCAGGTATCTGACTTAGATTTCAGTTACATTATTATCGGAATTAAAGGAATCAGCATCATAGTGACACTGTCTATCAAGTAAAATATTTCAGTGATTCTTGGTCGCAGGTCACAGTTGCACATCTCACCTTTTTCTTTCTTATTTCTGACCTCCAGGAGTTCATGCAGTATGGTTCTATTCCAATGCAGAGCAGTCACACGAAGCAAAACTACGCAGCCTACTTGTCCAACAACTTTCCGATGGTAATTATCGATATATTATCTAATTAAGTTCCTCAAGTGTTCGGGTTTTTCCTCTCAAGACATGTAGTCCAAGTCTGCTGCCTGTAACAGCTTGACAATATATCAGTCTTGCATTTTATTACTGCCAACACCTGCAGTACTATTTATGCAGGACTGCTACATGCAAGTTACTACTAAGTTTTTACATAGAGCCCTTTTAAATACTTTAATTTTACATTTCATTCTTCCTTGCCAACAGCCTGGTGCCACCTGCAACAAGAGACGACATGAATCCGACTCATCTCCACAGCAAAGAAAAAGGACAAGGCCCAGTCCTGATACAAACTCAGATATGGATATTGAATCGGGTAACTCTTCGTCTTATTCATTCTTTTCAGCAGGAAAATCAATGTCTGTCACAACTTACTGGAACACAAAGTTGTGTTTTACAACAAGCTAGCAGTCATTTTCTGAAAGCTGAATGCAGAATAATACCTGGTAATACTTTAATCAACTGCCTCTTTATTTGGTTTAAGTGTCACTTTCTAATCTATGAGGGACTTTATTCATGTCCTCCCTCAGACCCAGGAACGCCTTATCACGGCCCAGGTGACTTTCAGTTCCAGCCTCCGCTTCCCCCTGGCTCGCCTTGCTTCAGTTCACCTCCTCCTTTACCCCAGGGCACTCCTCCTGCTACACCCACTCCCCCACCTCTCCCTAAAGGTACACCTCCTCTTACACCCACCAACGGCTCTCCAGCTCTGCGAGGGCGTAACTGGGTAGCTGATGAGACTGCGGAGGGAGCAGAGGATGAACTGACACTGGAGGAACTGGAAGAGCAGCAGAGACTGATTTGGGCGGCTTTAGAAAATGCTGACACTGCCACTAATAGTGACTGTGACACACCTGCAATGGGAACACCTGTACCCAGTTCATCAAGTGTGTCCACACCTGTGCATATAGACACAGAAACAGAAGAGGTTGAAGAAGCAATGGACACAACGAAACCTGCAGAAAGTTTACATAGCAGTGAAACTCAAAAGGAACCAGGGGTTCAAGAGATTTGCTCTCAGAGCCCTGGACCAATCAAAGTCGAGGATGACAGTCCTCAGAGCCCTGAACCAGTCAAAGCACAAGATAGCAGCACTCAGAGTCCAGGTCCAGTCAAAGCCGAAGATGACAGCCCTCGGAGTCCAGGTCCAGTCAAAGCCGAAGATGACAGCCCACAGAGCCCTGAACCAATCAAATGCCAGGTAGACATCCCACAGAGCCCTGATCCAATCAAATGCCAGGTAGACATCCCACAGAGCCCTGATGCATTCAAATGCCAAGCAGACATCCCACAGAGCCCCGATGCATTTAAATGCCAGGAAGACAAGCCTCAGATCCCTGATGAATTCAAAATCCAAGAAGACAACCCACAGAGCCCAGTTCCAGATATTGGGGGTGCTGGAGATGGTGCTTCCCCTAAGAATGATGAGAAGGTAATAGCCGTTCCTCATCGGAGCAACTTTGCAGCAGGCATTGTTCCATTTGAAGACACCCCAGAATACACTGAAGTTGCTGAAGCTACGGGAACGTACCTTAAGATCAGAGACTTGCTTAAAAGTTCCCCTCGAAATTTGGCAAAGAAAAAATAAAAAATTACCCTCTTGATTTAGAACTGGGGATACGTGGATATTTTTTAAACAAAAACTTATATTTTCATTTTCATGACCATCATATCAGGCTTGTTTTTTTTGTTTGTTTGTTTGTTTTTTTTAGCTTTTTACTGTTTTGTATGAAGTTGAATGTCAATGCTGTATATACATTTGATCTGTAAACATATGATAAGGGCATTGAGGGATGCTGTCACAGCAGTGGTTTGTAGATTTTGACCATTGTCTCAGTTTTTTTTGTAGCAGTAGTGTTAAACATTCAATTTATTTTATTGTAATATTTGTAAAAATGTAATTTGTAATTCCTGACATGTTTTAATTTTAATCTGGGGTTTACAAAGCTTTTTATTTTTATTTTTGGCCCACTTGAATTGTTCTAAACTCTTTAAGTAAACATGCTTTGCTTCATTGCTTTATTTTGTCTGGTAGTCATTGCAAAATGTGAGTTGGATTTCACTATATTGCATGTTGACAGCACAGATGGGGAACAGTATAAAGTTAAATGCTAGTGATCTTTAGCAGAGTTCCATGACCACATTGGCCCTCTCTTGCTGTAATCAGCTCACTTGCTGATTTTGATACTTGCAAAATGAAATTGTTTAAAATTAAAACTGCACTACAACAGTTTGCATTTTGTTCTAAGGACATCCAAAAGCTTGGTGTATGTGTTCTACATGTTTCCTTTTTTGTACCATTCAAACTGATGCACAGCTGAAATAAAGTTATTTCTCCTCTTTTAAACTGATTTAGCAACAAAAACGCATTCCATAAAATGTTCAAATACTGATTTAACACAAAGGCACAGTGTGCTATCTATATTATAGTAGGTAGCTAAATACCTAGGTGCAATTCAGTCATGCTAGAGTTTAAATAAAATGGTTGCCTGGTGGGTTTTCTTTTCATAGAAAATGGGTTCAAAATACTATTCATACAATTTGTACTCTTTAATAAAATGATATTTGGAACATTGCAATAGTTACATTTTATAATTTAGCACTGCCACTGAGAACATTTATAGCAAACTTCTTCCACACTGTTTCAAAGGTTAATAAAAGCTGATTTTATGTCAGTGCACAGAACACATTGACTTGCAGATGACTTGCACATACATGCATACAGAATACCAACACACCCACAGTTCATACTTATGCAAATGTACAGACATACACAAGCGCATGTATGCTGAGTTTATGTGGAAGACAGGAGCAGGACAGAATTATATAACCCTTGTTAAGTCATGTGAAACTATATTAAAATTCAGAGCTAATTTCTCACTTCTGGTAAGGCAAAGCAAGTTTATTTGTATAGTACAACTCAGACACAAGGCAACTCAAAGTGCTTTTCAGGGGCATTTAAGTACATTAAAAGACAAAAAATTGCATTTAAGATAAATTAAATAGAAGTAGGAAGACATCAAGAAACAAAACATTAAAACAAGTTTAGAAATAGGACAATAAGCTTAAATAGAAGAGGTTTGGATGAGTCAAGACTTAAGAATGAAAGTCACAGTGCAGTTTAAACCCTTAAAAATGCTCCAGTGACAGGCAGTAGCATACAAAAAGGTCTTAAGATACGGAAACTCCTCTTATAAATCTGAGATTGATAAACCATGTTCAGACATGGTAACATTGATTTTAGGGGGTTTATACTCAGTTGCACCAGCGTTACTTGCACGTTTCTTCGGCCAATGCGTTTTGCTTGATTAACAACTTCTATAATAACTTGTTTGACAATATTATAACATTTCAACATCGTGCCAGCAAAGTATAAGTCTTTGATTTCCTGATTTCGACGCTTCAGTGTAGTGTCCGAAAGTTGTTTTGCCCTCTCAGACGGGAGGGAGTGCTCTATCTCACCGAACATATCATCTTTGGTCGGCACCTACCGTTGACGTTGTTCTCGGCAGTTGGACAGACAGCTCGTGCGCTGGGCTGTGCCTGCCTGTGTGTGATCCGAGCGGCAGTCGTCGTGGTTCTCCTTTTAGCTTGCTAGCTGTGTATTTTTCTTTCCTCAGAAGACGTAGGCTGTACAGAAACACATCAGGTCAGTATTACAAGCTACCTCACTCCGAGGCCATACATTTCCGTAAACTTGCTTTTCCTCTCGCGCCTGATAAACCGGGAAACTGAACGTAAGGTGAAAGTTGTTCAGGTAGTGTAGACGTTAGTTGAGGTGTTAGTTGAGCTAGCTAGCTAACCAGCTCTTCTGTTGGTCCGGACCACCGGTTCGCCCTAAAGCTCGGGCCTCGCTGCTAACGTTACAGAGGAACTAATCACGTCTATTCTTATCGTGATTACAGACTGGGATTCATGTAAGCCGAGGAGGTGACAGTGCCGTCATCTGGTTATTACAACGCCATTATAGGGGAAGCTGTCTTTTCAGGTGATCTAATCTGTTACAATGTGTTAGGTTGCCTCTCAACTTGAAGCAGCAGTGTGCCCTACTGGAGCCTCGGTGACATTGCGGAGACTTTTGGACTTGTGGAATTTGCGTCGGTCGTTAGGCTGGTGAACAGTGTGTTGGTCGGTCATTGTGTTATTCGGATCTTTGGACATGTGGATAACACTATAACTCATCGTAAACGGGATATTGTCTCAGTAGAGACGTAGAATCAGACAGTAAGGTAAGTTAGCTGACATAGTATTTCATTACAGGCTTCACTCGTACCAGATGTGCCACCTCATCGACAGCCCTCAGTCCGTTAGCCATGACAGAGGTTGCAGTGCGAGGTAGGCCAATTGGTTGACCAGACGGCAGGAGCACTTATTTGGCTGCACAGTCCAAACGAGTAATATGTCACTGAAGCGAATGTGCACCAATTAAGTCTTGCATTAGACAATGTCACCATTTGAAGGTGTGACCTAGGTATTTGTGAGTGAGCCCTTCTGTATCAGACTAAAAGCAGTTTAACTTGTTTGGACTGACTGACATGACTAAACCTTTGATGGGCTGCAGTTTAGGAATTGCAAAGACAAACACCACTTGAAATTCTTACATTGCTGTATTTGTATTTCGAGTAGTCTTTGAGCTTCCCCATTGCGAATTTTAGAGTGGGAGATTTTTTTTCGTTTGTGGGGAAGTCAGATACTTTTAAAAACTGATTATGAAATAGCTGATTTAGTTAGAAAGGCACTATTATTCCTGGAAAATCTGGATTTGACACTGGGCTGCAGTGGAAACCTTGACTTCTCACCCATATATTTTATAATATGTCAGGGCACACTTGTAAGTGCTGGAATCTGTTTGGGACTGAGCATTGTTGGTATACACTAGCTGTAAGATGTCCACTTCACTTGTCGACAATGATGGTTTTAACTTGAAAACAGTTAACCTGTATTCATTGACGCGCTGAGGATGCAGGATGCTCCTAGCTCCCATTCTCTGCTTATGTCCTGTTAGTGCTTTTACACACCTTCCTCTGTCGATGGGGCCTACGTAATCATCCCAGCAGATGTTTCCTCAAAAAGGAAGAACCATGGTGGGTGTGGATTACGTCAGTGAATACACAAAGTCATACTTAGGTGTAAATTAGTTTTTACTACTGTATCACAAGAAGACATTGAGGGAGGTGCCTCGGCAGCCAGAACTGTAGACTGAGTCACAGCTGGACTTTCAAAGGGAACTTGTTGGCACCTGATTCAAAATTCTCGTTGTTAACTGCTAATATAATAGCCACTGAAAAACCATGTGGAATGAAAGACCACTGGGTTGTGTAACCAATTACACCCTCCCATCAGTTAATAAACACTTGAGAGGCTGGAATGGATGTTGTTTCTTTTCTTACAAAACATGTAAGCAGATTCAGCTAACGTCTGTGTCACAAGTGGTTTTGCACTCCTGTAGTCAGCAAGATATGCTCAACATAAGTTTGTAGGGTTATTGTAACCTGGACAGTTAACATGTAGCAGTGTCATGAATTATTGTTATCATTTGGTTTTATTCCGTGGAAGGTTTTTTCCAACATGCTTTCGATTGATCGAGGTCCATACTGTTGATATCCACTATTTGGACAGACTGAGCTCAGAAACATTTGTCATTACCAACACGGAAGCTGATTATGTCTAGGCTGTCATTTTGGGAAGTAGAGTAAATCACAGTTCAGTTTTACAGGCCACCAGCTACCCCATTTCTATTTGAAAAAAATGACCCAACTACATGGGATCTGCAAATAGTCTAGGACCAAATAAGTCTATTAAATTTCAGAATTATACTTTTTAATACATCAGCATATTAATTCCCTTCAACTTTTGCAAAACATTGGTATTTGGCTTTCTTCCTAACCACAGATTAGAGTGAGAGTCAGTGGCAAAAGATTAACATTACTGCAGTGGGAAACTCTCCAGACTAAGTGGATCATTTTCAGCTGACTGCTTCAGCGCACCAATCAGAGCTGACCCGCCCCTGTTAATGCTCACAAGACTGTCATCGTAAAGCCTGGTGGTGTTCTTCTAAGACATCATGATTCATATAATTTCTCTTGTCACATCCCGTAGGCCTTTGGGTCAAACAGACTCGATATTGATAAAAGTTGTCCTTTTTATGCTTTGTGCAAAATGAATTACTAAAATTTAGAAAGTCACATATAGGCTCCTTTTGTTTGACTTTAATTTCACCATGTAGTTTTGAGCCATTGGGTCCTTCCTTTCTCTGGCCTCCTCCTGACCTGAGGGCACTTATCAGTATCATTCAAAGACACAGCAGGAGAAAACTGGAACGATGCATTTGAACTAGGTCGCTGCTTTCCAATGGCCCCCATCTATTCTCTGGAGAGAAATATCTAGAAGTGTGTGTGTGACAGGGTTGTTTTGATGCACGTACATACTGTAGCTCTTGTGTGACAGTGTTTAACAAGTTTTAAATTACATTTCCTACCCTGTGTGAGGTCAAGCTTCTTGGCTGACTTAAAACTGACTTAAAGCAGTTTTGCCGGAGAATTGAGAAGGCACTTGGTTGATTGATTTGATATTTTATAGATTTAGGAATTTAGAATTGCCCTCACTTCCAATCATACATTTTCTTAGAGCATTCAAAAATGTTTTTTTACTTTGCCCCAGGAACACGCAATCATTTGCAATCAGTGATTGTGTTGATGACAGAAAATAATGAAGCCATTCTTCATTCATGTTCTTGTCATTATCCAAGTTATTCTATATACTGTATTCTACTTAGTAGTGGTAGTAGTCATTATGAGCAAAAGCTCAGCTTTGATGCACCGGCCTACAATGTGTAACAGAAAATTATTCATTTGATAGTTATAGTCACTCACCCTCATTAGACCCCCTTATGGTGCTTAAGCAAATACCAAATACAGGATTTACACAAGTCCTGAACTCTGAATTTAACTAAAAGAGATGTTGTTCTCTGACTGACAGGTGAGCAGCACATGGAATCGAAGCTTTTCTAAGGCATATTTCAAACAACTCATTTCCCTCATGTTCAACTAGAAGTTTAAACACTTGCGCCAGCATAATGAACGTTGCACATCATTATTATTAAACAATAGTTGCCAGAGGCAGTGTAAATTCTTGCAGATGTTTTTACCATTAGTAATGGATGATTTTATAAAGCGACCTTTGACTAGGAAGACATGACGTGAAAAAATTATGTCAGTATGTTATTAGTGCCCGAGCAGGTCTCGACCGGCCTTATATCCACGCATTCACTGAATTGTGCTGAATCTCGTGATATAGGCCACGCCCATTTCCGCCTACCGTTTTTTTATTTCGGCAAATTCGCAAACCTACTTTTTCTAACTCCTCCCAGGCCATTTCACCAATTTCCACAAAACTTTGCACACAGCATCTGTGGACTCTCCTGACAGAATTAAATTATTAAAATAATGTTTATATTCCAGACAATACTCAAGTTATTAATTAACAACTTCTTGTACATTTTGCTCAAAACACGAAGTGTTGCATATCTCCACATTGGTCTGTCCAAATGACATGAAACCCAGGTGACTACTTCCCCATTAGCCACTAAGGCTCTGTGAAAAAATGATAAACTTACTTTTTCCAACTCCTCCTAGGCCATGTCACTGATTTGCAACAAACTTTGCAAGTTGCATCTGTGGACAAAACATATCAAAAGCTTTCACCTACATCACACCTGGTGGCCACGGTGGTGCAGTCCATTTTGATACTTCGCCATAAAACCATCATGTCATTATAACTTCCACATGCTGCTTGCAGCTTAAATTCAAATGTGTTATTTTACATGAATCAAATAGTATTTCTGGTGCCATCTATTAAAAGTGGCAATATTTTATTGACTAGTAGAATAAACACAACCACTCCTAATATGATTTATTTATTTGATAATCGCATAATTTTTTTAACCAAATGTAAGGTTGTAATAAGGCTTCATGATAGAGGCAAGTTTGGACACATATACTTTGCAACAGTTGTTTAGGTTATGTTGTTGACATAGCAGCTCATTCTGTCTTCATGTTGCTTGTGTGTAGTTCACACAAATTGAGCAAAATTGAGCATCAGACTTGGAACCCTCGACTTTTTGTGCACCTGTTCTGCACAGAAAGTTGTTGTTACGTGTTGATAACCCTTCACCGAAATAGGCTGAGGTGATACACATCTGACAGTAGATTGGCCTGAAACTCAAAGCTCGTCAGTAGTTTTGCTCTTGTTGGATTTAATTAATCAAGTATATTGGTTAAAAATCATCATGTCAAAAACTACTAACAACAGGGTGACTGTGTTTGAATAGTACATTCAGCCAATCAGTCTCTGTTGGTAATCTGACAAACAGGATAATCTGCTGCTGCTGCTGGTGGTCTTGTTTCTACACTAATCCTGTTTTAGAAAAAGCTGCCAACCAGATTTACGCCGTTTTTATTTGCCAGAATGATAGATTGAGTGAGAGACTGTGTTTGTAGGGCTGTGTGTTTTGTGGTCAAGGTCACAGATGATGATCTATTCAGAAGTTCATGAAGGCAGCAACATAGACTGCATATCGGCTGGCCTTTGACAGGGTATTTTTAGGTCTTAACTGTGACGTGGTGTCTGCTGAGGAGCTGTTGTCATAACAGAAACAAAATGTCTCCATTAACAGAGCAGCTACAAAGTCAATGAACATGCCTGAAGTCCTATCTGTACTTATGTTTATTAGTTAATTCTAATTATCTTTGCGATTGCCACCTACAAAGGAATCAGAGGCATGAAAAGTCAGTATATAGTACAATTACCCAAATGAATAATGAACCCTATTGAGTAATTCCTTCTAAATTAGCCATTTCTGGTACTTTGAGTGGTTAATAAAAATATAATTGAGAAACCCTAACAAAAGTCAAGTAATGTCTCGCTTTTTTTCTCCCTCCAACAGGGTTCTTTACGTGGGCAGCACTTTCCTCCCTTCTCCCTTTTCCTGTTTTTTCTTTTAGTTTGACAGTTTTTGTTATTTTTACTTTCTGTGAAATTGATTTGGGTGTAAAGAGGACAACTTCGCCATCACAGGCTCTGCAACCAGTTGTTTTCATGGTCTGGGGTCAGTCTGTTCCCACTGACGGACACAAACCTTGTGGGTTTAAGAGATCACAGGAGGAAACATGAGCACAGCCAAGCCCAGTGGGCTCAAAGTGCCCAGCAAGATATCCAAGCCTCCTGGGACAACAGCCGCCAAGCCCAGCCCCAGCACAGGTAATAATCTTCCCATGTGCAGCTTTTTCAGTTTCATATTCGTATTTTCTGTGACATTCCAAAGGATGCGACATTATGAACTTTCTTGATTGCCTCAAATCAGTGCCTCTCTCTACTCCACTAACAGGGAGCGACAGAAGCTTAGTTTAAAAATCAAGTCAGCTGATATAAGCTAATTACCAACTTCCAGCACAGCACAGAAGTTCCATCGAGTCCCTTACAAAAGAGAGAATGAATTCAAGCATTATAATCTGGACATCAAATCAAATGACATTGCAATATTTTGAACAGCATTTTTTTGCATTAATCTTTCTTACGTAAGTCAGTTACTTGATGGACTATTAAAAACATCTGTTCCGTTTTCTTTTCCTTAACTTTTCAGCGGGAGCTAAAGTTGCTACGACAGACAAATCAGCTTCAAGTGCCAGTGGAGGAGATACCCAGAGCGCTGGGGAGAGCTTCCAGATTGGGGACCGAGTATGGGTGAATGGAAATAAACCAGGCTACATACAGTTTTTGGGAGAAACACAGTTTGCCCCAGGACAGTGGGCAGGGATTGTTTTAGATGAGCCAATTGGGAAGAATGATGGATCGGTGGCAGGGGTGCGCTACTTCCAGTGTGAAGCTCTGCGAGGAATATTTACACGCCCATCCAAATTGTCTCTCACAGAAGGGGAGGCTAATGGAACTCAGACGGCACCGCCCTCCCGTGCTGCATCACCCACTCCTTCAGTTGGTAGTGTGGCTTCACATACGCCCACTACAAAATCAGCTCTGCCTTCAACTACTGCGACAGCCAAGAAGGCCTCCTCCACAACGCCAGTTACACCTTCTTCCAACCTTGCTCGCACAAACAGTGAATCTGTCTCCAACCTCTCAGAGACTGGATCAGTCAAGAAGGGAGAAAGAGAACTGAAGATGGGTGATCGAGTATTGGTAAAGTTTGTCACATTATCGAAATGAAAATAACTTTTTTCCCTTTTATATTTCATCAAAGTGACAGAACTCTAAAATTCTACCTTTGTATCTGAAATTAGCAAAATTAGGATAAACATGAACTTGTTTAGATTCACATGACAAATGGAACCCTTCTCTTCAGTTGTCGTCCATGTAGTCCTAGTGCAGTGATTGTATCTTGATGAGCCCGTTTCTTCCTGTTTAAGTTAGCTGCATGCTTCTTGCCTTGGGCTCAGCAAATATGCAAGCACACATATAAAACCTCCACAATTAAGCAATTCTGGCCAAGAGGTGGACCAGATCCTTGTCTGGCTAAAATGTAATGGTCTGCATCCATGTGGAGTGTGCAGTGTCTTGTTGATAATTGGCCTAAAAGTCAGATAACTATCCATATGTATAAAGACAGACAGACAGACAGACATTAAAGTGAGGAGTTAACAGCGGGTGTATTACACAGTACACACAACCACTATAAAAGTTATAACTAAACACTGTCATGGTTTTCTCCAACTAAGGAAGTAAGCTTACCAATACCAAGTAATGTAAACCTTGCAATTGTGTGTTCAAGTAATTGAAAGAAAAAAAAACATGTTCAGTTTTATATGTTCACGTTTCGGCATTATTCTGTTCAAAGCTGGTACAAGTTTGTTTCTGTTGCTTTGATGGAATTATCTCACTCAGGGTTTATTACCAGGCAAAGCTGATTACTCTTTAGGCCTCTCTTATCTGTTGAGGAGATTAAATGTTGGCTAATGTTTGGTGTTTTCTTCTCAGGTTGGTGGTACAAAGGCAGGAGTAGTACGATTCCTCGGAGAAACCGATTTTGCTAAAGGCGAGTGGTGCGGTGTGGAATTGGATGAGCCTTTAGGGAAGAATGATGGAGCAGTGGCAGGCACAAGGTATAAAAGCCACTAATCTGTAAATCACTAAAAGAAAATATCTTACATTTGCTACCCACATGTATACTATAACTTCCATTATCATGATTATATTATATTATCTTTCCCCAGATATTTTCAGTGTCAACCCAAGTATGGCTTATTTGCTCCAGTACACAAAGTCACACGCATTGGCTTCCCTTCCACCACGCCAGCCAAAGCAAAAACAACAGTTCGGAAAGTAGTGGCTACACCATCAGGGCTAAAGCGAAGTCCTAGTGCTTCCTCCATCAGTACCATGAGCTCTGTGGCATCTTCTGTCAGCGCCAAGCCCAGTCGCACAGGCCTGGTTAGACATGGACACATTCTATAACAACAATGTTAGAAACTTTTTTTAAATGTGCTTACTCATCAGTCAGACCAAACCTCTCTCTTTCCACAGCTGACAGAGACATCATCACGGTATAATCGTAAGATTTCAGGCACCACAGCCCTGCAAGAAGCGCTGAAGGAGAAACAGCAGCATATTGAACAACTTATGGCTGAGAGGGACATGGAGAGAGCTGAGGTTGCCAAGGCCACTGGCCATGTTGGGGAGATGGAGCAAGAAATAAGCCTGCTCCGGGATGATCAAGAGCAGGTCAGCTCCACCAGTGACATGCATGAACCTATCTTGATCATAAATTACTCCTGGAATTAGAATATCTTTTAATTGCTTTGTCATCTGTGTCGATTTTTTTTTTCATATGAAAACTTTTCTGTTGAAGATGGAGACTAAGATGGACCAGTTACGTGCCTTGGTAGAAGCTGCAGACAAAGAAAAAGTTGATCTGATGAACCAGTTGGAGGAGGAGCGTAGGTAAGAATATTTTTTTTTTTCTAGTCACACACTGACAAACTGTTATAAGTGACAGTATGTCATCTATTGGTGTAATATTATGGGGACAGTTTGTGGAGACAGAACATTAGAAAAAAATCTGTGCCTGAGGTGGTTTAACCTTGCTCTTCATCATTGCAGTTAAAGGTCATTAGTTCTTCAAAGAAGCTCCAACAAGCTTTTTTTTTCCTTTTGTATAGGAAGGTGGAGGATCTTCAATTCCGTGTAGAGGAAGCTTGTATTACCAAAGGAGACCTGGAGGTAACTGCACAACGCAGATCCTCACCAATGCAACAACACATTTTATTGCATTTGTGTTTGAAAAAACGATTCATCAGTCATGCAATAAGGATTAATACTACTCTAAATCAGACCTTTTATTATCTAAAAATTGCAAGGATGTTTAATTCAACATTTATGACGGTGATTTAAAATCAACATTTTAATATGAATGCAGAAGCCGCAGGTACTTCAGTCACCCTGCCTCCTGGTTCCATCACAGGATTCCATTTCACATTAACCTTGCTATTTATCCATTAGATTTAAGTGATTTAGATTTTTGTTGACATTGGTGTTATTCCCTGGGTGCAGGTCCAGTGCATTTAGGATCACACAAAATTCACTGGTTTCCCTTTTAACAAAGCTAGAGCTGAGTCCAGAAAGAGCATTTGCATTATATCTTGTTTGAGTTAGCAGTGGAAACTACCCGCTATACAGCTCAGTAGGCATGTTTGCATGAACAGTTTGACACTGCCTTTATCTTGCATTAGATGATGTGCTGTCAAATTCATCCAGTGATGCAGAAAGTTACTGGCTTCAGTTACAAGACTATAGACTATACCCCAACCAGAAATAATTATGTAACCAGGCTATGTTAATGGGCATATTAATATTGCTGTACTAGGATTAGCCTAGTGGAAGACATTAGACAAGACATTAGACATTAGACAAGAGAGAGACATTATATGCTCACCTGAAAAGTGCTATTAATCTTAATCTATATGTCCTAGTTAATTAAGCTAGGGAAATTATGATGAGCGTGCCTACATTTCGCTTTTCCTGTCACATGATTCTTTAGTCATTTTATAAAAAATCCCAATTAATGATATGCAAAGTATTGGGCCCATTGGTATCTGTGTTCATATCTGATCAAAGGGTTTCTTTTATTCACTCCACAGTGCTACACAGGGGACCATCTCAATTACCTTGAAGGCATCCAAGCTCAAAATAGATGTTTAAGATGAGGGCTACAGGGTTAGAATACCCCTTTATCTTCTCTTTAAACGTGTATACTAACATTTTATTACTTACTCACAGCTGTGGATATATTAAAAACTTGCATGCAGCTTAAAATACACCAACAAAAAACTCTCCAAACTGGCCAAACTTAAAAATGCTTTGTTGACCTCAAGCTGTTGAAGGTGTACTAATGTTGTGCTATAACCCTCAGTGCCTCCCTGTTCAGTGATGTGACGTTACTGCTTTTTTCCCCTCCCGTCCTCGTCTTTCGTGTTGGTCCAGTGCTTAGCATGGAACCACAGGAGATGCTCCCTTGTCATTTCACCCCCCAGTCACAGACCTGCCCACTGCAACTAAGGGGGAATAACATTCAACATGCAAATGTAATTTTTGTACAGAGGTAGATTTATCAGGCTACCCTGTAGTCTATACCTAATCCACCAACACTGAAGAGTGGTTCCATTTTTTTTAGTATGCTCTAGTCCCCAGCAAATGTCCAGTGAGCCCTGAAATGTATTTGTAAGTCACATTCTTTCTCCCTCATTCATTACATTTGAATGTGGTTAATTATTTGGCCACGCCAGCTCGTTTTGTCAGATTGTACCCATGGAAAACCTAATGTTGTATGGCCTGGGATAGGCTGCTGGCATACCATTTACAAGTGGTGTTATTCCCCTTTTTAATATGAAACTTCAGGATAGAAGCACAGAATTGTACCAGGAAACACTTTATTAAGTTATCATAAAACCCTCATCCATAGGAAACAACTCCAAGAAGTCAAATGGGAATCCTTTCTAGTTTTCGATCCCAACATGCTTCTGTGTTTCTGATTGATTTCTGTTAAGTTGGTCACGAATCCTGCACATGGTGGTCTGACTACTGGTGGTTTCTTATACAGTACTTACGATAAATGGTGTGGACAATGGCCTTATAACCAAAGAGAGAAAGCAGTGTGGGTATTGATGATACTACAGGCTTTATGAGTTTACCCAAAAAAATGTCCTGAAAAAACAATAAATGCAGAGCATTTTCTTTATGGCAATTAATATGGCTATTCTCCAACTTTCCTCTGTATGGTAAAATGCTTTGACTTCATGTCACAGGCTTAGTATAGGGATCAGGAAACAACCATCACTGCTTTCTCTCAATGATGTGGTGAAGTCATTTTTACCTAATTTACTTGCTGGCTTGACACACATTATCAGAATTTCTCTGTATCATAACAGTCAATGTGCGTTATTCACCAGGTGTCAATTTTGCATGGTTTCTTCTAAACTGCCTCCATCAACATACTCATGCACATCCATAACACATGCCCCCCCTTTGCTGCTCGTCTTGTATTTGCCACAGTTCTTTCACAACACTACCTGTTTGCAGCTGTCTATGGCACAGCCTGGAAGTTCTGCATGGGGTGTCTTCCCATTTCCACTCACCTTCCACTCCCCATCCCCAACCAATACCCTGTCTCCAATCTGATACACGAAGACACACACGTACACACACCATCAACATTATCATTGTTCAAACCCCTCCATCCTCTCTCCTGTCTCCCTCCCTCTCTGTCTGCGTTGGGCTGGCATGTGATGGTGGCACTGGTGTGTTCTCTTCCTCTCCCCCTTGTTTACTAACAGACGCAGACCAGACTGGAGCATGCCCACATTAAGGAGCTTGAACAGAGCCTGCTCTTTGAAAAGACCAAAGCTGAGAAACTCCAAAGAGAGTTAGAAGACACTAGGGTAATGAATTCTGCTCTGCAGTGTGCTGCGTTGGAAAAGAGGGTCTGGGCCGGGGATAGTGGCCTCAAACTTTGCAAGGGGTACAGAGAGGTGCCAAGCAGTAACTGGAGCTTTGCTTTGTATGGACTTTTGGTGAATGTACCCCACAAATGCATTTTTTTTGGGCTTCGCACTAAAAAAATAATACTTTTAGAGCTGACAAATCAAACAATAAACTAATCCATATATAAGGTTTATTTAATTGCTCAGAGTAGTTCATTCTCTGTAAAGATAGTTGGGCGAATTCAGGATAACAATTTGTGCCAGCAGCTAAAGATTTTATTTGTAACCGTTTTCAAAATAATAACTTCTCTCATTCTTTGGATCTAATTGATCCACTGAACAAAAACTGTGTCTCTCCCATCCTGGTGATTGAAAAGTATAGATTTCTTTTGTAACTGTTAAAAAAAAAACAAAGAAAAACACATGAATCTTTCAGCTTACTTGAGTGACAGCTCTTTACGTGTTCTATGTTTCAATCAGTTAAACAACCTGAACTCACTCTTGCTTTACTAGAATCACTGCTTAACCAGACAGACAAACTTCTCCCTGTCCCAGCTAATCATTTTCTCAGTTATCCTATGTTCCCCAGTCCTTCCCAGCATCCATTTGTCCTGCTTATTTGGTGTCCCTGCGTTTTGCTAGTCTGAAACCCGCTCCACCTCCCAGACTATGCATCGTTGTGTTGCCCTAGGGCATTAAAGTCATGAGGGGTTTCAGGAAAAATCTAGTTATGCTGTTTTGTAAGGATAAGGGACATTGTTTCTACAGGTAAAAAGAGATCCTTGTTTATGAACATTGGAATAAATAATAGGTTCGGAATATAGGCGGATGAACACAAAAGTAATGGAACATGTCAGTGCAACCTAATGGGTTTTTCTTAATTCATACCTCTCCTCAATCATGACATCAATAATTCAATTAAGTTTAAGTTATGATTTTTAGTTTAAAGGATGGTGGAAAATGTCAACACACTACTATAGCTCCATACATGCTTTCAGTGTTCACTTCCATTATTTGGACCATACCCTTTGTAGCCACAAGAGGTCAGTATAACACCTTGTTCTGGAGATCAATGGTTTTTATACTGCCCTCATTAAGCAAGCAAACATTTTTACTATTACCAGGTGCTTGTTATCTACTATTGCAATTTAGCAATTTTTTTGTTCAATAACTGAATAGTATGACTAAGTCCCTATCATATTTCAGTTTTTACACAGTGCCAAAGTTTTTGATTGGGATACATTTTTGAATTAAAGATTTCTGCTTTTAAAGGTTGCTACTGTCTCGGAAAGATCACGTATTATGGAGCTTGAGAGGGACCTTTCACTGCGAACAAGAGAGGTAGCTGACCTGCAGCTGCGTCTTGGGGCCCAGCAGGGCTCTGAGGACTCAAACTCAACCCTTTCTCCCCTTCTGGAAGAGATAAACTCTCTGAGGGATCAGTTGGCTTCCCAGGAAGCTAAACAGCAAGAAGAGCTGGTGAAATACAAAGAGAAGTTAGATGTTCAAGAGAAGACCCACAGTGAGGCAGTTGCCCAGCTTCAGGCTACATCTGTAAGGCTCTCTGGTGACAATGAGCAGATGCAGATGCGCTTAAGCCAGGCAGAGAAAGAGAATGCTGACATAATTGAAAATTGGCGCTCAAAGTTAGAGGCTGCCATTGCCTCACACCAGCAAGCCATGGAGGACCTGAAGGTATCCTTCAGCAAAGGTGCAGGTGCCCAGACAGAAGAACTTGTAGAAACCAAAACTGCACTTGAAAGGCTAAAGGTGGAGCACAAGTTGGCTCTAGAGGAAGCTGGAGCCAAATATGAAGCTGATGCCAGAGTGTGGACACGGGAGGTGCAGGAACTGAAGGAAAAGGTGTCGTCTTTGGCTGAGGACAAGGAGCGATTGGAGGAATCACTACGTTCCAGCGTTGACAAAACAGAGGAGCAGCACCTTGTGGAAATGGAGGATGTTCTTGGAAAGCTTCATGCTGCTGAACTTAGGATAAAGGAGCTTGAGGAGAAAGAAGATATCTCGGCACAACAAGCCCAAGACAAGGACAAAGAAACCAAAGAGCAGATGGCAGAAATAGTGGCACTCCGCAGCCAAGTAGCACAAGGCAGCCAGGAGCTTGTAACCCTAAAGAGTCAGTTAGAGGTGCTTCAGAGCCAAGGAAACGACCAGGGTACCAAGGTTGGTTCTCATTCACCTCCTGCCCATTTAATTGCTCACTTTTAAGTGTGTCTCATGTTTTAACAGTGGTGTCTCAAGGCCAGTGGGGCATTGTCAGACAGCGCTAGTCATTGTTTTGTTAATGTTATGTTGTGATATTTCTTTGCTGTTTGCTTTTGCCCTTTTGTCCACATATTTTTTTACTTGACATGTACTACAGGTTAGTGATTTGAGCTCTCAGTTGGAGGGCAGACAGCAGGAAGTCCTCTCTTTACAGCAGAGTCTGAACACTGTGCAGCAGGAGAAGGACTCCCTAGAACAGCAACTTGGAGGCCTGGTGAGGCTTATATCTTAATTTTGGATTAAGAAACAGTACCTCCTTTTGCATCAGGATGTCATTGGTCTTTTACATGTTTACTGCCCTTTGATAAACAAGTTCAAATGCTGTAAAACCCCCCAAAAATCAGTAGACATAATGCCTGAAATACTGACTGGTTAATTTGTCTATAGCAGAAAAATCATATACAAAAATCTAATTTTCCCCACAGAAACAAAAGTTGTCTGAAAGCACAGAAGAGCAGACAAAATCAGCAAAAACTATGCAAGGTAAATCATATAAGCAATTGTTCTACTTTCAGATACTTTCCCCGCTGCCTTTTTCCCTATCACCTGCTACCATTTGGCTGGTTTTAGTTTACAAAGGATTCTAGGATCTAAAATTTAATATTTTTCTGTTTGCAGAAACACTTGAGAAGCTCAGTAAGAAGGAGGAGCAATGCTCATCCCTGACCACAGAATCAGAGTCTCTAAGAAGTCAACTTGCTGGTGAGGATATCTATACTGCATTCTTTAATTGTTAAATGCTTTGTACGTAGAATGCGAGTAATACAATCAGACCCTACAAACAAACTCACCCTGTCTTCACTCAGGGCTGGAGAGAAAGTTGAAGGCTGCAGACGACAGGCTTGAGCAGCTTTCAAAGGACAAAAGCAAGCTGGAAAAGGATATTTCAGACATGATGACGGCTTCTGGTGATAGTTCTGTACAGCTGACCAAAATGAATGAAGACCTCATACAGAAAGAAAGGTACCACACTTTGTTTCCTGCTCCTACATTACTCCGTCGCTCCCTTCAAAACAATCATACCAGAATATTATTTACCTACGACATGTAATAATCAATATGTAAATCTTATTTTATTCCATGCTAAAATTGATCCATGTTTCAGTTATCTAATCTGTCATTGAATGGCTTCCTAAAACTTCCTCTTTTTTTGTTTTTTGTTTATTGTCATCACTCAGGAGGCTTGAGGAGTTGCAGAGTCAAATAGCGGAGGAGAAGGAGAAGACAGCACACTTGAATGAACAACTTCTGCAGGAACAGTCCCGCAAAGAGCAGGAGCTGAAGGAGACCAGAGATGAACATCAGTCTCAAATAAGTAGCCTTCAAGAGAAGATCACTAAATTGGTTAGTGTTGCAAATTAACTGTGTATATATAGAGTGGTGACATGATAGCTCCCCGTGTGTGAAGCCAAAACATCTTGAATGCCCTCTGGTGGCCTGCTGCAGTATAGATTACAAGTCCAGCCTACTCCACGTTAGAAATGGGACATGGGCTGAACTAAAAACTCAAAGTGAAATTAAATACTTGTTTCTTCTTTTGAAGATGGTTTCTGTCAATTAAGGTAGTTCCCATCATTCTGATCTATGTTCAAGTGTTTTAATAACTTTGGCTTCATTTAATGCTATAGAATTAGTGGGTAAAATGTCATGATTGACAGCTGAGCCCTGATCACAATTGAGGGCAATTATATGGGTGGGAACTGATACTGCGGCTCCACCATCCAATCACTGCTGTGCAGACTCCTGCTCCAGCTGACATCACCAGTGCAAGATGGCAGTGGTTGTATCTGTGATGTTTTGGCTTAATTTTCTTACATTGGGAGAAAGTGCAGATGTGTCATCTTTATATATGTTAATGGTTCTGTAGGGGAGTCACACCAAAACTGTGTTTGACAATTGTTATCTCAAACACATTTGTATACCTTGTAAACTGTAAAATATTTTATATCATCCACCAGTGAATACTTCACTTACTGGCTGCTTCAAAACAAGTACATGAATACTTTAATGTGATGTGTGAAGTTATGGTATTTCTAATTTCCTGTTTTCTAGGAGAAGACTGTTCAACAGGGTGAGACCTTGGTTGAGGAGTTAAAGGCCTCACAAGAGAAGTCCTTGTCTCAGGCCTCAGAGCTCAATGTGAAGGAACTTGAGGTGCTGCAGAGTCAGGTTGACAAGTTTAAACAGGACCTCTCGTCCTCCAAGGACAAATCCCAGGAGCTGGAAAAGTTGGTATCTGAGCTGCAGCCTTACAAGGACCAGGCCCAGGTAAGCACAAACCCTCCAATATATGGACACAATTGAATCAACAAGTTTTTAATGTTCAGGAACTTGTTTGATATGAAAAAAGGTTCCTAATGTGTTGTGAATTTTACTAATGATTGAAATCATCAGAATAAATGTCACCTTTTGTAGCTGAAAGTTAATAATAATGATAATAATAATAATAATAATTATAATAATAATAATAATAATAATAATGCATTTTATTAGAAGGCGCCTTTCAAAGCACTCAAGGACACCGCACATAACAACAACAGTACAACAAAAGACAGTACAAGTACAGGACAATTTAGTGCAAATAAATAAATCAGTAAGAGGATGCAGTTCCATGTTGATTAAATCCATCATATCATGATGTATCAAAAAGCACAAGTTTTAAATCCAAAACAGAATGTAAAACCAAGCTCTACAACAAAGTTATGGGAAAATGTTTGTGACTTTATGCGAACCTTTGTCTTCATTTAACATCAGTGATTAATGTCTGCACTATAAATGACATGTTCACTTTTAGTAACTATCATACAAATGACTAGTAAGAAGTTGCTCACTTCCTCCCCTGAGGCTAAAAACCTCTTTTTTCATATTCATCTCAGCTCCATATTGGCTGGTGCCTTGAATATGTGCTTGCAGGGGTGCACTTGATGAAATTACATCTTGTATTTCCTCTGTAATGTATTTGGTATTTGAGTTCAGTTTATGGTTATTGAAAAAGTTGAAGCAGTTGTTTGCAGACAATAGTTGAGCCAAGTCAAATAACTATTTACCCATTGTATTGTATGTTTAATCATCGATTTAAATCCTTTGGCATCTAAATTTGTTTTTTAAAGGTAAACTGCTTTTGCTATGTACCCCTGCTAGCATTGTTTATCAGTCTGATATTTCATTTAAGTAGAACATTTTCACTTTCCAACAAAAAGTTTTTTGCGTGCATTTCCACATAATGGGAGGCATTCATTGATGTTTTCCGTTCATTGTTATTATTTTATAAATAGTAAAATATACAATAAAACACAAACTACTGATAGGATGTAGGTCCACGTTTTAATTTAAGTGAATGTTTGTAGTCATTACACACTGGCAGCCAGCTGCCACTCCTTGTTTATCCACCTTATTCCTGTTACATTATGGGTGTGACTTCTGGCACGTCCTGTCACTTAACTGGAACTGTCGTTTTCAGTGGTAAGAGGACGCCAATTATCTTTGAGTGATTGATATGGCGTATCATTCAATCATAATCTATAATTGTCTATCTGATGCTTCTAAAGCCTTAAAGGTGCCACAGTTCACAAGGTGAATCTGTTGTTATGATACTTACGCATACATACACTAGTTTCAATGAGCATCATTTTAATTAATACATGCATTTGAAGTAAGCAGGGAGGGAAGTGAAAATGTTCTATCTTTTATATTTTTGAAAATCATTGTGGTGTAAGTTGTGGTGTGATCTTTTGCCATTTTGATGCTTCTGCAGCTTAACCTTTCCAAATGCATATCACTTATGTCCATCTGCTTGGTTTATTTTTGGATTCATCTTACTCTTCCCTGTGTATATTCCCCTCCTGTTTTTCTTTCAACTTTATTTTTCCAGTGTCTTTCTGCTGAGCTTGACACCTACAAGCATGATGTTGAACATTTTTCCCAAAAACTGGAAAAGCAGAGTCTAGATCTGGAAAATGTGTGTAAGGAAAGAGAGGATGTTAAGGCTGAGAAAGGCAAACTGGAGAAACAGCTTTCAGATGTGCAGAGTAAGCTCTCTGCCCTTGAGATTGCTCACCGGGAGGTTTCAGTCCAGAATGAAGAACTGCTAAAAACCAGAGATCAGCTTTCAAAATCAAAAGAGGAACTACTTACCAACAACAAGCATTTGGATGACGAAAGGATTTCATTGAACAAGGAGTTGGGAAAACTCAGAAATCTTCTTGAGGAAGTACAGACTGACAACAAAAACCTCAAGAATGTTAAAAGTGAGCACCATGCCCAAATTGGGGAGCTTCGAAGACAAAATGCAGATAAGAACGACCTGCTCCTGCAGCATCAGCAGGACATCCAGCAAATTGAGGCTAAAAAGAAGCAACTACTTGAGGATTATGAAAATGTCTGCAAAGAGAAGAACCGACTTGAAGACGACCTCAATGAAAGCAGGTCAAAGCTGACATGTGAGAGGGACAATCTGATTTTAGAGAGAGATTCTGCTAGGAATGCCAAAAAATCTCTTGATGCTAAGAATGCTGAGTTGCAGGCAAAACTAAAATCCTTGAACTTAGAAAAAGAAGACCTTACAATGAAGAATACCCAGCTCCAGGCACTCACAGAAACATTGACAAAGGAGAAGGTGGAGATGTCCTCTGAAATCAGTGCTGTTGTGTTGGATAAAAAGAGCCTTGAGACAGTCAAGGAGGAGCTCCAGAATAAGCTCAGTGCTGCGAAGAAAGACTTGGAGAACTCTGTCCGTGAATGTGAAGAACTTAAAGCCTCAAAAATGAGCCTGGCCCAGATGCTGGAGGAGTTCAAGATGAGCAGTCAGGTGACTGATTCTGAAAAGCTTCACCTCCTGCAGGAGAAGGAAGACTTACTTGCAATCCAAAGAAAAGTCTGTAATGAGAAAGAAGAGCTCCTCAGAGAGATCGAAGAATTAAAGGAGAAGCTTCAGGTCTCAACAGAACAACTGTCTCAGTCCAACAAGAAATGTAAAGAGGCATTATCATCTTTTGAACAAGAGAGGCAAGCATTTCGTCTTCAGAATTCTGAAACTGAGATGGCTTTACATGCTTTACGAAAAGAAAAGATGAGTCTGGATTCAGCAATAGAGCAGCAAAAAATGGATTATGAGCGTTTGTCAGGGGAGAAGGGAGAATTTGAAGAGAAGCACACAAAAGCCATATCTGAAAAAGATGCTCTGTCTCTAGAGCGGGATAAGCTAGCTAGTGATATCCGAGAAACTAAGGACCAGTTAGATAGTTACACCAGAGATAATGCTGTCTTGATTCAAGAGAAGTCTAATTTAACAACCATGCTAGAGGAGACCAAATGCCAAAAAGACAAGGTTGAAGTCGAGATGACCTCATTGAAACTAGAAAATGCTGACATACAAAATGAACTGCAGAAACACAAGTCTGATATTAAAATTCTCGAAAAGGAGAAAACTGAACTTGTTCTTGGGAACAGTGAGGTAAAAATGGATTTCGAAAAGGGTAATTTAGAATTTATTCAAAAGATTGATATCCTTACAAACGATTGTCAGCGTCTGCAATCATTGCAGACTGAGGCTGACAAAAAAGTGCAGTACTTGCAGAAGGAGAGTCAGGGGCTCCTTCAGGAGATCCAGGACTTAAAATGTCAGATTGAATCATTGTCAGAGGCTAAGAACCTTCTTGAGACCCAGCTACAGGCTGAATCCAGTGAACGAAGTAAAACAATATCTGAAAAGGATGGTCTTACCAAACAAATAGAGGAGCTGCAGCAAACATTGTCTAAAGTAATACAAGAAAATAAAGAGATTTCTTCTAAACTTCAGAATTCTGATGATGAAAATAAGTCTTCTATGGTGGATATGGAGGCTTTGAAAACCCAACTGAAGAAACAAGAGCAAGAAACTAGCCAGTTAACAGAACATAAAGAACAGCTTCTATCCAAGCTTGAAGAAATGGACAAACAAATGGCCCTCCTGACCACAGAGAAGGAAGACTTTTTAGCTGGACAGTGTAAATTGGAACAGGACATTTCTTCTCTCCACTCAAGCAAAGAAAGTTGGCTTGCAGAGCGGTCAGGACTCCTTGGAGAGTTAGACAAGTTGCACGCTAGCCAGAACCAACTAGAGGTTGATGTCAAGAGCCTACAATCTGCAAAGGAACTTTTGGAAAATCAGTACAAGAAAGCTGTTGAGGATGCTTCAGCTTCCACCACTGCAAAAGAAGAGATTTCCTCCAGCATCTCAAACCTAATGACTCAGAAGGATGCCCTGCAGATGGAGAGGGATGAAGCCACCCAGCAAATCAGGCAGCTTGAGTCCCAACTAAAAAATGCCATTTCTAAGCAGCTTGAGGTATTCCTCCTCCAGTAGTAATCACTGTCACACATACCGTAGAGTGGCTGGGGCTTTGTCAAATACTCACTGCATGCTTGCTGGTTTGGTTCCTTTTCCCTTTCCCTTTTATTTTCGTGTCTAACTTTCATCTTCCATTTACTAACCGCTGGTAACTACCCTTAGCTCCCAGCCTTTGCCTGTGGGCTTATAACGCGATCTAACATTTAGGCAAATTGTTATGGGTTACATGATTATGTAAGTCTAAGGTGATCTTTATCCCGCTCACCATCTGATGGTGTGTCAAATTCCATTTGATTATATAATTGTTAATAGACAATGAAAAAAGATACATGTGGAGATTTCTCAACATGTTTTTATGTAATTAGCTTTCATCACTTACAGTAATGCAAAAGGGTAATCAGTATCCGTTCTGAGGCCACAGGTTGTAGAGTATTTTATGTTAGATACTAATTATTTTCCTCCTTAGTGTAATATTCCTGTTGTTAATTCTCCACCAGAATGTACTTATTTAAATGAACTGAGATTTGGATAACTGATGCAAAATCAGTAATTAAGATGGCTAAGTAATTAAGCATGCAGTTAATTTGTTAAACAGTATTAAAAGGGGAACAATCCAAACTCATTATGAATAGCTTCATCAAACGAGCTACAAATGCCTTTTTCTGGTTGGTGTTTGGTTGATGTCATTAAATGAAGATGTCAACCAACCATTTGCTGCTCTTGATTTGAAACCTTTGTTCTTAACAAATATCCTGATCACACTGTTTAGGCTACAGAGGCCTCTGGCAAGACTGCTGAGGCTCTCGAACAGCTGACAAAAGAGAAAACCAGTTTGATGGAGGAGAAGGATAAAGCCCAGTCTTTGTTGAAAGAGCTCCAGAGCTCTAAGCAGGAGATAGAGACTGAGGTAAGAGATGAGTCTTTGCAGACAAAATGCTAATGTAATCTTTCAGATGCAATAACAATTATTTTGTCAACGTTGTTCTAGCTCAAAAAAATAAAGAAAGAGAATTCCAAGCACCAAGAAGTTCTGAATGTATCCAAAGAGCAGCTTTGCACAGAATCTCAGAAAACTAAGAGTCTGTGCAAGGAAATGTGAGTATATCCTTAACTATGCAGATATAAAATGTTGTCTACACGAGCCGTTGGAATTTCTTGCTGATGTTACCATTTGTATTTTTTCAGTGAGGAGCTTAAAGAAGCTGATTCTGTGAAGACTAAGTCCCTGCAGATGCTGCAAGATGAGAACAACAAGCTGACTCAGGAGCTTGATAACAATCGCAAAGGCCAGAGTGATCTTGTGAAGGTGCAGCACATAATATCTTTATTTGCCAAATTGTGTTTCAGCTATTGATCTGCTGACAATTGCTGGATTAGAACTATGTTTTTGTTTTGTCTTTTTTCCTAGCTCAAGGATGATAACTCCAAACTCAAAAAGCAGTTGAAGGAGTTAAAGCAAAGGTAAGAGAATACACTATAATTTGATGATCCGGGCATTTTCTAAAGCATGATGCCTAAATGAGCACAAATGCTTTCACCTGTGAATCGTACGTCATGCTGTTTTTTTCTCCAAAGCCTGCCGAATAATGCCTTCAGGTACTTCACACCTTTTTAATATCATGTGATATCAGTCACCATCATGTCATAGTGGAAACACTTTAACCAAATATGTGTTGTAAGTAGGCAAATAATTCGGAACAAGGTAATGTCACATGAGGTTTTCCATGCAACTTTTTTACACATTCAACCCCTAAAAAGTATGTGTTGCCTGCTTTTGATGTGGGTAATAATAAATACATATTAATCAGAGAAATCACAAAGTCTCAACAGTGTATACGAGCTTCTCAATTTCCAAACATGGTGCAGCAGTGTGCCAGTGACAACCAAGCACATCCACTCAGAGAGCTCAACAGAGAAGAACTCCACCGGAGTCCGCATGGGAAATGCATGCTTGAATTTTGTGTATCATATAGGTTTCAGTTTAAATGAATGGGGAAATAAAACAAATAATGTGTGGGATAGAAATGTAATCTGGCCATAGATTAATGCAAAGCACTATTCATCCTGAGTTATGATTCAAAAGATAATTCAACCTACAGCCCCATCCCGCCTGCTTAAGTTTCATGTGTTTTCACTGCATTCTCTCACTTTTTGTTTTTTTGTTGCTGTATATTTTTTGCCATTGTTTTCTGAATCTCCTGCTTGTTTTCTGCTGTCAGTTCAATAATTGTAAAAAAAAGAATACAAAGTATTTTGATCAAACAACTGCCAGAGAAGAAATGGGTCCTAATATTGTGTGTATCTCTCCTCACATTTGAGTCTGTAGTGACCCTACAAAAAGTTCAAAAGGTAAAAATCTGCTGAGAAACAGTTTGGTAAATTGGGGCAATTTTCTTCTCTGCCTGGAGCGATTGTGTACTTTACTCTGACATATAGTTGGTTTTGTATGTGTATTTGATAGTGAGAGCACCTTGAAGGAGCAGTTTGACAAGGAGAAGGCCACCCTCCAACAGTCCATCCATAAAAACAGTGCCTTAATTTCAGAAAAGGACCAGCAAGTGGAAAACCTGAGGAGTGAGGTGAGACTCTAATGCATGATGGTACTGTCTATTTTCAGTTGGTATGGCATCTTATTGACCGTTGAGCTTGCACAAACTGAATTATAGCAAGTTAAAATTTTAGAGGATGCAGGGTCAAAGTTCACGAGGGTGCACTGAAAAATTTAGACCGACTGTGATTTTATTCACCCCGAGGTCGAAATATCTTTACTGTTTCCTTCGGCTGTTGTGACAACAGGCTTTAACAGGATATGAATGTTGAAGCCCATGTGTACCTTTTTATGTGTAATTTCCTTTTCACAATTGGCAAACAAATCAAATTAGCAATTGACCTTTCAGGTACTTTTCTCATATTGCAGAGTCTTACAGGATGTCTTTTTCTAGGGCAGCTTTCATATTGAGTGTGCATGCAAGTGAGCATACAAATGTCGTCATCTTAAATTGCAACTTTGCTGATTGTGAGAAAGTCTGCCCTCCTGGCAGTGACACATTTCTTACATGTTCAAAATATCTGTTATGCTTTAATCTTATTAAAGCTTGTTTTGAATGTATAATCTCAAATCTCTACTTGTAAACTGGATAAATGCTCCAACAGAATTTGTATTACTGTTGTTAATAATCTGTCACTGAGTGAGTGATTTTAGCTGTTGTCATAATGTATTTTAGAGCAGAGTTTTGTCCAAGGAACGTAATATTTGTTCCAATATTGAATAGCATGGGTTGGTCTTCACAGCTGGCTGTACTGCGTGGGGAAAGTGCCTCAGTTAAGACACTGCAGGGTACAATTCAGGCCTTGGAGCATGACAAGGCTAATCTACAGGAGCGTGTTCAGAGACTGGAGAAGGATCTGGCTGCAGGGCCTGACACCATCAACAAGTCCTCAGGTACGAGTGGGCTGAACATATGATCACAGCTAAAAATTAATGGCAGCACTAAGGTCTGTTCTCTGTGAGGTAACCTCCTAAACATAACAGGATTAGTGAGTGTACTTCTGTATTTCATTTAAAACAATACCTGATGTTTCAAGGTGATGCAGTTTTGGACCAACTAAGGGAGGATAAGGAGACCACAGAGAGTCAGGTATGTGTCTTTCCTCTCTACATTAATACCGGTCGTAGGCCTGGATGGGTTGAGGGTTCTTGTCATTCATATCTTCAGTGTAAAGATGCTTCCGTACGCTGGCTCATAGACTTTTATGGTTCTCCAAAAACTAGGTCTCACTAGGCAGTCGTACGGAAGTAGCCTTACTGAATGCTGTTTTCAAAATGACTGTGCTGCTTACTCAGACATTTACTAACAAATACTACTTCTGATGAAGCAGTAGACTCTGAATTTACAGTTTATGATTCACTCATGTAGCCGTTACAGTATAATGTTTTACAGAGGTGAAATGGATTTAAATTCATTTGAAATTTTATTAAAGACATATTGATCTTCTGACATAATCTCAGCTCTTTCAGGGGTGATTAACAGGACTGAAAGTGGTGGCTTGCGTCATCATTCTCGAAAACCTCTTACTTCTAGGCTCCAGCCTCTGTTAATTCTAAAATGTTATACTGTATTATTTGTAAGTGATGATTTTAGCGTGTTGTGTGGCAGTAAGTGGGTCCTAATTTGAATCTCAAATTTTTTTCTTTTCTCTTTCTTAAATCCGAACTCCTCTTCTCTGCCCTGTCTCTGATGTTGGCAATACTACACCACCATCAGGCAGCGGTTTGTTAATGTTTTTCATCAGCTTCACTTGTGCATGTTTGTTTGTCACTGTCACTGTGGCTCTTATGTTTTGTACATATGATCACATTATAGTTGGTGTCAAAACTACTAACTGTCTTCCAAAAATGAATCAAGCTTGATTTTTCAATACCTTAGAATTCTTTACGCATTTGATAAAACTCCAAAGGAAAATTCGAGATATCATATAAGCTTAACAGACATCAGATCTCAGAAAGATTACTTTAACTCAGTAACACACTAATCATAATTGGGTTTTTTACTGACTCATTCCAAGCTTCGATTTTCTTTGGCTGAAAGCTCACAGTAGTGATTCATCAACACAGATTATTATATTGGGGAGTATGGCGAGACTGGTTATTCTGTTATCACTAGTCTTCGTCATACAATTAAGGTGAAGCCTTTACACATAAAACGGTGAATAAGCTTCTCAGGAAACCTCTGTCAATTTGAATAAATATTGATAAAGAAAATGTGTTGATAGATATTTACTGTTCACCAGCAGGAAAACTAATGCCACTGTTGTCATTGTCCTTTGCAGATTGAGTTCCTGAATTCGGTTATCGTTGACCTTCAGAGGAAGAATGGCGAACTCAAGGACAAATTGGAGACAATGGCAGCCGCTGCTCTCAATGGGAATAATCCAAGTGAGCTGGATAATTATGATAGGTAAGTCCATTCATGGCAGCTGTGTGGCAGGACAACTCAATTTTCTTTTTGCATCACTGGACAGTCTGACTTAACAGATCTAGACCATGGAACAATGAAAATCTGGATACAATGTCAGAGGCAGAGCCCAGTTCATTCCTATGAAAGCTGCTCAGTTGCACATGAAGCCGGAGTATATGATTTCCCATCATGATGTGGGCACTAGAAACAGTTTAGCTCCTTGCTAACTTGAATAGGAGTTAAAAGATATAATCATGCAGCTCCTCTAGACTTTCCGATGGACTGATGGCTCACATTATGGTAGTGAAGTGAATCATTTTGCATGTGCTCACTGCCCCAGGTGAGGAACAAGTTTCTCCCAACTTTGTTTTGCAGGGGCATCCTGCATTGCTGCATAGTGGGTTTAGTGTCACCCAAGACAATTGTGATTAGTTTAAAGAAGATAAAACAAGTTGCACATAAATTTGCCTTCTTTTTCGCTGCAGCCATGACAAGGAACCCGTGAAGAAGAAGCCTCCGCCAAGGCTGTTCTGTGACATCTGTGATTGCTTCGACCTGCACGACACTGAGGACTGTCCCACACAAATGCAGGTGCCCGACTCCCCTCCACACACCACCTACCATGGCAGTAAGGGCGAAGAACGACCCTACTGCGACATCTGTGAGGTCTTTGGCCACTGGACCGAATCCTGTAATGATGACCAGACCTTTTGAAGCCTATACCACCTTTGTTCGCACAATCACTATATTTGCACATCATGTTAGATTATGAGGTGCTTTTGGGGTTTCGGTTTGTATGTGTGTGCATTTTGTGTGCTTGTTTTTGCCAAGTGTCTTTAATGTCCACGCCAGTCCTTAAGCGCTCTTATAAGAGAATGGTCTCCTCAGAATCTCTTTCCAACAATTCAGATATCCAGAAAAATAATATACAGCAGTTAACAGTTTGTATTTGTAATTGTAAATGACTTTGGAGGAAAAATGTTTGATATCCTGGGTTTGTGTGAGTGAGAAAAAAACTTGTTGGATGTGTCTTTGCGGGAAAACCGATGGTCTTCTTCAGATCAATTAATTTATCAATATCCTAACATTGTTTGCACAGCTTGTTGGGGGATTGCAAAGATCATATAGTATCATAAATGGTGTTATTTGAAACTGTAAATTACTTGATTGAAAAACAAATGTCAGTTTTCGCAAAAAAAAGGTGAGCTATAGTTTATTTTTTTATGCCTGGAAATAATATGTACTCTTTAAAGGTTTGATAGTATGTGTGTAATTTTGTGGGAGGTAATAATCACAGGGAGAGATTTGCTGCCTGAAAGCAGCAGTGAAACCCAGTGCTGTTTGGCTTTAATGGAAACTTTTGTATGCTCTTTATGAAGGAACTGCTGGATGATTGGTAAGAAGAAAGCATTGATACTTCAAGCACTTCATACTTACTCTAACCCCTCATTGTCAGTAAAAGGGCCTTTCCGAAAAGTTTCTTTGCAATTAAAAGATCAATTTCCGTATGAAACGATGAAAGACTTCGGCATTTCTTTGAAAAATGTTTTGAATATCTGTATAAAAATAAATGAAATTTATGTATGAATTGAAAATCAAGATCTCCGTGTTGATTATTATGGAAAGCACCAAGTACAGTCTCTGTGCATTGTGCTCATTCCTTGTTGCTTGCTTTAATTGCTGTCACGCACATGCACACTGCAAACTGTATGAGTAACCTAATATTTTACTCAAGCCACAGAAGCCGACATGCATTCCTAAGAATATGTATAATGTAAGCACAGTGTTGGAGTTTTGAGGCAGGACCTTAGGCAGCCTAAAGCAGGGAAAAACATTTTTCTAATACCTTTTTGAAGCACATTTTGACTGGAATGTTGTGTGAATTTAGAGCTTGATAACGGTGGAAGCGTCACTTTGTGTTAAAAAATTTGGGGGGACATTAAAGGCTTGGATGAAAAAACATTTTTTCTTCAACATGTGTGATTTCAAGCAGTGTTATGGGATCAGTATGAGGTCAGAGTAGATTATATTAACAGGAAAAATCTTGCACAACTGCCTTCAGTATAGCACAGTTTAGGAATTGCGGAAATACTTGGCATATTCAACACTACAGTATGTTTACAGTCAGCATCAACAAGGGAATGCAGGGAGGAACTTGTAAGTTGTAAGATTTGTATTTTAGCACTGGTTAAGACCAGAGAGATAACTTACATTTGGTCTGAAACTGAAAAATAAAGTCCTGTTTTAAAAATGTAAGCCTGGTTAAGGTGCTAAGATAAACCAGGTTGTTTGCTTTAGGAGCTCTGGTGTGGCAGCAGAAGCTGACGAGCTTCAGATGCAGACTGCCATCTCTCCAGCTCCACCCTCAACTCCACAGAGTTCTCTGTGAGGACGTCCATCTCAAATGTCTTCCTTCCGTCTTCTTTGCCTACAGAGGAAAACATCAAGCAACATTCAGGATTTTAAGCAGACTAAAAAATGTTTCCCTTACATTCGACGCTGAATACTTCCCTCAATAATCCCTATGAGATATAACCTAAACATATTTTGCCGGTCAGCACATTGTGGACATAAGTAATTCTAGAGTATGTGTTTATGTCAAAACCATTTGAAAGCTAAAATGGCACACAGCGGAGCAGAACCTCTAACGTGGTCCGCCAGTCCCCGTTAAATAAATTCTATGTAATAATATATATCAAATATATATTATATATATATTTATATATATATATATTGTATTTTTCTAAATTTGAAACCATATGCTTAACAAGAATTCAAGCTCACCACATCAACATCAAATAGTACTCACTCACACCCACTTAGATATTCAAATATCCATGCGCTATTCTGCAAATATAGAAAAACGCCCTATTTGGTAATATTAAAGTAAGCGAGAAAGAATTCCTGGATCCGTCCCTTTATTTGGATCCAGACCTGAAGTTAATGGGGTCCGTAGAAATCCGTTATGTAGTTTTTGACAAACCAACCAGCCAACAAACAAACGGACAATAGTAAAACCTCCTGGGAGAATAATCCTTGCACTCAGTTTGACAGTTGAAAACGTTATTCGATTCTGTGATCCAGAAAATTAAATGAACCTTCTGAGGCTGCGGTGTTCCTCTCCCCAACTCCACTGCCTCCTCTGCACTTTGATCGCTTGTCTTCCTTCTTCTTGTTCTCTTTGATTTTCTTTCTCAGATCCTGAAGGTGAGTGATAAAACATAGACAAACTTGTAAGTTTGACAGTTTAGTCAAAGTCTGATTGGCTGTCCTTTCTGTTTCTTTTATACTCCATATTGCTCCTTTGGGGATTTATAAATCTTGCCTCACTGTTTCCCAAACTATTTGCCAACAACTCCAGTGAATTGGACCAGATAAAAAGTAATGACGGATGCATTCCTTAAAGGGAGCTGGATCTTTATGCCTGTTTGGTTTCAAGAGAGGAGGGTGGCAGGTATTGGAAGTACAGCTCCCTTTTCATACCTTCATACGAAAGAACTGTGGGAAAGAAATGGATTGTTTCTAGATATAACATTAACTAATAATGATCATACCGTTTCAGCAGAGCGCTGGCTGTGTGAATACCTGTTCAGCATGTTAACGTACCTTGCCAAATGTTTGCGTTGCTTCCACCTCAGACTCTACATGCAGGCTACCAAGGTCACAGAGAACATCGACCTTTTCGCCTCCTTTGACGAGGCTTTGCAGAGGTACATGGACTGAGCAGAGGAGTCTTCTGACGGGCGTGTCCTGGACCAGCTCGGGTACAGATTTCTTCTTTTTGTCTTTAGACTTGTCTTTGGTGATTGCAGACTGAGGAAAATACATGACATGGAATGATTGACGGTTAACATGTGCTCCAATTTTATCCTCCAAAACAGACATTAAAACTCCTTTAATGATATAAACATTGGTTAGTAACGTGATAACATGCACAAACCTGTAGGAAGGGCCTTTTCTGTGAGCATAGACCAATCCAGGATAACCTTACACATCCGTTAATTCATCTGTGCCACCTGACTAATGGAACGGGTGTGTACAGTTTCTGTTCCAGTGGGAATTAAA
The DNA here is from genome assembly GCA_963678695.2 of Diplodus puntazzo. Classification (NCBI taxonomy): domain Eukaryota; kingdom Metazoa; phylum Chordata; class Actinopteri; order Spariformes; family Sparidae; genus Diplodus; species Diplodus puntazzo. The sequence goes on along the minus strand of OZ023159.1, from coordinate 30,705,594 downwards.
GGATAAGCTCACCTCTTTCCTGCCTTTCTTTTCTTTAACAGCTTGGCTGGTCTTGGCCATTGTGACGTCTTCGTAAACTGCAGGCCATGACAGGACCTAAAACGTCAAGTGCCAGAATATGAGCCCTCACACATTTGAAATGTTGCCCCCTCAAACCTTATTTTTGGTACCTTTTCCTCCTCTATCCTCAGGTAAAATCCTTGATTGAGGAATGTCTTTAAGCCTCTGAGATCACTAATGTTTTGGGTTTGTGTGTCGCTGAAGTCCATGCACTCTGACCATGACAGCTTTGAGGTGCTATGTCTTGATACTGAAGAAAAGGAAATGACAAACATACACGAGTGAAGGGGGGGATAAATGTAAAAAATGTGTTGTGTATATGTAAATAAGAGGTGGAACATAATTAATAATAAAGATATACAAAAAAAAAACCATACACGAGTGAAAGTTTAGCACACAGTGAAGTACCTCAAAGTCATGCTTGAGTAAGACAAAAGATATCGGACTGAAATATTACTTTACCAAAAGTCACAGTCACCAATGAAAATAATACTTGAGCAAATGTCTAAATGTATCTAATATTAAATTCACTTAAGTATCAAAAGTAATAGTTTGGGCAGCTGTGGCTCGGGGGTAGAGCCAGCGTCTTCTTATTGGAAGGTTGCTGGTTCGTTTCCCCTGTTCTGCATGATGAAGTGTCCTTGGGCAAGATACTGAACCCCTGATGTGCTGGTCCGCACCTTGCGTGGCAGCCACCGCCATCAGTGCATGAATGTAAGTCGCTTTGGACAAAGGCGTCTGCTAAATGCTCTTAAAAATATGCATATATTTGTGGTTGACCGATTATCGGATCCGATGTTCAGCTTTTTTCTGATTATTCGAATCAGTGTTTTCTTTAATCCGATTGCCGATATGATAGATTAATTTAGAAATGTTCTCCTTTGGCTCTGATGCAACATGCAAAATAATTTATAACTTGAGTTATCAAATAAAAGTAGGAGAGAGTGTGCCTCCAACACATAGTGGAGTGGAAGTACAAGTAGCAGGAAATGGAAATGCTGAAGTAAAGTACACATATCTCAAAACTGTGCTCAATTGTACAGATATACAGAAACAAGCCTGCATTTCAGCACGTCAGAGGCACATAGTGGATGAGAAGCATAAATACAAACAAACCATAGATTGAGAGGAAAGTCGTAATTATCAGTCTAATCGTCTAGTTTCAGAGTGTGTACAACCCTCCACTGGCAGCTCTGACTGTGCATCTGTCTGTGTAAATTCCAGAGTGATAAGAAAGGTCAGATATTATACGTTACCAAGGTCAACATACCAAGTAACAAACGCCTTAATACCACTGCACTGACAGTCATGCACATACAGTTAATTACTGTTTTCATCTCCTCTCAGCTCTATTAGTGTTGGTGCATATTGTGCAATAATTATGGTTCTGTAGCCCTGAAACCTGTGCAGGTGAAACTATGGAAGTGTGGTTACCGTAGGCAGTGTCGTGGCAGCTTCCCTCAGTATACTCCTTCGGGTCACGTGTGTCTGTTTTGGACGTTTCTTTTTCCCAAGTTTTGCTCGATGGTATGTCAGCATCACTGGAGCCGCCATCCGTCACATGTGCTGTGGCCGCTGCATCACAGTTAGACCCACTGTCGAATTTCTGTAAGCAGCCCCGCAAAAAATGTAAAAAAGTGCAGATCTGAACGATAGTGAGAGTCAGATGTTCTTTTAGAAGCGAGTCTAGATTAGGAGATGTTTGATTTTGACCACGTTTTAACCATTTCTGCATTTCGGAAGAAGAAATCAAAGAAGTTTGACACCGGCTATAATTGCTACTGCTAAATGGCCATCGATGTATGGCCGCAGACTTTCACATTTTACATATTTTCACATATATAAATTTCACCCGTGTCTGATTCCTCCTGTGTGAAAACCTAATTCAGTATGGACTGCACCCTCACAATATTCTGCAGATGTTGTTTTACAAGATTGTGGGAATAGTACTCTTAGTAGATTTGCTTGTTCTTTAAACTCCTCTGAAATTGCTTTCTAGGATAATTCTGTTTTTATGCATCATTATTGTTTTGTTCTATTTATTTCCACCTGATCTTGTATTGCATTTTAGCGGAGAATTGTGTTCACAGATCTGTAGTGTGTCACAAAGTTTATGCTGCCCTCTTGGCCAGGTTCACACATGAAAAGGAGATTTTAATCTCAAAGTTCTATATTGAATTCAGCACTTGAGAATAATTTATTCATATAGCGTTTATAAAGATTAAACTGAAAGCTGTCAATAAATGATCAGATTAGATGTCAGAGATGTAAAAAGACTGAGAAGTGAGGGAAGGATACATCACTAGGTTAACAGGTGTCTGATGACTGAGGAAGTCGTATGTGATGGAGTATCTGTAGGTGACAACAGGGAAGTCTGGAGTGCTTTTATCCACTCTCATCATCGGGTCTGGGACTCCCCTCATCCTCCCAACCCTCACTGTCACTGAAGCCTGGTCCACTATCAGATCTGTACGAAGGAAAACGGCTCTGAATTACAAACTTTAACCACCCTCTAGATATGGAGGAAATGACAGAGCTGCATACTTAGGAAATAGGATACAAGCAAGCGCCCACATTCAGATGACTCAGATATACTAATTGACAGTTCCATAGTCTCACCACTCATCTTGGCCAAGCCCCTAAAACACTGTCTCTTCTCAGGGGAGATCCATGAACCGTCCAGGTGGGAGAGCTGTGGGAGACTGTCCACGGTGAAGCCCGGGTAGCAGCATGCGAGAGTGAGGGGGTTTCCCTCCAGCACCAACGTCCTGAGGTGGGGGAGCGTGCTCAAGGCGTTCAGCAGAACCTGCTGGTCCTGAAACTCACAGTCACTCAGGTCCAGACACACTAGCTGTGGCCTAAAGTCAGAAACACGCCATTTTTAAATTTTTATTCACAACTAAATGTTGTAAAACAAATTTCCTTGCATAACTTAAACACATAAAGCTGATTTGGAATCAGTGAATCATCAAAAGAGCACTCCAGCAACGTATTAAATCGAGATACTGAAATATCCTGAATTTCTGTCCCGTATGGGTCAAGCTCCAAAAGTGCGCCAACATTTCCTATAATCCAGCTCCTTCGTATAATCCAGCTATAATAAATTTACAAAATACAAAATCATGCAGTTGTTGTGTAACTTTTACTTGTCTAGAGACCGACTCTAAATAAACTGGGAGAAAAAATAATTTGAAAATATTTTTTAAAATACCAAATAAGTCTGGAGTGCCCCCTAATATGCTACTTTTCTCTTGTTCCACATCCTTGGTGACCAAATCGAACTCCAATAAAAATTGTCAAAATGACATTTAAATCTACTTTCTTTTGTATTGTTTTGTTCGTAGATGGGGAAACAACTTTTTAATAAAACATAATGTTTTATTATTATGCAAAAAACCCATGTCCCACAACTTGCATGCAACCCTGTTACCTTAAACTTTTTAGCATGGTAAATAAAGAAGAAAAGGGTCAGAAACATGATAGACTGAGAGTGACATCATCAAACAGTTTCCCAACAGCAAAGGTGTGTCCTCTTTTATATTTTTCATATTTTTACAACATTATCAGCCTTGCTTGAATGTCTCATTTTACCTCACCCAACCCTGTTATGCATATTTCCAGAATAATATAAATACTTAAAAAAAAAAAACTTTACTTGTTTTCTTATATAAGTTCGTCATCTTGGTAAATGCTAACAGCTAGCTAAACAGCTAGCATAGATTTGTGAGAAAAGGCTAAAATTTGCATGTCTTCTAATTTGGCACAAACATCCATTTGGACTCAAGGATGAATGTCAAAGGTCACTACTGAAGAATTAATGATTCAATAATTATGACAAAATGTTCACATATCAGATAGTATAAAGGTTAAAACAATCACCCTGCAACACGGCACCCACTTCATCCACAGAGTTCTGTTAAACCCCCAATTGATTTGGATATTTGTGTAATTTGTGTTGTTTCATTTGTTCCACTGGTCATAGGAATTTTGTAATTCTAATGGCAAAAAAAAAAGAAAAAGAAAATATTCTAAGCTTCTCCACAGGATGTGAACTCATCGTGATGGGTTACAACTGATGTTTTTGGATAACTACTATTATTTTTTAACCAATGATGAAGAAGGAAGTCATTTTCCCCAATGACTTACTAATATGATAACGATAATGTGAGATATAGTAAGCTGATCTCGTGGCAGTGTTTCAAAGTATTTGTGTTCTGAAGTTTATCAGGAAATGCAATTTATTCCGTCCACACTAAAATAACAAATAAGTCTAAATTTAGTAGATTTGATTCTGTTAGTTTGGACCGGCAGATTTTCTACCTAACAACGCCTAAAGCAGACACGCTGTCATTAATTACATGTGTGAAATCTGTTAAAAAATGAAAAAAACGTACCACGAAACACCAAAAACAACACGATTACTAGAGTCTTTGGTTTGATCCGGCTTTGGTTTACCTCTTTAAAACCCAGCCCACTTCCTGTCTCTGTGTGTGTGTGCATGTTTGTGGGTATTTGTGTGAGCTAACCAATGTCTTCCTTTAAGATTAGAGATGTCTTCATGGGAACCCAGGCTGTTTGAGCCGAGGCTGAGGTAACGTAGGTGAGGAGGAGGGTGGCTGGTGAGTCTCTTTAGAGAAGTCAGCCAGTTGGCACGTAGCTCCAAAATCTTTCAAAGAAAGATATGTAGACCATAACAGTTAATCATCACCACATCTGTTACACAGTCAAAGCTGTCGGGTCATACGTTGCCATCTGGTGATGTCACAGCAGGTGCTTAATCTTTGATGTGACGGAAGGAAAAGAAACAGTTTTCTATGTATCATTCAACTGTTAATCACCCTATAATGTCAAACTTTTACGTAGATAACTGGCAAAATTTCACATTTTTGATGAGCTGAAGAGCAAGGTGGTGCAGGACTGACTCACCTTCAAAGTGCTGGGAAGGTTTTCTACAGGGATTTCAGAGATTTTGTTCGCACTCAGCACCAACTCCTCCAGCTTTGAGAACTTCAACAGGCCGCTGTCGATGACCGACACCTGAACACAACAGAACAGAACACGTGCAGCTTTTCACAATCATGCAAAAGCATTTTAAACGTTAATTGACTTCATTCTTTGCGCTTTAAACAAGGTCAGCTGCAGGGCTGTGAAAAGGAAATTGAATATGTGATTCTGAATTCTGGGGGTTAGACAACAAACTTTTTTTGGGATTATGCCAAATACCATATTGTAGCGTTGCTGCAATAGCAAGGTTAAAATACACCAGCTTTATTTTGTCTCCACCATTCCTCCAAACAATCTGTGGTTATTTCAGTTTTTGAGATACAAAACTGTGAGTGTTGTAGGTTTGATATGGCACCTACAAATAAGAAGTCATGAGTAGTCTCTTGTTTTGCTGATCTAATAATAGACAATTTCAAGCTGGAGGCCTTGAATTGCTGATTTCAAGCCTGCCATAATGTTTTGGGGGCCATTACATCAAATCATGGATTTGGGACAGCAAAAGGAATGTCAGCGGTTGTATGTAATATGTAATAGTAAACGTAATAATATGCTTTGCTGTTTTTATTTTTAAAACAGATCATCTTGTTGTTCTACCAGTTTTAACAAACCCAGTGAAAAGGCCGGCTTGAATCATATTTTCAAAAACAACATTTGGGTGTATAGAAATCATTTCACTTACACCTTTGTCCACGATACGAAGTGTAGTAAAGTAACTGTAAATGAAGGCAGTGTGCAGGCGCTCAGGTGCGAGCACGGCCAGCTGTCTCAGGGCCGGAGCTTGAGGGCTCCACGATTCATCGTACATCCAGGGAGAGTGAGGGCAGTTCAGCAGATCCAGGAGGGCGTCTGTGTCCTCCGTCTCTGCTGCCTCTGTATCGTATTTTGCCTTTCTCTGGGAACATAATCGTGGCGTTTGTTGGTGTCTTCCACAAAAAGCATGCCACTGTATGCAATGTTCAGAAAAAAGACCTGATTGCATCTTAACATAATCTAGAAAGTACTGCAATCAAGTTACAACTGAAAAGAAAACTCACCCAGCTGCCATTTCCACAAGGAAAGTCATTCAGACAGAGGCGGCAAATCTGCTTCTCTATCGCAGCAGAAAGTGTTTTTGAGCTCATGGCCGCCAACATTAGTCACTGCATGACACGTATAACATAGAGGAGAAAGTAGCTACGGCACGCATGTGTGGTCAGTCTGTCATTGGTCAGTCTTTCAGGGGAAAAGGACCTTTTGTGTTCACTGTTTACACCTTTTGGTTGCCGGTTGCCTGGCAACAGCTGGGGCTCACTCCAGGACCAGCACTGCATCAAGTCAGGAGCTCTGTGTCTCTGTAGGTGAAACACTACATTGATTCAGCTCACCTGCGTTAGTTTGTAGCTAAAAATGGCCCGTTTACCCAACTGCACCCATCTAAGTGGCCCTCGCTTACCAAATACACCACCGTCCCAGAATGCCCCTGCTGTGCAGAGCAGCTGCTCCTGGCTGAGTTACAACCTTTCAATATTTTCCACCTCTTCTGTTATCGTTTATTTTAATGTGACAATTCTTTGACCTTTCCCCTGTTGGAATCTTTTTTAAGTAATACTTTCATAATGTTCACCATGTTCAAGGCGTGGGACCAAGTCATCTTTCTGAAAATCATTAAGTAGCCTAAGTTCCAGGTTTCAAACTCCAAGTTTTGTGTCCTAAACAAGTCATAATCCACTCTTCATCATATACACTGCCTGGCAAAAAAAAACCAAAAAAAAAAAAAACCCTTGCCCTTCATCAAGCAGAGCAAACAACTAAGGAGATTGCTGAAACTACTAAAAGTGGATTAAGAACTGTGTAATGCATTATTAAAACCTGGAAGGAATGAGGAAGAAATGCAGTTCGGTGAAATCAAGTTGTAAAAAATCAACACTAGGACTCACAGCCATGTTTATTAGTGAAAGTAAAAGCTTTACCAATGGCTCTGTAGCCTTAAAAAAAAAAACACTTATCAGTGAGGCTAATCAAGATCACCAGAATTTCCTTCTTACGTGAGTTGTCATTATTTGAATTCCGGCTGCAGATGGAGGTGGCGTCCCTTCACAGCAGCGTTCTCTCCATTGTCTAGGAATTGCGGTATCAGAGAAAGGACTCCTGTTCTTGGAAATCTCTTATCAAATATAGAATAATTAAAACGTATGCGTCATGGTAAACAAGTCGGTTACATCAGTATGACTCAATGGGTCAAATTGGAACATCGGTAATGTTGTCCTAGAATCGTGGAAACATAAAATGCAGATTGTGGAAGAGAAAAACAAAAAAAAAACTTGTGAGATATTCCACGAACAATAGAGTTGGGATTGGATGAGTTCATGGATGAGGCCAGTCTGCAGCCATTCATCTGCGCAGTGCAATATCTTGCAAGATCGACTATTTCCTTCTGACATGAGTTCTCAATACTTGAAGTGCCTGCTTAATGTTTATGTTTATAAATTAAATTCTCTATTGATCCAATTAAATATTGCATTCTCTTAAGATTTGATCGGCATTACTAGAATCCCTCTATACCTCCACAGTCTGTCAGGTTCGTGACAAAGTCAACCCATTTCGTTTCATTCACTTGATAAACATCAGAGGTCTGAGATAACGCCGAGACAATGTGCATTGCCTCCACACATTAAACATCTGTGGTGAGTAGTGCCCTAGAATTGCAAAATAGAAACATTTACAACAAGATTTCTCTGGTTGATAATGCCGCAAAAGGCGTCACCAATCATTGGTGGCATGCAACAAAAAAAAATCCAGAGTTTCGATATATAAGCACCCCGTGTGCCAGTTTTCAGAGCATTCAGCCGACAGCGAAAAACTTGAGAAGAACCAACATGTCTCCTGCAAAAGGTGAGCTGATTTCAAATTAACAATTGTTGGACTTTTCTGCCAAAAGCAAGAAAACTGAAAAACGTGTCGAGGTCACTTAGGGTTATCTTAGCTAATTCTATTGTGATTTCAGGAGTTAAAAGAATAACTCATCCATGTTTTTCTACTTAACCAGTGGACTTTGATTATTATCCTCCTGAAGCAGAGTAGAGATTTCTAATGCAACATCACATACTTCCTACTTTGTTGCTGGACTTTTGACCTCATCAGTTTAATTTTCTTTTTCTCATACTTGAACAAGCTTCTGGTTGACTTAATATGCAGATGACAACATCATATTTTCTCTTGCTGCAGTGCTCCTGCTTTCCTGCATCGTGATGATGCACATCTCCTTCATGGCATCCCGACCAGTTGAGCTAAATAACCTTCGGGAGAACCTGCGGAAGATTACCCCTCCTTGCCAGGATCTGTGGCGCATAGAGAACAATTACGTAAGTAAACACATTGTACTTCAACTCATTATACAGTGCATGTGAAGTGACACTTTCACAACTTTTCCAGTGGTAAAATCCTTCATTTAACAGAGCATCAAGGCCCTACATAGTCAAGTTACCTGCTCACTGACCTTTTAAAACTGTAATTACCCTCCGAGCTCTGACTCTGCCACATCATTGACTCATTTTGACTCTCACCTCCTCTCTAGACCCGGGAAATGTTTCCAACACATGCACCAAGTGGATTAAATATTCTTGCTAAGGGAATCAGTATGGGAAACACCGCCAAAGAAATCAATACCTCCATCTGTGCTATCAGCCAATACCTCCGCAACCACACGGTGGACATCGTCAGTGCTCTCATGGAGGACCCCACAAAAAAACAGATACTCGACGTCATTAAGATGTTCACACCTGAGTTCGAGCGAGCAACTCAAGTCCACACAGTTCAATGCGACATAACTAGTCTCTTGTCTCTTCGTGGACTAGACAACTTCAAGATGAAAGAACTTGGCTGCCAAATCCTTTCCTCCGTCAGACAGTGGGTGGAGCATTTCTCACACAAATCCTGCACAGTGTGAAGTGTGAAAACACTTTGGACAATTTATTTGTGCATTTATTTATCTATTTATGTATTTATTTACTCATCATCTATTTATGTATTTATTTACTTATTATCTATTTATGTATTTATTCACTTATCATCTATTTATGTATTTATTTACTCATCATCTGTTTATGTATTTATTTACTCATTTGTTTATGTACTCATGTATTTATTTATTGGTGTGTTATTACACATTTTCCATATTGATTTATAGTTACCAATATTTATTTATTTATATGGAATGATGTTTTTCATCATGTCTGTAAACCGTGTACTGCTGCATTCACTGTACTGGATTACTTTTTTAAATGTAAACTGGCAACAAATCAAAAGAAAACCAAACATCTTTATTTATTAAAAATTTATTTCAAACCACTTGTACATCATCATCATCTTATATCATGTTTCTGTCACAGAGCACCTTTGTGGTGTAACCCCCTCCTTCAGCAGGAAACTTAGAATAATGTGAAAGTAAAAGAAAAAGACACACACACACACACACACACACACACACACACACACACACACACACACACACACTACTTTCTGTTGGTTGATTGCTGTAACAAGTGTTCAGTTTTGTGCTTAGTTATTTTGTTTTCCCCCAGATCAAAAAAACTCTGTAATGACAGTTTTCTTCAGTTCAATGGTTTCATAAATACAATGTGAAAATATGAATAAATGCTCATCAAGGCCTACTAATAACCTACAACAGACTTTTTAGGCTGACACTGAGAGTGATCCCGGTCCAAGGCCGCAGGGAGCGCTGCCACAGGCACCACCCCAACCCGGGCAGACAGGAGGCCCCACACCACGGTGCGGAGCCCTCTAGCCCCCCTGGGCCGAAACGGCCCAAGAGACAGCACCCCCAACGGCCAGACCAGAGACAACTCCCAGTCTGGCAGGCCCCCATGAGGAAACACAGGAGATTAAAAACTGACAATCTGAAACAGTAAAATAAAGCAAAAAGCATAAAGGCTAAAAACACAGAGGACTAAAACATAAAAGCAAAGAGGCTAAAAACGTGAGAGATTAAAACAGTAAAAAGGAATTAAAAAGAATTTAAAAATTACAAATTAAGTAAAAGCCTGGTTAAAAAGATGGGTCTTGAGCCTCTTTTTAAAAACCTCAACAGTCTCCGCGACCCTGAGGTTCTCCGGCAGGCTGTTCCACAGTCGGGACCCATAAAAACTGAAAGCCGTCTCCCCGTGCTTTTTTGATCTAACCTGCGGTATGGTCAAAAGGCCGGTGCCGGAGGACCTCAGGGTCCGCGGGGGCTGATAGAGTAAAAACAGGTCAGATAGGTAAGAAGGCCCAAGACCGTTAAGACACTTAAAAACTATTAAAAGAACCTTAAAATCAATCCTGAAATGCACAGGGAGCCAATGCAGCGACTTTAAAACTGGTGTAATGTGCTCCCGCCCTCTGGTCCTTGTCAGCACTCGTGCTGCTGAGTTTTGTTATAGTTGTAAATTTGAAATGCTCTTTTTGGGGAGGCCAGAGAGCATAACAGGGCATTACAGTAGTCTAAACGACAAGAGATAAAAGCATGCATCAGCACGGGCGGACTCTGGTTAATTCTTAAGATGGTAAAAACCCATCTTTGTTATATTTTTGATGTGTGGAATAAAACTGAGCTCAGAGTCAAAAATCACACCCAGATTTTTTTTACAGATTGTGATGATTTAAAATCCTTTAACTTTGGCAAAAGTTTCTCTTTCTGGCCTTCAGGACCAATGAATAAAACCTCTGTTTTGTCCTGGTTGAGCTGTAGGAAATTAGCTGCCATCCATGTCTTGATATATAAAATGCAGTGAAAAAGGACATCAATAGGCCCCGTGTCATCTCGAGACACGACGATGTACAGTTGCGTCACGTCAGCATAACTATAAAAGCTGATGCAATGCCTCCTGATGACGTCCCCAAGAGGAAGCATGTAAAGATTAAAGAGAGTTGAACCTAAAATTGACCCTTGGGGAACCCCACACTTTGTTTTGTGAGTTTCTGAGGAACATGTATCCATACTTACAAAGAAGTGTCGATCTGTGAGGTAAGAGACGAACCAGTTAAGAACAGTACCAGAGAGGCCGACCAGGTTCCTCAGTCTATTTAATAAAATGTGATGGTCTACTGTATCGAAGGCGGTGATTAGATCCAGTAGTACCAAGACTGTGAGTTTATGGTTATCTAAGTTGCACCTGATGTCGTTTAAAACCTTTAAAAGGGTTGTCTCGGTACTGTGGTTCGTCCTAAAACCAGACTGATACTTCTCTAAAATGTTGTTTGCGATTAAAAAATTTAAAAACAAGTTTTTCCACAATTTTACTTAAAAAGTTGGATAAAGGCTGATAATTATTAAAAGATGTTGGGATCTAAGTTGCTCTTCTTCAGAAGGTGCTTCACCACCGCCGTTTTAAAGGAGGCGGTGAACACACCCGTCTGAAGAGAGCAATTCACCATGTATAACAGCTGATCCTCAAAGAATCCACAAAGTGTTTTAAAAAACGGTGTGGGAATTGGGTCTATAGATAAAATAAGTAAAGAAAGCAGTGTGCGGTTGTAGCAGCACAAACACTTTGTCTGCTGGCACCAGAGGGGCTCTTGAGGCCTTAGTAGATAAAGTTTATAAGGTGTTAACTGTGTTTATTTTAAACTCTTCTGAAAAATTCAAACACACAGGGGCAAAAACTACAGGACAACTACATGAAATGTTCTGGGGAGGACACCAATATGCTCACAACAAACACTTTGCCTTGAAGGAAAACTGCATTAGAGGATCAGGTGAGCTCTCGTTCAGCCTCTGCTTTACCCACAGGTGTGTGATTTGACAAAGATATTAAGCGTCCTCCATAATAACTATAACTTAAGATAAGAGATGAGACAGGAGCCTCTCCTCCTCCTCTCCGATTTTCACCCCTGCGCAGACTTTCTTTAATTCTGGAGCGCTGCTGCTGCTGCAAAGAGCTTAAAGGGGGAAACACTGAGAAGCAATATTGATTTTTAATCATGCTATTAGACATTTGGCTGACTGTGCTCATGTTACGGGATGTGTAGGTTTTTCTAAGCCAGAGATTCCAGAGAAAACCCCCCCACAAGAATGAATCCTGAACTTGCAATATTTTTTTATTTTTTTTTCTGTGACAGCAGCTAAAACGCCGGGGAAAATTTTTTTAAGATGCTGATCTTTATCTGAGGAGCCTTAATAAAAGTGATCCACGAAAGTCGGATCCGACAAAGTGTCACATCAGAGAGCCTGCTGCTGACTAAAAAAAAAAAAAAAAAAAAACCTCTTCGCGTCATGGATTCCCGCGTTGGTAAGAACTCAGAGTCCCGCATGTGTCTTAATTCGATCCAGGCAGTCCCGCATCTTCAGACTTCTGCGAGCAGAAATTGCACAACGCTGAAACTCTGGTGGTGATTGCAAAATGTGCCTCTGAGAGTGCATGCGTGTCTGTGTGTGTGTGTATGTGTGTGTGTATATATATATATATATATATATATATATATATGTGTGTGTGTGTGTGTGTGTGTGTGCTCATATCTAACGAATCTGCACTGTGTGTGTGTTTTTTTTTTTTTATTTCACAGTTGCAGCAATCCTGTTCCTGTGTGTGCTCATTGCACAAGTTGGCTGCTCACCCGTTCAAACCTGGGCCTTGAACGAAACCATCCAGATGATGAGAGAGGATATACGAACCACTCTGGGCAACCTTGTAAGATTATTATTCTTATTCTTTTTCTTTATTGGTGCTTAATTCATGCTGTGTACTGCTCAGAACAGCTCATGAGCTTTATTCTAATTGTGTGGGGTGAATAGTTGTGGACCTTACTGAACCTCTTCCAAGCCATGAAGTGCTTTTTAAAAAAAAAAAAAAAAAAAAGATGTTGCTTTCATTCTCGATTAATTAGGCCACTTCAGTCCCACTTTTTAAAAATGTTTTTTTTTAATAGAAATGTTTAGTTTATTATATCGAAGACAATCCCAATTAATCAACTGCATCAACAACAGTAAAAAGGGGCAGCTTTAGTCAACATTGTAGTCCCCAGCCAGATGACAATAGGCACCCTATTTGTTTGGGGGGTGAAATCATTATTAGTGATCAGTAATATTACAATATAAATAATCTTGCATCCTTTCCCAGTGTTATTTGAATATAGAAGTATTGGAGACATGTTGTACTTTTAAGTTAATAAAGTAAAAGTACTATCAGTGATTTAATGGAGGAGGATTAATTCAGATTGGGAGATTAATCTGTAACACTTCATAATGTTAATTAAACCAATGACATGTTGTAAAAGATGAATCTGCAACCTGTAACTACAGCTGACAGATAAATGTAATGGAGTAACAAGTATTTCCCTCTAAAATGTGGAGAGGTAGAATAATATAACATACAGTGGAAATACTCAACTAAATTACAAAGATCTAGCCCACTTACTCAGTAATGTATCACACTTAGTTACATCAAATCTCTGCGGATTACTCAAGTGATGTGGGTCCGTCTCTTGCAGACTGAAGCTGGAGTGACCGACGACATCTCCTGTGACTCCCTGAAGATCACGGAGCTGGTGGGGTCAGAGCAGCAGAAACTCACTGCTGACCACCTCTCCTACTTCCGCTGCTTCATCGACAAGATGACTGGCCTGATCCCGGTGCTGCAGTTCCAGCTGAAGAATATCAGTCAGCTGAGTGAAGACATAGAGGGTCTGATGAGCTCCCAGGTGGTCGACAAGAACTGCACCCTCCCCACTCCTGTGCAAGACCTGGACAAATATGTGCACGTCAGATGTCTGCTGGAGCTTCTGGACCAGAGAGTCACCAAAGCAGCTGGTTTTGTGTTCACTGTCTAGTACGAATGTCATAGGATATTTATTTTTAACAGCTTTAAATTATTGAAAGAAAACAGCTATTGTTAACCATTTTTATACCACATGGGTGAGAAAGTGAACTTGTTCAGGAAAGTTATACAACTTATCATCAGTATCTGATAATGAAGTATCCTGATATTCATACGAAATGAAGTGATATTTATTAAAATTAAAGCAATCATTGATTTTTCATTTTTGTTGCTTTTATTGTGATTTTGAAAATCATTTAAGGCATCTTAAAACTTTTTGCATGAAGACATTTGGGAACTTTGGAAGAGAACAAAGAACACTCGGTTGCAACATACGAAAATATCTTAAAACAAATTAAATACAGTATTAAACGTGGGGCCAGATCTTATTTGCAAAGATACTTTGTACACAATCCGGTACAAAAAAAAAAACAAAAAAAAAAACCCTCACAGAAACAAGGAAAGCAAACAAAGGTTGGAAATCCAACCCGGTGTGACAAATATTTTGAAATCATAGGATGAGAGGAAAAAATTAAAAATAAAATAAACACCACACAAATGCCAAGCTGCAGTGGAACATTGGGGCTCTCTGTCATAAGTTAAATCATGTTTTAAGTGTAAAATTAAAAGGGGGGAAAAAAAACCCAAAAAACGAAAAGCCAAACTCATGACACCCATAGCTGCATTTTTCATTTTCTTACAGTAGTGCTAAATGAAACAAAATGTTACACTTGTTTAAAAAAATAAAAGCATGTTTGTTTTGCTGTAAAAAGGCTTCACTACACACCGTAAAAGTGCGGCACTCTGCTACCAGGTAAATGATATCCATCTTGTAAAAGAGTCACATCTCTCATTTAAAAAAAGTTTGCAATCCACAATAACAGACTGCCCGAGAAAAGCTGCACAATCGACAAACTCAGTGGTGTGTTTTGCGATCGTCAAAAAGTCAAAGTAAACTCAGTTGTTATACAGAAATAAAGTAAAAACACAAGTCTCAATGTCTGCCTGAGGAGTGCTAAAAATAAATCTGACTAATCAACCTTAAGAGATCTTTATCTGACCTTCAGGCTGATGCACATCAGACATGTTGCCAAAAAAACTGAGAAAAATGAATTGAACGGACGGTTGATATACCCTTTTAAGGCTTTTGGTCTGTTTCTGTGTGCTTCGTCTTTTTACAATAGCAGACCCATTGTTTTCTCCTGTGTCCGTCACTAGGACACATTAGAAATTAGTGCAACTAAGTGCAGAAAAAAAAACACCATAAAAATCTAACAATTCATAAATCAAACCATGTGATGCACCTGTACCCTTACAAATATCATGTGTCAAGAGATCAGACTTGCTTTGTTCATAGCAATGCAGCCCTGAGTGACCAACAAAGAAAAGACTGTTTTAAGATTGTGTAACACTGTACATTTAAAAGTTGCGTATATATATTTATATGATCTGTACTGCTAGTTAGTTACGCTCCCTATGAGGGCTGTAAGTATTATTGCTCCATATTGCTTTGACCTGCCCCGTAGAAATGCATGTACGTAACATACCGTATCTAGGATGACTGCTTTCAGGTCAAATTTGCAGTTGAAATAAATGGAAATTCGCACAACGAGCACAGCATGAAGGCAGATGTTCAGCATGGATGGAAAACCAACAAGAAACCACTATTGGTAACTGGCTAACTAACATTCACCTGAGTAAATGAGGGACGGGAAAAGATGATAAAGCTCTTATCGTTCTTGTACTAATTAAGCACGGAGCAGCCCAAGAATGGTCAACTTGAACATATTTCAAGCAACCCCCTACATTCGGGTGTGAGATCCTCCTCTGAGGTTTTAGAGCCTCCAGAAAAAAAACAAAAAACTATACAGCCAGCTCGTCCGACAAAAGTCCCATATTCATCTCATCTCCTTGTGAAAAAAAGCATCATTTCCATCCACTTTATACATCTGAGAGAGAAGACATAAATGAACAATCACTCAATATTTCCCTTTTTAACACAACACTGTATTTTTGCACTGTAAAAGTCATTTCAATTTAAATATTGTTATTCAGAAAGCAAACCACACGTACCACCTTCAAATAAAAGAGTTTAGAAGATCTTCACCTAAAACGGGCGAAGGCAGCAGTAGTTTCTGTCATTTAAATATAATACAATAAAAGCCATTTTTTTGCAAAATTGTTATAAACGTAATTTCAAAGGTTGGGCTCTCTCTGTGCACCATCCCCATGAATCCGTGTACAACAAATACATGACCGTCGTCCATCATTTCTTGTACTTTCCAAGAAAGTTGTGATTCTGTGGAAGACTCTGCTGAACGGCTGTATGGTTGACTGGTAACTGTCATTTTTGATGATTGTTGTTGAGTTCAGGTGGCTTTTGGGTCATCTCGTCTGTGAAATCAAGGCTACACATCTGCATGTGTGACGGCATTGATTGCTTCTTCAGGCAGCAGCGATGGATCGCTAAGAATGGACGTGGTCGTGCTGAGCTGGCGAAGGGTCCCCAGCACCACTGTAAAACAGTAAAGCACAATTTAATAACCATAACCAGACTTTAAAACAGCATTTTGGAGCTAACTGTCCTGGTATGTATCCTTACAGAGTGCTGCATAGTAGGTGTGTGCCTGAGTCACAATTTCCTATGTTGTAAAGCACTTTGTAGCTTTGATTTTAAAGTTGCTACAAAAATAAAGTTATCATTATCATAGAGTTGATTGTGATTTGGCTGCTCAATGCAACAACTCACTTACAGCCCCAATGAAAAGCTCGATTTAAACTCAGAAGAGTGAAAAAAAACCACTGCCAAGTCCCAACAGCCCTCTTTAATGCAATCAAGCCTGATCCAATATTATAAATAAAACAAATTAAAATCCGCCAGATCTGGACTTTCATTTGGATACCCATTAAAACTCATTCATAGAAAACGGCACCATAAACACCCCTGATTTTCTTATTTACAATAAGATCCAACTGTTCAAAAACGGCCAAATTTGCAATGTTAAAGTGTGGAAAACACTCCTCGATGAGAACACGAAAGGAGGAATACGTTCACAGGTTTTTGTGCAATCCAGCAACAAACCAACAAAAACAAAAAAATTACCCTCCTCGGTGGTGACAAAAAACTTTGCAGGTAGCAGAATGAAGAGGGCAATGACGAGCTTTAAACTAACAGTCTACATTCAGTAAGTCAGACTAGTTTTTCCACAAGCACGGGCGTGGCGAGGTTCACCGTTCTGTCAAAGTCATGATTATATAAAGGATATTACTAAATGAGTTCAGGTACATTTTGTAAAACAGCTGTCAGTGAACACAATTCTTTGCAAATGATTGCTTTATGTATTGATTCGTTACCACTGGGGCTGTGTTTGTAATAACTGGGCTGGAGGCAAAGCTTGGGGTCTAATGTTAAAAAAAAAACCTTTTTGGGGCAAAGTGTTTATGCTCAGCAAAAATTTATGTGCAACTCAGCGTTTTCCACAAAGTTGTTGGCAAATTTGTCATATACCAGGACTTTTTCATGACAGCTGCATCAGACGCTTCTAAAAAAAAAAAACCCTGTGTGTCATGAAGTCAATGACTCAGGAGAATTTTAAATTGCTTTGCAACTAATCATCTGTCATTAGGATACACTGACAGATCAGACAAAAATGAGGGGACAACTTTACATGTGGAATAAAACCTACACATGGAATTAAAAAGCTAAAAGATAGAAATCATTTGACGTCACCACACACTGTCGGAGCGACTAGCTGTAGTTGCTCAAGTCAGACTGAGTCCGCAACAAAAGCATAGTATTTTCATCAAGTGGGCAGACAAAGAAATACTACTGGGAAGTGTGATCATCACTTAGTGAGATGCACTGTTTCCTTTAAGGTCATGGCTGACTGATAACAGAGGAAAAGGCAGAGAGAAACCAACAGAGATAGTGTCAGATAGGAAGTATAAAACCTTGAGTACGTAAATTACATACAGTGGCGTGCAGCTGAAAGGAAGCTGTCTCTGTGCTGCAAATGCTCCACAACGTCTGATCCTTTCTGTTGCAGCTTTATCGGCTATATGTACCATGATGAGGTAGATCAGTTTTTACTTACTGGGTCTGAGCACTGGCAGGGAGCAGTAACGATCGAGCCACTGCAAAGTGGTCTGATACAACTCCGTTTTGCTTGTAGTTGACACCATCCCATTGAATGACTCAAAGAGAGGCTTGATGATGATGCTGAACTAGAAAGGACGGTGGTCAAGGATCAAGCTTACGGCAGAGCGGAACAGGTGTATTTCTGCCTGATGGACTGTTTAAGCTCCAGATAAATGTGCACGTCTGTTGCTTGCGTTTCACCACGCTGTGCTCAAAGAGTAACTCCACCAGTTTCACACATTAAAGTGTGCTTGCAGCACCACAGGAAGCATGAAATCTGATAAATCGACTCTGGTGATGTCACTAAATTGCACTGAGGTTAATGTGGGAACGAGGTTTGAAAAGCTTTCCACTGGTCTAGCATGGCACTCCTATGACACGGCTGGAGAATTTAGAGAAATTTTAAAACAAAGGATCAAACTACATCACTACAGCATAACCACAGATCTCAATTTTTATATTCAACACATTCTGGTGCCGACATTACCCACAATGCAACTTCGCCACTGAATGACATCACTGGAGGACATCTATCAGATTCCATGCAGCTTCGTGCAGCAGAAAAGGCTTTTTTTTCACATATGCGGTAGTTTTAACCTCAAGCATTTAGGTTTCAGATGTACGAACCTTGACTTTCTATTAATTGTCCCTTGAGTGAGTGGAACAGGATATGACCATTCTGTTATTCATTAGTCTGATCTGAAGGAGGTGCCTCTCAGACACAACAGCGTTTCATATCAAAAGTATAATGATGACACTGTACTTTGTGTTATGACTAAGCAGCAAACAGTCAGTGTAAGCGCTTTCATTAAAAGGATACAATCCAGAACTTCCAGTTCTGAAGAGTGCGGTTCTTCACGTATTCGTTGAACTCCTGCATGTGGTCGAAGCGATGTCGCCTGACGGGCACCCCTGTGACAGGCAGCTGTTCCTGACACGTGCTGTCGTTCGGCAGTGACGGGAAGAAGAAAACAGTTGAGGGTTAATGTTTGACGTGTCTTTGCAACTTTTATTCTAATATTTCAAGAGAGGTGTGATATATTTGGTGTTTAAACCTACTTAATGGAGGCATTGAGCTCCTCTATCTCCTCTCGTAGCCTCCTGACCTCTTCTTGCATCTGCTGCCTCTCCTGCTGGAGTTTCCCAATGTGCTCCACTGTCTTCTGCAACGTGACTGCGTTACTGGTCTTATGACCGGAAGGGAGAAAGCAAATTAAATAATTAGAACGGCAAATACTGGGCACAAACATGATGAAATACAGACACACAGATGGGCGGACTTACATTTAATTGTGACTTTAGAGTGGGAACCAGGTCACAGAGTGTTTTAAAGCCATTCTTGATGTTTGATCTCCTCTTTTGCTCAGCAGATATGTGTACTGTCCTCCGGCACTGTCAGACAACAGCAGTAGAAACATTACACAGAGAATTACTGAGAAAGTTTCAGAGCAAAAGGCAGAATGTTACTGTTGATACGAACAGAGCTAACACTTGTTAGGGCATTATATTCAGTCTGAAAATCATTAAAAACACACAAACACAAACCTGATTTTGTTCGTTCTTAACCAAAAGTGCACTGCAGCTACTAATCAGTGATTGGGGACTTGGGACTTGATCTAAGCCACATGGTGAGCCTTGACCTGATCCTGGCTGACTGTGAACTGGGAAAAAAACAAACAAACAAACTTGTTACAATTGGTAGGCTTTTAGTTATGATGTGCTTTTCTGGGAAAAATTAGTTCTCACCGACACTAGAAGAGACTTTCTGATTTTTGCGGCTGGAAGAATAAGACTCTTCTTTGGGGGCAATCGGCTGGTGAGACTTATTAGACACAACATGAAACCCAGAGGCCTGAGACACATGAAAGGAGAAAAAATAGAAATCAAAAGGCAGGTAACAGGAAAGATGAAACATGATATATCTTAACTTTCATTACACTCGGTGTAAGAACAAAATGAGACAGTGACAGTGACGGAGCTGTAAACGTACCCCTCCCAGATGAGAAGGAGCAATGACCACTCCAGCATTAGGGACCACTTCTGCTTTCAAAGGTGTTGGTGTAACAATCACAGCATTAGTATGACCTGGGAAAGGGGCTGAGACGATGAACATTGACAGTAAGTACGTGCATTTGTATGTGAGTATCCATGAATCTGTTATATACTGTAGGTCATTATCCTCTGTGTTTTTTCCCCAGTTATGCAGAAAATAAGCTAATAAAGTCTGTGACTGATGTAAATTAAACAGGTTTCATCATTTTGAATAGATTTCAGGTCCAAATATGATTAATTTCATATCTTGAGAGACAAAGTGCTCTATTATCTTGCTCAAAATTAAATTACAGAAAGATTATTCCCTAAATTTATCCAAATACTAAAAGAGTTCCAGATGTTTACTCGCCAACGGAGTTTCCAGCAGTACAAGCTACAGTGACTAAACTGTAAACTTTACATCACCATTGTTGTTAATCAATACGGCTGAATAAAAACAGCTTGAGCGCTATCTTGTGGTAATTAAATGACACAGCTCGACTGCCAGATCAACAATACTGAATGCACAAATGCAAAATTAATATATTGATCTTGAGAACAGACCTGTGAGGATGAGGTGGGAAGAGGGGAGGGTGTTAGCAAGAGCAATCCTTTGCACAGGGCGGTTTTTGTTGGCACTGGAGGACTGAAAGGGGCGAGGCAGGGCAAAAGTCTGAGGGTGCTGCACAGAAGTGGCAGGCAATGAAGCCAAGGGTTGGAGTTGAGATGAAGGAGGTGGAGGTTGTGTGGATATGGAGCTATACTCGGAGCTATGGCTGTAGGCGGTGGCTGAGTCGTTGGGGGTGACAGTAGAGGAGGCCGTGTGCGTAATCACTGTGGGCGCTACAGTTTCACCCAGCGCAGAGGCGTTGTCCAAGGGTGAGGGAACCATGGGTGCTGCTGAGGCCATGTCCTGACCCGAGAGGCACTGTGCCAGAGGATCATGGGATAATGACTGAGAAACTGAGGAAACTACTGCTTGATCAGTGGGCGCCACCGGCCCACTAAACAGAGGCATGTAGTTTTGTACATAGGCAGAATCGCCACCACCACCACCACCAGTTCCACTGGTTTGATTGGCCATGGGAGAGGGGATGGGCAGGGAGCCAGGAGGGGAGATATGGTTGGTTGTGAGCTGCATGGAAGGCATTAACTGGGCCTGGCAAGGGATAACACAGGAAAAGGGAACAAAACACTTAGTCCGTTCTTCTAGTGCAATATGATGAAGAGTAGATAGTTTATATTACATATTACATTCTAGACATGTATACATGCATATAATGAACATAATCCATCCTCTACGTGTACACATATTTATCCAGTATTTATTTGAAGCACTTTTATTTATTCTTGATATTTTTTTTGGACAGGGTTTGTACATATTTAAAAGGTCAAATTCAGGCACTTTCAAGGTACCTAAATCAACATTTCCAAGACTCTCAAAGCCGCTATCGTCACATCTAAATTTATACCTTAAATGAAATTGCAAAATATAATGATACAGAATTGTCAATCATATACTGTCAGTTTGTTTACTCTACCAGCTGATCATATTAACTTTCATTATATGCTATATTGATGATGGTTATTTAATTATTGCTAATTTTTATTGCCAGGAGACAATAAATAAATAAGGGGACAGATGCTTCATTACAAATACCAAAAGTAAACATGATGAAACATACATTGTTTGCATGTGTGACTGTGTGGATGAAACAACAGACCACGTTAAAAATCATGCATTTTTCATGGATTTCAAGACTTGAAAAAAACCTCAATTGACGTTCTTGCTACTCAACGTTCACTGCAACAAATTTGAACTTTCCAAATCTGACTCTTTAATGAAAGAGGAGGGTAAAGACAGGAGAACTGTGGACACTTTTTTGTCAAATAAGCTACATTTATATCTGTCTTTCTATTCACCCTGTTCAGGCAGATACAAAATATATATATTATATTACATTTATATTTACCTAAATTGTATCGATATTAAAAAGGTTTCAAATCACACATGTATAGGAAAAAAAGACACTGCTAAGATTGGAGCAAATAAAAGAGGCCACATCACTCCTTTTTTCAAGTCACTCCACTCCCTCCTAGCACACTGAATAACAGTTTTAAGACAGTTTAATCTGTTTAAAAACTGTACATGAACATGGCCTTATCTACACTGATATGCTGCAGAAATGTGTCTTTGGCGTGGCTCCCAGATACAGTTACTGTTATCCTTTTGTAACTGAACATCAGACAAGAACCTTTGGGAACGCCGCATTTATAGTGCCAACGGAAAATAGGAAATGTACTTTCACAATAATATGGCTAAATAAATGACCTCTGACTGAGCATCAAGGAGGATGACAGCATGAAAGAGAAGCAAAATATTCAGCCATATTTCAAATGATTCTCAAAAGAATATAAATCTAATGTTAAGCAGTTTGAGCAGCAAGTCATGTATGAAAGTGCTATGTACATAAAGTTTAGTAATATTATTATGTTACATAGACTTTTTTTGTGTGTGTAACTACAGTAAGACAGAAATATGGAAGAAGATGTTGACTAAAAAGACTATACGACTTCAGTCTAGGTAGACTAACAATCCTTGCACAAACTCTCATCATGAAGGTGTGTGTTAGGGACTGTGCTGGGGTTGGTGTTTACCTGTGACTGAGAGCTGCTGCTGGGTAGAGGGGTGACAGATGATGCAGTGGGGGAAACAGAGGGGAAGGTGGACTGACGGAGGCTGTGAAATAAGTCTGGAACAAGAGTCTCTATGTTAGCTTGATGTTAGTAAAACCACTCTACTTTTTTGTGTTAGGCTAAGCAAACTGCTACAGCAGAGTTACAAGAACATGTGTGCATGATTACTGTAAAGTGTACAAAATTAGTGTGTATGTGCAATACTACTGCAGATATGGGTGGTGCCCCCCCCACACAACGGCTACCTTGTAGTGGATCAAAGGAGTCCATGAAGTCAAGGTTGGGTTGTAAGGGGATGAGTCCAGGTTGGATCATGTCTGCATTGCCTGCGTGAGCTGTGGAAGGCAAAGAGGCAGAGGTCAGGAAGACAATCCAGCCCCACGCAGAGCTCAAGTTCAGATGGTACATAATTTAGAGAAGATTGTTAACCATCTCAAACGTAGTGAAAACAATAAACAAAGGACAACAGTTGGCGTTTGGAGTTGGAGTAGTTAAAACGTTTTATTATAAAGGTCCAGTGTGCAGGAATTATTAGGGTTTATCAGCACAAATGGAATATTTATTCAGAATTTTGTCTTGTTAGCGTGTAATAATCTGAAAAGGGGCTGGACAATTTATTGATAGTATATCACTATCATGATACGAGGCTTGGATATCGTTATAACCAGACATATGGCATCATCAGCGTCGTCTTTTGCTTTTAAAGGCAGCATTATGGTAAAATGTATGGAACCTACCAGGCTGTTCTACATGTTTGAAGTTGCCTTTATCCATTTAGTCATTATATCCACATTACTTATAATCACTCATCAACAATCACAGTGTGTTAATATTTAGTTAAAGTACCAATAGTTATCTCTCACATGTCTAGCATTCATGTAGAGCTTTTGAGGAGATTTTAAAATGTGATGTCGTGATGTAGCATAAAAATAACGTTATATTTGTTTTAGGTCATATCACTCAGCTCCAACCTGAAGAGGGGAATTGTTGTGTTTTTGTTGCCTTGTAATGACACTTTTATATCTCTTGAGGGAGCGGATCGGAGAAGCCAAACACTGGCCATTTCACAGTTTTAGCATTCTTAATGGAGGCTGAGATTTGGGGTCTTTAGTTAGTTGCAATCTGCAACCACACCGCTAGACGCCATTACAGTATAAATCAAAGATACTAAAGATGCTACCAATATAATTATGACATTTCTACCGACTTAATAAAATAAGACAACTGATGATTTTCTCACCAATCTCCCTCGGATTGGGCCAGGCTATGGGCTGGTGCGAGGCCAACGTAGAGAACAACGTGTCTGAAAACTCAGACATCAGGACGTCCATGTCAAAGAGGGGGTCCATCTCCATAGGGGCAGGTGCTTCGTTAAGCTTACGAGGCATACGGCGCGCTGCAGTCTCTTCATCCTGATAAAAGGAGACACGGAGCATGTCTGGAGAGACTTCCCCGAACAGCGAGAACTGCTCCTCTGGGCCCTTTGAATATTCAAAATGCAACCACCAAGCCAGTTAATGACACACAAGCATGCAGCGTTGAGTACAGCCAACATGGGATGATTTCCTTCCAAAGTTCATGCACTAATCTTAAAAAAGACTTCAACTTACTTATAGCGTAGATAAATATATATATATATATAGTGCAATTAGAAGCTGCATTAGGTGCAAGCAGTCACATTTTACTTTGCATTGTCATAGATGCAAAGTAAAAAGTATATGAATAGTGTGAGCATGACTTGGTGGATTAATGCATTAATTTCATCAGTGTCAACAAGTGTTTGAACAGATGCTGATAGTGATGTTTTGTTTGGATTATATCAGCACTTTGGTGAGTTGAGCATGATGCAAATTCTGCATACCTTTAGCAAGCTTGAGAGGTCCTCGTCTTTGTGTTTCTGTAACTATAAAAAAAAAGGTTGAGTGCCACATTAAACAAATGGCAATGTTTTATATCAAATCAAATCAACAGGATACATCAACAAAAGGCCCTATATCCCCCCTGTAAATACTCAGTATTGTAAAAAAAAATTAAAAAAAGACAATACCCTTTTCTTAAAATATGTTCTCCACTTGTGGTATTCTCTAATGACAATTTCAATTCTTCTTTTCCAGCATTTCCCCTCTGTGGCAGCACCCTGCAGAGGAAAGACGGAGATGGAAAATTAGACCAAGTCCACCAAAACAAAGAGGAAGTAACAAAGGAAACATAAAACTAAATGATTGTGGTTAAGAGACTGAACATAAAATGATTCATGGGAGGATTTCAGCACATTATGTGCTTTTTGTTACACCACGTGATGATCACATTTTTCTGTCTTACATCAGCGGGACGATGAATGTCCAAGTCCATACTTCCATCCAGGGGAGTCACAAAATGACAAACGGGATTATCCCTTCTCTCCACATCTGAGGGTAGAAAAAACAACCTCAAGGTCACCCTCAGCTGTAAGAGACAGTCGTTTTTACCTACCAACGAATCCTATTTACAGTAAACAAAAATTGGCATCTTGTAGCACTTATTGCTTAACGGTATGAAAATATCAAAAGTGATTATATGACATTTGCCGCACTTTGTAAGCGCAAAAACATCCTCACCATCCAGGCTTAATCCATTTGTTTTTTTATTTTGTGCCATAAACACAACAATAGGTGAACAAGACACCCTGCAAGTGTCACACGAGATCATTACACAACATAAAATAATGTAGATTATTACATGCTTATTACATTATTCCAACTCTGTAATGTAAAATTTCACCGGTAATTTTCCACTAACATCTCCAAATACTTTCCTACTATGAGAAATCCTATTTTCTTACATCATGTTTGCAGACTACAACTTCACAAGGTCATGCCAACATGCGCAGCTTCAGGTGGAAGGTCGTCGCTCAGCTCACGGCTCGACCTACTTCGTGTTTAATTTTGAAACATGAGTGAGAGTTTGTGTTCGTCACTGTCACTCGACGGCTCATGGCATGTAAACAAACTGTTACTACTGCAAAGACTGTGCCAATGTTTATCTTGAAGATAACAAAATGTCTTTGTGCATGCTGCAGCATGATGTAAGACTCAACACTACGGTCTACATTCTGTTGATACGAAATGAAAGGGACGGTGCGGGACTCTTACACTGCATGTACCAGGCTCTCCATATGGCGTTGTTGAGGCGGATCTTGTCTCTCCAGAGCAGCTTTAGACCTTTGAAGTTCTTCCATTTGGGGGATACCAACTTACCACTGAAAAGACAATAAGGTGAACAGTCAAGTAATCAGTCTATGGAACAAATACGGCGGCTTAACTTAAGTAGAAAGAGCTCATAGTTCTTTGTGTTATCAGCAGGACAGCTCTTTCTTCTACCCCACAGCAACACAACACCTTAAGCTTGGTTTGTTTGAGTTTGTCTTATCGTTAATCTATTAACTGTTATAACTTCACAACAGAAGGAAGTCATGTTGTCTCTGTTGGAAGCTTTTAAAACGTCACCTCACAAACCAATACAGATGTTTGACCCAAAGCCTTCATACCTGAGAGTGATGCTTGCTCGCTGTAACGCTAAGCTAGCGTCCATCGCTCAGTAAGTTTAAGGTAAGAATACACCCTCTGGCGACAGGAGCTACATGTCTGACGACTGACTGTTTCACTAACGGACTGGAATCAATCTCACTTCTAATGCCAACACAGGCTCTGGAACAATGTGTTTATTCTAAAAATTACAGAAAAGGCAAACTGTCTCCTGTCAAAACTCAACCCGGAGAATCAAAGTGGATGAATATTTAAAAAGTCAAAAGGTAAAAGGTCAACTTTACCAACACTGGCACCATAAAGAAATAAAGAAATAAACCAAGCCAAACCAACAGGCGGGAACCTCCCAAGGTCAAGCTCAAGTTAGAATGACGATTACAACCGTGATATGGAGACAGGGAGCCAAACAAACCAAGAAGAAACAACACATGTGCACAACAAAACAAATTGTAAAACCCGGTGACATCAGAGGGATTATAAGTGTGCACTGCTATAACTACATAATGTGAAATTGAGAATTGCAGCTTTGGGGGTTGTGCAAACCAGCTGATATCATGATCGCGGCCTATGAATTTCCTGTAGTTCCAACATTACAACACAATATTTGATTAAAGGTAGTACTAGTTCCTCATCCGCCATGCCGCCTCCTTTAACTCATGTTGCATTATTTAAATATGTCACCCGAGGCAGAACCACGTAAAGTAATTTGTTCAGTTGACACAGCTGTGCCTCTCTATTGGTACGTACCTGCACCAACTCGTTCAGTAGATAGCCATGAACAAGATAACATAAAGATACCACTTCATTTGAAGGGGTGTGCAGAAGACCGGCAAGACACTGCCATAATAAATTATGTCTTATTATGGCAGTGTCTTGCCGGTCTTCTGCACACCCCTGTGTCATTAGGGGCCATTTATATCAACAGTTCACAAAGATTCCTTCATGTTCATAACAGGCATCATATTACTTTTACACACTTCAGAAAGTGTTACAAAGAAAAACATCCGTCTCTGCTTTGATTCAAAAATGCTGATCGTAAAAAACCAGTAGGGTGAACCGCAAAAATGTCTCTCTTTCCTTCCTTCCTGTCCACTCTTTTCCATTTTTTTCGCCTGTTATTTGAGTGCTTGCTTTCCCATATAAGTCCTCTGGAGTAGAAAAGGTTGGTTCAGTAAATAAGTAGGTTCAAGCTTTATGCAATGAAGAAAGAAGAAGTCTTACAGAGATCCACTATCACTCTTGTTTTAGGTAAAGGCCCTCTCATGTATATAAATACTCATCACTTCTCCCTTTCAGATGAATGACAACAGCAGAACAGTCACTTGGAGTGGAGCTTTCCTGACCTATAAATAGTCTTCCCGATGATTCGTTGTCAGTGGCATTTGCAAACTGAGAGGGAATCCTCTGAGCAGCTGGCTCTGCACCAGCGCTACACTAACACTACAGATGTTAACGGAGGACCGCAGGTAAACGTGAGTCCAGCATTTTTACACACAAACTCACCTCTGAATACGTCAACTGCACTTAAAGCTATTTTTATTTTGCACCTTTTGGTTCGTATCTTAATAACGACTACTCATTACGTTCTGCAAAGCTTATAAATGTATAGTCATCCACTATCCTGGTTTTCATTTTTGCCTTTTCAGGACACAATTATTTCCAGAGGACCCAGAATATTTAGCCTAGGGTTTGAGTTGTGTAATGATGGACTGCTCTCTTTCTCCGAGGAAGAACTTGGACACAAAACAGTTGTGACAGAAATGCCAGCCAACAGGATTTGTCTGTTCTCACCCATCACTTTCAAACACAGGTGTGGCCGGCTCACATCCAGCATCATAAACAAATATTTATAACTCTTTGAACTGTCTCGTACATTCAGACTAGTAGATGGCTTTGATCAATTTTTCCCTTTTTATGCAAATACATTATAGTAATTTGGCGCTCACTGTCACAAAATAAGGCCAGAATCAAACCACCAGCTCTACCTCCTGACTCACAGCCGCTCAGCAAGAACATCACGTAATCCAAATGTCATTACGACTATTTTATTTAAAAATAACTGAACAAGTCTAGACCTAAGTCTTCCCTTTCCGCACCATCTTCACGAAGAAATGTGTTCCGTCTTTGAATAAACAATGGTGATAGTTCTGTCTAATACGATTTAAGACTTGCATAGCCAGTGGCAACTCAGACAAGACGCAGCGAAGCACGCCTTAATTTTTGCCCGGTACCCACTGAAGGATTAGTGTTTGCTGCTGGTTGCCTGTTTAACCGTTCCTCCCCGAGTTAAAACAAAGACCTTTCTTTCAAGAGCAATCAGAGTGGGATCTGAGTTCGTCAGCTCTCATCCTCAAAGCTCATGTCTCAACAGAGTCTGAACCAGAGACGGAAAATGTACTCAAGTGTTGTGCTGAAGTACAAATCTGACTTGCTTGCTTGTTACATTTTGTGCTGCTTTATACTTCTAACCAACTATATTTCAGAGTCACAGTTGCTGGGAGCTCTTTCGTAATTGCTCAGATTTTAGGGCATCAAGCCAGACGGGCTTCTTTATTTAAAAGCGATGACAGACGCAGGTGAAACTTTCAGTGCTGGAGGAGAACCGGGCCACCTGTACCTGAGACTCCAACACTCACACACGTGATAAACGAAAGTGTTGTTTTTAGCCACGTCAATATGTCGCACATTTAAAAACTTTACATGACAGTGTTTCCAGAATTCAGCTGAATCTCGTGGCATAGGAAATGACTTATTTCTGGATTTACGTATTTGTCCTCGACTCTCAGCGACGACGTCGTAATCATTCTGATTATCATTCGGGGGCCCAAACCTGACGAGGGTGGGAGCCTCGCTGCTGAGGAGCATCATCACTGAGTTGGAGTAGAATCAGAACAAGAGGTAACCTGAATTTTGGACCCGTCAACAAACTAGTGATGCACGTATAAAACACAAAGCATTCCTTATGATTGAATCCAAATGATTTCTTTGCATTTATAGTTGAAATCTCCTCCCTAAACTTCTCAATTATTTCTTCTTCAGTCCAAATAATAACAATGTGATATTGTTATAATATATATGTCACACAGGGGTGTATTATCTCTGCAGATTCCTGATGATGTCATTTTAAATGTAAACCTATTGAGGTAAAGAGACTTCTTTGTTCAACATGGCACTAAAAGGATGGCAAGCAGGAAGTGACATAAAATAGAGGACTCGTGACTTCAGTTTAACACCAGTGAAAGGAATGAGGAGAGCTGAACGTGGACTGTATGAGGGGCTTCAGTGGACATTCACGCTCCTGTGCGAACACAGGAAGGGCAGGTGTGTTATAACTCACCTGTAGGCGAGAGTCATGCACTCGAATAGTTTGGTGAGTGAAGCGTCTATGGAGAGATGCGACATGCTCGCCTTGCCAAAGTGATACGTCTGACAGGTTTGCTTGTTGACAGTGTCGAAGTCGTAGCCTTTCTTCGGGGGGTGCTCGATGTGGGGCGAGGACACCATGAAGTGTCCACTGTGGATGATCTGAGACTCCATCCCGTCCGATCTCCTCAGACCCAGCTGGGTCTCCTCAGCGTCCGAGTCGTCCTCCTGCTCCTGCTTTATGCTCGCCTGCGGATGACGGTACTTCTGCCTAAAAGACATCTTTGTAGTCGTCATGTCGGTGCCACACCACACAAATAGCTAACGTTAGCTAACAAGCTAAGACAATAAAACTCCCCTTTCATGAAGCTTGCCAGCAGCGATGGAAAACACGGCGGAGGTTGTTGGTTAAAGTTTGTCAACTTGGCGCCTTCCAGTCGAAGTTCCTCGGTTCACTCATGTTTTTTAAGCCTGCCGTTGGTAATTAACGGTCCGAGTGAACTTGTTGTTGTCTTGCGAGATAGTTGACGTAAAGTCGCAGCGACCAGCTGACAAAAAAACAGCTCGTAGGCTCCTTTCTGTCTCGAGCAGGAAGTTCCTGTGTAGCAGCGATTCTGATTGGTCGAGGTCAGAGCCCCACCCACCGAGCCTCTCAAAATAAACCTGGGGCGATGGTGGCGGACAGTCAGCCCTCTTTGTGGACCAATTAACAAAACAAACTGTATTAGATATCTGTCAAGATAACCTTCAGCTCAAAGACTACAGCAGACATTAAAGTTTAAAGGGTTATTTGGTGCTTGTTTTAGTTTAGTTTAGTATCATCACCGCAAAAAAGATCAGATTTTTTAAAGATCTTTCTCACTTCCTGTCAAAATGTTTAAATAATCCTCTTAAAAAAGCACCTTTTGGTTCCTATCTTACTAGCTACTACTTATTACATTCTGTAAAGCTTATATTATTTATTTAGCCCAGGATTTGTGTTGTGTAATGATGGACTGCTCCCTTTCTCCGAAGAACTTGGACTCAAAACAAAAAACAGTTGTGACAGAAATGCCATTCAACAGGATTTGTCTGTACTCACCCATCACTTTCAACCACAGGTGTGGCCGGCTCACATCCAGCATCATAAACAAATACTTCGCACTTCACTGGAACTCTTTGAACTGTCTCGTACATTAAGACTAGCAGATGGTTTTGATCAATTTTCCCCCTTTATGTAAACACAATATAGTAATTTGGCGCTCACTGTCACAAAATAAGGCCAGAATCAAACCACCAGCTCTACCATGATGCTTCAAGGCAGAAATACTGTCGTATGTTTAATTACTCCTCTTAAAAACAAAGATATGCAGCATGTTCCCATCCTTTATTTGAGCAATACCACATCATACTTACAAGTAAAAGTTCTGCATATTACATTTTACTTGAGTCAAAAGAAGTTTTAACAAAATGTACCTCAAATGTCAAACAGAAAATACGGTTTAATTGGTTCAAAAATACATTTTATATCTAAGTAAGTTTGTGACATTTATTCATTTTAAATAAATCCAGCCTCTCTGTCAGGGACGGAGGCTGAGAACGGCTGTGCTTGCACTTCTTTTTTTAATGCCATTATCTTGAGATCAAGACAATTATTTTGTGATCTCAAAAAAACAAAAGGCTGTTTAATCTTCTTACATATGTCTATCAGAGAGCAGCAGTGCCATACCAGCATGCCAAGATGGTGTAATTACGAGTGCATCAACTGGTTTAAGGTGAAAAACAGCGATTGATCGATGCATCAGACTCTATCTTATTTATATCCATGCTCTATTATACCATTCAACCAACAACCACGTGGGTACTTTCATTTGGTTTCTTTTGATAAATCTTAACAAAATAATGAACTTTGTGATAAAGGCATTAAACAAATCATTGAGGAGGCTCTTCATCAACACAACTTCTCCCAGACGAGCCGACAGTTCAGTGCTTTTATCACTCCGGAGCTGAGGAGCTGCCACTCTGCTCTGCTGAGGACGGGAAGCCCAGGATGTAACCTGTAAACGTCTCCATCGATATCTCAACTGGAATCGCCAACTCCAGTGAATATTTTGAATCTCCTCCTGGATAAAAACACACATCAAAAATGTGTGATGTTTTTTCAGCTGTTGTGTGAATTCTTAGGTTATTATTTTATGGTTTGTGAGTGAGTTTTTCTTTCACATACGGTCAGATTTAATGTCGAGCTCAGAGCGGTCTCCTCCTCCTCTTGCTTCTTCTTCTTTTTCTTCCTCTTCATTGAGGCCTAAAAGTATTGTAAAACACTCTGCTACATCCTCCTCTGTCATGTGTTCTCCTGTCACAGATCATATAAAAATAAGCACATGTTGGAGAGTGTGCTACGTTGACAATGCAACATTAACATTTTATGTTGAAACTGGAACAGAGAATCAAGGTTTTTCTAAGAAATTTGACAGTAATAAATCGTAAAACAGCCAAAATCAAATGATCATTTTCTGACTAATAGGCTGCAGTGTACCTCGAGCCTGTAGAAGTTCTAGCAGCTCATTTTTCTGCAGAACAAGCTGTCCTGTGCTATCACGTCCACCGAGGACATGAAAAGTTCGGGCTAGCTCATCACTAGAGATGCCGAAGGCTGGTCGGTGGTTGACATACAGTTTGATAAACTCCTCCAGGTCGATGTCCGTCACATATTTTCCTGTTTCGGCATACTTGCTGAACTTGACCTCGTTTTGCATGTCTTCTATCTGGTAAAAAAAAAATAATAATGAAAACTGTAAATAGGTCTGAGATGGATTTCTTTAAAATGTTTTGAACCTTAAATAAAAAAATTGCATTCACTGTTCACTGTAAAGGAAGCAAAATCAAAATATTGCTTCATTTACACATATAATACCTCTTGCTCAGTAGGGAAGTAGGCCAAAGCTCTCATTAGAGAGGATACGTCTGACAGGGGGATTTTGGTCGACGTTTGTCGTTCCTCCATGGAGTCAGTGCCTTGATTGCGGACAAGGCAGTAGTAGAAAAAGTCCTCCATCTCCTAAAGACAAATCTATGGTTAAAATGGTAGAAGAAAGGTCTAAAACGCCAGACTGGAGGAGGAATGAAAAGTAAAGATTGGTATCTTAATCTTGTGGCCCTCTCAGAAACAAGTGATGGGGGTCAGAGTGGCTGAGATAGAAACATCATTCACCCTATTACAAGACACTACCATCAAAATGATTTGAAAGCTGTTACTTTAAGGTGAAAAAGCTATATAATGTTGCTTTCATGAGTACTCTGTGGCTGTGCACTTAGCACTCAGTTGCTGTAGGGAAGCAAAAACAATATACTCACTCTGTAGAACTTGCCATCTCTTCCTCCCTCCAGAAGAGTGTAAAATGGTACCATGTCCTTTCCTCCCAAGGCAGCTGATGCCTCCAATGCACTGCATTGCAACAAGAGAGAGGACAAAACATGATTACACTGCTCATCCATTCCCTCTGCGTTTACAGGTTGGAATTATCAAACCTTACTCTGTGCTAATCTCCCAAGACATGACAGTGCAGTCAGATCCCCCTGCAGTGAAAAGATGTCGACCGTCGTGGGAGCAGGCAAAAGCAAACGCCCCTGTCGGATGGCAGATCAAAGCGTTGGACTTGTAGGGGTTCCCATCCAGAGGCAAAATCTGCAGACCCACCTGGAAATACAATACTCTCAATGGTTACATAAATAATGGCAATCACTGTTTCTTTTTACAAAACAGACTTAACAACCACTAAAAGATGGTCGTTCCATTCTGACATAGCTGGACATAGATTGATTCTTTTACTCTGACAGAATCCATCTACACAACAGAGACAATCCATAATCCAGAGAATCCATCTATAGGAGTAAACAAATCCCCTTAAATTAAACTGGCATGACCATAATTGAACAGAGGAGGTGGCCTAAAACATTTCTTATCACCCACCTACAATGCAGTACTGAGTTCCCTCCCCAGACAGCGTAACAACCATTCACACCTATTGAATGCTATTCTTTTTTAAGAGTAATAACGTTAAAAGTTATTTGAGAAAATGCCACAAAAAGTAAAGCAGATTACTTAATAAAATACTGCAGAGAAAGTCCAGCACTGACCTTGTCCTCTGTGATGTATGCCAGGTAACGTGAGCTCATCCTGGGCTCAACAGACAGAGGAAGTACCACTACTTTCTTGATGGGAGAGCCATATGTTGGACCAAGGACAGTTTTTCTGTAACACATGTATACTGTATTCCAGTATTTGCACTGACATATGATATATGACATATAAATAGTATAATAGAGTATCATAAATACTCTTGTTACAGTATTGCAGACCTGCACATCTTGGTAGTGCTGTTGAAAAGTTTAATCTTGTATTGGTCCGAGGCTACAAGAAGAAACTGCTCTGCACTGAAGGGAGGACACCAAGTCATGCACAGCGGCACGGCGCTTTGCTCGATGCGCTCTGAGTTCAAAATGAGTAGCTTATTCACGTCACTGTTTTCCAGGTCATACTCCACCTATTAATCATTTGCACACAAGCACAAAGAGGGTTGTGTGCTAAACATTTGGCATAAAAACACAGTATCGTAAAACACCAACTAGTCCACAGTCCTGAGACTGAGAAGCTGACTTACCAGTCGACAGTCCATTCCCAGAGAGAGCAGTCTGGGTTGGGTGCTGTCCAGGTGAATCCCAAAAAGAAGGTCTTTGATGGGCTTGTCGTGGGAGTGGTATCTGCCCATAAACGTCCAGCAAGGCACAGAGTCTTTACTGGTCTGCAAGCGAAGCACCGTCACTGCTTTTCCAGCATCCTAACAGTGAACAAGGGAATAAAACCTACATGTCATACTTGAAGTTATAGGAATGTTAATGCATAGAGGTATACATTTGCCATCCAGAATCATAACGACACCATTAAATCATAAATTCCATTCCAGATGAAGCTAATAACTAAGTTCAGACATATTACAAAGAGCTTGCTCACCGCAGTGGCAAGATACTTTGAGTCTGAAGAGAAAGTGATGTGTTGGATGCTGTCATTAGTGTAATGGAAACCCCCTTCTGGATCACTTTGCAAAGTGCTGGGATTCAGTATGTGAACAGCTCCACTTTCGAAGCCAACTGCCAGGTATAATCCTGTTCAGAGACGAAAAGGCAACTCTTTAAATAACAGCATGTAATGACAAACTGAATATTCCCGCAGCAGCTGGGTACAATGCAACATACCATACCATACAAAGACAGTAACTGAAAAAGTCAGTAAACGTATTGGCTTACCTTGAGGGTCAAAAGTGACGCACTGAATCTGCTTATCGGTCTCAAAGATCCTGCTGCTGATAATCACTTTGTTGTCGTAGTCCCACACTTTTAAAATACCCCTTTGGTTTCCCATGGCCACAGCAGACTTGCTGGGGTGGCAGGCCACTGCATGTAGAGGCTCACCATTCTCATGTAGTAGGATTTGAGAGGTGCCCTTCTGTGTATTCACATGCACTATGGAACTGAGTGTGGACACGACAAAGTTCCTGCAGAAAAAGAGATTAGAAAGAGATCAGCTTGGCTAAAATCCACATAACAGTTTAGACTGAAGACATACTATATTGTATTTCTTCTACCTGAGGATTAAGGGTTTTGCTTCCGGACTGCAGTCCTCCTGATATCCCTCAGTACACTCTTTGGAAAAGGAAATGGAAACAATAGTGTCCAGATTTAATTTACTGTACCAGGAGAGAAGCAGGAAATCTCCATCGTAAAAATGAATATGGCCTCGAGTGTCACCAGTGACGATACAGCTGTGATATCAAATGACACACAAAGAGAGATTAGAGATCAACAAAAACATGCCACATCTATAAAACAATGATGATCGATACTTCTGCCGCTGGCTACCTGTCAATTACAGCGAGGGCCGTGATTGGCTCTTTCTGAATGCAAATGAGCTGGATTCTGTCTTCTGGGAAGCTTTGGTTTGCATCAAAGTCTTCCATCACGTTCCACACCACGAGGCTGCCTGCTGTAGTCGCTGTTATGATCTGAGACTTTCTCCAGTGAAACACAGACTGGCTGAATGACCCGCCAGCAAGTGTGGACTGTGGACAGTTTGATAAGTGTCAGGAGAGGGCTGAGTTAATACAGTAGCATAAATATTGACCCAAAATGCCATAAAAGGCTCTAGGATTATATTTACCGCCTTAAGCTTCAAGGCAAAGTATTGCAGACTTCCCAGGGCCTGAAAAACAAACAGCTGTTGCAATAAAAATACTCATCACAGCTGTATGTATTCAAATGAAAAGAAAAATTGGACTCACCCTGCTGTAAATCAACACATGCTTTTCACTGGTGCTGAGCAGCTGAGTGCTGTCGTTTGGATTAAAAATGATGTTATCCTGAAAATCAATTCAACACGTGAACATTTGATGTCCTGAACGCCACATCCGTAAAGTTAGGTGCCATTTAAATGTCAGAAGAAGACAAAGGTTTACTCACGTGAAAACCATGGTTGGGGCTGAGTTCAGTAAACCACAAAGGCTTTTCTGATTCATTAGTCCAATCCCAAATACACACACGCTGTGAAAAGATGGTTGTTGGATTGTAAATGGCATTTTTACTCTAGAAAGATATTTGCTGTTTCATACTTGCCAATCTAGTATGAAATAGTAATGACCCGAGTGTTCTGAGATATTGAGATTTTAAAAAATATATAAAATGGTCCTTTATCCCAAAAAACAATACAAAAATGATAATGTCTGGATTAATACTGTATTCTACACCATCAAGTCATCAACAGACACCTTTTTGGAGCTTCATGTAATAGTATCACTAGTTAAAATGTACAGTTCTACCATGCTGTCATACTCACTTGAACCTCCTCAGCCCCAAGGGTAACCAGATATTTTGTGTCTCCTGAAAAGGCGATTGCAGTGACGACGCCTCCAGAGTGGCAACCGAACAGTGTTTGAACAGGAATGCTGGAACATTTAGCATACCGTGTAGTTACCATGAGGGGCAAAGGTTGGCACATGAAATTGAATTAGTACGAGGAGAATCAAGAGCTACCCGGAGTAGGAGTCCCATATCATCACCGTGCTTGTTGGCCCCTGGTCTGCTGTCGCAATCCAGCGTCTGTCTTCACTCACACACATGCATGAGATGGGATGGCAGTGACCCTGAAGGATGGAGGTTGTAAACAAGTCAAAAATTTGAAACTGATTTTTTTACTAGGGATTGTAACGATACATCAATCTGGATCGATATATGGATTCAATGATGAACGATCCAATAGCATTGATGCAAAGTGAAAACTTTTATTCATATCACCGCCTTCATTAAAAAAATTCCCATGGCATGTTTGTGTCATTGTTTTGGCAACTCCTTTCTAAGCAATGCTAGAAAGCGCCTGGAGGAAAAAGGAAAGCAGCCAAGAAAAAGACAGGGAGAATATTAATATCTCATCTCTCGACAATAAGTCAGCAGCAGTCATCGATGTTCACAACTGAAAGGTCAACAAGGGCTGAAACATTTTGCATTTAAGAAATATGGCACTTTATGGTGAACAGAAGATCTATTTTTGTTAAAACAGTAGATTGTTTTCCATTTAAATGTCTGGAACCACTGATAAAATTATATTTCTTTTTTTTGTTTGTGATTGCGGCAAATATAGTATCGTTGCCCAAAGAATCGATATAATAGATGATGAAACTTACGACTGACATCCCAAGATTTTACCTGAAGTATGTGCTGGGAATTTGTGGTATGATTGTATATGATCCCAACATGCGCTCCAGCATAGAGGACCACCAGCTGGTCGTGGTCTTGCAGAGTGAAGGCGGGAAGAGCAGGATTCATCCCAAAAACCCATTCTAGTGACTGAACAAAGAGCACATTTGCAGTATTGTTATTAGCCAGAGATATCCCTCGTTTGAGCTGAACATTTATTTGAATCTTTCTTTAATACAAGAAAATAGTACACATATTATTAAATAAATAAATAAATAAATAAATAAATAAATAAATAAATAAAGCCTTCCACAACAGATAGCTACTCACCAATGGATGTGCTCCAGTCTGAGTCATCTGATTTGAGAAAAGTGTGTCTCTGGTTGCAGAGTAGACTTGAGACTCTGTTTCTCCTCCAAGTCCTGCACTTATCCTGCAGTCATCCCTAGCTTCAGCCTCTGACATTATATCTAACCACGCTTCACGTATTTAAAGATTATTCTCCTATTTAATCACTTCATGAAACCTTTTCCCCTCCTCTTGTCGAGTTGATGCAGCTTCCCTCCTTCGGTCTCCGCTAACGGCAAATTTGCTCAACCGTCATGCTAAGCTAGCTGAAGAACAACGTTAACGTGAAGCTATGAACGACTTCGAAATTACATTAACCGAAAGAAAAAATGTTTCTCACTACTACCAGTTCTTGTCCAATTTGCCGTATTCAAATATCTAAAGCTCTATGTTTAAAGAAACGTAGTATTTAGCCTTAGCTAGCCTTTTACAAGAAATCATTTCTAAAGTTAGCTCCTGTGAAGCGTCTCGTTGCTTAGTTACCGCCTAGAGGGGAAAGTGAGTAAAGCGCGTTAAGATAAAATACAGAAATTCCGGTCAGATATTTCAAATTAAAAGCACGATGACTCATATAATAAATCCGAATCAGTTTACACACCATGAAGAAATTTGACTCAGCCAGTGTACCGGGAATAGTTTTTTGTTTTCTTTCAAATATTGAAAAACAAAGTCTAATGTGTTTAAGATGATTTTTAGCAGTATTCATATACATTTTTTATTTTTTTTTATTTTTTTTATTTTTTTTTACATTTTTTAAAATTCCCAATAGTATTTACATCAGAAAAAAACAGTGCGCAATTTTTTTGCTCATTCATCAAAGCTCATATCATTAACTATAAAGAGCTTTAAGGCCTTTATTCAGAGGTTTTTATCCAGAAAATGTTTCTAGAAGTGAAAGGCACATGTTAAGACTGTGTTGTTATATTTTGGAAATGGTATAAAAGAAGGAATGTTTGTTAGAATGTGTATGTCTTTACTAACATTGCTAGCTACTTCTATAAATTAAGAGGCAGAATATTTTATTTGTGAGAGTTTTCATTTTTTAAATGGCAGACTTTTGGAAACAATGTGTGCTACCAGACATAACTGATCATATTTTTCCATCTTGTCCCACGTAAACTATATATGATGATTTTCTCTCCCAACACGTATATTTTTACAACACTGAGAAAAAGGTCAGAATAACTTACAGAGTTGGTTACAAAAAGTCCCAACTCTTCTGTTTTTGCTATGCTTTGTTGTGTACTTTGTGTTTAATTGTTTCATGTAAACTGTCATCAAGTTGTTTCATGTAAACTTCGATTCAATTTTTTTTTTTTTACTAATAACGTTTCATAGTGCATTATTTTGAAAGTACCACAGGAAGTGGTGGTTTACTTTCATCATTTTTCATCATTTTATCGACGTCCCCGATGACTTTGTAATAAAATGATTTATTTCGAAATTATAGACAGGAAGTCACGCCATGTCGTCATTGCCGTTAACTTAATGGAAATAAAGTGTTGCACTTCCTCACTTTGACCACTGGAGGGCAGCAGATACTCATTATTTTAATGCATTTTAGCAAATGCTAACTGAGCTTTATATAAATCACAGAAATAGTGGAAAACTTGAGTTTCTGGGCGGAAGGGGAGGTCATATCAGGAATGGATTAATTGAACAATTGAAGACAATGAACTCTTCTCTTTACTTGGCTAAGTGACATGATATGGACTAGAACAGCAGTGTTTACTCTATACAACTGTGTACTAACCCTACCTCTGCACAGCACCACTGATGGTTCCAAAGCCATTAGGAAAGCAAGAAATTCCACAAAGTAACTCATAACAAAGCACACTTGTTAATTGAAACTCATTCAATGTGACTACATCATAAAGTTAATGCAAGAAGTGTGCAAAGCTGCCATCAAAAGCAAAAGGTGGCTACTTTGAAGAATTTTAAATACAAAACATATTCTGGTTTGTTTCACACTGTTTTGTTTACGGCACAATTCCATATGTGTTTTCAATGTGTTGTGTCTTCAGTATTGATCTACAATGCAGAAAATAATAAAAAATAAAGAAAATCCAACTAATGAGAAGGTGTGTCCAAGCTTTTGACTGATACTTTAGATTATTTGGGCTTTTTCTTTTCTTTTAAAGTAACTAAAAAGTAATGTAATAAGTAGTTAATTTCTCTACACATAGTAAAATTGTAACGTTTACAACGTATTACTTTAAAATTAATGTAACTAGTTATATGTAATTCATTGCTTTTTTAAAAGTAACTTTCCCAACACTAATTTGTCAGGGGACTCACATGACAATGATGAAATATGTGATCGATTAAAATAAAAAATTCTGACATGTAGATAATTGGTACATCTCGCCACGATGCTTTTACTTTGAAAGGTCGGCACCGTGTGGACACGTCACTTGTTTCCGGACAGTTTTTCCTGTTGCACAGGTTTGAAAGCAGCTGACTTTTAATCTGCTTGTCGTACCGAAAACTTTTCCTTCAGGACGCCGCTTCTTTCTTTCGGAACCACATCTCGTTTCGTCGAGGTTCTGACGGATTATCATTGTCGTTGAAAACAGTTATTATGAGTTTGTGACGGTTAAACAAACACCAGCGGGTGGAAAAAACACTCCGAAGAGGAAGCAGCTAGTTATGATTTCCCCAGCTGACAGGTGAGGAGGCATTTTAATAATCGGGTCATTTATCATTATAGATATTCGCCTTTTTATCTACGAGACAAGTGGAACTAGTTTAAACATTTTACGGAAGTATGTCACCGAAATAGCTGCGGGCTTTAGCCGCTCGGTGCTAGCTAACATTAGCCGTTGGTTCTTATCTCCAATCCCCTCAGCTGACAGTCAGCCGAGCGGTTAACCTGTTAGCTAACAACATTAGCCGGCACACAGCTCTCATTAACTGGCTGCTGGAATAACGACTTTAATCTGAGGTTCAGCCGTAGTTCAGCTTCTTTTAGGTTATTTTCCCTTTGCTGTAACTTTACTTTTTATGTGTTAAAAGACCTTAAACGACCAGTAGCCAGTCACATGCAGGGCTAACGACTATTTTAGAGAATAAAGTGAGTTTTAACATTTTTCACTTGTCAGTTTCTTTATTTTACTCTTCAGTTATAATATAATCAACTAAGTATGTTTTCTCCATACTGTATTTCAAAACATTAATGTCTAAACACTGTAATGCTGTTTCAAATTCACCTGGATTAAATTATGGTGAATCTTCATTTATAGACCTAAAAATGTAGATAGTGTCTACTCACATTGTCTTCAGAACACAAATCATGAGTACTTTTTAAACTGTTAATATAATCTTTGCCCAGGTTGCTGAGGAAGAGTCCACACCTACAAGTAATCAAATATTGAGTCTAAAATCAGATGGGAACTTGAAAAAACAATTTTCATCCCCTTGATCACAATTGGGATTTCAGTCAGGATCGTTTGAGTTTTTTTTAGGGCTGTAATGCAGGATTGTGTTTTTCAGTCAGCTGTGTGCATGAACAGGGCTCAAATGAAGGATCCTGAAGCGCCTTGTTTCGCACGGCCGGGCTTGTAGTGAACACTAAGCCTGTAATATTTAAGCCCTTGCAGTAGAGAACACGGGACTCTCTCAGTTTTCCTCTAAATGTGTTAACTGAAGAGTACATTGAAGATTTTTTTTTGTGTTTGAAGACTTTATGTTTTGTCCAATAGGTGGGAGTAGTATTTTGAGAGAACTCAACCATGTGGACAGATAAGCAAAGAGGAATCCGAGTCACTCAGGAGGAGCTGCTCTGCAAGAACGCCTGCGGGTATTATGGAAACCCGGCGTGGCAAGGCTTCTGCTCCAAGTGCTGGAGAGAGCGAGAGCGAGCACGTGCAGCTGGAGCCCAGCGACAGGACACAAGGTGAGCACACCGCTGATAACAGCCACACAGACTCATGGGAGCACTTAGATCTGGACATTTTTGTCAGCTGTAACGTCACTGCTATGACATCCCTGTGAAAGCAACAAATGATACAAACCATTGTTGATTACCTGAACAGACACTGGAGGACACATTTGTGTGGACAAATGTGTGTTTAAGTAACTGTTTTGTGTAACTGTCAGCTTGAGGCAACTTAAGATCTTTTGGTTTTGTTTGGATGTCTAACGTTTCGTTTCTTGCAGGCCGAGCAACGATGGAACTCCTCTCACCTTCTCCAAGTTCGAGGAGAAGAAAAACACGGAGAAAGGTCGTCGGATTAACACAATGAGGAGACTCTTCTGGGGAAGCCCATCGCCTCCAAAACGACAAGGTAGTAATGTTTAGTGTTGGCGTCTCCAAAAATGTTTGAAATGTTTGGTCATGTTGGCTCAATTTGCCAATTTTCCACATTTCAGACACAGATTGTTTTCATTAAGTTGTTGCTTAAAGACTGTCCTGAGGCCTGTTTCACAAAGCGTACAAGCTAGATAGAAACAAAAGCTTGTTACGGCTTTTCTCAGTGCAGTGAACCAATTAAGAAATCTATCTTTTTATGTGGAATAACGTCCACTTGTGTCCCATCAGAGTCTTCTGAAAGCTACTCAAATGTGTTAAAAGCCTACCAGAGCCTCGAGCCTGGGGACTTCACCGGCTTCCTAAAGCTGCTTCGGAGCCCGTCCTCCCAGCGTTTGCAGTCCAGATGTACAGCTTTCCTCAACACAATGGAGGCTTACCATGTAATTATATATTTTTTAACAAATTAAGCCACTTTTTCTACAGTAGCCTCCCTTTGGTGTGTCAGAGCTGATCATAGATTCTCATCATCTTTACAGCATCTGCCGGTACAGAAGCAGTCGGATCTTGTGCAAGACTTCTACCAGTCTTTTGCTGAATATTTTAGCAGTGAGTAAAGATCAGTTCAACACCATCTCGGCAGTTAACTGTGAAAACATGACAGTAATAAATCACTTTGAGTTGTTGTTTTTGATTTTCAGGTTTTCCTGAGGCTCAGGTCACCCAGATAATGGAGCATGTGGAGAAGTTAATAATGACACGTTTGCACAAATGGGTTTTCTGCCACGACAGCTGCGATGATGAACAGAAGGACCTGGCACTGCAGAGAAGAATACGGTAACCCCTCAGTCACTCATGTTGTCTTTTAATGAAAACTTCTACCCTTAAACCCTGTTTGACACTTCTGTTTTTACTTTGCAGCTCCTTAAACTGGGTTACTCCGCAGATGCTGAGCGTACCTTTTCCTGATAAAAAGACTGCAGTCACAGCCGACCCCTTTCTGCCCGCGATAACAGGTGACGAACAGCTTCAGTACTGAAATGAATAGTTTGTCTTATACGCCTTCTGGCAAAAGAGTTGGATGACAAAATCAATATTACTCTCAAGTCTCACTGTTGAATATAAGGCTACGTAATCCACCGTAAAGGTACAACAGCTTTCTCAAATGTTTCTTGCCAAGGTTCCTCAAAGTATTTTTAAGCTGAAGGGTAAAAAAAAATCATCTTCATAGTCGATCAATGATCAAACTAGCATCAGTATAAATTACAATACATCCAATTAGAAAACGGTATTTCTTCCTTGCTATCGTAACTTATAGAATATGTGATTAAAGTTATATTGTCATCTTTTTGTTGTGGACCCCCTACGACACACTCAAGGACCTTAAGTAAACACAGTTTAAACAAACACAACACTGTCTGGTACTTACTGAGGTGAGATGCCAGTCGGCAGCTTTAGAACAGAGCTATGCTAGCTTTTCCCTGTCTTTAGCTAACTGGCAGCTAGCTGTAGCCTTGTATTCAATGGACATACACGAGAGTGGTGTTGGTCGTCTCATCTAACTCTCAACCTGAAAGTGTGTGTATTCCCCACAATATTAAACAATTCATTAATCTCATGAGAGAAATAATTATATTTTCCTTAAAAGGTATTAAATGTTAGTCGTTTACATTTTGTCCTTCCCTCTCTTCTTTTTTTAACAGCCATAATTGAGATGGATGCCAAACGAGCACCTCAGGACAAACTTACATGTGTGTCCAAATGCAGTCAGCATGTCTTTGAAGCGCTCTCCAGCTCCAACAATGAGCCCGCTAATGCCGACGACTTCCTGTCGGGCCTCATTTATGTGGTGCTGAAGGCCAATCCGCCTCGCCTTCACTCCAACATGCAGTATGTGATTCGATTTGGTCTCCCTCACAGCCTGATGGCGGGAGAGAGCGGCTACTATTTCACAAATTTAGTAAGTTAATTGACGTCTGCCGTGCACCACAGAATGCTGTGCCACGAAGTCGGCTCGTCACTCACGCCTTTGTCTCCTGTTTTTAGTCTTGTGCAGTGGCCTTCATTGAAAAACTGGACGGACCGGCACTCAACCTCAGTCCGGACGAGTTTGAGGGCTACATGCTGCGTCAGCGTGCTCCTGCTGCAGCTAACAAGAGGCGTCAGGTTGCCAGAGACACACAACGCCTGTTAGAAGAGCTTCAAGGCCGACAGGAGAAGCTGGACCAAGGGATGGATGCTCTCAACGTGGAGCTAAATAAATGGGTCCAGGCGGTTAATACGCAGCTGGATGAGGCGACGAGCCAGTTTTCTCTGGTACAGAAGGAGATGACAGCTCAGGTTGAGCTCTCACAGGTTTCTTCATCTCCTGATGCATCACTACAAGGGGATGACAAAGAGCAGTCAGTGCTGGTGCTTACAGATCAACACGCAGGTCCAGAAGATACAGACTGTTAGCTATATTAACAAAACACCTAATCTGGTACTTGACCCTTTTTTAATGATCATCACTAATTTATCCAGGTTGCAAAACAAACACTGATTTATATTTCAACGCCACGTTTGCACAAGTTCCAACCACAGAAAGCTGGGATTTGTAAGCCAGTTGAAAATGAAGGAAAACTTATTGAATGCTACTATTTGCATTTATATCACAGGGGGGCACTAGGAGGTATTTTACAACGACTTTGTGAAAGAAATTATTTGCACTTGTACTCTTGTTTAAAGATGAAGGCCACTAAAATACATTCTTAGTAACAGATGTTATCCAAATTAACGTTAAAGCACTCAGGGGAAACACAGCACTTCGGGATTTCACCCTAACACTTTAACAGTGCTTATTTAATATTCACTTTTGTAACAGTAAACACCATTGTGCCTTTATGTAAACCAACTGTGAAATATACTACAGGAGAAAATGTTATTGGCAGTTAACCACTACGAGCCAAACCGCGTTTTCTAGAGTTCTCATCAAGCTGCCTAACGTTCTGTACGAAGAGGAATTACCTGTAAAACAATTAGCAACACGCGA
Organism: Diplodus puntazzo; assembly: GCA_963678695.2. Lineage (NCBI taxonomy): Eukaryota > Metazoa > Chordata > Actinopteri > Spariformes > Sparidae > Diplodus > Diplodus puntazzo. The sequence continues at coordinate 30,660,635 of OZ023159.1, read as the reverse complement.
GTGTACAGAAGGTACATGTCATTTAATACTGCTGAACGTTTCTGAAGAAAATAAAGGATTTTATGTCATGTTTAATGATTATATTCAATATTATATTAAAGTTGGATTTTACGTTTCAATATGTGTTTTTGTGTTTTCTCTAAGCAGGAAATTTAGGGGGGTTGGGGTAATTTCTTCAAGTAGTAAAGTATTAAAACTTCAGGTATGCAAATAATTAAATCCAGACAGCTACTTATACAATAAGGGTGGACTGAGAGGGAGGGACGAAGTCAAGCTCTTGTGCATCTGGTGGAATTAAATTGTCTCTGTTAATCCATTTATTATGTTTCAGTCTCTGTTGAATGCACAGGACAAACTTCTGTGGTCGTCAGTCTGACAGTCTCTTCTTGTGCGGTGAGTGTGTTTGAGTTCATATCGGTCATGAGCGAGCTGCTGAAGAGGTCTACTGAACAATCGTAGGCAATCCCCTTGAAGCTGCTCTTCTTCGTTTTCAAAAGGGCAAACTAGCTTTCTCATCTTCCGGATTACACACAAGGACACAAATGTTTATGGCTTTACTCTTGTTTGGACATCCAACAGGGTTCTTGCACACCTGCTCAGATAAATCATGTCTGCCTCCTCCATTTGGTGCAGGTGAATTAGTAATATACAGGTTGTTTATTCCTGTTTCTTTCTGATTTTGCACATTTAGATGTGGCTTTGTTTCACAAACAATGTCTACATCTTTGTTTGCCCTCTTTGAAAAATGTGTGTGTGTGTGTGTGTTGCATGTAAAATAAAGTCAGATTGATTGATATGAGGCTGACTTCCTGTGTCCAGTGGATGGCGCACTGATAGTGCTCGGGCCATTAAAAAAAAACAAAGAAGAAGAGGATGTGGCCCTTTTTTTATACGTCACACAGAATATGCTGCGTCACGGACGTACACCGGAAGTAGCATCCTTGTGTTGTCCGTGTTGCAGCCATGAAGACGACAGGAGGAAACTGCTCTGGACAGTGCGAAATAACGATGGAGGATGTACAGAACCTTGTTAAGAAGAAAGATGAAATAGAAGAGCAGATTAAAGCTTATTACGACGTTTTGGAAGACGTAAGTTTGGCAGATAATCAGTAAGTTAGCTTCAAGCTAACCCAAAGAGTGGGGGACATTAGCTAAACACGCCCGTCTGTCTTCACTTTGTTTTCAGCAAGGTGTCGGAGTCGAAGAGCCCTTGATTGACGAAGAGGGTTTCCCTCGATCAGATGTTAATTTATACCAGATCAGGACGGCGAGGCACAACATCTCATGTAAGCAGCAGCGTGGTTGTTGTTGTTGTTGTTGTTGACGTTTGGCTAACTTCGTCTGTGAGCCACTGACGTGAAGCAGCACAACTTCTAGTAACACACTGTTAACTCAATGTGAAAGTCAGTCATGGTAATTCAGATAGTGTATCTAAATGTAATTATCAGTAATGGTTAAATTCTATCTAATAATATGAAGCCAAATTGCTTCCATTGACTTAACAAGCGCAGCACTTATAAACTCTGTCGCAGCTCGTTTGCCTTGTGCAATCTACCAATAAATACAGAGAAGAAGAAGAAGAAGAAGAAGAAGAAGAAGAAGAAGAAGTGGTGGTGGTAGTGCAGCCTGTTGTGCTCATGACAATAAAATCTGCATGTGGGCAGAACAACACAGTGTGGACTAGAGAGTCAAACATGTCCGTGTTGGTGTGGGAGTTTTTTTGTTTGTTTGTTTGTTTTTACAGTTTCAGAGGAAGACATCATGATTGTAATCACAACAAATCTTACCAAAGGTGGATGACTTCATATTCCATATGAAGTCATCCATCTCTGGCAAGATCATCTTTGCTCTCGGGTGTAAAGCTGACACCTACATGATCAGTTATCTTATCAGTATCTGCTATGAGAAGCAGGTAATTATCAGTTATCAGTATTGGCTGAAAGAAATCCATATTTTGCATCCCTAATAAGCATGTCAATTTATTGCTGATTATTTTCTTGATTGTTTTGTTTTGTTCATTTCTTCAAACCATTAATTGATTATCAGGATAGTTGCTGATTGATATTGTGTTGATCGACAAATCAACAGCTCTACATTTCAAGTTTTTTCATAATTTTAATCTATTGTTGTTTTGAAAGTAATGCTTTGATCCTTTCTGTCAGGCCTGCAGAACGATCACAAGGCCATCATGGTGGAGATAGAAGAGGCCCTGCACAAGCTGCATGCTCGAGAGAAAGCGAAGCGGCAACAGGATGAGACGGAAGCCCAGGAGGAGGCGATGGAGCAGCAGGTCACTCTTCCTCCTCCATTTGCACGAGTGGATGCTGTGACACAAGGCTCACCTGCCTGTGGAGCTGTAAGTAATGTGAACATGCTTTTGTGCCTGGCTGTAGATTTCGATGAATGATCACGTTAAGCTGTAAAAAGTAGCTGTTTTTGTTCCTGTGATGGTAGTCATTGGATGTTTCTTTCCAAAGGGGCTCAGAGTCGGCGATGAAGTTATTGAGTTTGGTTCTGTGAACACGGGGAACTTTCAGAACCTCCAGAATATTGCCTCTGTGGTACAACACAGTGAAGGGGTAAGACACAAATTTATTGCATGGATGCATTTTTGGTTCAGCAGTCAAACTTATTTTAGTGTTGTCATTCGGCACCATAATAATGTTGTGGTCATTGTTTGATTGTAATGCAATTAAAGTTAAATGATCAGAACTTCTGGTGGCATTAGAAAAAAGTCTACTTTTTCTCACAGCTTTTTCTTAATTCTAAAACGAAGGGTACACTTTGTTGAATGCAGGTAATATCTGGAGTGTTAACAGCAATGTCATGTCCTTCTACAGAAACCATTACGTGTCACAGTCATCCGGGACGGCCAGAAAGCTCAGATGAGCCTGACCCCGCAGCGGTGGTCAGGCAGAGGTCTGCTGGGGTGAGTGCTACAGACACAGATCCATGGATTTGAATTGTACCAGATTTATCATTTGATTGTCCAGTAGAGCAACTGATCCTAAGAAGCAAAAAAAGCTGTGAAGTTAACAGGAACAAAGCTGCTGAAAAGATTTTAGTGAGCAGAGCAATAAGTTGGTCTTAGTGCATGTTTTTAAATTGACAAAATACTCTTTAACACACCCACCCTGTGATGTATGATTCATGATTTAAATAGCTGTTTGTTGGTATTAGCCGGTATAAAGTTGTCCGTATGACTCACCACCCTGTCTTTGTTCTCGTTTTCAGATGCAACATTGTTCCACTTCATCGATGATCACCATGACTTTGTGCAGAATTTAAATTCTGATGATGCCCCTGGATGGATTCAAATGGACTTTGTACACACTGCAGACACTTCTTCTTCTACTTCTCCATTAGAGAGGTCATGCTGAGTTTGCTGAATGATAGCTAAATAAACATTACTACCGTAAAATGCTCTGATTAGAATCCTACATGTTCAAACAATTGACTGTTTCAATTAAGAGTTGAGGATTCTTCACAGGAACAAAGATTCATGTAGTAAATGGCATTGCAGTTGTTTTATTGATCTATATCCCGTGTGCAAGAAGTAACATTAGTGTGAGACTACCACTAATGAAAATATAGGATTAACTAAGGGTATCCATCACAAAAGTCTTTGTAATCCTGGAGGAGCTTTGAGATATCTCCTACTCATCTGAAATGATGAACAGACACTGAAACGCAATTGACTGCTAATTGATTTTTCTTTACTGCCAACTCTTTGGAAAAAGATGACCCATCAAATGTTCTGCAACAGCAAATGGAATCTTGTTAAGGTGATGAATCACTACAGAAATGTTTATTCCAAATGTAATTAAAGATTTTATTTTGAGTGAACCTTCTTGAAGTTGAATATACCTTCTTCACCGGTTTGAAAGATGCACACTGTTCTCATAAAGTAAATTATTTCCAGCTCTCACCTTCACATAATAATGAAAAAAGGCTGTGAAGAATATTTTTATTTAAAAAAAAAGTTTTTTCCAAAAGAAGTTGCCACATTTACACATAGGCTGAGTGGATTAACCTTTCTCAACACAATGAAATGCTAAAAGTTGTTGTGTGCCAATTGTTTCTATTAATATGAACAGACCAATTTCAGTGAAATTAAGACTTGTTAACAAAAGTTATATACATAGAACACATTTTTGAATGCCTGTTTTATATGTTAAATGTTTGCATCTATACTTAATATCCAACATTTGTCAGGAAACAATTGTTTCTACAAAGAAGAGATTTTTGGGAGGATTAGAGTTGAGGTGAACTTCAAACTTTTGAGATGAGACTCTTTGGAATAATCAAGTATTATTTTGAGAAATGCTGAGTCATTATGTTCACATGGCCTGACTGCCTCCAATACAAATCTATACCAAACAAAATGGTATAATTGAATATCAAAAAGGAAACTAACAAAATATACCACATTACTACAAAAATCATGTAGACTGCTTGAGTTTCTTCTTTTTGGGCTTGACCATCTGCGGCAGCTGGATTTTGAAGGCAGTCCTAAAAAAAAAAAAAAGAGATTTTAGATTATAGATATTTTTAGATTATTTACAGTGTTGAATGAAGGTGAAATCACATTACAGAATGTATTATTTGTTACAGTATTGCTGCAGCTTCAAGATATCGCTTCATTAAAAACTTGAAAAAACACTCACTCGCAGGTTGTGCAGATGGGACTGAAGTTGCAGAATACTTAAAAAGAAGACATGAGGAAGCATTAACATGGAAACACTGTAACTGCAGCTTATGCCAGAAATAGGAAACCTGATGCCGTGCATTTCAACTTGGAATCAAACTTACTTGACAGACAAACTGAGCACACATAACCGATCTCGATGAGATTACGGTGGCAGAAACATGCAGCTCTGTAGTCCACGTGTGCAGGCGGTGGCAGCACCAGCTGTGAACGCTGCTCAGCGTCTGGCAGGAACACCCACTGTTCAGAAAACATCATCATCAACACAAAGCAGGTCCTTCTACAGAAAGATAAGACTATTACAGAAGTGGAAATCTGTACTGCACACTCACCAGAAGGTATTGTGCCAGGGCAATTTTCTGTGGTATCTTGAGGTACAATCCTCCAGTTATATCACAGGCCTACAAAAACAAAAAGAAAAAGAAAAACGGGACATATATAGATATATATATATATATATATATATATATATATATATATATATATTTATATATATATTTATATATATATTTATATATAAATACATATAAATATACATAAATACAGTATACAGCTTATGTTACAACAGCACAATATAGTCAAAGTATTACATCAACAAACTCTGACTATACCTTTAAATACAATGAATATCTGAATCCCTATATTGAAAACTGAATACCAACCCAATGAACAATTATTCTAATTGTCCAATATTCAACGTCTGCCCTACCGTCAATATCCTTACAAATCCAGAAATATTTACCTGCTGAAGAAGACCTGAGTCGGAGTCCAACACACAGGCATCTATCAGGATGTTCTGTTTTAAAATACAAAAAACAAATCAAGTTTTTCATTAAATAACTATACAAGTTACAAGACGCTAACAGAACAGAAAGCCTAGTGGGATCAACGTTTTTACCTGCTTCTGGGCTGCAAAAATAACATTCATGAAGTTCATGTACTGGCGGGCGCAGTCCTCAGCTGCTTTTACCACCTAACAAGTAAGTTAAAGAAGATTTGTCAAGGAACATAAAATAAAAGAACTGATGAAAAAATGTAGACCATTTAGGGCTTACCAATATTCTTGATTTTATCTCCTGTCCAACTGAAAAAAGAAAAGACAACATTAATAAGTATCAATAAGAAACACCGTGCCTATTAGAGAGCATTATTAAGCTTGATAATAACAACTTCTGACTACCTTCCACCTCTTTGGAGACCCTGTGAATATCTGAATATCAAAAGATTAAGAAATACACAGTGAAGGGGAAGAAAATGTAAAAAAATAAACAAAGAAATCTGTTACAAAAACAATTACCTTACAACATATACAGTATGAGAACAGAAACGGTGTTGCATGCTGTACACATTGTTAATACCCGTGACTCAAATTTGTAATATTGTGATATTCACACACTTCTCAAAAACTACAGTCCATGAAATTTTTCATATAGGATAAATCATAAAGGAAGAAAAAAAAAGATTGATATCTTTCTATAAGACTTGGACCTGTTACACCTGTGCTTTACAGAATGTAGATGAAAATAAAAGTGGGAACATATGAAAATAAAGATTTGTGCTCAGCTTCTTTTGACGTCTACATGTCATAGATGAAAACTGCCACCAGCTTGATTGAAAGGATACAGCAGAGAGCTTTGGCAAGGGATCCAGCCAACAGAGTCTCAGTTGAATTTCCTCTCACTTCAGCTGCAATCACAAAAGACACGAAGTACATTTTAGCACGTCACCGACACTGTGGAACACTTTTAAAAACATGAAAATAAAGCTGTACATTCATTAATTGCAAAGGCAATAACCCTTTTATTGCCCTTCGTATGTTGAAAAATCCTGGCTACTTAAATCTTACGTATATATTCGTAAGTTCATTTTACTCACACAGAAACAGATTTGTTACTTACTTTTCGTCATAACATTCCTGATCTCTTCGGCGATATAGTTATTGGCAACTGACAGGAGTTCATATTTTCCATCCCCGCTGGAGGACGCATCCTCTCCACCGTTGTCCCCGCCTCTCCAGTTCTTGTTGGGATACAGGAAGTGGCTGAAATAAAATAAGCAGGGAAAATGTGCACTTTTATACAGTAACAGGAGCAAAATATATTACAGTCACCAAGACAAGATCTTTAGGACAAGGTCTTTATTTTTACAGGACGGCTCAGAGAGGTCACAGGAAACTAGAGGAAAGAGAGGGCGGGGACGACATGCTGCAAAGGGCCACAGGTCGGACTCGCACCCTGGGCCACTGCAGCGAGGACAGGACCTCAGAAGTATTTGCAGAAAATTGTACTTTTGCTGCAAATAGTTCTGTACTTTTGCAGAACAAAGGCCTGTGTGTGGTGACATATGATTATATTACATTTTTAGATTGTTAATATTGTTGCATTCAGTGGTAGGTAGCGTTTAAATGTGTTTTATTAACTTTTTCAAATACTGTCCGGTAGTAGACCAGCGACACTCGACCGAGGAAACCAGCTAAAGAGGGAATCACTCTTTGATAGAACTACTAGCTCATGACATCTGAAATGTGGCAAGGGGCTGTTTTTCTGTAGGGTTCACAAGGCAAAGTAAAAAACTAAAACTCAAAGTTGCTCGAGAAGTAACTAGGAAACACAGCAGTGGAATAAATGCAGTGGAGTAAAAAACAGAATATTTTCATCTGAGCTGCAGCTGAACTGAAGTATAAAATATGTTCTTAAGTTTAACCCTTCATAAAATGTACTTAATTACTTTGAAATGGTTCCATGTTGTTACCTGTCTTGGCAGTGACTAGCGATGACAGCCAGCTTGTTTGTCCTGGTCATGGCCATGTGGGAGTTCCCCAACACCATGACTGCATCCAGACACTTTGACAGGGTGAACTGCGCAGATACAAGAACACGGATGTGTTTTACAGCCTGAGCAACATTGAAAAACATCAAAGTCTGCAAAAAAGTATAATTTACGAGTCAGAATAACATCCAATAGACTTATAATACTACCTCTGGCTCACGCTGAGCTTGCTGTCCCCACCATATCGGATTCACATCCACGACGATGACCAGCAGGTTGATTTCATCCTCTGAAGATAATTAGGAAATACATTAAAAAAAACGTTCAGTGTACAACATAAGACATGCAAACAGTGAAATACATGACCTGTATTATCTGTACTAGTCAGGGTAACCAAGACATACCTGAAGCCATCACCGCAAAATATTAGAAAGACCACAAAGTGAGAACGCCTCTCTGTTATTGTTCTGTTTATCTTCTGTTAGCGTCCATGTTTGATCTGAAACGTCACAAAATAGAGAGTTTAAAATCTGGATATTCCTACAATGTTTGGTTCAGTACAAACTGCGCAATTTATGAAAATACAGCCAGTTTCGCTGTTTATGTTACCAACAATATCCGTGCATCCACCATATTGAGGCGTCTTGACGTCATCAGGATGCGACCCGGTATACTTTTCGACCGCGCGGCGCGCTGCTGCCACCTGGCGCCTGTTTTGCTGTAGCGTCACTTCGATTGATCATAGTATTGATTTGTTCTGCACACAAACAGCCTCTGTGATCGTTACATGGCAGATCTACCATCTGCTTGTTATTATTCATAATGCAAAAACCTGAAAGTAGCATTTTAGAGTCGTAGTTGGTTAATGTTGCACCAATTCTGACTATTATACAGTATACGGTACTGGTCAATCTATGAAATGCTGAATATTTAACAGACTCTTTCACTTGAAAAATCTTAATTGTCAAAGTTATTTGTATACATAGCTGTCCAATAAATGTAATGGGGAAGAATGCTACATTACGTCCCTCTGAAATATAGGGGTGCACAAGTATTAAGTAACAGGCAGGTCGGCTGTACTTCATAATAATACTTCACTGTAAAACACGAGTGGAATATTGAGTTACAGTTAAAGCATCAACAATCCTTCTGAATATGAAAATTTGCATCTAAATGCAACAAAATCTGATCAGATCTTTATTTCCAAAGAGGATCTTCAACTTTATTTGTCCCAGAAGGTCAACTAGTTTTGCATCAAGGCATTACAAACATCACACAGATAAACAAAACAAAATGTACCAATCTTGTGTTGCATTTTTGTATTGGTCTTGATTTTGGTATGATTATGTTCAGAAGAATTTAGCTGTATAGAAATTGACAAAAGACACAAAAGACTCATAATAATATTCTGCATATTGTTTACAGTAGGACCAAAATAAACATTCTATTTATCATTAAGTAATCATAAACTGTAATATTATGTTACAGTGCCAATTCAGTCTAGCCCCCCATGTAATATCAGGTGTCAGAAAAAGCAGGAATAATTTCATAAATGCTAAATACAAATACAGTACATCATATACATCATACCCGAAGGTCATTACTGCTGAGCCCAGTTTCTACAGGAGAGTCCTGTTTCTGTCTTCTGTCCTCTATCTGTCTCCATCAGACCACAAGAAATATTACTATTTGCTTATTATAAGTGTAAGTGTAAGCAAATAAAAACTCAATATTTCTGTGGATGTCAGACTGAAGCAGATAAAAATACACTGCAGCGATACACGTCCTGCAGCTACAGGTTAGATTACATGACATTTTAACTTGATTGACTCATAGAAATCTTTCAGGCTTTTTGGGCCTCACACGTATCAACAGTTTCTTGATAAAAATATTATTACTGTGACAAACAGATTCTGAAGGCTTTTAATATGCTTTCCAATGAAAGACAATAAAACATCGCAAATAGTCCCAAACAGCTGTAAGAAGTCCCTGAGCTATTTTTTGGGCTTGGGTTTTGGCTGGGCCTTGAGTAAGACGGTCCTATATCTCTCAGTTTGGTAGACATCTGAATCAACAGCCTCGCTGGAGTCGTTCAGTGTTACGTACACATCCCCGTTGACCTCGGTGACCTTGTGAATCCTCTGTTTGACACCTTTGGAGCGCCAGTATGTTCTCAGCGGTTTGGCTGTAGGGTCGTCCACAGCTTGGTAAAGCCCTTCCCCCTCTGCCAGTGTGATCTTGTACTTGTGCCACGGACACACGATACACATCTGGCCATTAAACTCCTGATGTTGACGCAGCATGAAGGCGGTTAGAGAGATAGTAGCAGCATTAATGGCAGTCTTACAATAAACCCACAGGAAAGCTTGAACAAGAGCTTTGCAATTAACAGACTACAAAAGAGGTGGTTATGAGCATTAATAATTCATGACAATACTCAAAGATAATAGAGCACATTCACCTCGATGTCTCCGTTCTGTAGTGCACCGCCTGAATCTGTTTGAAAACAAGTGTCATTACAGACAGCAGTGTTTCTTAATCAGTGTTTCAAACATGAGATAAGCAGGAAAGTAAAACATCCACACTTGAAGAGCTTACGGTAGCAGCGCATGTCCATTGCATGAAGCCGCCCCTGGTGGTGCAGGACCAGTACATCTCTGCATCCATTCACGAGCTTGGTCAATCGCCCAGCCTTGACAATGTCCTCCTTCTTCCCGATGAAATGGGAGGCAGGGGGAGGAGAGGAGCAGGAGGAAGGGGGAGAAGAGGGAGAAGAGGAAGTCTGAGAAGTCTCCTCCTCAGACGACATGTTGATCACTTCTTACAGCCGGACTCCTGATATGAATAAGAATATGGTCATTTTAGTTTCAAGGACATGAGAAATAACAACACAGATACGCAGTAATGAACGGTCAGCCAGGAGTGCAGCACGGAGGAGCACAGCTGACCAATACAAAACATATAAACAAATAGATCAATAATCACTCATAAATACATTTATATCCTTTAAAACACACCAAAAATAATATTTAAAGTAAAAGGAAGCATGAATTTGATATTTCTGTTTTAATTTATGTTGGTTTCCTCCTCTTTTTTTCCATAACTGACATATTTCTGTATTTTCTCTGGACATTTCTTTTTGCTTTTCTGTCTCATTATGCACATCAGCCCCAGAATGTTCTGGCTAGCTCCGCCCCTGCTGTGCTGTGATTGGCTCTAAAGACAATGAATGAAGTGTGATGAAGTGGAAAAACAGATGAACTTTGGGGGATAAAAAAAGGGATAAACAAGCAAAAGGAATACGGTACATCAATAAAATATCTAATAAAAGTCGAGGGAATTAATACAGACAAATTCATATCTCATTTTATAGTCAATGCCAACATTGTTTTTGTGTTTGTTGTATTTTGGCGTCTTTACAGTTGGTCAGATTTTAAGTAGAATAAAGCTCACAGCTCTCAACTGGCATCATTTTATAAGTTTCACGAGCTAAAAGTAAATAATTGATCATCGTTCTGAGGATGTTCAGATCTTCTGCAGCGGCCATGAGGTATTTTTGTTCTTATGGAAAATATCTCCCAGAAGCGAGCACAGATTCGGCCTTCAGAGATTTCTCAGGTTTATGTCGTGGTTGACCCGAACAATATGGTCCCGATTAGTCAGATTTCAGAGTAATTTCAGCGTCCTGACACCGTTAAAAACAAGTATTTCCTCACAGTCTCAGCATATGGACGAATTTTGTTTCTACGTAGAACTGTTAGTTAAAGTCTTACCGGTATTGGTTGGCCGATATTATTGGCATATATTTGCCTATCACTGATACTGAGATGGACCTAAATGTTTCCTGTTGGATGTGAAAACTTATTAAATGTAATTATCATGATACAGTCCAATATCCAACCTAAAACTAACTTCACCTCTGTGTCAATGAACTGAGCTCAGACCTGTGAGTCTACAGTAAAGTGCTTCAGTGAGTCGGAGAGAGTATGAACATGTTTCAGATGTTCTGAACATCTTAACTTTCATAGACCTTTAAAAAGAGGAACAGAGGAAAAGCTGAATGGATATAAAAAAAAGAAAAACACATGTGCCAGTTCCTCTTTGATTGAGCTCCTAGATGTTTGTAACTTATTAAGTCAACCCACATCTTGTGTCGCACAGTTCACACCTCTGACACTGAACGTCACCTTTAATTTGCGCAGTTTGTTGCCATGGCAGCCTTCCTCACAGATGGTCTGGCACCTGCTCGCTGATGATGCTACTTCGGGTCCATGTGGGCGGAACGTGTCGTTTTATCTCACGGAAAATGACACGCACGAATGTTCTGGTGCTTTATCTGTGTCACGCAGGCCGGCTGTATTTATTTGGACTTCGTCATCAAATTATAAAACGAAGGATAATCCTCGGTAGCGTTTCAAGAGAACCGAAGACGCGGCAGGTTTGAGGAAGTGCCAATGTTGTGTGTTACATCAAATGTCGTCCCCAAGGAAACACGGGCGGATGAACGCGGTTACACGGCTTCTTTCACCTTTATGGTTTAAAGATTGTTTCACATTATGTCTAAACATTTATTAACTAAATTGCAAATATAGGGTGTGCCAAGAACAACTAATGATCGCATGCCTGTATTATTATGTTGTGGTATAATATGCAGTATAAAAGATTATGGCAGAGACTTGTGAGGGTAAAATAACCATAATTAGAATAATAGAAATACCAGAAGTGTAAATATGAAAGTAAAAGCAAAACACACATTTCATGATTTTAATTAGATCTTGATATTTGCACATCATATTTTTATTCAGCCTTCGAAAATGTCACATCATGTTTTTGTTTCATCTGTTTTCTTTTTATTTGTTTTCTTTCTATTTTCCTGAGTTTTACTTTTTAAATTTTTTTTTTCTCGGATTCTACATTGTACAACATAAGGGGGCGTAAGCATAATTACCACTTTAAAAATATATCTCACTACAGAATAGAGCTGCATAGGCTGGTTATGTTATCTGTAACCATGCTTTCTGTAATATAGTAGCTACAGCTTGTGTAATAACACTAATAATAATAATGTGTTTTATCATTACTTATCCCATGAAATACATCTATCAATGGTCCATTTCTCAGCTCTGCTTGTGGCGCTTGTGGGGCAAATGTTTCAGTGGTTTAGTCTGAGGAGGCTTTTTGTCTTAGCAGGTTTGTCGGTGGGCATTAAGCCCTCTGAGGGATTATCTGTCTCTATCATGCTGAACTGAGCGTAATTTGACCGGCTGTTTTTCTGCGTTTACGTTTGATAACCTTCTAATAATTTCTGCGCCCCTGCGGATGTGTCTGCTGGTCCAGGAGCTGTTCCTCTCACCCACAGCGGGGCAACACAAAGCGCCCTCCCCCTGAAAACCGTTTTCGTCGTTATGGAGACCCACCGTGTGTACGGAAATAGTGATACTGCTCAAGCGAGCAAGTTTGTGAAAAATTAATGCATTTTGTCAGTTCAGGTTGTTTCTTCAAAAAGCATAAAACAAAAACAAAGCGTCGTGTTCACTCATCTTGTCTTTCTGCAGTGAGGTAAGTTTCTGTTTATTCTTTCCTGCTGGAGAAAACTTCACAGCCTGACAGTTACAAACCATCACATAGATCTCTGTGTCTGTCCTGCAATGGACAGGTGTCACTTTATCTGTACCTTATGCTCAAGGGTCAGAAAGGGTAGTTAGAAGTTAGTACATTTACTCATGCAGTGTACTTAAGTGAAGTCTTGATACACACTTGAAATTGTGCATTTTCTGCTACTTTATACTTCCACTCTACTAGTTTTGGAGACAAATATTGTACTTTTTCTCAGCTACATTTATTTAATAACTTTAATTGCTTTGCAGATAAAATGTCGCATCAGAGCCAAAGTTGCACATTATAAATTAATTGATTTTATCGACAGTCTGATTAAAAGAAACACTGATCCTGATAATCAGAAAAATGCTGAATATCAGACCTGATAACCCGCCAGACTAAGAGAGAGTACACAGTATATACACCCATGTTTTATAAACGTTCACTTTTGATACTGTATAAGTATATTTATTGGCAGAATATTGCTGTAGATACTTAAGTTAATGTAATATCAGATACATTAAGACTTTTATATATCTCTCCTTTTACTCAAGCATGACTTTTGGGTACTTTTTGCAACATTGTTTATTAATAAATTGGCCATATATGTAATTTAAACTGCAATCATTGCAGAATTAACACTAGCTGACACTTAAATCCAAACATGTGTGTACTGTAGACACTGTAGCTCAGCCTAAAGGGAAATATGGAACTCTAGGAGTGCGACAAATTTGAAGCAGTGTACAGTTTCATAAACACAGTAATGAACAGCACTCTCAGCACCTTATGCATGCATATGAGGATGGTGTCATTGGAGCGCCACACAGCAGGACTATAGCAGCTGTCAGCCAATCTACTGTAGAAGTCAAGGAAGCAACAGTTGCATGCCTGTGTCTGCTATATTTATCATATTTGCTATGTTACAGAAATGTGTGACATGACTGCGCCGTGCTGCCCCGGCTCCATCCTGACCAAGTGTCACATTTCAGCATCATACAGTCCTGCGCTCTCGCTTGCCCCTATAACAGTGCAGTGTGGTAGTAAAGACACAGAGACCGAGCAGACCACTGGCCATCAGTGTCCGACAGAAATTCACTGAGGGAGAGAAAAAGTGAGACACGCTGTCTTGTAAAAAGCAGCGTGCAATTCAAGTTTGTAGTTGTTATTTTCTGAATAAGTTTAGCTTCTTGTGTAGAATTACTCTCGTTTTGCAATAAGTTCTCGTAGGTTTTGCATTGTGTGATGGAGAGACTAAAGCGTCATGTTTGCCACTTGCAGGGTAGGTGGGGTGAAGTAAAAGAAAAAGAGAGGGAAAAGGAGGAAATGACGCTTTGCTTGTATGAGTGTCTGAAAGCAGCTGGGCTGCAGCGTCACTATGCCAGGTAAGCTCGCTCACTCAGCACATCCAAACTCACATTTGCCCTTTCCTCTCCTCCTCTGACCATCTGTCTCCTGTCTCCTGTTCTTCAGGTTTACCTCAGTAGGTGTTCATCGTGCAGCCCACCTTTCAGGGCTGACCATGGAGGACTATCCCGTCTTGGGAATACGCTCTATGGAGGACAGGACTCGACTCTTTAATCTGGTCCAGATGCTCAAAACCGTTGACCTCGAGAGTCTTGAATATGAAGATCTTGATGATTATGAAAGTGATGGTGCTGATGAGGGCTATGTGGTGGTGGATAGTAGCATTACTAATGATGCTTGTGGAGATCCTGATGAAGATGTTAGTGATGATGAGGATGAGAAGGATGCTGCTTTGAATGCAGCCAGTTTTTCCAAACCATCATGCGTTCGCAGACGACTTGATTTCAGTTGTGAAGCCATCGATCATCATCAGAAGCTGTTTTCTCATCCAGTAGGCAGTGAAAGTTATAACAGACATAATGAGCCAGGCCAAGGAAGAGGATCAGCCATACCTGTGCAGCATGACAATGATAGTGCTGTGGTATGCGGCTGCAAAGGGAGCAACAACCACAAGCTGGAGGTCCATGGTCATCAACCTAATCATCATATAGGAGCAAACGGCAAACAAGACATCATGGAGGAACTTTCCATTAACGACTCTCACACCAGATTCTCAACAAGGTTTGCCTTATCCCACAAACTAAAGCCCAGGCCTGCAACAGCAGCATCGAGGAAGTTCAGCGACCAACCAGTTGGGCGCAAAGATAGAAAAGAAATATCAAGGAAGGAATTGAGTCCTAACATCGCTTCTGAACACACGGCCAAGGCAACACCTGTTTATGAATCAAAGAGAGCAGCTGGCTACAACTACGGACTACCACTGAGTTCCCCGCTTGCCCCAAACATAAAGTGAGTGCTGGCGGTTCGTATTTTCTTCACTGCTTCCTCCATGCAAACTAATATCTTTGTGAAGACAGCTGCGGTATGTTAAATACATTTATTGAACATCGCAGACATTCAGAAAGTAATATAATGAACCCAGATAGCTTCAACACTTACACCCAGGGAAAACCTTTGTGATTGTGTCTCTTCAAAATCATGAAGTTTGTATATGATTTTGATTGTCTGCCGTCCATGATTGGTGTGTGTGCGTGTTGCAGGCAACGTGGGGCCCAGCGGATCAGTGTGTGTGTGAGGAAAAGACCTCTGACATGCACAGAGCGCCGGACAGGAGAGGCGGATGTTGTGACAACTCTGAGTGGAGAGTGTGTGGTCGTTCATGAAAGCAAAGAGGCTGTGGATCTCACAGAATACATACTACAGGTAGATGACGACCTCGTCAGATCAACGTGCTGATGTTCCTGTTTGTTTTGTTTATTTAATGCTTTGCCGCCGATGCTTTCTTGTCCCTGCAGCACAGGTTCTACTTCGACCAGGTTTTTGGGGAGGAAAGCTCCAATGAGGAAGTGTATAGAAGAACAGCATATCCTCTGGTGCAGCACATGCTCAATGGGTAGGATAGCACTGTGTCACTGTTACATTTTTTCCATCGGAGTCCAAATGAATCAGCTTTGAGGCTTGAAGTACACGTCTTGTAGGTGTTTAAGCTCTGTGTTTCTGTGAATCAGTGCTTCCTAACTCTGGGTGTTGTTGTGTGTGTGTGTCCTTAGAGGCAGGGCGACCTGCTTTGCATACGGCCAGACAGGTGCTGGGAAGACTCACACCATGTTGGGATCGTCTCCTGGGAGACCGGGGTTGTATGCACTGGCTGTCCGGGACATTTTTGCTCACCTCTCCACCACACACACGCGCTCACCCTCGCTGGTTTATGTCAGTTTCTTTGAAATCTACTGTGGTCAGCTGTACGACCTGTTGGACCACAGGAAAAGGTGTGTTTGCATCAGTGTTTTGTTGTGTTAGAAGAAGCTAAGAATGTTTGATGTGGAGCTTCCTCTAGATGAACAATAAAAAGCTGATCAGATAGCAGATAATCAAAAATAGATGAATAATACATTTTGCAGGCATTTGGTTTAAAATGTGAAAATGCTTGTCATTAAATGATCAATTGCATTTTTGTGTTACATAATCACATTTTTTATGAAATAAATGGGATTTTCTAATCACAACTTATTCCCTCAATGCCATATTATTGTCAAAGTGAACCAGGATACTTTTTTAAATCTCATTTTAACATATATATTTCTCGTTATTCTTTCATTAGGTTATTCGCCAGGGAAGACGGACAGAAGGTGGTTCACATTGCTGGGCTGCGTGATGTCAGAGTGGACTCAGTCAGCTCACTGCTGGAGGTTTGCCCCTTTTTTTTTTTAATAAAAACTGACTCATGTCCATACTGTGCTGTCCAGAGCTGGTGTTCTAATTATCACCCCATATGTTAGAATATTTTATAAAAAGACTTATATGCCAAAATGACCTTGTACCCCGAGAATGAAACCTTGACTGTAATCTCTAACTAAAAGTCTTTTTTTGTTGTCACAAGAAAAACTCAATACTACTTTCATGTGCTTAAGTATTAATTGGAGTTCAGCAGTAAATACATACATAATTAGTCAAATATCAATTTTGTAGCACCTCAGGTCAGCTAATTATGTTCCTACATCTTCACAGATGCACCAGCAGTCTGTTAATGGCCTTAAATAATTGAAATATGAACCAGGAAGAAAATGTTCTGGTTTTCAGTGTTTGAGGTAGTGAGTAGTATAATCTTTTTCAATATATCTTGTCTTTTTCTCTCTTTTATGTCTCTCCTCCTGAATCCTCTGTTGCTCGTATAAAGGTGATCTCACAGGGTACAGAGGAGCGCACACAGGGGATGAGTGGAGTAAATCCACACTCCTCTCGTTCCCATGCCTTGCTTCAGATTCAGCTAAGAAGTCTAAACCAGCAGATCGCTGGTAGGTGAGTTATAACACGCATTTTATTTTATTCTGCTATATTTCAAACAATTTCGTCCTTTCGAGGATTGAAATGCATTGCTGACATATGCGGAAATAAGCAAGTTATCAGTGCATTTAAATTCTTCAAAGGTCAAAGGTTTGCACCTACTGTGAATCACTAGGGCTGTTATGTTGTGCATCAAGTAAGACAAGTTGTATTGGTTAAATGTAATTTAATGATTTAGCTAAGGAGGGTGTGTGTGTTTTTGTGTCTATGCCAGCAGAATGTGGTTTGTGGACCTGGCAGGAAGCGAGAGAGCATCAGATACCAAAGAACCTGATAGGCAGAGTCGTATGGAGGGAGCAGAGATCAATCAGAGTCTGCTGGCTGTAAGCTACACTCACCAAGTTCTCACACACACTCAGAGTTTGTAAATAGAGGCAAAGACATTTTTGCAGATATGGATATTGTTCGTGTTTTCTTTTTTCTCAGCTTAAAGAATGCATCCGGTCTCTTGATCAAGAGCAGTCGCACACACCGTTCAGACAGAGCAAACTTACTCAGGTACAAAAACTTTGCAACTTGCTGGTGTGCGTTTGTGATACAAGTGTGCATTAATTTCATGGCATATTTTTTAATTCCATTTTGATCAGTAAACACTCCTGCGCTTTGGATTACATTGTTCTTGTTCTAGGTTTTGAAGGACTCATTCATTGGGGACTCAATGA
The DNA here is from genome assembly GCA_963678695.2 of Diplodus puntazzo. Lineage (NCBI taxonomy): Eukaryota > Metazoa > Chordata > Actinopteri > Spariformes > Sparidae > Diplodus > Diplodus puntazzo. The sequence continues at coordinate 30,642,530 of OZ023159.1, read as the reverse complement.
CATGCATGATCGCCAACATTTCACCTGGTCACTTAGCAACTGAACACACACTTAATACACTGAGATACGCAGACCGGTAAGTGTGCGTGTGTGTGTACAATATATGTGAGCTATTAAATATGGGATATTTGTTTCTAGAAAGATTTTTTCTTAAAGCCTGAATGCATTTCATAAAGACATATATCTTTAATTTTAAAGAAGTGTCAGGGGCTGTAGAGGCAATGATCAGTGGCTATTTGCAATGATGTCACATCTACCTGACTTTTCATAGGGTGAAGGAGTTGAGGGGACAGGGAGGACTAAGAGGAGGAAGAAGAGGCAAGACAATACCGTCTCCAAAACGTAACCTGTCCAACAGCAACAGCAGCAGCGGAGGAAGCAGTACTGGCACTCGAGGAAAAAGTCCCCCTAAAAAGCCAAAGTTAGGGAGACAAAGAGAGGTGTTTGGCCCCTCCACACCTCCCTCAAGGGTGGCAACGGGGGGCTCAATTCTTTGCTCCACACCCAAGAACAGCAGATGGGGAGAAGAAACAAGTGCAAGAGGAAGAAAGGAGATTGGACTTGAACAAATTACACCAATCAGGGGTATGCTGGGAACAGCTGAGAAAAGGGAGAAGAGGGAGAAAGCATGTGGGAGGGTAGGTAGAAGAGAAACATATGGAGGACCTGATAGAGCAGGTCATGCAAATGGTGACCAAATGAGGGCAGGGCTGGTCCTGGGACAGGCAACTGATGAGCAGCACCACTTGTGGGAGGCACAACAGGAATCTGTGTTCTACCGCAGAGAAAAAGCGAACCAGCCAAGCACTTTGCAAGGAGAGAGAGAGGGAGAAAGAAGATCAATAGAACGGAGAACACAAGTGGAAAGCAGTAGAGATACGTATAGTGAAGTAAAAAGGCAAAGGGAAAGAGATTTACAAAAGGTTGATGGAAGGGATAAGGAGAGAGAGAGGCATTTGAGACAGTATCACCAGCAGCTACAGCAGTTCATGCCCTCATCTGCTTCATCTGCTTTCTCTTCCTCCAACCAGGCCTCTCTCTCTTCCTCTGTCTCCCCATCATCCTGTTCTCCACTCCGACACTCTTCCCACACTTCAGTTTCTGCACTTATGTTGGAAGAGGCTTTAGATGTACGCAGAGCAAGGGCGGAGGTTAGGACCGATGACAGAGAACAGAAGTTACTTTCCTTCCCTGGCGCAGAGATTTGCTTACAAACTAAGACCTCTCCAAGCTACAATAAAAATAAGGGTCATGGTGACTTGAGCAAAGCTTGGAGGGTATCTTTGGAAGGAACAGGATCAGGCTTTGGGCAAGAAAGAGGTAAAAGAGAGAAAAGGAGGTCCCTGAAGGCAGCAGGTGAAGGAGTGGTCAGAGAAAGAAGGCCAGCTGGGGTGGGAGGAGGAGGAGAGAGGAGGTGGGCGTGGGTGGTAACAACAGAGACAGAGCGGACAGGCAGGAGGACAGGTGCAAAGACAGCTGATTTAGAGGCACTAAGGTCGTACAACTGTGATTCAGAAGTGGGCGAGGAAGGACTAGATGCCTCAAATGTCTCAGCCGATGGAGTTTGGAGTACTGAGGAGCGAGAAGGAGCTAACAGCTACAGTTTAGTGTCCACCCACAGCCGCAATGGCAGCAACAGCCTCTTTAATCACCCCTCTGTTGATTCACCCCATCGAAGAGCTCCAGCAGAACGACCCCTCTCCCCAGCCTGTGAGCATGCCAACACACTCCTGACCCCTGATAAACTCCGCGATCTCTCCTTTAAATTAAAACATACCAGATGCACCTCTAACGCCCTGCCTCTACCGTGGCAAAATGCCCAACAGGGAGTGCCCTCAAGCAGCTGTAGACAGACAGAACCATTGTTTGCTGCTAATGCCAACAGAAGGGAGCTTTCGAATGCTCAATCAACCGTGCTACCTCTCACCACCCCCACAACATGGAGTGAATGTAAATTAACGTATGATCCTCTGAAAATAATACCTGAAAATCCAGCTCACACTCAGGTACACAACCATGTGGAGGCCAAAGCCAAAACATCTCTATCAGCTCTAGGAGGGACTTCTGCAGACTCTCTCAGCTATACCATGGACCCCCTCAGCATGTCCTTGCTTCAAGTGGACCAACAGGTCGCCATGGCCTCGTTCCTCCAAGGGGACCAGAACAACGCCTGTCCGCTTGAGAGCGAATGGGGAAAAAATAAGGGAAAGGAAGAGGAAGAAGAGTGCCTCACATGTGTGAAGATCGCAGGGAAAGTTGTCGAGGACGAGGACATAGAACTTCACCTGTCTCTTCTGGAGCTGCCTCGTGCAAACACCCACTGCCCTCCTGCCCCTGACACTGTGACAGCTGCTAATCACTCTGACCAAAGAAAAGACATGAGTTTTACCACCTACGAACATTGTGGAATAGGTAAGTCTGAGTTCTTTATGTGTGTACTCACTATTTATTAAAAAATTGCTATGTGAATATTTTTTTTGATGTTTTCCAGGTATGATGAAGCCTCCTATCGATGAGGTTATGTTGGGCTCTCTCTTGGACCAAGAGTACAATCAGAAACCCCAAACCACACCACCTACTGATGTCCTGAACAACAAAGACCTTAAATCCTCTTCATGTGCTTCTGTGGAAACTCCTCTCATGCAGTCCATCTCTTCCCCGCTCCAGCACTCACAAAATCTAATGACAAATGGTGCCACCCAAATGCCACCAGAGTATGCACACAAAGTGCACAACAAACTCGCTTTTCCCATTTCAACACCACAGTCACTCCAAGCAAATGTTCCTACAGAATCAAATAGCGAAAAGAAAACCAGCAATCTGCTGATTAGACCCATCGTTCATCCGTCTACCTTGGAAGACGTGTATCACAGCCAGTAAGTACCAGCAATCTCACAATTTTGCTCCCACATCCATCCAAAATGAGTGACACAGCCCCTGTTCATGAGAGATCTCTGCACTATAACAAGACTCGAACCATTATGAGACTCATATATTACTTTTTTTCTGATCCAATCTAACTTTAGGTGGCATGTTGTCCAGGCCCACTGGGAGCAGCTCGAAGAGATGGAAACTTTATGCCGTAAAGATGGAAGGCTTCTGGGCCAGCAGCCTGATATGGTCAGAATAACTCAAAGTCACATTTGTTTGCTCCTTCCTTTTCATGAATTTTACACTCACTCTGTGTCCCTATTTTAACAGGCATTTGGGGAATATGTCCATAAGCTGGGGGAGATCATGGAGAGAAAGGCTCGGTGTGTCCACAGCATGATAGCTCAGCTGCAGCCATACCTGAAGACCAATTATTCTAACCAACCACACAACCAAGGAGAGGATAAAGATGATCAAATTACTTCAATAAGCTAAAAAAAATTAACTTAATAAATCGCATTTTTAAGAGAAGCCTGTACACCGAAGAAATGTAAAAATGTCAGAAGATGCTGTTTAGGAGTGCACTAACGACAGTATATGTTGATATAAGTATGTCTAGATTTTTCTTTAAATGTTAAGTGGCTTTAAGAGTTCAGAAGGCATCGAGCAAATATCACGCGATATGTGTGACATTGAGAGATGTGTTACATGATATTTCTTTGGGGTAACTCGCCAAGACCTGTTTACCAACAGAAACAAATGTGTGTGTATATGTATCATACAATCAGAAGAGGAAAAGTATATCCATTTATATGTCTGCATTCAGCAGATTGAAGTGTGTGTGTGTGTGTGTGTGTGTGTGTGTGTTTAGTACATGCAGATTTTACTCCTTGGTCCTCATTCCTCCTTCTGATTCAGATGCAAATGATATGCTATGAAATTCATACCTATTTATTTAACTGAACCATATTTTGCTAGATTTCTTACGATGGAGATGTTCACCGGTATTAAGAAATGAAGCTTTATTAACAGTAGTACTGTATGCTGTGTCTTTTAATTTAAATAAGCCGGCAGGGTTGTATTTTTGCAGGGCCTGTTTTGGCCCAAACTTGGGATGTTATCCCTTTTTCCCCCTCAGCTTTGGTCTTTCTATTTTTATTTCTTGGTCTACTACAAATCAGCACATTATGACTTTCATATAGGATTGATTTTGGCTTTCAGTTTCCCTTATTCTTAATGTGTGTAACCGCCACCACACTGTCTGTACAAAGACCATTACCAGCCTGATTCCAGTTTGGCTATGGTCTTGACTAAAACTCTGACTCTGGCAGAAAGATACACACTGAACCAAGGATACACTGACTTCCACATTTGCTCAGTTTGTTCACTGAGTTGTTTACTTGGCTCTAAAAAAAATGTTATGCTGCAATTTTCTTTATTTATTAGCAAATACTGCATTTTTTGTGTCTTCTGAAAAAACATTGTGATGCTTCCTTTTTCATCTGAGTCACTGAAGCCACTTGGTTTTTGTACAATTTTTTAGGGGTTTAAGATTAAATTAAATTTGCTTGATGATCAGATTATGGTTTCTGTGTTTTTTTTAGGCAGCAAGTATTTTTTTATGTGTGGGATAGTGTGCAGATGTGTTGTTTGTTTCCCCAGTCTGCTTGCAAAATCATTTTACTGAGGAATAGAATGAGAAGAATAGATGTTTATTGTAAGTGTTTCAGAAACAACGAAACACAGATAGCAGCTCTTCGTTTTTGACAATATAAATATCAAATATAAACAAGTATTAAAAGAGATAAAAATCCTAGCATTTGTACAACAATAGTACAATATATACAACACAGAGTTGAGGGTTAACTATCAGAGAAGAATCCAGGCAAAACACTGCGGTATTTAGAGTTTCGCCTAGTATTTCAACATCGTCAAAAAAACTAGCACTTTTATTATTTTTTTATTAAATCAAAGCATAACCCATTAAATTCACTTCTTGGTCGGACATCAGATATGTGCTGACATTATCTAGATAGGAGGAAATCACTTCATAAAGTCTTGGGACAGAGTTTTTCCCCAATTGCTGGCCCCTGAAACATACATCGAAGCGCGCTCCCACGCCGACGGGAACGCGCACGTCAGGGCACGCTGTCGAACCACCTGACCGGCTCGGCGGGTTTCGGTTGGCAGGTTCGGCTTCACAACGTTGAACAACGGCGCGGTGGGTCACGTGACAGCATCTGCTGCTGCTGGCTGAGCGAAGCGTGTTAGCAGGTAAAAGACAGAATAAATATTAATGACCTTAATGTTGTCTTTTTAAAAGCCGTTTTAACTACTTAAGCGTCTTGTCGTATGTGTATTTAAATTAGTTTGCGAAAAAGCGATCGACCGATCCAGAGGAACAGTTTGTTCCGTGCGGTGGTTAGCTAACTGACGAGCTAGCTAACAAACCTGCGCTGTAGTGCTGCAACGGGCCGTTCACATGCCGGGGCAGCTAGCCTACTGCTCTTATCTGTCGTAGCTGAACAGTAACATGCCACGCGATTTTCGACAACTTTTTTCTCCCCTCACACCCGGTCCCCTTTCCCGGTACCGAAGTATTGGACAGCGCCGGTTGTAAACGTTCGGGTAACACGCGGTGTTTTCCCTTTTAGTTTCAGTTATGTTATCCTGCTGCTAACGTTAGCTAACTCTGCCACTGGTGTTAGTTAGCCGTAAAGTGACTAACGTTAGCTTTTCTCCTGGTTTACACAAAAGGGTACACCTTCGTAGTTTACATTTGTTTATCTTTTTTGTTCCAGATTCGGTGGGTCAATACGGACAGCAGTGACACAGGCAGAAAGATTACATAATTGTGTGGGCAATCTGCTCGTATCTTTCCACCAGAATATGGCATTTTCAACGACAGGGATCGAATTCTTATCGCACACGGAACAAAGACGAGCGGTTAGCCAGGCTAACCGCTAGCGTGAGCGAGACGACCCAACGCTAATGTGAACGCTAGCCAGTGCGGCTCATGTTTCCGTCGAGCTTCTTTTAACGTTCTATAAACGATCATGATCAGTCATCACTTACGTTAGATACGTTTGACTAAAAAAAAAACGGTAACCGTAGACAACTATGTTATAGCGCTATCGTCAACATTGCCTTGCTTTCTACTTGTTATTCTGTCAGCCAACATTTTCAGACAATACTAACATCATGATTCCTGCCGGTGGATCTCTTTTGTTTTGTTCCCACGACTGTTTGTCAGCTCGTTGTATTATTAGCTAACAACCAGTTACTGTATGTAATGTAATCAACCTCAATGTAGTCGTATGCCTTCGATTTCCTTTGACGCTCTTCAGCTTGACATAAATCCCAGACTTAATGCCTACAATAACATGTCAAATGCCGTTTGCCGTCTTTGATGAGGAAAAGTGTTAGAATTCATACTACACATTACATATCCTGGTGCATACTCATGTTATTCTGTGTGTGAGACTGAGTAAGTTGACACCAGGACAGCCTCCTCTTGGCTGGCTAAATTTAACCCGGGAGGCGGGGGCGACAGATGGGGTTATAGTCTTACATGGTATACTTAACAGTGAGTCTAAGTCTGCTTATAATCCGCATATCATACTATATAATTTCACTTTTCTTATCTCCTCTGTTTTCTTCTTTCTCCCCCAGATTTTTCTATTTTGTACATACATTGTTTTGTATATACTGTATATGATGACTTCAGTGGTCAGCAATCAGACCCGGGGGACTCGGGACAGAATGCTGCCCAGCACCACACAAACAACACAGCCACAGAAACAGATACAGGTAGGTTTTTACCACTTCACAAACCTAAGGAATTGTCCTGCTCATTTGTATTGTAGTCAAATTTTTATTTGTTCAGTATCAAATTTCACCATGCTGATATAATAACAATGTGCAATGAATGTATGAGTTTACACTTTTAACAGTTTTTCTAGGCAAGTATGTCCAACATCGTGTTTTTCACCAGGACTGTAATAGAAAATATAATCCAGTATCTTGCTCTACATGTACTGCAGGTGAAAAATGTTTTGGGCAGAAGTGTATGGTGCACCTGCGAAGCAGGGCTGCATGCGCATCTGTGCAATCATGTTTGATTTTTATGGAAAAAAATGCGGCTCTGCCTTGCGCTGAAAAGTTAAAGATATTTCATTATGAAATTTCAATACTATATACTGAAAAATGAGACGCATGGCAACCTTGACCCCAATGAATTTCCTGACACTTTTCCAGCAACATGCCTCGATGTGATCAGGCTTTAATATATGAAAATGAGGCAAGCACTGCGTGTTCCTGTTGTAATGTTTCTTACTCAACTGTTTTTTTCCCAGGCCACAGCAGAACAGATTCGTTTAGCCCAAGTGATCTATGACAAAAATGATGCTGACTTTGAAGACAAGGTTAAACAGGTAATGTGTTTGTGCATATGCACTTGTATAGAGAAATTCATTTTCAGGATGACCAACATACCTTCCTGGGTTCTCAGACACTAGGACCCTCATTGCGTAACATGGTTGAATTTAATGCTTTATGTTTCTGTTTTCCATTCTCACAGCTGATTGAGGTAACTGGGAAGACTCAAGATGAGTGCATGGTAGCCCTCCATGACTGCAACGAAGATGTAAACAGAGCCATTAATTTCCTGCTGGAGAGCACCTCTGACACAGTAAGTCACTATACACATGTACAACCCATATTTATATGCACATTGTATAGCAGTTCCTCTGGGTTTTTGCTAAATTTTAATCACAATGCAGATTTGATAGTCAACCTCATTTTTGATTACCTCAGAACTCCTGGGAGACTGTGGGGAAAAAGCGGAGCCTTGGGAAAGAAGGAGGACCCTCAGAGATAAAGGAAAGCAGGGAGAAGAAAGGAGGAGAGAGGGAGGCCAGTCGTGGACGTGGGGGGTCCAACAGGAGGGGCAGAGGCATCAGCAGAGGGCGCGAAGGTAAGATTGGGGTGTACGTTGTTTGTCCTGTGTAAGGCCAGAATCAGATGTTGAGGCTTTGAGGGTTGTGTGGCAGTCATTCCATTGCCCATTTTGTATGCAGGCATCCATGAACACAGAATATAGTGAGAGAGAGTGTTGCCCCTCGTTATCTCTTGAGAGCGAGGGGCAATCAAACTGTCTGAACTAGGAGCTATAAACCAATATTCTGTTATTATACTGGCTAATTAATGCCTAAAATGCTTTCAGAAGCATATTTAAGCTAACTGTTTAGCTGCAGTTGATGGAAAAACCATGAACCAGAAGTCACAGCCATATTCTTTCTGTACTGTGAAAGAGGCTGGAAAAAAACTCAGATCAAACTGTAAATCAAATCATGATCCTGATCATCATGAGCTATTTCTCGCCTAAAAGGATTTCAGAAACACATTTTTGTTTACAGTTTAGAAGCAATACAATATTTTGTTACGAGATGACTGCTTTACTATTTCCTGCCCAACTCTCAGTATGTCACCCATTAGTGGATTATTTTAGTTTGACCTATTGGATATAATAAATATGGATATTTTTTGAAGGATTAAAATTGTATTGAATTTGCCTCTGTGCTCCACCCTTAAAGAATGTAAGACGATAGCCATTTAATTGACTCACCTAGTAAAATATCCTAAGATATACATTTTAAAGTCTGATTAATGATTAGATTAGTAGCTACAACGAACCTCACGTATCTGTTGAAAATTAAAGGCTGCTTAACAACTACATGGACAATGACCCATCAAATCTTGAAAAATGCTTTTATTTTGAAAAATTTGTACGGCTGAGTTGTCTTAACTGACTTGCACAAGGCTGAATCTTGGTTTGTTAGCTGGCAATCTTTCAGTTATGGCTTTCCAAGTGGCACGTCAGAGGAAAACCGGTTGCTCCTTTGTTCACCTTGCAGGGTTGCAAGGACCTGTTTTGTTGCTTTTTAAAGTTAGCTGGCAGACTTTGTAGCGCAGTTGCTGGAGCTAACTAAACTTGTTAACACCCCGGTTAGCACTGTCTACTTAACTAACCAGGATTGTTAGACAGGCTCTCACGCCATTATTGTAGAAAGGAGATTAATGCATCTGTTCTCGGCAGACCCCTCAGAGGTCAGAGCTATCCAAGGGTGAAGAGTAAAAACTAAGGGAACTGTTGTTTTGTATCCCCAGATATCACTAGGTTACAGCTGAAGGAGAGGTTTAACTGTATATATACATAATTAAGTACAAAGTATGGGTATAATAAAAGTTCAGGCTTACATGGAAAGACTTGATCTGTGGGATTTCCATGTTCCCTACAATTGTTAGTCTGTTAAAGCGTTGTTTTAAACGCTGTTTATGCGTCTTTGACATTGCCTTTTTATTATTAGTCTTCTGTTGCTAAAATAATAGTGTATGGAAGTGTCAACTTTGCTCCAATTTGTTTAGCTTTGATTTCCCTATAGGCTTACTTAAAAAGGCTTGGAGGTATTTCTCCAAGTTTAGTATTAATGAAGATTTTTAATGTCTTAATTTCCTTGTCCTCTTGTTTCTTTCTGGATTCCAGGTCGGTTAGAGGAGAATGGGTTTGAGGTGACTCCTGGAGAGAGAGGGGGAGACCGTGGACGCAGAGGGCGGGGAAGAGGTGAGTCATACAGAAACTTAACTGTACTGTACTTTCAATTATACAGTTGGCATTTTGAAAGTAAACCGTAAAAAAATAATCTGATAAACCAAAACTTTTTAAGGCAGATCACGTTTACATATTACTCTGGTAAAAATTTAAGGACCCCTGCTCTATTGGTTTCATATTTGGATTTCTACTTTGGGCAACCCTTCAGTCCTCAATTAGCATAAAAGTGTTAATGAATTTAAGGAAATTGTAATATCCAGGTTTTTTTTAACTGCTATCTTTGACTATAGACTTTGCTCAGATGTTATTGTCCATGTTTTGGCGATGTAGCTGGCTGCATATCTATTTGTGTCTGCAGGCATTTAGAATATTATAGCGCTCAACATGTGCGGAATGTGCTCAGTCCCTGCAGCTGCCTGTGTGTGTGTATGTATGTGTGGTGAGCAGGGGGGGTCATCAATAGATGAAGACATGGAAGGTAGAAAGTAGTAGAATCTGACAGGACTTGAAGGCTTTCTTTGTAACAACAAATGATCTAAGAATGGTGAGGTAAAATGGGGACGTGGTTCAGAAGAAACTGGTTAAAATGGCCAATTATAATTAACTTAAGTTGTCCTGGCTGTTAACCTGTTAAATGTTTGAAGTACCAAAAGTAAAACTTCACTGCAATAGTCTTTTATATTATTTCTATGACAGACCGCCATTCGTCCTAAAACGGTGACGTATTAAAAAAAAAATCAATCAATGCACAGTATGGTTTTACACTACAGAGAATGTAAATATTTTCTAATTTCTGACAAAGATTGGTGAATGTAATGGTGACTGAGTTCAGCAGTTTGTGTCTTTTAAAAAAGCTTAATGGAGAGTTGAGGTTGAAAAGGACCAGTCGGCCGCCGTCATCTGTTTTGTGTTTGTCTCCAGGGGCAGGAGGTCGTGGTAGAGGAAGAGCAGCTGCTGGCAACAGGTTCTCCTCCCAGGGAATGGGGTAAGAACATGTGTTTAGTTTAATCTTGGATGAGGAAGTAGTGATAACTTAAAGTAAAGGCAAGAACTTGAAAACAATGTATGGCAAAACATATCTTAATCTCCCCATTCTGTAACATTAACAGAAGCAATTAGTTGCAACAATAGACCAGACAGCGTTCTCTTCAATTTTCTTTATTGGCTCACCCTCCCAACTGTCTTTTCTTTCGGCGGATCTTCTTTTCAGCACCTTTAATCCTGCTGACTACACGGCCAACTCTGGAACTCGCCAGGAGACGTGGGAAGGAGACGGCAACGAACCTGCTGAGGGAACTGGTAAGAAAATTGATGGAACATGAATTGTCAGGAAATTGCATACCTTTGCTATGGACTGGCTTATTTCTACTGTCTTAATTCTGTTTAAAAGTACCCTCGTCTTGTGTTCACTTGCCCTTAATTGGGTAGTAAAAAATAATCAACACATTGGATTCAGTGACTTTAAAAAAATGAATGCTTCAGTTTAACACTTAATGTTAATGTATGTTTTTTTAGGACCTTGGGGAGGCAATCTGGAAGACTGGACCGCAGAAGAGTGGAATGAGGATGTAAGGCAGCACTTTTTTTAAAGACCTGAAAGGGATTTGCAATGCTCTGGTTTGAGGGCTTACACAAAATTTATACACAATTTTAAATCTGCCCTGGCCTGCCTGACGTCTAATATCATTGGCTACTTATCATTGTATACTGAAATGCCATCAGCATGATTCTGTGATTTTTACATGGTGTAACTGTATCAATAAGACTCTGACAGCTAATGCTTATATTAATCTGATGAATGGCTGTTTTTACTTCCTGTCCTTACTCACAGTTGTCTGAGACCAAAGTATTCACTGCCTCTTCTGCTCCAGCAAACCACATCACACCTGGACACAAGTAAGCTATTTTACTAGTTGAGTCATCATAAAACACCACAGCGAACAGGCCCTATTTTTGAGAATGCAGTTTATTTAATCTTAACAGTTATCTTGTCCTTGTTGAACATCCTTCCAAAACCTTCCTGTCTTCACCCCTACCACTCTTTTCTCTTTCTTCTCCTTAGTGACCTCACTGGCCTACTGCCTAGGGCTGGAGTGGGTTCTATGGACTCTGACCTGGGGGCAATAGTTGATGGCCCCTCAGCCGAGGACTTAGGCCAAAGCCTGGTGTTTACCAATTCTCACCACAATGGTCGCACTGCAACACACAGCTACGCACACGCCACAGCCAACACCTACGCTCATGCCGCCTCTGCTGGTACCACCTACGCGCATGCTGCACTGGTACAGACAGCCACACGTGCAAGCACATACATATGTCTTTATGTAACTTCATCCTGATATCTGGCATGAATGTATTTAGTTCTTATTTTGCTTCTCTCATCCTTGCAGTCCTCAGTTCTGGGTTCTGGTTTTGGGTCCCTGAATGCACCCAAGCAGACACCTGCCTCTGACATGAGGACACCAGAGCAGCTCAACGGGCCTCGGCTTGGTCAGAGAGCCAGTCAGACCGTTGGCCACCACCAGCAACAGTAGTGTTTCCAAAGATGCAGGGCCACCTCCATTACAGAACTCTGCCCCTGTCTCCTCTCCTTCCGTAGAGGTCAAGGCTCAGAGAGTTGAGAATGGCCCTCTTACTGCCCAACACTGTAAGTTTATCTCAAAGTAAATTAAAAATCCAACTGAGAAATTTAAGACATGACTATTACATTTAACGAGTTAATCTTGATGACAACCATACAAAAGGTAGATTGCACATATTCAATAGCTGAATGAATATGTATATATTTATCCCCATTCTCTTCAGTGGAGATGAAACTTCAGCCAGAGCCATCAGCAGTGCTCAGCCAGCTTGCTCAGAGACAACAACAGTCCTCCATCCTTCCCACCACAGAGCCTCTGGGTCTGTCTCAGTTGCATGCGCCACAGGTCCCTACACCGCCAGGTAGGACTGCAGAATGGTATCACACTATGCCACTTAGAGGTCTGGAAGTATGCATAGCTGACAAAACGATATAGAAGTAGAGCTGCAACCCATCTAGTTATTTTCATCATTGAATGTTGATAATTATTGGATAGGAATACCAGCTGCATGAAATTGTGCTATGACCTCTTGAGCTGTTTAATAACCATAGTAGCAGGAATGCGAGCTAATCCTAAAATGGGCTTTTGCTTTGGTTATGGACTGGTGAGCAATCAAAACCTTATCTTGTGATTTGAGAATGCTTCCTTCAATCTTCTTCAGGTCATGAGTCCTCCGTCCCTGTAAGAGATGGAGCTTCTCCAGGAGTGAAGCTACCGGGCATGGAGCCTCCAAACACAGAAGCCCCTCAGCGGCAGCTAAAGGTTCAGAGACGCAGAGTCCCACCTCCCTCAAAGGTAAGCTCTTCAGATATCTGAACCTTTTTATCAAACAAAGTGTACAACTCCATGCTAACATCACAAAAGAGCAGTACTACTTGCAATGCTGGATAGAAACTGAAAGGCTTATCATTCATGTATTTGCTCTCATGTTTGACATGCACCCAAAGATAATATCCTTTTGTACAAACACAGATGATGTTTATATAGGTATACAGTCATTTTTTAATATAGTAGTTCACTTTAATGTTTTGACTAAACACATTTCCTTTCTGACCCAATATCTTATTTCTGCATATTTTAAATTGAAACCTGTATTTTGGAATATCTATGTACAAAAACACAGTTGACCTATGCATCAGCCCTCTTTCACTCAAAGTCTCTCTTTTGTTTATTCAGATCCCGTCGTCAGCAGTGGAGATGCCAGGCTCAGCAGATATATCTGGTTTGAATGTTCAGTTTGGAGCTCTTGATTTTGGGTCTGAGGCTGGTAGTGGAACGGTAGACATGGCACAAACAGAGCTGGCCAGTGAGCAAGCCCCAGCTCAGGCTCCAGCTCCGGCACCCTTGACTGTCCCTGCAGCTGTACCCACACAGCAGCCACAGAGCAGCCTGTTCTCCAAGCCTGGATCTATGAGGTGGGTATATGTGTTAGTTGGTATCAGACACATGTTGGTCTGTTTTTGTGATACATTTCTTTTAAAAAATGTTGTACCGTAGTGCACATTATTTCTTCCTAATTCTTCTTGTGTATTCTTTTGTCTGTGGGTTTTTTGGGAGATAATGATGATTTAAGCACATATCTCAATATTAAATGTAGAGAAAACATTGTCTGAATCTCCCATCCCTCTGTTCATACTTCCTGGGTGAAGTATTTTTGTTTCTACATCAGATTTAAGCAGGCTGACTGATTAGTTTGCCACTCTATGCGCACTCTTCTGGATCAGGCCTTGCCACAAGCTAGTCCCTCACTGTTGCAATGCTAAAAGTAAAACTCTCATAGAAGACATGGACACAACATATTATCAATGCGCTGAAAGGGTTAAGAGATTCATGTCTTCATTTAGGCTCAGTTACAGTTAGAAACGCATGTTTTGGCACAGTCTTGGTGTTTGTTTTATCTTCATCTTTGCCCATCTTTTTCTCTGTCCTTCGAACAGTGAACACATGAGCAACATACCCACCTTACCCTCAGCCGTATCAGATCCCAGCTTCCCCTCGCCATCGCTGGGCTTACCCAGTGCTACGCCCTCCCCCTCCCTTGGTCTTCCCAGTGCAGCCACTCCACCCTCTTCTACAGCCCCTACTGCAGTCAGCCGTGTGGAGAGCAGTGGCCAAAGGTCCCTGCCACCTCACCTGGGCTACTCTCAGAACAAAGATGTCCCCTCACCTGCTGCTCTCACGGTGAGGAGAAACCTTTCACATTTTGTATGCATTAGGGACAAAATGTTTAGGACCACTGTTGAGTTTACTGTTAGTGAAAGCTGTCTGACACCAAAAACGGCAAAATGATGAAACTAAGACTTTGATCATTTCTCCTCCATAGAATGGCTACAGCAGCATGAAGATGCAGAGCACACAGGACAGTAAGTACTCTCATTATCCTCAGTTCAAGTGAACTGCATTGGAGTGGCCAGTGAAATACAATATAATGAATATTGATTACTAAATGCATCTAATGGGGAAGTGAAAGGGAGTCCTTACAGTGAAAGTAGATGAGAAATGACAAAGACCAGCGTATACTCAACCCATCAATCTCATTCAACTTACTATAATTTATTAAATAAATTAGTTGTGTCACTTTTATTCCCCCTCTCACATTGAGTCTGTAACATCAACACACACAACGTACACTGAAATCTTTCATTTTTCTTTTAAACCAGCCACGTCATCAACATCTAGAACAGTGAAAACTGAGTCTCCCATTATGACGAGTGACAGTGGGCCTAGCCACCACATCCCTTCTCCTGCCGTTACACCCTCCCACTCAACACCCATCCCCTCGCTCAGCAGGTAAGGGGTGGTTCATTTTACAGTGCACAGTATTTCTTCTTAATTCTTTTGGCGTCTCTTTTTTTGTCTGTGTGTTTGTTGGGAGATAATGATGGAATTAAGCACATATCTCAATATTAAATGTAGAGAAAATATTGTCTGAATCTCCCATCCCTCTGCTCATACTTCCTGGTTGAGGTATTTGTGTTGCTTCATCAGATTCAAGCAGGCTGACTGATTAGTTTCCTCTTTTTCTAGTCATGTGACCAATACGCACTCTTCTGGATCAGGCCTTGCCACAAGCTCTTCTCTCACTGTAAGTTTGTTTTGTATTTGCTGACATTTAATGTGGTGTTTTTTTTGGTCCAAAGCTGAGACTTTTAGAAAAACATGGTTTTACTTACAAAGACATCCATGCATTGACTTAAGACACAGTATGTGGTTCTCTCCTCACAAACCCTCTCTTCTCTTGTCCTGTTGCATCAGATAAATAATGAGGAGAGCAGCGGTAGTGGCAACCTCCATGCCTATTCATCGTCGTCATCCAGCCAAGCTGTCAATCCCAGTTCTTCAGTTCCACTGGCCGTCAGCAGCTCAGCCACAAATGGCCTGCACCCATCTGGAGCGCCTGGATTAACTCCTAATGGCACAAACACCACACTCTCAGCTGCAGGCGGCCGCACAGCTCCCCTGCTCAACACCTCCGGTAGGCTCATAGGTTTACACAAGAGTCATGCCACTGTAACATGAAGCTAATTTGCAAAACACTGTTAACAAGTAAAGTGTAATATTTGAATAAGATTGTTTACTTCTTTATTTGGCAAAATGTTTTATCTGTTTTGACATGGAAAGAGGACAGTCAAACTGTACAAATGTATCACTTTACTTCCTTAAAAATGTAGTTATGCTTGCCCTTTTTAAGTCAGGTCAAAACATCCTTGTTTCTCTTCGCCAGGTAAAGCTCCTCCCAACTTGGCCCAGGGGGTGCCACCTCTCCTGGCCAACCAGTACATCATGGGCCCTGGTGGCTTGCTCCCTGCTTACCCGGTAACAATACGCTGTCATAATCATTTATTTACTGCTTTGTGTATTAATTAGTCCCCTGAGTGTTTTTTTTAAAGGGAAAGAAGGGTTGTATCACTAAAAATAGATTGGTGTCGGTGGCGCTCTCAAGGAACTTGCCTACACAGAACTTTTAAACATCTTCATTCTGTCCTCGATCTATTTGTGTAAGTTTCATGTTTGTACTGAAGTCAGAGAGCCCTGCATTTACCATGAGTGGTACATTGCATTGAACAGTTACAGCAGTGCATTACAGTGTCTACTCCACATTTTTAGAGCTTGATTAGGTTTTTTCTGTTAAAAAAATTATATTTGGATTGCAGTCAAGTGAGATTAAGTAGTCTTGGTATTAGATAATCACTTGTTCTTCCCTCCATGATCTTTATTTCAACAGCAAATCTATGGGTATGAAGACTTGCAGATGCTGCAGTCTCGCCTTCCTATGGTGAGTCTCTTGTTGTTGTTTTCTCTGTCAAGTAGTCTTTGCCATATTACTTAGTTCTGGAATTTCTTAATCAGTAATTGGTTCTTTTAGATGTTTTTCTGTGTATTTAATTCTTGCTATTTTTTTCTAAGGGTAGCAACTTCTCATACAACTTGTATCCTCCCTTTTATTGCATGTCAGTACCTAGCAATTTGGACGTACAGATCCTAAAGGGAAAAAAAAGGGAGGACTATGTTTCATATTTTAATTACAGTGTTATTCATTTTTCACAGGACTATTATGGTGTAACATTCCCTGGTACAACGGCTGCAATGCCTGGAAGAGATGGCCTGGCCAATAATCTATATTCTGGTGAGTGCAATTTTATGTTGACCTAGTTTGCTAGTTGATAGGTCTGCTGATCTTGTAATGTTTCAGGCTAAGCTGTTAACTTACATTGACACAGAACACTTGACACAATTAACCCAAATTCAATTTCTACACGTCTGTTCATACCACATTTAAGTTATAGTGATTTTTGTACTTAAGCATATTAAGTTGTTTGGTTTTCATCAACATTGTGATTTTGATTTATTAGCAACTGTGGTGAAGTTGATTTCTTGATTTGATGACTTTGCTAATTCATGTTAGCTGTTAAACAGACCGGCAGAGGAATTTAACATTTTTGCCAACTTCAGTTTTGTATTTTCAATATTTTCTGTCTAGGTGAAGCGACAAAGTTTGGCAGGAATGACTCTTCATCTCCAGCTCCCCCAACCAGCCTGTCTACAGCTGGGGTGCAGTCACAGCCCCAGCAGGCTCCACAGGCAGGAGCACAGGGACAGGGCCAGGGACAGAGTCAGGGTCAGCAAACACAGAACCAGGCCTTCCTCAACCCCCCACTGCCCCCTGGCTATGGTTACACTGGTAAGGCAGAAAAAGCAAAATAATGTTCAATTTTGTCGATTGTATAGCAATTTGCATTATTTTTCTAACGCACCATTTTACAGGTCTGCCGTACTATGCTGGTGTGCCTGGGGTCCCCTCAGCCTTCCCGTACGGCCCCACCGTCTTTGTGCCTCCTGCTTCGGCCAAGCAACCTGCAATGGGCCTGGCTAACCCCTCCAATCAGTACCACCAACAGCATCAGCCCAACTATGGACAGCATGCATATGGCACAGGTGAGACAGGACAAAAGAAGAAGGCTCTGGCTGATGTTTCTAGGCGACAAACAAAGCATTATGTTAGATCCTTGGACTATTGTGAAGACTTTTTCCAGCAGTTTGTATTCAGCTTTTGAATTGATATAAATTACTTAAACTTGTGCCTATTTGTTCTATGACAGCACAGGTTTAGCCTAGAGTAGTACACTATAAAAGTACCACAATCTGTCAGTGCCACTAAAAAGTGGTTAAGAGGATTACTAGATCAACTTTAACAGTTGGACTGGGTTATCTGGCTACTTCTGTCTGTGTTTTTGTGCTCAAAAGTACACAAGCCTACTCTCTTTTCTTACAGCACTTACAACTGTCAGACAATTTTTGGTGTCATGTATAGTAACAGTTTGGTACAGCTGTATTTTACGATAACAAGTATTGTGACAGAATATGTGTTTAAGTAAACCTGGGAATAACTAGTTGTGTCAAAAGAAAAGTTCAGTTTCCAAGCTTTTATACATGTACACCAAATGCTGCATGTGCGTGTGGAACTGGGCCTGTGGGTGTGTTTTTTGCTTGTGCTGCATGCATAGCTTAAACCCCCTGCTGAAGTTGGACACGGCGCAATATAGACACCGCTGCCATTCTAGTCAGGTTACCTTACTGCCTCTCTCTCCCCCGCCCCCCTCACCTCTCTTCCCATCTTTTTCCTCTTTTTACCTTCTCGACACTTCATCTGTCCCCCTTCTCCTTTCTCTTCCTTGCTCCTCACTCTCATCTGCTCGCTCTGCCTCCTGGCTTCTTCTGAACTCCTCCTCATCCTCCTTCAGCCTTTGATGACCTGTCTCAAGCCCACGGGGAGTACAGTAAGGGAGGGTACGGAGGCTCTGCCCAGTCACAGGCCAAGTCAGCGGGCAGCGGCCCTGGGAAAGGTACACACACAAAACATGTGCGCACACTCTCTAACAACACACACAAAGTCAGTCGGCATTTTCCTGTGGGGAAAAATGGATGTACTCACAATTACAGATGATTCTACAGTCAAGAGTGTTCTGGAGAAAGGTGTGTATATGCACGTGTGTGATTGCACTTTGACGTGCACATAAATGGAGACCCGCAAAGGGTGAAAAGTGGGAAACATGCCTCTGCACTTCCTCAGTTAATATGCTTCTTCCTACTGGCTGCCCCCTCCTACTAACTGTTGAAATGAACATTCAGTGCTTAATATTCACTCATCAGTGAAGTGACACAGTTGTTCTTCAGCCATCTTAACCCCTTGATTTCCCTCTCTTCTTTATTGTTCTCTTCTTCCCTTCTTACTTTCCTCCCTTTCCCTCTTGAATTCCAATCTTTTTCTTTATCTCTTTCCTTCGCACTCTTTTCCTCCTCCTCTTCCTCCTCTCAGCACCAGGACTGTCGGGGTCAGGTAACAGTGGAGGAGTACCTGATATGGGAGGTTCAATCTACAGCAAAACTCAGGTGAGTGACTTACTGCCCTATTGCATGTCTGTGTTTGCTTGTAGTATAACTGTAGTCCTAAAATCACAGTCACAGGACCTTTTTCTACAAATTTTCTTGATCAAAACCAGAAAATGTGCACAGTAACAGCACATTATCTTGAACGACCTATGAACTGAAGTTGTAAAATAAGTCTGTATGGACGAGTTCTTTTTGAAGGCTAGTAATTAATTTATTACTGAACTTGTTATACATGCATGTCCTCAATCGATTTGGCCTGCGATTTTAAGTCTCTTTTTTCTTTTCTCTGTTCCACTCAGTCATTTGACAAGCAGGGCTTCCACACAGGGACACCTCCGCCCTTCAGCCTGCCTTCAGCACTGGGGGGAACGGGGCCCCTGAACCCTGGGGGTGCTCCTGGTTATGCCCCTGCTCCTTTCCTGCACATCCTGCCACCACATCAACAGCCCCACTCCCAGCTGCTGCACCATCACCTCACACAGGACGGACAGGTAAACTGAAATTTCTATGCATGTGTCACATTTTTGCACAGCCACAATTTCACAAAAGTTTTAATCAGTATATTTTAATGTAGGTGTTTATGTTGTCCATTTTCTGAATAGTATGGTATTGAGTTAGCTGAGAGAGGTGAGCAAACAAACAAGACTGCTCCTTTGTGCATTGACCTGCATATCTGCAGTGTTCAGCAGCTTAATGGACCTTTTTGATCAAATAGTCCCCAGGATTATTTTTGCCCAAGAACTAAGTCAGGCATTACATTCTGGATCTATAGGTTCCCTCCAGTTACACTATTGAAGCGTCCATTTAAAAGTTCCTGATAGTGTTCCTTTGGCTAGAAGGGGCCAGTGAACCACTTGGGAAATTAAATAAACCTTCTAAGTATTTACTTGGTCTGAAACATGATTGACTTAATTGAACTGTTCTTGCAGGGTGGTGCTGGTCAGCGCAGTCAGTCCAGCAGCATGCAGCAGAAGACCCAAGGCAGCAAGTCCAGCTACGGCAGCTCCCCCTACTGGGCCAACTGAGGAATGCTTCCCACTCCCCTCCTCCCCCAAAAGGCTGTGTGTGTGTGCGAGCGAGCGAGTTTGTGTAAAGCTAAACAAAACAATAGCAAACAGAAAGACACACTACCCTCACAATGAGCAACCTTGGGCTTCCTTGCCCTGCTCCCCCCACCCCCACAGGTCCTCATAAGTCTTTTGGGTTCTCTCTTTCCCCCCCTTTTCAAAATTGGTTGTACATGTAAGATATTTATGTATGTATTTATATATATATACTGTATATGTAATAGTAGAACATGAAATGTGGTTGCTGCATTTTATTTTTGAAGGACTTTTGTTTACTTTTTTCAAAACTGCAGGAAACGATGTTACATTAAGACAGAATGAGATGATGATAATGATGGTGACAAGCGAGTGGAAAAGATGATCTAAAACTTCCTGTAAGAAACCAGAAAAAGGAAATGGAGAGAGCTATAGCACTGATTGCATATGAGGACATTTCAGATGGGGGTGGGGTTTATAATAACTAACTGCATCTGTCTCGTCTTTTTCTTTTCCTTTTTTTTTTTTATACATGACTTCCTGAATGACCAGGCTCATTCCCCAAACTTCATTTTGTAGCTTCCTGTCTTTCCCCTCCTGCCTCTCAGCCTTCTTTTGGAGAGTGGCCTTCTCTCCTTGTGTCAACACCTTCCCTTTAAAGACAGACCTGTCCATCTAAATTTTATATTTTAATTTAATTTTAACCCTGATTTCCATCGAAATAAAAGTTCTGAGCAGTTGGAACTCTGACTTGTCTGAGTCTTTTTGTACTTGTGCATTTCATATGGGTGTCTCTGAGATGTTGGAAGTTCAAAGTTTTTCAGATTTAACTATTTAGTTTTTACCAATTATACAGAAATGGACAGCTAATTCTGTCTATTATGGAAAGGTCCTTGCCAGAGGTTTTCAAATTCAGTCCTCGGTTTAAAAGAGTTTGTAATAAAAAAATGTAACAGAAGGCAAAATAGGTCACTTCTATTTAATAAAATAAAATTTACTGAAAAGCATGTACGTGGTTGCGTTAAAACAATCACCACGGGCACCTGAGGTGATTATAACCGTTGAAACATTGAATTTAGCTATTTTAGGCAGTTTTGCTATACAGAGTCTTCACACAGACTCCAATATAATCATATATTAAAAGATCAACATTTCTAATTAAAAGGTAAAATGGAGAAACACAGAAAATCAGCTATTTGTATTTGTTCATTTTCATAAAAATAAATGTACCTTTGGTTGTTTTTCCCTGAGAATCTGTACATTTGCCCTATTTTATGCAAAGTTGAGTGAAATAAATCGAACACACCTATTTCAAAAACCAAAATGAACATTTCCTGTCACCTGGATGCCCCAAACTGTGTTGTCTCGAATAGTATTTTAAGCCAGTTGGCCATATGGTGGCCCAGCTTGAGTGAGACACAGGTGGCTCTTTGATTACAGCGAATCCATCATAAGACACCTCCTTTTCCCATGAAATGCATATTCTATGATGCTATTAATAAAAAGAACGGCACAGCAGAAACAAAGGAAGGAGCCTGAAATTAATTAGGATAATGAATTAGATTGTTCCCTGGGTCAGGACTCTGCACAGCACAAACTTTTAAATCAAATATGAAAAGAAGAAGCAGGACAACTGAAAAATGTGAGTGGGTTCAGTTCCTGCCATGAATAAATTTATAATCACACGCTGTTCACCTGTTTTCCCAACATCATCTGTATTTGTGATAGATGGGCAAATTTGAAGCTGGAGAGCAAAACCTCTTTTGAATCTACACTAGTTGCTGAATTGAAAGATAAACACAATATAATCTGATAACCAGTTGTATGCATTCCCAATTATACCAATGCATTATGGGTGTTCTTCACGTGACATTTGATTGATCTCAAGGATGTTTGAAGGTCCATCAAGGGGGAAGAATGTTTCTGTCCACAATGCAATAAAATCTTTTATACTAAATACAGCGGTGATACCGACTGAGTCGAGGAGTTTTGCAGTGTTTCAGCTACTTTGATAATAAATAATGTAACTAATACACATTCTGAACAGATATTGTGTTAAGGAACAGTAATTCATTAATAAAGCATCATTTTATTATCATGCAACCCAGATCTGGAGTAATCTCCCCGTTCGTATTGTAGTATAAGAGACTCGGACCACTGTTAAATCAAAGCTAAAAGCATTCTTATTTTTCTCCACCTACACAAACCAGTAAAGTCTGAAATCTGACCCTCTTAGCTTTTAAATTGCTTTTATATTTAATGTGTTTAGTGTCTTATGGTTTTCATTTTTGCTGTATTTTTAATAATGTATAACACAGTGAATTGCTTTGATGCATGAAATCTGCTATAAAAATAAAATTCCCTTGTCTAATTCTTCTCCGTCAGCGTGAAAAGGACATGAACGTGAAATACTGACAGAATACATCTTCAGTCCTCTATATATAGTCTCACCATTTACCACCAGATGGCAACATAGCTATGTCTTCAATAGTCAACTGCTGGATCCACAGGAGTGCAGTTTTTGACACAGGTGGCCGGACCAGGTGGGTCACAGCTCACTGGACCATCGCAAAAAAAAAAGAAAATCCTCTGATTTAGAAGACATCCTTCCATATTTATGCTGCATGACAACGACCTGAGCAATGACGAAACACATGGCTGGGTGTCAAAATTGGGACACAAGATGACTTTAAAAACAAATCTAGTGAACAGAGGCAATTAATACATAAATAAAAGGAATTCAGGTAAAGTATTCAAATAAATATATGTTGACCTCTGTGTGAGATTGCCTAACACACACTGTTCTCACATTATTTGAGTTGTGTTGATCTCTGTGTTTTAATTGATAACCTCTTGGCAAACTGACTGATACCATCAAGACTAACATTCTCATTCCTTGTGGATACAGGACACCGACGCTGTGCTTCTCTATAGCGCTCTCTGCATCTCCCCCTTCTTCCACCTCTCTCCGTTGAATGTAAAGAGTGTGTGTGCTCTGAGAATAGCCTATATAGAGTTGGTATGTGCCCGACAAAGGGAAGAGGGAAGAGAAGAAGGGAAGGGTGGTGATGGGAGGGTGGGATGCAGAGCAGAGAGGATGGAAAGTTGGTGAGTGGCAGGTGCTATTGTGGCCTAAGTGCAGGAGCCCACAACAACAAGGTTAAAGGTCAAAGTGAAGTTGAAAGGTCAACCTTAACTCCCAGGAAGCCCACCCAGTGAGAGATATAGATAAGTGAGGGGGGGTCAGAGAGTGCAATGGGCTCCAGGATATTTCTGATAGACTGAAGGTAAATAAAGAAGATTAAAAACAAGACATAGGTCAAATGAATGATAATAAACGAAAAGAAAATAATGGATCAAGATTCATTGGAGACAGATGATGCACAGACAAGAACATCTGGAAAGGAGAATCAAATGACAGAACACGAAGGAAAGGCCATGGTGGGTGAAGATGAAGACGTAAGAGAGGTATAGAGAAGCGGTGGAATATGGCTGATTGCATTCAAATTCAAATGCAAAGGGAGGCGCACACGTTTGATGTCCTGATGGGACGAGAAAATCATGTGGGAGTTTCCCTCCTGTAGATGTTGGACTTGATACTGAATGAACAAATTAGCTGTGTCTTTGGTGAATAAAGCTTGTTGGCCAAAGTTTCCTGTTGGGGCCTTCCATTGTGTTGTGTGTGGAGGTTTTTTTTTTTTTTTTTTTAAAGTTGTGTTTGGCTGAAACACACGATGCGCCGTGTTATTTCATTGAAGAGGCACAGGAATGCACACAGGAATGCCCCTCAGAGTGTTTGTTGACACGCATGATCATGGCTCTCAGATGTTGACAAAGACGTTTTGTTGGGGTTCACCCGGTTCACTCCCCGGAGACACTCGGGTAGCTGTGAGGCTGTCGCGCAGGATATCGCGACATTTTAGGATCTGAATGTAAATCGGGGGCCCTGGTGCTCAAGGTGGCTTCGTGACCTGGGTACTCGATTTGGATCTTCGAATCAATTTCTGCTGTGTTTTGTCTCGTCTCCTTCTTTTTCTTTAAATTACAAGCCCTTCCATCTGGCTGAATGCAGGACGATCACTGGGTGCTTTTTTTTTTTGTTTTTTTTTTCCTCTATTCCCTTTCATCTCCATCTGGGGGACCATGAGATGTTCTTGTCCCCCCGCTTGTTGTGAGATGTGACAGCGGGGTCCATTCAGAAAGAAATTGGCTGCAATTAGTGCAATTATGCTGATTTTCACTTGTGTCCCATGCAGAACAGAGTTTTCGCTGTGCACAGAGACATCCCCGGAAAACTGCTGCAAAACAAAAACCCATCAATCAACAAAGGCCTTGAATGAAAGGCTCAACTGCAGATAATACCGGGCACATTCCATAATGACAGCGTTTAGTCAGCTGTGACCTGTGCTGCGATGGGGGGCATGACATGTAGAGCTTCACTGATTAAGGGGAAATATGCCGGAGAGCCAAGGGCAGAAGGCCTACATGGCAGCGGTGGACACACAGTCATACAGTACGGTTGTCTGAGAGGTGACTGGCAGTACGACATTGTCAAACACACCTGAGCTCAGCTCATTTCCTGAGATTTGTTATGAAATTTACCAACGTTTTAACAAGATATATTTTAAGCAATCCACAAAAATCATGACAATCAAAACAAAACTATCACTGATAAACGGATCAAGCGTAAAGAAGGTTGGGTGCTCTGTAGGAGAATGTTTTTTTTTTTCGAAATATACAGTAATTTTCTACGTCTGTGGCTGTTTTCCATTGGATGATGACTGAGGTGGAGGTCATAGTTTACCCAACTTTACATTGGTATGTCTATGTCAATACTGCCCAGGAGACTGACAAGGCTCGCATTCAACAGCAGATTTCAAGGCGTAGGAAGGAGGGGAGCAGTACCAGTACCCAAAATGTAATGTATCCATTTGTTAACTGGTGGACTTTTAAAAGGGAAATCTTAGGCGTAAAACGCCGCTGCCATTCATGTGTTTCTATCAGCTATTAAAACATGTCACACCAGCAAACATGGACATCTGTGTCACTCACAGAAAAGTTGCACAATTGCCGCCAGTTAGAAAACTGCTGTCTCAGTAAAAAGAAGGGAAAAAAGTCTCCTCCTGAAGGCAACGTAGACACAATTCCTCTGGCATCGTCTCATGGTCTACAGACAAACTGAAGACGTACTCTAATCATCTAAATTCTCCACACATTGTCAAAATGCTTCAAAGCAAACGACACACATTCTTAAAAGCGCAGCCCGTTACATGATGTTCAAAACCAAATATTTCATCATCTCACCACCACGTTTAAAAAAGAAAAAAAAAGGAGGTGACTGGTTGCTCTATGTGACACAATGTAGACAGAAACTTGTGTGGAGTGCAATAGGAAAACAAGAAAAGATTACCGGAGGCTATCCAGACACTGCAAACAATAAAAAGTTTCAGAAGAAAGCAAATATTTCTCATTTTGATACTTTTTTGGCGTGCCTGGATTCCCTCTGCGCATTATTATCTATGATAAATAATGGGGAGAATGAGGGAAAAAAAAGAAACGTGTTTTCGAACTTGACTGTGTTCTCTTCCTTGTACTTGTTATATTTGATATCTGGGGTTATGAATAATGTTGAGGTCAAACAGGTTCAGGTTGAAACATGCGGTCTGGGTTATAGACTCAGCGGCGCTGTAACTTTTGAGATCAGTTATTTCATAAAGCTTAATCTGCTATAAAAGCACACAGACATTGGAGCTATTCACTTCAAAATGCAGGCAACACATTGCCCATCTATTTTGTGTTGTCAGAAATATGACAATGAAAATAAATTATAATTCTGACATTTTGTGTCAGGAGGATAACTTCAAGCTACTTTTCTTTGTCAGTATATATCATTCTTCATTTAACCCAAGGGGCCCTCCTGGACGGAGCCCTTGAAGGTGGCCCCTGCGTGGCTCCCTGGCCGCCAGTTTGACCCCCCCACCCCCCGGTGCTGTGTCTGGCGTCCGGGCGGTCAGCGGTGGATCCGAGAAAGAGTGTCTTTAAGACCCAGCGGAGCTCGGCAGGGAAACCCCGCGGCTTTAGTTGTTTCTACTCTCCAGAGTGTCAGCTAGTTATTTGTGGGGAGGCGCTGTAGCCATTTCGCCACATGAAAGCCCGATGAGCTGAACGACCGACATCCGAGTTGCTCGTGGAGAAGAGGGAATCAGCTTTGAGGAGCTCCGCGCGCACACGGGCGTACACGAACTCGCGCGCAAAGACGCACGGCGCGCAGACACGTACACTTCCTCCTCCTCCGCGGTGGAAAAAAGGGAGAGAGAGGAACAGGGAGAGGGCACACGAAACGCAAACTTCCAACTCTCCCATGTGGAAAGCAGAGGTCTGAGGATAAGGTATACATTTACCCCTTCGGAGCTCCGTTCCTTCCCCCCTCTCTCCCTCTCTTTCTCTCCCTCTCTCAGTGTTTTTGCCGGGATAGTTGTGTTTCTATGAGAGTCTTGCTCCGCGACAAGAGAAGTTTGGTTGTTTGCCTGTCGGCTGAGGAGGAGGAGGAGGAGAAGAAGAGTCGGGTTAAAAGTGGGGGAAGATGGTCCGCAACGCCGCTTGGAGAAGAAGCTTGCTGTGCGTCCTGGCGCTCAGTCTCGGCTTTGCGTCCCCGCCGTGCAACGCTCGGATTTACACCAACCACTGGGCAGTCAGGATAGGCGGTGGACCCGATGTGGCCGAGCGGATAGCAGACAAATATGGCTATAGGAACATGGGACAGGTAGGTCACTCATTGCTCTCCCAAAAGTTGCCTCTTATTGTTTTGTCTCCTTTGTCGTCTTGTGTTTGTCAACTCTTAAAAGTGAGCCGTGCCATGGCGCTTAATATTCCTCCACCACCAGACAAAACGATACGGGGGTCAAACGCCAAAGGTTTTGATGTACAAACCCCAAGCCACGAAGCTTCTCTGAGGAGCTCAGCGCTTCTTCCTGTAGCTCCCTGTCAAGGAGAAAGAAGTGTGATGTACGGGGAACAAAATAAAGAAGAGCAAAAGCAGGATGGCACAACAGGTGCCTGCTCGCTGGGTTTCTGCGGATCATGTTCAGTCTGCAGGCTGGAGCCACAGGGAGCTCACTATCAGCCTCACAGCCTCAGCAGTCTCATGTGCTTTGGTCCATTTGACACACAAGTGAGACAGTTGGTGCTGTTTGGTTTATGGTCCTGGGACTGACATCAAAAGGTCCACAGTCAAACTGATTTCTCATGGACTATTTGTGTAATTTAAAAGGATTATTTTAATTCAGAACCTCCCCTGTACGTCCCTAGTTTACTCTACAACATGTACATTTTAGCTGAGAAACTTGCCAAACATGACATGGAGGGAGAGTCGGAGATTTGTCTCTGGCACCAAAGCGAAGTATTCTCCCAGTGAGTGTGATCCGGACTCAGTTCCCGAGTAGGTCAACTGCTACAAAACACCACTACTGAGCTCTGTTTACATGTGCGAGCAAATCTTTAGGAGATGCTCCCATAGTTTCTGTCTGTGTTTTTTGCTGGGCTTCTTAAGTAACGATGAAGCACAGCTACCAGAGAAGATGTATGTCATAAATCACCAGAAAAATCTGAGCCATTATTTTTACAGCTTGCATTTTTAAAACCGGAAGCATAAATAGAGATCTGCTTCTATAGCGGAAGACCCAGGAATTTTCTTTAGATCTG
Source organism: Diplodus puntazzo (assembly GCA_963678695.2). NCBI lineage: Eukaryota > Metazoa > Chordata > Actinopteri > Spariformes > Sparidae > Diplodus > Diplodus puntazzo. The sequence goes on along the minus strand of OZ023159.1, from coordinate 30,614,832 downwards.
GTACTTAATGCCAAATATGGGGCGTGCCAGCGCTTGGCAAGGTCTAGAATAAATCCTGAACCGCAGCTGTAAAAGGTATACATAAGGAGGAAGTTTGAGATTCGACTCTCCTCACATGATGTCATCCTGATGATCAACAGAAGTCTGCACAGGTCCAGGAGGACGTCTTTTAATTGGTCACTTGAAAATGTGTTTTGAGAAAGTTTAAAGAGAAATCCTGTGTCCTCGGCGGACAAAAGAAATTCGCCGCACAAACGTGGACCCCACACATACTCCAGAGTATCGTGACCGAAATACGTGGGCAGTTCAAGTCTACACTTGCCAGCACTCAACGTGAAGACAGCGTGGAACAGAGGGGGGCATTCTGACAGGTTGTTGTGGGGTAGCCTAGTCAACAGCTATTGAACCCCCCCCTCCTCCTCCCTCCTCGCCTTATCCAGCCCGCCCACCCACTATACTCCCCAGAGAGCAGGCCTTAATGGCCTCGTTTATCCCCTCTCTTTGACGGGAACTAATGCGTGGAGTCCTCCCCCCCTTTTCCATACCAGCCCCCAATAGGAATTCCCCTGTGGAGTGCAGTGTCGCCCCCAACCCCCACCATTCGCCCTAATTTCCATCTCAATATGGAGCGTTCATTGGACTTTGACACCTCATAGACAAGAGTTTTACTTCACTTCCTGGTTTTGGGGTCAGCAGAAAGCCTCTCCCATGGGAGCGATAACAGCACACTCTGGTTTCCTAATGTGAACTTTGACATCCTCGATCATCAACCTCCTGCCTTTTTATATCAGCGCAACACTTATGTATCTGGAGAATTAAACTAAACTCATCAAGTGGGGTGACCTATGATTTCTTTGCGGTTTGATGCTGCTGTGGATTGCCAGGAGTTACAGTACAAGTGTTTTTTAATCAAACAAACATAAGCTTCTCAGAAGAATTTGACTGTGATGAATTATTTGAGGATATGGCGGCTAAATGGGAAGAGGTTTTAAGTTGTAAAAGGTAGCAAAGTAGGTAAAAGAGAGAAAAGGGGGGATGGGTACGGAGAACATGTGACAGAGAGACAATATAGTCTTCTTGACAGGGGTGGAAAGAGGAGTACAGACAAAGATAACTGCACACTGGGAGATGGAAGGAGGACGGAGCGAGAGAAGGGACGATAGATGGACGGATGGATGAAAAGAGTTGGCATGGAGTGAGAGAGCACCTCGTTGGGGAATTCTGGGTAATCCTCTTAACCGTGGAGCCCCCTTCCCAGACTAAGACACTGGTCCAAATTGAGTCAAAATCAGCTGACAAGGTCCTAGATGGGGATATCTGTTCAAACTGGTGTTTCTCAAGAGATGGGGGAGGATTTGGAGAGGGAGGGTGATGATCGGAAGCCAGACAGGAACAAGTTATGAGCGTGTTGTACTGATGCATCAGGCAAACAGGGTGTTGTCGTTGGAAGTGTTTTTGCATGCTCAAATAAGGTAACAAGAGTCACATTCGTACTTCACAGAAAGCCTCCCCGTGCTGATGTTTCCAGTCATCCGGTCTCTGCGATGCGAGTACAGCGATCAGTTATTTATTTAGTATTACACTACCTGATTATGCCTGAGTTGATAATTTTGATTCTTATTCTGGTCCACCTGCTGTAAGGGTTATGAGGTTAGGAGGATACGGATGAATGTTAATGTTGATTATTCTGTGGTGTGACACTGCTGAACATTGTAGAACAGAATAAAGAAACTGACCTGCACATATCTATCCACATTTGTCTGCAAATGAACATAGGTGAAATAAATATCAACATTATTCTTGTTGTAACATCAAAATTGTGGCTGTAATATGACGACAGATTCTGCACCACGTAGGAAGAAGTTTGAAAACACGTATTGTGTCATTCTCTTCGCTCTTCTGGAGTCACGTGGGATTTTGATTTTGCGACGGCAGAATTCTAATGTGTGTTAGAGGTCTCATCTTTTTATGTGACGGCCGTTGTTAAATGTCGACAGCAAGCATGTATCTGAACCACACGTATTCAGCTTATGTCAGCTATGACACACTCATGGAATAATTTCCATGGGAAAGGTCTTATCGCCTTTCAGCAAAAACAGAATGTCTGTGATGCAAGACTTAATGAATCACTGAAGTGAGTTTGGTTTCGCTTCACGAATATGTTTCGACATATTTCCCGGCAACTAAAGGTTATGCTGAAGTTATGATTTTCTGTGGAGGTTATTAAATCACACCACTACACAGCAAACAGGTTAACAAGCTGCATATCGAATGTGAGAGTACCGGCTGAAGAGGTGTAAACGGTAATGATAGAGGTTGTTGATTTGAAAATGTCACTGTAGATGGATTCAAACATTGCATTGCAGCAGAAGTTTAGACCTGGACTTGAGCTTTTTTTTAAAACATTCTCTGTGTTTAGAGCTTTTCCAGCAGCTCCTCCTTTGTCAGACACTGGTTAATCTGGGTACCAAAGACCTCTGATGTGTGCTGCGTGTTCAGCTAATGTTTGGTGTTTGCTGAAAGATGATCCAGCGAGGCCTATTGGCACTGTCTTGTTTCTTATCCTATCAGTCTGGGAGTTGCAGAATGTGTATATGCATGAGCACTGAGCTGAAAGCTGATCTAATGGGCTCTGTGGTGGTGGAGCTCAGCCATGGATCAGTGACGCACCATAGGACCCTTGGCAGCCATGACAGTCATCTGAGGGATTGTATGGTCTTTATCAATTATTAAAACTAATCACCGTCCAGCAGCTTGCCGTCTGTCTGTCATTGTCATCTGTGTGTGGATCCTCTGGCCTCCTCATCTATCTGTCACTCAAAGCCTTTGTCTGTTTGTGCGTGTCTGTACATTTATCTGACTCTGTTTTTGTCTTTCTGTTTCTCTCTTTGTCTACCTGACTCATCTACCCATCTCACCTTTGAGTCCATGTCCCTCTCTCTTTTTTCTCTGAGCGTTTTAAAGTGTTCAACAAAACTTCTGACATTAACACAACGGCGTAGAGAAGTTTAATTTCATAACTACGCAAATGAGTTATGGTGAGATAGAGAGTTGAGAGGAATGAATTAATACTTTCTTAAGTCTGTATTTGTGTTTTGCAGATTGGGGATCTCAAAGACCACTATCACTTCTTCCATAGTCGGACCATCAAGAGGTCGACTTTGTCCAGCCGTGGTCGCCATAGTTTCATCTCCATGGAGCCCAAAGTAAGCCTGTTGTGCTGTTTTGTAAATTTAGTGTATGTTTCTTGTGCATTTAAATGAAACTGCAAACAGTTTAACAAAACAACCGTAACACAGAAATACTAGCTTTTCCTGGGTACTGTCGATGGATACATTTCGCTCCGCTGTCGTCACTTGACCTGCGTGTGGAGCTCCATCTCTTGATGAGGGGTATGTGGAGTCCTGGAAAAAGCAAGCTAGTGCGCCTTGAGTTATGGTTATTTTGTTAAACTACTAATTCCATGGTGTAAAATGAACTAAAGCACATACTGGAGATGTTGGGTATGCTGTTTTTCAGGCCTGAACAATGTGTAAAAAACACTTGTCACTGAAACGTACTTGACTCAGCTCTCTTGCCCTTGTTCTTGCCGACAACACCTCCACATGAATGGGTTTATTGCAGTGATAGTGTTTATGAGTAAATGAAAACTACTACTATTCAGGGAAATTTCAGTTTCTCTATCATTTCAAGCTGTACTGATCACAATCCTGAACAAAGCAGTGTGATAAATGAGGCCTCATTGTGCAACTTTTCTCTTCCCCAAATCCAGCAGCTTCAGGTTTGATGGATGAATGGATATATGTTTGAGATAAAGCATTGTTTGTATATGCTTTTCCTTAAAAAAAGGGCAAAATTCCACCCTGCCAAAAAATTCTAATTACTGCTTGATGGCACTGTGCAATCCAAAAGAGTTGCACAAAACAAAAACGCTGTTGAATTTTGCTGTTCCTGCTGGTGTGTTTCTTCTTCATTGATTATTGTCACCATCATTGTGGGTTTACCCGACTGCCTTTATCCTGCCAGAGAGGTGCAAGGTACACAAGGCCGCTTGGTGGACAGGGTAGTGTCCCAGAACACAGGACTTTGCCAGTTTGTAGAATCAAATAAATGGAATTCTGGGAAATCCTAGGTTTTCCAATTCCAAGTACATGGGTCACTGATAAGCCCTGTCCTCCCATGGCAGCTGATTCCATGAAAATAAACTGCATTTTTGCAGGTTAACCTGATTTAACCAAAGGCACCAGGCTGTCTGTCAGAATTAAACTCTCAACCACTGGTGCCACAGCCTTTCAACCAGGATGATGTAGAATACATTTTCTACAGCACCATATTATACTAAAGCCACAAGTCAGAGCATGCGAGAAAGTTGTATTTATGAAATCTTCTTTGTCAACTCACCAATATGTTTTTTGTCGATTTGAATGACCCGGTCCATCAGACAAGTGTTTGACCTAAGGTATACCCTTATTCCTCCCCGGTCAGTTCTCCTCTCATTACTGCACCAGGTCACTAAACCCTGGCTGAGTTATTAATGAAGCCTGAACTTCACATCGGTATCAGAACAAGTTGCTAAATCAGTCTCTTGGGAGCACACGGTGGAGCTTTTTTCTTTTACTGATGCGCTAAAGTGGATAGATTCAACTGGGCTTTAGGGACAGGACCATTTGTGGAAACGTCTCATTCTTGACATGCGAAAAATGTTTTGCTCCTAGAAGTTTTTTTTCTCTCATATTGTATCTGGCACAAACTTTCCTTGTTGAGGTGGGTCACTTTATCAAACAGACAAGACAAAACTCCACAGATCCGGCGAAACTTAGAATTTTCCATTCTTGTCAGTTTTGAAAAATGTAGACTCCTTAGAGATTCACAGTTTTCATCCAGGAGCTGTGTGTGTGTGTATGTGTGTGTGTGTGTAGTGTGTGTGTGTTTGTGCATGTGTGTGTGCACTTTTGTATGTGCACTTGTGTATGTGCACTTGTGTGTGTGTTTTGAACAGTGGATTCAAGAGCATGTAAGGTTGTAAGTTTGTTTGTGTCTGTGCATACACATGAATGGATGCTGACTGCTAAGGAAGGATATTGATTTATCATTAGTGATAACTAGTGATTATAAAAAGACTGGAACAGGACGTCGTGAGCGAAACAAAGAAAATAGAAGACAGTGACTCTCACCTTCCATTATCCACTTATCTTGTTGTCAACCATCTCTTTTCTACAGCGTTCTGTCCTCTCTGTAATTGTTTTTGGTCCACTCAGCTTGTTCCGTCCACCTACTGTCCTTACCTGTCATCCCTTTTCTTTCCCCCCTCCTCGGAGTCCCTCTCCTTCCTCCTTTTATCACTGTTGCTTTCAGCATACTCATCTCCCTCCCTCCATCTTTGGTTCTCTTCCTCTCTCGGGCCTGACACTGTGCCATGGTGGAAGAAGGTTTGTGTCCTGATGCCAGCTGGCTGAGAGACTGAGATTTTAGAAGACTAGATCAGAGAGGAGAGGTTAAGGACAGAAAAAGGAAAAGGAGCTATTACAGCAGAAGGAGAGTGAAGAGGAGCTGGAAAGAGAAGGGAAGAGGGGAAAGATGGATTAGAGAATCCAAATAAAGGAAAGGCGGAGTGGAGAGGAATGGAGCTGTCAGTGTTTTCCCCAGACCGGCTTTGGTTTCAGCGTAATCTGCGGACCTGTCTGTGGGTTTGGGATCCACATGACAACTACTTTGGCACTGGCACAGTCTGGCACACTGCTAATGATGTTTTGCAATCAGGTTTTGTAATAATGACAGCCGTGTGTGTTTGTGTGTGAGTGAGTCAGATGGGTGTAGCGGTGCCATGAAAGGCGCACCCTGCCATCCACAGTACTCGTTGGCACGCATGTTACCATGGTGATGCAGTACAGCACAGATTACCGCTTTATGGCATCTGCCTAACTGCAGTGTCACTTGCCTCTCAGGTCAAAGACCACTTATTCCTCCAGGCTGTGAAATGACTCATCCAAGGCCACTGGCCTGGAGAGAACGTGTCCTCACGATAGCTGCACGTCTCCAACTGTTCCCTTTATTGGTTTATTATCGGTGTTGATGATCAGTATTTCTTATAACACCAAACTGTCTGAGGAGACGATGAAGGTCAAACTAGTTTTATAGTCTAAAGATAATAATTATTATACTCTTTATGTATGTAATCTTACTGCACCCAAACTAAACAATTAAATCTTAAATGTAAACTTGCAGTTTGTGTTTCGCTTTCCCTTTTGTTTATCACAGTCCTTCTTAAACAGTTTGAGATAGACAAGGTGATAAAATAGGACGTGGCGGCAATTAAAATGGCATATTCAAACCTGTTTGTTTCGATATCTTCTCTTTGTGTCTTAAGCAGCATTAGCTTGCACCTTGCGCAGCAGTGCTGACGTACACCCGTGACTCATTCATACTGGGAGTTACGAGAGCATTTGGAAAGCCGCAGACTTTTTTTTTGTTGTAGCTCCTGCACTGTTATTCGTTTTTGGTGTGAAATGAGTTCAAGTACACTAAGTCTGAAATCTATTTCCAGCAATTCCAAGTTTACTGTAAACAGCAATTACAGTACTACAGTGGTTGCCTCTTTTTTTTTTTTTTTTTTTTTTTAATGATGTCCTTTTGAAGACTGTGCAGAGATTAGTAGAGAGAAACAACTTCTGAACGCCTCCACGGCTGTCTGTCCACGGTGTTCTGTTGCAGAAGCGTGGTGTTTCCAGCCGGATTCACTTATCGAGGCTCTTGTTTACTTCAAGTCATTTATCCAGACATGCAGGGAAACTAAGAGCCAGGTGTGGTCTGCAGCTGAATTCTCACTGGGATACGCTGAAATGCAAAATGGCTGTGACGACAAAATCAAATTACAGTGTTTTTTAGTATTTATGAGTTGCAGGCTTCTAGAAGTAATCCCACATCGGGGACATATTTGACCACATAGTAAATCTATTTCAGTGAGCTCATATACAATTATTGGAAAGTTAAACCAGTTGAAGTCGGTTCAGTATATATTCATTCATTAAAATGTTTTAATCATCCAACTTGCTTTTAGAGCTCACTGTATTCAATGTGCGGATGACAAGGACACTGGCAGCATCAAGGCAACAACGCAGACGGAGCTTGTGTACCTGTGGGGACCTTTGAGGGAATTTGCATACGCACAGATATTGTGAGACTCCACAGAGTCCCATGTACAGATTTCCATAATGTCTGGATGCTTGTGTGACAGTCTGCCATAGAATCTGTTTTTGCCTGGAATTTGTTTAACAGATGAACCATTAGTCGACGCCCTGAGATGAACACCTACAGCTGGCCAGCACAGCACCACGGGGCTCAAACCATCTGTGAAAAGTTGTGCGACTGTGTGCTGTGTTTGGGCTGAGGCTCTGAATTGCACTTAAGAGAGCAGCAGAACTGGCGTCTTGTCCAAAGGCTGTTATGGGCGTCCTGCTACACTAGCCTTTGACCTTTTCTAAAACCCGCAGCTTCAGTTCTTTTGCCTGAAACTCGACGGCGTCTCTAAAAAAAAAACAGCAGTGAAAGTGGATCAATTTGTTCCCATTTGTTCTATTGAAGTGAACTCTTCCCCAGTTTCCCCTGGTTACTGACCCAGCCAGCAAGAGCCACCTGCAAACCCTTACACAGAGAGCAAATGAGAGAGAGAGGGAGAGAGGGAGGAAGGGGGCTGGAGTGGGAAAGAGAGAGAAAGACAGCTGATCTCAGAGAAAAATGGGCATCTGCAGAGGAGAGGAGAAGACCTGAAATGCAACGAAAGAGAGGAAGACGCAGAAGAGGGAGAGCGACAGAGTGGGAAAGCGGAGGGAGTCGGAGAAAAACAATAAAGGCGGGTGACAGAGGTACAGGTGCTGATCAGCAGATCATTCCTCTGCTCCACCAGGCTGGAGTTAAATGAATGGAGCAGATCCAAATCGTCATGCCTCAGAGCCCGGCAGCGAATTGGCATTGAAACAAAGGCAGTGATACATGGGCAAGTTTTAGAGGCAGTAATAGAGGGCAATATTGTCTTTGTTGGGAAAGGGACTGGCAGACGTGACACAATTGATGTGGGTAACTGAAAGCTGTTGCCAGTGAGTGATTTTTAGCAGGGACAACAAAGGATGGCGTTGCCCTTTATAACTTTAGAAAAAAGCTGTTGGATTGAATTTACCTGCCTCTGGTCATCTTTCAAATTGAGGACAAAAGAATATTGGAGATTAAATGATTATTACAACCCCAATTCCAAAGAGGTTGGGACGTTTTCGCTGTGCAAAACACCTGTAATGGAACATTTCAACAGGTAAACGGGTTGATTTGTAACAGGTGATGGTATCAGGATTGGATATAAAAGGGGCATCCTCCAAAGGCTCAGTCGCTCACAAGTAAGAATAAGGCGAGCTCCACCGCTTTGTGAAACATGTGCTGTATAAAGGATATAACTCGGCCTGCACGGGCCCGGGAACACTTCATAAAACACAGCTGGTTTGCAAATGATTTCATTCTGTATTTATTTACATTTCAGACAGTGTCTGAACTCTTTTGAATGCTGGGTTGTATTATTATTTGACTAAGCTCTTTTTGAACATGATCTACTGTGTGTTGCTAGAAAAATCAATAAAAGCAAATTATCAGTCCCTCTGAGAGCAGAGGCTGAGTTGTTCATATATATAAACACCAGCAGAGTTGTTTGGACATCATGATATTAATGTCAGCACTGCAGAATCGCCCACATTCCCAGTGAAACCTCTGACTTAGGCCTATTTATTTTTCCTTTACCTTTATACTCCTATTGATATTATTGGTCAGTGGTTTTAATGCTGTTCTTTTGCAGAAGACAACGTGGTTTCCCTCTTCTTGTGCTTATGAAACAGAACATGTGTAGATAAGGCAAATGCAATAGAAGTGCTTTCTTATTCCCAACACTAACTCATTATGTAGGATGTGAAGTGTAAAGCAATAATTGAACTTGATGATCCAGTGATCCAAATCTGTTCAGTAGGGCGGACCCAAATGTCAGTTGTAGTGGGTGTTGGACTGTGCCAGGGTTGTCACTTGTCTCCGATCCTGTTTGTGATGTTCATGGACAAAATCTCAAGGCGCAGCGGTGGTGAGGAGACTGTCTAGTTTGGGGACTTCAGAATTGTGTCTCAGCTTTTTGCACGACTCGGTTCTCCTGGCTTCCAGCAGACACTGGGGAGGTTTGCAGCTGAGCGTGAAGCGGTTGGGGTGACAATCAGAACCTCCATGTCTGAGGCCATGATTCCCTGCCGGAAAATGGGAGATTGGGTTTGGGGGTATCTTGGGATCTTGTCCACGAGTGATGGGAAAATAAATGTGTGAGATAGAATAGCGGTGTTGCGCAGTGTCAGTTAGAATTGCACGCATTTCGCCAGTCTGTCATGGTGAGGAAGGAGCCCGTAAAGTGAATTTCGATTTAGCAGTCGATCCACATTCCGACCCTCACCCTGGTCATGAGCTTGGCGTAGTTATCAAAACTTGAGGCTCATAGGTTGATGTCCTTTTGTTCATTAGTCAAGTTCAGCAAAGGGTTCGGAAAACCTTTAAATTCTTGGGTCTTGTCAGAGACATCTGAGGTGAACTACACATTAATTGCAATTCAGCTTTGGCAAAAAAAGTCTGCTATCTGTAAAGTCTTGGCTCTGTCTTGTCAGCCTGTAGAAGCATTAATGGCGGAGAGGATTGGCTGCGAGATGAGAGCCAGTGATGCATTCATTGTCAGACTCTAGGAATTACCAAATTAAAGACAAGTGCAGTTAAGAGTTACACTGCTGATCAAAGATTTGCGGGTTGCAGCTATGCTAATATATGCAAATTGTAACGATACACCAGTGGTTTTGCACAGACACACGCATGCACAATTCCTGATGACAGTGTTGTTTTGAGGCTAATGGCGTGTGTAAACGGTTGCTTTGAAGTTGATGGTCCTGACAGAACTTGGAGTGAAATGAGCTGAGACCTCAGCAGACGGAGGAGCACCAGGCTAAAACTAAATATCTCTCATGGATTTTTACCCTTTGTCTGTGGTTTACCATTTGCCTCTTCTCTTTCCCTCATATCTCGCTCTCTTAAAAGTGAGGTCTACACTCTTGAGTTATTAAATTATGTCACGTGCAAGATCGTTTTTTTCCTCTCCCTCCCTTCCCGATCTATAAAGAGCTGCATACTTGACTTATTAAATCAATGTTATTTATAAAATCAATCTTCCTCTCCTCAGTTGCTGTCTTTGAGTCTCATTCTCTGTTTGTTTTCATTTCTCTCCTCTTGCAGCTCGGTCTTTTTTTATTGACTCTCTTGGGACTTGTTCTCTTCAGCTCTTTATCACCTCCCCTTCTCTCGTCTTATCTTGTCTCGTTGCCTCCCTCTCCAACTCTCTGGAGAGCCTGGCAGATTGTTTCAGTGCATGAGACCAGATAATCACTCTGCAGTCATTTTCTGTCAGCTTTTCTCTCCTCTCCTCTCTCCTCTCTGTCTGCTGTAGCCTGTATTGATGTGGAGAAATGCTCCGTCTTTGCGGTTGGAGTGGACATTGTTCACTGAAGACTTCTGGATCTAGCAAACCGAGCAACAAAACAAAAACACTTGTTCTGTGTGAAATTATTCTATTGATTATCTGTTATGCGCAGAGTTTCTCTGCCTGTACATCATACATACGGCTCGACGCTTTTAGTTCACAGTAAGATGGTTTGAGAATGATTTTCAGGAGGATTACACACTTTGAAAATAGCGTATAAATAAGCAGAAGCTTTACCACAACATTTTGTCTGTACATGCTCTATTCCTAGAGTATATAAAAAGGATCTTTATGTAGTCTCTGAAGCTACAATAAAAAAAGAAATAAGCTACATGTTGATATATTACAGAAATATTTAGATCTCTGAATTCCCGTACAGCATTACACATGATCCCTCAGAGTGTTGAATTTCAGTTTTGTGTTTTCGTCATTGCTGGTACGCGAAAACTTCTTATGGAGTCTTTTCAGACAGATGAAGTCTGCGGGACTTCAGCTAGACTAAACACAAGATTTCAGGGTTGTAAAAAGAAGTGACCAGGGCCAAGCGAGTGGGTCCAGCCCTCCCGATTCAAGTCCAACAATGCTGATTTTGAAATCGGAAAAAATTCCGTCTGACAGTGGAGTGAGATTCCTGCCAAGGAATGCCTCGCGCCTTGAAGCAAGCCCATAACATTTGAGAGATTGATGTTACCTGAGAGACATTTATGTCTTTGGAGCATATGTGTGTGTATTAGTCTGTCCATTTTGCAGACGGGGAGAAATGAACTGATGGAGAGAAAAAAATTGTGTCTACTGTAAAAGTCTCATAGGCCAACACTTAAATGATTAGAATGTGCGACTTTTAGGTGGCTGAAAGGATGCCTTATAAATGACATATCAAGATGCTGGTGATGCCTCTTAATGACAGTCTTTTAAAACAATGTTGTCAACTTCATTCTCTGTCTTAAATGACTAGAACCAACAAATGTTTGACGTTTTTTTGTTTGAAAAGTCACTGAAACGATTAAGCGATGATAAAAAATAGTTGCCAATTAATTTTCTTTCAATCAGGTAATCAACTAATCACCGTGGCTCCAATTTCCACTTCCAGAAAAAAAAGTGCTGAAGTTCTTTAATCACTGAAATTACTTTGCGGCTGAAAATGAAACATTTTGTTTTCCTTGAATTACAAAATGTTTACTCTTAAAGTTTAATGTCAGCCACAGAAAATATTCAGTATTTTCTTGTCTGCCGATGTTGATCAGTCGCGATGGTACACAAACTATTTATATTTTCTGGAGGTGGTTGGTATTCATGCGTGAGAAAATTCCACCTGTTGACTGATTGTTACTGTGAGTGAAGTAATATTGCTGTTGCGTGATATTACTGGATCCCTTACTCAGTTTCTGCTATCTCCTGTCTGTGCTTGTGTGTTTCAGGTGGAGTGGATACAGCAGCAGGTGGTGAAGAGGAGGATCAAGAGGGATTACAAGCCAGTCCCGCCCCTTTCTCTGTCAAGCCCCGCCCAAAGCACGCCGGCCCAGAACAACATATTCTATAATGACGCCAAGTGGAGCAGTATGTGGTACATTGTGAGTACACTGTCTGTCCATACCGGAAGATCTTTTCTCTGTTTCATCACAAGTTCCCAGAGAAATAGAGCCTAATATAAAATAAATAGTTTAGTCTCATCTGTGTTCATCTATTCTTCTGGGAGAATTGCGCACTGTGTTATATGCCCACATTTATCCAGTTTGTGGGTCAAAGGTCAGCCGAGGTCGTGGCACGATCCTGATTACTGCAGGGTCAGTGGAGCTGAGGGATTTGTCTGCGTGTTGTTACTGAATGAAAGAATAGAAGTGCCGTAGTGATGAAATCTTTGCCTTTCCTCAATTTGAAAAGAGATAATTTAGGGTCAAGGTGATAAGAAATGTCTACGTCTTTTATATTCGGAGGCATTTGTCACGGGAAAGCCCACAGAGGTAGAAATACACGACAGTGTGTTCCTGTATTTCAAAATCGTTTCTCAAAATCGTGATGGGCAGTGTCCTGCATGCACTCGTCCTAGCACACACACACACACACACACACACACACACACACACACACACACACACACACACACACACACACACACACACACACACACACACACACACACACACACACACACACACACACACGCGCAGTGCACTCAAATTTGCATTGCAGAGATTTGCAGCCTTATCACAAGTGTTTGCTTACTCTCTCAGATCATTGCTCTTTTAGTTATGTATGTGCGTGTCTGCGTGTGTGTGTGTGGTTGAATGTCCAAAGCTCTGTCAATTGTTAACTTTGTATAGATAACTCCTAGTACTTTGACCAGAGGCTTTAAACATATTTTTCTAGGTTTAGGACAGAACTCTCTGAACTTGATGTGTGTTTTTCATGTCTACATAGAAGGAAAGGCTTCCTCTGGTCATCAAAGCACCTGACAAAGCCTCACATTTCTGTTAGTGACATGTTTTTGTCAGGTTTCCATTTGCATATATTTTTTATTTTGTATCTAATGGTGATTCAACAGAATTATTTTGGTACCTCTGCCAAGTTAGTGATGTTTTCATCCGTGTCCATTTTGTGGTCGGTTTGTCAGCGGGATTGCACAAAAACTCCTGAACAAATTTCCATGAAACCTGGATGAAGGACGGGTCTCAGTCCAGAATAGACTCCAATATCTTTTAGTCCAGGTCTGGACGAAGGGACTGATTTCTCATTTTGTTTAACATTGCAAAATGGGGCTGTTTTTCTCTACATTTTTGTTAATTTCTTAGAGAATGATTCATGTAAAAATGATTAAAAAAGTCAGGTGTGTTTAGGTGGCTGGTGTCTATGAGTGAGTACACTTTGATGCGGATCTTAGATTTGTTGAGCTTAAATTATGATGAAGCAGTTATGAGTAGTTTAAAATGTAATGATACAGTTTGATTGAATTAAAGGGGGCTGTTGGGCCTTGGCGGAGGTATGCAGAGTTACTCAGACATAAATCTGAACACACTGAAGCTCCATACAGAGTTTGATTCTGTTGTAAAGAGACTCAAAAATCAAAATCATTACATTTTCAGGTGGATGGTTGTGTGTCTAAATGTCTGTCTGGCATGCAAACCAACAGTTTGATGCACATACAATGCATTTGAGAAGCATTCATTGTTAAAGATATTGGATTGCCAACACTCGGCTTAAGAAGATTCTGATTAACAAAACATGTAAAGGTAGATCAGCTGTAGCACAAGCACTCCAATTTTGTAGGGAACATTTACACGTACGTTTGCTTACGGACCAGTGAAGGGGAACCTGGGACAATTTGAAGAGGATTAAATTAAAGAAAGTAATTTGTTGTTTCCACTCTCTGATCTCAGATGTTGATGAGGTTTTCATTGAGCTCATTAAGTGTGTCCAATTTGTTGAACAATTAAACAGACTTGTGGATTTTATACCTAACGATTCATTTTTTTCTAAAATGGGCTCTATATTTGCACGGATAAATACGAAAGCTGTCGGAGATTTCACTTCTTGAAAAACACTTTGAGACTTGTCTTTGACTTGTTTGGACTGGTTTGTGTCAGACTGTTCCCTCAGTCTAACCCTCAGACTTGCTGTAAGTTAAGTGGAACATTTTCAGCATGTGGACACACTCGCTGAGTTTTAGATTTTGCGTCTGTGAGACCCTGATGAATTTTTGTTTTTGTGTTTTTCGTTGTCCTCATCATTTCTCCTCGTCCTCTGCCACAATCTTTCAGCACTGCAACGGCGACATCCATAACTGCCAGTCCGACATGAACATCATGGGAGCCTGGAAGATGGGATACACGGGTAAAAATGTGGTGGTGACCATACTGGATGACGGCATTGAGAGGAACCACCCAGACCTCGTTCAGAACTACGTGAGTGTGTATGTATGCGCATGTAGGGCGGCTATGAGCGGCTGTGTGTGTGTGTGGGGGGGTAGAATTAAAGGATATATAGGGAAATAGGGACATTTCACCCAAAATCAACATAAATATCATTCCTTTTACCTGCACTGCTAATTATCTATTGCCATTGTTTTGATGCAAGTTGCACAGTTTTGGTGATATCGGCCTTACAGACATCTGTCTTCTCTCAATTATAATGGAACTAGGTTTTCACCCAGTTTGTGAGCTTTAAAATACATAAAAAAAGCCTTCAACAGCTTATCATGGCTTGGTTACGCGAGATAAACCACATGTCTTGTCGGTAGCCCTTTCATGTTGGAACAGAGGAATTTCACGACAAGTAGCAACTTCAAGTAGACTGTGGTACTGTACTTTGGATCAGATGATCGTGAGTCATGGATTACATTCCAAAGAGGAGCTTCCTCCAGCCTGTTTGTGTGCAGGTATGCTGTGTGTGTACATGTTTACTTGTACATGCTGACGAGCTTAATGTGAATGCCAAGGTATGTCTACCCCAGACCCAGGCCAGATAGTCAGAGCATCTTTTTTGGCTTGAGGCAGCAGGTAAGGCCATCAATCAACCGTGCAGATAAAGTGATTCACACCCTGTTTGACAGCGCCTGCGTTGCTGTTATTAGCTACTCTTAATGCTCTGGATTTGTTTATGCCGAAGGGTGAGAATCACAGCAGATTGAGTTGGCTCTGATTGCATTCGATTTACAAAACTGTTGTGAGTGACGCTAATGTGAACTGTTTGATTGGGTTAGAGAAGCTTTTTGGCATTATATGGGTCTATTAACACACACACACACCTGCACACGTGGAGTGTTGGACCTGCTTTCCAAATGAATTTACCTGATGGATGTTTTCTCTCCCCTGATCATTATTACGACTTTCATTTTGGTTTTTGATGTACTTGCTTTGACTCCCGTGTCTCCTCCAGGACGCTCAAGCTAGCTTTGATGTCAACGGCAACGATATGGATCCCATGCCTCGATATGACGCGACCAACGAGAACAAGTAAGACAAAATAAAATCTATTCCAGAGCTAATGAGAGAGAGATAGAAATGTAACATTAGAGTTCAGGTAATAATAATAAAAAGAGGAAGATGAATTCAGAATAATGGCTTTAATTGTGGAAAATGGGGACCTGGGGAAATTCATTTTTTCACTCTGATTAATAGTTTTTACACATACACAGGTCTGAGCACACATACAAACCACATAAACAAGCAATTGAAGTGGAGAGATGTCAGAGTGATGTATCTGCATGTAGCACAGCACCCAGAGCGGTGTGGGGATAGATGCCTTGCTCAAGGACACATTGCCAGAGCAACAGAGGTGAACTGGCACCTCTCCAGCTACCAGCCCACCTCTGTGTTGGCTGGTCCATGCTGGACTCCGAACTGCCACCCTCCAGCCCCCAAAATCCTTGAGCAAATAACTGAGCAAATTAGGATGTAGCTCCAGTGTTTTGGGTCCTCTGTGCGTCAGTGGGTTTCTGATTGATTTTTACCAGAAGCTCTGTGGCTCGAGATGTTTGTATTTGCTGAGACCTGACCTTGTTGTGGGTGCGATGAGTTACATTAGTGTACTTGATTGTGACATTTGTGGGTGGGTTGTGGTTTCTCTGTTGGTAAGAGTTGGTGTTTATATGTGTATGTGTGTAAAAGCAAAAAAGGGAGACTTGCTTGTCCAGGCACTTGTCTTGTGCCAGTTTGGCTTCATGAGTGATTTTTGGTGTGTGTATGTGTGTTTGGCTGCAGCAGCCCAAGTGCCTTGGCAGTGGTTCAGTCCCTGCTGGTAATGCATTGTCTTAAAGAGACATGAGGCCTACAGATGCAGCTTAATGAGCTGGTTTCCTTTTAAGGCTGAATTCATAGTTGACTATGATGTCAACAGAAAGTGTGGATAGAAAAAACAGCTTTGCTTTCTTTGGCTTATTACTACTGGTGTCATTGCTCTCTCTATATACTATAGTATTATACAGCAAAATCTCAGATGGGATTTGCAAACTAGAGATCATTGTAGTTCAATCACAACACAACAGTTCTGTCTCCCAATGGGCTGATTAGATATGAAAGCTTGTTGTGATGTGGTTGGCAAGTTAAAACCACAGTCTGTCAGATTTCTGAGGAATAACACTAACTGTAGCTACATCTGGCAAACTGTAGATTGTTGTCAAACTTTGTTGTATAGCAACAAGAATGACGTAATGGTCGTGGATTTGAATCCGCTGTTGTCAATGTGTGCACGTAGCACTAACAGCTGTGCTTTGAATGTTAGCAGGAGGAGAAAAAAAAGCACGTACCTTATCGCTGCATCCATCTCACATACAGCTTTCTGGGGAACACATGTGGATGAACCAGCATCAATGACGTTCTTTTTGTCTGCTGACTTTTAAATGTTGCCGACAGATCATCCATCATAACTTAAACGGGTTTAAAAAGGACAATATGTCGTAATCTAGTCCTTGTGTTTTGAGATTTTTTTGTTTCTCTACCTGTTATTTGAATCCAGCAGAACCAATCTCAAAGATTGTTTGGAATGACTTGCAGATAGAAAACCCCTGTGTCAGGCATGAATATGATGTTTATTCAAAGGTGTGTTAGTCTAACTAATCTAAAATGCATGTCAGACTAAAGATACTGATATCCTGAGTTTACTCCAAACCAGCAGTTACTCTGAGATAATGCTGTTGGTTAGATATCAAGAGCAAAGCAAAACAGAACATGAAATAAACACAACAGAAACATCAGATAAGTCATATCATTGTTTTTTACTATATATATATTTTTGTGTTACACTTACGGCTGAAAATGACAACAGAAATAAACAACTTTGCCTGATTATCCTAACTCTGAAATGCAAATTAACTGTTGGATGTCTACCTGGAAGTAATTGTTGTTGTTAGTCACAGTGATTGGGACCATACGTGGATTTAATATATCTGAAATGATTGTATGCCTGATTCCCATAAAGAACCAATAAATATAGGATTTTGACTGTGCTTGTTAAAGCAGGATCTAAACACACAGCTAAATTAAATCAGATGTGTACCACATAGTTAATTGTGAGTAGAAGTGGCTGTATCCCTTTGAACATTTCACAAAGTTAATTGTATGTGTTTGCATTAGAATAATTACTGTTTTTGTGAGCGTGTTTTCTTCCCACTGATGATTATCCACAGCACAAACATTACACAGCTTTGGTTGAAAAGCAGAGAGATCCCTGAGTGACTGTTACACAGAAGTGTAGAAAATGGATAATGCAGGTAAACACAAAGACTGGAAATACGCCAGACAGACGATTTTATGGATTAGTGGAGTGAAATGAACTCCGTGCAGACTGTTGAAGCGTTTTGAAAGAGGGAGCCAGCAGTTTGGCTCATTAATTGTGACTAAGGGGCCTATCGCTGATTTGTGGCCATTTAATATGTTTTACTTGAATCCACACAGTTAGATTTGTGTTTACTTTTCCATAAACTCGTGAGGTCATTTCAGCTCTACAGAAGACAAAACGAAGGTTCCCACAACTATTCTAAGTGTTGCATATGCGTAAAATGTATTTGACTTTTAACTAAATCTTTGTTTTATGTTATATATATATATATGTTGGCTGTTAAATGTAAAGCTACCACCAGAAACTGGTTAGCTTGGCTTTTCTTAAAGACTGGGAAACAGCTAGTCAAACTCTGACAAAATGTTATCTGCCCATCGTAACGTTTAATCTTTACAAAGCAGGTTTTAAAAACAATTCATTAATTTCATGACACGTTAAAGAAAAGTACCTAAAACCAAATGGCGTATTTTTTAACATTGTACCGTGCTTTTGTTGAGAATTTTGCCAGCATAGAGGACTGTGAAGGACTCTAGTGTGAAATTCTTGACAGATTGGGGATGAAGAAAAGTTAAGTGAGAGATAAAAAAAAATAACTTCTTATGAGCATGTTTTAAATTGAAGCAGAAAAAGATGAGAAGGATGGCCATTTTCGTTGGAGTTGAGAAGCATGGATGTAGCCGTGTACACCTTAGATATGAGAGCAAAGTGATGCTTCAGTACTTTTCTGAAGCCTTTGGTCTTGTTGTTCAATAAGTGTTAATCTGAAATCATCAGGTTGGTGTGAAACAGACTTTCCTCACTCTGAGCGCTTCCCTGGACTTTGTAAAAAGTCCCCGTGTCTTCCCTTGGGGGGTTTTCGATAGCTAGATGCTGGGTTTCCATGGTAGCGGTCAGAGCCGTTTCCGGGGGGGTGTTGTGATGCAGATGTTCTCTGCAGGAGGTGCGTGTCTGTGTGTGTGTGTGTGTGTGTGTGTGTGTGTGTGTGTGTGTGTGTGCATGTTTGTGCCGATCCAGAAAGTGGTGTTTCTGAGGAGGCGGCGGACGTAAACACACTTATGTTTGTTTACGCTGGTCGCTGACCCAGGCCGATTGTCACCACTGCAGTTACTGGTGGAATGTTACCCTGTTGTGTGTGTGTGTGTGTGTTGGTGCGTGTGTGTTTCTAGTTGTGCGAGTGGTCTTACTTATCACTGGTATTGGAGATTTTTTTAAGTTATTATTGTTTTTGTGTGTGTCTATGTGGGCTTGGGGAGTACAGCGCGCTTGCTTGCCGTACAAACTGTCAAAAGGCTCCAACCTGTGCCTCTGTTTGTGTGTGTTTGTACGTTCGGGGATCATTGGCCTTGGGGAACTCCAAACACATTTGTCCTTAGAGCATAACAAATGTTGAACAACCTCTCCTTCCATTTTCCAATGGGCCCAATGAGGAAGAAGCAAGTAAACTGTTGAAATATTTATAGTGTGTGTGCGCTTCATTTGTAACACTTACTGCACTTAAATAATTTTGTTTAGGATTGATTAAACAGCTATACACACATTTTTTTTGTGGAAATGTGTGTTTACATGTCAGTGTCCTTGCTCTCCATTTCAAAAAGCTGCATGTTTATCTGGTAGTTTGTGTGTGCTCTCCTGCCTGTGTATACACATGTGTTCTGTCGTGTGTGATAAACTGATCATTCCCGCTCGTTCCTCAGACATGGGACACGGTGTGCGGGCGAAGTTGCTGCAACCGCAAACAACTCCGACTGCATTGTGGGAATTGCCTACAATGCCAGAATAGGAGGTGAGTGATTTATCGTATTCGTCTGGTATTAATCACAGGTTTCGCCATGATTCAGTTTATTCAGCAGAGGTATATAAGTATGTGTAAGTACATTGTAATTAAGGCTACATCTGCTCATTCATTCTCACTTTAGCGCAGATGATCTGATTAGATTTTAGGGACCTTGTTGCAGAAATGAGCATATTGGAATGCAGCAAAGAAGAAGAAGATTTTAAGAGTATCAGAGGAATATACCGCAGTTTACAATACAAGTCTGAATACAAAAAATCTTATTACAGCCATTTAATACCCTCAGGTTCACATAAACTCCATGAAAGGAACTTAAATTATAGGTTATCTTATCAGTATTGGCCGTGAGAAGCAGGTAATTATTGCCATCGGCGGAAATAAATCCATATCGTCATCCCTATCTTCAGACAGCCAGGTATTTAGTGAGACAAGCTTACTGACATGGAAATACTTGCTCAATAATTTATCGATGCGCCTAATGAATGGCTTGAGTTGCCTTTGGTTATTCTGTGTAAATAAAAAGGAGATAGATTCAACTTTGCCTTTTGAATTTATTATTTCTGTGTTTGTGTACCAGGTGTGCGGATGCTGGATGGGGATGTTACGGATATGGTGGAGGCCAAATCTCTGAGCCTCCAGCCGCAGCACATCGACATCTACAGTGCCAGCTGGGGACCTGATGACGATGGAAAGACTGTGGATGGACCAGCATCTCTGGCCAGACAGGCCTTTGAGAATGGCATCCGCATGGTGGGCACATGCATGCATACACATTTACACACAAATGAACATGTGCTTTATTGTGTAGCCAAGACTTTGACATTGGTATTCACACGGTGAGAAAAGATATAAACACATACTTCAAGCAGATGTGTGTATGTTTGTGTTTCCGCCCTCGTATACTCAATGTCCCAAAGTCCTGCCTGGCTATCTCTACCTGTGAAGCTCCTCCAGACATTAGAGAGCAGCCCTGGTCGATTAGCATATATTCATTTACATATTCATAGCTTATTTTGCATAACGACAAGCTGGTGCTGTGTTGTGGAGTGAAAAAGCTATAACCGAGGTTAAGAGGGGTGAAGTCATTTACTGCTGCCGTCTCAAACACAAACACATCCACACGTTCACAAAGTTTGCGACAGCTGGCTTTCTGCCATCAAGTTAAGCAGATGTAGACCTTTTGAGGAGGTGAGACTGAAAACTCTCACTGGTAAGCTGTGGCGTGTTTTTAAAAAAAACAAAAGAGAAATGAGAGGGAAGGGAAAAAAAGGGCGGACAGGTATGGAGTGTTTGGTAAAGGAGAGTCTTTGTCGCTCCTGACAGGCTGGCCTTTTAAGATGACAGAGGTGAGGGTGATATCTGTCCAGCTAGTGCGAGCTTGGTATGTGTATATGCTGGCATGCCCTCCTGCTGTTATGTGTGTGTGGGTGTTTGTGAAGCTGAGTGGAGATGGCATGTGTGTGATCATAACATGTACCTATGTGACACTCTGAAGAGACAGTTTATCACGGAGCACTGAGGTGTTAGAGATACCACTGACGGCTGTGGAAAGTGTTGTAGTCTGGCTTGTGTAGCTGTGTCTGTGAATGAGTCGAGTACGTATCTCTACCTCTAACGTGTTCTTTTCTTTATATTTTCTAGCTTAAAAAACCACACTTCAGTGCATTTTAGGATTATAACTCCGGATTCTATTCATCATTGATTAATCAGTGTTTCTGTTCAGGCACTCAGCAAAATCTCATTCATTGCCAATTAGTTTTGAACAATAAATACATTTTCCCTTTTTTTTCTCTTCTCTCTCTTTCAATGACTTGATGATGAATGCTGTCCATCAGTTTCACATTGTGTTTCACCTCTCTCCCATCATCCTCACCGCTCTCTGTTTCCTCTCCCTCTCCGTCTTGCTCCTCTCCCTTGTTTTGCTAACTGCTCTTCAAAGAGCTCTCCATCACTCTCATCTGTCAGCGTTTGCTCTTGTCTGATCCCCTTCTCACTCAGAGGGGCTCCACTCGCTTATCGCTGCCTGACAGAAGCCCCCTTTTGAAGAACTCCATTCCACCTTTTATTCCTTTTATATCCGTGTGTGTGTGTGTATGCTTCTGTGTGTGTGCACAAGCGTTATGAGTGTGTGTCTTGACAAACAGTGTGAATTGCAGTGTCAGTCAGTTTGTCAGATGACTTTCTCTCTGACTCCTGGCTGAACTTTGCCTTAATAACTCTGTTGGTCATCTCCAGCACCGTAACTCCTTCAGTGCGTCTCCACCGTGCCTGGGTTTAGATCATTTTCAACATGGCCAATTCTGGAAATACAATTTCTAATCAAATGGTAAAAGGCATGAGATGGCTTCAGAAGGTTTCTAATGAAAAATAATTGAGACTGAATATTTTATTACTAAATAATTAGTGTCTTTTTTTTAGACTTTGAGTCAAAGTGAAGCTCAGATTTTTAATGTCTCAGTTGGCAAGATCCTCTGAATACATTTGCGATGTTTTTGTTTTTTAAATGCGCTGTGTAACCTCTTTTTGAACTTAGATTTGAATATTAAAGTGCAGCCTCGCTGCACATTCAGTGGGCGTCAGCTATTTGCACATACATGTACATAAAATCACTCTTAAACTACATAGAAATGATTTACTTCATGCATATATTGTTGAGAAACAGACTCTTCTCTCTCTTCTCTTCTTGGTATTTTTGTGACTTTATTGATTATTGCTTGCTTTCATTTTTCTTTACAATTGCATCAATTCTAATGCAGGCATTTTATGGTCTTTTAATACTTTGCTGTGACTCTTTGAATACAGATAATACAGTTGTTTACATAACATCTTCAAAATAAAGTTTAGAAGTTTTAAAATGGTTGAGCAAAACAAAACAGCCATACAGTCACGTACCTGCCACAAGGATGTAACAAAAATGAAATATTGAATGAAAAAAACAAAACTGACCAGTGGCTGGATCGCGATAATAGCACAATATAATGATAAATCAACAAATAAAACAGGTAAAGATGAGAAATTGGCCTCACAGCAAGAATAAGTTCAAAGACGATGCTTTCAACAATTAAAATAAATAAAAGAATCATTAAATGTTCTGCTAAGAAATGTGCTATTTACAAAAACAAACATCTTTATCTGACATGTTACTTATGATTTTGACAGTATTGGTTTAGGTGATACACTAAATCTGTTGTCGTCACTAAATGAATTCTCCTCTGCAGCATGGGAAAAGCTCACAAACACAGTGTGGTACTCAGCTATGCCAATTTTTAAAATAAAAAAAACTTTTGCCCAGTTGAAACAAAATGATTTACTGAAGTTGAATCAAATCACATCAGATCTGTTGCCAGACTCTTACAGGACTGCTGAAGACTTGCACTGTCTTTGCAGTCTACTGATCTTTCCCAATTCTTCCCATGCTGCTAGTGTTGATCTTTTCTTCCCTTTACAGTGATTTCTGAACACTGAACCTTATCCTCCCCTCCAGTCAGCCATTAAAAGAACATTTAAAACATTTAAGCCAAAACAAAGTCTGGTGAGCAGTAATTACCCGTGAAGTATTAAGACAAATCTGCAACCTCTTAATGTGTCCTCTCTGCTGCTTTTCTTGTCAGGGGAGGAAGGGACGCGGCTCCATCTTCGTGTGGGCTTCAGGCAACGGCGGGCGCAGCAGAGACCACTGCTCCTGCGACGGCTACACCAACTCCATATACACCATCTCCATCTCAAGCACAGCTGAGAGTGGACGCAAGCCTTGGTACCTGGAGGAATGCTCGTCCACACTGACCACCACCTACAGCAGCGGGGAGAACTATGACCGAAAGATTGTAAGGACTGAATTGTGTGTGTGTGTGTGTGTGTGTCTGTGGTAGATTTTGTGCTGCTGAATGTGCACACATAAGCGCATTAGTTCTTGAAAGGAGCTAGAGTGCCCGTGGCCTAATTTTGCTGCATGGCCAGAATGCTTGTTACTTCCCCCCTGGTGTGGAAGTTGTATCTGAGGCGCTTTAAGTGGAGACACGACACTTTGAATGGGGTTAAAAATAGATATCACTGTAAAACTTCCCCATTTGATTACTTAAAGGATGAGCTGCACAATTAATCACAACATAATCGAAATCGCATTATGACTGAATGCAATAGCCAAATCGTAAGAACTGCAATTATTTGATAAAGGTAAAATGTGGCACAGATCAGTATTTTAATAAATCTTGTAGTGCTGCAGAGATGAACTGCCCCACAAAACGTTTTTTCTCCAGATGTAATAAACATGTTTGTTTGGCAGAGACTGGGAGAGATGCTACATAATCATGATTTTAAAACTGTGATGTAAAATGTAATCATACATTATAATCATGAATGATATTGCCCTTGCAATATCTGTCAAAATATTCGCTATATACATTTTTGACCATATAGTGCATGTAGTGTATTTCTGATACTTTATCTTTAAATATACGACAACGAGATTATCTGATTTGTTTGTGAGTTTTCTGAAATTTCCAGAACAGAAATCTGGAAACAGCATGTTGGCAAAATAGCGCAAAATCTGAAAATTAACCAGTGCATGAGTAACAATGTAATTTTATCTGTAGTGTCTCTACTTAAATGTGTGACTTGAACCTAAGAAAACTCCTGGGGTGCAACTACCATCCTGAATAACCATTAATTTCCATGGAAAACCGTGCATATTTTGATTTGGACATTTAAAAAATTGACGTTGTGTGTACTGTATGTGCTCGTGGGACCAGTAGTGTGGCCTGGTTTGACCCAAATGGGCCAAAAATCATGCCATGAATCCACTCGGATGGACAGTGACAGTTGTCCACTGTGAGCTAGCTTGTCTGGCAGACTCATGCTACATTCCTCGTACCGATGCTACTCACACACAACACAGAGAGACGCACACTGATGCACACACACACACACACACACACACATGTGCACACCCTTCACAGTTTCCCTCCGGCTTTGTACACTTACAGTAGAACCTCATTTATCTAAATGTCAGTCTAATCTACTCGAGCAGACACTGTCCTGTCTACTTAAACAGTACTGGACCACTTTTACTTCTTACTAAACCATTTAAGATTCTGTGTGTGCGTGTGTGTGTGTGTGTGTGTGTGTGTGTGTGTGTCGTTGGATAATCCCTAGAAATTTTTGGTCCAGAAAAGGTCCTTTGATGAGGAATCAGACTGGAAGTTGGCCAAGCTTTTCTTGGCTGACTCACTGTTAGCTGTCTGACTATTTGGCTGTCTAAAGTCCATACAATCAGCGCGGACATACAGAGCTTAAACAACATGTTTTCCACTTTTTTTTTTTTCCTTTTTTAATTCCGTCTTCTTCTTTATCCTTTGTTTCTCCTTGGGCATTCAGCTGATTCCTTGAATTCTTGGGGAAACTGGTGATTTGTGTACGTGTGTGTGTGTGAGACTGTGTTATCTATAGTGAGGCAGTGTATCAAAGCTGGAATGTGAGTTTCAGGAGTTTCAGGTGTGTCTAAATCCTCCTGATCCTCATGACTTCAATCCCTCTCTGTCTGTCTGTCTGTCTGTTTGGCTTTCTCTCTCCTGTCCTTCCCGTCACTGCCACAATTTTCTCTTGCTCTTCCTCTTGCTGTAATGGTCTTCTCTTCATCTCCATCTGTTTTCTTCTCGCTTTATTTTTTAAAATGTGCCTCTTTTCCCCTTTTTCCATCTCCTCTTTGCCCTTTTTCCACTTTCTCCATTCCTATAATTCCTCTTCATCTCTCTTTCATCCCCCTCTGACTTTGCGCTCACTCCCCTTCTCCCCTCCTCTGTTTACAGATCACAACAGACCTGAGACATCGGTGTACAGACAGTCACACAGGGACATCGGCCTCGGCTCCCATGGCTGCTGCCATTATTGCTCTGGCCCTTGAGGCAAAGTAAGATCCACTTAACCTCATCCCTTCACTTCATCCCTTTGCCCCTTGCTCACCTTCTAATGCCCTCTTGTCCTTCGGCCTCAGTGATATATAAGGCCAACACGTGAAGCATTTTCTCACAGACGCATCGTTGTCAAGTCAACAGTGGGGATGCATTTAACTATTTCAAAAGCTTTTTAGTCAGTTAATCCCAGCAGCATTCAGAGACGTACATGGCTTCAGAGCTTTCTGGAAAACTGGACTGTACATGGACACCGCAGGACATGCATGCCTGCTATTAGTTGGATCAACAAACAAGTGTAAATGTAATGCAGAATAATGGGCTTGAGAATGTAAAGGTTACAATCTCACTTTATTGCCATGGACACCTGCATCTGGTCAGTTCAGAGTTTCAGATTTTATATGCAATGAACCTGCACCCACGTAGACATGTATTTACATCTACTGCTATTACATCCGCAGCTCAGTAGACATAGCTTGTCTTAAAGGTCTGTATGAATACAGGAATGCTAGTGTGGATGGTAAAATTGAAATGGATGGAGAAACTTCAATGAATCCCGGTCCTCAGGGTGAATTTTGAGATCGTTTTAGGCAAGTTTGGGTACCTTCAGGCGTGTAAATGCACTATATGCTGAGACCCTTTTCAGTAAATGATGAAGTGTATATGTACTCTACCTTAGTAGTCAGTGCTTGGCAGGTGTGGAGTCCTTCAAAGGTGAACTGTGCCTGAACTCTGGTGAAAACCTTATGCAGCCTCAAATGTGTAAACCGCAACTTATTTCATTAATATTTCTTCTGATACCTCCACACAAATATCAGGATGTTGCCTTGGGCCCGTGAGAAAAGGATCTTTGCAGACATTTGAACTCTGACCTGTTCTGCTTCCGGTGTACGGATGCTCACATTATGGGAAGTTTGTGTTGTCGGAGAGGGATAATTAATCGTCTTTGGTGCAAAGTGTTTCATCTCAACTGTCTATAAAACTGAAGGCTCTTTATAACATAGGGAAATGATGCAGTATATGACTGATGAATGCATGTTTTTCTTTTAATTGTTAAGTTAATTGTTGTATTCATCTTCATTAACACAAAAAATGTATTGTGTTTCAGAAGCTTGAGCCACCTAATGTATATCTCTTATTGCAGAATCACCTGTAGGGTGATGTACAAAATATTGATTTCAAACCGAGTGTTGCCCTATTTTGTTTCTTTTAAAACACTGAAACCATTTAGTTGTCCTTGTCTGCAGGATTTCATGCTGTCTGCAGCGAACAGGAATACACGCAGACATTTTGGGGCCAGGTGCTTTTAAGCCAAACATTTCTGCTAGAAGGGACTAGAGTGCCAATTTCAAAGTTGGCACTTTCAAAGATAAGAAACAGATTTTTAAAGCATTTCACTTTCAGTTGGTTTCAATGTTCTGTCTGGCTCTTATTCCCTTTAGTGCCCTGGTTGCTCTCTGTGAGATGCCTGCACCTCCCCTCTTGCAAAAAAAACCTGTTGATCTGCTTTATTTGTGATTTAACTCGTAAATTGGAAAGAGTGCAGTGCAGGTGCTGAGACTTTGAATTGGGCATTACCCCATCATCACATGTTGAGCGGCTCAGTTAGCTGAGGTCACTTCATTTAACCTGGATAATCCAATCCAAATCCTCACAGTAGAAAATATTCTCCGTTTCCAGGCAGTGCTGGGCACATAAGCCTGTTTCCTCAACAAGATTATCACACACTGCCTCTTGCCTGCATGGTTTCTTCTCTTCGGCTAGCTTTCACCTCCTCTCTGTCGTGCTTGCTCTGCCTCTACCGTTGTCACAATGGTCTTTTTTTTCCCCGCCGTCTTCAAGGCAAACGCTGTCTGTCCTTCTATCCATTCATTTGGTTTCTCACATGGATAAACTTGCAGGCATGCACACGCAGGCACCGGGCAAGGATGAAAGGGAGACAGGGGAAAAAGTTTAGACACACTCTGCGCAATACCGATTGTATCTGCTCTTATCTGATGAATGAAAGCAAGCAAACATTCTGTGATAAACATGTCAAGACGCCATTACGCTCGGCTTCACTAAACTCTCTGTTGTGAGGTCTTTTCCCTGGGTATGGAACATGTTGCATCAGAAAACTGTCCCTTGCTCTGCTCTCTGTAGATTTTGCCAAGTTTAAGATGTTTAACGTCTGCACATGATTTACCTCTTTATGAGCTCGACGCTAGCACGGCAAGCAGCAATGTTTTAGAGCTTCAGGATCTTTTATTCCTTTTTGTCCTTGGAAGTGAAGGAATGGAAAAGTGAGTGAACATGGGGACAAGAGACTTGAGTGAGGAAATTAAGAGGGATAAAAAAGAAATGAGGTAGGATAACCATAAGAACCTCATCTACTGGGAGGTTTAAAGAAACCAAAGCAGGGACAGATGGGCGAAAAGAAAACTCCTTTTCTTCTTCATTTGTCTGCTTTAGCATGAGCGGCATTATTCGAGAAATGAAGATTCCAGTTTATAGTTTACACCTAGGCCAAGGCGAGGTGGAGATTGACTGTTGATATGTTCAGACTTTGTGGCTCTTTAAGGTTCTCTTTCACTTCCTACTTTGCTTCACCCTGCAGATTACCCGTGTGTGTTTTCATCCATAATTACACTTGAGAGAAGCACCAAGAAACCTATATTAGACATACTGATGTGCTGCTGGTTTTCCCCAGTATGTGAGCTACTCCATTAATTAGTATTGGCTTGTTTATGGGGAGGCTGTCGTGGCCTAGATAATGATGCCAAAGTCACTTTTAATTAATGACCATAAAACATTTATGGAACCATAATTACACAGTGGCAGCTAAGCCTATTAATATTGATCTGAACATTAATTATTCTGACTCTTCATGTTATTTATCTGTGCTACCATCCTTTAATTATTTTTTCCTTGATATTTTATTTTCAGCTATTTAGTCTTATTTACTTAATTTGGATTTAATAAACGTGGCTCAGTGTGGGCAATAGTGAATTACGCGTTAAAGTCTCAGCAACATCATTTCGGGTTAGCTGCATAAAACAAAGATGAAATCCTTTTTCCATCTAAAAATGTCGAATCCTGATCTCGTCTCTAACATCAGAAGAGCACTTTGTCTTGAATATAACCCTGATAAGTGCAGAAAGGCTGATACAAGTCAAAGTCAGATTGATTACCTCTTTTCAAAGCCAAGGAACGATGAACAGCTGATGTGAAAAGTTTAGCTCTTTTCCTGGCACTTAGTTCTGAGAGAGATTGATGGCTTGCTTTAAGCATAGCTGAATTTTTCGTGGTCTTAATGTATGTGAAACCAGGAGCACCAGCTGAAATAAAGACTATGATTACGACATAAAAAAACCGATAAGGATCGTATGTATACATTTTCTTCCTTTGCCAAAGTTTAGGAATCAAAATGAACTAAAGATCGGTGCCCCCAATTTTTCTTTCTTTCTTTCTTTTTCTTCAAACCATGTGAGACCCTAAAGAACAAATGAAGGGGTGAGTGATATTTGGGCTAAAAATGTGTAAAATATGCATCGAATGAAAGCTCTTGATGAGCCTTTCTTCTGCCAAAAGGACACATGTGACTTTTTAACCAATCCAGAGTTATTAATCAAAAACAGAGACCACCAAAAGACACTGTAGATCATTTGGGGACAAAAGGACGTAAGTGCTCTTAGGAATATTACATTTTTTGTATTTAGCATATTGTAATCTACATATTATTGAAGTTTCAATATTAAAGATTGAATCTCATAAACAACTTGAGGACAAAGTATGACCTTTTTTCTTTGGTTTTGGCTTGCATGTAAAGTCGGTCAAATGTTGTTTAAGCCCATCAGATTCTCATCTCTCAAAGTGTTTTTTTTTTATTTTTTAGCAGATATCATTACAACAAGTGCAATTAAATTCACATTAAAGCAACAAAATGTCTTACGTAATCGCTGCATTAAACAATTTGATACACACAAGACAGAAAAAACAAGAAAATGAAACCACAGCAGTGATGAACCCTGAAGCTCATCCCAGTAGTACAACTCAACAGATAAAAGATTTATGTGAATTAGAATTTTAACTATAATGTTTAAAAGTCAGCGGCTGAATGTGTGGTGTTGAAACCTTTCCCAGATGTTAAGGATTTTTAAAGTCCTCTAGTGCGTTTCTGTTTTTTAAAAGATCACAGGAAGTTGTGAAAGAACCTGCTCTAATGCCAGCAGCTCGACAGGCAAAGGCACAGCGTGTTCAGGTCAGCCTCATTTAGCTGCCGGTCGCTCTCCCTGTGTCTCCCTCTCACATCACATCTGTGTGTCTTCTTAGAATTTAAAATCCGAATGTTGGGTTGTAAACCATTTGAATATTAGTTTTAGGTCAACTGATTCTGAGCGGTGCAGATCCTGGAGGTCTCAGATGGTGAGGGAGTGACACGAGGGGAGGGAACGGAGCATCTGGCCGGCATATGAGATGGAAGGGAATCCCAGGAAACGAAGTGACCCACTTCTCCCTGGTTTTTTCCTTTTTTAATGTAGCGTTTGGACATCAAAGAAGTTGAGACACATGGCTGCCATCTCGCAATGGATCTCACGTGAGATCTGAGAAACTAGGGAAGCGTGAACAGGCATCCATGCTCTCCATCTTTGCCTCTCTGTAATATTTTCTCTCAGTAATCTTTCACCTACTCTGTATTACTATGTTTTCTCAGCTTTTTTTTGCATTTCATCTTCGTCTCTTCCCCCGTGTGCTTTTTTTTTTAAACTTCCATCTCCTTTTATCCTAAACATTTCATGTCCCTCTTTCATCCACCCATTTGCCAAGATGCCATTATCTGAAGTTGCTCCAATAAGGAAGATGTGTCTTGTTTTCCTCGTCCTTATTCCTGTATTTACATCATCAGTGCTACCTGACTTTGTCATTTATTTATCTGTGTGTGTGTGTGTTTAGATTTACACAGTTCAAAATGTATGTATATATCTGCATAGGAAAGCAGGTCTTTATGTCACTTTTTACTTAGTTCCTGCTCGGTTCTGTTTTCCTCCTCAGTCTGAATCTCCGGACATCACGATGAAAGATTAATGTAATTGTTTGTCCGTGTTTGTTCTCTTCCGCTAGTCCTGTTCTATCATGGAGAGATGTTCAGCACATCATCGTAAAGACGTCTAAACCCGGACATCTCAGCGCTCCTGACTGGAAGACTAATGCTGCCGGTTACAATGGTATGCACACAAACGCACACACACACTATCTTTCTTGCAATTCTACACACCAACTATCTTGTTATGACCCCCCTTTTCTATCTGTTTTAATTTAACCTTATTAAAACGTCTCTTACCTGAAGCGATCTGATGTATTACTTATTACTGTTGTTTGATATTTCTTTGGGGCTTTTGATTCACCACATTCCACCCAGAAGCAACGAAACAAACAAACAACAAACAGGACACAGCATAGAGCCAGTAAGGCATCATTATAAAATATCCCACAGTATCCCAGTTATGGGTTGTGTTTCTGTAAATTGTGAAGACAGTGACTCATGAGCACTGATCAGAGAAAGTACTTTCCTTCCTCCGACTAGTTTGAATGCAGGAACATGTCATGCTGTGGTTTTTAAACTTTCATTTCAGCCGGCATTGTCTCATCTCATCAATTAAGCAACAGTTGCATTCATGATTCATAGTGGGGATATAGAGTGTGGTTGAAAGAAAAATAAACATGCGTTAATTTGACCCCTGAATTATGTTTTGGTCTCAACCAGAAGAGCGTTGAGGAGCAGTTTCCAAAAATGTTCCTTCTTGCTTAACTACTCTGCCGCCAGCTGCCATCTGTCAGGGTCCATGTGGTGGCTGCTGTTTTGTAACTTTGTGGTGCGTGCTTCAGTGTCTACGCATACCTGTGTGTGTGTGTGTGTGCGTTTGAAAATGTGTGTGTGGTGGTATGTGTGTGTGTGTGTGTGTGTGTGTGTGTGTGTGTGTGTGTGTGTGTGTGTGTGTGTGTGTGTTTGAGGGAGAGGAACCAAGAGAGTGAGAACTAGGGGTCAGCCAGGCTGCAGGCCCAGTGGGCCTGGAGATTTTCCAAGTGACTGTTTTTTCAAAGAGGAACTAAAGAGAAACAGAACAGGGGAGGAGGGATGGGGGGTGGGACAAGTATGGAAGGAATTCATATTTAAGCTGCTGTACCAATAAGTTGAGTCGTTTCCAAACTTTGTTTTTAATTTTTAGAAAAAACATTCTGTGTATGTCTGCAGTATTTTCATTGAGTAGAACGTACCTGCTTAAAACAACAGGATGACACTGAAGATTTTTTATTTTGCTTTCTTGGACAAATTTCATACAAGGCAAGATACTCACATACATACTATTATATGGTGGTGACATGGTTTCAAGATAACACAACATCTTCCTTGAGGAGTTAAAACACTAAACCATTATTTTTAGGCTATCTTTGCTATGATAAATGTTAAGAGTTAGAATTGTAGTGTGTGACTTTTCACTGTTCTCTACAGTCAGCCACCTGTACGGCTTCGGTCTAATGGACGCTGAGGCGATGGTAAAGGAAGCAGAGAAATGGAAGCAAGTCCCTTCTCAGCACGTCTGTGTTGAGAGCGCAGACCGACAAATTAGGTAGAACACACGCAAACACACACACACACACACCTTTCTGTCTGTTTTCGTATATTTCAATAAGCATTACATTGGAAAAATGTAGGCATTACGCCATGTCGTTAATAAACTGCTCATTCCAAATCCTGGGGAATTCCTGGGAAGGATTTCCACAACATTTTAGAACCAGGTTGCAGGAATTTGATCCCATTCAGCCACAAGCACATTAGTGAGGTCAACCACTAATTTTGGGTAACGAGACCTGGCTTGTAATTGGTGTTTACAGTTCATCCCAAAGTGTTCGATCGAGCTGAGGTCAGAACTCTGTACAGGCAGGTCAAGTTCGTCCACGAAATCTTTGAAAACCATTTCTTAACGCTCCTCACTTGAGGGAAGATCCTTTCCTAGTGCACAAGCTTTTACATCAAAGTCACCTAAAATAGTGTTGTATGCTGCAGCACTAAGACTTAAATTACTACATAATATAATTGTAGAAATCAACAACAGAAAGCTATTCTGTAGTTCAACAAGTTTATAAGTTGTAGTAGGGTGACATCCTGGCTGACATTAAGAAATCTGATACTATCTTGTGTTCGTACTGTGCAAAGTTAAAACGAAATGCCAGATATCTCATCTTTTCTTAAACTTTTTTTTCTGGTGTTTTATGCACCGGCATGTGTTTGAGAGTGTGGTTGTGCAAGCTGTACCTTGATAGGGGCCAAGCATTAGTTCTGGCAGGGTGGTTCTCACATAAGACCTTTACTACGCACACTCTCTCCCTCCCTCCCTCCCTCCCTCCCTCCCTCCCTCCCTCCCTCACACACACACACACACACACACACACACACACACACACACACACGCACACACACACACACACACACACACACGGAGAGAGCCAAGGCTTCACAGCTTGTTATTCTTGATGCAGCTGGAAGCCTGAGCACTGTTCTGTGTTAGGCTGGCTGGCTGGCTGGCTGGATGAACTTGGGCCCTGAACTGGTTTGCTTTCAGTTGAAGGCTCGGCGGCCAGCGACTGCAGCATTATCAGTGTCATTCTGTCTGTTCTGCTCCAGTGCACGAGTCAGTCCATATGAGGCTTATGTAAAGTCCAGCTTGTGTCGGAGGCAGTCATGCTCAGGCCTCCGTACTCATGTAATGTGTGTTGGCTTATGGAGAGATTTCCACTGTTGTGCGTGAAGGAAGTAAAAGCAACCCTGTCATTTTAGCCTCCTGTTTTCCATGTGCAGCGCATTTACGAGTGGCCTTAGAGATGTGTGAAATGGTCAGTCAGACATCGGTCGGGTTACTGGGAGCTTGAGCCTTGTTTATAAACAGAATTACCCTGTGTTCATCCAGCCAAATGACAGGGTTGCAAAGAAGTAGGCAATCACCAGAAAACAAAAGGCTCTGTTTTTTTTTGTCTTGGGAACGAAGGCAAAGAAGTCATGAAAGTTTTATGTGCAACACAGTTAAAAACTGAATTTTCAGTTTGCCCCCAAAAAGTCTGAGACGGTCTTGTTCCCTTCACAAACAACTTTTTGTTGTGTTAAATTGTGTTTAAATGTCTCTCCGCTCGTGAACGCGTGAATGTTGGCGGTGCTTTTTGATGAAGCAGAATCTATACTAGACTCTTATCATTTGCACGTACATCTTGACATGCGTGTGTGTGTGTATGCTGCATGCGTATGTGTTCTGTACTTCAGCCGTCACCTCACTGCTGTGTTTCCCACACACCCTCTGGCTGGCCCCTCTGACTGCGTTTGGTAATGTCTGTCTGCTATCGCTCGCCTCACTCCACTTGGAGCACGCACCAGGAAAACTGCCTGATCCGTGTGCAATCAGGCTGGTAGTAATCAGCTGTTCATCTGCTCTGCTCGGTCCCATGCGTGTGGTTCAGTTATCTGTGTTGTGTCATGGAGAAGCCAGAGCTGTGATATCAGCCCTAGTCTCCCCAGCCATTTCTGTTGTCCGTTGTCCAAACTGTCATCGAGGACTTACGAAAAAGACAATCAAGGTTTTTCTCTCTGTGATTTATTACATCATGTCCACTTGAGCTCATATGAATGCCATTGTGCAGTTCTCTGGCTCCAGTGGTTTTGATGTGAATTGTTAATATTGGCCTTTAGGCCTGCAAGATAATAAATGGAGTTGGACAAAAGGGGAAATTGTTAGATTGTGTACCTGTGTTTATTCTGGAAGAGTGATTCCCATCAAACGGCTTTAAATAATCATAAACCGCTTTCACTTTTTGCAGACTACTTCTTTAAACTATTCGGTATCAGAGAGGTGAATCTGTTTTAACCAATGTCACAATTTTAAATTGCAATTCTCGACAGAATCATTAAATTAATCTTGATGACACATTTTGGCTTTTCACCAACAAACTGGTATTTTAAGCAGCAATTGGTAATCAATGGAGTGAGGATATGTTGTTCCAAGTTAAAAGGTTCCATCTTCTTCACACAGCTAAAGACAATCTTTGCGAGCTGATAATTGCCGTGAGGTAATTTTCCTCTTAATGATAAACATCTGTGCCGTAACACTTAGGTCCTTAAAATGTCACCATCGTGTTTGTAACCCTGACAACAGGGAATCTAATCTAATAATAAAACAGTTTCTTATACGGGATCAAACAGCACATGTCACTCCTAATAACTGTCTTTTAACCCTCCACCCTGCAATAATGAATATAATAATCAAGCAAGTTTAATCCAACAGCTCTGTTTTAGTTTCCAGCTCACTGCAGTGAGTTAAATCAAATATAAATGGTAATTAGCACTTTTATCCAAAGTAAAAGACAATTTTCCTCTTATTCTCCCATTCACATGCACATACACTCACAAATTGATGGACACGAGCTACCAAACTTCCCTAAAGACACTTTGACAGAAGGAGAGGAGGAGATGGGGATCAACCCTGTGGTCAGTGGTCGACCCGCTCTCACCCCTGAGCCGCAGCTGCCCCTGTTATGTGTTGGATCTGTTCACTCTTTATCCAAAGCATCGCTCGGGAAAGATGGTATTCATTGTCCCCTGCACTGGACCTGTCTATGTTTTCACTGTTTTTGTTATCATATTGCTTTTATATTCGATCATATCACAGACGTTATTCAAGGGATTATTAGATGTTTGCGTTGGCTGTTAGGTGATCTTTCTGCTGCTGAGCTGTGCATAGCAGACGGGACAAATAATGTTCATTGTCGTTCTTATCAAGCTCGTGGTTCTCGGTTTCTTTTGGCTGGTTGAGGTTTAGGAAATGGAAAACCTTAATACGGACTTGTGTGCATGCTCTTTGGTTTCTGGAGGAGGATAAATCAAAAAAAGAAGTACATGTGATTGCTTTTTGGGGGTGCCTCGGGGTATTGAGTCTTGATATTGAATGTTATGTCAGTCACTAAGAGAATTTTTGGCTACAGTTCACTGAGCAGAACGTTTCGGTGTAGGGAGACGTCCGCAGTCTCCAACCTCTTTCTCCCCAAACGACCAGACAGACTGCAGGTACAGCTATGTTATGTCTGAGGGCACATTGAGTGACTTTCAGCAGCTAAAACCTGTGTTTGAAGATGATGGCCAGTTTAAATTAACCTTCAAGCTGCTTGGTTCCAATATTGGTCTGCAAAATCTGTATTACATCTTTGCAGTGAGGCAAATACACCCAATCCTGATACTATCAGCCATGGCAAATAACCTTTTCCCCTGTGAAATCCCAACTTGTTTGAGATGAGTTGCTGGCATCAAATTCAGAATGTGTTGATGATGATGAGACAAAACATTAAATATATTGTTTTTGTATTGTTTTAAAGGGAGTGTCCAGTTTGTCATGAAGGATCGGCAAATGCTCACATTCTATTCTTTTTTTTTATTCATGTTTAACACGACAAGCAAACTTTTTGAAATCAAGGTTGTGTATTTCCTCAAACAAATCAGAATCCATGTTTTATGTCACAATCCACCAATATTGACGATAATCGTGATATATAAAAATGAAATACAGCTACTTTTCTATAGTTAGTGACTTAATCTCGTCATTGCCAAATCTTTAGGCCACGACAGTCACGTGGAGAAATCTGATATTGTTCATTTATTCATTTGTTGTTGATCTGTTTTTATTTTTGCTGCAAAGTAATGTACAATATCCATGAGTTTTGTTTTCCCACTTTTTGTCACTGAAGCTTGTTGTGACTTTGGAGATCTTAAAGGGATTGGTGTGATTCACTGGAAGGAAACCTTGAGCAATGGTTGGGTTTTTCCCCACTGCACAACACTGACTCAATATTGTCTTTACTCGAGGCATCAAGTTATCAATGCTCCTGTAGATATCTCTGTCTGTGTGTGTGTGTGTGTGTATATATTTTCTTCTAATGTCTACCTTTTCTGCTCGGTTCCTCCAGAACTATCCGTCCAGAGCATGTTGTCCGTTCGGTGTACAAAGCAACAGGATGCACTGACAACCACAACCACCACGTGATCTTCCTGGAGCATGTGGTTGTACGTATTACAATCACGCACCCTCGCCGTGGGGACCTGTCAATCAACCTGACCTCACCCTCAGGGACCAAGTCTCAGCTGCTCGCCAACAGGTAAAAAACCCCCTAAAAAATCAAGATGAGAGATGTTACCTGCATGTGAATGCAAAACAGAATTCATAAGAGATGTTCTGACTCATTGGGTTTCATATTTACAGTAGCTAAATTTCATTAGATTGTTACAACGACTTTTAATACTGGCTGAAACACTAGTAAATGTTGCAACCTCCAGAGGATTGGCTACTGAATGGACTGTAAGTGCTGTATGTACCTTGTCTCCATTCACCTCAAATAAACCACAGTCCTGTACAAAGTTTATACATGGTTCATTAGAGACTATGATTGGTCTTGGATGAGCGGTTGCGATTGTTTGTACTGGTATTTGCAACACTTAAGTCGTTTCCTTATCTGATATCTATTGTGTGATGTGTGTGTGTGTGTGTGCTTTTGTGTGTGTTTGTGTGTGCGCAGGTTGTTTGATCACTCCATGGAGGGTTTTAAGAACTGGGAGTTTATGACCACCCACTGCTGGGGAGAGAAGGCAGCAGGCGACTGGGTCCTAGAGATCTACGATTCACCTTCTCAACTCCGTAGCCAGAAAGTACCGGGTATGACAGTATTAATGATTTCTTTAATAGAAAAAAAGGATCATTAATCTATAAGATATTTTGTATGTTGTTTTTTAGTCTGAAACAGTAAAAATGGAAGAAGCAGGGGAAAGTTTTTGTCTGGATTCGGTGCAGGACCAGCAGGAGCACACATGTTGCTCTGGAGGCAGTGAACTTAACTGCTCAAATGACCCACTAATTTAACAACATAATAAAGTCTCAAATGGAGAGTAGCAGTTTCTAAGAAGCTGTTATGTCGATAACCATAATCCCATGTATCTTGCGCCTGGTTTCCTCATGTGTATCATTAAGAGTGTAATGTAATATAATCTCTGTATGGTAGCTGAAAATACCCTGAAATATAGCGTTGTTTAGATTATGTAGTTGTTGTTTTAGTGTTGAAAAATGGTTGAAATGCTACAAAATTATCTGACCTGACACATCTGGATGTATTATCATATATTCTAATGAAATACATATTCAAGCATATTCAGCTGCTTTCTGTGGATGTGTGTATACAATGAGTTTTGCGCTGCGTTTGTTTTCTCAGGCAAGCTGAAGGAGTGGTCGCTGGTGCTGTACGGCACCACCGAGCACCCGTACCTTCCGATACTTAAGCCCCGATCCACACACACCGAGGAGGAGTTCACAGAGGAGTACAACGGTAGGAGATAAATATTAGCATAATTCCTCGGCAGCTGCTATTTTTTCTTGTCCTGTTACAATGACAGTACGTTCTCCCACATTAGGTGTAAAGGTGTTAATAAGGACTACAATAAATAACTATTAATAATTTCATAAGATCAGTTGGTATTATCAAGTGTGAGCGTGTTCCTGTGATCGTCACTTCTTCACACTGCTACTCCTGTGTGTCCCCAGGCCCCTGTGACTCTGAATGCAATGAGAATGGATGTGAAGGTCCTGGACCCCATCACTGCAACAACTGTCTCCACTTCTTCCTCAAGTTCAAGAACAACACAAAGTCAGACACCCTAAGAAATTTGTTTTAATCAATCAAAGTGTATTTATATGCATTATATAGCACATTTCAGACAACTAATAATGGAATTAAATGTGCCTTAGAAGTGATTAGGGGAAAAAAAAAACATATCATAAAATACAAAACTTAAAGTTGATTTAAGTACATAAGAGTAAATTCATAATAATACTGATAGAACAGTCAAATGCCTGAAATGATGATGGAGTATCAATATTTCCAGCTTCTCTCAGATCATCTCAGTTCATCTCAGATCGTTAGGAAGGTTTCTCCAACAGCTCAGAGCGCAGTGGAAATTAGAAATTAGTAATAAGTAGAATATTGACCTTGTGTTGGATCACAGCAAATAATTGCTACTTCTATTGCTAGATTTGTACTTAACAGTGGGAGAAAGGATTTTGTTTTTTGAATCATTTTATTTTGTACCTAATGTACATATTTTGGTCTTATGATTACATCTGGGAATATAATGATTAATTCAACTCAGTGTCACTGACTTTTCCCACTTTTATGGACACTTTATGGATTGTCAAAGTGTGCATGGAGATGTAAAAGTGATTGCTCTGTGGACTCCACCAGAACCAATTTGTCCCCCCCCCCCCCATAATTTAAAAAGTGCTTCTTAGATGGTACGTCTTGCTCCTACGTGATTTTAGCTGAAAGAGCTTTAAGTCTTCTGAGAGTCCAGAGACAGACGAATAAAGAGAGCGATCAATATTAGCTGAGGGGGTCTCAATCACAATGTTTTGCGAAAGGAAAAGTGCATGTTGGTGCATACCAATCCACAGATTACTAGGTTTAATCAGCTAGAGGCAATATTTCAATTGTGTTTCAGGCCTCAAAGAAACATTTGTGCTTTTTAAAGGCCTGTTTGTTTCAGCCCCGTTTAAATTCATTTAATAGTCGGCATTACAGCAGGAATGGAGACATTAAACAGAGACGCGATATAAAAGTAATGACAGAGTTTAAGTGAGCAGGTCTAGAGCTGCTTTGTAAAGGTTTCAGCAGTAGAAGACACATGGTTGCTGTTTCGTTTGCTTTTTAGTTTTTATGACTAACCTATACAATATTCTGACCCTTGGTCGTATCTTAATTTAGTTTTCTTCAGAATTTCAAAAGGTTGCATTTTGATTTCTTGGCATTGAACCGCTTTGATGCACTCGGCTGTATTACAAATTGCTCCAGTTCATTTGAAATTCAACACATTTCCTTTTTTCCACCATTTGAGGTCACGGGCCAACTGCGTTATTCCGTGAGCTTTATGTAAACAGTGCAGGTAGTGTCCTTATTAGTTTACGCTTGTCAGTTTTATAACAGAGATGCTGTTTCCTGTCGACCACGTCGTGTTCGGTCTCTCTTTTCCGTGCTTGCTTGTAAGTGTGTGTGTGTCTGCGCATGCACATTTGTGTGTGCCCTCAGGATCCCATTAGGATCAAAGTCTGTTGTAATTGCCTTTGTGTCAGCGGGTCTCTGCACTAATAAAAGACAAACCAGTGCAGGTGCATGAGAATGTGCAAGCTTAGGCACTGCCTTATCATTAGCCCACTTTAGAGGTGTCCTGCCCTTTTCTGCCACCACAGGGAGCAATTGATGAATGAAGATTGGGGGGGGGAGTGGTGGGAGTGGTGGGAGGAAGGAGGAAGGACGGCGGTGGTTGTTGAATGTTCAGATAATTACATCCCTACATATGTGTTTGATGGTCTAGACTCACCAAAAGGTGTGTGTGGTGCTTTGAAACAATGTAGGTCGCACTTCTATGTGTATCAGCGCATATATGTGTAAATTGTATACAGGGTTATAGACAGGATTTTAGAAATACTCAGGTCATAAGTCCAGTAAGTCTCCAGATACTGTATTTTTGATTATGAGGCTAAAATTCCCGTGTTTGTGTGAATGCCCGTGTTTCATCCCCAACTTGACCGAATGTTGTCGCCTCCCCAGATCTTAGTAATGAATTTGGTAACTAAAACACGATCATAACTTTTTAGGAACGATGGAAAATAGGGCTACAAGTAACAGTTATTTTTGATTAATCTGGCATTTATTTTCACAAGTGAACTTTAATGATAAAAAATTGTGAAAAATCCTCAAAACTTCCCAAAGTGAAGTCTTCAGAGTGATTCTTTTATGTCCAACCAGCTGTCTGAAATCCAAATACTACATTAATCACCATAACTGACAAAGAAAGAAGCAGCAAATCTTTACATATTTGGCCTTTTTTTTTCTCTTGAAAAATGACTGAAATGATTTATCGATTGTCAGCATAGTTAGTAAATTTTCTTTCAATCGACTAACCAATTAATTTTTGCAGCTCTAATGGCCCAAAAATAATATTTTTTTAATTTAAAGGGGGAAAAAAAAATCCTTTTGCTTTAAATTGCTTGTACTGCAAGTAAATCGCTGACATCTGCTTGCACTGACTGTGTGGTCAGGACTGTGCAGTTCTGAAATTTTAACACATTCTGTGGTGTCCTTGGGGTAGGCGTTACATTATAGTGTTTACATAATCTTTAGTGGTTAAATAATCATTTTAGCCGAGGAATGGTATTGTAGTTGGAGGACAAAGGTATGGCAGTCAGTATATGCACACGTGGATTATGTGTTTCACACGTGCCATATGTGCGTCTTGGCAGAAAACTCTGTAGTGTGTGAATAAGGCTTAAGCTGTGTGTGTGTGTGTGTGTGTGTGTGTGTGTGTATTGTGCTCTTGAGGATTTTGGAGATCTTTTTCACCTTATGAACGGAGCCTCAGGGTGAAATGAGGGGGTGACAGAGCTGTGAAGTTATCCAACAGATGTTGCACCTGTTCACTATATAGCGTCTGCACGCACACACTTGGCCCTTCACATCTGTTTGTCCCAATTTATTACACGCTATTGATACATGAAAAATAGGTTTACATTTACAATGGGTAATTATAAAGAACTTTCTCTGCTTTAAGTCCTGTAAAATTATATTTTTCTTGAGCTCATGTTTATGATTGGACCCGGTGTATTATTCCCGTAGTACTCTTACACAAGGGGCATATGTTTTTATTTAGACATGTGTTTTACATTGTGGGCCTGTTAACATTACACTGAGATACAGAGGTTGTTAATCAC
This sequence comes from Diplodus puntazzo, assembly GCA_963678695.2. Classification (NCBI taxonomy): domain Eukaryota; kingdom Metazoa; phylum Chordata; class Actinopteri; order Spariformes; family Sparidae; genus Diplodus; species Diplodus puntazzo. The sequence continues at coordinate 30,573,507 of OZ023159.1, read as the reverse complement.
GGCACAATGAGGCCTATTTTGTCTTTTGTTGTGTCATATATCTGAAATCTGAATATGTCTGTAGGAAATATAAAGGGTCCTTCTTTTTGTTCCACTTTTTGCCATTTCTGACGTTCACTTTAATCTTATGTCTCTGTTTTCTCTCTCTTTATTCGCCTTTCTCTGCAGGATGTGTGTCTCAGAGTGCCCCAGTGGCTTTTTCCGTGACGATAGGAAGCGCTGCAAGAAGTGCTCCTCGTTGTGTGAGACCTGTGTTGGTAGCCGGAGTGACCAGTGCACCACGTGCAGGACTGGTTTCCATCTTAACGAGGGCTCCAACACGTGTGTCGCCAACTGTGCCGACAACTTCTACCTCGACCGTGGTACGTTTCAGCGCCGGCCAAGCTGACTCTGGCCCCAGCTTTGAATGTTTAAAGGCGTCTGACTTCTACCAAACACCATTTAAAAGTTAATTGAACAGTTCTGGTGATGCTGCAGCAAAATGCCTCCAACAAAAGACAGATCGTTGGTCCCCGCAGGGTCACTGATCTGTCTTTCCAAGATCAATGTCACCTTTCTGTCCAATGATGAAAGTCTCAAAGTGTGAAGTTCCTAAGATTAAAGAATAGCCCTCAGTGGGGAAGGCAATCCACATAAAAAAAAAAAACGCTTTCGTCCACCACCTCAGAATGATGCAGTTGTGTCCTTGATGTAACGTCTAGCCAGTCATTTATTTTCATGTACTTGTTGAACCGAACAGGACTGGAAAGTTCGTGCTAAAAGTGGAATTTCTCATCGTTGTAACATGGAGTAAAACATGAAATAAAACAGCTCTGCAGGAGGATTGTCTATGGATTACGTTTACGAGAATTCAGCTTATTTAATTTGCGTCGACCTCTGGTACAGTGTTAACATACGTTTTTTACTGTATGTGTATACTTACGATGTATACCAGCCTGGATGAAAGTAAAGCAGAAATGAGAGGCTGAATCTATGCATGTCTTATAATTATGTCTATATACTGGTGTGCTGCCAACGCAAAGTCCTGGCAGCTCTAAGAGGCTCTGGCAGCAGATCTAATGTGATCTGATCCAGGTTCAATCATAACATTTCAACAGGCCAAGATGTAGTGGATACTTTTTCTTTTAAAATGTTGGCACCGCTGAGTATTGTGTTGTGTTAAATGAGCGAGAGTTTATTTTCTCTGTGTCAGTCTGACGGCCAGCCAAGATGAATTCCTGCCTTTATTAACACATGGACGCGTTCATGTGATGGTTGCATTACCGGACAAGAATCACATTTCAAGCATTTTTTTTTGGAATATTAAATTTGCAGAATAGTCAATATGTTAAGTCAGAGGAGGCGCAGTGTTTGGACTAGGGACCGACTAATAACGATAATAATTATTATTGATTAAGGAGACCAAAAAAATGTTAAAAATGTTTCTGTCCAAATTGAGAATGAGATGGCGGTAGCAAAATGTGTTGTTCAGTGTATAAGATGTCAAAAAAAAAAGAAAGTGAACATCACGGTGGCATCTTCACATAACTTGTTTTCTATAACTAGCTGTCTGAAACACAAAGATAATCTATTCACTATAATATAAAACAGAGACAAGCAGAAAATCTTCATCATATTTGAGAAGCAGGAACAGTGAAATGTTTTACATCACTACTTGATAAATGACCTGGTGCTTCCAACTAAAATGGGAAAGTCGCACTACTGAGACAATGTAAAAGTGCATTTTCTTTTATGGAAATCTTTCCGTGACCTGTCCATATCCTGCATACACCCTGTAATGATTTTCAGATTCCTGAAAATCTCCTCCTCTTAGACCCTGTGACTTTCCCGGACAAAACCGTAGAGGTTTCGTCATACATAAGCAACATTTTTGGATATGTGGACATAATGGTTTTGATTAATAGCCGTAGTCTTCTCTATCGTTTCCCAGGAATAATAAAACGCGTTATTCCCGCGTCTTTTTGGCAATCCTCATCGCTGCTGAAGAAACAAGTGTCCATGTGCATTGTGTCAAAGCGTGTCATTGCTTTTAGTCTGCCTTTTGAAATATTTATCCACACTCCCATCCTCCCTCCTCAATACTACAATCTTTTCTTTTTCATCCCCACAGCTTTTAGTCTTCTGACATTTCACTTCTTCCCCTCTCTTGCCATCTCCTCCTGCTGCCTTTTGTCCTCCTGTTTTGTTCATCTGTCCCTTTTCCCACTCAGTATCTCTTTCTGCCCCACTTTTGTTACTGGTCTTCAACTTCTTGCCTCCTTCCTCCTTCTCTCCTCTTCTCCCTTTCTTCATTTTAAACGCAACCAGACTTCTGGTTCCTATTAGCCACTGTGTATGACTGGCTCTCCCTGTGTCTTTCAGATTCCAACATTTGCAGGAGATGTCCAGAGAACTGTAAGAGGTGCACCACCTCCAATATCTGCACAGAATGTAAACCTGGGATGAGGTAAGCTGGGAGCCACGCTGAGCGATGCCTAACCAGTGGCTGAAATTTAAAACAGTGACAATTTTTCCATCTTGAAAGCAAGTTATTTCAGTTATGTTTTGTTTTTACCACAATAATGGTACAATAGGAATGTCTGCAAACACATTAAAGTCAATTTCCTCTGAACTGCTGCAGAAACAGTTTGCAGGATTTGTCTGAACGCTTAACAGCTGTTACTCTAAAGGAGTTAGAAATGAGGTGGATGTTGTCCAAGAACTTTTGTAACTTTGCAAAATCGACAATCCAACATTAATTTTACGATTGGCCAGCACAGTTTACCGTTCTATCACCCATTTTTTTTTTTCCAAAACCTGCAGGGTTAAGCAATCCATTACGTTATATATTACAGCATGGTGTCCATGTTACTGTGGGCCTCTGTGTTTTATTAAAAGCCTTAATATAATGAATTACAGACCTGCTAGTAGTAATTACAGCTTGTTCATATGTAGATCGACAATTAAAGTCATTCCTATTTAATGCGAAATTATTGTCTTTTTGCTCCAGTTTGGATTGAGTGTCGGTGTAAAGACCTCTTTATTTTCACACACTTTAATGCTGCAGGAACACAGTGTTGCTAATTCAGACCAGCACTTTGTGTTACACTGTGGTTTTGGGTTCGCAGCATGAACCAGTGAAATCAGTGCTTCCCAACTGTTTTCCACTTGGGACCAGAATTGAATAAACAGAGTTTCACCCTGTGACCCAGGCTTATTAAAGCCCACACATACTCATGCAGAGACCCACAAGAAGTGGAGTTGTTGCCAGATTTTGGGTTGTGATCCGTACTTTGAAGAACTTCTCTTCAAAACCATTTAGGTATCTATGTAGACATGTTCCAGGTCATTTTCTGGCCACTTCCACAGCAGTTTCTTCAAACACCCCCCCCCAACTGCACTTGACCTCAGAGACGATACGTCCTTTCAAAGTGCTAAAATTCCTGAAAGGTCACGAAGGAAACACTTGCGAAGCATTTAAAACACATTGTGGTCTTGAACCCAGCTTTAAGTGTTCAGTATAGCCAGAGGTGGAGGTGGGGACACTTGTAAGCCATAATTTCCTTTGAATGCCAGTAAGACCACAGTTAGACACATGCTTACATGCTCTCTCTCTCTCACTCACACACACGCACGCACGCACGCACACACACACACACACACACACACACACACACACACACAGTCTTCTCGCTCTCATTCAGTTCACCATTCACGGTCGGTTAGGAAGGAGGAGGAAGAGAGGACCAGACGAGATTGTTTCTGGGAAACGTTAGCTAACACAAACCAGCTGTTTTTTAGCTTAGCGTAGCGAGCGTAGCAAGCTCACAAACCTGTCCTCAGTGTGACTTCACATAATTGACTTTATAACCTTCAAACCTACTTCCTAACTTACCTCTGCCCCTAGATCAGGCCTTTGCAAAATATGTCTTGTGTATGTCGGTCAAAACTGCTAATTCCCCTTGACTGCACTTGAATCTAGAAGTAGATATCAAAGAAAAAAGGGCGAACTGCAGGTTCAGCCACCAATATGTACAACAACACAACATAACTGCTGCTGTAGTTGGTGTTTTTTCCATTCTTCCTAAATATTGTCTCAGAAAAAACTAATTGCAACACAGCTGAAGCCTTTTAAAAGCCAGCTGCTACTGAGCTCCCCCTCCCTCCCTTTTCATTTCTTTCCTGGCTGATATGATGATAGTAATGTTAAGCTTTTTTTTATCTGTCATTCCAGTCTTCAAGCAAACAGGTGTCAGATGACCTGTGACCCGGGTACATATTACAATGGTCACAGAAGAACTTGTGAGCCCTGTCATCGGGCCTGTGCCACCTGCGCAGGTAAGAAGTCTTAAGACATGAGAACAAACACTATTTATTTTATTGGTTTTGTGTATTTTTCATCTGATTTTGAATGCCCTGAAAACGTTCCTCAAGTGTGTGTCTCGTGTTTTTCAGGCACAGGAGTAGAGGCGTGCACTAAATGTGCAGATGGCTACTTACTTGAGGACTGGCGGTGTGTGTCAACATGCAGCACGGGCTACTACCTGTCAGAGCAGACCTCAGACAACGGGCAGGTGCAGAGGTCCTGTAAGAAGTGAGTCATCACACCTGCCAACACCTCGACACAGTAAAGTGGAAAAACCTTTAGACCTCTAGTCTACAGAGATAAAGACAGACATCGAGAGTTTCAACAAGTCTAGTCTTCTTTTTCCAACTCCAGTCGAGCCTTCACTGCTTCTGTGCAAGCACTGCTTATTCTCTCTGCAATGCTATGTGAGCAGGAGTGTCACATATCAGCACTTCATTTGTCTACAGTAAAATCTTAGACATACAGTCTCAACATGTACGCGTAGCGCCCTATGTATCATTTTTATGTCCTCACACTCAGCACTTGTCTGTACTTTCTCTGCATATGGCATTTGTTTTTGTCTCCGAGCGTCCCCCTGTTAATAGTTGCCGCTCTGTTATCGTGAGAAAAACCTTGAGATTCTGTTTCAAGAATATAAAAAACACACAGGATTTACAGGCAAGAAACTGCCAGACAGCGTAAAGACCACCTTAAATTCTTGCCAAAAATAGTGAAGAAATGTATTATGTTATGTTTTGTCTTTCTAATCACCCCTCGTCCAAATGCTATCTGTGCATTTTTCATTTAACATACCGAGAGTGGCCAGCAGATGATTGAGATGCCAACATGTCCTGTGAAACTGAAATCTTGCTGCACTGTACGTATATTTAAAAGTTGGACTCAAACAGGAATGATGTAATTTTGCTTTAGGCAAAAAAAGAAATAATCAATGACTGGAACAGCAACAGATGACCTTGCCAGCATTTAGAGTTTATTGTAAAACCATGAGAGTGGTACTTCCTCACTTAAGCCTTTCAGGACTGCTCTTGGAGGAGTCATTGGTTTTATCTTAAAGCTGTTGGCAGTTTTCCCACAAACACTTCTGTTGCCTCACTCTTCACTCATATTAACCTGACTGAGGAGAAGAAGGAGGATTCCTGTTTCCCAGACAGTTTGATGACTACTTTGTCTCCTTTCACGCCCACAGTCTGTGCAGACATTTTGTCTGCAGGTCTTATCGTTGCGGTGGACTTGTCTCCCTGTTGTTTTTCTGTCCCACCTTGAATTATTTATCACTCTCTTGACCCCCTTACCTTACTTGATTTCTTAATTCTCTGCCAGCTCCATCCTGGTTGGATAATTTCCGATAAAGGTCTTGGCCCCTTTTTCTCACTGGCAGGATTATAGATGGGATAACTGTTTTTCCCCGTTGCCTCTCTTTTGTCCTTTGCTCTGGGAGGATTATTTCAAATATTTTTTTAATATAATTTTTGTTGTGACTGTGTTCAAAACTTAAAAAAACTTTCAGTCCTTTGCCAGTGCTGCTCTCCAACAGACACTGAAGAGGCCAAGGCAGTGAAGGTCCAAAATAATTCAGAGCAGATAGCTTTAAGTATTGTGCTAAGGTCGATTATTCAGGAATAAATACAAGGTATCATTTAATTTATAATATTTTCTTGGATCCGGTCTTTTGTCCATGGTTTACCAACTTGCACACAAGAGCATGAATTCACACTTAAGTATCAAGTCATGTATATTTTAAAGTCTATTGAAGGCCTTTGTTGCTGTTTTGAAAGGATGCCTACATTTGACAGTGTCCTTATCATTCAGTGGTTTTAAAGATAGCCTTATTATCCTTGAAGAACAGTTCCAACTTTGAAAAGGAGACGTGAGCACAGTATAGCGCTGCATAGTATCTAACCCTTCATGCGACCTTCGACAGGTGTGACCATAGCTGCTACGAGTGCTTGGGGCCTGGTGAAAGAAACTGCAGCAGCTGTGTCAGTGGTTACAATCTGGAGTCAGGAGCCTGCGTGGTCAGCACCATCTGCAAAGATGGTGAGTTGTCAGCTTTCTTATCTACAAGATGGCCCAGCGTGTTCTTTTTATTCTTGTTGCATTGCCTCTGACAGGATATAGTCATACTGTTATGGTCTGTAGCGACATTTCTGCAAAGTCTAGACCAGCTAGAGCATTGAGTTGGACAAGGTCACAACAGAAAATAATCATTTAAATGGCAAATGTTCATAAATTGTGGCCTAAACAATCTCAGCCAATCAAAGAGCCAAAGGCATCAGAAGTGCTGATTTACATCCCAACTCTCTTTGAGACTATTTTGCTTCTCCAGGTGAATTAAATTGTGTTACATCCCACAGGGTATGATAAATGAATGCACAAGATAGCTTTGTAAAGTGGCCTTCTTTTTTATATTTTTGAGCTTTGTACTAGCTTCTTGAATCTAAGCTGTTCAGTGTTGGAGCTTTCAAGCAGAGAGGCGGTCTGTCCTTGCTTTAGCCTTTTGTGTTCTTTATCAAAAGGTCTCATTCATGTTCTGCATATTATTGATAGAAAATCTCTCTGGGACTAGACACTCACACATTGTAGTTGCTTTTTTTTTTAACACAAACTCACCTTTTTCTTGGTTGCTCTCATTGTACTTTGTCACGCTGCACAGGCTGAAAGGTTTCTTGGAACAATCTGCCTACTCTTTATCCCTTTTTCTAACTTTTCAAGTGTTTCAAATAATCTCATCGTCTACTACACTTGTATTATGTCTCTTGTCTCTACTTGCATGATTTTATCTCTTTGCTGTGCTTTATGGTGTAGTCTTTCTGAATTGTGCATGTTTGACTTATGGATCTTTTAGAGTAAATATTCCTGTTTCTCTCTAACCGGCTGTCTGATTATGAGGCTTCAACTGCAGCCTGTGATTTGCTGCTCTAGTCACGACCTCCTAGTTAGAATGAACCCACAGCCCAAAGGCTTTTTAAGACATAAAGTCCTGAAAAGAAACATTTCTATACTGTGTGAACTTTCTGTTGATGATGATGATACCTTGCTTAAAGTGCACAACCAGTCTGCTTTCAACCTTCATACACCAAACGTGTCTGCTTTAGTGAAATTTTGATTGGCAGCAATACAATTGTTGTGTATAAATTAAAGAATCGGCTTATGGTTGTTACAGACTGGTCGGCCACTTTAAGTTTTCTGTGCTGTAAAATGACACCAAGTTGTGAATTTCTTCAATTTGCTAATTGTGTGATGTTTGTTTTTTTTTTTTCTCTCTCTCTCTCTCTCTCTGTTTTTTTTTCTCCCAAATCTGTTTTCTCTCTCTCCTGACATGGATCCAATCACTCCACTGGACTACAATCATTTTCCGCCTCGATGAACATCACCTGTGATTGGATCAAAAAAACTCTTCCTGTCATCTGAACTCTCCTGACCAATCACATGGCTCTGCCTGCCATTCAACCATTTCTAATGGTTCTGCCTCTGTGTGTGTTGTGTGTGTGTGTGTGTGTGTGTGTGTGTGTGTGTTTCCACATCTATTTGTGTGTGTGTGTGTGTGTGTTCATACCCTCTCCCTCCCCCCTCCCCCCCATGTATTTCTTCTTCCTGGTCTGTGGAAAGCAAATGAAGAATCTTGGGCGGAAGGCAGTTTCTGCGTGCTCGTTAAAAAGAACAATCTTTGCCAGAGGAAAGTGCTGCAGCAACTGTGCTGCAGAACGTGCTCGCAAAAGGGTTGATGGGACGTACTCACTGGGCGTTAAGGGAGTGCAGGGGGGGGATGTGGGGGCACAGGGGGCACCCCTACCTCTCAAACCCCCCCTGCCCACTCATTCACAGTCACATAATTTATAAGAGAATCTGTGCCTCTTTAAAGGGACTGCATCGGAGGTGCGATGGCAGGACTACAACAAACCTACCTTTTTTCTGTACTGGGACACACACACGTGGTCAGGGTGTAAAATGACTGGGACTTATTTCAAGAACAAATGAGCAAATGAAACAAAAGTGAAAACAAAAAGAAAAAAAAAGAATAAAAGTGTCGGTATTTTGTGACCAAAGCATCGATGCCAAAATAATTGAATCTTTTTTTGTTGCCAGTGTAGGAAGCATAGCTTAAAACAGGAGCTACTCATACTGTGAGCTGTGTGCATTTTTATTCTGGCTCCTCTTCCTCCTCTTCCTTTCCAGTGTTAACGATAAACAGATGGAAAGTGAACATACAGTAGGAAAGGCCCTGGTTTTCTGCCTGTAAATATACGTCAAAGGAAAAAAAAAGAAAAAAAGAAGCTCACTCAGTAATGTGAAAATAATGTCTGTCTGGGCTGACTCTGCAAGGGAAGACAAATGCGCACACACGTATAAAGATATATAAATATATATATTTATATATATACCACACACATACTCTTATAAACATGAACTCTGACACATGAATTAGCCACCACTAGATGCTACAGCGTCAACATATCCTAAGATCGATGCACGATACAGACCAAAATCACCTCATTTCATTTATTTAAAAACATAACTCTGCCCTCTGAATAGGTGTGTGTGTTTGTCTTTATTGGGGAGTGTCTAGGAGAATGCCATTAATTCTTAATGTAAGCCCAGACAGCATTGATTCATTCCAGAGGTACTACAAGATGAGTCGATAGTCATTCCTTCCGGAGCTTTCTGCAGGGAAGGAAACGCTGCAGTGAGTTATAATGAATTTGTGGTACTGGGGATGCACCGATGCCCTTTTTTTTTCATGATGCAGATTCTGGATACTAAACTTGAGCCCAAAACCTGAGCATTGATTCCATCCATTACTGTGACCGAGCAATTTAAAGTCGTCACTGGATAAGATAATTGAAATATAAGTCACATTTGTTCCAGGGAACTGCGTTTCTTCTTCGTGTTGGTTTTGGATTTTCCACATGCCATATGTAACCCCAATAAAGGGAATTTTGTCTAATAATTATATTTTATCCGTTTCGGTGCATCCCTTCATGTTACTGTTCTCAAATAAAATAGAGTTTTAGAAGTTTCTTCTCTCTGTCATTCCAATGTAACGGCAATGCATATCCACTTGAAGTATTGCTCTACACTCTCAACACAGAAGGTCAACGATCAGTTTAGAAAATGTTCTGTCGTTATCATGTTTCATTTGCAGGTAAAGGTCTCTGACAGGCAGACTGCTAACGGTGCAAATCAGAGCTGTGACGTTTTGATTTCAGTTATTTCAGAAAAGGGATTTTGTTTTTAGACATAGAAAACACATTTGGCATTAAAATCTGAAAAAACAAACGAAACGAGGCAATCGATTATTTTTTTTCTCAATATACATTGTTATTGCTACACCTGAAAGTGACCCGGCAGCATCACTGCAGAACCAGGATTGCGTTTGTAATCATATTGAGCCAAAACTGCGTTCACGGCTGACAGACTTCATATGTCTGGTTTCTCCTCCTCATGACTGTCTTTAAACCTTACCTGGTGAAACTCAAAGGTTATTCTGGTGGTGCTGGCTTCTAATAAAAAGAACGGCAAATATAATGTTTAAAATTCTTATTCTATTTGTGTGGGTTTTCAAACCTGCAGCTTGAGCATTTACAGTATTAGATGAATTGTTGTACTGTCGACTGGTTATGGTTCTTGATGATTTGTAATAAAGATTGATGACTCCCCTGTTTTGGTTAACAAAAACTTATTCTTGGTCATTGTTTAAGATGACTTGAATTGACTTTAGATTGTGTGGTGTTGGTAGTAAACGCGCACACACCCCTCGTATAAAAGCTGTTTTTATTGTGTACTTGTGACATATCTGTGACAATGCATTATTAATGTTACTCAAAGTCCTAGTTTTGAAAATCTTTTTTTTTTTTACTTAAGTGTTCTTATTAAAATGTTTAATCTGTACATGTTTTTGTTTTCTTTTCCGCTCTCATTGATACTTTATATTTTGTCCCCTCAGTTTCTCACTTTCTTTCCAAAACTTTAGGTTTTTTCACTCTTCATTGAATTTTTTTTCTTCTCTTTCTACAAATTCATGAAAGGAGAGAAAAAAAAACATCATTGTAATTCAGATCATTGCTTTCAGAAACTTTTTGGTTTTTCAGCAGTCGATCAGATTGATTAAATGAAAGTTTCACATGCCCCAGGCAGAGCACTTAAAGGGAGACATGTGCACCCAATGACAATTAGGTGAAAGCTTAAAGCGGGTCAGCTTCTTCATAAAAGGTGCAAACTTCAGTGTCTCATGTGGATTTAGTCACAACCGTTTTATATTCATGAGAAGACTAAGATGAGCCCGAATATTGAACTAATTTTCGATGTACTCTTTCATTATTCACTCTTTTCTTGCCATACAACAGAAATTAATATTGTAGCAGTAGATCTTAACAAATCCAGGGCTTTAATTCAAATCATGTCATCAAATACTACTCCAGTTCCCTTTTCAGGAGGGAACAGATAACACATTCCAGCTTATGACCTGCTGTATTTCAACAGATGAGATATTTATTGTAAGATATTGTGCAAGTGTTCATAAGTAACTGTGGCCAAACTCCCTGTCACCCCATACAAGTATTTTTTTTTTGTGTGTGTGTTCCTTTCCAGGTTGTTGAACTGTTAGAAGATAAGCAAATGTGTTTCAGCACTAATTTGTTTTTGGATTCGAAAGCTCGTTGTAGGTTATACAATTAAAGGTCCACTGTGTCAGATTTGGGGATATTAAAGAGTATCCACTGGGTCCTCGTCCACCGTTTCGCCATGTTGCACCGTCATCTTTCTACAGTAGCCTCAAATGGACAAACTAGACGCCAGCTCTAGAGACGGCCTTTCAAATTTTTAGCCGCCACATAGGGAAGCCTGAGATGGGATATTCAGTTGGTTTCTGTTTGCATTCTCACCACTAGAGGCCATTAAATCCCACACAGTGGTCCTTTAATTCACTTGCATTCACAGGTGTTGAGACTCATGGACAGCTGTGAACAGTACTCGCATTGATTCACATGACGCAGTATGATTCAGATCTATTTCTTCTCATAAATGAATGCCGCACGACATTATGTTAATCCTTCTGGGAAGACTATAGAAACCAAACAGTCATTATGGGCTTATTCATTTAAAAAATAAGATAAAAGTACGCATCTCGAACATAATTACTGATTTTGGTCCTCGCCACAGATTTGTGCTGAATGCACCTCACGTCATGACCTGAGTGTGATCCCCTGCTGGATTCTGGCCATAATTAACATGATCCTTCCAATTTTTCCATTGGCTGGTGTTCAGCCATTAGAAATCTTAGTTTATCCTGTTGTAATTCATGGTTGTCAGCATATTGTTATTATCTTTTTTGTCTTTAGGAGCTTCCCATTACAAATGACATGCTTATGTAATAATCCTGACACTGACCTTGAACAAGGAATTGTCCAACTAGTCACATGGACAGATTTCCCTGCGTGGATTAATAATGTATAACGTAACTCAGGTCAGGAAGGAGCCAGCGCATCTCTGTGGTAATATATGCACAAAATTAGATAAACAGTGCTGTTGATATTCTCTTGACCACCTGCGAGGTGAAACCAATATAAGTTGTTTTTCTGCTCTCTTGGACAAAGTAGGTGGAGGTATCAGGAGGTAGGAAGGGCTGGGGAATTTGGATTCAGGGCCAGGTGTGTTGGATGTCAGTGTGATATCAGCCAACAGGGCTCTCGCTCCTAACAGAGTAGACTGTCAATGTCCTCACAAGGTCAGCCGAGTCCATAACAGAGGAAAAGTTTTACTCCCCTGAGTGACGGGCTCTCTTTTCTTCTCCGTTCCATTCTTCTCCTGCCTGGCAGTGGGAGTCCAAAGTGTCTGTTTTTGCTGAGCAGAGTTGTACGGCTCTCCGTCCCTTGAGAACTTGGCTCCCCGTTTGTTTGTGTGCGTGAGTGAGGGGGAGACAAACAGAAAGACAGGGAGACAATTTGTATGTGTGTGTGTGTGTGTGTGTGTGTGTGTGTGTGGTTTAGGGAGAGTGACGGCGTTTATTCGGGGGCTGTTTGAATGGTTTCTGCAGAGCTCTACTGAATGGGAAGCCACCGCCTGTTGTGTTTGTACACAAAGAAGCTCTTTTGTTTTGAAAGGAACAATTGAGCTTTTCACAGAAAGCCAGAGAGCACAGACAACCTCGCCGCTGCCTTGAAGGATGCTCACAGACACACATACTTACACACACACACACACTGATCCATCCTTATGTCTGAGCCAGTGTGTGTCACCTTTGTCTAATACAAAGGTGGGGTAGGAGACAATGTTTATGCCTCTTTTGTTAGGGCTCTTTTCAGTGTTGCCAAGTATAAAGCTGAAGGTTGATGGGTTTTTCGGAACTTCTCTCAAAATCCTCTCGCAACTTTGGATACAATAGCTTACTGTATGTGTGTCCTTGGCGAATGTGGCCAATGTGTACCTAACACTCAATCACATGGTGGAAGAAAACATAATTCGGAAAATATGATTTGTATGTAATGCTACAAGGGCAGTATGTATGATTCCTAGTGCTGCATATTGCGGAATGAGAATCATATGGACCTGGAGTGAGATAATGCTCTTGATCATCGCCCGTGACTCAACAATTGCTTCGCCAGGTGTTGTGAGATTTCTGGCACTTAAGGACCAATTTCCAGCCTGCACCCGTCTTTTAACAAAAACTTTCCGACTTCCCAAATCCTACGCACATTTTCAGCATTTTCAACAGTGGAGGATGAGGCCACGAGGCTGCAGCAACAGACATTTTATCCCTTTAGTAAAAAAAAACTCAACGACAAGTTGGTGCTAGACAGACTGTTGCAGTGCCATAATTTAGATGCTTCTGTTGCACCTCTGCTCTAATGAGTGAGCGCACTTCTGCGTCATGTCGCTGAGCCGAAGCCCTGCTGATGTTGCCATTACCTGGTCAGTAGCAGGTTATTAAAAGTATTGCTCATCGAGTCTGACACTCAAAAATATATATTTTTTCCAACCCATCCTCTCAGTCTGTCCTATTCAAGCACTTAGAAAAGCTCCAGTGGCCCTGAGAGGCAGAGTGCACCACACAAATGCACTCATGTGTAGCTCAGTTCAAACTGTATGCCCATGAACTGAGGCAGGAATCCGCATGAAGATAAAGAAAACACTCCAAATGCTTTAAACTCCCGCAGGATCCTTCTGCTGTGTGGCAGCAGTGCTACAAACGTATTACTCCTGCTGTATAATGAATGAAACGGCACTGACAGGTCAGAAAAAAACATTGCCATTAGTCCCTGCTGTCTTCAAATGATGTATTCATGTTCAATAACTTACCCCACACAATAGTGTAGGAAGAGTACACACGTTTATGGCTCTTCTTGGTTATCTGGTCCAGACAACAGATATGCAGCACATCAAGAAACTGAGATACTCAAAATATTTATGATCTGATAGTCTGAACCTTCACACGCTTGGCAGAGTAGGTTAAAGGCCAGCATTGGTTAACCATGTCACTACAGAAACATGTATTTTTACCCTAAACATAATGTTTCTACCACAGTTTATCAGTTTACCTTTTAAAGTAGATAAACTGCATGTTTCTGTTTTCTGTAGAGAGGAGGTTGTGTAGCTTCATATCAATTTAAATCTGTAAAAATCTGTCTTTGTTTAAAAAGTCTTACGAATCTCCACCTTGTTTTCGACCTCCTAAGCGGGCAAAACCATCTGAATCCAATCTTTATTTACTGTAAAAACACAGACTTAGAACGAGTGACATTTTCAAACGGTGCAATGTTTTGCTTCGAAACCTTCGAAGAGTATTTGCACATAATATAAAAACAGGACAAAGAGAAGACGCCAACAAACAGAGGAGCTGTTCAAGTGCGGGAGATGTCAGAAGCTTGAGGATAATGAGCTGGACCTTCAACGAAGTGAAAACAAAAACAACTGGCTGTTGATAATTGGCGCAACTAGGACACATCACAGCGACAACTCAAGTCACTCAAGTAAAGAAGAAAGAAAGAAGTGAGCAAAGACATAACGAAGCTGATAAACAAATGGAAAAAAAAATGGAAGGCTTTGGAGGAAGCAAAGTGTGTCATTTTGAAATTAGTTTTTTCGGGGGGTAAAAGACCAGTTGTTTACTGTTGTTCTCTCCGTCTGCAGGACAGTACATGGCTCATGAAAAGTGCCACCTGTGTGATGTGACCTGTCAGCAGTGCAGCGGTCCGGAGAGAGAGGACTGCACCAGCTGCCCTGCATCAAGGTAAGAAACACTGAGGAACTAAAAGCTGATTTCACCAAAACCTGTTTCAGTCTTGTATGTGCTGTGTGTCACTACAGACACTGTGTTTCTCATTGTAAAAAAGTGATTCTGCTCTATGACGCTGATTTTGCATGATCGTTGTGAACCACATCCTCGCCTGCAGGTTCTTTGATGACGGACGCTGCGAAATCCGCTGTCAGAAGGGGCGTTATGCGATGGGGAGGCAGTGCCATCTCTGTCACCACACCTGCCAGGAATGTACCGACGAGGGACCTGACAACTGCACCAGCTGTGACAGAGGTACACTGACCTGCGTTAAGAACCACTCTGATGACTTTTTCTCACCTAATTTGATAATTAAATCAACGTTCAGCTCAAAGAATCTGTGTATTTGTAAGTCAAAGCTGTCCTAACAGACATGGTATAGCAGGACAACCTCAGATGTCTGAACAACTTCAACTTCAGCATTTTGCTGCCCTATAAAAGCAGCACGCTGGCAGCCTTCAGAGTGTCACAGGTGGCTTTTTGCAGACGTGCACTGGTGTTGACTTAAAACCTCCATCTATCTGACTGTGACTGGGATGTAAGTGAAATCGTGCCTTTTCGTTACATCACATGGATCAAGCCAAGGCTCATTTGTGCCAGACTCCACCGATCAATCCTCTAAAAGTAAATGAATCTAATTAAAGCAGTAATCCAGCCAGGGCCCCTCTGATGGATGTGTTAAAAAGAGGGAATCAGTCATTTGTTCGCTGGATCCTCGTGAAGAGGTCACCGCACATCTCTCCGATTTTTAGCTCCGTTAAAGAGCAAGCTGTGTCAGGGTTTCTTTGCTTCCTTTAGAGATCTCACCTTCTGGTCAATTTTATGATCTTCGCATCCGGTGCAGCCAAACCAAAGTCCATTAAAAAAACCCAACTTTTTTCATCAGTGTGAAAACAATCGTTATGATAAAACCCGAACTTCATTAGAGGCTCACAGCTGAAGCAATATCATCTTGAAGAGGTAGTGGTAGTAATAACTGTGTTTATCACAGTGTCACAGACAGTATTATGGCTGTCAGAGTGAGTGTATTTACACTGGGGAGATTCTGTTACACACACACCCACCTAGACACACACACGCACTCTAAGATAGCAGACAGCCAAGGAGAAGATTAACACCAGATTTGCCCTTCACACACACACACACACACACGCACACACACACATGCACGCACACACACACACACACACACTCTCTCTCTCACCTCACGTGTGTGCGCACACAAAGACACACACACACACACACACACACACACACACACACTCAATTAGCAGGCAAGTTTGTCAGACTGTGTTTGCAAATGTGGTTCCATTTAATTGCAGGTCTGTCTGAAGCTCAATGAGACATAACAATAATAACATGAAGAGACCCTCCATCTGTCTCTCCCCATGTCTTTCCTCTCTCAAAACAACCTCTCTTCTCTTGGCCAGTCACACAACCACACACACACACGCACACACACACACACACACACACACACACACACACTCAGAATTGCATGCTAGCACATACTGAGCAGACGATTCTTGACACTAACCTTTGATTGTAATGTGGAGTTTTACGCCCCTGCTGTCTCTAGAGAGTAAAAAAAAGAGAGAAAGAACTGCAGAAGGGACACACACACACACACACACACACACACAGCCTTTTCTGTGTACATATGAGTCCCTGTCCTAGTGTCTCTGCATACCTGTTCTGTGATCAGAATCGTTTCATTTCACTTATCACAGTTTCATAAAAAAATTGCTTTTCTTCTCTTGCTCCACAGATAAGTTTGGGGTTGCCAGGTACCTCTTTCAGAGTCAGTGTCGGGACGCCTGTCCGGAGGGGTTCTTCCACTCTGCGAGGAGTCGGTGTGAGCCCTGCCCTGCAGACTGCATCATCTGCACGGAAGCTCACTGCCTCCACTGCGGCCCGGGACACAACCTCAGAAATGGCCAGTGTGTGCCGTTGAAGTGCAGCACAGGTGAGAGATGCTGGTAGAGCCTCACGACACTTCATTGCATGCTCATTTACTGGGGTCACGTTAAAAAGCAGGAATGCTCAGTGTTGTGTTGGAAAGAAATATCTCATCTAGGTTTCACCGTTGTTGAATAAATGAAGAGTGAGTGAAGGATTTTGAAACAGCTGCCAGTGTTGCTCAGCACCACTGTCACAGAGCGGGGCTGAGTTTTTGGCGAACGTCACCTCAGGGAGCGCTCATGTAGCACAGTGACCTCATTTTAAAGCCTGTATTAAAATTCATATACAAAATATGCCAGAGGAAAATATGCCAACACAGGGCTCTGAGCCACGTGCAAAGATTGACCGAAGAATAGGAAACTACTCATTGGACTGACTTCTGTGAACTACTACTCTGTGCTACTCATAGTATTAAGATTTCAGTGTTATGTGTAAACAAAGAGGCAGTCAAGAGGAGGAATTTTAAGCTTCCAAAGATACGAGAGATTAATAAAGAAGTTATTCAGCTCATTTTCTGTGGCATTTTTTAAAGTTGAGTAATGGCGGGATGTGAATGCTATCAGAAAAAGAAAAACACACGGCCATGAAAGTCTTTTAAACAAAAGATGAATGCTGAATAAATACAGTCACACTGTTTGTGTACTGGTATTACATGAATTCTGGTGCTTCAGCGAAACACTGAATGAAACAGAGGAGATCTTTTAGAAAATGCCCCACAAGACAAATCAAGTCAATAATTTTTGTCTTAACGTCGTTCGTCATCGAGGTCTGACTGATGCTGACGTGTTGTTGCATCGACTTTCCGTTCTCAATCTGTTCAACATTTGCTGAACTTACCTTAATCCTCAGAGAGATTGTCAAAGATCAACACAATGCGCTTCATCTCTATCGTAAGGGCTCAAATGTGAATGCCAGCCAGACAGGAGGATCGAGAAGCAGCTGAAATATTTTGAGCGTGATGTTTTTTTTTTTTAATTTAAGATAAGAAGGACATTTTGAGGTGGGCGGCTACAGCTCCACTACACTGACTGTAAGACAGAGCTGAAGACTAATGTTGAGAGTCTGTACGTGAGGATATAAAGAGTATGAGTGGGAGGATGAGACCAAATTCTTATCATATGACACAGGCAGGTCTCAACAGGCTCCACAGACAGCTTGAACTTTGGAGCAGGCAAAACTTTAGCTGCTGTGGACGGACGGCGGTGGGATTCATCAGTTGTGCCTGTCTGACAAGCTTGTCACTAATTTGGCACTTTTTAATGTAGGCAACATGTTTTTGGGTTGTGAATCCATCTGTCCAGTTCTCATGAATGTGAAATCTCATTACGTCCGGCACAAACGTCCACTTGAACTCAAAGATGACTGATGAGAATTTGGTGGTCAAAAGCAACTTCACAAAATACATTTTTGACCATAACTCAGGAACTTGTTGTGACAAAAAAAAAAAAAAGTTCAGGCTTGAAATTTGCCATGTAACTTATTTTTCTCTACCTCATGTTAAACGACTGTGTCACGCAGTTTTAAGCAGCCAACATTTACTCAAACATTCTTTCACAAACATTTTGAATTTTAAAGTTACTTTGCTTGAGTCGTTTTTCATCTTCTTTGTGACATTTCATCACCGTGTTCTTATGTCTCTGTCTCTTTCGTTTTTTTTTTTTTCAAATCCACCGTCTCAGGTGAGGTTGCAGATGTAGAGAATGAGGACTGTCTCCCCTGTGACGAGGGCTGCGAGCAATGCAAACGCAGTAAGTAGACTGCATCTTTTACTTTACTCTTCATCTCTCTCTCTCTTCCTACCTCGTTCACCATCTGCTTGATTAAATTGCGGAAATAAAACCGAGTGCACCAGCTTCAGCAGCAGCTATATACTCTAGCTAGATGCCACACTAGAAATGTCTTGCAGGCAAAGTGCTCATGTTTTGTTGCTTTGAAGACTTCTATCAATTCATGACTCAGAGGTGTGATACGGTAAATTGTTGGGAATGCTTGTGAGAAAAACACGATACCCAATAAAGGTCAATTCCCTGTTGGTGCCACTGATCGTTCTTCCGCGTCGTAGGCTTTCTACTAATGCATTTACATCATTAAATTAACTTAAAATGAGCCCTGACAACTGACAAACATTTTTTTTTTTTCAAAAAGCCTCTTTCATTTACTCAACTGCAATTAACTGCAGTGTTCCTTAATTGCCAGGCACTTTACCCCATTAGAGGATGCCAAATGAGTGTTTGGACTCATGCAGGTGCAGAATATCTGATATTTTTCACTTTCTGCATGACTGATGTTGATTATTTTCAAACATTAGTCCACATGAAAACTTCCTTAAATCTAATTTATGTCAGAGGCGGACATTATCTATCCCACAAATGGTTGGAAAATTGTTTTTTTTTTAACCCTGGGAAAATACTGGCAAGTAATAATTTGTCCTTTTACTGCTGATTCCCTCCATAATTAGTGAATATCAAAAATCAACCCAGTGTTTTGAACGGCGTTTTCAATGAGATTTGTTGTTGTTTTCTTCTAAAGACGTAAAGAGTGAACCGCGCGGTATGAATCCTCCATAAATCTCATTCCATGTGCTCTTCTGCCTCGCCCTGTCAGTGCAAGCCACATAAAAACACGAGCACTTCCTTCACCCAGGGATGGTTACCAACATGCCATAGAAAGTTGTTATTGTGCTGAACTAGTCTGAGGTGGAGGGACGGGCTGTTATTAAGTCATTATGCATTCTGGGTGGAATATCTCCCTTCGCTCTCTCACCCCCACCACAACCTCGCTGCCACCCACCTGCTCTTAGTAATCACAATTCTGCAAGCTAAACAAATCAGTGAGTAAGATTAGAGATGGGCGATGATTGGCCCTGCGACGCGATGCTACACACTGAAGTGAAGATGAACCAGCGTGTGTGGTGTCTGAGACCGGTATCTCATATGTATGCTTACAGGGTTGGGGTTAGTGGGGTAGGAACTCTTTGGGGTAAGAATTTGGCTGTCGTTTTTGAAAATTTAAATTAGGATAAGACAAAGGTAAGAATCAAGCCATGCAGCATTAAACTTTCGCCCAAAAAATGGTATGATTATTTTTTGTAGGCTGGTTACTGGTTCCAAAAAGAA
The DNA here is from genome assembly GCA_963678695.2 of Diplodus puntazzo. Classification (NCBI taxonomy): domain Eukaryota; kingdom Metazoa; phylum Chordata; class Actinopteri; order Spariformes; family Sparidae; genus Diplodus; species Diplodus puntazzo. Next base: position 30,553,811 of record OZ023159.1, on the reverse strand, counting down.
ATAAAGAAAATAATATTACAATTCAAGACAGTTTAATCACTGTATCTTCAGAGACAAGCAAGCAATAATTATCAAGAAACAAAAAAGAGGAACATGTTTTAAAAATAGGTAAAAAAAAGAAAGATATCTTGCGTTATATGCAGCACAGCATTGCTGATATCGCATACCATAAAAAATAATATTACAGTGCAGCATTCACAGTTTATGTTCTGATGAATAGTTCTGTAATCTACAGGTGCACGTGTTCGCACTCGAGGTTAAGTTTAATTTTGCTTGAATTTCACACTAAAGATTAAAGTTTGTAAATGAGCTGTGTGTGTGTGAGTAGTTTTGCTGTTATGTGAGATCCATCAATGAGCTCAGCAGCCTGACGGTGTGTGATGAGATGCAGCAGCCCTTAACTCAGTCCTATCTCCCTCAATCATATTACTCCAGTGCTTCTTTTTAACTCTCATCACCAGTTTTATACCCATTAATCCTCTCAGCGTACTATACTCCTCCTTAATCGAGGAATAAGGGCTGGAAATTATTTTATAATTGGATTAGTCATGTCTTGGCTTTGTGTTAAGGAAAATGGCAGTGAGGCACACGTCCTGTGTAGCTCCATGATAAGAGCTCTCTCAGGCTAAATCACCAGAAGATGTATTTTACCTCGGATGAAAAAATCTTCATTATTTTGTCCCTCCTTGGCATTGGCCTCCTCCTGTCCCTGATGCATCTCTAATCGGTCTGTGTTGCTTTAACTTTCCCTCTGAACATCAGCAGTCCTCCTCCCCGCGTGATCTGTGCCTTTTTTCTACTTTCTCAACAGGATTTTTCATTTCATTGACGAGGTTGCTAAACACCTTTTTTTAATCGTCATCGTTCACGGTTTGCACAGCGAATGCACCATTCCACCTCTCCTGCAGCTCAGCCGCTGTTAGCACGCTGAAACTCATCTCACCTCCAGTGTTAAGCTGTGGGAAAGCTGCGCAGCACCTTCCCGTGTTTGAAAAAAAAAGCTGACTTTCTCACGAACGCTCTGCTTTATTATATTCCCACGTCGGTTCTCTTTTCTTTTCTTTTTTCTATCAGGAAATCCTCTCCTAAAGCACGTCTTGATAAACATTTTCTCCCACTGAAGTGATGATTTGAGCTGATAGAAAAACTGAGTTCATTCATCAACACTTCTTCACTGAGACTGAGTGATCACTTTGATGTGTGATTGTGTTCATATGCATGTTTTTCATATGTCTGTCAAAGCTTTTGTGATGTGTCAACTTTAATATGTGTATACGAGAGCTTATGCATTCCACAAGTGCATACTTCAGGATGTGTATGCCAGTTTAAATTCTGTTGAAATCCCCCATCCACTGGCTTGCACGGTTAATATTTATGCGGGCGCTATTTTCTCTCCTCACATAGACACAGCCCGAAGGCATGATTTCCGGCTCCTCCGTCCCTCCCACCTTTCCTTTCTCCCAGTCTCTCTCTGTATGAGTAATTACTTTCACAGGTAGTGGCTTGTCGAACCGCATTGAAGTGCAAACCAGTGCAGTGTTAAGTTGTGAGTGCTGGAAGCAGTAGAGGAATGGGGTGTGGGGGTCGTTTGAGACTTTTCTGGAGAGGATGATTGTCCCAGGGGAAAGTCTGCAGAAGGTGCTTTTTTAAGTAGTTATTTCCATCTCTTTCTCTCCCCCCCAGTAACTCTACTTTACTCTCTCTCTCTCTCTCTCTCTCTCTCTCTCTCTCCTCTCTCTCTCTCTCTCTCTCTCTCTCTCTCTCTATCTTTCTGCTTCCTGTCTGATCCTTTCTTTCTCACACTCTTATCCCGCTTCTCGCTCCCTCTGTCCTGGGAGATACCTTGACATCATTGGACTAAGGGATGACAGCGAGGCTCTTCCTCAGTTACCAGTTGGATGGTTTTGATTGACAGCAGGAATTAATTAGTTTGGAAGCAAAATGAACTTTCTCAGTTGGTGTACGTACAAAAACAGTCTCTCTCACTCACACACACACACACACCTGAATTACTTATTAATATCCCCTGCATAGGTCCCCCTGTCTCCAATAACAAAACACAACCTGTCACTCATATTATGCTTGTTGCTGTGTTGTTCAGCAGAAGTACACCTGCAGTGCGAGACGAACAGAGACACCCTCACGACACCTGCTACACAACGCAGCAGAGCAGCAGCAGCATCTGACTTCCTGAAGATTAGAGAAACTAACAGACATGAACTAAATGCCTTCAGAGACTCTTTGACTTTTTCAGTTTGTTTGAAGAGTTAGATTTGCTCAGTTGTTCTACATTGATCACATTCAGCTGGTGATTGATCTCAGAGGGCCAATCCACAGTGAACCGAGCAGGTATTCTGTGTTGTCAGAGTGCCCCCTGCTGGCTTTAAAGGAAACTGTTCAGAGAAATCACAGTGCTGCCTTTGTGTGCACAAAAGACTAGATTGGATTTTACCACTTTTTAATTGCATGACCAGCCAACCACTTAGAGCTACCGCCAAGGCTGTGCCTTTAAATTGTTCAGCATATAAAGCAAAAACACACTGTTGGCTCTATCTCGTGACCTGTAACAAAACAAAGAGGACACCATGACCGAGACCAAGTCTGGGTCAGCCACACAGTGCCAGTCGGACCCAGAACTTCCCTCCCTAAACTAAGAGAAACAACATGAGCTAAACTAACAAACAAAGCCATGAAAACAGTACTGCTAGGCCTCCATCCTCAAAAGTCGTACCGAGAGTCATGAAAACAATAAAAAAAAATATAACAACAGTGCCTGAAATTTGCTGCTTCACACCTGTCAGTGCAAAATGAGCAAAACTACTGCATCATATTTAAATGTGATTTGTACAGAAGCTTCAACCACTTAAATTAAGGCTAGACGTCTTTTCTTGCCTTGCTTTGAGATTGCACACAGAGCCAGTTCACCAAGTTTAACAATATGCCTGATCTGTTGTTAATGATTCGTTGTAATTTCTGCTCTTCACCACAGAGGATTCAGGAGATCAGACGCAGGAAACCGTTTGCCTCAAATGTGAAGACACTTACTACCAGTAAGTTTCTTAGATTTAGAGTTTTGTGGCGTGACACCTTCATATTCACATATCCTGGCATTGATTCTGTGGATCTGTCTGTCAGATTAGGTTCAGACTGCCATCACTCCTGTCCAGATCGGACCTACAGTGTGGACTACACCAAGGTGTGCGCTCAATGTGAGGACAAGAACTGTGTGATCTGTGACCCGTCCGAGTGCTTCTTCTGTGAAGAGGGATTCTACGTCTTTGGTAACAACTGAACCATTTAAGATTTTTTGGCATGATGTGAATGTCAACTGATAAACTTCTGTGACGAGGATAAGACAGGGTTTTGGCGATGCAACCCGAGGAGCTGACACCAGGATTAATAGTTTCAGTGTCTGTTTTTTTAGAAACTTTCCAGAGAAACTGTAATCTGCATCTGTATTTTGATATAAAATAGTGTAATTTGGTAGATATCCCAGATTATCTTCTTTAAAGAACTGTATACATTGCACACATCTGTTGACCTCCATGATCACAAGTGCAAAAAAGTGTCAGATATCATGAAAATGTTTCGATTGAAAGAATAACACCATTTAAGATTCACAGAGGAAGTAATGAAATGTGTTTGTGTGTCCAGACGGACGGTGTGTGGACCACTGTGAAGAAGGATTCTTTGTGGATAAGGAGAGCCAGGACTGTGAGCCTTGTCACCGCGACTGTCGCAGCTGCGGAGGGCCGCGGTCTGACGACTGTGACTCCTGCGAGGACGAATTCACGCTGAAGAACGGGGAGTGTTTAGAGGGCAGGCAGCTCGCTCCCTGCTCTGAGAAACACTTCAGAAACAGTACGGCACATGTTCATTTGACCTCAGTACTAAAGGCTGCCAAAATTAGACATCTCTGATCTTTTGTTTTGGGTGAATCTAAATTAATGTAATTTTCTTTGCTTCAAGAAAACTAAGGAATTGAATCAACAAGATTTGGTATTCAATTACACATCTTTTAGCCTATTTTCATCCCATCTTGGATTCCTTCGGCTAGTATGACATTTTATGAGGGTCGTCCCCTCTCATTTCTTTCTCTTTTCTACGTCATTCATGTCTACATTGTGTTCCTCTGTTTACCATCAGGCCAGGGCGATTGCGAGCTGTGTCACTCGTCTTGTAAGACTTGTTCCGGTGCAGAAAAGGAGAACTGCACCAGCTGCATCTCGGGTAAACATGTGCTGCAAATTAGATGTTTTTTTCTGGCAGGCAGTGTGAGACAAAGGGCGATATGGACTCTACTTAAAATTCAGATAAGTTGTTGACCACTGACAGCCTTTGTGTCCTTCATTCTTTTTCCTGTCATTGATTTTTATGTCCGTCTTTAGGTCGTTTTTTGACCGCTCAACAGACCTGCATGCCTCGCTGTCCACCTGGTACCTTTGCCAACAAGGTGTCCAGTCAGTGTGAAGAATGCTCCGAGGGATGTGTCATGTGTCTGAATGCCAAGCAGTGCCAGCGCTGTCGCAACGGGCTTTACCTGCACAATGGAGTGTGTGTGGTGGATTGTCAGAGGTGACTTCCCTGTTTTCTTGACTTACACATGAACATGCATCATCATAACATGCCATCGATGCTTCATTCTGTTCTCTCTCTGCCTCTGTCCTAGAGGGTTTCCTAAAGGTGGTGCATGCCAGCCATGTGTCCCAGAGTGCACATCCTGCAAGGGAAATTCCTCTTATTGCCTGAGCTGTGAGACAGACTATCTGCTGCTGGACCACTCCTGCCGGTCTCACTGTCTGCAGGGCTACTACGCCACAGAGACAGAATGTCTTCACTGTCCAGCTCACTGTAAAGATTGCAATCAAGGAGGCTTGTGTAAGAGTAAGTATACTGGGTGGAGGAGTGAGAAGTTGAGAAATTTGGAGATGTGGAGAGGACGATTAAAGACAGGTCTTGTTGTGAGCTGTTGAAGAGCCAGTAAAGAGGAGGAGGAAGAAGTGATGAAGACAGGAGAAAGACAGGAAATGCAGAAAGCTCCTTCTTTGCTCACTAGACTGCAAATGGCTCAGAGATGATGGCTGAATGTAAGAGTTGGAGGGGTAAAAGAAATAAAGACCAGGTGAAAAATCCGATGACAAGATAAGTTGCAGGAAGGTAAAACCAACATTTGTCAGGGTCAGAGTAGTTTCAGTACTTTCTTGAGGAAATGTTCAAGTTTTCACTGACTACGTTAGCAGTAGTTTAGGATGAAAGTGAGGGCTGAATGAGGGTCAAATGTCCACCACAAAGACTTAACAGTTGTATATTCAGTGTTTAAATCCACGCTTTCATTTCGGAAAACCACAACTTGTCATGTGATTGCCGTGCACAAGGAAAGAAATTGGCATTTAGTGCAAAAAATGAACCAAAATTGGAACACAAATGCTAAGTCTGTTTAACATTTACCATTAAACGTATACTGTTTATTAATAATTTATTCTCTGGCCAAGATTTCAGGGTTTTCCTCGAGCACTGTAAACAGCTGTTCCTTTCTTGCATCTCCCAGAGTGTGACCAGTATTACTTCCTTCATGAGGATGAGTGTTTGGACGATTGTCCTGACGGCTACTTTGCCAGCGAGCAGCAACAGGAGTGCGTGCGCTGCCATGCTGATTGTGCCTCGTGCGACGGACCGGACTCTGACGACTGTGATGTGTGTCGCAACCCCAAAGCTGTCCGTTACAATGGAGAGTGTCTGCCTGAGTGTCCCTCTGACACTTACTATGATAAGACTACCAATGAATGCAGAGGTAGGGAAGGTGGAAGTTGGTTTTGATCATGCAAAATACAACAAAACAAAAAGGTTCTACATCCTCATCGCAGGCTGTATTAGTTGATTTGTCTTGATTTTCGCAGACTGTGACAAGTCATGTCTGACCTGCTCGGGCCACGAGCCGTCATCCTGCCTCAGCTGCGATACCGACAGGCTTCTGGATGCCAGTGGACACTGTGTGTGGTACAGTAAATGCTCTCTGCACTCATACAAGGACAAGAACGGGGAGTGCCAACAGTGTCACAAAATCTGCCACCGCTGTTCTGGGCCAGACAAAGACCAGTGCCTTAGCTGCAATGAGCCTTACTTCCTCCTGAGTATGTTATTGAAATAATACATTTGAAATTCTGGAAATATTTTAGATCAATCTGTTGTGAATGTTACGTAACGAACACAAAAATGTGCGAGTAAGGAATAAATCAGGAGCAACTTGATAGTTGGTGAGTAATACCTGAGTAATCGACTACTAGTTATCGACTACCCACTGATTGGCACAAGGTGATGACGACTCACTAATTACTTAATCATTAGTTACTCTTTTTGTGTCCCTTCAAGTAAAGTGAGACATAATACTAAGTAGTTACCTAGTAGGCTACCATATTTCCTGATTCATTCCTCACTCGCTTCTCAGTAACTACTCACATTTCTGTGTAGCTTCGGGTGGAGTGTTACCGTTAAGCTTATCATCCACCAACTGTGCCTTTGTATCTTTGTCCACCAGACAGCACATGCATGTCGAAGTGTCCTGTAAGTTACTACGCCGTGGACAAGGACGAACGTTGGTGTGAGCGCTGTCACTTCAGCTGTCAGTCCTGTGCTGGCCGTCACAGCCTGCAGTGTGTCACCTGTAAACCTGGATTCTTCAGGCAGGGATTCAGCTGCGTCAAAGTCTGTTCAGAGAGGTTCGAAGAGCTCACAAAGTCTCCCCTTGTTGATCAACAAAGAACATCACAAACTAAAGCTCCTTACTCCTTTTCAGTCACTTTGTCAACACCTCCACCATGGCTTGCGAGCGATGTGACCCCTCTTGTAGCCAGTGTTGGGGTCGGGGAAACAGAAACTGTCTAAGCTGTCGGGAGGACTTTGTCTACCTGAGGCAGTGGGGGCAGTGCCTGCGGAGCTGTCCTCCAGGCTTCTACAAAGACAGGTGGTCCAAGATCTGTCACAAGTGTCACCCCACCTGCAAGACCTGCAGCGGTAAAGGAAGCCTGTGATGGCTTATCTGGACTGTATTTTTGTGTGGGGTATCTTTTTAAATTTTTTTGAAGTGACTCAGAATCAGAATAGATTCAACGTAATTTCTACATTGATGTGTTGATATAACATTTTCATGACTCATAAAGTCAAGTTAAGTTATTTCTGATGAGCTGGATGATGCAGTGAAAATGGGGAATGTGGCTTGTGGCAGATTTGTCACAAGTGAACATTGTAGTTCACGATATTGACGCCACATAAGATGAAGAAGCCTAATTTCCAAGCAGATCACCTCCTCATTAGGTGTTTTAATAAACTGTAACAAGAGTTAATGGCATCTATTGTAGTGATACATTTTTGGGAAATGCATCCCAGGGCTAAAGAATAAACAAAAAGACATTACTGGGAGGATTTTTAAAAAACTTTTTGATTGGATAATACAGTCATGAGCTGACAGATAATAGAGGGACAGACAGAGAAGGATGACTAGGCTGAGAAGGCTACACACAGAGTAATGTCTCAGTACTGTAATGGTAAATGCTAAGCCATGACGAACTAGTGATCTTCCTTCTGATACGCTTTTCATTTGGAAACTCCACTTCAGTCATGTGCGGACACATAACACTGTTTTCTTTAATATGAGTTCTCTCTCTTCTTCCAGATGAGGGCGCCCTGGCCTGTCAGTCCTGTTATGAAGGCTACAAGTTCATGACAGGCATCTGTGACTCAGAGTGTCTCATAGGTTTCTATGCTGCTTCACAGGTGACAGACAGCTTCTGTGCTACATGCTTTACAAAGTGTGTTTGTTTGTTGTTCACAGTTTGGCAAGGCTGCCCTTTAATTCATGAAGCCGTTGCTGTGTTTAACAAACTCTTCCGTCGCTCCAGGGCTCAGACACAAAAAATGATGAGCCAGACTGCAAGGCATGTGACCCGTCCTGCCTGGACTGCCGAGGACCAGGCACACACAACTGCACAGTGTGCCCCGCACTCCAGATCCTGTCTGATGACGGCCGCTGCCTGTCATGCTGTGGGAATGAGACACGCCACGATAATAAACCGATATCCAGGGAGTGCTGTGACTGCACAGCCTCACGAGGTAGACAAGAACCCACACAGACTCCCAGCAAAACACACACACACACAGATTACTGTATTGAAATATGTTCCTTTAAAACAGTGTGTGTGTGTGTGTGTGTGTCTGTGTGTGTGTATGTGCTTGAGTCAACCGGGCATTTTTGTGGTTGTTATGTTCAATCAATTGTATTCACACGACATGAGTCGCATCTTCTTGCAAAACAGGAGTTTCTAGGGAAAGACAATTGATGTCTTCCTATTACCGAGAAATGTTGTAAGCTTTCATGACTAGTTGTGTCACAACATCCAAATTCAACCAGGCACACCTAAAGCGCTTAAGAGCATACCTCAAAAAAAGAGTCAGCCAACACCTTTATGCATGTGTCACGCTATCATCTCTTCACACACAACACATTGTTTTACAAGCTGATCACACGTAAGCATAACAACCCTGAAGCCAATTGAGTCTCTCTGTAAACAGACACTAAAACCACTAAAAATATACGATAAAGGCGTTGGAAGTTTGGGCAGGAAGAGCCATCCACCACCCCAGACGTCCAACTATCAAATTAAGAGAATGTCCTGATTACACAACCCTCAAATATAAGCTTAAGAAATAGTTAAATGCAAACAGAACTTGCAATCATGAGTAGTTACCTCATCTTCAGCACTGCCTTTACATACTCTTTTAAAAAATATATTTTTAATACAGTGTAAGGTTTTTATGTGTTATATTGTAGTTCTGATTAAGCACTGTATTAAAATCAGTGGGGATGACTGAGTACATCATTATCTATCTTTATGTGTATCCATATCTGTACTCAGAATAGGCAGGGCTCGAATAAGAAGTTTGTGGTGCTTGATCCAGATGTCAGTGGTACCGACAGGCAGCTGTTAATTTACAGGATAAATTCATCCAAAAATGAAAAGTTGGGTCAAGTTTCGTATTCAACAAAACATTTCTGGAGCTTCACCGCAATACAGCGTTGCAGCATTCTCATAAACTTGTAGCTGTAGCTCAGTAGGTAGAGCGGCTCGTCTAGTGATCGGAAGGTCACTGGTTCGAATCCCAGCTGCCCTCAGCTGCATGTTGAAGTGTCCTTGAGCAAGATACTGAACCCCGAATTGCTCCTGGTGAGCAGTTGGCGCCTTGCATGGCAGCCTCCTCAGAATGTATGGGTAAATGTGGCATGTACTGTAAAGCACATTTTATAATATTCTGTCTGTCGTTTTATTTTGCGTTGCCTTAATACATTGTGTACATTTGCGTTGCGTTAATACATTTATTGTTATGAGAAAAAATTTTACAGAACAGCTACAGAGTTGAGCGTCAAATCAAACTAGGAGTAAGAGAATTATTTACTTGTAAAAGAACATTATCTGTATCTGATACTTGTTTCAGCCCTGCACTTGCCTAACCATAGACATTAGGCACTGCCTAGGGACTGCTGATGAAAATTTGGCACATTTTACATTATTGTGAGATGTTGGTTTATGTACATTGTTTTTGGTACATAGGTAAGTGAATAATTAATCAAATAAAACAGAGAAAACATTTTAATTACAGTCTTGCAATACAAGACAGAGAGTCATCAGAGAGTACTTGTAATCTAATGATCTGCTTCATCTCCTTCTTCTCAGACGAGTGCATCCTGGGGGTCAATTTTGTGATGAGCACATTTGAGGCCCAAAGCAGCACTGCTAAAGTCTTCTTCACTGCCTGTGTTCTACTTATCCTCTTTGTGGGCGGAGTGATTTTCATCTTCCTCAATGCTCGGTCTAAGTCAGTCGCCAGCGGACCCAAAACCAAAGCTGGAGGTTATGCGAAGCTCAACACCAACGGAGAGATTGCCTCAAAAGCCACCGACTCTTCATTCGGCGAGTACAGCGACAGAATCATCGAATGTGAGGAAGATGCGGAGGACGAAGAGGATGATATCGTGTACATGTCACAAGATGGGACGGTGTATCGGAAGTGCAAATATGGACTCTTGGATGACGATGAGATCGAGCTCGAGTATGATGATGAAAGCTACTCGTACAGATGAAAAGAAAGCACAAAAGACCAGAGTGGAGAAGAGTAGCTCTTCCTTTTGCATCACTTCAGTCTAAACATGTTGTGAAAATTGTTTCTTAGTTTGGAAAGTGCTTGAACCAGGCGAGTGACTGGCTCTTCAGACACCTGATTTCTATTTCATTCTTCATTTTTTTTGGCACAATCAGCAGGTGGAGCAGTCGAAAACATGATTGTTAAGGTGTAATCAACATTTTACACTGGTCCAATATCTAATATCTAATTATGTGAGTCTTAAAACCAAGTGAAGCTGGCATTTTGCTTATGACAAATGATGTCCAACCATCTCCAACTTAATATCTTGCCATAGTTGTCTGACAGTATACACTTACAGTTGTTTGCTTTGACTACTTCTCTCTCTCAGCGTGAATGGCAGCAGTAAAAGGGGCCGCAAAAACTCTGCTTCTCTCTCCAGCTTGCACAGATACATAAAAACCTGAGAACAAACATACATGAGGCTCTCTGAAGAAATGGTCCAAACCTGGTCATAATATTTTACATACTGTATGTAAATCTATAACAAAAATACAATTAATCATATTACTAGTATCGAGTTAGTCAGCAGACCTGCGTTTTTTGATTGTTAAAGCTGCTACAGTGTTGAATGTTGATATTTTTCTGGTGTAATCTTTTGTCTCAACTTCAGTAATTTTGGTTTAATGTGTTTGTTTACATTTTCTAGAATAAAACATATAATCGGAAGAAAATTGAATATGTTTACAATGAAAAACGATGTAATCATCATCGTCTGTTTCTGCATCATTTGGTGTAAAGCACTTGTTGATCACTGTCAGTATTTTGCTGGTAGAACTTTTTCTTGTTTAATTTGTAAAGCTGACTGTGTATCACACTGCAGGACTCGCCTCAAGGTTCCACAGCGATATTTACACTGAAACACCATCTCACCTGTGACACTGTGTGGAACTGTTTGGATCTTATCCGGTTAGTTTACACAGCGAGGAACAGTTGTTCTCAGGGTTTCATCTCAGTTGGTGATATACTGGCACCTGCACGTCGGGGCATCTGTCCAGTTCAGTTTGGCACTCTTAACACAGCAGAAAGATGCAGCAGAAGTGATTTATCAGCACTTTACTTCCGGCAAAAATATATATTTTTTTTAACTTTGCTCTTGTGTTCTGACCTCAAGGCTACACATTGGGCTTGTGTCGCTGTGTTCCTGAGATAATAACAGGGAAATGTGAATAGCAAATAATTAGAATTTTTCTCTACTCTGTTGAGGTTACCTGTTTGCTCGTTTCATAATAAAATTGGAATTTGATCTGTGTCGTAAGTGTGCGGGCTTGTTTAGTTTGTGTTATGAATTAACCTGCAGATGCCTTCTTCTACAGAGATGAGTTACGGAAGATTTGGGGAAGGACTGCAAACAAATCAACACACATGATTGTTAGCTGTTGCCTGAAATCTCTGAGTTCACATGTTCATACTGGATCTGTTGTGTGATCGTATTATATAAGAAAGCAGAACATACCACTCAATTTAATAAGCATGGTTCTTATACAAACTCATAATGATGGGCCACTCGAGAACAATCGAAACTTATTCCCAGTTTTCAGATTCCAAATTGTTCTGAGTACCTAACTTCTTCAGGACATTACTGCTTTTCTATATAACATTTACCCTCAGTTGCTAGCAGAGCAGGCTGATTCCAGTCTCTTATCTCATACTATACTCAACAAATAGACACAACATCGACTCCGGGACATCTGTCACTGAACATCCCTCACAAATGTTGACATTGGGTACCTTCCTGTGCCTTCGCAGTTAAACTGAACCCTCTGGACTTCAGCTTCATTATCAGACTTGTTATGAAAATCTGGTTTACTCTTAATGCCCACTTTCACTCTGCGTGTGCTGGAAATGAATTTTACAGAAAGTGTGAACCTTATAACTGCACATTTATTAAAGGTGCATGTAAAGCAACTTTTGGATTTGTTTAACTTCTAGTATATGACGACATGGTAGCTTTAAGAGGGAACAGGGTAGAATATCAGCTTGAGAGAGATCATATTTTTCATGTTATTGCATATGTTTAAAGAAATTATTAAAATATAACAGATTTGTATCTTTGCATATTTGCAGTTGTTAAGACAATAACATTCAGGCAGGTACACAATGCTGCAAGAGTCCCAATGAGATTCTTCGACTGCAAAAACAATAAAATCTTGATCAAACTATTTATTTGATGAAATCATATATAACACAAGAATGAAAACATAAAAGATGTGCGGAAGATGTAATTATATATGTAGTAACCCTGGTCCCTGTGTAAACTAAAACAAATAATTGCAACGAATATGCCTGGAACACATTTCACCTTCCTGCAGTGGGGTCAAGTGTGCTCGTCCTGAAAACTGTTTGACAGATCTGAAGCAGCAGCACATTACAACTGAATGTTACAGTGACATTTCTTCCGTACATCAAGTGCTTTAAAAGATGACCATGATGGATAATGTAGCATTCAACATGAAATAAAAGCTTACATAGCAAAGTGAAGTACTGCTTTTTCATCATTTTATAGACCTCAAGCTCTTAGAACCTTTCCTCTTAAGTAAAGAAATTAAACTGTTTAAATTGAAGTTTCAGTCATACCGTTTACTCCGAATAAACACTCTAACAAACTAAATTACTGTACAGACTTAAAATCCAGGATCGCATTGCTGGACTCATATACTTCATTCATTTAAAACCAGTATTTACAAGGGGTTCAAAGAACTTTACACACTCGTATGTTAAAAAGTGTCATGTCATTTTCTGTGCAAAACAGGCCCGCACACAAACGGTACAGAGGTACTCCTCTAATGATTTGCGAACATCATTGGTTGAATTTTAAAAGACCACATGAACTGTAAAATAAATAAAGAATATTTTGTTTATGGCAGGGTTTTCTGATCCGAGATTCTGCATCATCATTAAATATTTTTATGGTATAAGTTTGTATTTATACACTTCAAAGACTGTTGCCCGGGCTATAGAATTAGTAATAATAATAGTAATAAATCTATTTCCATCCTTCAAGCCAATCCTTAAAACATGTTTTTGTACACTGTTTGTTCAATGAATAACCATGCTGCTGGTTATTAAATAATTCTTGTACAGCATGAAAAAACAAATCACAAATCTGATCTCAGGTTTGATGTGAGAGGGTGATTCATTTTTAAACAGGGCTCAAAAACAAGGTGGCAGATGCTTTCTCAAGAGGAAAAGGAAAGAACGGATTCTTTAATACCATTGATGCATTAAGTCATCCAGTGTTTCCGTCACAGATAATAATGCCCAGACTCTAACCATCTAACGCAGACACAAAACGCAACAACAGAGACCATCTATAGTGTTGTATTTTTTACCTTGGCTATGAAGTATTCAGATTAGAGTTTATGATCTATTTGTGTCATTTGTCACATACAGATGGTTACAAATCTGCCTCTATTTTGTGGTGAGCCATATCCCAAAATCTACATTTTAAAAAAGGTACCATCTCACATGAAAGATTCCAGATTATACAGGAGGACTACTGAGATCCAAGAGCTTCATACACTGTAACCTTGTTTGATTAGACAACTGGTCTAAATATATACAGATCCATATCTTCTATGAAGTAGTTGGATGTCTGCAACAAACCCATACAGGGGGTTGAACAGCTCTTTAAACACAGACAGATGAGCAAAGTAATGAAAAATATAATAAAAAAAAAAAAAAAAGATTGGCTGTTTATGATAAGGTCCTTGTGCAGCCACGGTGACAGCAAATACATCTCAGAACAAGGGTGTGGATTTTAATGAGTACATACACACACACACACACACACCCGTGGTTCCTCGGGTGTGTGAGTGTTGTGCTGCAGTCACAGCCAGCTGTCAGTGACCATTCATAATAGTCTGTGACGTGGATGCAGCGGTGGGGGGCACAGCTGAAGACGAGCTACGAGCACTGGTGAAGAAGTTGTCTTCTCTCAGTTTGAGATGCTCTGGGAGCTCCAGCTTGAGCTTGGCCTCCTCGACGTCATTGTTGATGGCCGTAATAAGGGCTTCTGTTATGAAAAGAGATAAGACAGAGATGAAGACAAGCCGAAAAGATATCAGAGAGGACCGAGTGAGTGTGTGCGAGAGGTGCAAAGAAATACAGTAATGATATGTATAAGAAATGGGTGACTCGTGGCAGGACAAGTTAAAGAACAGTAAGATCAAATCTGTAGGCATGGGAATCCTCAGATATTTGAAATAGGCACACAAAGATGGGAGCTTGTGTGTGCCAGTGAATGTGTGTGTGACAGATGTGTCTTACCAAGTGAGTCGTAACTTCTCTCTGGACGGATGTAGCCCACCATGACAACACTGAGAATCTCTCCGTAAAAGTCTTCTTTGAATGTGTGAATCACATGGGTCTCCTAGAACCAAAAAAACAACAACATACTTTTTACTTTGTTGAAATATAACATGCTGCTTTTCTCTTATTGTGTTATTAAATCAGAAAAGTATTAGAATGTCTTGCGTTGCTACACAGTATGACTGAAGTACCCAATACTACTTTAATCATGTTATAAAGAGACCCATGTGGACAGCAGCATTTAAACATATTTCAAGGAATTATAATTTTGCTCCGATAAGTATCAACAAAACAAATTCTCATTCTTCCAATATGGCAAGGCGACCTGTTTCTACATTGATGAAAGTAGAAGTGTTTCAAAGAAAACTTTGCAATCTATTAAGTGAAAAAGTACAAATAGTAATGTTCATGTCACACTGTTGCGACTGTATATATAAAATAAATATAGCGGTTTAACTCAGAGGACATGAAGTGGACTTTCCAAGCTCATCACACTCTATGATGGGCAAACACAAAAATGTCTATTCTCAATAGTTGACGGGATTTCCCAACCACATTGATCAGCTGACTGTTGCCGAGCTAAAGCGATGATAAGTAGTTCCTCAGAGTCATAACTAACTAAAACTTCATTTGTTGCAACATTTTTCTCCCTGTTTGACCCCACAGGGAAAGTACAAACAAGCATTGAATTATTGAAAAGACCAATTCAGTCCAACATCCAGATTTCCTGGGAATGTTAGCGAAACAAATTAGTGTTTAAATACAATTAGTCCTATTTGAGATGACCTCTGCCATTTGATCGATTTTTCTTGAATCATGATGAAACGAATCACAAAAATAGGAAACCTTTGCAACCTGTTAAATCTTCCTGAAAGCTAATGTAAACCCTGTCTCTCTCCCAGTACTGTAATTTATTGTGAAGTGAATTGTGCAAATATTTCTCTTCCCAGTAAAATATACAATCAAATGAGACAAACCACAAACAAGTCTCAGTGTTTCTCACATTCAGGAACCAGCAGTCATGTGCAACCATGAATGAAACCACGTTGATTCATCAGTTATACTTTAATGAACGTATGCACCCTACTTATGAAAAGATGTTTACTTTCTTTATATTTGTGCAGCCATTGAAAACACAACCTCAATGAGCAGTTATTCATTCATTCTAAATACAAATGTTCTTTGTCTCACTGTGGGAAATCGGATTTCCAGCCGAAAATGGGCTTGTGATCATATTATCACTGCCCGGGATTGTTAAAGACCATCTATAATTGTATAAACAGATTTCTCAGTAAGACACCAAATGGTTTGCAATGAACGCTGCTTTTCTACTAACCATGGACTTCTTAGTATTTTTGTAGTAGGGGTTCCAGCCAATGCTCATCACCATTTTGTAGACATCCCCATTACCAACGCAGGCCCAGCCATAGTAGATCCCTGTACTGATATCTGCTGGAAGATTGTCCACCACAGGGTCTGGAAAGTTGGCTGGAGATGGCAAAGAAGAAGGGAGGAAGAGTCAGAAGAAAGAGAGAAAGAAACGTTAGCAGATAGAGAACAGCTCCTCCTGAACTTCCACTTCCACATCTGTGGAATTGAATTTGTTACTTTGGGCAAATGAAGCTCTGCGTGGTTAGACAAAAGCCTCCACTGTAACATTTGTTTTAAGAATTTCCTCACATGTTCTTTATATTAAATAAACTTAAGTGACAAAGAAAGCTGCCTGTCTTTTTTATTTAGTGTCCCTTATATCACCTGTATGTTTGCAGTATTTCCAAAAAGGGAGTTTGGCTAATTTATTATATGATTTGACAATTAGTTTGGAACTAAATATTTATGCTGCTTATTAATTGTCTTTATTCTTACTTATGTCCTTTCTGATCGCAATTGTCAAGGGTAATATAGAGAATAACGACAATACAACATATATCACAACACATTTCAGATGTTCTTGATGTTGATATTCTTCAGGTGACAACATCGGGGGACCAATATTTTATTTGCAAACGTTTCCACACATTTCTGGAAATTGCTATCATTACACAACAGCTATCACTAAGGTCAAATAACATTATCATTATCTGTGAAGATCTCTTGTTTAAGTACTCAACTCGGACTGCAGCAGCAGCAACATGACGCAAGGCCGTTGCGTAAAAACGTGTCGTCATACATAATATTCACTGGGCAACTACAAACGAACATGAATGGGCAGTAATCAGCCAAATCATCTGACAAAAGGCTGACAATACACAAACCACAGTCTGTCAATGTTACCTTAATTATCCAACCTTACTACCTGTTCTCTGGCTCAGCGTTATTTAAAAAAAACAACGATTCGGGCAAGCCTGGTGTTACCTAAAGCAGACTATGGGGTTCTCGAAATCATCTCACAGATTAGTAACAGACTAATAACTCACCTGTGGGAATTCCCAGTTCTTTGCTCCCTCTCCCAAAGCCTCGAATGACCTCTCCACGGCAGAAGTACGGGAGGCTCTTCATGACTAATTTCACGGTGGTAGCCGGCTCTCTTAGATGGACGGTACCGAATGACCTCGAACGACACAAGGAAGTCCGACTGGCTAATCAGCAACTACTACTCCGTTGGCTAGCACCAAAACAGAACTTTTACCCTTGTGAAGTTCAAAGCCCGTCCTTGTGTTTAGCTATAGCTTCACCTGCCTGGCTAGCTCGACCGACTCGGGTAAAGTTGAACGTTACTCAATCAGCAGCGGTGGTGTAGTTCACCAGCGATGCTAGCTAAGCTAACTACTGTTAGCTTCATCAGAGGCACCCTGCACCTAAAACGGTTGCATCCAAAAGGTGTTGGATTTACAGCAGGTACTCGAAAGGTGACAGTCCGGCTTTCCCTGAAGGTGCAGTCGTAGTATGACGGTGAAAAGAGGCTGTGGTGCTCATAGAGCGCCGGCTGTTACATGTGTTGGGCACATCTGCGTACGTAACGCTCCTGCTGATGTCATTGACCGCGTGACCAAAGCAGGCAGACGTCACATGTCGCCTTCAAGTATTGTAGGAAAGGGCGGATGAGGCATTCAAAGACCCACCTGGGGAATTGTTGTCCCAGAGCGCTGAGTGCCGATGGCAAGACTACAAAGGAGTGCACTATAGGAGTGCTATTCCGTCACACCACAGCCGATAGTATTTTATACATAAAAAAGGTTTATAGAGGTATATAAAGTCACACAAATGTAAGTGTGTTGTGAATGTTGAAATGTTATAAAAAACCCAAAAATAAAGCCCATTTTACAATGCTACCAAGGTGTGTCTCTTTGTCTGCAGTGTTCCTTATTTCTCTTGGAATATTTCATTTTGGAGAAGTACCTGAGACAAAAGCCACTGGCTGAGTTACATCAGAGTTATGGTTTACCTGCTTAAAATGATTTAAATAGTTCTATGTATACGTTAGCTTATGCCATGCATATTTCTTGTTATTTCATTCCTTTTTATTAATAAGAAAATTTAATAATTCTGCTAAAAAAGCTATGCTCCTTTCAGCATTTCCTGTGAAAATGGCTTCTTGTCAGCCATCTTTAGCTTTTTTTTTTTTGCAAAATCCAGGAAAAGCATGTAGCAAAACCCACTGCAGTCTGCAGGAGAACTGTGAAGATATTCAACCCCAAACATAAAGCAAAAAAACACACAGGAATGACTTCAAGCCATCAGTTTCAGTCATACCCGTGTGGGGCAACGGCTTAAACAGTTGATACTGTGCTTTTATATGTGATTACATTGTATTCACCTTGACAAGGTGACAAAGGGTGGTGTCTTCTATTAGTGATCAATGTAAGAAAAACTGATTTCAAATTTGGTAGTGTGCAACATGTGCATCCTGGTGTGGGGTCATAAAAATATCTTCCTGATCATAACGGATTCAAGTATATGCTGTCTGTAGTTACCTGATAAAACAATTGGAGTAGGTTACCACGTGATTGTAGTGGTTAAATCAAGTGGGGCCTGCATTTCAAGGTTAGATGTGTGGTGACAGGCAGAGAAGACGCGATCACTCAAGTCAGATCTGTGCACAGGTAGGAGGAAGTTTGTTTTACATGTTCTGTTGTTCAGACACCAGAGTTTAAAACGTTAAGTTTGTGTATCTTCATTTATTTTTTGCCTAAATATTGTTGATTTCATGAAATTGCTACATTTATCTTGACTTAAAACTAAGGTATTTAAGTATCTTGTGATCTTCACATCAAAACTGAGTATGGATAGATAGATAGATAGATAGATAGATAGATAGATAGATAGATAGATAGATAGATAGATAGATAGATAGATAGATAGATAGAAGATTTCTCATGGTGGTTTTATTATGTTGTTGTCAGGCAATTGTATTTGTTATGTTTTATTTCTGTTGTACAGCACCTTGTAACTCTTGTACAAGCCCATTGTGCAGCACTGGCTCTTTGATTTTAATTTATAAGTTTGATTTAAAGTTGATTTAAATTATTGGACAAATGGCCACAACCTAGAGTAAGAAAAAAAAAAAAAACAGGCCTTGGGCCTAAGGAAGAATCCCTCACGATTGGATTTGTTGGATCCTTTGTATGATACAAAAGTACTTCAGGGTGTTTGGTTGAAGTGTGATGAAGTGGATCGCTTTGGTCAGTAATCAAATGGGACGCCTTAGCTACTGTTTACCTGCAGTAATGCCTGATGGTGGATTTTGATTAATGTCTACCAAGCATTTGAGCATTTGATTTGCGTACGAACCATTCTTTCATATGAACCATTCTGCAAAAAACATGTGGGAAGAGGGCTTAATGCAGTTGATACTGTGCTTTTATATGTGAATACATTCTGTTCACCTAGATATCAAAGGTATTATGTTAGTGATCAATGTAAAAAAAAGAAAAAAAAATAATGCTGAAGGATGCACAGGTGCAGTAAAATCTTTATTGCAGTTTACCACAAATCTTTTGGTCATATCAAGCTGTGCCTGTATTTCAAGTGTATGCATGTGGTTCCAGTCAGATCTGCGGCTTGTAAGGTCACAGCTAGGAGGAATTTTTACAGGTTAACCACAGTAGAAAAAGAGCGTGACACGGAGACGCAGAACAAACAAAAGATCCGCCCAAAACCCCCAAACATCTAAACTAAAACTGAGTTTCCTAAAAGATTAGAAATCTAATTTTTAGACAGTTTAGACTTACAGGGACTTCTCACATTGAGGGCATATCTGTGCTGCTGAGCTGCATCAGTGCTGCTCTCATCAGTTTGTTTATGTGACCAATAAACCATGGAGGGTGGGTTCACTTTTCCCTGAGGCCCTGATTTAGTTTTCCTTTAAGGTGTGCTAAGTTATGTATTTTATAATGTATTTAATGCAGTAATGCTGATGCAGTAATAGAGAAAAGAAATTCCCTGCCCACTTCAATCCAATGAGGGCAGAAAACTCCAGAAAGAGGTGGACCTCTCTGCACATGAAGGCTCACAGAGCAGGATCCTCCTGTCTGCTGTCTGGCAATGACTTCTGCACATTCATGGGGTGCTGTAGAAAGTAGGGAGTGGGTTGCTGACTGCAGAACATACAGGAAGTTGACTAAAACGACGACAATGCTCACAGCAGCTTCTATAAATGTTTTAATCATAACTTGGATTGTGGACAGAAAGATCTAGGAGTCAGAGTCAACATCAGAATATGACAGAATATTAGGTTATACTAAGTTGTTTTTACATCACGAGGACTAAAGTGTTTTTTGACAGTTTCCTCTCTATGAGCGTTAAATGATGATCAGATAAACCAGTGATCATATATACGTTTTAGCGATTATCTGGTTTATTGTATGTTTACCCTGGTGAACAGGTACAGATGTCACATGCCTAAAATAAACATAATCTAATCAGTCGGTCAAATACTCAAAGTGAGTATCATTCTGACCACTCATCCATTAGTTTTCACTCATGATCTGTTTTGTAACAAGAACCACTAAAATCTGTTCTATAAGCAGATAAAATGGAGAGAAAGTTTTCCAATTTCCATCTGCATCTGCAGTACAAAATACAAAACTGGTTTAAAGCGGGCAGATTTGTTGTTTAAGTCAACACTCTCTGCATGGAAATATGAACTTTGCATTATGATTACCTCTGAATTCTATTGTTGCTTATGTTTTATAGTTTAGTTACAGAATGGATGCTTCTATATCACCCTTCTTTTCTTGTTTCCAGAAGCAATAACAGAACTCACATTGTACAAACATCTCAGTTGAAATCCTGTCTCAGAGAATGAGGCTAGTGAAACGACGCTTCCTGAAACTGTTGCTGCTCAGTGTTGTACTGGGCTCACTATGGATGCTTCGGGTCAGTTGGCCCAAAATGAGCTGGAATCCAAGCGACATTATGGGATGCAGCTGGTTGGAGTACACAAATGATGATGGCGGCCCAGAGAAAGTGTGTAACTGTTCTGCTATCCTGCGGGGAGAGACGGGAGCACTTGAGCAGGCCAAAATACTGACCATCACTAAAGACTTCAAGAAGAGCGTTCAGATCCCTGATGAGTATTATATCAATGCAACTCAAGACTGCAGGTGTGTTGCTTTAAACCACAAGTTTGAGTCATTGTGTAACTCTATATAAAGGGGACCTATTATGTTAATTACCAGCTCTGTACTTCAGAATCTAGACAAGCCAAATATTGTCGGATGTAATGGATCGAATTCTGTTAGTGTGATGATTAATTTAGCTGTGAAAGTCAAAAAAATTTATCCAGTATTTAGAGTCTCTTCTTTTAATATAAGAACAGCTGGAGCAAATCTGTCAAGATTGAGGAAGAATGTGGATGTGGAGTTGACAGAAAATAAGGAAAGCATAACAGGTCCCCTTAATGTGCTGAATTTAGCTGAAATCTTAGGCAGAATGCATTTCCTGTAATATTTCTTCAATATTTTGTATTTGCAGTCCATTCAAGATAAGCAGGAAATACTTACCATACCCACTGAGCCAGGAGGAAGAGGACTTCCCTCTGGCTTATTCTATGGTTGTCCATCATAAGGTATGCACATTCTGAAGCCCAAATTTGAATTCAAATTCCCAAATTTAACTCAGCTTGGTCTCAGATGAACAAATTGGAAAGCCTGCATTTCAAACTGTATATTTGCAGTTTGAAAGAAGCATTTTGGAGGCAGGCGGTCTATTGAAAGTTGCCGGAAAGCCCCTTTAAATATTTCCAAAAATAAAACTAACTCATGCGACATACAAAAAAGATTTAACTCATTGTTTTTTTCATGTACTCTAAGTGCAGAACTTTGAGCGACTGCTGCGAGCCATCTATTCACCTCAAAATATTTATTGTGTCCATGTGGACAAAAAATCAGACACCTCAATCTTCTCTGCCATCATGGGCATTACTTCCTGTTTCCCGAATGTCTTCATGGTCAGCAAGTCTGTGAGCGTGGTCTATGCTGCCTGGCCACGAGTCCAGGCGGACCTTAACTGTATGGCTGATCTTTATAACGCCAGCACAACATGGAAATACTTCATCAACCTTTGTGGTCAGGATTTCCCACTGAAAACCAACTTGGAGATTGTACGGATGTTGCGTTCACTGAGGGGCGGTAACAGCTTGGAGTCGGAACAAATAGGAGGAAAGAAGTGGAGGGTGACAAATTCTTACCAGATAGTTGATG
The DNA here is from genome assembly GCA_963678695.2 of Diplodus puntazzo. Classification (NCBI taxonomy): domain Eukaryota; kingdom Metazoa; phylum Chordata; class Actinopteri; order Spariformes; family Sparidae; genus Diplodus; species Diplodus puntazzo. The sequence continues at coordinate 30,531,666 of OZ023159.1, read as the reverse complement.
GACAAATCCAGGTACTTTTTTTTGGAGATTTTACAATGTGGTTGGTTCAGATTGACCTTAATGACTGTCAAAAACATTAACTTACTCATTCAACTGTCTCAGGCAACAGGAAAGGTGAAGGACCCACCTCCATTCAATCTGCCTATTATGCGAGGAAATGCCTACATTGTGGTGAGCAGAGGCTACATCCGCAGCGTGTTGGAGGACAGCCGAATACAGGCTCTAATCGAGTGGGCCAAAGATACCTACAGTCCTGATGAGTTCCTCTGGGCAACTATTCAACGGATCCCTGGTGTCCCTGGATCAACTTGGCCCAACTCCAAATATGACATGACAGACATCAATGCTATTGCACGGCTGGTGAAGTGGGTGTGGCATGAGGGGTCACAGGACTCACTGGATGCAGTGTACCCAGAGTGTCATGGCAACCATGTCCGGTCAATATGTGTGTATGGTGCTGGAGACTTACAGTGGCTGCTTGAGCAACATCACCTCTTTGCCAATAAGTTTGACACAGACACAGATCCCATTGCTGTCTACTGCTTGGAGAAGTACCTGAGACAAAAGGCACTGGCAGAGTTACATTAGATTTATGATTTATCTGCTTAAAATACTTTAAATCATTTAAATAGTTCTATGTATACATTATCTCACTGTAATAAAAGCCTACTGCTGCTGTGTGCATCCTGGTGTGGGGTCATAAAAAATATCCTGTTCATAGCGGATGTATGCAGGTGAGTGAGATTAAAATGACCCAGTGCAGCCTCTCCAGTCGTCAAAGCAGAGTGGCAAGTTTAGATGAGGCATTCAGAGACCCACCTGGGGAATTACACTGCTAAAATTCAGCTAATGCTTTCAGAATTGAAAAACTGCAGTGTTGACACAGAGCGGTGAGTACCGATGGCAAGTCTACAAAGGAGTGCAATTGGCTATACCATAACATCACAGCCGATAGTATTTTGCACAGAAAAAAAAAGTTTATGTAAGTCTATCAAGTTTTACACAAAGACACGAATGTAAGAGGGACATGTTGTATTGTTGTAATCAAAATACAGCCAATTTTACAATGCTACCAAGTGCCAAGGTGTGTCTCTTTGTCTGCAATGTTCCTTGTTTCTCTTGGAATATTTCATTTTGGAGAAGTACCTGAGACAAAAGCCACTGGCTGAGTTACATCAGAGTTGTGGTTTACTTGCTTAAAATAGCTTAAATAGTTCTATGTATACATTATCTTACGTTATGCATATTTGCAGTGTAATATTATTTATTTTGATCAATTAGTCAATTTAATCAATCTGCTTAAAAAGCTATGCTCCTTTGAGCATTTCCTGTGAAAATGGCTTCTTTGTCAGCCCTCTTTAGGTTTTTTTGCAAAATCCAGGAAAAGCATGTAGCAAAACCCACTGCAGTCTGCAGGAGAACTGTGAAGATATTCAACCCCAAACATGAAGCAAAAAAACACACAGGAATGACTTCAAACCATCAGTGTCAGTCATACCCGTGTGGGGCAACGGCTTAAACAGTTGATACTGTGCTTTTATATATGATTACATTGTATTCACCTTGACATCGAAGGGTGGAGTCTTCTATTAGTGATCAGTTTAAGAAAGACAGATTCCAAATTTGGTAGTGTGCAACATGTGCATCCTGGTGTGGGGTCATAAAAATATCATCCTGTTCATAGCAGATGTATGCAGGTGAGTGAAATTAAAATGACTCACTGCAGCCTCTCTAGTCGTCAAAGCAGAGTGGCAAGTTTAGATGTGTGGTGACAGACGGATGAGACGCTAACATTCAGTCAGATTACCTGATGAACCATTTGGAGTAGGTTACCACGTGATCGGAGTGGTTAAATCAAGCTGGGCCTGCATTTCAAGTGTAGATGTGTGGTAACAGACAGACAAGACGCGATCACTCAAATCAGATCCACTGCACAGGTAGGAGGAAGTTTGTTTTACATGTTCTGTTGTTCAGACACCAGAGTTTAAAACGTTAAGTTTGTGTATCTTCATTTATTTTTTGCCTAAATATTGTTGATTTCATGAAATTGCTAAATTTATCTTGACTTAAAACGAAGGTATCTAAGTATCTTGTGATCTTGTGAACAAAGCATAGATAGATAGATAGATAGATAGATAGATAGATAGATAATAATAATAATAATAATAATAATAATAATAATAATACATTTTATTTAGAAGCGCTTTTCTAAGTACTCAAAGACACTGTACAGAAAATGAACATCAAATCAGCACAACAATAGAAAAGAGTACACTAAAAACACATTAGACTGAGCTAAACTTTAAAAGCCATTTTAAAAAGATGTGTTTTTGTCCGTGATTTGAATGTTGGTGATAGATAGATAGATAGATAGATAGATAGATAGATAGATAGATAGATAGATAGATAGATAGATAGATAGATAGATAGATAGATAGATAGGCCTTCGCTGTCCGCGCGCCACAGCTGTGGAACTCCCTACCCGGCGATCTCAGGCAGGCAAGCTCAGTGGCTTCTCTTAAATCTCTTCTAAAGGCTCACTTTCATCGATTGGCCTTCTCTTAATTTTGTTTTATTATTGTTGTATGATTACTTTGTTAAGGATGTGTGTTAATTTAAAATTTCTAATTTTTAAGTCCAATTTTATTTCACTTGGTGGTTTTATTATGTTGCTGTCAGACAATTGTATTTGTTATGTTTTATTTCTGTTGTACAGCACCTTGTAACTCGTTTTTTGAAAGGTGCTATATAAATAAAGTTATTATTATTATAAAAAAATACTGGCAATACGTTGCCAGTGCACATTACAAGCCCATTGTGCAGCACTGGCTCTTTGATTTTAATTTAGAAGTTTGATTTAAAGTTTGATTTAAATTTTTGGACAAATGGCCACTACCTAGAGTAAAAAAAAAAAAAACAGGCCTTGGGCCTGAGGAAGAATCCCTCACGATTATACTTGTCGGATCCTTTGTATGATACAAAAGTACTTCAGGGTGTGTCGTTGTGTGATGAAGTGCATGCTGAAGGGTGCACAGGTGCAGTAAAATATTTATGGCAGTTAACCACAAATCTTTTGGTCATATCAAGCTGTGCCTGTATTTCAAGTGTATGCATGTGGTTCCAGTCAGATCTGCTGCTTGTAAGGTCACAGCCAGGAGGAATTTTTACAGGTTAACCAGGTTACCACGACAATGCTCACAGCAGCTTTTATAAATGTTTTAATCATTACTTGGATTGTGGACAGAAAGATCTAGGAGTCAGAGCCAACATCAGAATATGACAGAATATTAGGATTATAATAGGTTTTTTATACATCAGAGGGACTAGAACGTCTTTCTCAGTTTCCTCTCTATGAGCGTTGAATGATGATCAGATAAACCAGTGATCATACAAGTTTTAGCAATTATCTGGTTTATTGTATGTTTACCCCGGTGAACAGGTACAGTTGTCACATGCCTAAAATAAACATAATCTAATCAGTCGGTCAACTACTCAAAGTGAAAAAAGATCATTTATCATTCATATCATTCTGACCATTCATCCATTAGTTTTCACTCATGATCTGTTTTGTAACAGGAACCACTAAAATCTGGTCTATGAACAGATAAAATGGAGAGAAAGTTTGCCAATTTTCATCTGTATCTGCTTTGCAAAATACAAAACTGGGCAGATTTGTCAACATTCTCTACATGGAAATATGAACTTTACATTATGATAACCTCTGAATTCTATTGTTGCATATGTTTTATAGTTTAGTTACAGAATGGATGCTTCTATATCACCCTTCTTTTCTTGTTTCCAGAAGCAATAACAGAACTCACATTGTACAAACATCTCAGTTGAAATCCTGTCTCAGAGAATGAGGCTAGTGAAACGACGCTTCCTGAAACTGTTGCTGCTCAGTGTTGTACTGGGCTCACTATGGATGCTTCGGGTCAGTCGGCCCAAAATGAGCTGGAATCCAAGTGACATTATGGGATACAGCTGGTTGGAGTACACAAATGATGATGGCGGCCCAGAGAAAGTGTGTAACTGTTCTGCTATCCTGCGGGGAGAGACGGGAGCACTTGAGCAGGCCAAACTACTGACCATCACTAAAGACTTCAAGAAGAGCGTTCAGATCCCTGATGAGTATTATATCAATGCAACTCAAGACTGCAGGTGTGTTGCTTTAAACCGCAAGTTTGAGTCATTGTGTAACTCGATATAAAGGGGACCTATTCTGGCCATTACCAGCTCTGTACTTTAGACTCTAGACTATCCAAATGTTCTCAGACGTAATGGATCAAATTCTGTTAGTTTAATGATTAATTCAGCTGTGAGAGTCAAAAAAATGTATCCAATATTTAAAGTCTCTTTTTTTAATACAAAAACAGCTAGAGGACATCTGTCAAGATTGAGGAAGAATGTGGATTCAACATGACAAAACTATATAGATGACAGAAAAAAACAAAGCATAACACGTCCCCTTAATGTGCTGAATTTAACTGAAATCTTAGGCAGAATACATTCCCTGTAATATTTCTTCAATATTTTGCATTTGCAGTCAATTCAAGATAAGCAGGAAATACTTACCATACCCACTGAGCCAGGAGGAAGAGGACTTCCCTCTGGCTTATTCTATGGTTGTCCATCATAAGGTATGCACATTCTGAAGCCTAAATTTTAATTAAAATACCCAAATTTAACTCAGCTTGGTCTTAGATGAATAGATTAGAAAGCCTGTATTTCAAACTGTATGTTTGCAGTTTGAAAGAAGCATTTTGGAGGCAGGCGGTCCATTGAAAGTTTCCGGAGCCCCATTTAAATATTTCCAAAAATAAAACTAACTCATGCGACATACAAAAAGATTTAACTTCTTGTTTTTTTTTTCATATGTTCTAGGTGCAGAACTTTGAGCGACTGCTTCGAGCCATCTATTCACCTCAAAATATTTATTGTGTCCATGTGGACAAAAAATCAGACACCTCAATCTTCTCTGCCATCATGGGCATTACTTCCTGTTTCCCAAATGTCTTCATGGTCAGCAAGCCTGTGAGCGTGGTCTATGCTGCCTGGCCACGAGTCCAGGCGGACCTTAACTGTATGGCTGATCTTTATAACGCCAGCACAACATGGAAATACTTCATCAACCTTTGTGGTCAGGATTTCCCACTGAAAACCAACTTGGAGATTGTACGGATGTTGCGTTCACTGAGGGGCGGTAACAGCTTGGAGTCGGAACAAATAGGAGGAAAGAAGTGGAGGGTGACAAATTCTTACCGGATAGTTGATGGACAAATCCAGGTACTTCATTTTGGAGATTTTACAATGTGGTTGGTTCAGATTGACCTTAGTGACTGTCAAAAACATTAACTTACTCATTCAACTGTCTCAGGCAACAGGAAAGGTGAAGGACCCACCTCCATTCAATCTGCCTATTATGCGAGGAAATGCCTACATTGTGGTGAGCAGAGGCTACATCCGCAGCGTGTTGGAGGACAGACGAACACAGGCTCTAATCGAGTGGGCGAAAGATACCTACAGTCCTGATGAGTTCCTCTGGGCAACTATTCAACGGATCCCTGGTGTCCCTGGATCAACTTGGCCCAACTCCAAATATGACATAACGGACATCAATGCTATTGCACGACTGGTGAAGTGGGTGTGGCATGAGGGGTCACAGGACTCACTGGATGCAGTGTACCCAGAGTGTCATGGCAACCATGTCCGGTCAGTATGTGTGTATGGTGCTGGAGACTTACAGTGGCTGCTTAAGCAACATCACCTCTTTGCCAATAAGTTTGACACAGACACAGATGCCGTTGCTGTGTACTGCTTGGAGAAGTACCTGAGACAAAAGGCACTGGCAGAGTTACATTGGATGTAGTTGAGATTTTGCTGCACAGATACTTAAAATGAATCTATTCATGCAAAGTAAAGAGATATATATGGTCATCGGAAGGTCTGTAGTTTCTGCAGGACATCTAAATGTTTTCTTATTCCCGATGCAGGCAGGTTGGATTGGCCACAGAAAGTGTAGAGCAGAGCTCAGAATGACAAATCTGTAGCTCAGTCAGTCTTGTGCAGTTAAGTTACACATAAGGTGAATGTCATGTCAAAGGCTAAACACTTACCTGTGCACTACTGCCTCCAGACATCCAAGCACCTCTTTAGTATTCAGGACAGCTGTCTGGATGGATCCACCAGATAATATTATGTTGGTTGTTGGGAAATGTATGTCAGGTTTATGTTTGTGAGCTTTGTTGTTGTCTTCTAGAAGTATTAAAAGTCAATTGAATTGACAAGTACTTAAGTACAGTACCCAGAACTCATAAAGCTGAAGATTAAATCAGCTGTAACTGAAACAACATATCTAAGAGAGTAATGACCTCCTCACAAAGGTAATGTGTACAAGAGTACCAGCTTATTTCTCACATCTCCAGCAGGTGTCACTATTTCTCAAGTTTTAGTTTGGCCAATTAACTTGAGGTCAAGTTGCTCTAAATTAAGAATGTGCTCCACAGTTTCCAAGAACCAACAATTTTTTTCCACCTGTCCTCTGCGATGTTTTCAGACACATCTGTCTCCCAGTTTTGTTTCAAACCTTCCAATTATAGTTGTAGTTGTATTTGCACATCTCTATTAACAGATGCTTCAGACTATCTGTTAGGTGAGTGCTCGTCCAAGTTTCTCGGATAAAACACAATATTGGGCCCTTAAACCCAGACACCAAAATTGTTGAGGCCACAGATCTGGTCTACATCAGACACGTCCGTGTGGAATGATGGCACTTAGGCGGCAATACTGATTCCTCACTTTCCTGTATCATATTTTATATGTCATTTTTTTGTTTTTGTACAACTTTTATTCTATTTCCTTTGACAGAACCAAAATAGAATTGCACTGTTAATTCCGTTGTATGCTGAGTTTACGATGACAATAAAGCCATTCTATGTTCTGTATTCTGTAATATGGCCACATGTCAGCCAAGAATAAATGAGTGAGTGAGTGAGTGATTGATTGATTGAAACGCTTATTTCGAGCATGTACTTGAAAAAAAAGTTTTGGTCTATAAACAAACAAACCAACAAAACAGAAGCACATATGAAAAAAACAATTCTAATTACATGTTGGAAAAGGAGTGGGCAGAAATGTGAATTTATCTAATTCCTCCTTCATTAGTCTTTGGAGAATTATTCATCATAGGCTTCCTTATCTATTCATAACTTGTGCATATGGTATACATACAAACACACACACACACACACATATATATATGTGTGTGTGTGTGTGTGTGTGAACCCATATTTGTAATTTATCACCAAATATATATTATGGTTTGTACAGAATCTAGACCCAAATGCACAACTCAGACAACAGGTTAACAGTGAAAAACAAGTCTTTTAATGTTCAAAAGAGCAAACAAGTGCAAGGAGGAGGGATGGCGTGTTGTCCTGGGATCCAAACGTGGCTTGTGAAATCACCAGTGAGAGCGAGGGTGAGGGTATCGTGATGCGGTGTCCGCGGCGGGGTAATGGCGGTGCTGCGGCACGGTGCCGTGAGGTCAGTCTCTCCAGCGTCCTCACACAGAGCGGAAACACAGGAGAGCAGGCGACTGGCGGGCAGGGAGGAAGTATAAACACGAGACTGCAAGGCAAACACGGCAATCTGAGACGAGGTGGAAAAAAAGACAAGAGTATTAGCCACACAAGCTAAACCACAGAGGAGCCAGGAAGCAAACAACAACGTAGACTGTAGAAACGATCTGGCGACAAGCAGGAGGGAATCCAGAAGCTTTATAGGAGGTTGATTACTGGAGTGGATTCACCTGGCGCTGCCTGTGGAATTAGACCACGCCCACATGCACACACTTAGAACACACAGGGGGAGAGACACAGGAGGAATAATACAGACAAGGAAATACAAAACACACACACACAAGGGAGAAGGCAGGGCTGCCATGATGAGATCATGACAATATGTCCTGCAGAAAATAATTCAATTCATCAACCATTTTACGTATTAAAGCTAATATACTGTTTTCTTTTGTCTTCTATAAACTTACTATTCCCATAGTTAATTACATATGTTATAATAACTCAAGTTAGTTTGTATCCTCAAAGTCCTAATGCGTCATGTGGCTCCAAGCTGGTAAAGGTCTTACAGAGAGGAGCTATTGCTACAGCTCAAGTAGGTTTATCTGTTGAAACATGCTGATAGACCAGATCAACTGCACCCAGCAGGATTAGAGACGCCAGGCAGCAGCTAGAGACCATTCAAATCTGATCTGACACTGATAAAGTCACAGTATGCTGTAAGTTGAACTTTGCTATTTAGAGAAGAACCAGTGATAGAGGTGAGAATAGTGAATGGCCAACTGGTGCGTTTTTGGGTTGGTTGGTGTTCGAAAATGGAATATAACGGTTCATTACAGACATTAAAGAGAATTCAAAGGGAACAAGGAGTGAATATATTCACAGGGCTCTTTTTTCCCACGATATATTACATTTTACTAGTTATTTTAGTAGCAATAGAGTAAAAGATTACTCATTACACTCCTTTTTAGTTACTTACAAAAGAAATGCCCAAACAATGTATCTAGAACGACTTCACATCAGTCCATTTCTATGATTATCACGACAAATCGCGACAAATCACAACATTGTTTCTTGTTTAGAGGCTTATTATTATAAATCATCAGAACATGAGAAGCGCTTACTGAGCAGTGGAACATTTGTCAATTCAAAACAATTACAATTATATAATCTTTTTATCATCATCAAAATATGCATAAAAATCTGTGCCTGTTTTCTCAACAAAAAGAGTCATAGAAGACTCCACCCCCCTTCAGTTTACGTCATATATATTGCAAAGTTCCCAAAGCTGGACATGAATTTCCTTTTTAGATGTGATAAGGAGGGTGCAATAAGGAAATATCATGTCACTCAGACGTGCTGCTACAGAGTCACAGGTAGGAGGACGTTTTTAACATGTTCTGTTGATCAGGTCAGCCAGAGTTAAAAAAAATAAGTTTGTGTATCTTTATTTGATTTTTGCCTAAATATTCTTGCTTCCATTAAATTGCTAGATTTGTCTTGACTCAAGCGAAGGTATTTAAGTATCTTGTGCTCTTGACGTTAAAACAGAGTGTGACACAGAGAGGCAGACGAGGGCAGTGTACCAGAACATTGTGGTGAAGAGGGAGTTAGGAAACAACAATGTTGCTCTGCGTTTCCTGAAAGATTAGAGATCACATTTCTTTTTTTTTTTTAAGTTTAGAGTTACAGGGAATTTAAAATTGATATTTCTGTGCTGCAGAGCTGCATCAGTGCTGCTCTCATCAATTTGTGTACATAATCACTTAATGGAGGACGAAGGTGCTTTTTGGAGAGTTTCCTTGCTATGAGGGTTAAATGATGACCAGATGAACCAGTGATCCTATATATATGTTTTAAAAATACTCTGATTTATCGTATTTTTGTCCCAGTGAACAGTTACAGTTGTCACATGCCTAAAAAACTACATAACGTAATCAATCAGTCAAATACTCAAAGTGAAAAATGTGTCATTCATTTCGTTGTGACCACCCATCCAACATTCACCAATTGACAAAAAGATCAAATTATAATGCGAGAAGATGATTTAATAGGTAGACATCCTCAGATGTGTAAAAAAAAAAAAAAAAAAGTTTAGTTTAGAGTTGAAGGACAACATTCCCATCAACCAAACAAGCTTCACAGTCTGGCTAAGATGCCATAAACACTTCCATCTACTGGTGCACAACATTAAACATTCAAAAGGTGCATTCTGTAAGAATTTTAGTTTCAAACATTCTAAAATTACCAACAATTATCAACCGAATCTTATGAAATAACAGTTTAAACATTGTGTCAAAGACGTCTATGGATTGTATTGAAGATTCTTGTAATGATGGCAGCATGCTAACCAGCTAGCTCCCGGCTTGAAAACCTCTCACAAAGGCTTGGAACACAGCTAGTTTAAGTATTTCACTGCTGCCTAGATGGCCCTTGTATAAATCTGGCCTGTCTATACAAGTAGAAATAAGCAACTATTTTTAAAATTCATGCTTGGGAACATAAAAAAACACACTCAGATGTGTCAATTTCTTTAAAAGGTAGAAAGACTACAGCAACCAGAATGCACTGTCTCAATAGACCAAATAACATAATTGTGAGGTTGCCATTTTCGTTCTTTCTTTCTTCTATTACGGAATCCTGGGATATGGGAGGCCACGAAGGATAGTAGCGGTGCATCCTTCCAAAAAAAGGTAAAAGAAAGCTGCATTTGTGGGCTGCATTTGGAGGAGCCTTCGAGTTGGGACAGCCTTCGTGCAGCGTTGTGATGTAATTGGCCTTCAAATGCGGCCTCCGAAGGATGCAGACCCTGAATTGAGACACAGCAATAGACTAGAGTGAAATCTATCAGCTCCGCTGGCGTGGCAGAGCCATAGCGCAGTGGACACGTATCTGGTGGAATCTCGGGGTTAGTGTTGACGCACCGTTAGTTTGGTCACTAATGTACGCGTGACTCTGGTGTAAATGCCGTACTTCCTGGCTCTTTGTGTCAGCTGCTGTGATCACAACATGGTCAAGTTGATATCGTCTGATACGTAAATTCATTTATTTCACATTATACAAAAAAACATCTCTCAAAATAAACACCAACTTCATCATCTCACCATCAATAGCTATAAACTAAGTTGTCTAAGTCTAAGTCTGAGTCTAAGTCTAAACCCTCAGTGTGTGACAACAACTGTTACAATTAGTCCAACACTTAAGTAGACTGCCATGATTCCACACAGCGCCACCCTGGTCATCATTTAAATGATTCCAACACTTAGTTTTCCCTCATGATGTGTTTTGTAACAGGAGCCACTAAAATCTGTTCTATGTGCAGGTAAAATGAAGAGAAAGTTTTCCAATGTTCATCTGCATCTGCAGAACAAAATACAGAACTGGTTGAAAACGGACAGATTTGTTGTTTAAGTCAACATTCTCTGCATGGAAATATGAACTTTGCATTATGATTACCTCTGAATTCTATTGTTGTTTATGTTTTATAGTTTAGTTACAGAATGGATGCTTCTATATCACCCTTCTTTTCTTGTTTCCAGAAGCAATAACAGAACTCACATTGTACAAACATCTCAGTTGAAATCCTGTCTCAGAGAATGAGGCTAGTGAAACGACGCTTCCTGAAACTGTTGCTGCTCAGTGTTGTACTGGGCTCACTATGGATGCTTCGGGTCAGTCGGCCCAAAATGAGCTGGAATCCAAGCTACATTATGGGATACAGCTGGCTGGAGTACACAAATGATGATGGCGGCCCAGAGAAAGTGTGTAACTGTTCTGCTATCCTGCGGGGAGAGACGGGAGCACTTGAGCAGGCCAAACTACTGACCATCACTAAAGACTTCAAGAAGAGCGTTCAGATCCCTGATGAGTATTATATCAATGCAACTCAACACTGCAGGTGTGTTGCTTTAAACCACAAGTGTGAGTCACTGTGTAACTCTAAATAAAGGGGACCTATTATGTCCATTACCAGCTCTGTACTTTAGACTCTAGACTATCCAAATGTTATCAGATGTAATGGATCGAATTCTGTTAGTGTGATGATTAATTTAGCTGTGAAAGTCAAAAAAATGTATCCAGTATTTAGAGTCTCTTCTTTTAATATAAGAACAGCTGGAGGACATCTGTCAAGATTGGGGAAGAATGTGGAATCAACATGACAAAACTATATAGATGACAGAAAAAAAGGAAAGCATAACAGGTCCCCTTAATGTGCTGAATTTAACAGAAATCTTAGGCAGAATACATTTCCTGTAATATTTCTTCAATATTTTGTATTTACAGTCAATTCAAGATAAGCAGGAAATACTTACCAAACCCACTGAGCCAGGAGGAAGAGGACTTCCCTCTGGCTTATTCTATGGTTATCTATCATAAGGTATGCACATTCTGAAGCCTAAATTTGAATTAAAATTCCCAAATTTAACTCAGCTTGATCCTAGATTAATAAATTAGAAAGCCTGCATTTCAAACTGTATGTTTGCAGTTTGAAAGAAGCATTTTGGAGGCAGGCGGTCTATTGAAAATTGCCGGAGAGCCCCTTTAAATATTTCCAAAAATAAAACTAACTCATGCGACATACAAAAAAGATTTAACTCATTGTTTTTTTCATGTACTCTAGGTGCAGAACTTTGAGCGACTGCTTCGAGCCATCTATTCACCTCAAAATATTTATTGTGTCCATGTGGACAAAAAATCAGACACCTCAATCTTCTCTGCCATCATGGGCATTACTTCCTGTTTCCCAAATGTCTTCATGGTCAGCAAGCCTGTGAGCGTGGTCTATGCTGCCTGGCCACGAGTCCAGGCGGACCTTAACTGTATGGCTGATCTTTACAACGCCAGCACAACATGGAAATACTTCATCAACCTTTGTGGTCAGGATTTCCCACTGAAAACCAACTTGGAGATTGTACGGATGTTGCGTTCACTGAGGGGCGGTAACAGCTTGGAGTCGGAACAAATAGGAGGAAAGATGGGGAGGGTGACAAATTCTTACCAGATAGTTGATGGACAAATCCAGGTACTTCTTTTTGGAGATTTTACAATGTAGTTGGTTCAGATTGACCTTAGTGACTGTCAAAAACATTAACTTACTCATTCAACTGTCTCAGGCATCAGGAAAGGTGAAGGACCCACCTCCATTCAATCTGCCTATTATGCGAGGAAATGCCTACATTGTGGTGAGCAGAGGCTACATCCGCAGCGTGTTGGAGGACAGCCGAATACAGGCTCTAATCGAGTGGTTCAAAGATACCTACAGTCCTGATGAGTTCCTCTGGGCAACTATTCAACGGATCCCTGGTGTCCCTGGATCAACTTGGCCCAACTCTAAATATGACATGACAGACATCAATGCTATTGCACGGCTGGTGAAGTGGTGGTTGCATGAGGGGCCACAGGACTCACTGGATGCAGTGTACCCAGAGTGTCATGGCAACCATGTCAGGGAGATATGTGTGTATGGTGCTGGAGACTTACCGTGGCTGCTTAAGCAACATCACCTCTTTGCCAATAAGTTTGACACAGACACAGATCCCATTGCTGTCTACTGCTTGGAGAAGTACCTAAGACAAAAGGCACTGGCAGAGTTACATTAGATGTATGGTTTATCTGCTTAAAATGCTTAACATAATTTAAATAGTTCTATCCATAGGCATAGGCTAGCCCCTAAAACTTGGAGTAAGAAATGTTATTCTAAAATTTGTGTTTGTCTTTGACAAGGTTACATTATGTCCAAAACATACTCCGTAGTTTGTGGTTTAAAATGTATTAGGACGAAAATGAAAACACCCCTTAGCAAATGGTATGATCCTCTTCTCACGCGGTACTTCTCCTCTGTACCTGCGCGCTCCGTAGCCCGACCGCCGTGCAGCGCGACACACACGCAGAGTGAGAATCCGTTTAGTTGTAGTGTTGTGAATCAAGTCATTCAAAGCAAAGCTCCACCAAAGAGCCTGCAATCGTTGCGGGAGGTTATCTGATGTGTCAGTGTTTCCCCAATATGCATTTTGCTGCTGGATCTTCAGTGCCGCCGACAAAAAGAAAACAAAATAAATTAAAAAGACATGATTTTTGTAGGTTTAATGTCACGGGCGAATGGCGACTTTAAGTTGCACACAATGAAAGCACTACACCCTAAGTTATCTTGAAATCGATTATTATTGTCATTACTGCTATTTGTATAATTTCTACAAGTCACTGTTTCAGTTGAGTGGCTGAACTCCTCGTCATCCTATTCAAAGGCTGCAACAGGCGACTCATCGAACCGGGGTGACGTTAGTTTCAGGTTGGACATTTGGTGGATATTCACTCGGGTCAAGGCGCGACTATACTGAGGTTCACCCAGTGTTAGCAGCAGGAGAACGGTTAGCTCACCTCCAGAGCCTCGCGCTGAATCACTGGAAACTGATTTAGGGACTGTCATTAAATTACTTAGTATAAATATATTAATACAAAATAATGGCAGATTTTTCAATATCTTCCATGTCATGTGGCTCAGTCGTACGAAGGAGTATTAGGACCAGCCCAAAAAAAAAAAAAGTCAGGCAAAAAAAAAAAAAAAAAAGTCAGGCAAAAAAAAAAAAAAAAAAAATCGGGCACAAGAAAAAAAAAGCCAAAAAAAAAGTCAGGCATAAAAATAAATTAATTTAGAAAATATTAAAGTACTGTAGTCGATGGCCATGGCTGCCTCTACAGATGCGTTGATTAAGCGGTACTTCAGAATCGGCTATAATAATAAGGAAATTCTCTCTCTTTTGGCTCATAAACATGGTGTGGTGATAAGTATTAGGATGCTACAGAGACTGTGTCGGAAACTTGGTTTGTTCAGGAGGATAAACCATACAAACTTGGAGGAGGCGGCCGCATTCATACAAAATGAAATAGATGGAACGGGGCAGATGCAGGGGTACCGATGGTTGCACCTGCGTGCGATCCAGAGAGGGTTAGGTTACGTTATTGATATGATACATTTATCAGTTACGAATACAGTTTCACCTCTTCAGAAAATCATCTTCACACTCCACAGACGTCCGACCGGCTTCCTACGTTTTCCGGCTTTTTTGTTTTTTGATTGACTCTTTTTTTCTTGTGACGGATTTTTTTTTTTTATGGCTGGCTTTTTAAAAAAAATTGGCTGGCCCTAATACTCCTTCGTACAGTCGACTCCAAAACCAGCAGCAAATTGTATTAATAAACTACCAACGAGACACACCTATCGTTATTGTATTTTAGTGCTTCCTCTATTTTGTATGATATTAATTTGCAGAAATTATGATTTTTTTCTCAATAGCTTCCATGTCATGTGGCCCACTGACTTCTGAAACAGATTCTGTTTCCATAACAAAATATATAATAATAAAAAAAATAATGGTAAAAAAGTTCTTTAATGCTCAAGAGGTTAACATATTTTCAACTTCTACACTATTTTGTCTCACATCTTAGATTCTGATTCTGAAATTATAAAAATGATTTTTTTTTTCTCAAAAATCTCACCAGTAGTCACCATTTAAAGGGTTACTCTTCGGGGGGTGCTAGGTTGCTAGGTTACCGACTCAGAGCACCGCTGCTACAACAAATCGAGGGGAAACACTGTGTGTAAATAAATGTAAAGAGAGACATAGTGGAGCCGTATGTTTTCCTGCTATTTTGGCCTTTGCCAATCACACATATGGAAAAGTGTTAAGCTAAAGTATAAAAGAAAAGTTAGTTGAACCAATGTCAAAATGATGAAGTTATTTTTCAATAGACATATTTTTGGTTTTTGTGAGAAAAACGGGTGGGTGGTGGCAGTGTGGCTCAGCACCCCTAAAGCTCTGACCCTGGAATCGCCCCTGGTTCTATGTATACGTTGTCTTATTGTTATGCATATTTATAGTATAATAAAAGCCTATTGCTGCTAATCCAGCAGTACATCTTGTTATTTCATTGTTTTTTTTTTGTATCAATTAGACAATACAATCAATCTGCTAAAAAAGCTTTGCTCCTTTGAGCATTTCCTGTGAAAATGGCTTCTTGTCAGCCCTCTTTAGGTTTTTTGCAAAATCCAGGAAACGCATGCAGCAAAACTGACTGCAGTCTGCAGGAGAACTGTGAAGATATTCGACCCCAAACATAAAGCAAACCATGACTATGACTTCAAACCATCAGTGTCAGTCATACCCGTGTGGGGCAACGGCTTAAACAGTTGATACTGTGCTTTTATAAATGATTACATTGTATTCACCTTGACATCGAAGGGCAGTGTCTTCTATTAGTAATCAGTGTAAAAAAAAAAGATTCTACATTTGGTAATGTGCAACATGTGCATTCTGGTGTGGGGTCATAAAAAATATATTCCTGTCATAGCAGATTCATGTACATACTGTCTGTAATTACCTGAGAAAAAAACTGGAGTAGGTTACCACGTGATCGTACTGTATATATCAAGCTGGGCCTGCATTTCAAGTTTAGATGTGTGGTAACAGACAAATAAGACTCTAATATTCCAGTCAGATCCGCTGCACAGGTAGGAGGAAGTTTGTTTTACATGTTCTGTTGTTCTGAGTTTAAAACATTAAGTTTGTGTATCTTCATTTCATTTTTGTGCAAATATTGTTGATTTCATTAAATTGCTAGATTTATCTTGACTCAAACACAGGTATTTAAGTATCTTGTGATCTTGACAACAGAACAGAGTGCGGATAGATCGATCGATCGATAGATAGATCGATAGATAGATAGATAGATAGATAGATAGATAGATAGATAGATAGATAGATAGATAGATAGATAGATAGATAGATAGATAGATAGATAGATAGATAGATAGATCACAAAAAGCAGATGGACGTTAAATGGACATTTCATTTATTTTGCCTGTGTACATTACAAGCCCATGGTGCAACAATGGGTTTTTGATTTTAATTTAGAAGTTTGATTTAAAGTTTGATATGAATTGTCAGACAAATGGCCACTACCAAGAGTAAAAAAAACCCTGCCCTTGGGCCTGAGGAAGGATCCCTCATGATTGGCCTTGTCGGATCCTCTTGAATTTTGGATGGAAGGTCAGCAAGCAATGTTTTATCGATCACCTTTTGTCTGTGGCGTCCACGGGAAAACTGCTCGTGGAATGAGTTCAAACCATCACTGTGAGTCAGAACCATTCTGCAAAAGCCCACCTGGCCAGAGGGCTTAATGCAGTTGATACTGTGCTTTTATGTGTGATTACATTATATTCACCTTGACATCAAGGTATTTTATCAGTGATTAGTGTAAAAAAGGAAAAAAATATTTTACAATTGGTAGTGTGCAACATGTGCATCCTGGTGTGTCATCATAATTGTTTTTTGAATTAAAATGACCTAGTGCAGCCTCTCTAATCGTCCAAGCAGAGTGGCTTGAGACCTGTACGCTGAAGGGTGCTCAGGTGACAGTGAAACCTGCAGGTGTGGAGCATACAAATCTTTTAGTCATATCAAGCTGTGCCTGTATTTCAAGTGTATTGTTCCAGTCCGATCTGCTGCTTGTAAGATCACAGCTAGGAGGAATTTTTACAGGTTAACCAGAGTAAAAAAGATTGTGACACGGAGACGCAGGACAAACAAAAGAAAACCCCCAAACAACTAAACTAAATATGAGCTTCCTCTGTGTTTCCAAAAAGATTAGAAATCAAATTTTTAGACAGTTTAGAGTTACAGGGACTTTTCACATTGCTGACATTTCTGTGCTGCTGAGGTGCGTCAGTGCTGCTCTCATCAGTTTGTTTATGTGATCTCTTAACCGTGGAGGGGCCAGATTTAGTTTTCTTGTAAGCTGCGCTAACTTATTTTGTTTTAATGCAGTAATGCGGATGCAGTGAAAGAGAAAAGAAATTCCTTGCCCACTTTATCCAATGAGGGCAGAAAACTCCAGAAAGAGGTGGACCTCTCTGCTCATGAAGGCTCACAGAACAGGATCCTCCTGTCTGCTGTCTGGCAATGATGTGCACATTCATGGGGTGCTGTAGAAAGTAGGGAGTGCTGACTGCAGAACAGACAGGAAGTTGACTAAAACGACGACAATGCTCACAGCAGCTTTTATAAATGTTTTAATCATAACATGGATTGTGGACAGAAAGATCTAGGAGTCAGAGTCAACATCAGAATATGACAGAATATTAGGTTATACTAAGTTGTTTTTACATCACAAGGACTAAAGTGTTTTTTGACAGTTTCCTCTCTATGAGGGTAAGATAAACCAGTGTTCATACATATAAGTTTAAACAATTCTCACCATTATTCCACACAGTGCCACTCTGGTCATCATTAAAATGATTCCGACACTTAGTTTTCACTCATGATCTGTTTTGTAACAGTAACAGCTAAAATGTGGTGAGAGAAAGTTTTCCAATTTTCATCTGCATCTGCAGAACAAAATACAAAACTGGTTGAAAACGGGCAGATTTGCTGTCTAAGTCAACATTCTCTGTATGGAAATTTCAACTTTGCATTATGATTACCTCTGAATTCTATTGTTGGTTATGTTTTATAGTTTATTTACAGAATGGATGCTTCTATATCACTCTTCTTTTCTTGTTTCCAGAAGCAATAACAGAACTCACATTGTACAAACATCTCAGTTGAAATCCTGTCTCAGAGAATGAGGCTAGTGAAACGACGCTTCCTGAAACTGTTGCTGCTCAGTGTTGTACTGAGCTCACTATGGAAGCTTCGGGTCAGTCGGCCCAAAATGAGCTGGAATCCAAGTGACATTATGGGATACAGCTGGTTGGAGTACACAAATGATGATGGCGGGCCAGAGAAAGTGTGTAACTGTTCTGCTATCCTGCGGGGAGAGACAGGAGTACTTGAGCAGGCCAAAATACTGACCATCACTAAAGACTTCAAGAAGAGCGTTCAGATCCCTGATGAGTATTATATCAATGCAACTCAAGACTGCAGGTGTGTTGCTTTAAACCGTAAGTGTGAGTCATTGTGTAACTCTATATAAAGGGGACCTATTCTGTTCATTACCAGCTCTGTACTTTAGACTCTAGACAATCCAAATATTATCAGATGTAATGGATCGGATTCCTTTAGCTGTGAGAGTCAAAAAAAAATGTATCCAATATTTAGAGTTGCTTCTTTCAATATAAGAACAGCTGGAGGACATCAGAGGGGAAATCTGTCAAGATTGGGGAAGAATGTGGATTCAACATGACAAAACTATATAGATGACAGAAAATAAGGAAAGCATAACAGGTCCCCTTAATGTGCTGAATTTAGCTGAAATCTTAGGCAGAATACATTTCCTGTAATATTTCTTCAATATTTTGTATTTACAGTCAATTCAAGATAAGCAGGAAATACTTACCAAACCCACTGAGCCAGGAGGAAGAGGACTTCCCTCTGGCTTATTCTATGGTTGTCCATCATAAGGTATGCACATTCTAAAGCCTAAATTTTAATTCAAATTCCCAAATTTAACTCAGCTTGGTCTCAGATGAATAAATTAGAAAGCCTGTATTTCAAACTGTATGTTTGCAGTTTGAAAGAAGCATTTTGGAGGCAGGCGGTCTATTGAAAATTGCCGGAGAGCCCCTTTAAATATTTCCAAAAATAAAACTAACTCATGCGACATACAAAAAGATTTAACTTCTTGTTTTTTTTTTTTCATATGTTCTAGGTGCAGAACTTTGAGCGACTGCTTCGAGCCATCTATTCACCTCAAAATATTTATTGTGTCCATGTGGACAAAAAATCAGACACCTCAATCTTCTCTGCCATCATGGGCATTACTTCCTGTTTCCCAAATGTCTTCATGGTCAGCAAGTCTGTGAGCGTGGTCTATGCTGCCTGGCCACGAGTCCAGGCGGACCTTAACTGTATGGCTGATCTTTATAACGCCAGCACAACATGGAAATACTTCATCAACCTTTGTGGTCAGGATTTCCCACTGAAAACCAACTTGGAGATTGTAAGGATGTTGCGTTCACTGAGGGGCGGTAACAGCTTGGAGTCGGAACAAATAGGAGGAAAGAAGTGGAGGGTGACAAATTCTTACCGGATAGTTGATGGACAAATCCAGGTACTTCATTTTGGAGATTTTACAATGTGGTTGGTTCAGATTGACCTTAGTGACTGTCAAAAACATTAACTTACTCATTCAACTGTCTCAGGCAGCAGGAAAGGCAAAGGACCCACCTCCATTCAATCTGCCTATTATGCGAGGAAATGCCTACATTGTGGTGAGCAGAGGCTACATCAGCAGCGTGTTGGAGGACAGCCGAATACAGGCTCTAATTGAGTGGGCGAAAGATACCTACAGTCCTGATGAGTTCCTCTGGGCAACTATTCAACGGATCCCTGGTGTCCCTGGATCAACTTGGCCCAACTCCAAATATGACATGACAGACATCAATGCTATTGCACGACTGGTGAAGTGGTGGTCGCATGAGGGGCCACAGGGGTCACTGGATGCAGTGTACCCAGAGTGTCATGGCAACCATGTCCGGTCAGTATGTGTGTATGGTGCTGGAGACTTACCGTGGCTGCTTGATCAACATCACCTCTTTGCCAATAAGTTTGACACAGACACAGATCCCATTGCTGTCTACTGCTTGGAGAAGTACCTGAGACAGAAGGCACTGGTTGAGATACATTGGATGTAGATTAAGCGATATTTATTTTTTTACACAACAAAATAATTGATTAGTGTGATTATAAAACAAACAATTGTTATCTTTGAAACGGTCATTGGAAGGTCTGTAGTTTCTGCAGGACATCTAAATGTTTTCTTACTCCCGATGCAGGCAGGTTGGATTGGCCACAGAAAGTGTAGAGCAGAGCTCAGAATGACAAATCTGTAGCTCAGTCAGTCTTGTGCAGTTAAGTTGCACATAAGGTGAATGTCATGTCAAAGGCTAAACACTTACCTGTGCACTACTGCCTCCAGACATCCAAGCACCTCTTTAGTATTCAGGACAGCTGTCTGGATGGATCCACCAGATAATATTATGTTGGTTGTTGGGAAATGTATGTCAGGTTTATGTTTGTGAGCTTTGTTGTTGTCTTTTAGAAGTATTAAAAGTCAATTGAATTGACAAGTACTTAAGTACAGTACCCAGAACTCATAAAGCTGAAGATTAAATCAGCTGTAACTGAAACAACATATCTAAGAGAGTAATGACCTCCTCACAAAGGTAATGTGTACAAGAGTACCAGCTTATTTCTCACATCTCAAGCAGGTGTCACTATTTCTCAAGTTTTAGTTTGGCCAATTAACTTGATGTCATGTTGCTAAAAATTAAGAATGTACTCCACAATTTCCAAGAACCAACTATTTTTTTTCCACCTGTCCTCTGCGATGTTTTCAGACACATCTGTCTCCCAACTTTGTCTCAAACCTTCCAATTATAGTTGTGGTTGTATTTGCACATCTCTAGTAACAGATGCTTCAGACTATCTGTTAGGTGAGTGCTCGTCCAAGTTTCTTGAATAAAACACAATATTGGGCCCTTAAACCCAGACACCAAAATTGTTGAGGCCACAGATCTGGTCTACATCAGACACGTCCGTGTGGAATGATGGCACTTAGACGGCAATAATGATTTCTCACTTTCATACTTTGTTGTTTATATAATATTTTATATATTATTTTTTTTTGTTTTTGTACTGTTTTTCTTCTATATTTTGTGATGTTGCACAATATATGATGTTGCGCTGTTAATTCCGTTGTACGCTGAGTTTACAATGACAATAAAGCCATTCTGTGTTCTGTAATATGGCTACATGTCAGCCAAGAATAAATCAGTGACTGTGAGTGAGTGAGTGAGTGAGTGAGTGAGTGAATGATTGATTGAAATCTTTATTTCGAACATGTACTTGTTTTCAGTCCATAAACAAACGAACAAAACAGAAGCACATATGAAAAAAGCAAATTCTAATTACATGTTGCAACAGGAGTGGGAGGAAATGTGAATTTATCTAATCCCTCCCCATCTTCATTAGTCTTTGGTAAAATATTCATCCTAGGCTTCCGTATCTAATCATAACTGAAGCATATGTGTACATAAAAAGTACACTTGTAATATATGTACATTCATATAAACATATGAAGCTATATTTGTAATTTATCACCAAATATGTCCTGCAAAATATAATTCAATTCATCAACCATTTTATGTGTGGGGGACCGAGTCAGTCGGCAATGAGGACAACAGGTAGTAACTTCAAAAAAAGGGGTTTTTATTTACCCAAAGCATAAGGTAACAACATTTTTCCAATGAAAGTAAAAAAGGACTGGGCCCATAAAAGAGGTCAAATTAACAGAACTGTACACAAGCCAAGTGAACAAACTAACAGAAGACAAATCAGACTTAAACAGACCTCCTAATGAACACAAGAGGGGAACTTATATACTGGGTGATCAGCCCATATTAATACAAGAGGGGTTAACTTAAACACTGAACACAAAAGACAAAAGCTAACTTACAAACAAAGCAGATCACAAAAATTAACTCATTAAAATAAACAATCTATACCTAACCAAACTAAATGGCATTACTAATTGTCTAAGGAGATTAATAAACATAACTAAAGCATTAAATCTCCCCCCCATGTTGCACCGGCCCTTGGGTTGGCCCAATTAGCAATGCCTGCTATAAAATGGCCGAGCTCGTTAGGGCAGATCCTTTTGCCTGGAAGATCCGAGCAGCATCACCAACAGCACCAGTAACTCAAACAAAAAAGAAATTAGAAAACAAGACTGAAGCAAAGACTGTACAAAAGCTAACTAAATGTGCGTGCTCAAATAGAAAACTAAGGTAATGTCAAACAATAAAGTGTGTTGTATGAAACCAAAACCCTGTGTGTGATTTATTCCAATACTTAATAGTGTGATAGTGTGGGTGTAGGGGGTTACCACTGCGTCATGGCTGTGTGGCCACAGCTGTGGCCATCACATTATGTATTAAAGCTAATATACTGTTTTCTTTTGTCTTTTATAAACATATACTATTCCGGTAAAGCTCTTACAGGGAGGAGTTATTGCTACAGCCTGAGTAGGTTTAACTGGTGAAATATGCTGATAGACCAGATCAACTGCACCCACCAGATTTAGACATGTCAGGCAGCAGCGAGAGGCCATTCAGATCTGATCTGACGCTGGTAAAGTCACAGTATGCTGTAAGGTGAACTTTAGCTATTTAGAGAAGAAATAGTGATAGAGGTGAGAATAGTGAATGGCCAACTGGTGCGTTTTGGGGTTGGGTTTGTGTTTGAAAATGGAAGATAACGGTTCATTACAGACATTAAAGAGAATTCAAAGGAAACAAGGAGTAAATGTATTCATAGGGCTCTTTTTTACCCATAATACAAGTTATTTTAGTAGCAATAGAGTAAAAGATTACTCATTACACTCCTTCGTAGTTACTGTTTCTAGAAGGACATCACATCAGTCCATTTCTATGATTATCACGACAAATGTCATATCGTTGTTCCTTGTTTAGAGGCTTATTATCATAAATCATGAGAACATGAGAAGCGCCCACTGAACAGTGGAACATTTGTCAATTCAAAACAATTACAATTATATAATCTTTTTACCATCTTCAAAATTTGCATCAAAATCGCTTAATAAAAGAGACATAGAAGACTCCACCCCCTTCGGTTTACGTCATGTATATTGCAAAGTTCCCAAAGCTGGGCATGAATTTCCTTTTTAGATGTGATAAGGAGGGTGCAATAAGGAAATATCATTCCAGTCAGATGTGTTGCCCACAGAGTCACAGGTAGGAGGATGTATTAACATGTTCTGTTGATCAGGTCAGCCAGAGTTAAAAACAAGTTTGTGTATCTTTATTTGATTTTTGCCTAAATATTCTTGCTTCCATTAAATTGCGAGATTTGTCTTGACTCAAGCGAAGGTATTTAAGTATCTTGTGCTCTTGACATTAAAACAGAGCCTGACAGAGAGGCAGATGAGGGCAGTGTACCAAAACGTTGTGGTGAAGAGGGAGTTAGGAAAACAACAAATTTGCTCTGCGTTTCCTGAAAGATTATAGATCACTTTTCTTTTAAAGTTTAGAGTTACAGGGAATTTAAAATGGACATTTCTGCGCTGCAGAGCTGCATCACTGCTTCTCTCATCAATTTGTGTACATAATCACTGAATGGAGGGTGTTTTTTTGTAGACAGAAAGGAGGGGATTGCTGACCGTAAAACAGACAGGAGGTTAACTAAAAGGAAAACATTGCTTACAGCAGCTTTTAAAAATGTATTAAGCATAACTTGAATTGTGGACAGAAAGATCTGGGAGTCAGAGTCAACACCAGAATAAGACAGAATATTACTGAAATTAACTCATTTATTTGCAGCTGACTGGGTTTTTTCATCATCACAAGGACTAATGTGCCTTTTGGAGAGTTTCATTGCAATAAGGGTTAAATGATGACCAGATAAATAAGTAATCATATATAAGTTTTAAAAATACTCTGATTTATCGTATTTTTGTCCCAGTGAGCATGCCTAAAAAATATAAAACGTAGTCAATCAGTCAAATACTCAAAGTAAAAAAATGTATCATTCGTATCATTGTGACCACCCATCCAACATTCACCAACTGACAAAAAGAATGGAAGTCATCAAATTATAATGCGAGAAGATGATTAATTACGTAGACATCCTCAAATGTGTAAAAGAAAAAAAAAAGTTTAGTTTAGAGTTGAAGGACAACATTCCCATCAACCAACCAAGCTTCACAGTCTGGCTAGGATGCCATAAACACTTCCAACATGTATCTACTGGTGCAAAACATTAAACATTCAAAAGGTGCATTCTGTAAGAATTTTAGTTTTCAAACATTCTAAAATTACCAACAATCAACAGAATCTGATGAAATAACAGTTTAAACATTGTGTCAAAGACGTCTATGGATTGTATTGAAGATTCTTGTAATGATGGCAGCATGCTAACCAGCTAGCTCCCGGCTTGAAAACCTCTCACAAAGGCTTGGAACACAGCTAGTTTGCATGTTTCACTGCTGCCTTGATGGCCCTTGTATAAAACTGGCCTGTCTATACAAGTAGAAATAAGCAACTATTTTTTAAATTGGTGCTCGGGAACATAAAAAAAAATGACTCAGATGTGTCAATTTCTTTAAAAGGTGGAAAGACTACAACAACCAGAATGCACTGTCTCACACTGGACCAACAGACCAAATCACAAAATGGCGAGGTTGCCATTTTCGTTCTTTCTTTCCTCTTTTACGGGCGCGCAAAGAATCCTGGGATATGGGAGGTCACGAAAGATAGTAGTGGTGCATCCTTCCAAAAAAAAGGGTAAAAGAAGGCTGCATTTGTGGGCTGCATCTGGAGGAGCCTTTGAGTTGGGACAGCCTTCGTGTGGCGTTTTGATGTTATTCACGTGACATTGTATGTGAGCAGGGAGGCAGACCCTGAATTGAGACACAGCAATAGACTAGAGTGAAACCTATCACCTCCGCTGGCGTGGCAGAGCCATAACGCAGTGGACACGTATCTGGTGGAATCTCGGGGTTAGTGTTGACGCATCGTTAGTTTGGTCACTAATGTACGCGTGACTCTCGTGTAGATGCCGTGCTTCCTGGCTCTTTGTGTCAGCTGCTGGGATTACAACATGGTCAAGTTGCCCAAAAAACTATCGTCTCATATGTAAATTCATTTATTTCACATTATGCAAAAAAAAAACACCTCTCAAAATAAACGCCAACTTCACTGTCTCACGATCAATGACTATAAACCCTCATTGTGCAACAACACCTGTTACAATTAGTCCAACACTTAACTACACTGCCATGATTCCACACAGCACCACCCTGGGCATCATTAAAATGATTCCAACACTTAGTTTTCACTCATGATCTGTTTTGTAACAGGAGCCACTAAAATCTGTTCTATGTGCAGGTAAAATGAAGAGAAAGTTTTCCAATCTGCATCTGCATCTGCAGAACAAAATACAAAACTGGTTGAAAACGGGCAGATTTGCTGTTTAAGTCAACACTCTCTGAAATTTGAACTTTGCCTTATGATAACCTCTGAATTCTATTGTTGTTTATGTTTTATAGTTTAGTTACAGAATGGATGCTTCTATATCACCATTCTTTTCTTGTTTCCAGAAGCAATAACAGAACTCACATTGTACAAACACCTCAGTTGAAATCCTGTCTCAGAGAATGAGGCTAGTGAAACGACGCTTCTTGAAACTGCTGCTGCTCAGTGTTGTACTGGGCTCACTATGGATGCTTCGGGTCAGTCGGCCCAAAATGAGCTGGAATCCAAGTGACATTATGGGATACAGCTGGTTGGAGTACACAAATGATGATGGCGGCCCAGAGAAAGTGTGTAACTGTTCTGCTATCCTGCGGGGAGAGATGGGAGCACTTGAGCAGGCCAAAATACTGACCATCACTAAAGACTTCAAGAAGAGCGTTCAGATCCCTGATGAGTATTATATCAATGCAACTGAAGACTGCAGGTGTGTTGCTTTAAACCGCAAGTTTGAGTCATTGTGTAACTCTATATAAAGGGTGCTGACAGTGTAGCGATATGTGACTACTGTCCAATAACACAACTTTATTTACTGATCTTGGTGGTCATATTTTATGGAGTAAACATACGTGATTTGCAGACTTCCTTGTTGCAGCTAGTTAGCTCAGTTAGCAGCTACATATAGCTGGACTAGGGTCTTAAAGACTCCACTCTGACTGGGAGAGGTTTACCTCTAGCACAGCAGCTTTGGACTAGTGTCCAGTGTGGAGAGTCGGGTAATAGGACTGTTACATGCACAGCCAACTCAGTTAATGGCAGCTAATGTTACAGTAAGCAGTTCGTTTTGCAACCAGTTAAGCTATTTGTACATAAGGAAGTCAACAGAGTTGAGGCAGAACAGCTGGAGGACATCAGAGGGGAAATCTGTCAAGATTGAGGAAGAATGTGGATTCAACATGACAAAACTGTATAGATGACAGAAAATAAGGAAAGCATAACAGGTCCCCTTAATGTGCTGAATTTAACTGAAATCTTAGGCAGAATACATTCCCTGTAATATTTCTTCAATATTTTGTTTTTGCAGTCAATTCAAGATAAGCAGGAAATACTTACCATACCCACTGAGCCAGGAGGAAGAGGACTTCCCTCTGGCTTATTCTATGGTTGTCCATCATAAGGTATGCCATAGTAGTTTAAAACCCCACTTTCATCATTACTTAAAGGGTTTATCCACTGATTTTAAACAATATGTTCATTTAAATGTCATAAGGAGTCAATCTGTGAAACTGCTGTATAATTTCTTTTGTGCCTCTGGAGGAAGCTTTCCTAAGTCTGAAAAAGAAAACCACAATTCAGCTTGGTCTCAGATGAACAAATTGGAAAGCCTGCATTTCAAACTGTATGTTTACAGTTTGAAAGAAGTATTTTGGAGGCAGGCGGTCTATTGAAAGTTGCCGGAGAGCCCCTTTAAATATTTCTAAAAATAAAACTAACTCATGCAGCATACAAAAAAGATTTTACTCATTGTTTTTTTCATGTACTCCAGGTGCAGAACTTTGAGCGACTGCTGCGAGCCATCTATTCACCTCAAAATATTTATTGTGTCCATGTGGACAAAAAATCAGACACCTCAGTCTTCTCTGCCATCATGGGCATTACTTCCTGTTTCCCGAATGTCTTCATGGTCAGCAAGCCTGTGAGCGTGGTCTATGCTGCCTGGCCACGAGTCCAGGCAGACCTTTACTGTATGGCTGATCTTTATAACGCCAGCACAACATGGAAATACTTCATCAACCTTTGTGGTCAGGATTTCCCACTGAAAACCAACTTGGAGATTGTACAGATGTTGCGTTCACTGAGGGGCGGTAACAGCTTGGAGTCGGAACAAATAGGAGGAAAGATGGGGAGGGTGACAAATTCTTACCAGATAGTTGATGGACAAATCCAGGTACTTCTTTTTTGGAGATCTTCAGAATTTGCTCAATTTGCACAGTAATTTTGTCATTGCAAAAACCTTGTTTTGAGATTGACAATAATGTCTCTCACCAACATATTAATTCATTTTTTTCAACTGTCTCAGGCGACGGGAAAGGTGAAGGACCCACCTCCATTCAATCTGCCTATTATGCGAGGAAATGCCTACATTGTGGTGAGCAGAGGCTACATCCGCAGCGTGTTGGAGGACAGCCGAATACAGGCTCTAATCGAGTGGGCCAAAGATACCTACAGTCCTGATGAGTTCCTCTGGGCAACTATTCAACGGATCCCTGGTGTCCCTGGATCAACTTGGCCCAACTCCAAATATGACATGACAGACATCAATGCTAACCCTAACCAGTGGCTGCTTGATCAACATCACCTCTTTGCCAATAAGTTTGATACAGACACTGATGCCATTGGTGTCTACTGCTTGGAGAAGTACCTGAGACAGAAGGCAGTGGTTGAGATACATTGGCTGTAGATTAAGATCTTGTTGCACAGGTAATTAAAATGAATCTATTGATGTAAAATAAAGCGATATATTCTTTTTACACAACAAAATAATTGATTAGTGTGATTACAAAACAAACAATTGTTATCTTTGAAACGGTCATTGGAAAGTCTGTAGTTTCTGCAGGACATCTAAATGTTTTTTATTCCCGATGCAGGCAGGTTGGATTGACAGCAGAACGTGTGGAGCAGAGTACATAAACATGTAAACCTATATTTGTAATTTATCACCAAATATGTCCTGCAAAATATAATTCAATTCATCAACTCTCTTATTAAAGCTAATATACCGTTTTCTTTTGTCTTTTATAAACATATACTATTCCTGTAATTAATTACATATGGTACAATACCTCAAGTACGTTTGTATCCTCAAAGTCCTAATGCGTCATGTGGCTCCGAGCTGGTAAAGGTCTAACAGAGAGGAGCTATTGCTACAGCTCAAGTAGGTTTATCTGTTGAAACATGCTAATAGACCAGATCAACTGCACCCAGCAGGTTTAGAGACGTCAGACAGCAATTAGAGGCTATTCAGACCTGATCTGACGCTGATAAAGCCACAGTATGCTGTAAGATGAACTTTACTATTTAAAGAAGAACCAGTGATAGAGGTGAGAATAGTGAATGGCCAACTGGTGCGTTTTTGGGTTGGGTTTGTGTTCGAAAATGGAATATAATGGTTCATTACAGACATTAAAGAGAATTCAAAGGGAAAAAGGAGTGAATATATTTATAGAGCTCTTTTTTCCCACGATATATTACATATTACTAGTTATTTTAGTAGTAATAGAGCAAAAGATTACTCATTACACTCCTTTTTAGTTACTTACAAAAGAAATGCCCAAACAATGTATATAAAAAGACTTCACATCAGTCCATTTATATATATATATATATATATATATATATATATATATATATATATATATATATATATATATATATATATATATATACATTGTTGTTTGTTGTTTAGAGGCTTATTATTACACATCATCAGAACATGAGAAGGACTTACTGAACAGTGGAACATTTGTCAATTCAAAACATTTACAATGATGTAGTCTTTTTTTTATCATCATCAAAATATGCATACAAATCTGTGCCTGTTTTGTCAACATAAAGAGTCATAAAAGACTCCACCCCCCCTTTGGTTTAAGTCATGTATATTGTAAAGTTCCCAATGGTGGGCCTGCATTTCAGGTTTAGAATCCAAAAGAAGGAACCGATGTGGAACTACCATTCCAGTCAGTTGTGTTGCTTACAGAGTCACAGGTAGGAGGAAGTTTTTAACATGTTCTGTTGTTCAGGTCAGCCAGAGTTAAAATTTAAGTTTGTGTATCTTTATTTATTGCTAGGTTTGTCTTGACTCAAGCGAAGATATTTAAGTATCTTGTGCTCTTGATGTTAAAGCAGAGCGTGACACAGAGAGGCAAATGAGGGCAGTGTACCAGAACGTTGTAGTGAAGAGGGAGTTAGGAAACAACAATGTTGCTCAACAGTGTTTCCTGAAAGATTTGACATCACATTCCTGTTTTTTAAAGTTTAGATTTACAGGGATTTTAGTTGAATTTAATTGACATTTCTGTGCTGCAGAGCTACATCAGTGCTGCTCTCATCAATTTGTGAACATAATCGCTGAATGGAGGGTGTTTTTTTGTAGAAAGAAAGGAGGGGATTGCTGACTGCAAAATGGACAGGAGGTTAACTAAAAGGAAATCATTGCTTACAGCAGCTTTTAAGATGTATTAAGCATAACTTGGATTGTGGACAGAAAGATCTGGGAGTCAGAGTCAACACCAGAATAAGACAGAATATTACTGAAATTAACTCATTTATTTGCAGCTGACTGGATTTTTTCTTCATCACAAGGACTAAGGTGCTTTTTGGAGAGTTTCCTTGCTATGAGGGTTAAATGATGACCAGAAAAAACAGGTGTTCATAAATATAAGTTTTAAAAATACTATGATTGATCGTATTTTTGTCCCAGTGAACAGCTTATCGCATGCCTAAAAAATGCATTACGTAATCAATCTGTCAAATACTCAAAGTGAAACATGCATCATTTATATCATTGTGACCACTCATCTAACACTCACCAACTGACAAAAAGATCATATTATAATCTGAGAAGATGATTTAATACTTAGACATCCTCAAATGTGTAAAAAAATAAATAAAATTGGTTTGGAGTTCAACGACAACATTCCCATCAACCAAACAAGCTTCACAGTCTGGCTAGGATGCCTTAAACACTACCAACATGTATCTACTGGTGCACAACATGAAGCATTTAAAGGTGCATTCTGTAAAATTCTTGTCATGATGGCAGCATGCTAACCAGCTAGCTCCCAGCTTGAAAACCTCTCACAAAGGCTGGGTACATAGCTAGTATGCTTATTTCACTGCTGCCTAGATATCCCTTGCATAAATCTGGCCTGTCTGTGCAAGTAGAAATAAGCAACTATTTTTTAAATTGGTGTTCAGGAACATGAAAAAGCTGACTCAGATGTGTCAATTTCTTTAAAAGGTAGAAAGACTACAACAACTAGAATGCAGTGTCCCACACTGGACCAATAGACCAAATCCCAGTATTTGCTTACGATAACTTTTGTTTCCACTAGCTTGAATACAATTGAATTATCCTTTTTAATAATGTTATGTCAAAGTTTATATATCTAATCCTTTTAATATACATGTTTGATGCTTAATATCTTATTAATAATGCTTTTACTGCTGTTGAGTTGGAGACCTAATTAACTTATTCAGCCACAAAAATGACAAGCTTTTATCAAACTAGCGGTTAACATAAGATGTCAGTCTGCCTGTCGATATGTAACACTCCTGTTGATGTGTGACGTTCTGCAAGTCGGGCGACGCTTAGTGTTGACGCGCCGTTTGTTTTGTCACTAATGTAAGTGTGATTCTGATGTAGATGCCGTGCTTCCTGGCTCTTTGTGTCAGCTGCTGGGATTAAAACATGGTCACGTTACCAAAAAACTATGGTCGGAAATGCAAATTCATTTATTTCACATTATACAAAAAACAACACCTCTCAAAATAAACACCAACTTCACTGTCTCATGATCAAAAACCATAAACCCTCATTGTGCGACAACACCTGTTACAATTAGTCCAACACTTAAGTAGACTACCATGATTCCACACAGCACCACCCTGGTCATCATTAAAATTGTAACACTTTGTTTTCACTCATGATGTGTTTTATAACAGAATGGCTAAAATCTGTTCTATGTGCAGGTAAAATGGAGAGAAAGTTTTCCAATTTTAATCTGCATCTGCTGAACAAAACAGAAATCTGGTTGAAAACGGGCAGATTTGCTGTTTAAGTCAACATTCTCTACATGGAAATTTGAAATTTGCATTATAATAACCTCTGAATTCTATTGTTTTTTATGTTTTATAGTTTAGTTACAGAATGGATGCTTCTTTATCACCCTTCTTTTCTTGTTTCCAGAAGTTTTGTTTTAATGCAGTAATGCTGATGCAGTAAAAGAGAAAAGAAATTCCTTGCCCACTTTATCCAATGACGGCAGAGAACTCCAGAAAGAGGTGGCTCTGTCTGCTCATGAAGGCTCACAGAGCAGGATCCTCCTGTCTGCCGTCTGCACATTCATGGGGTGCTGTAGAGAGAAGAGAGGGGGTTGCTGATTGCAGAACAGACAGGAAGTTGACTAATACGACGACAATGCTCACAGCCGCTTTTATAAATGTTTCAATCATAACTTGGATTGTGGACAGAAAGATCTAGGAGGGTTAAATGATGATCAGATAAACCAGTGATCATATAAATAAGTTTAAACAATTCTTGCCATGATTCCACACAGCGCCAGCCTGGTCATCATTAAAATGATTCCAACACTTAGTTTTTACTCGTGATCTGTTTTGTAACAGTAACAGCTAAAATCTGGTGAGAGAAAGTTTTCCAATTTTCATATGCATCTGCAGAGCAAAATACAAAACTGGTTGAAAACGGGCAGATTTGCTGTTTAAGTCAACACTCTCTGAAATTTGAACTTTGCCTTATGATAGCCTCTGAATTCTATTGTTGCTTATGTTTTATAGTTTAGTTACAGAATGGATGCTTTTATATCACCCTTCTTTTCTTGTTTCCAGAAGCAATAACAGAACTCACATTGTACAAACATCTCAGTTGAAATCCTGTCTCAGAGAATGAGGCTAGTGAAACAACGCTTCCTGAAACTGTTGCTGCTCAGTGTTGTACTGGGCTCACTATGGATGCTTCGGGTCAGTCGGCCCAAAATGAGCTGGAATCCAAGCTACATTATGGGATACAGCTGGTTGGAGTACACAAATGATGATGGCGGCCCAGAGAAAGTGTGTAACTGTTCTGCTATCCTGCGGGGAGAGACGGGAGCACTTGAGCAGGCCAAAATACTGACCATCACTAAAGACTTCAAGAAGAGCGTTCAGATCCCTGATGAGTATTATATCAATGCAACTCAAGACTGCAGGTGTGTTGCTTTAAACCATGTCATATTTTATTGAGTAAATATTATGTGAGTTCCTTGTTGCAGCTTATTAGCTCAGTTAGCAGCTACATATAGCTGGACTAGGATCTTAAAGACTCCACTCTGACTGGCAGAGGTTTACCTCTAGCACAACAGCTTTGGACCTCTAGGAGTAGCAAGTTTTCAGGCTTGGGGTCCAGTGTGGAGAGTCGGTTATGCACAGCCAACTCAGCAAATGGCAGCTAATGCTACAGTAAGCAGCTAGTTTTGCAACCAGTTAAGCTATTTGTTGAGGTAGAGGAAAGATTCAGGAAGAATGTGGATTCAACATGACAAAACTATATAGATGACAGAAAATAAGGAAAGGTCATAACAGGTCCCCTGTGCTGAATTTAACTGAAATCTTAGGGAGAATACATTTCCTGTAATATTTCTTCAATATTTTGTATTTGCAGTCAATTCAAGATAAGCAGGAAATACTTACCATACCCACTGAGCCAGGAGGAAGAGGACTTCCCTCTGGCTTATTCTATGGTTGTCCATCATAAGGTATGCTATAGTAGTTTAAAACCCCACTTTCATCATTACTTTAAGGGTTTCTCCACTGATTTTAAACAATATTTTCGTTTAAATGTCACAAGGAGTCAATCTGTGAAACTGCTGTATAATTTCTTTTGTGCCTCTGGAGGAAGCTTTCCTAAGTCTGAAAAAGAAAACCACAATTCAGCTTGGTCTTAGATGAATTAATTTGAAAGCCCGCATTTCAAAATGTATGTTTGCAGTTTGAAAGAAGCATTTTGGAGGCAGGCGGTCTATTGAAAGTTGCCGGAGAGCCCCTTTAAATATTTCTAAAAATAAAACTAACTCATGCAGCATACAAAAAAGATTTTACTCATTGTTTTTTTCATGTACTCCAGGTGCAGAACTTTGAGCTACTGCTTCGAGCCATCTATTCACCTCAAAATATTTATTGTGTCCATGTGGACAAAAAATCAGACACCTCAGTCTTCTCTGCCATCATGGGCATTACTTCCTGTTTCCCGAATGTCTTCATGGTCAGCAAGCCTGTGAGCGTGGTCTATGCTGCCTGGCCACGAGTCCAGGCGGACCTTAACTGTATGGCTGATCTTTATAACGCCAGCACAACATGGAAATACTTCATCAACCTTTGTGGTCAGGATTTCCCACTGAAAACCAACTTGGAGATTGTACGGATGTTGCGTTCACTGAGGGGCGGTAACAGCTTGGAGTCGGGACAAATAGGAGAAAAGAAGTGGAGGGTGACAAATTCTTACCAGATAGTTGATGGACAAATCCAGGTACTTTTTTTTCGGAAATTTCAGAATTTGCTCAATTTGCACAGTAATTTTGTCATTGCAAAAACCTTGTTTTGAGATTGACAATAATGTCTGTCACCATCATATTAATACATTTTTTTCAACTGTCTCAGGCGACAGGAAAGGTGAAGGACCCACCTCCATTCAACCTGCCTATTATGTCAGGAAATGCCTACATTGTGGTGAGCAGAGGCTACATTCGCAGCGTGTTGGAGGACAGCCGAATACAGGCTCTAATCGAGTGGTTCAAAGATACCTACAGTCCTGATGAGTTCCTCTGGGCAACTATTCAACGGATCCCTGGTGTCCCTGGATCAACTTGGCCCAACTCCAAATATGACATGACAGACATCAATGCTATTGCACGGCTGGTGAAGTGGTGGTTGCATGAGGGGCCACAGGGGTCACTGGATGCAGTGTACCCAGAGTGTCATGGCAACCATGTCAGGGAGATATGTGTGTATGGTGCTGGAGACTTACAGTGGCTGCTTGATCAACATCACCTCTTTGCCAATAAGTTTGATACAGACACAGATCCCATTGCTGTCTACTGCTTGGAAAAGTACCTGAGACAAAAGGCACTGGTAGAGATACATTGGATGGATTGAAGATTTTTTTTTTTTAAACGGACAATTAAATTAAAAGAATTTTATGGGAATAAGACAATGCGCATCTGTATCAATTCAGGTCTGCAAATGTCATGCTGAGTAGGTGGTAATTACCAAGTAACATATTTAAAATTTCTTTGAACCTACCCTCAAAATGCATTAAACATTACTCCAACATTATTTGATAAGAATGCTTTCCAAGAGGCAGTTAATAGTTGGTCATTCCTTTAATACATTTCTGGGGAAACTTTTAAATGCCTTCAGTTAACTTCTGTTGATTATTCCATTTTTCATGTACATTCTTAAATTAAATATGTTCATAGTAAAAAAAAACTTGGAAATTGAGCTTCAACAGCACACTTCGATTTAGTGGCCTGGTGAAGGCAAGTAAGTCAGAAAAAGTCATTAAGCCATTATAATGGAATGATCAACATTTGTCAGAAATTATTGGAGATGAAGCTGCAAATATTTACTTCAATTTAGTGTTCCACTGAGGGGAAGTTAGACAGAGAGATCAAATGTGTGTATAAACAAAAAAAAAGGTCATTATTGTGGCAATTTGTGGAGAACATCCAAGAAATGTCAAATATGTTGATGTATAATTACCACCGGCGCGGCTGTAGCTCAGCAGGTAGAGCAGGTTGGCTAGTGATCAGAAGGTCGCTGCTTTAAATCCCAACTCCGGGCTGAGCTGCATGTCGAAGTGTCCTTGAGCAAGATACTGAACACCAAATTGCTCCTGATGTGCGGTTGGCACCTTGCATGGCGGCTTCTGCCATCAGTGAGGGCCCTACCATGAGCTGGCGACTTGTCCAGGGAGTACCCTGCCCTCGCCCAGAGACAGCTGGGATTGGCTCCAGCAGAAACCCCCACGACCCCATAAAAGGGATAAAGCGGTTACAGACAATGGATGGATGGATGGATAATTACCACCTTAACTGTAAACGGAACCATAATGTGCAAAATGATTGTCATTTTGTAGAAGACGTGAAACCAGTGACACATAGAATCATTTGCGAAATGTTTACTGAGGAAACAAATTAAGTGTTGAAGAAAGGTCATTTTCCTATAAGCTTACATACAATTGTATTCATGTTTGCAACCAATCGAGTTGCCCCCTGCTGGCCACAAGACCTGGAATTTCTGTTCAGTGGTAGTGTCTCTGTTTATTACAGATGTGGGCTGGTTGGTTCAGCTGCACAACAAAGATAATTACATGATTGCAGTGACATTTCAACGGCTCTGTGAATTGGGGGCAGTTATTTGCTAGGGATAACATGAGCTACATATAAATTGTTGGCTAAAGCTATCACAATATCCTTCAGGGAGGGTTTGAAAGATAGAATTTGGATGTATTAAATTAAATGGGTTAAATTATGCAATGTGAGCAGTTTTGCAGTTATGTCACCTTAAAGCATCAAATCTAAAGCCAAACATACAGAGCATTAACTTCTAAGCAACAATGTCAATTTGAGTATCCAACATGACTCGCCTAGTTCCTTAAAGAAGAGCGGGCAGATGTGAAGTATCCAAATGTGTAGCTGAGTTTGGAGATGCGTGTGGTCACAGTCATGGATCACAATGTGAACAATGCCTGGTGTTTTTTTGGTCTCTAGAAAGGGGTTCAAAAAAGTATTAATTCATTGTCTTTCAATGTTAAATAAATAAACTTAAATCAGTGAAGTCGGTCAACTGATGTCAACTTTTAATTATTATGCAGTGTGCAACATATACATTTTTGTGTATGGTAAATATTTTGGTGCGGGGGGGAACACATCTTTAATGAGGTAAAACATTTGACATATTTTAGAACCAATGAATTCCTTGCAAGCAACAGAGAAATGTGTACAAATATATAAGAAAAAGCTACTAAAAGTAGACACAGCCCAACCTGCACAGTGGGGAGTCTTTATACTGTACCTCTCAAACCATCAGGCAACATGTACATTATATTCATCGCTTACTAACAGTCTCTCTCTTCATCTCTCTCTCTAACACTCACACTCACACTCACACACTCACACACTCCTAATAGCCATCACAAAATTACCAATTTTGGGTGAGTAATCGTTCCATTTCGGAGCAATCTCAAACGGTAACGACTGAGAGCATGCAACACATTACTGCAGCTACAGATAACTGCTATTTTTGCTACCTTCTTTATGATATGATGTTTCACAGTGGTATACAGTGTTAGTAGAACAGCCTACAGACAGCCTTTTAAGGATTGTATGAGATTTTTTTTTTTAATGAGACGGTGACATAATGTAAAAGGAGCCGCCTTCAACCTTGTAAACATTTCAAAAACCAGCTGAGACATTCTGTTTCATGCCACTACGAAGTGACATGGTTTCAGTTTACTGTACAATAATTATTTCAGGTGTGGATCAAATTCAGGTAAACATTGACTCCCTCAAATTAAATAATGAGTCCTTTTTACAACACAGTCTATTGTCAGAGTTAGGGTGTAGTAACAACCCTTTGTGGGCTGTGATACGACTTCTGTTGACATGTATTTGGTTATAAGGTCAAAGAGTCACAAGTCTATGGCTTCAGAGACTCCATACTTGCCATGGGTAACAAAATGTACAGATGGCAACTGACAGGGTGGATTAATACATGAATGCAACACAGTCAGTAATTCCAAATATTGTTTAACTTAAAATGAAGTCAAAGAAATCAAATGATACCAGTCAGAATGGGGAACACAATCAAGTGCTGTATAACATACGGTAGTAAAGGATAAAGCATCTTCCCTTCAGCACAGTGACAGTCTCAGCACTGTTAATACAGTATTATGTTCGGCACCCTCGTGTTGGTTCTTTCCTCATTGAACAAGCAACTGCCTGATGTTTTGTACAACAGCATCTTCCTCTCTAATCCATTTCCAGTTGTTGGCGCAACAACTATGTGCCGTACACATCATGCTACAGGCTGGCTTATATTCAGGTATGCTGCGGCAGAGTACAGCAGGATGCTGTAAGGGGAGCAGGTTGGCAGCGGTCAGGTATCTTGTGAGTGTCAAACGACGGAGCTCCCCGTCTTGTCGGCTCTGAGTGGGAGAGAGGACAAAGAGAAGGAATTGTTGTCAGATTTCTCAGTAAATGGCAGTCATCGAGTGAACACGTGCAGATGCAGACGTAGTTGCAGATGATTTCAGGACATGAAAGTGAGTCCAAGTATACAATATGTTTTTTCTGTAACTGCAACCAGGCAAAATCAGCATTTGTTTGTTGTTTCAGTTTGTACCACAGTCATTGTTAGTCATGGACAGCATTGCCACTGTTTTTGCACAGCAGTTATGTGTAAACTGTGTCTTGATCTCTGCGGTGTCAGCATGCAGTTTATTGTCAATGCTCAGCTCTCATTTCTGCCTTTGTCTCTGTTAAGATCACTCACAGAGAGGAAACTATAACCCACTACTTACTTAGCTGCCGTGTCTTGCAATTCTGTATCCAGTCTGGTTTAGCATTGGGTCAGAAGGCAAAGAGCAAAAGTTAGTGAGTAAGTTAAACAAGTGAAGTGGGGATGACCATATTGTCAGTACACATGCAGCTGCTGGGGATTAGTAGCCTGTATCTACATTGCCAAACGATGGTGAATGGGAGGAAAGGAAAACAAGCATCTCTGAAGTGGGGAGTGCTCGAGGTCAAAGGAGTAGGGCACGGATGCACTGCAATGCATAGGGTGAAATCATATTCCGACAGTAAACCATTCAGAAGAATCAATATCATAGCCATAAACACTCAGTTTATAAGCACTGGGTCGATGCCAATATTAAGTTTTGAGGCATGGCACAAAGCATCTCAAAATGGCCCCTTAGATAATGGACAGGGTTAAAGCTTTCATATTTCCACAGTCTCTTCTCAACTCGATGTCCACTAAAGCATCAGTGAGTATGTAATTGCAATGCAAATAGACCCTTTTTCTTTTTTACACCATAAATCTGGGCAGAAATGCCTAAAAAGGAATCAAATAGACCTAAAATGGCATGTGTCATATTTTACATGATATTCTAAGTTCCACGGAGACTGTTCTCAACAGATAAACAACAGGATTGGTCGGCTGATGTAAAGGTTACGTTATCCTGATGAGCGACCAGTTGTCATATACATGGCTGTTCTCTCAAAAAAGTAGCAAAATGGTCTGACGTTATTAGAGACTGAACAACTACAGACACTTCTTGGTAGAAAACAGGCGATTAATTAACATTGTGGAGATATAAACTTGTTTATTTCTGTTGTCAGTTGTAACATTTAAATATATATAGTTAAACACTGTGGTCCGACTTATCTGATGCCTCCTATGCTTACTTCATGTATTATATAGTTTTACTCGCGACTTTAGCTGTGACACAGCAGTGACATCTTACTGCTAGTTTTGGGTAAATTCAAGCTGTCACTTTCTGTTGCAGGTAATTTATGTCTCCAAAGTGAGATATAACTGCATTTAACATATATTCTAGATGTAATAACATAATACAAAGCACAATTAAATTGTATGTACGGTAATATGTGATGAATATGTGATAACCCGGAAATTACTGTAACATTGTAACATTGTGATTTGGTCTAGAGCACCACAAAAAGTCTCAGAGACATCAGAGTCTGGAGTCCGTGTCCCATCTTGTACCAGTACCAGTGTAACCCTTAACTAACTCGATTAACTTTTCCTAAACAAAACTGTAGACTTCTTATGAGACTGCACCCCTCAAACACCCACAAATGGGCAGTTTGTTTTCCGTATGCAAATGAGAGAACACTATTAAGACCTTGTGATCTCGAGATAACGCCATTACACTAAGTGTGTCCTGATGTAAACGGCATGTAACACTGTGATCCTACCTTGTCACTGAGGTTATACTGTATAGTGAAGAAACAAGTGAGTGTGACAGAGACACCATTCACCCAATTACAAGACACTGTAATGTTGTTTAATCTAAGTTCATTACGGGCTCCCGCACATCTCTCCGGAAGTCTTTGTTAGCCAGCTGCAGTTTGAATACTGTACGTCATATTCTTTCAGACTGTGGGGAATATTTTGCTGCCAGCTGTGAGAAAGTCCACCGAAACTCCCTGCAATTGTTCATGCTACTGAAAATGTGGTGTTTTCCAAACATTGCATTACACTTAAATCCCAAAGAAGCAAACGATCAGACCAGCTGAGTATTGGGAGTGACTGCATTTGTATCTGCTCGTTCATGCAAGCTACTGCAGGGCGTTTATTGGGTTTTCACTAAAATGTCACATGTGATAGATGGAATGAACCAGTTTACAGGGACGGCCACGTCACAGACTGAAGTTAGATAATCGTTGTCGGGCTTATTTTGTGTTGGGTAAGGAGACAGCCAAAGGTCAGAC
Organism: Diplodus puntazzo; assembly: GCA_963678695.2. Taxonomy (NCBI): domain Eukaryota; kingdom Metazoa; phylum Chordata; class Actinopteri; order Spariformes; family Sparidae; genus Diplodus; species Diplodus puntazzo. The sequence continues at coordinate 30,491,815 of OZ023159.1, read as the reverse complement.
AAAGGTTAGTCCCAGCATGAGGAAGTTCACAGCAGCTTTGAGGGATTTTTTAGGGAAGAATCTACACAACCAACTCATCAACACAGGCAGATTAGGTGAGTTACCTCATGCATGCAAATTTGTGTATACCCCTCTCCTCGTCATACCTTAGGGCACAGTGAGAGATGTAATATAAGCATGTCTAATTGAGGCACTAGAATAAAAGTTTGCACTGTGATTCTTCGGAAAGTCATTCAGTGTGCATTTCATGACTCATCTGCTTAAAAAAAAACATTTGGCTCTATGACATGATTACATCACAAACTACAGTATTTGTCATTGAGCATGTTTAAACAAAACACACAAAAATATCTAAAGATACTTGCGGGTCCAGATATAACATCAGTCATGCATCACGCCTGCGCATATACAACATTTACATGGAAATGAACAGGTGCTGGAAATAGAAGCCTCTATTCATCTTAGCTTTTACAGACTTAACAAACAAGTTTTTACTTTCACTGTCATTTGCGTTAACAGAGTGGAGGAGGGGGAGAAAACATTTTTTTTTTCCGGTAACACAAGTCACTCTATGATGCAATGATGGCAGGCCATTTCCTGAAATAAATAAAAAGGGCAAAGACACCCGGCAGACTGTATTAATTTGATTATTTTGAAAGCTTTATGTCACTGCGCAGGTAGTATTGTTTCCACCTTGCGTGGCAAAAAATGAAAGTGCGAGCTCTATATTACATGTAGTTACAGGCTGACTCACTTTACAATGCTGGGTGGAATGTGGACATACTCCATTGGGATGATTTCTCCGAGCTCCTGCAGACTATTCACATACTTGATCTTGCTGCTGAACTTGGAGCTGTAGAAAACAGAAATCACAAACCTTTGTCTCAGTAATGTGCTGATTCGAGGTGTTTCAGGATTTTTGGTGGTGTCAAGATAGATCAGTAAGTATGCTCTTAGAAGGGGATAGTGAAATACTCTATCTTGGGAAAATGTGCCAGTGTTGTGAGATTTTCTGGCAGCATGGATTTTATTATTGTTAGAATAGTCATTTCTGAAATTGGTCTCATATAGATACAAAGTAGAACAATGAGACCTTATGAAGGGTCTGGTGATTCCCAGCAAAGTCCGTATGAACCAGGAGGGATGGACGATGATGAACATCTTCAGGTTTTTCTTTAGTCTGTGAGACAAGAAGAGAAGATAAAGAGAAGAGAATATTAAGAGCTTAATTACCTTAATAACTGTGACATATTAACTTATTTTCACATAGATATTATCAACTATAACTGCTGGTGGATATAAAGTACACTTTAGAATAGGAGTAGATATGACAGGCACAGCTTGTTGTTCTTCACACACAACTGTTGTGTGAAAAAAGATTTAAGTTTATCCCAGTCAGTTGGTAAAAAAACAATGAACGTATGCCCCCTACTGGCCTACCTATGAAACTGTTTATGAATATTGACGGGAGAAACTTACGGATTAAATAAACGATTACCAACCACAGGCCGAGTCATATTTATTTCTTACATCACAGTGAAAACCTACTGATTTTTAATTTAATCAAATGTATTTGACAAAACAAAACATTGTCATAAGGGAATTCAGATTGGAGAGTTTAATTTACATATTTTTTGTTACACCCCACATTAAAAACAGATGGTTGGGTAAAGCGCAGCAGTGCTGGAGACAGTGCGGCCTGACGAATCACTCACATATTTTCTGGTGATTCTGACTCTTACTCCCTACATGATTCCCAGGGACCCAGGACATTGTACAAGAAATATACTCCATGGAAAAACTGACTCATTATCTATGGACTAAAGCAAAGACGCTGAGGAAAATGGACCGCACACAAAAAAAGAAGTTTGTCAGGTGTACAACTGGATCATAGGTTGTGAAGAAAGTGAAGTACATACTTTTAATTTGATTTCATAGTTATTTTTATTTTAATGTATTTCCTTTTATTTATTTCTTAACAATCCTGTTTCTGTTTTGTTTTATGGCTTTTGTTCAGTGTAAAACAGAAAATAAACCAACACTAATATGACTATTAGAGGGATTTCTACGCTGTTTAACGTAAATGATTATGATGTTTGTCAAAAAAAAAAAAAGGTGGCATGGTTGTCTTAAATTAGTGGTGGACCATCAATCTTAATCTGTGTTTGTGTTTATCATGTAATGTTAAACATCACAGTTGCTGTGTGAATATTACCTCCTGTCTATCATTTGGTAGCACTTCTTCATCCACGTAAAGCCAGGCATCCTCCGGCGGGGTGTGGCACCATTCAGGTAAACTATCATGTAATCCTCTGCCACCATTAGTTCCAAGGTGCTTATCACATACCTACACACACACACACACACACACACACACACACACACACACACACACACACACACACACACACACACGGCAATAGAAAACACTGTAACATTGGCATACAGTTTGCTATCACACAAGGATTGTAACAAAAGAAACACAAGCAATGCTCTTGTTAACAAAAAAGTCCACTTTTGATTGTGTAATTTTGGTCTGAGCCTGTTTTTCATGTTACATAATAGAATGGGGTAATTCTCGTTTGGTGTGGAGGAACTTGACTGACTTGACTTTAAAACCCATCTGACTGCTTTAGGTCAAACTGGAACACTGACTGTGAGCCAGTCGTTATTGCCCAACATCAGTGGCTGACATTATTCGTGTTCTTGTAACCACAACAATGGGAGCAATCCCCACCACACCTGATCTAAATCTTGTTTGAAGCCTTGCTAGAAGAGTGGGGATTGCTACTGCAGCATCAGTTTCAGAATGACATGTTTCAGTTTCACAATTAGGCGTCGTGTTCAGCTTTCCACATGACCTGTTTGCATTTCCACATATCATTATTAGCATGTACTGTAGCTTCACTTACAGGAAAAGGTTTTCCATTACATAATTGTAATTTTCACAGTTGCTGTCTGGTAGGAAGCAGGCGGCAAACACGATGATGGCATTCTGTTCAGCGTAATAGCCTGAAAACATAAAACATAAAGAGAAAAGACACTCACAATGGGTCTCACCTGCAGCGCGTACGCACAGACCCGAGCCGGTCCTGTATGAAACTGTTTTCTCAAGAACATCTAGCAGGGTTCGTACACTTTTTTAGCAATAGTTTTCCATGACTTTTCAATGACTTCTCCATAACCTTTCATTGAATTTCCAAGACCGAAAATCGGTGCCTCTAAATCAATCCACAGACACATCTTGATCCTAGGAGTGATTGGCAAAGGACAAAAAAGCAGGAAAATATACGGCTCCACTATGTCTCTCTTTACATTTATTTTGTCCCATTGTTGGCTTCAGCTAAGAAAGATGAAGTTTGCCCCACACGTCCAAAATTCTTAGAACAGTGTCTCCACGAGAGTTTTTGAGTCCCTAACCTAGCAACACTAGGGGGGGTCCAGGGGTTGCCCCCCGGAAGAAAATTTTGAAAAGTAACCCTTTAAATGGTGACAAGTGGTGAGATTTTTGAAAATAATCAATAAATCATTTTAAGAATTTCAGAATCAGAATCCAAGACATGAGACTAAATAGTGTAGAGGTTGACACTGCTGCTTGAAAATATGTGAACCTCTTGAGCAGAAGTGCCAGTGGGTCACATGACATGGATGCTATTGAGAAAAAAAATCATAATTTCTGCATATTAATATTCATATAAAATAGAAGAAGCACTAAAATACAATTAAAAAAAGAGCTGTGTCTCATTCGTCTAGTTTAATAATACAATCTGCTGCTGGATGACATGGAAGATATTGACAAAACAATTATTTTGTATTAATATATTTATGCTAAGTAATTTAATGACGGTCCCTAAATCAGTCTCCAGTGATTCAGCGAGGCTTTGGGAGGTGAGCTAACCGTCCTCCTGCTGCTGACACTGGGAGAACCTCAGTAAAGTCTCGGCTGGACCCGAGTGAATATCCGCCGAATATCCAACCTGAAACTAACTTCAACCCGGTTCTATGAGTCGCCTGTTGCAGCCTTTGAATAGGATGACGAGGATTTCAGTCACTCAACTTAAACGGTGACTTGTAGAAATTATACAAATAGCAGTAATGACAATAATAATCGATTTCAAGATAACTTAGGCTGTAGTGCTTTCACTGTGTGCAACTTAAATTCGCCATTCGCCCATGATATTAAACCTACAGAAATCACGTCTTTTTTTTCTTTCTTTTTTTGGCAGCAGCGCTGAAAATCCCGCAGCAGAATGCGTACAGGGGAAACACTGACACATCAGATAGCCTTCCGCAACGACTGCAGGCTCTTTGGTAGAGCTCTGCTTTGAATGAAGTTCCGTCGTGACGAATGAATGGACGACTTGCGGAGTGACATGAAGACATGAATCAGAGGCACAAACAACGTTGACAACGGTGGCCGGTTTACTAATATCCGACCGTGCCCGTTTTAATAACACAACATCATTTTATTTATGCTTTACGCATCCTGAATATTATCCACGCAATATTTCCATGACTTTTCCAAAACTTTACAGGAAATGTCATTTTTCATGAACTTTTCAAGGACTTAGAAAATGCATTTTCAATTTCCAAAACTTTTCCAGGTTTTTCATGACCGTACGAACCCTGTCTAGTCTAGTTGGTCACTCTGAGCTACTAATTCTAGTCGGCACCATTGTTAACATGGCAGGCGCTACTCTTGGGTCATGGTTAGGTGAGTTGGGGGCTTAAGTGGGGAAGAGGAAGGCAGAGCTGTCAGCTGTGTCCTCTCAATCTGACAAGACATGTGTGTCTTCAGTTTCCAAAAAAAAGATATTTTGAAGTTAAAGGTACAGTTCACCCTCTAAAAATGCACGTTTCCTCTTCCATGTTGTGCCAATAATCCTTTTAGATTATTTTGTTCTGAGCTGCAGAGTTTCAGAGACATCGGCTGTAGAGATGTCTGCCCTCATTTTAATAGAATGGAATTAGATGGCAAGAAGCTTTTGGCTGAACTGAATTGCCTGCCTTTAAAAAATAAAGTAAAATATATGACTATATGGAAAAACATCAAGATGCGACTGCATGGAAAAAATCAAATAGGAGGTAATCAGCAGAGAGCAAGTGATCAAAAAACTTGGAGGCGCAACTAGTCGACATTCATTTAAAGCATTTTATGTTTGCATACCTCCGTGTGAAATGACTCTTTTGTATGGCTCAATGCACTTCATATCAATGCGATGCTCCTGTTCTCCAATCACCACGCTCCTCCACAGCCTGCTGTCCCTGCTCTCCCCTGCTGCTCTGTGTCCTGCGATGGCATCACTCGATGCTGCTCCTGCGCCCTGATCAGACTCCTCTGAGTCTTCTGTTTGTGACACAAAGACAGCGGATACGATCATTAACTTTTTCAGGTCGACATTTCAACAAATGTATATTTTTGCAGCACTTTTTTGGGACAATATATAGTTAACAACGTGAGTGTGTTTGTGATTCTGACTCTCTGGGCTGTGTGCAAATTCAGACAATGTTTGTATTGTGTATTCATGTGTGTGTCTGACCGTGTAAGTCGGCCTCGTCAGGTGTGTCCAGCTCATCTATGTTGACATCCAGGTCGTCACCAGTGTCCAAGGCCTCGTCCTCTGTGTCCAGGGTATCGTCTGAGGGGAGAGACCCCTCACTGCGGTCCAGTGACACATTCATTGGTGGAGCTGCCAGCTTCCTCCTTTGATTGGACCCGCCTGACAGATCTGCAGAGGAGGGTTGATCTGGTCAAAGAGAGATGGTTTTATCAGTTATTTAGTTGTAACATGTAACATCCAGGTAGTTTCCCCTCATGTGACTACGTTTTCAGAAGTCTTCAGAAGACTAATCTGAAAAACGCATATAAGCGCAGGATGTCAACAGAAGACATAACTTAGAGAAGCAGAAAGTTTTATTAGAAATTAGTACAATATTACTTTTGTTAAGCATTTATCACGAAATCCATGTCAGCCTCCGAAATCTCTCTGATTTTAGATGCCTAAAAAATTCATGAAACAGTCATTACAGTTTGTTAATACTCCAAAAAAAAAACAATAAAAACCGTTAACCATCTTATAATTTACCCCCAAAGCTGTACCTCTAATCTTTGACCTATAAGGTGCAACAAAAATCAACACCCCTCAAATATCCAAATAGTTTAAATAAAAGCAGCTAAAATTACATTTACCTTCTCTGTTATCCATCTCCTCAGCAGCTTCCTCACTGGAGGCCATCTTCATCATCATCCCCGCTGCATCTTCTCCCTTCTGGGAGTGTCTGCTCAGAGGCACAGAAAGACAATAATGAGCCACAACATAAATTATCATGGCTATCATCACTGCCACCATCGGCACAGCTACGCATAGTATTGGGCCAAATAGGACTATCATCTACAAAGAAAGAGAATCTAACTTTTCCCATGACACTGTATGAGGAAGAGTGTAAAATCAGTTCATTTGACTCCAAAAGATTACAGAAGTGACAAAGCAGACGGAGAGAGCAGGAACTCACTGCTTCATTCCCAGGCTGCACGTGTGGGCTGAGGAAACAATACTGAGCAGTGTTGCTACCTCCCCCCCAACCAAAGCCCCTCTAACAGACTCTGATTACCATAAATCCTAACAATAGAGAGAAGCCGTACAGACAAACCGGCACACATGAACACAGGCGCAAAGACACACTCACACACATCTCCGTCTTTGGATACCTACCTTTCCCTCATTCTTTCTTCTCCCAGCGTGAGTGACTGAAACACTCTTTCCTCTATCAAGTCACATGACCACTTGAATATGGAAAGATCTGCCGTGTATGTATGCAAACACATACACGCACACACACATAGTAACAGACAGGGGAGGGTGTCCCAAAGAGGGGGCGGGTCATCAGAATTACAAAGTGGGGCAAAATGAGTGCCATGGTACAACTGCTGATGAGGAACAATTAAACTGCAGTGTATACACACACCCACAGACATATGCAATGTGTTCTTGTACTCATGTAAACACACTAAATATTGTTACCAAAACATGACTTTTGATCTGGACTTCTGATTGAGAGAAAATGACATCTTGTTTGAGACTTACTGTAAAAAATGGCTGCTTATTTACTGTAAGATATCTAAAGGATTGATCACAGTTTTAAATTGATCTCTACTGCCCCTTTGTGGGTAAAAGACAGTAGTGCAGCTTTTTAGCTTTGCAAGACATTTACGGATCCGCTGTTGATTTCATTTTCTTTCACAGGCTTGAAATAGACAGAAATCCCTTATAATCATGTTTCAGCTTTTAAGACAGGACACCAGTATCTGAAATTCAATTTTCTTGCAAAGGAGATGGGTCTATCAGTAGAACATAGAGGGTATTATTTTGATACCAGAAAGCACCAAGATGTTAGTGTAGAGCTTGCTGAACTTACAGTGCTGAGGGGCAAAATTGAAACCTCACCTTTCCAGGAGAAAGTGAACATATTCCTCTTGCACATACCGCGCATGATCTTCCCTTTCGGGCTGGACCTCAGATTGGTAGAACGATTGTCCATCAAACTGGTAATGAGCGTGGTCAGACTCATACTGACTTTGACCATCAGCTTGATACTGAGAGCACTGGATTTCAGTGGTGTGCACGGGGTCAGAGTCTTCTCCATACAGGCCCTTCGTTAGATATTGAAAGTTGGAACCTGAATTATGCAAGCAGTACTCGGCACTGACTCCGGGTTCATAATAGCTTTCAGCCTGCTCGGATCCGTACTGCACGGCTGTTGCATCAGTTGTAAACTCAGCATAGACGTCTGCAGTGTTTTGCTGTCTGTTGGATTTTGTATCCACGCAGGCCGGATGGGGGCTCTGGTTTTCAGTTCTTTGGTCTATGTGGTGGTAGTTGTAGCCGTACTGGGTTTGACCCTGAGTTAAATTCTGACTTCCTGTCCACTCGTAGGCAGCGTTCTCGTTGGGTGGCTGGGAGGAAAATTGTGATGTCACATCTTGTTGGTGTCTTCTTTGAAGGGAACAGGGGATGGGGGATTGGTGAAGAGAGGGGAAATTCAGAAAGAATTTTAAATAAAAATGGTATGCAGTGAAACTCCTCTATCTGCGTCCAGCCTATGTATTTTTCTTTTAAGATTACTTCTTAAATGAATATAGAAAAACACACTCAAACAGCCAAATATACTCTTATTACAACTTAATGGCTTGTAAGAGTTTTGTTCGACACATTCTGTTTGTTAGCTTGTTCAATATTTTGGTGACTTTGGGCAGAAATTAAGAGGTACCCTGTGGAGTTTCTGACCACAGGCAGCACCATGGAACATTTTTATTATATGTTGCTTCCTGTCTAACATCTTCTTGCGATCCCGCATGAGAACACACGCTTGAACATGAGTTCACAGATTTTGAAATTAACATTCCTGCCATTATTCGACTGATGAAAAGTTGATGATGTGTTGCAAAAATTGCTACAGCAAAAAAAAAAAAAAAAGCGGGGAAGATGAGGACCAAAACCAAGGAAAACATGGATGCAAACAATGCAAGTTTTAAACAACTACAACAAATCGGCTTTGCAAGTATTTTCCAAGGAGGGAAATGCATTCAACGACTTCGTTAGGTCTCGAGGACACACGATGTGGTTTGGTGAGTAACACTGAACGTAAGCAGTTTGTGTGCATGAACACTCGCAGGGTACAAAGTTTTAAGCCAACAAAACAGAGCGACACAAGATTCTGCTTTACAACTCAAAAAACATGCCATTCATCCAGATAAAACCATATCTTTTGATAGTGTTGGTAAAAGCATTGCAATACTAATACATAATAATTAAATACTGAATATCTAAAACTGGTTTCAATACCAATTTTTCACATTATCTGTACTCCAGTGCTGAAGCTGTTTTTTTTTGCTCTCCTCTCCGACAGCATGTTGACACATGCACCGCCCAATTAGTCCCACCTCCTCCAGAAGTAAATTACCATAGATGCTGTTTTGTTTCACCCACTGCGCACAAGCCTTGTTATAGACTTTTCAGAAAATCTGACCCCCCCAATTTTTTGGGAAATTTTTCCAGTACAGTATTGAATATTGATATTTTTCAAGGTATTGTATGGAGGTAATAAATTCTAGTATCGCGACAACCGTGTGTGCAACAATAAAGATAGTGGTAAACAGTCTGCTTCACATACAGTACAAACAAATAACACATTTATAAATATGACATGATCTCCTCTAATGTAAAGTTGAAGCTACATGGGCAAACCTTTATCGTCTGATACGTTGGGTATTACCTATGCACACACTCACACACCGGCTTGCCTGCGTTACACTCACACCCACACCTTGTAATAGCGCTAGGGGAGCTGTTTCCATTAGCTGTTGTGGGGCTCCAGCTGTAATGAGGCAGGTAATGCATATTTAATGAGGCGTAAACAGATTTATAAACGCACACACACAGAGCAGCAGATCAACGCTCGCTGCCGAGCACATAGAACACATACACACGCACAGTTTGTCCCTAACTCAAACACACACACACACACACACACACACACACACACACACACACACACACACACACATACTCATAATCTGTTTCTGTCATATCACTAATATTTATTCTCACATCCTGTCTGTCAGTCACAGCCTGTCACTCATCCATTCAACATACAAACACACACACACACACACACACACACACACACACACACACACACACACACACCATCAGACTCAATACCACGAGGGCCTTGTAGCTCGATTTTGCCCGTCTGTTCAGTGATGCTAATATTCCTCTGCTGTACAGACTCCATTGAAAAAGCTTTAGAGACTCAAAAACCCAGTGGAGAACTATGGGAGATTGAGGGGAGGGGTGGTTGGCATGTGCGTGGGTGTGTGTGCAGGACAGGCAGATGTGAGCACAGGCAATTTTTTATTCACTGGCTGTTAGCAGCATGAGAAAAGAAAGTCTGTCGTGAATAATAGCAAGAATGCCAGACAGATACTTCTAGATCCTTAACTTGTAGCCTATCAGCACAATGCAACTTCACTTCACTTCCACTCTGTTGCGGTGGAGACAGAAATCTCAGAAAAAGTGAACCGATACTCTCTGCATGGCTAGATGCAAACTACATGTAAATGCGATGTTTTCTTTTATACTGTCTTTATTTCTGAAAAGATAATTGATTTGCAAGTTGTTGCGTGACTTTTGAATAACTGTAAACGTGACAGAATTAGGATATCACAGTGCTTAAGACATAACCAAACGCTTTAAGGCCACTATTCTCAAACTGTCATACACGTACAAGTGGTCGTGTGCAAGCTCCCTGTAGTGGTAAATCCCAGAAATGTTTTGGGAAAATGTTATTAATTAACTTTCAGCCTGCTACGTAGTCACGTTGCATGCATATATCATCCATGATTAGTTAAAAACTAAACTCAAACTGTGATGGCAAGATTGTAAATGAGGGCAAAATGAAAAGTTAAAAAACACTACAAACTTGGCTCTAAATGGAAAAATTCGGGAAGTGGATGCAAGAGTATATTTTGAGCAGATGAAACTGAAGTTGACAACAGCGATTGGAGCACAAGTGCTAGTGCTAGCAGCGTCTCTTAAGCATCCACAGAAATTGCTAATGTGATGTAAGCCGCTAACAGTGCAAAACAAAAATTACTTGGAGAGCCTACATTTCTTTCTGGGCTAAACCACGATGTAAAAAAACACTGCTGTAAGATGTGTTGCTTACCTTAAAACGGGTGAATAGCTATCTCGGGAAGCTGCATGGTCTCCGATCTGTTGTTGAGCTGACCATTTATCACGATCAGCAGTCCTTCCAGGTTGTTCGTCGTAGTAATCCAGTGTACTCTGTAGGAATCTGTCCCTCTTTGGCTCCACTGTTTTTAAATGTGTTTGTTGACTTGAAAACCCTCCAGTCGGCTCCTCTGTGAAACTTAGCAGATCAGAAGAACCTAACTGTTGTCTTTCTTCCATCTCACTCCATTTTGGAATATCAGAGTGCTCCGTATCAGCTTCCCTCTGCTCTTCCTCGTCATTCTCCTCTTCCATTAGATCTCCAGAAAAAGGTAACCCAAGTCCTCTGTCAGTAGAAATACCGGATTCACTCAATGGGGTGCCAATAAAAGAGCTGGAGTGGGAGACTGAACTGTTGGTACAGACAGGTGACTGCGGTTCAGAAGTGGTTCTAGGTGTGTCCTGCCCCCTCCAGACTTTAAATTCCCCCAAAGACGTAGGACATGGTGGAGGTGCAGAGGGTGACTGCCCGCCCTCATCTGAATCTTCCATCGAGATCTGTGAATGAACATAAACTTCCTCTCTGGTTTTCAAGAAATGATCCGATGGATATCTTAATGATGGAGACATGCTTCTGGCCACAATGCTCGATTTATCGTCATCGTTTCCGTCTTCTGCCTGTGTTTGACTGCAACTTGTTGGTCTCGAATCTGACAGATGAAGAGCTTCAGAGTTAATTGTTGATTGGCTGGGAGTGATCATTTCTGGCACCATGCAATGCTCAGTGGCATGATCAAGACTTGCTTGGTAATGAGTAGATAAAACAGCTGGATTTTGCTCTGTATCTGCACTAAGTGGACTGTCAGTACTCCTGATCATTTGGTTTTGCCGACTTTGTTCTGTGCTCCCCTGTTGCTCTCTTTGTGAAGCTTGGGCCTGGGATTGCAGCACTGTGGCAGCATAGGAAAGCATGCTAAATGTCTCCATGGATCTTCTTGTTCCTTTTGATTGCCTGTTACCATGTTTAGGCCGATCGCGCCACTCTCTCTCAGCTTCTTTCACTGTGCCAGACACAATGATGTATTCCATTTCTAGGCCCGATGATGAATCTCCGTCAGAATTGGACCGAAGTTCATCTCGACTACCTGGGAGAAGGCTGTCGGGGCTATACTTCATGGCGTCTCTCTCCCCCCCAGAGCTTGAGCTCAGAGACATTGTTTCTGTTGTTTTACCCTCCTTTCCAATGCTCTCATTACTCAGACCACCTTGGCTTTTTGTGGCAGGCCCATCATCATTGTATGTCATGGTGACTGGCAGATCATGTGACGATGATGTTGATTCAGAGTTATCATGTTTCTTGGAAACAAAATGGTCCCAATCAACAAGGCCTGGGGATAATGACTGGTCAGTCTGAATTTGAGTCTTAGCATCTTCTCCTGGACATGAATGATGACTGGCTGAAGTGTCCTGAATGACAGTCGATGTGTCAACCAGAACAAAGGGTGAATGATCACTGGGTTGCTCTATCCAGTCAGTTTCCTCTGATCCTCCTCTACTTTTGTTGTTGTACTTGCTCTCAACTGAACTTCGCCCACTCGTGATCATGTGACCCAACTCACTAGCTCCCTCAAAAAGGAACACCTGGTTGGCTGGTTGTTCCTCATCTGAAATTACTGTTCTGTAGTCAGTCTTTCTCAGAGGATCAGCCATGGGTTGTGTGACAGCTACAAAAGGGCTAGACTGCCCCTCTAGTTGTACCATGTCTACTATGGGGCTGGCATAGGCATCAGGGGAGGATGTCAGGCTCCAAGTGCCAGCTCCAACATTGTCATACTCTGAAGTGGAGGAGACCATGCCAGGCACAGGTAGGTCCCACATGTCAGTACCTTGGTAAGAGGAAGTCCCATCTTCTGAATGATCAGATACCAAGTTCTGGATGTCATCGTCACCTGTTTCTTCACCCATCGTTTCACTTTCAGCCGCCTCTATGACTATTTTAACATTGTGTTCATTACCTCTCCACCTCACTTCGTCGACAGTCTCACTAAGCACTTTGTATATACCGCTCTCCTCCCCTATAGCCTTTTCTTCTTCTACCTGTTTGCTTGCACGTGTCTCAGGAGAATCACCACCATCCAGTGATCCAGTGTGACTAAGGTCCTTTTGATTTTCAGCTCCCTCAGGGCTTGTTATCGTGGAAGAACTGTCTTCCCGTATGGTAGTGTTCCACATCACCATTCCACCTTCAGAGTATCCGAGTGGACTTTCCACAGATGTCCCTTCCCCAACATTGGAGTTCATTCTACAGAAAGAACCTGAGGCTTCAGACAAGTTGTCAGGGGTTGTGAGAGGTGATAGACTGTCATCTCTAATTGTCATATTCCACATATCCAGTGATTCTGGGTAAGATGTGGTGGTTCCGCTGTCTGATTTGAGAAGCCCCTTCTGAGCTGTGTACGTCCAAAAGTCTAAGAGCTCCATCTTTCTGTCTCCTTTTTTTCCTTGTACCCCTTCATCCTCTTCTTTCGATGTGTCTGGTGTCAAAGTGTTTAGGATTGCTTTCTTTCTCGACACTTTTTCTTGCACTCCAATGATGGCAGCCCTCCATTTTCTAGTTACATCCTCCTCTGGTGGCGTCAATTGCAGACATGCCACGGTAACAGGGTTCCATTCATCCTTAAGTGCATTATCTAGGTTCCAGTTGTCGTATGATTCAGCCTGCTCAGTGATCAGACTGAGCTGGGGTTCAAGGCCTTTTCCTTTCTGGTGGATCTTCTCTGACTGTACAATTTCTTCCCTTCCTTCTTCTCCTGTCATATGATCAACTGACTCTTCAAGAATATTCAGTGGACTCTCAGATTCCTTGATCCTATTCCAGACATTACTATCACTTGAGGTTGATGCTCCTTGTGTGTCAAAGCCAAGATCATCCCAGGTCTCTGACAATGACGATGACACACTGTCCTTATGCTGCAGCCCATTGATCCTTTCAACTACATCTTCTGGAAAGAATCTGACCCCGCAACTGCTAGGTGGACGACTGCCTACAACACTATTGACTGGGGTTGGAGGAACCACAGTATCAATCAAGTATTTCCCATGAATTTGACCGTGATTATCAATTGAAGAATCTCTACTTTCAAGCCCGCCCAGTGAATTTGGACCAGAGAAATCTAACAAGCTCAGCTCTTCAAGTTCGGAAAAGCTGGAGCTCTCTGCTCTTTTATCTCCATCTGCTCTTATTCCAGCATTTGCCAATTCTCCTCCTGTTGGCATAGAGTGGTCACTGCTGTGTAGAGGGTCAAAACTAAACAGGTCAACGTTATCACACTTATTTCTGCTAGGGCGGTGTTTCCTCCTCTCAGGTGGGACAGGAGGGGAGAGGGATAATAACCCCAGGGGAGAGGGGTTTCTGAGGAAAAGTCCACCTGGTCCTGGTGCTGGCCCGGCCCCTGCTATAACTTCGCCCACCGGGCTGTCATCGCTGAGGAACACTGAACTCTCTTTGGAGGAGCGGCTGCTGCGGATGGTGGTCATGCCGCTGTCAGGGCTCACGAGCTCCCCACCAGCACCAACTCCTGCACCTCCGGTGTCCTCTTCACCATCTGCCATCACCCTATATACAGAGACGAAACTGTCATTACACTGTGTCAGTGTTTGCTTCAAGGCCTTGAATATATTGTTTTAAATCTCAGATTTCATGTTTTGATGACTTTACTGAAATTGGATGAAACAAAATCAGGCTGATGCATTTTATTACCTTGCTATTGCCACCACGTCTCCGCCGCCTCCCTCAGCTCTCTCTGTGTCAGAACCATCCATGTCATTGATACCAGATGACCCCTGGGAAAACTCCACGCTACCTGCAACTCCCTCCGTGGAGGACGTTCTGCTGCTGGGGTGGCAGGCTAATACAGAGCTCCGCCGGTCAACAAAGTCCTTGAGGAGGCCGTGTATTTCTTCCACCAGCAGAGGAGGAGTACCGGAAAATGAGGAGGTGTTTATAGGGATGTGGTACACCTGGAGACTCTCCTTGACCTCCAGTTCACCAGAAAGAGACCAGCTGGAAGACTCTTCTAACTCACAGCAGATCTGCAGTGAAAGATTGTAATGTTGTGATATCTTGTGTTTTTCTTTTTTGACTTTTGCTACTATAATTTTCTTTCTTGAGAGATGAGTGGGTTGATAACAATGTTATGTCTGCCAAGTATAAAAGGCTGCAGCGAGCAGCTGGTAAGCTTAGCTTAAGACAAAGTGTGATAAACAGTTAGCATGATGTCCAAACAAACAAACAAACACACAAAAACTGCCCACCAATATATCCTTTTAGTTTACTTTGCTCAAACATTGTGATTTCATGGGAGGTTATATAGGCTGCCAGAGCTTCTAAGCTAACAGCTGCTGGCTATAGCTGTATCTGATTAATTGATATCAGAGTGGTATCAATTTTCCAATTAAACTCTCTTTATCAGAGCCAATAAGCAAGTTACCAATATTTTTTTTAACTATGCCCGTTTATTTATGGATTGATTTTTATAAGCTTACTGACTTAATGACCCTCCAGCCTTACAGCAAAAAACAACCTGTATTGTCACTGACCATCCTCACCAGAGCAACTTTATAATAGTGCACTTTACCCAAACATACAGCCCACATCTCCCAACACACCTCTAGTGAAGTTGCTGTTGCAATCCTAGATAATTTAGCAAACAAAAATCACAATATGATAAGTAAATCAGAGTCATAACAATGCCTATTTCCAGTTACCAGAGTTATTAATAAAGTGGTGCATAATACAAAAGCGCTTCTGTTTCACTGTTGACATACTGTAGATGGTTGTGTTGGTCTTACATTTTATTTACCTGATTTAGGATATCTGTATTGTTTGAGTAGACAGCCACCTGCTGGCGGGGATGATGAATTGTATTATTGATAGACAGGAGAACCACCAGAGCATCATAGTCATGGCGTTCACTGAAGGATTTCAGCCCATCCACATATCTATGCCAGTCCTGGAACATAAATGAAGAGAAGGACAATAAAGGTATTAGAAGTGATTCTGGGGAAAGACAGTTGATTTTTCATTCTCATTCCCAGGTCATCAAATACTGACACTTTGGACTAGTCGGTACGGTGAAGCACCAACTGTGATAACCTGGGAATGAGACTCAAGAATCAACAGTCACAAACAAATTACATCTTGAAAAAAGAAAATGGGGAAGTAATCAGAAATGCATAAGCCAAGCTGCTTGGCTGATGCTCCAACTTTCAAACTTTTTTTAAAAAAAAAAAAAATTCTGTTATTAATGAACAAATAATGAAAAAAGCAATTATAATATTGGTTGTAATGGTCTCAAAATGATTAATAAACATTTCCTTACATTTTTGGGTTTCAGCTTTATGGGAAACTTTGTTAGACCCCTGCCTTTTATTGCGCATATGATTTAATTTTTTTTTAAAGTAGTTTCAAGTATGCCTTCATCTGTAGCAATGAGAGACGAAGCTGTCAAAGCGCACAGAGGGGTAGAGAGACACTTTGTGATTTATTGTTTGGAAATTAACTGTTTGCTCTTAAAACAGCCACCATGCACAGATTATGGTAATTCTGTGACAGGCACAGTGATTGATGGATGGAAAGTTGCATTAATTAATTGTTTTGTTTGTCAAGGGAACCCGCTTTTTCTTTCTTTCTGAAATGATTAACAACAATGTTATGGAAACCATAATTTGCAACGCAGGGTTACGCATAAAGTGTGCAAAGTGATACTTCTGAAAAACATATTTGCTTGATTAATCTAGATTTGTTGTACAACTGTTTGTTTTGGGAAGTTCTCAAAATTGTTGTTGTGCTTATTTAAGTGGAACTTTTAAACAAAGGAGCTACTGTAGTTTTAGTAAAGCTAACAGAGGAACTCTAAGTTTGACATTCGTGTGTGTGTGATGTTCTTGAAAACATATATCTGTTCATCGTGTCTGACTTGTACAAATGGCCCGTGTTTCTGGCTGACTTTGAGACCGTGTTTGTATTTCTGTCTGCTGTGTCGTACAGTGTGTGTGGTCCTGTCTTAGCCTGTGTGTGTGTGTATGTTTGTGCGACTGCATGTGTATGGGTCCACTGAAAGTGATTGATGAGCGCTGCAGGCTCTGTATCTGCCCAGGCTGTGTCAATATTAACCTGTGAGGATGAGGGGGCTACAATACTCCTCCCCCCGATCTTCACTCCATCCCATCTTTCTCTCTCTCCACAATATGGCTGCTGTCAGACTCAGGCCCATCAATCCTTACACACACACACAACTGTCATTTCGCTGACACTGCCATTCCTCAACACTGATATCCTGATGAGTGCAATGAAGCCTCCCAAGATTCGTTAAAACACACATATTCACTCACATAAGTACAAACACACACAAAAAAGGGCACATGAAACGTTAACACATTCAGATACACACATCTATCCTCCTGCAGTCGTCTACTGTAATCTGAGTGTGTGAACAAACATGTACCAGTATATACACATATGCGATCTGTAAAAGCAATAAACCATAAACCTTCATGATTTACAGTACAATATACAAAGAAATGCTCAAATGATGCTGATACTTTAAAGCGACTTCCCAACTGCGTGCATATGCACACAGAACTGCACACACACACACATGCTCACACACACAGGCAGGGAAATATCGTCAGAAAACGAGCAGAGTGCAAATCTCCCAGATAACACGCAGGGCGACAGTCTGTCTGCCATTTGGCTCTTAACAGAGTAAATTACTACTCATATTGCCAGCCCCTCCTCTTCCTCCCTCTTTCTGCCACCCCCCGATATCCAGATTGCCTTTTCTTATAAATTACCAACATATTAGCTACTAAAATCTACTTGCTAACTGTCTCTAAGAAAATCAGCATCCGGACACAGAAACCTGTTTCTCATTTGTTGAGCTTCTGGTAAGCTGAGAAATCATTAAAAAAAATGTTTCCCTTAAAAGTCTTCACTGTACTTACTTTTTATTATTAGCTGTAATTTGTTCTAAGAACTGACTAGAATAAATAACACAGGAAACATTTTGGATAGTAATGGTTCAAATTTTTAAAAAAGCACTTTTGACAACACATGTGTTATGTCATAAAAATACTACAGATACTACACAATCAAATCAAAAAGTGAGGTCAGGTATCACACAGAATTGGTCGTCGTTGAGAAATGATGAGTTTGTAAAAAAATAAGCAGTCAAGAAGTCGTCAAAATCATGCACACTGCTGAAGTTATATTTGTTGGCGGTGATGTTTTACTGATGCACAAGTTTGTTTTTATCTGTTCAAAGTTCATTTAATGAATATTCAAACCCACGAAGACAAACTTTGAAACAATGGAAATGTTTTTTCTTTCTTTTTTTGCCATAAATGATACAGAAAAAGAAATATGACAAGTAATTGCAAGTAAGAACATTTACAACACAACTCAAAGAAAGTAATCTGGGAATGGGGAAATTAACACATGAAACACAAAAAAAATCTAAAGTAGCAGATTAAGGTTTTAAGATGTCTTTTACACACAGCTGAAGGAAAAAATATATATATATAATTTTTTGAGTATGAGTTAAGGAACCTTGTTGGTACTGAAGTGTGATGATAACACAACTATGCCAGCAGCAAAACAACCAGAAAAAGAAAAACTTCACTCCTCTGTCGATATTCTACTAATTAATGCTGCAACTAACAATTATTTTCATAATAGATTCATCTGCTGTGTATTCATTGTTTATCATCTTATCTTCATGTTCTCAATTGTTTCATTTGTTATTATAAATGACAAGAAATAAAGCAAATCCTGACATTTTATAAGCAGGACCCGGCAAATGTTTGCTTGAAAAATGACAATTATCAAAATAGTAGGCAACTAATTGTCTTTCTGATTGACTAATCTAATTTAACGACTAATGGCTGCACCTCTACCTCAACTTAAAGTGATGGAATGCAGTTGAAGAGCAACAATCCATTTTTGTAACATCTCCCCGTGTAAGACAACTATTCACTTACTGTGTGTAACGGCAGAAAAATCGGGGGGAAAAAAAGAAAATAGTGTGGTGTAAATGCTCAAAAGCAGATTGAATCCATGTTCAGGATTTTATGTCACAACAATAAATTTGTACATGAAAGGGGAAGTTTTCTCACTTTTACCTTAAAGATAAACTCTGTGTGTTACATCTCTTGTTTTTCTTTCATCTGTGTTTTTCTTTTACCTAAATCTTCTTTATTCATTCTCTATTTTTTCCCCCTCCATCACCTGTGTCACCTTTTGTTCACTGTTACATTTTGCCCTCCATCTCTTGCTTTCACACACTTTGCAGCTTCATCTTTCTCCCACACTAGGCCCCAATCCAGGCACACACACACACACACACTCACTCACATATGCATACACACACACATGCACACCCTCCCTCTCTCTTTGGTTGTCTTTGCTCCACAGGTAGCAAGTCTTTAGTGGCTGCTTGCAGTTCTCCCAACCTGCCATCATTATGCACAATAGCCTTAGGTACAAAACTCAGGCCTCATAACTCACGCCCCGCGCGCGTAAATTCCCGTGCAAACACAGTCAAAGCAAAAACACATTTCCTGCTGTCGCCAACATCTCCGGCAAAGAATTAATCAAGCGTTCATCCATTTAGGCTCTTTGCATACCCTTTCCGTCAGAACACAGAACGCTAAGAGAGTTGCGAGTTCTTCTCAGGCGATCGTTTCGCCACCCTGATGAATCCATCAAGCGAGGTTTGATTTATACATCTGTCTGTGATCACAGCGGTACAGCTACAGCAAATGGGGTGGCAAGGAGCGAGCTGACACCACCCTGCTCAAACACACACATGCAAACGCACGCACACATGTGCAACATATACCACTCACCACACACACACATGCACAGCCAAACTCACACACGCATGTGCTCACATGCGCTCTCGTTCACACTCACGCACTTACACAGGCACACACAAGTACACAAGAGTATTACTGCTTATGAAGTTTTGGGAGAGACAGAGGGAAAAAGGGAGGGGGGTAAAAGTTTGCAGAGAAAGAAGCGCAAATGTCTTTCTGTCTGTCTTTCTCATATGGGCCTTCTCCGCATGCTTCATTCACTCAGCACTAAGTGCGGGGATTTGGGGGCCAAGATGCAAGCACTGAGTCTATAAATGTTTTGTTTTGTTTATTTGTTTGCCCTCAAAGCCCAAGGAAGCCACAGGGGGAGAATGAAAATGTGGGAAGAGAACGAATGAGTGTTTCAGAAGAGATGATGATGATGATGAGGAAGAAACATCTAACTTACTTAACATACAGTATGATGACTGTACTGTGCAGAGGTTTTATAGATCTCTTTAAGTAAATGTCATATTTTTGTGTATGAAACAATTTATATAATTTGTGTAACAGCCAAACAAATTTCAACCAAAATATTTCCACAGAGCAGATAAAGTGACGCTTCTTTGTAAAATCCTTATGAGTGTCTGAACATATTCCAAGAGCCTCAACAAAAACAACGCTAAACAGAGATGTGTATGCACTTTAGTGTCCTGATGGCATCGGCAAATCTCAGGCTTCTGTAAATAGGGTGTTATGTTTATGCACATAGATTTAGAATAAACAGCAGTATATTCGTCATAAGTACCAGGAAGAACCAGGAAGTCAGAGAGGAACAGACAGAGACAGAGGGATGGAGGGGCGGGGCACCCTGACTTCCTGGTCTTCAATCTTAGTCCCTGGGAGGCCCACCCTGCACCTGCTGTCTCCTAGTGCCTCTCATCAGAAAGGCATTTACAGAGCGCCGTGGCTGCGGGCCCCTTCATTAGCGAGCATAATTATTTGTGCAAGTGGCGTAGGGCAAAACTGGCCCCGCATAAACAAACAGAAGGGCCGGAGGACTGTGAACAAACAACACATTAGAGACAATCAACATCGCCAAGATGAAACCTAAAGCGTACCTCGGATGGAGCGACGGACACATACACATGTGCAGAAAGAAGAAAGGACAAACAAATCAACAACATATAATATGACAGAAATGAGAACAGAAAAATAGAAATCGGCGTAGAAAATAATGTAAAAGTTGTACGCAGATGCATTATCCTTTAAGGAGATACTCGTGCATACACATCTACAAACACACACACGGCTAAAATCACCACATTCGCACAGAAACAAAAGATGAGTGATTATGTTTACTGAGAAACAGAGAAAACAAACCATATTGCATTTATTATTATTATTATTATTCGGATATCTTGCTGGAACACTGGATGAGACAGACTTTCATTACTTTCCCACTCCTCTCTACAAGAGTGGAAATAACTTAAGGAAGACAGGAAACTCTAAAATATATTGTAATACTTAGAAGTCCATATTAACACACCCCAAAAAACACATTATTCACATATTCATGACTGTGTGTGTGTGTGTGTGTGTGTGTGTGTGTGTGGGTGGGTGACTGTGGGCTCCTGTCCTTCCCACAGTTCATCAACTCCACAGCATGACAACTCTTTATCCGACCAATGCTTCATCTGCCAGCGCTAATTACTGAGCCATGAAAACCTCTGATATAACAAACACACACTCACTGGCATGAATATGTGAACAGTGTGTTTTTAGTATGTTTCTTCATACGGGCTTCAAGCAAGCGTTACACGAAACCTTCCGTACGAACAAGGAAAGCCTTCCTACTTCTCTCTAAGCTGTCAAGTCTTTCACATCTACAGGTGATGCTAAGCGATGACGGCGTTCCCTTGAGCAAGGCACTTGGCCTCTTTTGGCTCCTGTGGTGCCTCTGTTGCTCGCAGACACAGTGCTGCGACCGGTCTATTTTTACGATGTGGTGTTTCTGTGAGCTCCACAGGGACATATTGGTTTAAAATACATTAAAGTCTAAATAAATTTCTACGGCACAGCGTCAAGGTAACAACAGCAAAATGTTGTGATGCATAAAACACAATTCATTCCTGCTAAAGAATAAAAACAAAAATAGATGTAACAATATCAAATAGCTACAAATGATAATAAAGGCTGCTGATCATTTCTATTGTAAAATTTGAACATGCGCATTTCTAGAAATAGTTTTCAATGTATTTATCTTTAGTCGTCCCCAATGTTAACATTTCTACAGAGCATGCGAGCATAAGGACTACTCTCTGCATCAGTTACTGAGGACAGTTCATGTTATTCGTTCACCAAACCGCTGATCGAGCGCATAGTTCGCATAGAACTGTGACAAAAAGACAAACTGTGTGAGGCTACTATTACGGGTCTTTGCTTCAACAATTCAAGCGACAATAAAAACACAGCCTGGGCTTTGAATGTGGAAATATTTGTAGCTGCGAGTTCATTAATTACGATTCAGTGACATATTTTGCTTCTCCAAAGCACGTAGTCTTTAGAAAGTAGATGTGTGTACTTCAGCAATGAGGGCGCGAGCTCGGTATAGTCAGAGTTGTCGCTGCAAATGCAAAACTCAAACATTAGAAAATTACCAAATAAACTCAAAGTATGTGTGTGTGAACACTTTCCATAGGTGGCAGCCAGAAAAGTTACGTTCTTATGGGACTGAAAGAGAATTTGCCTGCTGGAAGAAACAATATTTACAATGTGCAATAAAGCAAAAATGGAACTGACTGCTTTCACAGCTTTATCTCCGCGGTGCCAAATACATGCAGTGTGACACCTTTAACACAGCTGTTTGTATATGCTGACACACAAACAAGCGTCGCACAGCCTCACAAACTGATTCATATGATTGTTGTTAATTGTGCAGCATCACAGGAAATGCTTTTCTTTTTTTTTTTGCAAATGTAGCCAAACATGAAAATATGAATATATTTGCCTTTTACATGTTTAAATGTGGCGCACGTTGATAAGTAGATTCAAATGATAGACGAAAACAGGCAGGCAGGCAGGCAGGCAGGCGATGTGATTTTAAGGCGCTTCCTCTATTCATTTCCACGTTTCTCTTGCATAATAGAGTTGCACACAGACTGACTAATGTATGTTTGTACAGTATACAACAATACATTAGTCAGTCTATACGATGCGTCCATATCGTTATACCAAACACACTGAAGCTTTTTCTTCTGCTAACTAGGCAATCACAGCCGGGATTTTTTTTTTTTTTTTTTAGATGCCAAAATCTAACTCTGTCCGCATTAACTGCTATCAAACACACCCACCCACCCACCCACACACACACACACACACACACAGACAAAAAACACACTTTGACAAACACATAACACATAAACCATTAAAGACTAATTGAATCTAATTTATTTAGTTTTCTGGAAAGAATCATTTAAGGCAGAACTTCCCTAAGCCCCCTCAATAAATGACACTCTCATACCGTTTTACTCTCTTTTCAAACACAATTAAAAAATAATATATAAATATATACACACTGCAAATGACATGCATATAAGGAGTTCATTTTGGAGCCCGATCTCAGGTCATTAGTAACCCACCATGACGCTGTGGAGTTGGAGGGTCCGCTGGCGACACAGAGGCCCCTGGCCATTTATTCTATATTAAGTCTCTAATGGGCCCTCTCTCTCTCTCTGTCGCTCTCTCTCTCTCGCTCCTGACACACAGCATGTAGGCACAGCGCTGGTAAAATATGCACAGAAAGTCCGGTGTGCACACACAGACAAAGCCATTCAAATGAATGGTTATTTATTCGCTAAACGAGGATCTGGGTGTTTAATGTTCCTTGGACGTTAGGTAGTTTTCTGGGGGAGGCAGAGCCATACCCCTACGGCTACAGACATCATTTATTTTACACATAGCCTAATACCGCACGCTAGGCAGCCGCTGAGAAAAATGGGCTTTGGAAGTGAGAGGGAGATATAAAAGAAATAATGAATGATTTTTTTTTTTTTTTTTGGTGGTGTAGGGGGGGAGATAGTGGTGGTGGTGGGAGGGGGGTGAACACATTAGAAGCTGCAGCGGGGAGAAAAGCAAGGGGTAGGCTTAAAGGCTTAAAGCACCCTCTGTGTGTGTGTGTGTGTGTGTGTGTGTGTGTGTGTGTGTGTGTGTGTGTGTGTGTGTGTGTGTGTGTGAGAGAGAGAGAGAGAGAGAGAGCGACAGAAAGATAGAAAAGTCAACACAAACATTCTACAAATGTATGTATGTTTCAGTGTGTGTGTGCGTGTGTGTGTGTGTATCAGCGGGGAGGGAGGTGATACCTGGTTGTGTGTGCGGCTCTCAGGCCTCCATCTGCATCTCATCCAAATGCAGATCATCACAACATCAGAGGGGCTCCTTACATGCATAACAACACCTTCCCAAAATAACACGGCGCAGGTGTGATGCATCCACAACATCAGCACCATCAAAAGTAACTTCGTAAAACAATCAGTGTTATTCCGTTTTGTTTGCAAAGTTCTGTCTCGTCTCTCTTTCAATGGACTACGCAAGTTATCCTCAGCTTCAACAAAAGGACGAGGACGCCACTGCATCCCCATATAATCACCACTGAATGTATAAAAAAGAACCAGTCAGGCTAATGAGGCCATTAATTGAACTAATAATTCAAATTATTAGCCAATATTTCCATGTCAGAACATTTATCTTCACACATCCCAAGTGTAGAATTAATTTGTAGCATTTATGTAGTTTAAATTGCTCTCATGTAGTGAGAAATATGTCATACAGCTCATCTTTAATCATGCCTGAGTCAGGTACTGCAGATAAACTGTGAGTTATGTTTGCTGTTCCAGTGGAGTTTGACCCTTCTCCGCCTCCTCGATCTACACACAGTATAATAAACAAGAGATTGCTCTATTTGGCTTTTGCCACTAGGAAGGATATATTGCTTTTTCAGATCAACAAAAAAGTTGTGGCATGATCTTCTAACGAAGTATGCGTGCTTCACCACTCCTCAGAGGACGCTTTCTACACCTTTACAGCATATTAAACCCACGCTGTTATCTTTCGCATAACAAAAGTGTCCTAAACGGGCGTCTCCTGTGTACCTATGAACCTTTACCATGGCAAGACAAACTTTCCAGTAACTTTGCTATTCAATTGTTGTTGCCTTTCTCTGCTATGTGGAGCAGAGAGGCTGGGGAAGAATATAATGCTGACTGTTCTTATTTATACGCAGCCATGTTTTAAGTTTGTGCCTCCGTGTGTCTGTGTCATCATGGCAAAGCATGGCCCCGGTGAAGCCGATGTAGCAAAAAATTTAATCACTAACAATTTTCTGATTTTTTCTGGTTTCAATCTACCATAAATGAAGCTAGGTCCCAGTGGTGCATCAGTTCACATTTAGCTTTTTGTCGACGGTACAAAAACTAGTCCGAATCAGGCATTTCAAGCTTTTTTTTCATGATGCAAACATACCTCCGTATCGGTGGTCGCTGAAGTGAGCGCTATGGTCATCTCTCCATCAGAAAACTCCTTCAGCTCCAAAGTCAGCAGCTGCTCCAAGTCTACATCCAGTCAGCACACACAAACAGACTGACAGTTATATAAAACACACACAAAAAGAATACAAAACGTTTTCATGACGGAGAAAACACAAGCATGAATGCGCTGTCCAGAAAAGGGTTTTTTAGGAATCTTCTCAACACAGAAAGAATCTCTGTACTATAATAAAACATGTCCACTATTTATTTAAATACCTCAAATTAAAAATATCTTTTGCAGTAAAGTTAGACTAATAATCTCCATGTTCAAATATGCACCCTGCAGCTTTGCCTCACCATGTTGACCCGCATTGACATCACTCCATTGCTCCAAGGATCTCACAAGCTCTTCCAGTTCGGCCGAGCGACGGCCACGCTTGCTCCACAGAGCTTCACTTTGCAGCTGCAAGGCCTCTGCAGATACATAAACACACAGACACTTATTGGTGCATCCAACACGCACACTCTGGCTCTGGAGAGGTTCATGTAAACTCAACATAGCATCAATGATTACATACAAGATGACAGATTGTTAATTTCCACTTTTCGGAAATAAACCTACAAGCAAGTAAGCAGCACTGCACCGAAGATAAATCCAGAGGCAAATCAAGGCAGGTCACTGATTGCCAATACTGATCAATGACCATCAATTACTCAATGCCCTTTTGACCTCTTAAGATGAGCTGAACTCGCTCAATACTGATGTAGAGTCATTCATACTGTCCTTTTATGACACGCTTTTAATTCATTATATAAGTCAGGGATTCAGGGAGGGGCATGGAAAACTTCTGAACAAAACTTCTGTCCTCTTGGTGAAACAGTTTGGAGAGATTCAGGTTTAAATCGACTACTTCTGGTTCAAATACTTAAAAAATTGTGCTATTCATGCGCCATCAATTATTTGGTGGCATATTTCTTCAACCAGATTTTATAGGGATCAGGAACTGAGTCGAGCTTTAAGCTTCTTTAGGAATCAGTGGACCTGGAAATGTACCGTCCAAATAACTCTCTCAGACAAATACACAACTTCAACAAAGAACATCACTCTGCTGCTTGTTGTGTTACTCCTCACACTAAATCCACCTCAATTCACTTCCCCTCTAATGGACCATTGTCTGTCTGTCTGTGTCTGTCTGTCTGTCTGTCTGTCTGTCTGTCTGTAAATCACAGTGAGCGACGGCAGAGAAGAAAAGCAGCAGAGTGTTACTGAACGGGGATCACTGATCGTGTCTCCTGCCAAACCTTTACAATGGAGTACTTGTTTGTCAGCCTGTTTAACTTACGCTCACCCGGACCCACCCACACCCACACACACACACACACAAACACGCTGCAAACTCCATTTCTGTTTTATCACTCAGGTGCCCTCACACAACTATTTAAAAGTGTTTAAATGTATGTTTTCATCACCCATTAATGAGAATACATATACATACAGTACACACATAGGGACAAGACTTTTATCTCTGCCCTTCTCTACTTCTGACTGTTTCCTCTATCAATGGCCTTTGATCCCTTTAAATACCTACTCACACAACCTTTCTTACATTATCAGGGAAATATAAATACCTGACAACACAGAAACAACTTAACAGACTAAACTAACTTAAATTTAAAAAATGAGTCACATTATGGGACTCTTTCACACTCCTCCCTACACGCACACTCACCACCCCTCATCTCTCTCTTTCTCCATCTCTCCTGGTGGGTGTTAAGCGAGTCATATCAGGGGATTTGTGTGTGTCCTCCTTCACCGCCCCATTACTCCCCCTGGGGGGTTGCCTGCGCCTCCCTCACCTCTGAGAGTCTCCCCCAGCGCTGCTCCGACGTGCTCCGCTGCCTCTTGAAGAATCTCCCTGGCGACTGTTGTCACCGCGGATGAGGCCCCATCATCCCCTGCGTCCTGCTGCCCGTCGTGATGGACCACTCGCAGGATGCTGGACTCCAAAGTGTGGTACTCAGAGCTAGGGAGAGGGAGGAGACGGGGGTACGAAGAGATATGGATGGCTGCAGGGGAAGGAGCGATGATTGTGAGGCATTTGCATAAATACAACTCCCCTTTGGGTCATGAGTGATGAACACACGCAGGCCTGGAATACACACCCAAACATACTCTTAAGCTCATTTTCGCATCAACAAATACAGTCGACTCAGCCAGAACCCACTGTGTCCGCATATGTTTGCAGTCTGCGCGCGCGTGTGTGTGTGTGTGTGTGTGTGTGCTTCAGCATCACCTGTAAACACATTAATCAGTGTTGGTCCAGTAAAAAATAACACATCTAAATTCACTAAACCTGCTTTCAGTTACGGTTTTAACAACTTCCCTCGAGCCTCATCTATAAAGCAGTTAAATATTAGCTGAACTTACCTACAAACTGGTCTGGTGTGTTTGTGTGTGTACGTGCTTTGTCATGATTTGCATATGCGAGTGTGTACCTATCTAGCAGCCCATCTCTCAGCAGCGTGACTGAGAGTTTTTCATCGTGATGAAGCTTCACAAGGTCTACATCATCCCTCCACAGCAGCGAGCTCTCGCAGATTTTCACCCGCTGCAGATACCTCACCGTCTCCCCGGGCAACACGATGTCGTATCGCCGGCCACAGAGCACCGGCACGCACACTCCACCTGACGGTTCCTTCTGGGACACAAGAAATGAAATTAAAAGAACAGACTTGGAATCAAATGATCTCACAGAATCAAGAAAATAGCATCTTTCATTCGATTAGATTAAAATGTAAAATATAAAATGTAGAATGACATCAGATTGTTGCATAGACGAAAGGTAGACCATAGACCAAAAACGAATCAAATCAGAGTCAATTAATGAAATAACATTCAGATGATGTGATCTTTATGATCTAGTTAAGAGACATGAGAGTACTTGGCTGCGATTTACAAGACATATATGACGTGAAAGAAATTTTCATTGTGCATTCTGTTTGATACGTGAGTGATGAATGAAAAAGTTCTGCCCTAGTGCCACTCCTTTGTTTAAAACATGTGTGATATACACAATATTTTTATTTTGCGTTTTTTGCATAAAATACTAAACAACCAAATAAATTAATTACCATGGTTCCAGTTTTTAAACAATTGTTAATCTGAGAGATAAAGCTTTCTTTTAAAAATAGTGCAGCACTGTGAAACATGAAAGGGAGATTTTGCACAATGGATACCACTTTACCATAAACTGTAAGACGGTTCATGTTTATGCACACACAGTTTATGCATAACATCAAAAAAGGTACATGTTCCAGTGTGGAATAAATGGACACCACTCTCCCACAATGCAATGCAAAAAGGAAATTGGTAGTGAAAACAAAGAATTAAGAAACATTTTTAGGAAAACATTTTATCATTCTCAGGTTTGACTGATGTCCAATATTGCATAATTTCCTGTTAAAATAAAATGCTTGACTATAATTTTTTTTGTACATAACAGTGTATTTTATGGGTTTGTGACACAGCACATGGTTTTAAAGCGAAGGGCTGACAATACAGTTACATTGAGATAGTGCTGCAGAGCAATGTTAGGTCCTGTGCCTTTGTATTAACAGTTGTTTAAGAGTGTCTTAAGTAGAAAACACATACAGAGTACACAAACATCGGCAGAGAGAATTCATGTTACCTGGCTGAGATGTAGCGCCAAGCACAGTGTTGCAGTCACTGTGTCAACATCTGGCTCCGGTCCGCCTAAAACAGCATGGATGGGACCCTCTAATACATCCGCCTGCAAACGCGCACAGAGAACATAAAAGGTTATTGTGCCTGTGGCTTCGTGGCTTCATCATTTCTGTGATACGTAATCTGTTTGTTTTACAACATCTAACAGAGGAAGCAGGTGGCAGTCCTGTATGTTACTGTTTGCTTTGATAGCAGATATAACTGTATCACTTGAAACTTGACCCGGTGTTAGATGACTGCAGCATTTTGTAACCAACAGTATGCATTAATAATGAAATCGTGGTGCTGCAAGAAGATTTGGTTCAGGCTTGAAAGAGAATATTATTCAGCATGCTCAACACTAGAGGCACAGTCAGCTTGTGAAAGTGTAGCAACGGTCTAAATTAGCAAGAGCAACTTTTTCACTGCCAACTCAGAGAAAGACGCTTTGTCAGGGGAGTGATGAGTTCCATTAATTTTAATAAACAATGCAGATAAACACTCCTCATTTGGTTTAAGTGGACACTAATGACAGCTCCATTACTAAGATTACGCATTCATCTCTGGGTGAAAAAGGGCAGAAAATTAAGTTTTCTCCCTTATTCACACGGCAGAAATTAATGAAACCACTCCTGACTTTCATAAACGGATTCCACCATTGGTATTAAAATACAGCTATATAGGTCAGCTCTTTGGACATTCAGTATGAGTATGAAAAGAACTTTTTAGGGATTCAGGACATGATAGAATTTAACAAATGCTTTTTTAATGGCACGCGTCCTCGCCACACTTCCTGTGTAGGTATAGGAAACAGAGCTGAATTCTTGTTAATTGGGAACAAAATCACCTTCGACCACCTCCAGCTAGCACTGGGTGTCCTGTGTCAATCAGTAATGTTTTATCTAAAACAGATAAGCTGACTCACTGCCCTGCAGCCTGCTCCATTAATCAAGAAGCAAAATGTGGATACAATGAATATGCTGTCTATCTGTGGCTCATCTTAATGGGTTTGTAGGATGCTCTGATGGAAGAGAATGAGGCAGCGGAGGGGAAGATGCAAGCTTACAGAGACGAATATCAGTAGGAAGCCTTGAGTAATCATGTTTCTTGGCTAGATTCTTGCAGGTATCCCCGGCTGGCAACCTTATGCTCACAAGCTCAGTTGTGTGTCCTCGAAAAATCTTCCAACGTTAGCCATACAAACACTGCTCCTGAATCGCCCCGTCAGTCAGCTGTGACATCACACTACATCAAGGAGTCAGATATTTGCATAAATTATGCCTAGCGGCTAGTTGATTTAGCACAGCTGCTCTGTTGTTGGTAGCGGTGCTGGGTCAGGCATGTGTGAGCTGACCAATCTGAAGCGGTATTTGGGAGGCAGGGCCTTAAAGAGACAGAGCCCTCCTCTGTGCCGCAGCACTGGACAGAGAGAAACTGAGAAAAAACCTATTCTGTATGAATGCTGAAGATCATTTTACCCTCTTGGCAAAATACCTTACCAATGCTATGTTTTGTATGCTGTAATCAACAGTTCTGCTGTCCAATTTATCACAGATGATGATATGTTTATAGATTGCATTCCTCCCATCACAGTAAACAATTATTCACGTTGTTCTTTGAGTGAAAGCACATCATTATGAGCAAAATGCAGTCGCATTAACGAGGTGCCAACATCTGACATTTCGACATTAACAGTCGGCTCATACAGAGCAGCAGAGCTTTGTTCATATCCAAGCAATGTTGATGGAATATGAAAACCTGGAAATCAAACTATTAGCAAATACAAATGTTTTTATAACGACATGATGCATTTTAAAGGATGTTACAGAAACTGTAAAAAAGACACTTTTACATGCGCGTGGCAGAGTTTTTAAAAACTGCTGAAGCAGTACTTTTAATCTGCTTTTAGTCTGCTGATACTACTTCAAGCAGATTACAGTAGTTTAAGGACATAATTTATGCAATGTACAATTGATTTGCCAGCTTTCCCTTGTGGATGATCTGCAGCTGGCTGGATGTCAGTGAAAGGAAATAAACTGTGAGTCACAAGTCAGCTCCATGGGACGCTCTTTATCTGAAAACAGACTAAATGTTACCTGTGGTGGATTGACCATTCTTACTCTTTATCTGTCAGCTGATTTCATGCTATGCGAAAAACTGATTTAAGTCAGCGGCTTTGGCTTTAAGCACCACAGACTGCAGTGACTCTCAAACTTTTATTTAATTAGGAAGTCTTGCTTTCTCAAACGATCACCCTGGAGGTTTAGCTAACATTTGTTGACACGTCAGATATATAATGGACCTTAATGCCGGACATAGATGAATAAAGCTCCGGTAATAATGCATACGGAATGAAGTGTCTTGTTTCTCCTCAGAGGGCCTCATCATTGAGGCCAGATGGATAAATGAAATGAGGGGAGAAGAAATGAGTGGCCAAAGCACAGAGAGGGAGGGGAGGAGAGAGGTTAGAGGCTGCTGATTAGACTGAGAATGAAAAAGGAAGGGAGAGTGGTGAGATTGAAGTAAGGAGGGCAATGAGTTCGAAGAGGCTTATTGGAAAAGGGAATATACGGAGGATGGGCAGCAGGATGATAAGTCAGATCTGTCGAAGGGGTGGGGGGCGGGGAGAAAACATGGCGGACAGACAGGTGAAAAAATGTGATAGGGAGAAGTAAGAAAGGAGCGGGAAGAAATTAGATAAGAGGAAGTGAAAATGTGAGGCAAATAGGTGGAAAGGGAAGCAGAGAACACTATGAAGAGGGGAGAGATGGGTGGAACAGAAAGAGGAGAAGATGCGTGAGAAAGAGAGAAGAAGTGGGGGAGGAGGTCTGCAGCCAGCGGAGGGAGAGAGAAAGAGAATAAATCAATACTAGATAGAAAGGAAGCGATGCATTAGCAGGAGAAAAAGCTACTCAGTGTCTGTTATACTGCAGCGGGGGAACATCTGTATGTGTGTGCATGTGTGTGTTTGTGTGTGTGTGTGTGTGCGCGCGCGAGCATGCACTGGCCATCTGATATCCTTCAATCTGAGTGCTCTCCCCCTGAGCTCTATCTTCTGTCTCACCACGATCAACCCCTCTCTGCTCCTATGAGTCTCATTTAGATGCCTCAATGTATACTTCCAGCCAAATATCACATCCGAAATGAGGAGATTTACCCGCTTACAGCAATCACTGCTTGTATAAAAAGCTGTGGGGAAGTTCAACACAACCTTTAAATGATTTCTAATGGGGTGTTCGCAACCACTGGAGCCTGTCCAGGCACATTAGATTGAGTCATTTGTCCATCACGCACAGAAAAATGGTCAACCAAACCTGAGAACGGTCTCAGTCGACCAAGTTTTCACTAGTTGGTTAGTGGGCGGAAAAACAAAACCCCTCACGCTCCATTCAAGAGCTGCACCTTGTCATCAAAAGTATTGGAGGGATCGTTGCACTTCAGACCTTTTCTCTTCTAACACAGCAGCCGCTAACTGCGGCGAACTGTATAGCTGCTTGTAGCTCAGTTAGCTGTGCAGCTAGCTGGGATGAATGGACCACCGTGAGGAGTTTTCAAGCCAGGGTGGAAGACTGCTGGCAGGGAGTAGTGCCAGAATGAGCACCAGAACCAGAACCCAGCAGGCGGGCAATGGAACCGGGATTGTCAGACTCCCAGTGATGGAGGTGTGGGAGGCTGCCCAAGCCTTTGACTCTAGTGTCGAAGGCACAAGGGGTTCAGACAAAGACTATAGAGAGCCATGAAGTGGCTTCATTTGTAAATATACATCATACATTGATTTAATGCTGCTGTAAGCTTTATTTTCTTATTAAAAATGGCTTTATATTCCGACAGTTATTATTGTTATAGGAGCTTTGTCAGATGTCTCTCCTTCCTGTGCACATGCAACAAAAGATAAAATACATTTTACTGGTCCTACTTTTACTAAGTCCATAAAGAGGCGGTCCTGTCTGCTTGTAAACGTGTAGAGAGACGGATCCTCCAGCCTCTCTCAAAAAAAGAAAGGAGTCGAGCAAGTGTGGTGACACAGAGAGGAGGAAAACGGACAGGAAGTTAGCTAAAACATCAACAACGCTTTGATGTTTTTGTAAAATGAGAAGTTATTCCTTGCTGTCTTTGAGGTTTTGTGTGATGTATGCTGTGTTAAAATGTTGTTCAACACAGTCAGAATCATTAATGTTGCGTGCCCCCACAAAATGTTTTTAAAAAATTCAATTAATATTATAAACACACCATGACTAGTCAACTAATGGCTTAACTAAATCCTCAGTCGGGGACAGCTCTAATCTCTACCAATTATACCTATGGGAGTCTCCTTTTCACCTGGACAACATGTCCCTGGACACCGAGACAAAAGTGAAGCATCCAGAGGAAAAACCCTCTTAACACAGACAGAACACGTAAAACTGCACACACGGAGGACCTGGGCTGAGAATGAGATGCGAGTTCTTCTCGCTGTGCAGCAACAGCGTCAGCCACAGAGCCGCAGTACATCATTCACTTAATATGCATCCATACATTTACACTTTTTAGGAATTCATGTTCATTACATCTGATGCTTTACGCCATTTGTTCCAGAGAGAAAAGACACAAACACTTGATGATATGTGTGGCAAATATCAAGGGACACAAACACCAAGTTCTCTGCTCAAAGACAAAACTAAAAGAGTTTATTCAAATGCATGACTTATTATTTACCAACTTATAACAGATGGTATCAATATGCTGCTTTTTTCTACTTTTGGTTGGGTGTGATGTTTTTAAAATGATTGCAGCGTCCATTGCCAAACTTCCTTATCTCGGTAGGAGTGCCAGCTGAGACAATTTGGACCTCCTTTCATTTGAACCATTATGTGCTGTAGTAAACATTTATTGGGATGAATTGTGACAAATGTTAGCACTCCATGGGCACACATAGGGTTTGAAAATGATCTCTTCCTTTTAAGACTTTGGAATGATTACATTTTGGTATAAAACACAAAGCCAAAGCCACATCAAAGTGGTCCTAAAAAACCCTTTTAGGTGTATGTGTTGGAGGATAGACGCTGGACAGTCCACTCAGCACATTGCTCCAGCTCTATGCCAAACGACGGGAGAGTGGGAGGACGGAGAGCTGCGTAGCTAGACCGAGAAAAACTGAGCGAGAAAGAAAGACAGGTTCGGTGGGCACTAAGAGCCAGGCCAATTAGAGGTATGGATGTTCTGGACGGTGGCCATGCGGAGAGTGGAGAGGGAGAGAGAATGACAGAGAATAGAGAGTGGTCAGCAAAAAGAGCGACTCATCAGAGTTCATATAGGAGAGCGAGATAAAGTGCGTCTGCGTGCGCGAATGCCTGTGTTTGTGTGAGTGAGCGAAAGAGAGGGAAATGGTTGATAATCGTGACATGTGTTGCACTTTATCTGCAACCTCCACGACACTCATCAGCTGCCCTCCTTATCACTCAATTACCCTGCCGCGCTCTGATCTGCGGATTTGCTTCTTTGATCTTTTCTTCTCCTCAGCTTTTCCCTACGTTTACGAAGAAGTACAGCCCCGGATAAATCCTCCCCCTTATCCTCTTTACATTTCATCCCAGGCAGCAGGCTGTTCATACGCATGTTTGTATTGTGCTAACAGACACCTGCTCGAGTGAATAAAGTGAATGTTCTGAATACTGTAACGTGGCTGGAAATGTAACTAATTAAGAGAATAAGGCAGATGTCGGCATTCATCCCGGCTAATGTCAACAATGTATGAATATTGTCTTATCTAAAATACGTTATCTAAACATTTACATCACCTCTGAATATTTGGCAGGACAGTGTTCTTCATGCAGGTCCTTGGGTCTCCCTGCCTCAGCACACCTGCCTCAAATGAATGGCTCTCTATAAAGCTTCAGCAGAGCTTGATGACAAGCAGATCATTTAAATCAGGTGTGTTTGGGCAAGGAGACGTCTAAAATATACAGGTGAAGGGATCCTCGAGGAACCAGGATTGAAGAACAGAGTGTTTAAGATGAGAAGCATCTCATGGAACTGGCTCGTCACTCACACACTATCTATTGTCATTATATAACGCCCAATAAAACAGTTTCACTGATGATTCATTCATTTTTATGTCCATGTTTGTTATTTTCTACTTCAGATTTTCCTCAAAAGCATGTCTTAATACTACTAAATCAGCATTTGTGTACGTGGACACCATCTCTCACGCTTCAATGGATGATTATGTGAATGACACAGGAAGTATGAAACACTTGTCTGAGCTCTGACATGCTATAAGGACAATGAACTTTACCCTGTCACTGACTGCCAGTCTATCCTCTGATAACATCACCTGATATGCTCCGAAGCTCTTATAAAACTACTACAAAATGGACTTTGTCGCCTGCTGTTTGCAAGGTGCATGAATGCAGTGTTTCCCATGACACTCGTTCAATCCCACCACAGCTTGAAGTGTGCAGAAGCAGCCCTCATGATCAAATCACTCATATGAATCTAACCAAACCTAGGAGACCAACAGGGATGGATGCAGAACAAATACCAAAGCTGACCCCGTGCCACCACTGCTACAAAACAAATTACAGAAGAAACACTGGATTTGAAGTTGGAGCTCATTCTTAAAGGTGCTCAAAAAATAAATTACATTTACAATTACAATTACATGACAACTGGGCAAACTTCATCTGCAGATGAAGACCGTGAGATATGATCAAAAGCCTCTCCAGAACAGCTCCTGTGAGATTATTTTCTCGCCCACGTCGATTACGTTTAAGAAGGGATATCTCCCGTTAACAGTGTTGCTTGTAGGGAGTAAACGCTAAATTTCCAATCATAGAAAAACATCAGTAAATGATGTGTGGACTGTGATCCGGAGGTCAGTGATGAGGTTAAACATCTCTGGCAGATTTTATATCGCAGAACGAACGACAGATGATATTTATAGGCAATGCTGCAAGATGTATTCACAGTCAGACACGCTTTCAAACAAGCTTACTGAGACTTCAAGTAGCTTATAATGATGCCTTGAGAATATAACTGAAGAGACTGAGATTGAATATTGTGCAAGTGAAATGTTTGTTGCTGCAGGAGTCAATACTTTCCCAGCTGTTTTAAGAACTCTCGTGTATAAATCGGCATCTTAATGTCTCTGAAAAGGAAATCTTCTTAACAAACATGAAGCTCACCAATCCCAGATGAGGAGAAATCGCTACAGCTGTCTCTTTCCAGGACGCTAATGTAAACCATTTTTCTCTTTCATACCATTTTTATCCTGATTTTTCATGTTGTTTATTCTATGGAAAGTCGTGTAATTCCTCTGGACCCTGGAGTCTTTGAATTGAATTGAAAAACTGAATTGATTGAGGGTGTGTGTTTGTGATGCATCCAACGGATCAGGACCAAGTCAAGCTCAAGAATCAAAACAGCAAAAAATCATTACTGTTAATACGTCACTGAGTAATGGAGCGTTTGTTTCTTCAGAGGACCGACATGAGGACACAGAGTTATTCTCTGATCAATTCCTGACATGAAGTGCCTGGGCATGTTCCCATCAGAGATGTTAAATGAGCAAACACGAGGAATGAAACTCAGCCAAAATACAAAATGCAAAGACAAAGTGCAGCAGTGCCAACAACACTGCCGGACACTGAGTCATCACTGACACTCTGTGGAGGACGGAATACACCTGTGTTTTGAAAAGACCCTGTCATGCGCTGCAGCTGTGAACATGGTCATGCCATTTAAACAAGCACATGTAGAAAGAGCAGTCGTAAGAAAGCTCTAATGCCCGAAGCCTCGGGGCAAATGTGCAGCATCCGTGAAAGGCTCCCTGATGTGACCGTCTGTGCAAGAGTGTCAGGGCTTTCCTGGCAGACTGAATGTATACAGGCCGAGACTGTATACAGAAAAACAACACTACAGCCACATAATCTATAACAACATGAAGGTATCTGCGCCCCCCTGAGGCTCCACAGTCATTCAGTCCACATGCATGAGGGTGTCTATAGTATTTGCACGAGGTTTAGCTTTTATGTGCGAACAGATATCCAGTCCTGGATCAAATGCAAATTATGAGTCAGTATCTGCAGAGCAACCAGATAGCAGGGGAGGACAGCCTCTGGCTAAACTTGTTGATGTCACGCCTCCTCCTCATTAGAAACCAGCTCCTCATTCAAATTCACACACTGACGCTCCTGTAAACACAACGAGCTTATTGTATGGGGCCAAACACGCCTTCCCTCCCCCCTGTACTGTCATATTGTCGAGCTACAGGTGCTTTTGGTGGGGAGGGGGGACCGAGGGGGACGTGAGAGGCTGTTTTTTTGTTGTTGCTGTGAGCTTTTCCAGCAACAGGACCGCAGCCTGTAGCACAGCGTTGTCAGCCTCTCCGTCACGATCTCATTCATTACAGCCACAACCTGGTTTTAACGCCGCTGAAGGCTCTCAACTCACCCCGAGTCTGCTCTGGACCCTCCGCAAATACTCTTCCATGTCGGCCTGCGTCGCTACGGTGTCGCTGCAGATCTCTCCATAGACCAAGTTTCGACAATGAGGCTGCTGATGTGTGTGTGTGTGTGTGTGTGATTTTTTTCCCCCCCTCTCTCTCTCTCTCTTGCCCCTCCGCTTCCGAGTCCCCCCGCTGCGCTCGCACTGCAGCACTCTCTGCTGCTGTGTGCGCCGTCGGTCCTCCCCTTCTCTACGGGGTGAACCCACAACACCGAGCAGTGGGTGTGACGGCAGGAAGAGGAGATCCGACGGCGGCGCGCCCGGTGATTCAACCGCGCTCCCTGCGGTTGGGAGCCCCCCCCCCTCCACCCCCCCTCCGCACACACCCACACTCACACACACACACACACACACACACACACCTATCCTATCCTTTCCCGTGCACAGCCTCAGCGTCCACCAATGAAACACACGGAGTGGGTGGAGTGGATGATGAACGGCGGCGCTCCAGCACCACGGACAGCAGCCGCCTCACCGGTCACTTCAGCACCTCCACACTGCTGCTGCCGGTGCGCCGCGTTATCACGCAATTTGTTTCTATTTCCTTTTTGCCGCAATATGATTAGAACCACAGCTAGAGCTGGACCGAGAGAGCACTGCAGTGTCGGTGTGTGTGTGTGTGTGTGTGGTGTGTGTGTGTGTGGTGTGGGTGTGTGTGAGGTGTGTGTGTGTGTGACAGGGAGCACTTTAATTAACCTGAAAGATGGCCTGTGTGAGTAACATCCAGAGAAAAGGGGCAATAACCGAAGACAGAAACACACACACACACACACACACACACACACACCCTCTCTCTCTCTCTCTCTTTCTCTCTCTCACACACACACACACACACACACACACACACACACACACACACACACACACACACGTTAATATTCAAAACGGACAAGTTATTTATCATCGGGTCACTGTGCCACCCATATTGTTTTCATACAGCCTGGCCCTTACTCTCTATCTATCTATCTATCTATCTATCTATCTATCTATCTATCTATCTATCTATCTATCTATCTATCTATCTATCTATCTATCCATAGGCACCAGCAGCCTGTAATCATCTCTTAATGTGATGCTATCTGGCCCCGAGGTTTCCATGAACACAACACAAGTCATTCAAGTCATCGCGTCTCAAGTCTTTAACCTCCCAGTCTACTAACTTGAGCCCCAAGTCGTCTTTTTTGTGTTGCAAGTTATCAAAACAGTGACTCAAGTCCACAAAATCGAAAAATCCTCCATTGGGTTGAGAAATGGAGAGTAAGGTCCGTCTGTGAGTGACTTGGGGAGAAGGGTGAAGCACGGCACCATCCTTTAAAGTGACATATGGATTCTGCCTCCCTTGTCCCCTTTGCTCACTTCACACAAGTCCTCCAGAGGTCATCGAGGAATAAAAACAGGCACTAACAGTGTCGCGTGTCAGTAATTTTTTCCAGATTTCTTTCTTGAAATGAATTGCAGTCATTTTCTGTTATATTTGGTCTTTAACATAAAGGTAAGTGTTTTTAAAATAGTATGTAAAAGCACACAAAATGGAGAGAAAAAAAACACAGAGACTTGGTGTTGAATTTAAAAGCTGTGGTCACATAATGCATTTAGTCTCAAAGCAATGAAAGTTTAGTCCACGGTGATCGCTGTGCTGACTGCGTAAGGGATTGTGAGTGTTACCAAAAAACTGTAATCACAAGATCAGAATAGATGAAGATAATCTTTGTACAAGAAGTCCTGAACATAAATGTGAAGTTTTAACAGTGAGAGAAGTATATGTAGTGTGTATAATGTGTGTTTTTGTGCCTTTTCACTCCAACTGTCTCCACCTTCACTGGAATCCATGCTAACTCTATTTCGTATTTGTGGTGAGGGCAGTGATACTCTGGTCTCACAGTAATGAAGGGCTGCTTCAGTGCACTATCAAGATGGAGAGCCCAGAGGTCTCTGTGCTCTCAGACCACCAGAGTCAAGTCGAGCATACTCAAGATCACTTCCTGTCACCTGTCATCTTCAAAATAAAAGCCTCACTGATTCTCAAAGTAAAACAGAGTGAGAATAAAGCGATGGTGCTTTTATTTTTATGTGTTTTTCTGAAAGAATACTTTTGCATTGTATGTGTATATGATATTTTCTATTTGAGATAACTCGGTGCAACATACAAGGTGTCTTTTACTTGTGATGACTTAAATAGACATCTCCTCCTCTTTCTCCTCCTCTTTCTCCTCCTCCTCCTCCTCTCTTTTCAGTCAGGCTCCCTCCTGAGGGATCACAGGCCTCTGAGACAATCTCCCTCTTCTGGCTCCTGCTGCCTCACATATTTATGCATGCGGATTGTCATAATCTGGGCTCTCCTCTGCTTTACTATCTCCTTAAATCAGTATTTCTGTCAAATGTGATGTCTCTTCAGTCTGATGTTTTCTCTTTTTCTGCTAATCATCTTGTGTGGCCTGCCCTCTTCCAGGTCACCACGG
This sequence comes from Diplodus puntazzo, assembly GCA_963678695.2. NCBI lineage: Eukaryota > Metazoa > Chordata > Actinopteri > Spariformes > Sparidae > Diplodus > Diplodus puntazzo. Next base: position 30,452,034 of record OZ023159.1, on the reverse strand, counting down.
TGGAGATTAGATTGTGTGGCTCGGTCGACTCCTGGATCCACACACTTTACATATATCATAATTTGTATCAGATATTCTGTCAGTGCAACTTGTAATCTGTGATTTTATTGTCCCATTGTCTTTTTTTCCCTACTGTCACAGTTTTTCTCAGTCGCTTTGGTACATTTCTCGAATCATCCTCGACATTTGCAGAACAGTAAGTGCATTTCTCAAAACAATTCGTACAAATAGCAAAACACCATGGTTTACCTGCAAAAGCAAGTCTCTTGCTCAGAATCCTTAGTTCATCTCTCAAAAGTAAATATTTGTGTCAATGAACATGTCAGTGCCATCAAAATGACAAGTCCTTGTGTCATTGTGTACAGATAAGACAGCTAAATTGCTTAGTCATGTTGTCAATATAACAGTGTACTCTTCTGATATAAACTATGGCTAAAGTTCTGATGATAATTATTGTAAATTTTAAGTTACACCTTAGTGTATGTGGGAGATTGATTGCAAGAGACTGGACAAGATTCACATTTACGCTTTTACTGTTTGTACTGTAATTTGTTGACAGACCATGTCATTGCGATACAGAAAAAAAAAAACTGAACATGCAGTGCTGTAGATTCACCTGGGAGCAATTTACCAATTCAGGACAGATTTGGAAAAAGAGTCTAATGGAAATGTATATTCTTGCGTATTATGACAACTTGTTCAACCATTTGTCATCTGCCTAAATGTTGTCGAGGGGTGAGACTATTCAGACCCATTATAATACATTTTGATCAACATGACATAAGCAATTGATAATGCAGGAAACAGCAGAGAATTGTACATAATGGATGTACCGAAGCATCTGAAACTTGTTTAAAGAAATAAGAAACTGCTTTTTTGATGTGCACAAGTGACACAATGATGTGAAGATTGAACAAGTAGTTTTGAGAATTTCAATTCTGATGAGAAATGTACCAAAGCGACTGAGAAAAACTGTAAAAGGTTTTGCAACTTTTTCCTCACTTGAATCAAGGGTCTAAGGACAGAGGATGTGCAGATTGTAAAGCCCGTTGAGGCACTGTGATTGTGATTTTGGGCTATATAAACAAAACGGATTTGATTTGATTTTGATGTGATTATTTTTCCTGTGTGATCCTCCGTGCTGATGTACCCTCTAATGGGATTACGCAAAAGCCTGATGTTTTGCTGTTGATGTTTGAGATAAAATGTTGAAAAACAGTAACGGCTGATGCACTGATAACATTAGACCGCTTTGTTTGGAGAGACACAAAACCGAACAGTAAAAACATCTAGAAACGACAAGTTCATGGTCAATAGTTGTAGCCAAATACACAAAGAATTCAGGGTTTTAGGTGAACTTGAGTGTGCATCATCATTTCAATGAATGAGCGGCCGACAGCTATGAACTGCCTGTAACGACGGCTGATGTGGAGGAACAGAACACGGTACAGTCACTGTCTATTGCAGCATTATTAAGGTTAGTGTGGTTCAGTGGATTCTCCCTTAATATCTATGACTACACAGAATATCCTCACAGCCTGTGGAAGCAGAGTGGGGCTGGAAGAGACCACAGTAACAGTGTACAGTAAGGAAAAATGCTCACAAGTGGACAAAAGATAAGAGGGCCTCGGTTTGAATGTCATCATGACAGTGTGTGTGTGTTTGAGAGAGAGAGAAAGCGATTTATGGTCATATTTGAGAAGACAGAGAGATAAAGAAAACAGACTACACTGGCATCAATGTGACTTTTAAATGAGTCGAAATTATCACAAGAGATTAGAATTAATTTAGAAAACTTTTCCGTTGTCTTTTTCTTCATCACCGATGAGGTGGGATTTGCACGTGCTTCTTACAATTCACATTTTAACCCCTCAGGTTAATCAGGTCAAAGTTTTTGGTAAAGCTTTATAATAACCATCATTACTAAATAGGGGTGTAACGATACGTCGATCCGGATCGATATATCGATTCAGTTATCAACGATCCAATAGCATCGATGAAAAGTGAAAACATCGATTCATATCGCCGCCATCGTTAAGATGCGCCTTTATCTTGAAATTCCCATGGCACCTTGGTGTCACTATTCCCGTCCATGAGCAGCTCCTTTCTAAACAGTGCTTTCTTCAGTAAAAAAATTGTCAAATCATATTTCAGTTGCTTATGTGAGTTGATATAAATGTAACTGACTGTTAAATGTGCAGATGATATCGTCTAATATCGATCGCAGGCCCCTGTACCGAATGGAATCGAAATGTATCCTGACAGACTGTTTGTCTTTTCCAGCTGCAGATGTTGGACCTGTGAGCTCCAGCGCTACTGCAACCCTATAAAAGCCAAAACTTAGATTGAATGACGTAGAATCTGTTTAATGTGTTCTTCAAAACAACAGCAACACAACCTATAGTCTAAACATGTGTATGGAGTGTTTCACTAACTGGTGGTTAACAAAAAGCACGAGTTAGTGCCCGTCTATCCACTTGGATCCATGTTATTTTGTCCACCCTGTATGCAGTATTTCCAAACAACATGTAGCTCCAAACTGAATAATCATGTGTATATACTTAAATAAAGGAACAATCACAAGTTCTCAGTGGCAGCATTTACTCATTCTGTTGTTCTGGAAGTTTGGGGTCAGAGAGTTTGGGGGAGAAGACTGAGAGCTTCATCTGCAGCAGTGTACTAAGTTTGTGCCGCTGTGATGAATAATGATGATCCAGTTTTTACCTGAGCTGACTGAGAAAACTCTTGAAGGCAACAGGCAGACACGCTGCAGCTTCTGATCCATTAGTGCTCCCGCCTGCTCGCTCTTTTATGGGCAAAAACAAAAAAAGATCCGCCGTATTTTGCCTCTGAATGATTTCCCATTACACAAGTAAGGCTTACAGCGTCTGCACAACAGTCCTGAACTGGTTTAATTTTCCACTGAACACAATAGGCCTCGCTAATTGATTTTAATGGCTCTCTCCGCGACGATGCGCCCCTTATGACTTGGAGAGAGGTCTTTAAGATTATTATTATTAGTATAATTGCCATTACCCCCACACTTTCCCTTTGCGAATGGGAGACAGAGAAAGAATATCTTTGCCCTTAAGCTGAACAAATAATTATTAGAGACAGGAAACAAACAGACGACCGTCATTCACCCTCACGCACACACACACACACGCACACACACGCTCCACCTTAGACTAGACCCCCTCCTGGCGACCCTCATTCCCTCCGCCGCCCTCTCCGTGCAGCGTGCCGCTTGTAATTTATGCAAAATTAATTGATACATCTTTTATAATTGATGTGCTGTAAACTTAATGAGTAATTTATGTAATTAGTCAATTAAGGATAATTCCAGCATATGTTCCGTATGCCCAGAAGGTGCGCTTTACAACTAGTTATTTGTCCAGGAGTTGGGTGCAGGCGAAGACTGTCGTAGACTACCTAATTAATTTTGTTATGCAGATCAGCCACGGTGTCTATTTAACGGCCCCCTTTGTGAAAACAGATTTAATATTGATCTTTCCCGGGCGTTTAAAGAGGATGCTTTTACCCGTGTTGGCCTCTGAGGGCCTCGGAGTTGCAAAACTCATTTTTCAGGCGCCAGGAAAACAATTACGCAAAGAAAACACAGGCAACAACAACGACTGTCTTTATTTAGCAGCGGTTATATATATAATTGCTCACTGTTTTTCAAGCGAAGTGGCACTAAAAGAAGTGATTTCCTTGCAATTACATGATGTCTTTAAAATATGCTCTCCGTCGGCACGGTTGACCTTTTGAGTGGGCTTGAAGGACTGAGACGTAACGGGAGAGATGCACCGGCTAATTAATTGACACAGTTTTGAATATTCATACCTAATACAGCGAGCTTGCCCTTAATTACATTGTTGGACTTCTCTCCTAGGAGGCTAAATCACGGAAGGCTTAATTATTGTAATGTATTCGGGGGCCCACGGGGGCACCGGAGAAGACAGGAGCCGTCAAGGACCCAGTCATGACACCTGGCTGGAGAAGAAAATACACGGGAAGGGGAAAAGCTTCTGTTGTTCTCCGCTGAACAGAATTCAGAGCAGGGGATGAAGTTTGTTTACATCCTTGTAGGATTCACCGGAGAGTGTTTGAACAGACAGACAGCCGCCGGACTCCCCTCTCAGCAATTAATCAACAACCGCGCCTCTCTCTCTCTCTCTCTCTCTCTTTTCCACTGTGTGTGTGCGTGTGTGTGTGCGCGCGCGTCTGTTTAATAAGCAGAGGAGTGGCGCGCTGATGATTGTGCGCAAAGGAAGACATGATTTATTGTTTGCAAAGTCTAAAAGTGCAGTCGAGCAAATTTAACAAAGAGGTTGCTGCACTCTCTATATGTTCCATTCCTGACTATTTATTTCCTCAAGTGAAAACTCGCTAAGAAGGCTTCTCAAATGCGCATTTCTCTGTCAGGCTGGTTTTCCAATCGCGTTATCTCGGCATCATTGAACAACATCTCGATTTAAAAACAAAACAAAAAACAAAAAACAGGCAGAAAGCTTTCGGAAATGTTTACTGCAAGATTTATATGCAAAGCGACGGAGAAATCCAACAACGTTACATCACAGCATGGAGTTGTATTTTTCGACCGGAGAGGTCAGAGGTCACGGTCACGGGCGCTGCTGAGGTTTAAGCGACTTGCTGACAGACATTTAGAAGAATTGTCCCTTTAAATACAGTTTAGTGGCTGAGATCAGTCACTCGGGTTATTTTCTGTCCCTGCGCACTTTACGCAGGAGTCTTTGATTGGCAAACAGGAGATTAGAAGCGAACGCGTGTGTTAAACGCACCACCCACCCCTCATTTTTATTCATTTCTTTACCCCTTCTCTCTCTCTCTCTCTCTCTCTCTCTCTCTCTCTCTCTCTCTCTCACACACACACACACACACACACACACACACACACACACACACACACACACACACACACACACACACACAGCCCTCTGCTCTCCCCTGACGCGTCCCCTAAGTGTCTGGATAATAGATAACAGAGCCAGCGACCTGCGGGGGTCTTACAAAAACGACGCTCGGCGAGTGGGAGCATCGCACAAGAGGAGAGGAGCACACACTCCACAGACAGACAGCGCGGCAGACTGGCCCCTCGCATCCTTCAAACGCCGCGCTAACAGGGGGAAACTGAGAGGACCTCGCAACTTTTACGCACAGAGACTGACTTTTACGCACAGCGCCAAGAGCATAATCCGACTGAGGAAAGTCTTCAGAAGAAACTCTCTTGGGATGCAGGAGCCCCTCTCAAGGATCTTAACCAACAGCATCGGGCCTTGAGGCTAAATTGTATTTATTAATCAATTTCAAACTGATCAAAACTGATGGCTCAGAACTTTGGAACTTATGCGTCAGATGGAGACTGATATGAAGACCGTCCAGTTAGCTCCTTAAAATACAGAATTTGAAATAGAACTTTAAAGACTTTTTTCATTCATCATTTCATACTTCAAGAAAAACAGCAACCAGTCATGCCTCGTCCTGGGAAGAACTCTTACAGCGACCAGAAGCCTCCATACTCCTACATATCCCTGACAGCGATGGCTATCCAGAACTCCACCGAAAAGATGCTGCCTCTGAGTGACATTTACAAGTTCATCATGGACCGCTTTCCGTATTATCGAGAGAATACCCAACGGTGGCAGAATTCCCTGCGACACAACCTCTCCTTCAACGACTGCTTCATCAAGATCCCTCGGCGGCCTGATCAGCCGGGGAAAGGCAGCTTCTGGGCTTTGCATCCGGACTGCGGTGACATGTTTGAGAATGGCAGCTTCCTGAGGAGACGGAAGCGCTTCAAGGTGCTGCGCGCTGAGCACATGGCCTGCAAGAGCTCCCCGATGATGCATTACTTTCACCACCACCACCACCACCCGGGCAGCAAGCTGGGCACTGCATCAGCCCATCACGACCACTCCGCAGGCCCGGCGAGCACCGTGGGTCGGCTCCCTCACTTTCAGGGTTACGGGGGCATCACTTGCGCACAGCCCGGCGGGTTTAAACACCCGTTCGCAATCGAGAACATTATAGGACGGGACTACAAGGGCGTGATGGCCAGCGGGCTCCCCCTCACCTCGGTCATGCACCACCTGGGTTACCCGGTGCCCCCGCAGCTCAGCAGCGTGGTCAACTCCATGTGGCCGCACGTCGGGATGCTGTCGGAGTCCATGGGTGGCGTGCCCGTGCCCGCATCATCTGAGTACGCGCCCTTCAGCATGTCAGCAAAGGGCCTGTACCACAATGCCAACGGGCAGAGCCTGCCCGCCGTGCCCGTGCCAATAAAACCCACCCCATCCCTGGGTCCCGTGCCCGGGCTGACGGGGCTGCAGTCCGGCCCGAGCCAGCTCTGCTCACCGGCCTCAGCGATGGAGAAAAGTGATCTGCTGGAGGGGAAAGGCAACCCTCTGCACCCGGCTCTCCTGCTGTCCTAACCGGGTAAATTGCGGGTCATTTTTGAAAAGTAACACCGAGAAGAAGGACACTGTTACCGCATAAAACAAATCGGCATAGTTTACGTTCAGTGCAGCTGTAGGAGAGTTGTTTTAAAAAAAAAAAAGTAAGGTTAACATTTTGCTGTGTGATGATTTTTTTCATTAGACCCATGTTGATTGAAATCATAATTTATTTGCACAATTTGTGAGGGCATTTACCACATACTGTAATGTGGCACTGATAAATACAATCAGACGAGCAGATACGCTAAACCCAAAGAAAGCTGTGATTTAGGACACAAACAATTCTTTTCCAAATGCAAACCAACAACTCTGTTTCTATTTTTCCTCTGTCTCTATTTATTTCACTTGAACCTACGGCCGGCCTGTCGGCTAAAGACAAAATAGGCCTTCATGTTGTTTAATTAGGCCTGTTGCACTTTTTTTTGTGTGTGTTACTTATCGGTGCATTGAAAACGTTATGCTTGTATTATAACACTATTTATCTGAGTATATTTATAAAGAACTTAAGACTGAATCTTTATCTGTTGTCGCAGTTATTTACTCGTTTCAATCTCCACACGTGTTTCACTGTTGGCACGTCACAACTGAGGGGGAAAATTAAATGAATTTCCACCAGACTGCGGTGTTAGTTTGAATTAAATTATCAGGAGATTAGCGCGAAAACTCACATAGTTGCAAATACAATCAGATTTTTATAATTACACGCAGATATTAAATATTGTAATAAGTGCTCATACATGCGTCTGCAACAGGGAATGATAGCAGCGCAGGTGACTGTGCGTTCAACCACCAGTTGCTCTGTGAATTGCATAATTTGACTAAGTTGATTTCCCTCATGTTTCACCTGCACTTTTATTGAGAAGTCTATTTCAACGTTTTTATTTTTTAAAATGACATTTTAAGGTGTAACTGTACAGTAATAATGATTTGAGTGAATCCAGTCATCATGCATCAATTCTGCCATTTTTACTGAATCCACAAATTTAAAAGACATCTGAGCTTTTAGGACTCGGCACTAATTCAACCAAATTGGACAACCCTGGAAAGCGCTGACTGAAGAAGTGTATATTTATTATAAAACAATTCAGCGGGATGGTTTTAAATTGTTCTCTCTCAGGCTCATTGCATGACTTGTGCCTTCCCCAAATTCAAGAGATGCATAATGTGGAAAGAGAATTTGTGCAGAGCAAACTTTCCTGAGCCAGTCTTTGCTTAGAGAGATGTTTACATCGAGGTCATGCTATTATTGCCCATAAATGACCATTATGTGCACATGTGATCACACCTGGATTGGGGCATATGTGTGTGTGTGTGTGAGAGAGAGAGAGAGAGAGAGAGAAAGAGAGAGATGTGTTTATAATCTGTCTTCATAAGATGGATATGAGCAGCCGACATTCTGGGCTGCAGCTTCACAACTTCAAAAGCGGGCAGGGCGATCGGATCAAGTTTGTCTCTTTTGTTTCGGAGCTTTGAAGCTTCTCCTCTCCAGCAGCACAAAGCGCCAGGTTCAGCCCACTGAAAATGACTTATATTCAACCTCCTGTGCCCTATTTAGCATCCCAAAGGCTCCCACAGCCGACACTATTGTCACACCAGCCTCTGAACAAATAATTGAGATGCACCAGCGGAGGAGAGGCGTGGGAGTGAAGAATTAAAGCCTATTTGGGTGTCACTGCTAACGAGCAGAAAACATATAATAGTGATTGCCCTTATCTTCATCTTCCTCATCCTTATGGTAACATTTCATCCTTCTGTTTTCTATATCTTCCTGATTTTATTTTTTTTTGTTGAGTTGATTTTATTCCTCACTCCCTATACTCTTTCCTCTACTGCCTCCAGACGTCCAGACGGTTATTTCTTCTGATCTATTACTTTCTCTTGTCTACAAACGCATTTTTACACACACTTTCACCGCAGGGTGTCTGTGATTCCTAGTTAAAGGCGACTGTAATTTCAGTGCCACGACAAAAGTGTCTATGTGACAAGTGTGTACCTCTGCCTGTAGGTGTGTGTGTGTGTGTGTGCTGTGCGCATGTGGCTTTAATTCCCTGATCAGCAGGCCTCAATGTCTTTAATAGCCCTCACTGCATTAGTGTATAATTAAATGCCACTAATTAAGACACAATAAGAGGAGTAATAATGCAGCCATTATTACCCTCCATGATCCTCTGTCCTCACAACACTGGAGTTAGATGCCTCTGGAATTATAATACCACATGAGGTCTCCTAATGTGCACATGTGTTTATACTGCACAGGCTAATAGGAGGTGTATGTGCAGCTTATTTTCATAAGGGCAGACACCGAGCTGGTGGTGTCAAAGCATTTAACAGGATACGTTGCATGATTTTTACTAGTCTGTGAAGCAAGCGCTAGGAACGGGACGATAAAAGATTGTATCGCGGATCATGATAAAATAATAAACACTCACAGTAAGTTGATCGTGTTGATTTGTCAATATCAGGATAATCGTGAATATCCTCACATGAATGACTGGAGTAAGCTGTCTAGCTCGCTGATGTCCTGTCCTTTATCGGCTTCCTGATTTATTTTGAATTGCCCAAGCCGGTCACCATCGTATCCTCCCACAAAAACAGGTTACATCGGATGTGTGTAAATAATTGATTCAAAATTAAAAAAACGACAGGAAGATGAGTTTACCACCATTTATTTATCATAAAGGAAGATCTTCTGATTTATGATTGCTTATTTAAGATTCCTCTGATTGTTTGCTTTTTCCTTAAAAAAAAAGACGTGTCCAATCTGTAATGCAATAAAAATATTTGTTTCCAACCCAAAAGTAAGATTCAAGTGATTCTGGTGTGTTTTAGTTCAATATTAGTTTTTACCTCAAAGTTTTAAGAATATATTTTGATTATTGTCAGGATAATACCGTTAATTGCAATAATGTTGGACAGAATATACATGATATGACATGCGCTTATTCACATGTTGGTATGCAGGTTTAATTTCTACAAACAGCCACTCTTGTAAATTATTTGTATCACCCAGACACACACATTTGACACAATCTTTTGAGTTTGTGTTTTAACTAACAAGCAAAGATACTATTTCATTTTTTAAATGAATTAATTCCTCTACTAGATGAGAATAAGGCATCTCACTCAGTAGTAAGTAGTAAGTAAGTCTGATGGGATGCGGCGTACCTAAATGTTTTTGCAGAAGTTGAGTTGAATCAGGAGCCCAATGTTGTCAAACTGATGTAAAAGCATCTCACAGTAATTAAGGTCAATAAAGCCCCCAAAAATAATGTAAAGGGTTGTTTCAGCTACGTGCCTCACTCAAAAATTAAAACCACAGAAAACTGCAAGTCTTCCGTGTTGGATTGCTTAAAAACAATTCCACCGTCTACAGTCGGCTTCTTAAAATATGTGGTGAGGTTTAATTTTACTAATTAGAAAATATTAAAAATAGAATTCATTAATTGGACGATTTGGTGTTTCTTCTCCAAATAAAATGTTCAACCTGAAGCGTGGAGACTTTTTGGAAAATACTTTTGACATCAGTACAGCAGCTTTAATACATATTTAAATGTACTTTAGTGCAACACAACAACGCTCCCAAAGACTGAGTCATAGGTAAAGGTGTTTAAAATTATTCAGTACAGCTGATATATAACACTGAAAACATTGATGACTTATGACGAGGAAAATGTTCAATAACTCTAACCGTATAATGAGTCTGTTTATTGGTTAGTTTTGGAACAAGCTGACCTCTTCTCATGCATCCATTACAACAATCCCAGGTTTCAGAGCGCTGAAAGTGATATGATGATATTTCATTTAAATAACACAAATATAATATTAAATCACATGAAGAACTGTTCGCACTGACAGCAGTGTACGGGATATTAATATGTATTCATGGAAAAAAAAACTGTTCCTCTTTTCTGAAATATGAGTTTAAAATGAATAATAGGTGTCTTATGAATGAATAAAACATTTGGGTCAGAGGTGTTCCACTGTCGGCCATCAGAAACGAAACGTTACGCTCTTGAATAGACGATGATACATTAGTGGTAATTACACACACTTCATAGGGGCATGGGTGGCAAATTCTACATGCATTTTTCTTAATGACCAGCAAGAGCAGGCCATCATAATGAGCAGCTTAATTCATTGATCTGATCTGCTGTTCGCACCAAGTCAAGCACACTGGCATACATACACATCCGCGAACGTGAACAACCTTAAATATTATTCTTTGTTCCAGACAGCAGCTAACTCCGGCAACATTAGCACTTGAGTAAAACAGAAATTTGTCTTCATTTCTATAAACCTATAATTGTCATTCAAGGATTCCTTCTTCAGTCACAGCTTGACTGATAATTAAAAATATGAGTGGAGCCATTTCAACAATAAATGGAAGCATGAATCTACATCAGAGCAACTATTAACTTTGTTAAGTAATTTTAAAAGAGGACAGAAATCTGTCTATGTGGACTAAAGCCTCATTATTAAAAGTTGACATGCATCAAATTGATTTATAATTTGCAGAATCAGAATAAATTTGAAGAACTCTCCCGATGGGAAATTGATTCAGGCTTCCTCAATTTTCTGACAGAAACCATGAGAAATTATAAATAAGTATGAAGTACGAGTGAGATAAGACAACGAACACTAATGAGGAAAGAAAGAAAGAAAGAAAGAAAGAAAGAAAGAAAGAAAGAAAGAAAGAAAGAAAGAAAGAAAGAAAGGAGGAAATGTCTCCCGTTGAAATGATATTGTGTGAGAGATGTGCAGCTATACAAGGTCATTAGAGCTTCATGCCCTCTTACAGAACTAATGAAAATGTAATATTCTTAAGAGGTTTCTTCCTGCTCCAAATTTGTCACAGATTACAGGATGAGTGCTGACCTCCTAATGCAATCTGAGAAGATCATCCTTCAACTTGAGGAAGTATCAGTTGGTCATAAAACTGTTGAAGTATAAAACTGTGAAAGCACGTAATCAGACAACCAAAAGTCACTAACAAAGCCTTGCCGAGCTGGTCCTGTATGTTAGCTCTCTCACATTCAAACAGGATAGAAAATGTCTTCGTCCCTCTCTGTGCTGCTTTTGTCCACAGGGGCCGTCAGGATAAAAAAATGTATATATATATTTTGGAGCTGTTTAAGATAGTTTATAAGTTGTTAAACTTCTAAATGGATTTGGATTTGGAAGTTTTAATATTTGTTAATCAATTTTGCAAAGACTTGCTGATCTCCATTACCACTGGCCTGACTCGCTGTGGTCAGCTGCAGCTCTGGTACATAGACGAACACAGATTATATGTGATTCAGTGCAAGCAGGCAGCCGGCATAAGGCCACATCTGCTCTTATCTCGGTAATGGTCGCCTTGCCATGGTCACGGTCGCGGTCTTTAACGGTGGGACGAGGGGAAAGTCATCCGGCACGTGTCGACGGGAGTCAGCATCAGCCAATGAAAAGGCCATCTGAGGGGAATTAGCATATTGGCATCAGGCCTGGAGACAGAAAGAAGCTGTCAGGGGAGAGAGTCCTAACGACAGGTCACTGTGGACCACTGAACATTACTATAACTCTTCTTCTCTTGTCTTTCCTCCATAATCTACCCTATTCTCTTTTTACGCTTTCACTTTTTCTTCGTCTCTGATTGTTGTGTGTTAAAAAGGCAGCTCATCAGATCCTCCCGGTCACAGAGGAAGTATCCGTCATTCTTTATTAACTGATTTTATTTCACTCTTTTAGATCTAGTCTCCAAAACGGTCTCCCTTCTCCCCTTACGCTCCTTCAACCATTTCTCTCTCCAGTCTCCCTCCCTCCCTCCCTCTCGCTCTCCTTCTCCTTAATAATTGCACACTGATTCACTGATCTGGGGTCAAATTTTATCTGCCCCCTCTGGCTGAAGTGTATTGTCTCTGCACCGTCCTCGAAGTAAGGTCTTCTGACGCAGCTCATATCATCTTCAATCTGCCATCTATCTTTATTGGCCCAAATTATTACACCTTATTAGCCATTATTACATTTTACTATCAATTCAAAACAGGTCAACGGTGCAGCTTTTCTGGCTTCCTTCCCATCATTTCTCCTCTCCAACTTCCCGACTTTCCCACTTTCTCTCAGGAGCTCAGACCAAAGAACTTCTTTGGCCACAAAACTTCCACAATTTCATAAGAGGTTAAGTGCTTTGCGAGGAGGGATGAGTGCCCATATAGGCTTATTTGAATCCTCAATAATAGAGATTAAAGTGAAATGGAAATTAACAAAGTGTATCATCAGCTCTTCCCCTGATCGGAGTTTGTACATGGAATTTTAAATCACGTTGCACAATGTCAAAACATAATAATTGGCAGTGATACAGAGGAAAAACTTATAACAAAGGTTTGGTTTACTGAAACGGCCTTGGATACAGACAGGATCACATGAAGGCACAGCGTGAAAATGTGTAAAACGAAGTACATTTACTCATTTCAATTCCGAGAAATAACTGCTAATGTCTACTTTCAAATATTATACTTTTTACTCCACTACATCCGTTTGGTGACTTTGATTACTTGTAACTTTGCAGATTGCATCAGAGCCAAGGATGTGAAGGGCCTGTTGTAAAATCTAACAATAATCTGATAATTGATAATCAGCGACCCATGGTACACAGAATACATACAGTACATGTAAACACATGTAGAATTTACCTCCCCGTACATTTACACTTAACTACATTTAATCTCAGTTACTTTAAGACTTTTAGTCAAGTACGAATGGGTGACTTTAACTTTTAATACCGTAATATTTACATTTTCTTTATTTTTACTCGATTATGCCTTTTGGGTACTTTTTACAAGGCGGGCAAAACATAATAAAAACTTACTTTTAACTGTACTATATTCATTTTGGTCTTTTCAACTTATAAAATCAAACAATCAAATCAGTTTAAATAGGCATTATGATATGCTGTAGCATAATTTATGCAGGTCTCAGATTATACTGTGCAGAAATGTATGCACTACAGCAGGTATGCTAATTTTATGTTAATTATACATGATGCATGATTATTTGATTGCACCTTTATTACTGTAGGTATATGGCTTCACACACAACTCACAAAAATATTGCTGAATAAATCATCAGGAGAGGTTCACACTAACTGAGAGCATGAAACTGAGAAAGTCTTTGAAATTGGAGCTGGAGATGGTTTAAACTAAAAACTAACCCTCAGAATCCACAAAGACTTGTTTGACTGATCTGTGATCATGAGCCACTAGAGGTCCTTCCTGTCTCATCCACCACACCGAACACCAAGTAATTCCTCTTTCTGAACAAGTTTGAAGCCTCTATTGTAACTTCTAATGATGAAGGAAGGCTAAAAGGTCAGATTTAGCCCGCGGCAGGAGGCTGGAGGGATGAAGTTACAGCTTGCAGAGAAGGAGCGAGATGTAAGGCATCAGTTACAATGTACACAAACTCAGGGGTGATGTGTGGTTTTTAAGTGGGTGTTTTGCTTTGCGTTCTTATTTGTGTTGGTCTCAGATGACAAAAGCAACAACCACAAATCAGTTGATCTGCTCATTCTAATAAAAGGAATGATAGTTTATAAATCTGGGTTTGAATGATGTTCTCATGTTGCATCAAAGTGTTTTGGTTAAGGCTTTTTGTTGCATGTGAATGAGTAGCACAGACGGCAGAAGTTATACTGAAGACGACACAAAAGTCTGCACAACGCAAGTTCGGCTGAAGATAATACAAAGTCTGTATCTGACAACAGCAGTTTGGTTGATGAGTTAACATATTATTCAACACAATCAATTACCAAAAAGAAGCCTACAAAATAAAAAAAAACTATAAACCATTATTTTACAGAGCCCCAGAACAAAAAGGTTTTACCACTAATGCACTTGACAGTGGCAGAACATTTGGCAACAATGCACTGTTCTCTCGTTAGCGTTAATTGCAGCTGTGACAGCGGTTAAAGGCAAGGTCCTCCTCTGACTCCCAATCATTTATCTCTCCATTACAGAGAGCACTCTGGGTTTTTATTGGTGTAATAAAGTCGATCTTCACTTCCACAAAAAGCCTCCTGACCCCTGGGTGCTCCTGAGGCCCCTGACTCTTTCCGAATGTATTCATCATCTTCATATTCATTCTTTGTCACACACACACACGCACACACACACACACACACACACACACACACACACACACACACACACACACACACACACACACACACACACACTGCATGCAAGCAGCCGGGCACGCAGATGGGGATGTTATTTCACACTTACTGTTTAATTACAGTAATAGAGTATCACAATAATGAAGCCAGGGACAGGTGTCTTCAGTGAAGGTGTTCTCATCTGTGCGGACTTTAAACTAATTTGACAAACCCATTTGTTTTCCATGTCATTTGTCATCATTTTACAGATGTTACAACTATAATAAAATGAATAACGTTATACAAGAACGTCAGCTATATCTGACTTTTGTCTTAACTGAGATAAACAGAGGTTTGAGCTTGGCCAGCAGTAAATCTAAACCATGAACGCCCTCTTGTGGTTGAAGAATTCACATTGTTCACAGGGTCTTCCACTTCTGGAAGTACGGAGAACAAGGAACCCATGAAATATATGTAATTTCTCCACAGGATGAGGTAGTCAAATCAACAACTTTGCATAACTGGCGATCTTAGATAGTATTAACACCACCTTATAGATTAGTTGTTACATTTCAAAATGGGCGTGTGTAGTCCAGAATGTGAATATGACCTACATCAAATATCAGATAGTAAGTAGTCGGAAACCACAAAATAAATTTGGTACTAAATTTTAACATTAATAATAAGAATTCAGTTCCTATCAAATTTGAGATTTTAACCAAAGATAATGGCAAAGAGTGTGAGGGAACAAGTCAAATGTGTATTCAATTTAAAAATATTGGATTCTAATATGTCGGATTTCTATAACAAGTTCCATCAGCGCCAATAAAAGGACAGAAACTGGATCATTTGCGCCCCTGAAATGTCCTGATGACTGATGAGGATGAATTCATTCTGCAATTAGAGAATACACTCTGTGTTCAGTTATTCAAGTATAAAGTTGGAATTAACTGTTACAAGTGAATTAACATCAATAAAGGCAGTCAAACTAATGGCTGCTGTACGTTATGTAAGCCTACAATTCTGGCACGAAGTAGAGCAACCACAACATCTGTTGCTTCTGAAATAATAACAAAGCGGCTTTTTGATCTAACTTTACACACTTTTGGTCTCACAGAGATGAGGTTTATTATTTTAACGATTAATGCAAAATCACAAAATGTGTCCAAGATTACGTGAAAATAAACGTAACATTTTTTAAAAAGTGATGTGTTTATCAGCATCCATTCACATTTTTATATGGGTCAGTTGTGTGTCCGGAATTCAAGCTGTTTAAAGGTCGGCGGTGACGGCGGCGGTGGAGCCGGCTTTAAGGGTCGTGGGTGCTGTCCTTAACGTGGGGTGCTTCTCTCTTTGAAATGCCTTTGAACAAGAGGTCAGCTCTTATAAAAGCAGATGATACGCTTGTCATCATGACCCCAACAACACACATGTTTAAATATTGAAAACTTTATCATTATAAAGTTTAAAGTTTAAATAAAGTTATCCTTAGGTTGGTTGCCTGTTCCTGAGATTGCAGGGTCATACATCATAACATGGTGTATTGTGTAATAATAAAACGTTACATCAAATGTGCATGCTTTGGGATTTACAGCATCACATTTAATACTTTGCTACTATGACTTCCTTCTTTTTTTTAAAAAAAGCAGAGTTTAGTGATGATGATAAAAAGCTGACATCACATCCTTGTAGCATGACTAAATGCACATCGTTTCTAATTAACACTGACCCAGTCTCCAACAGACACCGGGTGATTCAATACACTGTGACTGATGTGTGTGTTCCTGTTGTGTGTGTGTATGTGAGTGTAAAGCCTGTTTTCTGACGCAGGTGGTGGGAGCAGACCAGTGACGCAGAGTCACACACTCACCTTTAAAATCTGCCAGTGGCACGACCGTCACCCTCATACAGATCCATCTGCGGTGCCGGACGCATCAAGACCTCGGCAGGTGAGAAGAAATTATTTATCATTTTATCTTCAAAACTTTAAAAACTGTTTTTTTCTTTAACACATTGCTAAATTATATTTTCTTTTCTTGTTGCAAAAAGGAAAAAAAAATCTGTGGATTTGTGTGCAAAGACTTTACACTCGCGTCATATCAAATCATCTGGAGACAACCATGTGGGTCTTTGGGAAGATCAGAGAGAGCATGGAGAGCATTCCTCTCGAGCTGAGTCGTTACGTGGGAAAGAGTGAGGAGGATATCAGTGTCTCCCACCATCTGCACAACAACATCCTCACCCCAGACAAGATCCCAGAGTTCTGCCTGCCTCCTCGGCTCTGCAGGAGAAGCCCTCTGCTGGAAACTGAGACAGCAGAACCTCACCCGCACAGCCAGAACCAAGTAGCCAATAGCAGCATTATTTCAAACACTACACATGTAAAGGTGAAGGATGTGAAGGACGTGAGGATGAAGAATTGTGATGCATCAATGGCTCTTAAGGCTGCACAAAAACCTCTGCCATTCTCTGCAGAAGGGTATGGCCTGGTAGGGATATATGAGAGCCCCAACACTCGCAGGAAAGAGTCTTTGTTCCACTCAAAGTGCCCTGTTTACATGTTTGACAGAAACAATCATACTGCTGCCCCAAGACTGGCAAAGGCAAACCCACCTCAGAAAACTTTATACGGGTTTCTCCCTCTGTTTTTATCCAAGAGCCTGTCAGAAACAGGAAGTACAGAAACTGAAACAGCTTCTTCCAGTGACTCCTCTCCCCTCAGTTCCCCAGATAGTGCTAAATCCTCCCCCTACATCCCATCAGGCACTCGCCGTCTGAAAGGGGCAACATCCTGTCCCTCATTAACTGACAGCAGGGAGAGCAGAGGCAGGTGGAAGAGGGCAGTTTTAAGTTTAAAAACCTCTCCCAGTTGCCCCCCAAGCTTGGAGGCAAGCTCACTCACCTTAGCCCCAACTGTGCTCTTCCAACTGGACGTTCTGCAGTGCCAGGAGAGACAGCGCGAGCACATCCTCACTTTGCAAGGCCGTGGTAAGGTGCACCTCTTAGCCGAGCACACCACCTTCTCCACCAACACATTCTCACCCCTTTTCACAGTCAGAGTGCGTGTGGTGTCTGTGGAAGGCCTTTTGGATGACTATGAGCGACGATCCCTGAACTGTGCAGTGAGTCTGTGTCTGACTCCCGGGAAGCTACAGCAACAGCAGAGCGCCACCATCAGGAACTGTCACAGCCCCGTGTTCAATGAAGACTTCTTCTTCACAGAGCTCAGCAGAGAGGATCTGCTGGAGCTGCAGCTCAGGTTAAAAGTGGTGGATAAACCTGCAGCGGGAACACTGAGGAGGGGGACAATCCTCGGAGCGATCACCAAACCACTGCTCCAGCTACTCCCTCTTAAAAAAACAGACGAAGACTAACTCATTTTGTGTAATCGCAGCACATGATATGTGATAACTATTACAATACGTACAAGATTGGAGCGGGACATAATAAAAAGCAGAGTTTGTTTAGGCTATATGTGCATTTGGTAGCTGCTATGTGATTTTCTGGGAAGGTAACATAAGAAAGCAATTAGCACCAGTATTTCAATATGATGTAAAACGTATGCAATTGTAGGGTAACATTTTAAAACAACCATCACAAATAGAATAGAACTTTAGTTAATAGTTTTTGTTGACAAACATGAAAAAGGCATTACAAACCGTTTATCAAGCACTTGTTTGATACAACTGATGTTTGTAATAATGTGTAAATTGTTAATAAATACTGTGTAGTTCATCGATAAACATTGTTTAGGTGGCAATCATAAATCTGCAACTCAAATTAAAGATAATTAGTGATTATTTTGTCATACAAGGAACAGGCAGAGGATCATGTGCATTTATATTACATTTCTGAAATATCTTTTAAAGCTGCTCAATATTTTTTTTATCAACATAATTTGGGGAATCTTTTCTTTCTGTGATTCTGTTTTGGTATAATGAAGTCATTTCTCTGTAATGCTTTTGTAATAATGATTTTTAAACTGTCATAAAGGTTTATCAAAGTCAATACAATTCATGACCAAGACTCTCTATGTGGTTTTAATTTTCACTACTGCCTGACTGAGGGATTGCATCTGCAACCTTTTCATTGAGTTAGTCCAGATACTATTTCACACGATCAATTCAACCACATTGGCTTGCTTGCTAAAACTGTTCTATAAAATAAAGTGTTTACATTTTGAAATCATTGGTTCTCTCCTGCTTGGCACACCGCGAAATGCTGTGCTCCTGTCTCATCTGGCCCGGAACTCTAGTGATGTTTAGTCCCTGCTTTGTATGAAGAGAATCATTTTCAAGTTTGAACTTTGCACACATTTTGTCCATTTACATTTACATTTAGGGCATTTAGCAGACGTTTTTGTCCAAAGCGACTTACAGTAATTTATACATTCAAACACTGATGGCGGTGCCTGCCATGCAAGGTGCAGACCAGCACATCAAGAGCAGTTTGAGGTTCAGTATCTTGCCCAAGGACACTTTGACATGCAGACCAAGGAATCCCCCTTTTTTGTCCCATGTTTCCTTTGTATTTCCTATTTTTCTTGTCTCCATTCAGAAAAGCCCATAGAAAAGCTAATTTATAGGCCATGTTCTCCCTTAAATATCTGAACCTTAAGTCACTGAAGACCGGAGTACTGAGAGCCGAGGACAGACAGAGGTATGCCTTCTCATGAAAACATGAAAATAAGAGCACAATTTGGTTCAATTTAATTTTCATACTGTTTGTAAATTGTGTCACTGTGTTAATTTGTTTCATTAATGAGCCATTATAATAAAGACTCTGTATTTGTGGACGAGTTTGACCACAATGTTATCGGCTATGAATCAAATATTGCCATAAATCGGGGTATTTGAGAATTGACTTACCCCAAACTGCCTTCTTGCAGCATGAATGATTGCATGCTGGTACGTCATGACGTAAACGTCCCGCCCACCGAAGGACGTCCTAATCTGACGTTGAGGCAAGCGAGCCCGAATGTAAACATGGTGACAGTTACATGAGAGAAACGCCAAAATGGTCTTCGAAAGCGTGGTGGTGGATGTCCTCAACCGCTTTTTAGGGGACTACGTTGTCAACCTTGACAGCTCCCAGCTAAAGCTTGGCATATGGGGAGGTAACTGAACTTGTGTTTGTCATTTTACTGGACTAGCTCGCTCGCTAGGCTAGCTAGCTAATGCTAAGAGACGTTAGCCACCAGTCGTGTGTGACAGGCTGCCTCAGCTGTCAGTGTCAATTTATCTGTCCCAAAATCGATTAAGGCTGTCCAGTGTAAGCAGGATAATGCAGCCAAATGCAATTTTATGGATCGATCAATCAGTATGGTTAATTTCTGCTGCAAATACCTGGTGTTAACCAACCTTCTTTGTTATTGCAAGTAGTTTCAGTTCGGGGTCACACCCTTTCACACAACCAGATTGTGACTCGCCACTTTGTCTCATAATTGGACCTTTTTACAAGCTCGAACAGAAAGTCACATCCCTGCAGACTGTCCGGGAGAATAAGAGGATTAGGAGAGAGCTTTCAAAGCCAGTGCTAAACATGTACCAACTTGTTACAACTGACGTCAAGTTAACTAATTAAATCTCGGAGTGAAATCCGTGAAACTGGCTGTAATAATATATGTGCTCCATTCCCCTGAGTGTCCAATGAAGTCAATAGACAAAGGCCAAAGTCCTTCACTGTGATTTAGACAGTGTTTCTATGAGCCTCCTAACACAATGCTAATGTATCTAGTTTATCAGCATGTACATAGTAACAGCAAAGGTTTCTCTTTCCACAGGTGATGCTGTTCTGACAAACCTTGAAATAAAGGAAAATGCCTTGGTAAGTGGCGAATATATGTGTAACTAAATAAAAGTAGTCGGAGCATTAATGATGGATTTGTGGTACAATGATTTGCTATTTTTTTTGCTGCAGAGTCAACTTGACATTCCTTTTAAAGTGAGAGCCGGCCATATAGGTGAGATTGTAGTCACTGTTCCCATATGCCACCTTTCCTCTATTTATGTATTTATTCTGCAGAAGAATATATTATATTCTCACTTTGTGTCTCTGATCATAGGACGACTGGAGCTAAAGATTCCTTGGAAGAACCTCTACACTCAGTCAGTGGAGGCAACGCTGGATGGTGTCTACCTGCTCATAGTCCCCACAGCAAGTAAGATCATCATTCATGTCCCATTAAATGCATAAAAAGATTATGACACTCAGATACTCATAGACATTATAGTGTATATCAATTCAAACCATTTCAGTAGATATATCTAGTGCTGGAAGGATATTAACCTGCTGCATGTCAATGTAAATATATTTAGGTTCCTCATTTCACGTGAACATTTTTTGAATTAAAAAAACACATCAAAACGTTTTTGCATCAAGTGGATTTTAATTTAGCATAACCCAAATCACTTTCAATATCAGTAATGTCAAATCTAGTCTAAAGAGTACCCCTTATGATTATCTGACACAACACATTGCAGCACATTAGCCAGACATAGGAGGTCTCTCACTTATTCATGACCCTAATGTACTTGGATAAACAGGAAGCTCAAGTTCAACCGTCTGTCTATTTCATTGTGCTCAGAGATCTGCAGACAAATAATACCTTTTTTCTACTGGCTCCACTCTTTCCAGGTATAAAGTATGATGCCGAAAAGGAGGAGAAGCAGCTACAGGAGGCTCGTCAGAGGGAACTACAGCGGATAGAAGAGACGAAGCTGAAGGCTGCCGAGCAAGGTCAGAGTTCAGCTTTGATTTTAAGGGGACTTTAGTAGTAGGTTTTCAACAGGTTTCGGAGACATTGTTAGCCAAGCTGCAGGGGAAAATGTGAAGGGCAGCAAAAAAAAACATAGTTGCGTGGAGTAAAAGTAGCAAGAACAGAGATTTTAAACCATGTGGTTAGGGTTTGTCTGGTTGTGAGTTCCTGTGTTGTTTTTGGAGAAGCCAGAAGTTTTCACACTTTATTATCTGTGGTTTGGCACTGTGGGCATGTTCTGAGTGAGCCTCTTGTCCACATCATGTCTGTTCTACTCAGAAATAACTGTATGAACATCAGTTACTGTCTATCTGTGTTATATCTGTGTTCCTTGATATTGGACTCATGAACATGTCTAAATGCCATTTACTGTGTAAGTATAAAGACTTCATTCAAAGCAGCGAACAAATTCAAATGAGTCTGTCTGATTGGACTTACAGTTGATATGTCAGCGTTCACAACGCAGCAGCATGTTGATGCAGTACCCACGTTGCATTGTGAGACCAACGGAGTCAAATAGTCCTTTCAAGCTAATTTGTGTTCAGTTACATCTTGAACTAGATTAGATTAGATAGGCTTTGTTTATCCAACAATGGGGGAAATTTGCTTGTTACAACAGCTCAAGATGCAACATGTACAGGAAGTGAGGAAGAGTGAAAAACAGTCAGCATGTTTAACTGCGGGTGAAAAGACAAATTACTAGCCAATAAATACCATGTCAACTTACGGTGAGATGGTATTTTGTGTTTAAAAGCAATATAAGAACACTTTGTGATAAAGTAATATATGAATAAAAGTAAGGATAAACTAAAGCGCTGTCCAATCAAATTAGAACATAATATGCTGTAAGTTAATGAAAGTAGGTGTATGTGGAAGAACAGCCAGTGGTTATCAGGGAGCTACAACAGGTTAAATCTTTGTTCCTAAAGCAAAGCTTCAGGAAAGCTGCGGGACCAGATCTGGTCTCATATCTTTCATATGTGTTGTGTTTGACAGAGAACCCTAATCTCGAAAAGCAGGACACGTTTGTGGAGAAGCTTGTCACTCAAGTCATCAAAAACGTGCAGGTCAAGATCTCCAACATCCACGTACGCTATGAAGATGATGTGAGTATTCAAGCTGAGTTACCTTGGTGATGTAACTCAAATTTGTGTTTGTAAAGTTTGCAGAAAGAGATCAACTAAGCTGTTTTTATCGCATGTGTCTTCCACAGGTCACTAATCCAAACTGTCCTTTGTCTTTCGGAGTGTCACTGAAAAATCTCAGCCTCCAGGTAACGCTTCAGAATGTCTCTCCAGTCAGAGTATCCTGTGTAACATTCGGCAATCATTGTGTTCTGAATCAACAATTAATGTGTCAAACAAAATTGTGAAAGTGTAAACATAATCTCAGCGAGGCCGCCTTACCTCACCGCTTGTTTGATCTTACAGACGTCTGATGAGAACTGGAATCCCAGTCTTTTGGATGAGAATTCCAGGCTTTTCTTCAAGGTAAAAAAATTTAATGATTAAATCTGTTAGCTGCAGCTTTATTTATAGCCTTTACATTTATATTGTATAGGAAATATGAAGTGTGACACTGCATGTTATTGCAATTGCTTTTGAATACTTTGTCCCTTCAAGTTGAAGATGAATTTTCTTTGTTTGAAAACTGTTGGTCCTGTGAAACCAATTTTATTTCGTTGGGCCATGATCCAAACTTTAGAAATCATTGAACACTGTCAGCTGTTGTTTCATCTCTGCTCTCTCAGCTCTGCACTTCTCTAATTGCTTTCTGTTTCCTTCCTCTCAGTTGGTTCAACTAGACAGCTTATTTGCCTACTGGAATGTCAACTCAATACTTTTCTCCAATCACAGTGCAGATGAGGCTTTGGTGAGTCATCCTATAATTAGCGTTTTGCACCTTGTCTCTGCTCTCCCCAAGTCTGGATTTAGCCATTTTTTTTAAGACACAACGTCATTATTGTGACAACACAGAACAATCTTGGCCTAATTACTTGAGCAACATAACTGTTTGAAAGGCATTTGTCTCCAATCCTTTTGAAGCTTTTGTTATATTTCTTTGATGAATGCCTTCTGCAAATTATTCTGAGATCACTGCAGATTTTGTTAATCATTCATGTCATCCACAAAGGCTCTTTGTAGAATCGGCCTATTAGGTAGAATGTATGTAAATGTTGTCTTTTGGTTTAGGAAATGAAATCAGATTAAGTCTAATTGAAGCTCTTCTCCCTGTATCTGTAGCAATGTCTCCAGAGCAGCATGGATATCCACAACTCTCTTACTATCAGCCATGACTTCAGTAAGTGTCTCACTGTCACTTCTTGTTCGCATTTTTAAACTGTTATTAAATAAGCTCACTAAAAACAAAAATGTCCAGACCACCTAATAAACACCACATACTTGACTCACAGATTTTTGAAAATCTGTCCTTGATAGAGAAAAGAATATTCAAAAATTTGCTTTAAATAATCTATTTCTCATTGGTTGTCCTCAGTTTTTCGTCCTATCTCAGCGGACGCGAAGCTGCGGATGAATCCCAGGTCAGATATTGACTTCTCCTCTCCGAAAGTAGACCTAATGGTCAATCTCAGTGAGGTGGCCATTGAACTCAACAGACCCCAGGTAGGTGTGTGTGTATGGTGTGTAAGCATGTGTATGTAGTCTTACAAATGTTTTTTGGCAGCAAGAGAGAGAATATAACATGTTAAGTGATGTTAAATTCTGCCAGTGCTCCATGCCAGTGAGTAATTCTGTGACTTCCTCTCTTTCCAGTACATTAGCATCCTGGAGCTGCTGGGCTCAGTGGATATGATGTCACGGAACCTGCCGTACAGGAAGTACAGACCTGTGGTCCATGTTCACAGGAATGCCCGTATATGGTTAGAAGACATTTTGATTTTTAAAATGCCATTCAATGATTTTTTGCCATATGACATTTAAGCACACTTGCACGTGTGTGTGCGTTTCGCAGGTGGAGGTATGTGATCACAGGCATCTTGGAGGTGGATGTGAAGCCGCGTCTCCACATGTGGTCATGGCAGCACATTCGCCACCACCGGCAGAAGGTGAAACGCTACCGAGAACTGTACAAGACCAAAATCACCAGTAAGAAACCCAGCGAGGAGCTGCTGAAGGCACTAGAGGTAGGAAATGGCTGAGCTGAATATGTAGTTTCCCACTTTCGTCTCTTAAGATCAGCATATTTGAACCACTGACAGTTTAATTTGTCATTAGAGGGAGAGGTACCATTTTGAGTATTTTTTATTTCATTGTCATTTTAGATTAGTAGAAGGAATGTCGCATCATCAGACTTAATTTCCTGTATTATGTTAAATCAACTTCAAATAGATAGAATTACTAAATTGCTTCTGTATACCAATGCTATTTGGAATACTGTTATTTTCCTAAGTAAAAATCAATTGAAAACATTGTTGGCAAATGCTTTGACAAATTTAGCCATCATGCCAATAAGTGTATTAATGAAATTGAAATGGGGAGTTTATGCGTGCAGCAGCCAAAGAAGGTAGACACGGAAGTGTTTACTTTTTCCTCACCAATTATATCATTTATCTGGTGGGTAATTCTTATTTGTGCGAATTGAAAATCAGACATGCCGTTTCTGCTGGATTTTCTGCTGGTAAATACCCCTCCTGTACTCGACTACAGTCACAGTAACCATAAGACATTGTTTATATGAATTGGAAATGTAATATAATATGCAAGTCATTAATAACAGAGGTATTACCTCCTCAGTATCCTGTCAGTGATGCATTTGTTCTTTCCTCTAGCCATAGATACTTATATTACCGTACATAATTACACGTATCCAGCGTTCAGTCCTATAAAAGTATTGATTGAAATGCGTTTGAGGTTGATGATGTATTTCATGGAAATAACCCATTACAGCTAAAGGTCTTTTCCACTGTCTCTCTGCACTGTAACCTTTATGTTTTCCTGAGGTGATTAATAATGGAGATTTAGTAGCTGAAGTATCTCTGCATGGAGTTGCAAGAAACTTCTGAGCTCTAATCAGGCTGTTTTGTATCTATTCTCAGGAGCATGAGAAGACCTTGGATATTTTTAACATCACGTTGGCCCGACAGCAGGCTGAGGTGGAGGTAAGCTCTCTGTGTATATCTCTGTATTTTGGGCAACCTCATTTTGTATGATTGCTTTGTACTGGAACTGTAGCTTAGATTATAATGTCAGTATTGTCGCTGACAAATGATGTGTTCAACAGTTGTGGTTTGAGTTGTTGTATCCCCATAATTCCTTTTTCCATGGTCACAGAAAAAATGGTTAATACGATAGACACATTAGCAGACACATAGCATACATTGTATGCCTCCTTTTCGAGAATGTAATGCGTGTTTCCTCAAACATACCACATATTACCACAGTGGTACAAGACTAAGCACAGAAAGGGCAAACACGTATCAGCAGTTGAATCTAGCGGTTGAGGTTTTGGCTGAAATAGCATACAGTGTGCAATATTTCCTTTTCCCTCACGGCTGGCTAGAAATTCTGACATGATCTTGGCTTTCCTGTTTCACCATTTAAACATAGAATGCACTTTTTTAACACACCATTTCTCATACAATATCTTGGTAATACATTTTGGTGGGCAGAAAAATAGTATTTTAAGTGCCAAACAAAGACAACTGGACTTTCTTGTGGTTCTTGAACATGCTTCACCTCTCATCAGAAAGGCTGAATGATCCTGAATAGAGAAAATTGTTCAGTGATGCTTAGCTCAAAATATGAAGAAATATTTCAAAAATATTTGTATATACTGTCAGTCTCTTAGTTAGGTTAAGACAGTGTATTTCTAATTAATTGTAAAAAGTAATAACTTAAATGTCTTTTTTTTGTTTCTTGTACTTGTACCCAGGCGAGTAAGGCAGGCCTGTGTATTTACCGTCCGGGGATTAAGATGGAGGAAGAGGAGTCTCAGGGTTGGCTGAGCTGGATGTGGAATTGGGGAGGAGAAGATGAGACAAAACCTAAAGAGGTCAAGAGTGGAGGTAGGATGTTGAAAAGAATATAAACAACAAAAAGTGTACATTAAAGATAATATGCACAGGTGGCAAACAGGACCAAAGCAAAATTCTGCATTATATTTTTTATAAAGTAACAGTTTATGGTGTTAATTCATGTTTTTCGTACTCATATTCTCTTACTCTTACTCATATTCTTTATATTCCATTTGTTCACTCTCGCCTTGTCTCTCTGTGTCAGGTTTTGATGAGCTATTAACCCCTGCTGAGAAAGCTAAACTCTACACTGCCATTGGATACAGTGACACTGTTGCTAATCCCAACCTGCCAAAGAATGTGAGTCACTTCCCTCCCTGATGCCCAACTGTCAACTTATGATACACTTCTGTTAGACTCTCCATCACACTTAAACAATATTACTAACATCAAAATGCAAACTTCTGGATCTGATATATGATCGTTGCTTCTTTATAGTTTGAAGACATGAAGGTCAATTTCCACATGGAGAGGCTGTCTGTGTCCATCAAAGACAACAAAGACAGAAATGAGCTCATCAGGCTGACTGTGGGAGAGCTCATGTCCACGCTCACGCAGAGACCCGGAGCACAAGCCATCAAGTTTGTCTTAACTTTTTGTTTTTTTGGGGGGGTCCCCTGTGGCTTTACTAGTATAGTATTTAATAGTAGTACTGTGTGTGTGAAAGCCTGTTCAGACCAAACATCGATGAGGAGACGGAAACCGTTTGAGATTTGTGCAGGTAGAAGTTGTGTGAACCGCTCTGTGTAGGCTCGACAAAAGTCGCTGATCGCCAGTAGCTGGTTTTAGAACGCAATGCGCACCACATGTTTCAACAGCTAAACAGTCCATACCGAAGTCAGCTGGTCAGATCAGTTACAAAATGTCAGCTAGTCAAAATGGCAGAGTTTTGGACAGAGAAGGTTGAGGAACAGCCATGTATGTGACACAAACGGTAAAATAAAACTGTACGGCTGAACTAACAACTTAAACTTAACGACTGCGTTTCCTCTGCTCTTCTCTAGCCTTCTCTCACTTGCTCTACCACACACCTTTTCTGTTTTCGCTGTTTCATCAATACTTGAAATGCAACTACAGCAAATAAGTCACTATCACTATGCTCATTCATATTCTCAGATGCTACAAATGCTATCAGGCTACAATTCTGAAAGCCTGAAAAACCGTCAGTGAGTATGAAAGTGGAGAGTTGTTGTTATGGAGATACGCAGTTGGTGTTGACTGGCAGGTTTTCAGAACGTTGCAAAACAGCAGATTGCAAGTTTCAGTTAGTCTCCTCACAAATCTTCGGTATGAACTGGGCTTTGAATAGCGTGGTTTCCAGTGCAAGTTTTTCATTTGATTTAACTGAGTATAAAAAACATTCAGCACAGGCACTTTTGTTTGTGTCTGATTCAAAATTAAATAAATCTTTTGATTAAATCTATTGGAAAAACTGTGCAACTGGCATATCACAATTAGAACCAGTAGAAGCAGTCAATTGAAAACATTCACACCAAATCTCTGCAGGGGAAATCTGTTTTCCCATGTCTGCCTGCTGAGTCCACTACAAAGTACCAACCTTGTAGCTCATCTTTTATTTATTCGGCAGGGTGGAACATACGGTCATGATTATTGCTCCCAGAACTTACAATATATCTCTTCCTTTCTTTTCCTCTTTTCATCAGACTCACAGCCCAGCTCAGTTTGTTTGAAGTCACGGGCCTGGCCAGTGACCGGCCTGCACCGATCCTCCTGTCATCGAGGAAGGCAGCCACAGGAGCAGGGACCCCGCTGCTTTGCATCCTGTTTGAGACCAATCCACTGGATGACTGTGCTAACCAGCGGCTTCATGTGGAATCACAGCCCTTGGAAATCATCTATGATGCTGTGAGTGGTGTCTGTCAGCATGCATGTTTGAGTATGAAAGAAACAATAGAGGCTCCATATCAAGCATGTTCTGTGTTTGTCTGTCCGTGTAGATAACAGTGAACAGCATGTCAGCGTTCTTCATGCCTCCCGACGACCTGCAGCTGGATGAGCTCACCAACGCGACCCTCATGAAGCTGGAGCAGTTTAGAGACCGCACAGCCACTGGTCAGTTGCACAAACATGTACAAAGATGTACATCTACTACTGCTCTTGCAAGACTGCTCTCAAACCTCTGATGGACTGATGTTTACAAACAGCCTGCATGTCTCAGCCACTGGGTCCATTGACTTGTGTTTTTTCTGTTTATTTTGCTGAGACTGATTGTTTCCTGAGATTGTTTCCAGTTTAAAGCTCATGTTTGTTTTGGTTTTTTTACAAATGGCTTGCTTTGATTTGCTAAGATTTGTTTTATCATCCTCATCAATGTTAAAAGGCTTTTTTACACCATGAAATTCTTTGTTCAAAAAGCAGATTGTTTTTTCTGGTTATGATTGATAAGCTTAATGCCATTTTGTTTTTCAGGTCTAATGTACGTGATCGAAACACAGAAAGTTATGGACCTGAAGGTGAATCTGATGGCCTCCTACGTCATCATTCCACAGACTGGCTTTTACAATGGCACTCAGAACATTGTACTATTGGATCTTGGACACTTCCAGGTCAGAAAGTGCAAACCTAAACTGTTCCTACTTTTAACCACGAAGCATAGATAAATGATTAATGTGGTTCAGAATAAACAAAGTGTGACATTTGTAACGTGTGAGATCCATTATTCCGTTGCTTTTTCAGATGTCCAGTCAATCCAAGAAGCACCTTCCACAGCTGTCAGTGGGCTCCAGCAACATTGAAGATATCATATCCAGAGCATATGACAGCTTTGACATACAACTAAGCAGTCTGCAGTTCCTTTATAGCAAACCAGGTACAAACAGGAGAGCATGCCCCTGTCATGTGTGAGAGGGTCACATTGGAGTGGAGAGTTTATTGAAATGACTGTTTTTAAAGCCAGGATGCTGAAATGTTTTAGATATTTTTGATCAGTTTTACAGTATGATACAAATTATACTTGGAAAATTGGATTGAGAAAGTGTCTGTGGTTATCTTTCGGAGGCCTGTTTGCTGTACTTTGAATTAAGATGATAATCCATAGTCATCAGATATTGTCTTAAAGTGAACGGTTCACACAAATTCATTGCTCCAACCAACATATTTGTATGTGTTTGTTTTGTGTGTGTGTGTGTGTGTGTGTGTGTGTGTGTGTGTGTGTGTGTGTGTGTGTGTGTGTGTGTGTGTGTGTGTGTGTGTGTGTGTGTGTGTGTGTGTGCAGTGAAAAGAAGTTTAACACCTTTGTTTGTGTGATAGATGACGACTGGAAAAAAGCCCGTAAGCTGAAACAGTCACCTCTCCACATCCTAGAGCCAGTTGATCTAAAAGTGGTTTTCAGCAGGGCGATGGTTGTCAAAGACTCCCGCATGGCAAAGTACGTTTTTTTCCTCCTTAAAATGCAGATATTTTATTTTCCATGTTGAAGGGGATACAGATGCAGTTGCAAGATGCAAGTTTAGTTGGTATTTTTCTGTGTGTATCTATAAATCCATGTTTGCATATGTGTTCCAGGTACAAGATGTCTGGAGAACTTCCTCTGCTGTCTCTTCGTATATCTGATGATAAACTTCGAAGTGTTCTCGAGCTGGTGGAGAGTATCCCACTGCCTGAGAGCAGACCTGCTGCACAGGGCGCTGCTTCCTCCTCAGTAAAGGTAAAAACAGCAGGATCGTCCCTGGATTTTCTAAAATATAATTTCCTGTCTATATTTTGTGTGGATCAGATAACTAGTGGGAATAATAAAGTTAAAACTGGTTTGGAAAGAAAATGAAATTGTTTCTGCAGTTTTGCCAACAAAGTTTACTGCAGTCCTCATATGTCTGAATAAATTAATTGTAGCTGTTACTAGAAACACGTTTTTACAACTTTTAATGAGTGGCAGATTTTTTATGAATTGAGTAAATTGATACGTTTTTTGCTGATGTGTCTCTTTCTCAGCCAAAACAGTTCACCCCACAGCTCACTCCCAGAAGACCACTGAACTTGGCAGACCAACGTTCCTCTCTAATTTTCGAGTCTTGTGAGACCATCAGCATCACCTCATTGGGTAATAGCCAGTAGTAATTGTACTATATTATCCTGTAACACTGTGTGTGCATATATGATACCAGTTGTATCATTGTGTGTATTTTTGTTTTTGCCACCCCTCAGGATCAGAGGAAGATTTGTTTTATGATGCTCCTAGCTCTCCCATTGGCGAACAAGCCTTCTTTTCAGATAATCCCATGCCGCTGCGGTACGGAGACCTACACAAAAGAAAAAGTCTATTCAAGGATGACGCTCCGAAGAACATGACTGACCTCATCATGACGTTTGAAATCACTGAGGTACAGAGAGTTCCTGTTGAGCTAGGTGACAGACAATCCGTGGTATTGGTGTTCAATTATTCTAACACATTGTTTCCCCTTTTTTCTCTCTTCATGTTCTCTTCCTCTATGTCTTTTTGTTCATCTAGTTTTCAGTTCAGTTGTGTCGTCTGTCTGGAGATCAGGAGATCACAGTGCTCCACTTGGACATAGAGGGTCTGGGCACTGAACTGAAACTGCGCACCTTTGACATGACATCTAATACCTACCTACGAGAGATCTGCCTCAAGTGTCCTGAATACATGGGTCAGTAGCTTGCAGGATTGTCTCTGACTGCCCTCACTTTGACTCCAGTTATGGAGACATTCCTCAGAACTTAGATTAAACACTTGTGAATAAAAGTCAGGTGAGTCTTGGCTACAGTTCTTATGTGTCATGTTTTATTTGTTTGCTTCTTGTTTAGATTCTGAAGAGAAGCAGGTTCAGCTGATCACCACTTTAGATAACTCAGAGGTTGACCTGCTCACCCTGGAGTACATTAAAGTATGTAAAGTATCAAACTTGTTTACAGTATTTTCACAAAGTTTCATTATATTGAATGATTATTTTCCTTATGGTGATACATGGGTTTCTGATTGAGGATTGTATATCTTCCCTAGGCTGATAAGAATGGCCCTGAATTCAAGTCCCAACACAACAATACAGAGCAGCTCATCAAGGTGAGAGAAACTAACAATGAAGCAACTAATGTTCTTTACAAGAATGAAACAGTGATACTTGATTCAAAAAAGGCAAAGACACCATTTTATTCTTCTTCTCTACAAGCCACTAACTTGACTTTTTGTCATTGCATTCGCCATCAGGTGACCTTCTCATCTCTGGATGTCCATCTTCATACAGAGGCTCTGCTCAACACCATGAACTTCCTCAACAACCTCCTTCCTCCATCCACTAAGAAGGAGGGAGGGCAGGAGGAGCTCCCCACCATCCCCGAGGAGGAGGAGGCAGAGGCAGAGAAGGAGGGAGAGAAGAAAGGCGAAGCTATTGTAGCCCGGAAAAAAAGTACCAGACCCTCATAAACCCTCTCAGAGTTTCATTAAAGTTCAAGCTCCAAAGCTGCCATTCTTCTGTCATCATCTCTGTCATTTTTCCTACAGGTCTTTAATTAATCACCTCTTCTTTCTCGTTGTTCTTTTTTTTTTCACAGGTACAAAGAGTTCAAAGTTTGCAGATGTGGTGAATCTACATATCAGAGCTGATCTGCGCTGTCTGAAAGTGTTCATCCGAGGACAGAAAGCCAGGATCTCTGAGATTAGTATTGAAGGTATAGGAGTGTTGATGTCTCCTGTGTTGCACTTGTACGCCATGAAGCTGGAAATGCAAGCAAATGGTTTCTCACTGTCCTGCTTTCTCAACCATCTAGGTCTGGTTTCTGAGATTATGATGAAGAAAAAGGAGATGGAGGTTCTGGCCAACTTGAAGAGCATTGTGATCCTGGACTGTGACAAAGATGCGATTTACAAGAAGGTACAATCAGCAAGTGGCCTCCCTTTTAAAATGTGAAACTGCTAATGTAGTTTGACGAAACAAAAGTCACTCTGATAAGAATTATAGCTGTCCAATGATTCTGATCTCTGTTTCCTGTATGGCTTTGTTCATTTCAATTCTGCTTTCTTGTCCTGATTCACCTCTCAGGCTGTGTCTATAGCGGATAAGGAGGTGTTTTCCTTCCGCATGGTAAACTTTACAAATGCAACAGAAGGTGACTCCTATCTGGACATGTCTAAAGTTGACACCTCTGTCACACTGACTGTGGGATGCATCCAGGTTATCTTCCTCAACAAGTTTGTCTCCTCCATTCTGGTAAGAATAACACACACATCCCAAGACTTTTAACACTTTTAACACCATTCAGTTCACCTGTGTGTTCTGCAGTCTAGCACCAACTTCTAATAATTTATCTCCTACACTCTGTTGTTTTCCATTCTTTCTTTCTCTCAGGCATTCATCAATAACTTCCAGGAGGCTAAAGAGGCCCTGGCCGAAGTGACAGTCCAGGCTGCAGAAAAGGCAGCGTCAGGTGTGAAGGAGCTGGCAGAGCGGAGCACTCGAATCGCTCTGAACGTCCACTTTAATGCACCCGTCATCTTCCTGCCCCAGTCGTCCTCTTCCTTCAATGTCATTGTAGCTGACCTCGGTCGGCTGTCTGTCAAGAACAGCTTCACCAAGAAGCCCTTTAAAAGTGATGTCAAGATCCCGCCTGTTGTGGATATAATGTCTGTGAGACTGACCGACCTCAAGATGTACAGGTCAGTAACCAGGGAGGGAATTATAATAAGAGAAAGTAGGTTTAAATAAAATATAAAGTGATGACATGTTTACTTGCTGAGAGAAGGTTCTTTGCAAAGCAGTAAAAAATTTGAACAATTTATATTTACAGTAATCGCATTTTCTTTCTATATCGTCTTTCATGACGTTTGTGTTGTGTGTACTTCCAGGACTACATACATAGATGAAGGTTTTCAGGGAGAGACCCAGCTGCTGAAGCCGGTCAGCCTGGACTTGGAAATCCTGAGAAATCTTTCATCCAACTGGTACCACAGCATACCTGACATAGAGATCATTGCTCATCTTAAGCCCATGAGTGTACGTTTTGTTTTCTTTGAAAGTTTTTTGAATTTGTTTTATTGGATGAATGATTAACTGGCCTTCAGATTAGGCTTTGTTAGGATGTTAGAGTTATTAGAGAGTAATTATGTAATCTGTCTGTCTTTATGTGTTTTGTCTGTTCTGATATCTGATCCCAAGATAAGTACATTATTGCAGTATTGTCAAACATTACTGTGTCTGTTCCCAACAGCTGCTTCTCTGCCAGGATGACATGATAGTGGTCCTGAGAACTCTGAGTGAGAACCTGTCAGAGAAATCAGACGCAGACCCTCCTCCAGCTCGTCCACCCACAACTGACCCCTCTGACTCTGTATCTAACAAAGAGTCACAAGGCTCTGGAACCACTGGACCAGCCAGCAGTAAGGGCTTGTGGTTATGCTTGTTTGCATTGTTATATGTGGTGTTAAACATGAGAAAATCAGACATAAGATATTTAATCAGCAAATTAATATGTTTGTCCACAAAATGAAAATGGACCATATGTAGCGTTTTTTGTTTTTTTTTTCCAGTTTGACATGTACAGGTTTTCCAGGACCATCATAATCTTGAAATCAGAAAATGTAATAATATATAATAAAATATTTTGGTCCATGTGTGGTTCTGTAGGCAACACAGTAGTGACGGCTGCTGTTGTGGAGACCCAGAAAAACAGCAAGCTGAAGAGCACGCTCAAATTGGACTTCAAGTTCGACTCAATGACGCTGGTCTTGTATAGTCCTAATGAGAATGTGGTAATTTATGCGCACACACACACACACTCATTCAAATCACCCACAAGTGATATGTGAACATATCAAATGAGGCTTGTCTTGCTGTTGCTGTCTAACACATTGTTTATGTCATAATGTAGATACAGATGATGGATTCACATGATGAGCAGCTGAAGTTAGCGGAGTTTACTCTGGGCACCATCTCCACCTCCGTACACATGTTCTCCGACAGCTCCATGAAGGCCTCAGTGCGACTGGCTGCATGCCTCCTTGATGACAAGAGACCCAGAATCAAGATGGTCACCCCAAGGTACTAGAGATGCACACACACGCACACAGACAAATGAATACATTAATCAGTACCGGTGCACACCTTGAAGTACACTTCTAATTTAGATGTGCGTCATCTATGCACATCCAGACAGAGATGTGTACTTGTGTGCATCCTGCCTTACAAACCATGAAAATGGCAACACTCAAAGTGTTAAAGATCCCACAATATTAAAGATCTACACTCCTGCAATATACATTATGCTAGCACAAATAACAATATGTCCAGCTTGATTGATGAAATATTCTTGTTGCCTTTCCTCAAATGCTGTTGTAGCTTTTGTAAAAAGTGTGAGTGTGATCTTACTTACAGACTGGAAGATGTAAAAGTTGCACTAGTAAGAAAATTGGACGAGCTGTCCCGCCATGTATCATAATTATCATGTCTAAAAATATCATGTTGAGCGAATGTTCTCTGCTGGAGATTATATGATAATAATCACCACACATTCTCAGCACCACTCTCTCAGTCCCTTTTTCATGTCAGTATTTGTCTCTGACCGTCTGTGACATTGACTGTATACTTATGTCTCACTTTGTGCTCTCCTTCACATCCCTGTTGTCGATTTATTTAACCCACCTAAACTACATCTTCTCCAGGATGATGGCAATGCGTCCTGGTGCAGAACAGAACATGATGGTGGAGGTAAACTACCGTCAAGGCCATGATGGCACCACTTTGGACACAGTGGTGCAGGATGTGTACCTGTGTGCCAGCATGGAGTTCCTGCTCACTGTGGCAGATATTTTCCTCAAAGCCACTCAGCATGGTTTCGCTCAATCCCCACAACCCAAGAGCAGTTCGGGAGCAGGAGATAAAAAGAACATGAACTCCTCTGTCACATCTAAGGAGTCGGGTGAGTTACCCAAATCAGTTTTTATTGAGTTAGATGACTTTTTTGTGTCTGTGGTAACATAATTAAGTATATATGACATACTTGTTATGTGTACCCTGTTGTCTTTTGGCCTGAACTGATGTTTTCCTCTGATACTCTCTGCCATCGTCAGCTGCAACTCCAGCAGTGGTGTCAAAAACAGAGATGAATGTTCAGGTGCGTAACCCAGAGATCGTGTTTGTGGCCGACCTGACGCGTGCTGACGCCCCGGCCCTGGTGATGACCACACAGTGTGAACTACAGATAAAAAGTGGAGCAGAGGGATCACAGATGACCGCCGGTATCAAAGACCTCAAGGTTTGTATTGTCACTGTAAAGAAAATTATGAAAGAATTAAAGCATTGAGTAGCATGCCTCAATAACGAATATTAAATTACTGCTATTGTTGTTTTTTAGGTCGTGGCTTGTCCCTTCTTGACAGAGAAGAGGAAAAACAACGTGACCACAGTGCTGCAACCTTGTCAGGTGTTCTTTAAGAGTACTCAAGAGTCCCCAACATCCCCTCAGGCTATGGAGGTCTCCATCAATGCTCTCACCCTGAAGGTAGTTCTTGACATGACCCCAGGAATTAAATCTGTGAAATAAATGGAATCAACTTGACTGCCTTGTGTACATGATGCAAATATACAAAAAATGATGATCTGTCAACTTGGGTCATATAGGTTTAAATCTGCTGCAGCTGATGAAAATTAAAGCAAATGTTGATACAAGCTAGTGCTAACTGTTTGCACAAAATAGAAATGTATCTTTTCATCTGTGACATTGGTGTAAGATTTGATCTTTTTGCCCAGGTATCTCCAATCATCATCAACACAGTGATCACCATACAGTCAGCACTGACACCCACAGCAGAGACCCCCGAGGAGCTGGATAGTCCTGTTCCTGTGGACCTGTGGGAGAAACGGGGCTGGAAGGAGCTCAAACTCTGGTTCCTAGAAGAGGATGGGGATGAAGACACAGCATCACTGGCCCCGTTGATACCACAGGGAGAGTCACTAAAGGTATTTAGCGGCATTGTGACTTATTGTGATACATGATTACATAGCTATAACATTGTATTAATTGTGATTTGTTTTGCAGCTTTTATGTATCAACTTTGGTCTCTTTTATATTACACATCATAGATTTCTTTTCAAGTAGCACTTTAAAATGCACTTTTAATTGCATATGAAACTATAATTGTTATATTCCAGTTGAATACATAAGAACATAATGAGTAAATTATTTGGCTGTTCATTGCTGCAGGTGACCATCAAATCCATCTGTCTGACTCTGGAGGCTGGAGTGGGACACCGCACTATGCCCATGCTTCTGGCCAAGTCCTCCTTCCATGGAGATGTGAAAAACTGGTCCACACTTATTAACTTACACAGCGAGCTCAACCTGGAGGTAACAGACTCAGAACCTTTCACTCTAAAATATCGCTGGACAATGTTTGACTTTTGCTCTTGTTGTCTGTGTTTTTGATATTGTTTGGTCCAATTACTGATGATGATGATAATCTACTATGATATTTCAAAATATTCCAGCTTGTAATGGCCAGACTTTATGTGTGTTTTGCCTTTAGGTACACTATTACAATGAGATGATGGGAGTGTGGGAACCACTGCTGGAGCCCTTAGAAGATGATACAAGAGACGGTTTCAGACCGTGGACACTTGAACTGAAGGTGCTCATGTATTGTACATTAGCACATACACACACACATACACAGTTTACTCACAGATGTACTCAAACTTTTCACTCTCCTCTAACCAGATGAAGAAGAAACCAATGAAGTACACAGGTGTCTCGGATGAAGTGGATTACAATGTCCCTGACTATAAGACAGTCATTGTCTTCAGCAGCAAAGACCAGCTCAACATCACCCTCTCCAAATGTGGACTGGCCATGTTGAGTAACCTAGGCACGGTAAGAGAAGAGCTGTAATCATTTCACCAAGAAGTCTAAGGATGGGCAGTCGTCTATAACATTCATGTTTTCACCTTTCCTCAGGCATTTGCAGAGGCTGCTAAACAGACAGCTGAATCTTTCCAGAAGGATGAAGCTCCGTTTATAGTGAAGAACCGCTTAGGCCTGCCGGTGTCTGTCCGCCACAGTGAGATGTTCTGTCCCATCGGCCAGCAGAGCACCGACCTCACTGTGACGCTGCAGGATGGGGAAACCCTCGGGATGGACTATTCAACCACAACAGACTCTGACCAGTTCTCAGCCATGATCTCTCTGAATGCGAAGGACAATTACATACAGCCTAGTAAGTTAACCTACATTAACAATTATACTGTATATGCGCATTAGAGTTAATCATTAGCTGTTGCAATATCACAGTTACACATTACTGCCAACCACCTCCAGAATACTCAGTTTCTGTTCTTAAGTTGGTTTCTCTCTTGAACCCGTATGCTTTAAGATCCACAGTGATGCACTACATTTCTTTATTTCTTAGGGTGCATGGAGAAATTAGAATTCAAGAAAAGATGAATGGGTATTACAACAAAAAGCACCTTTAAAAAAAAAAATATCCTGGCAAAGCTTTTTTTAAACACAGATGAGAAAAATGTTTCGATCATACTTCGAACTTTGTCTTTATAATATTGTATAAAAACTAGTTCTTATCTTCTTTGATGAATGTCATCATCAATGTCCTCTCTGCTCATCTAGCTCTTGTTGCTTCTCATCATTAAACTAAATATGAATAAAAGGAAAGAAAGAAAGAAAGAAAGAAAGAAAGAAAGAAAGA
Source organism: Diplodus puntazzo (assembly GCA_963678695.2). Taxonomy (NCBI): domain Eukaryota; kingdom Metazoa; phylum Chordata; class Actinopteri; order Spariformes; family Sparidae; genus Diplodus; species Diplodus puntazzo. The sequence goes on along the minus strand of OZ023159.1, from coordinate 30,413,967 downwards.
AAGAAAGAAAGGTCCAAATAAAGCACTTGAAGTCGAGCGCATATGAACTGCTCTTGTCCCCCTCATCCTCCAGCTCCGATGGGCCACACCTCAGCCTGTGTGATCCCCCTGATCAAGGTGGGCAGGGGAATGTACAGTGTAATGCACAAAGACTCAGGAGTCACTCGTTTCCTGGTCTGCCAGATTTACTCTGTGGAGGGCAGCAAGTACATCAAGATCCGCTCTCCTTTCCAGGTACTTCACTAATCATTCTGTACATGTTTTTTTATACTTATGTTGATTTAATAAGTAAAAACATATTTCAAAGTGGATTATATTAATATGAATTACATTCTCCCTTCAAGATGCGGTAATCCTCTCATCCTATAAGCTAATTAAAAAAGTATTAATGTCAATTAGCTAGGCGGTTGATTCTTAGGATTAGATTAAAGGATGATAAGCAGAAGTCCCAAGAGGTTTCTCTTGTTTGTCTTCTACGTATTAAAGATCAAATCTGAAATACAGGAAAATAAATCTCTACGTTTTTCTCTTCTTTCATGCAGATCATCAATCATTTCTCAATCCCATTCAAAGTTTTTGAAGGAACAACATGTCTGGGTACATCTCTTCCCACTGAGGAGTTCTGTGTGCCTCTGGATTCATATAGGTGAGGACAAACACATACACACACCTCTTTAGCACTCTCCTTTTCTCTTTTGTCACAAACATGGTACACACCTCACTTCACCATATCTCGACTCTGCTGCCCCCCTCAGGTCCGAGTTGAGCCTTCAGCCGATAACAGAGGATGACGCTGACAATCAGGGTGAGCAGTTTGAATGCTCAGAGGGCTTCAGTTACGAGGACGTCAGCAACCAGCAGCCCGAGACACACCTTCAGCAGACCTGCCGTCGCCGTGGAGATGAGGGTGGTGTGCTGATGGTCAACATCGTGCCAGTAAAAGATGCAGTGACATTCAAACACACCGGAGACGTTGGGGAGAACTTTGATGTGCCCTTTGTGTTGCACCTGTGGCCTTCAATCCTGCTTCGCAACCTGCTGCCTTACCCCATCTCCTACACACTGAAGGTAGGCTGTGTCGGGTAATCTACTACATTGTTGATTGAAAAGGAACATATGGGTTTCAGCGCATTACAAAATACAAATTGCGAGTAGTTTGTTTTGCTTTATCCCAGTGTCAGCGGTTTTTGTTTACATTTGAGACTTGCAATGCCTATAATCAAATTCATTTCACAGCATCCAAGTGGGACTTTATTTTTTTAACCCCACAGCTTGCATTGCTGACAGAAAGCAAATCTAAGAACATGCTGTGCTGTGATAAATAGAAATGGTGCATCATAATGCAACACACTCTAAAGACATGCAAAGTGCAGAGTCCACAGGATGAAGTATAAGCTAAGGATCTTTCACTGTTGCACTCAGTGTCTCTCTCTCTACCTGCTGCTCAACAGGACAGTGGAGTCGCTTCCCCTGAGGAAACTCTGAACCCCGGCCACCCTGCCCAGCTTCACACTGCAGTCATCAACCAATCAAAACTTGATCTCCGCCTACTGAACTACTTGGCTCAGGACTGGTCCTCTGAGTACAGGTTTGACTTGTTGATATTTTACTTTGCATCATTTTTGTGTACTTGTTGTCTCCTTAATCTGAGAATATTGGTCGTCAACTGAGCAATCAGTTGTTTTTATAGGAGGGGCATCTATATGTATCTCATCTGATTACATAAACAAACAAATTTCCCCATCTGCGGAACATTAAATGATTTCCGATTCTGATTCTGATAAAAGACAAATACAAACTTACACTCACCTTCTGCAGTTACTTTTCTAATAAACTAATTATTGTGTCATGCAGTCTCAAAAGTGACCAGGAAGAAATCACCTTCATAGTGTTCCAGTCTCTACGAGATGACGAAGAAGACGATGGTGAAGGGTCTGAGCGCAGGAGGCCTGAGCTGGACATAGCAGTGCACGTTAAATATGATCAGGGACAAACGGAGGTTTCTATCCATTCTCCGTATTGGATGCTGAACAAGACAGGCAGGTTGCTGCAGTACAAAGCCGATGATATCCACCGCAAACACCCTCTGGATTATGACATGCCCCTGCTCTTCTCCTTCAAGCCCCGATACTTCCTGAAAAACAATAAGGTAAGACAGTTTATGAACTCTGGTATCACAATAAAACTTGTAGAGCCCGACCAATATATCAGTTGCCAGATATTATTGGCAGATCTTGGCTTCTGATAGACATATCGCTATCAATATATTCGTGTAACCAAATATAGGTTATAAAGATAACCAAATATGAGAGACAGCTGCAAAGAATGTGCGAATATTGACATACTGATTTGAGAATTTGATTCTTTTCCACCCTCAGGTCCGTCTTATGATCTCAGACAGCGAACTCTCTGATGATTTCTCCCTTGACACAGTTGGAAGCCATGGAGATGTCAAATGTAAAGGCCGATACAAAGATTACCTGGTGAGATTCCTCCAAAGACTTTGATATTTAAACGTAAAATAATTCAGACATACTTTTACCTTAGATTTATTTAAAGCGTCACATGTTTGGGATTGAACTTTAAATGACTTTTATTTGTAACCAAAGCAGGTTTTGTTGTTGTGGTTTTGTTCACTGTCACTGTCTGTGTATCTGTGTGACGTCTGTCTGACCTCAGGTTGGTGTGAAGATCGACGCGAGCAGTTTCAGTCTGACCCGCATTGTGAGCTTCGTGCCGTTTTACATGCTGGTCAACAGAACCAAGAACACGGTCTTCATATGTGAAGAGGGGCAAGACAGCTGGACAGAGGCTCAGCCAGAACAGGTCAGAGTCGAAAAGCAGTTGCTTCCTTACATATGCATCTCTTTCCCCCCCGAATATTGCTATTTTTACAGCCTGTAAATTATACTTAAATGCTACAATCTGTCTTAGCAGTAACAAATCATGCCACACTAGATCTACCTGACAGTTGGATACCTTGACTCTCACTAATATTATTTTTTGGAGATATTCACAGCTTTAACCTTCTTGAAATTGTTAAAATGTTATAAATTAAATAATGTCCGATTTTTTTATGCTGTCAGAATCGGCAAGACCTCTCTAACCTTATTCAAATGCTGATTGGTTAATTGTGTCTCAAATGAAACCCTGTCACACTGTATAGGGGAAATAAAATTATTGTTTATTCCACATTTAGTCAGCGGTTCCCTTCTGGCCTGAGAACGACACCAAGCGGCTAAAGATCAAAGTAGAAGGCTGTTTATTGCCTCCTCAGACTATTGACTTCACACGACCAGAAAAATGCTTATTGCTGCAACTGGACGACTCTGTAAGTACACACACACAAAGATGAGTATTTTCCCTCTGTGTTAACTAGTTTATTACACAACCTGCACAATGAGCTTGTTTCTGTCTTCAGATACGTGTCATCTTGATCAAATGTACTCACATTGGTTTCAGAGCATTGGAGAAAACCTTATACTATATTCCAGTGTGTAGACTGCGATGTGTTTCCTTCCTGCAGGTGGGTGGGATCATTGTGGACGTGAACCTGTCAGAACACTCCGCCACGATCCAATTCTCTGAGTACCACGATGGCGCGGCTCCGTTCCTCATTATCAACCACACAAAAGACCAGATTCTGCAGTTCCATCAGAGGTGAGAGAACAGAGCCAAGAGGGAAACCATTCAGGGTAGGGTGTATTTGCAAAAAGGCCGGGAACAGCAAGGAGAAAGGATAGAATTTAAAATATTAAACATAATGGGGGTGTTGTGTGTCATGACAGTTCAGTATTTCAGAGTATTTATTTGGGGGCCTCAGTGAACTGATTGAGATGCAGGAGAAATGAAGACAGGAAGTTAAAGTTAAATAAAATGTAGATAAAGTATTTGCTGAGTGTGGACTGGCACAACATGGATGTAAACAAACTGTTGGAAATTCTGTTTACTTACTAGTTGAACTTGCATAACATTTCCTACTGCTTTATTTCTTACGAGAGTGCATCTTCTTGCATCTTGTCTGTGAATATGCTTTCAAAGAGCTCAATTTGAATTATGCTGGGGAGATGACACCTTAAGATGGAGAAGTCGCAATCAAGCGTAGTGCCGTGTCATTCATTCACCTCCTCTTTTTTGTTTATAAGTATTTCTATCAGCCGTTTATTTTATTTGTTAACAGCAGGTTTTAATGTAGTCAACAAAGTAGAATCTCTTCATGCACAACATTAACATTTGTTTCCATTGATTCATTGATATGGATTTTGCCTATTTGTCGAATGACAATGCTCTTTTCTCTTGTTGCAGCAGCCTTAAACATTTTAGCCGATGGTAACTAACAGTGTTTGTTTTTGCTGACAGAGATTTATGTTTTTGTGTTGTGGGTCATGCAGCGCCCGGACAGAAACCTCGTGGGTGGCTGACGAGCTGCTCGACCTCTCCTTCTCAGTGGAGGAGGACAGGTAGAAAAATGTGAAAACTCTTCTGACACACCCTGAACTCAAGGAGGAAAGAATAAGATCAAATGGAAAAAAAAGACCCTGAAAGTGCTGCATTATTTTTGTTGCTGTCATTCTTTATGTAGGTGCCAAATAACATATTGAGGGAGGAAAAAAGGAAGTGCTGTGCCAGATTTCTCATACTGAGGAAAATGTAGTTTGTTATTACAATTTACATAAAGTATGTGAACATAGTCTGCTGCCCTTACAGCATGTGAGTAATGAAGTGAGCTAATCACTTTCACTGAAGGTTGAGGACAGCAGTTGTCTGGATTTTATTAATTTTTTAACAAAAATCAGTTGTGAAGCTGTAAAAACAATAGTGGACGACAAATTCTATTCTAGTGAAGTGACCAGTCCATCAAAGTGACCAAAGCTCAACAGTCTTGTGTGAAATTGAGTGCAGTAACAAGAAAACTAGTTAAAAAAAAAAAAAAAGTAGCTTTGTATTTTCTGTCGTGCCAGGAAAAAACGTGACTGACAGCATATCCCCCATTGCAATACAGCACAGCAATTAATCTAATAAGAATACACTCACGAGAGTAAAAGTAAAGACTAAAATGCACAGTTATTTAGAATGTGTTATGAACAACACATTAGCTTTAGGTACTTTAGTTCGTTAAGCGGTTAACTTTATCGAGGAAGGAAGTTGTGGATGACACCTGGTGGAAAAAATCAAGAACAGCATGAAATCACAAAAAAAATAATAATCCAAGTATTTTCCAGTTTACAGTTTCCAAGGCAGCTGAGAGGGCACAAACATAGAAATGATGTAGCAGGGGGAAAAAAATGATTGAATGAAATGAAAACAGTCACTTCAGTGTGACAGCACACTTGACTTCAGAGTGTGTTCAGATCAAGAGTGCAGGTAAAGATCAGTAGAAGACGACTGCTTCAGCTCTGATTCTGGTTTGTCTGTGTAATCTGCTCCGTACTCACGTCAGTGAGGAATAGATAATGTACAGTCATTGAAATGATATCATATGATGTCAATATATCATATTGTGTTGTTCTCATTGTGCCATTTATCATAAGCCACTTACATGTTTAAAAACAACGTTTTCACTCCATTTCCTAAATAATTTATCTATAAAGGACCAACTATATTGACATCTTATTGATCTGCTGGAAATGAACACTGATCTAAAATGTTTCAGGACCATTTCAGTATTAAAAAAGGAGCAGGTTAGACATCTAAACCAATGTACTCATTTATTACTATTTTCCTTTGATCTACTATCAAGTGGTAAATCATCTTTACTCGTAGAAACAGTAGTTTTGAATGCTGCTGACTGGATGGGATTCTGCCGGTGGAATCACACCTCCTGCTTCTTCCAGTTGTTCTGTTGCGTTGTATCCTCTTGTTTTTCATCCCCATCCGTAGATTATGGCTTCTTTAATTTTCTTGTGTCCGCTTTGTCTCGTCCAAATCAAGATCGGAATCAAAGTGAATATGCTTAACTCTCGGGGAGAGATGTTGGGATAGTGTTTGTTGTCGTACTGTCACATTTCTATCTGTTTATGGGAACTGTTTGTGTATTCTGTCAGACAGGTACTTTGGATTGGATGCTTGTCATGGCGGTCACATTCTTGGTGGCTGGGCTCTGTTATATCGTCCTCTGTTTTACCGTGACTCTGTACAGCCGTCTGTCATTATTTGCTTCCTGTCATCTCAAATCTGTCGAATACTACCTCTTGTCTTTTGGTGATGTTTCTGATACATACAGTATGTGTGTGTTTGGTTGGGTTTCATGTGTCTGCAGCTCACAGAAGGAGGCAGAGCAGGAGCAGCTGGAGGCTGGGAAAGCTGTGCACTACACCTGGACTGAACCTACTGGGTCCCGAGAGCTTTGCTGGAAATGTGGTTCTTACAGTGGGAAGCTGAAGACCGAGGAGGTACTGTACCGTACCAGAGACACACCAGAGTTTACTAAACAGACATCTTGACTTCTCACCATTTCAAGAGTAAAGAGGCCTCTGACTTTGTGTTTCTAGCTGATAGCATGTCTTCTAGTAAATAGACGTCTTTGGCATGTAATGTTATTAAATGTCAACACATTTGAACCTTTATTGAGTTTTAGATATAAACACAGTTGTTAGATGAAATAATGTTTGATCAAACAGTATGTGTGTTTGTCTTTTCTGCACCTTCAGGACTTGCGGGTGGACATGAACAACGAGGGAAAACTGTTTGTAATCTCCTTTTATGAGGGTAAAGTACACACAGCTTCAAATTCAATTCCCCGATCACTTAAATACATTTGTAATTTTGTTGTTCACAGTCTTATATATTAACTTAACATGATCATCACATCTGCAAGTTCGTTGTTAGTGCAAGAGTGATGTCATGTGCCAAGAAGTCAATGGTTACTACTGTCCAAAAAGACAGAAGGTGCTCTATTGATCACAGGATTCAGGTGTAAACGTTCATCTTCGATGAGTGAAATAATGAATCACTGAATCTCTACAAGCTGATGAGACAAAGTGCTGTAGCTGATCCAGACTTCTGAGGGGAAGGGATAACAAGATTTTTTTCTCTGGAGATAAATAAAGTCTTCAGTCTGTATGATTTGGATTTATCGTTGATCCAAAGGTCTCCAGCGTGTTGTGCTGTTCACTGAGGAGCAGCGAATCTACAAGCTGCTCTGTGAGAGCGAGAAGGCGCAGTTGGCTGAACAGGAAATAATCCTGTCACTACAGAACATGGGAGTGTCTCTCATCAACAACAGCAGCAGCCAGGAGGTCTCCTTCATTGGGATTACAAGGTAGATCACCAGCAACATATGCATGTGCACACATCTACGCACAAAAACTGGCCAACCCCAAGCCTATTGGGCAAATGTTGATGTTACAAATATGGCTCAATATTGTGGAGAAATTACAAGTCAACCCACTGTTCTGATTACTGGAACTAGATCTTAATTTTATACAGTTTTTTACCTATAAATCACGTCTTTGAAATATTATACTGCAGTAAAATGGATTATTGCATGATGTTTGCCCACTCCTGATTAATCCTGCAGCGACTATAACATGTCCTGATTTTACATCCCATTTATTTCTCTTTTCTTGTCATAGCTCTGATGTGGTGTGGGAATTAAAGCCAAAGAAGAAGAGTCGATGGAAGACTATGAGCACTAAAGAAGCTGAGATGCTGGAGAACAAGTTTAAAGAGTACGTTGAAGCTGGACCCATGGACAACGCCATCGTCGACCTGGAGAACAACATGCAGGTTTGAGACTAAATACTGTTTATTCATCTTTCTTGATTTTAACTCGTAATATAAGGTATTAATCAAATTTGAAAATGGTGCAAATGATGCTGTCTATTTCATGTTAGCAATGTAGGCTGTATTCTTGAATTTAAAAAGGTGATGCTCCAAGTGGTTAATTGTTTGTCAATTAATTGATTGATTGATTGTTTTTTGTAATTGTCCTCCAGGTGTGCTTTACTCCCAGCGGCACGGACATGCAGATGCTTCAGCCGTGTGACGCTCCTCTCAGGAGGCACTTCCTGCCTGGAGTAAAGATTGAGTACAGCGTCTCACCCCGACAGAGCGCCTACCGTGTCCAAATCCACCGCATTCAGGTGAAAAGAAGTTGAAAAAAACAAAACAAAAAATAAAACACTACAATGTCAGTCCAGTAGCAGCAGTTGCTTTTTTTAATGTCACATGCCTCTTTTTCCTCCCACAGATCCAGAATCAGCTGCCAGGAGCCATCTTCCCCTATGTTTTTTACCCCGTAAAACTGCCAAAATCTATCACCATGGATGCAGGTCTGTACATGTCCTGTTGAATTTAGCATTATGTTCCATCAGTTTGTAATATATCAGACTTTAATATGGTCTTTTTTGAACATTTCTACAGAACCCAAACCGCTCACTGATATCAGCATTGTCACCAGAACAGCAGGGCACTCTGACATCTCTCGCATCAAGTAAGTGACTCTTTCTTTTTGTGAGGCACTGTACTGTACTTTTGTTGTGTGAATTGATTTTTCCTGCCTTCCGTGGGCAGGAGTCAGACTTCAATTCTGATTCTGATCAGCCCTCTACAATCCAACTGGCCTGAAAAGCAGTCATGTTTAAAATGTTTTTTTATTTTAGCCACATTCTGGCCTCCATTTTCGTCTCTTCTCAGTTTTGCTCCCAAACACTGATGGGAATGTCTTGTCTACCTCAGGTACTTCAAGGTGTTGATTCAAGAGATGGATCTGAAGCTCGATCTGGGCTTCCTGTACGCAATCCTGGACCTGTTCACACCTGAGAATGCCAGCATCATGAGCTCAGAACAGGAGGTCAGCAGTCACATATTCAAACGCAGCTTACGATGCATTGACATAATCTTTATCTACTTGAAGTGTCATTGAGATTCAGTCCAACATTAATGCTTCTGCATATTTGTGCTCGACATTCAGGTGGAACTGTTTGAGAAGGACATGGAGCATATGATGACAGAGCTAAACAATGTCTCAGCTGCTGACAACTCTCCTATCAGCTTGTATGAATATTTTCACATCTCCCCCATCAAGGTTTGTGCAGAAATAAGATGATAAAGAAATATTAAGCAGCGAACTTCTTCGTTTAGTTGAAACAAAACAAGCATGAACGGCATCAAAATCAGTTCACAAGCCACATTAAATGGCAGATGTTTAAACAAGAACCAGCCATGTTTAGTCATGTTTTTGTTTTTGCAGCTGCACCTGAGTTTCTCTCTGAGTACTGGAGGAGATGACGGCCTGAAAGAGAAGAGAGACACAGAGCTCATTCCTGTCCAGTCCCTCAACCTGCTGCTGAAGAGCATCGGTGCAACACTCACTGATGTGCAGGACGTTGTCTTCAAGTATGAACGCACACAAAGGCCCAAACAAGCTTCACATAAATCAGCAGCATTCATTCTTGTTTTTGTGATTTTGATGTTTCAGGAGTTCCTGCCACTTAACCGAATCTGTCATTTATTTCAGACTGGCCTTCTTTGAGTTGACCTTCCAGTTTTGTACCACTCAGCAGCTGCAGTGGGAGGTCATCAGACATTATTCCAAGCAGGTAACACACATGGACAGTGACACTGCAGAAGTGGCCAGTAGATTATTTTTCATGTGTGATTCTTTCATGAATGAAAAAAAAAAAAAAGCAGAATTATACCAAAACCGATCAGGTGCTAGCTACAAGCTGACTCACCAGTGTCTGTATGTGCATATTTCAGGCTATCAAACAGATGTATGTGCTGGTGCTCGGCCTGGATGTACTCGGAAATCCTTTTGGACTGATCAGAGGACTGTCACAGGGTGTGGAGGCCTTCTTTTATGAGCCTTATCAGGTAGGAATGGAGTGCTCAATTTAGGGTGAATATTAAACATTTAAGTGGTAAAATATTAGCATTAGGTTAATGTCAATACCAACATCAGTGTGGCTGCTTCAAGCCTCTGTGTTTGACTGTTATCTGTGGTTTGTCCAGGGAGCCATCCAGGGGCCTGAGGAGTTTGTTGAAGGAATGGCTCTTGGCGTGAAGGCTCTGGTGGGAGGAGCTGTAGGTAAGCACATGGCGGAAACTTATCTCTTCCCACATGAGAAACCTGAATCTGATTGCTGTGGTACACCAGATTTCTGTATTCAATTAAACATTTCACTTCTTGCTGCTGTAATGAACTTTAATGCAATGTGCTTTTTAGATGTATTTGCATTGTCATGGGAACGGAAAATTAAGAGAGAGATAAAAACAGTTTTTACTCATTGAATAAATAGACATATTTTAAAAAGTAACTATAAAGGCTCTTATCTGCCTTCCAGGTGGAATAGCAGGTGCAGCCTCCCGGATCACAGGTGCCATGGCAAAGGGTGTTGCTGCCATAACGATGGATGAGGAGTACCAGCAGAAGAGACGAGAGACTATGAACAAACAGCCCAGCGGCCTGAGAGAAGGGCTGACCAGGGGTGGAAAGGGATTAGTGTCTGTAAGTACTCAAGCTTGTCTTCAAATGTTAGAATGCAAAGTGATGACCTGAATTAAAGTGTCTGCAGCTTCTTGGTAATATTCTTGTGTTTTGCTTTTGTCAGGGATTTGTCAGTGGGATCACAGGGATTGTCACCAAACCTATTAAAGGTAGGTTGAATTGGACCATAAAATCATACTGATGATTAGTGCTAACATTTTGGATGCGCTATTAATGCAACTATTGAATTATGTGTCCAGCTTTGTGTTGATGTCTGATGTGTTATCTTGCAGGAGCCCAGAAGGAGGGTGCAGCGGGCTTTTTTAAAGGTGTTGGCAAAGGTCTGGTTGGCGCAGTAGCCAGACCTACAGGAGGCATTATCGACATGGCCAGCAGTACTTTTCAAGGGATCAAGAGGTATGTGATCACACGGATGTGCTGCAGAGTTGATTTACACTAAATGAATACACACATCGGTAACAAGTAAGGTATGACTTATCATTTTTAGGGCAGCGGAGACTTCACAAGATATTGAATCTCTCCGTCCTCCACGCTTCATCCACGAGGATGGTGTCATACGACCATATAAGGAGAGGGAAGGCCTCGGCAGTCAGATGCTCCAGGTAGGACAAAAAACTCTGCATCATCATCTCTCCGTTCTCGGACCAGAGCTGGTTAATATTTTATCAGTAAACTAATTTCAGGGAAAACTACCAGTGATTCAGTCAGATAGAGGGGAATACATTTACGAGAAATGTAAGAACAACCACAGTTCAAAAGAAAAGATGTTTGTCGAGGATATTTGGTGTTCATGTGGATGCTTTCACTCACTCAGCATTTGATGTATTTTACTGCAGCAGTAATTCAGTGCAGTGTATCTACCTCATGTTGGTACACTTAGCTACATCTGGATGCAAATGAGTTCCTCAAGGTTTTTAGCAAAAATAGTCTCTGCAGCCCTTTTGGATAAACATACTGTTGATTAGGGGTTAGGGTTAGGGTTTCTCATATTCACAGATGTAAGTGTGGCTTCGAAGTGTCTCAGTTCTGATCCATTTGAGCTTTAAACTGCGGGTCACTCTTTCTGTGATGATGTTGTCTAGCTGTCCAACTGGATGGAGTGGATTGACTTTACTGCTTATGAGTCTCAGGTCAGAGCTACACAATTTGTCTAGACTGTAGTGAAGATGTCATGTGTAGGATCCCCCCCCAAAACTTTAGGTGACAAATTAAAGTGTCTTAATTACTGAAGGTAAGAGTCGGTGCTCATTGAACATCATTCGTCCAAAAGATATTCCCTTGTGGTGTTTTTGACGAGCACCTTTCAAGGCATCACTCAAAAAACTCTTCAGATTGTTCAGTTTGGTCGAGGTCTTGTGATTGCGAAGGTTACAGCGTTTGCTCCACATCAGTTACATTCTCAGTGACCTCTCGTGCTCCATGTTGAAGCATCTGACGTCATCATGTGTTTCCCCTCGTTTTACTCACCTTTAATTTGTCACCCAACGATATCAGCAGCTTTAGACCTCGGCTACAGTAGGTTTGAGTTTGTAGCGTTAGTACGATTATTCCCCTTGTGCTAAATTATGAATGATGTCAAGAATTATACACACCACAGTGGATGCCACAAATCATGCTTGTGTTCTCTTGTAGCTTGTTAAAATAGGATTCAAACACATTGCGATTGAACTTAATTGAATTTATATTTTTGGGGATTAAATATAGCAACATGACAGAAGTAGATTTAATTGATCTCTAGACAAAATAAAAGTTAAAACAGAATGAAAACCATATTTCTAGGCCCATCCGTGCACTTTATGGAGGACTGAACCCGGTAAAATCAAAAATAGAAAAGACATAAATGAATAGCACCAACAAAATAAATGTAGGTATTTATTAATTGTAAAATGTTAATGTAAAATCTGCTGCTGTATTTAAGCAGCTTTCTGTTACATTGCCTATTGATTTACTCTCCCAGTTGTTTTATGAATTGATTTTTGACCCTAACTTTGAAATAGATAAATTAAAGAACTAAAGGGGAAAGTAAGTAAATAAGGAAGATAATGTAATAAATATATTTTATAAATGAATGGTCGGGTAGTTTAGAGATTTGAAGGACCAAGATGTTGTAACTGTGAGGAAAACAAATAAAAAGATCTTTTGCTGATGCTATCGGATTAAATTAGAATGAACTTTTACTTCCTCGACTAAAACTTAAACAATCACTGACTTCACTGCACACAACACAGTGAGCCTCTCAGTGGTAGAAACAGGCTTTTTTGGTTCTCTCTGCTCTGACCCTGACTCTTCTCTCTTGTCGTGTCCACAGAGGAGGTTGGCCTTCATTGAATGGAGTAGAAGTGGCTCAGAGGATGAGGGTGATGAGGAAAAGTGGCAGCTGTAGTGTAGCGTTGTTCTGTCTGTAGTCTGTGTTTGAGCCTCCAGTCTGTTAGTCAGGAGTTCACTCACTTTTGAAGGATTTAACAAACCAAAGAAAGGCGCCTGAGTAATTAAAGACATTTGTTTTTATGTATTTTATGATTTAATGTGTGTTTTCTTTATTTTGTGAGTGTCTTACATTATGTTTTCTAACTTTATCACTCCTGTGTTAGACCTTATTCTTTCTTTTATCATTTTCTCCCCACAAAATAATTATTTCTTCTCATTGTTAAGATTTTCATTCATTGTTGAAGAATCCTCACATCATGAAGCTTTTTTGTTGGATTTATCATTCTGTCATTCACTGCCACTGTTCCCTGTCCTCTTGTTCTCAATAAAATGTTCACATCTACTCGTCTCTCTGCCATCGTGTTTGTTTCATCCCGTCTTCCCTCACCACCCACAACATCTTCCAGTTTCATCGGAGTGAAGTGTAAAATGCTTGTCGATAGAAATTACCACGAGACATCTGAGCATTCATTTTAGTTTTTAGTCTAGTCATTTGTGTAGATATTCACCTACTTTGTCTCTCCCTTCAGAAAATCGAGAATGGACGTTTTGCAAAGTACAGATACTTTGCTCATGCCAAGGTCAATGACTCTGACTTCCTGATGATCACCAAGAGGCGAGTGTTTGAGACGAGCAGCACAACAAGGAATACCTAAACTCCCTCTGTATCCCAGATCTAACCCGTTGTTGTGTGGTTTCTTCTCCAGGGGGATATTCTTTGTGACCAAAGGCACATTTGGCCAGCTGACCTGCGAGTGGCAGTATCTGTTTGAAGAGTTCACCAAGGAGCCGATGATTGTAGAGAGCCGCCGACTTCGCATTGAGGCCAAGGTACAGGAAATCTTTGATTAACAATCCAAACCAGAAGATTTACCTTTAAACCTTTAGAGGACTGTTTTTAAATAATTATTAAGCAGATTGTGGCACTACATGCTCATGTGCTACATGTCTTTTATGCTGCAGGAGAGAGTAAAGTCGGTCTTCCATGCCAAGGAGTTTGGGAAGATCATAAACTTCAAAACTCCTGAGATAGCCAAGGTAAGCTGACGATTCAGACTAAAAGATGTTCCTGTGTAAATTCTTTATATACCTTACGACTGTTATCTGATTTCTGTACAGTAAGATTAAAGTGCCTCTGCATGTCATCCAGACCAACGTCATGTGACCAACCTGCAGTCAGAGTCAATGACTTTGCTTCTGTTTTATCCTCAGTGGGTTCTTGCCAAATTGGAGGACGCAAGAGAGAGTTTACCTAAATACTGACTCAATAAGAAGAGTGAGAAAATGACGAACATGTAAAAGAGAAAATGAAAAAAGAAGAAGAAGAAAACACACACAGTCAGTGTGTGTCAGTGCCTTTGTTCTCTACTGCATGCTCCTTTTGTTTACCTCCGTGTGTGAGTAGTGGCGCGAACACACAAACGATGCTGTATGTTGACTGTTAATGTGCGTCGTGGGATGAAAGACTGAGTGAGTGTTGTGTACGTGTGCATGCTAACTGAAGCTCTATAAATGGACAGCTCACTTACATTCATTTTACCACAGAAACTCTGTATACATTTAACCAATCTTTGTCTCTTGCGCGCACACTTTATAATTTATTTTATAATCATTTATTTCATCGCTTCGCACAATCCGCTTGTGTCTGAAATGCTGCTGAAATTGGAGGGTTTTCACTTTTCTAGGCCTTTTAGTTTTCTGCACTCTAACTCACACGGAGTCACTGATTTCACTCAGTTTTAGTTTCACTGAGCATAATTCAAGTTTGTCGTTTTGCTTAAAGAAGCTACACTGTTCCAGTGCAACAGCCAGAGAAGAGAAGTGGTAGAGAACAGCTTGAATAACACTGAGGCCAAATCAACCATGATTGTTGTAGCACATTTAATGTTGTACAGTGTTAATTTTACCAGATTATATAAAAGGGAAACTAATTTAAACTTTTGAGTATGGCTTTATAACACATGTAACTCAGAATATGTCGTCTTACTTTTACTCTTTTCTCTTCCTCTTTTTTTAATACGTTGCTGCAGTTGAAGACTGTTCAGTGTGTGATTTAGAGAGGCATGCTATTTTTATACTACACTTAACAATTTGCTGTATATTGATCTAAAAAAATAAACTGTCTGTATATATATCCACTCACACAATTGTCCATTGTGTTACGGTGTTACAGATTGTAATTTTGTGATTTTTATGTTTTTATACCACACGTATGCAATGCCAACGATGTTAAGGAGTTATGCAGAGAAAAGTATATTTAATAGAAACGAATGCTAATTATTATGAGCTGCTGTTAATTCTGACGTGCTTTTTAAAGGTTTTGCTTTTTGGTTTGTGGTGCATCGCAGTTTAATGCGACTAAGTGTTTCTGTTGCCAGTTAACGTTTGTCATTTTTGGTTTTTGGGGAGCAAAATATACACTGGAGTTGCCTAATGTTTTTTGTTTTTTTTTTTCCCCTGCTCTTTCTGAAAAAATAAAATAAAATATGTGTATTAAATCTCAGCGTCATTATCCTCTTTTTGTTGTACCCAGAACATCCCACGCACACAAACGACACTCTTCATTAAGTAACTATAATCATTTATTCAAAATCACCACACGTGTACTTTGCATATCTCATGAGAAGAAGAACAGTTGGATTTGTCTCAAAGCACAATGTGGATTATTTACATCTACAACAAACTCAGTGTGCTGAGTAAATAAGGCACCTTCAGGTGGGAGAAGACAGGTGGCTCGGTGTCTAAAGGCAAAAGGCATAAAATGTTCTAAGTATCGATATTAAATAACAAAAAACTCTTTCAAACAGCTCGTGCGTGAGCATTTCTGATAACAATTTTAAGATTTAGTGAAATATGTTGCCTACTTGACAGGTCGATAATATTACATAATAATCTTTAAAAAATAAATAGTTTTCACATCCTCATTTCTGCTGTAAAGTATCTTTTTCCCTGCAGTACATCTCTATAAATGCTATAAATTACACACAACACATAAATATTGCATTCCAGAGAGCAGCTTACACACAGTCACATTCTCTCTAGCTGGACTCTTACGGGCGCAAGGATCTTGTCATTAGTTGTTTAAACAGGGAGAAACTTCATGTGAAATCCAATTGTTCTCCGTTTAGACAACTATGACAAATCACTGTCAAGTTTATTTTTACATATATCTCCTATCGTGGCTCTCCTCGCGTCGTTACTTCTACCCTCTGCGGTCCTCCTGCTCCATTTTACACCAGGTTGAACTCCTTCAGGTTGTGTCTGAGGATGGTGTCTTTGACGGCCACGAAGACGAAGCGGATGTTTTCAGTGTCCGTGGCGCAGGTGAAGTGAGGGTACAGCGTCTTGTCCTTGTCCGGGTTTTGTTCTTGGTACATTTTCAGGATGAATTCTTGAGCTGCTCCGGTATCCTGCTGCGGTCCTGCAAGTCAAGGTTGTTATTTCAATATGCTGGATGCAACTTTTGCACGAATGCAGTCGTACTCACCAAGACCTGTGAACACTTTAATGTCCAGAATTGGTGGAAATAGTGAGGAGACATCTAAGCATGTGGCACAGAATGACCCGCCTTAGAATGATTATTCAAACATGCGATCTAACCTGTGAATTCGGGGAAGTACGTGGCTATGTGAGAGTACATGATCTTCTCCTTTAGGATGTCGGTCTTGTTGAGGAAGAGTATGACGGAGGAGCGCTGGAACCAGGGGTAGGTGATGATGGTTTTGAACAGGGCCTTGCTCTCCTCCATACGGTTCTGGAAGTGAATTGCAGCGTGAAAAAGGTTGGAACAACGACGCCGCACTCAAAGAATGGAGCGGCGATCTGCTGATCTCTCACCTCGTTGTCGCACTCGGCCAGAACCTGGTCGTACTCGCTGAGCGCCACCAGAAAGATGATGGAGGTGACGTTCTCGAAGCAGTGGATCCACTTCCTCCTCTCTGACCTCTGACCCCCCACATCCACCATCCTGCCGTAACACCAAGAGGAGAGTTATGCAACGTCAAAAGTCACCCGTATCTGTCCGATCTGATCGTTATATCTCACCTGAAGATGACATTCTCCATGTCAAAGGGGTATTCGATGATACCCGTGGTTGGCACTCGGACTCTGAGGATATCTTGCAGGTCAGGAAGGTAAGAGGGTTCTGCAATTCGATCCAGGTCCGTGAGATAGCTGACAAAAAAGAGGAGGAAATAAGCTCAAGCAGAAAGAGGAAATATAAAGAGAAATATCTGGGAATTTTGTGGCGATTAAAGAAAGACTCTGACCAGGAAGTTAAAACCAATCAGAAACAGTTTTGCCTGACGTACAGAAGTGTTCTGTCCAATCCCTGTAATATAACCCGTCTATCTTCAAAACGACAGCCTCTAGTCTCTCTTCGTTTTGATATTCATTTCATGTATTTTATTTCCCCAAATTAGGGTCTAAATCAGGGTTGTCCAAGGTGGAGCCAGTATTGGCCCACCATCTTTGAGCCTTGATGCCTAAGACCAGAATCTCTGTGTTCATGCTGTCTAATGCTCACTATTTGGTGGAGTCGGACAGCTGGTATTCCCTGCGTCGGTCGTAGCACTCCTGTACTCCTCCATCGGCCCACAGACTCCGGATGCCCGTCGCGAGGCTTTGCTCTAACTCCTCCACCTTGTCCACCTCCACCTCCAGGATTGCATTTGCATGGCTCTACGGAGAAACAGACACAGAGACAAATAGAAAACGTATCCGTCCGGCACGTCCACAACTTCTCTCACATAATGGAAAGATCGAGGAGAGGAGGAGAAGCGGGGAGCTAGTTTAGACTGTTATTACATTCTCTGTCTCTAACGATTACATTTATATCCTGATATTTTCTTAGCTCAGGAATATTTCTGTCTCCCTCCAAAATCCTAATTTTGATCAAATTATTTGTTTTCTAATCTGATCTGCAAGAAACCATTAGAGGAAAGGAAAGGAAATGTGCAGGATTTGAAGATGCGCTGTGAGTGCCGCGCACAGAATTTGGGCATTTTCCTTAATGATTTAATGATTTAACGAGTATATTTGTTGTGGGGCATGTTTGACTCACAGGGACCTGACTTTATTATTTTAAAATGTAGAGACGAGCTGTGAAAATCAGTTGAAAATGCTGGTTTGCTTCTTTTATACCACAAAACAGTGTCGTTGACAGAAAGCTCTGAATTCTTAATTTTACACAATCTGCCTTCACTTTGCCTGTAGATAGACTGTATTAAAGTTCCATTCCTTACAATTTTCTCACATGGTTTATGTGTCTAAATAGCAAAAAAAAAACATTGAACTGTTCCATTATGATATTTCGAGGGATTATAACTGAAGCCGTATTTGGTGTTCAGTCACTTTTCTTGAATTCCTATCAGTTTTATATTTTGCTGTATTTACAAAATGTTCGTTCAGACTTAAAATCTTAAATGTGTGCCGAATAAATGACATAATAACTCCAATAAACCCCAGAGTCAAAAGTGAGCCAGGCCCAGCTTGACCCAGTCCGTACCTGGTTCTGCGGGTCAGCGAACGATATACTAAGAGCCTCCATGGCTCGGATCATCGTCTGCATGGACGTGTAAATGTTCTGGAAGACCAGCTTGGCGTAGCTCCTCTTGTCCTCATCCGAGTAACCTCCTCCATGGATGATCCTCATTTGTTTGATGAAGGTGCTCTTCCCGCTCTCTCCAGTACCTGCGGGGTTAAAGACAATCAAATACCTTCACATGTGCCGCACTTTTAGCATCATTACGTATTTACATGCGACAAACTGTGTGTGTTTGATAGTTCCACGGTTCTCTCTCAGTGGTGTTGGTTGGGACCACTGACGGTCAAACAAAGAAACACACGCTTTACACTTTGTGACAATAAATTCTAAATGCATTGACTCACACACACACACACACACACACACACACACACACACACACCCACACCCACACACACTGAGTCTGCACATCACCTCCCTCTTCAGTTCTCACAACGCAAGTTCCTAATTTTCTCATTCGGACCACATGACGCTGAATCCATTTGTTTAACAAATGTGTGTTTGTTAACACACCTTGAATATTGGGAGTAGCCTCGTTTGTGTGCGGGGACTTTCACTGTGTGTGTGTGTGTGTGTGTGTGTGTGTGTGTGTGTGTGTGTGTATCTGTACATGTCCTCTCAGCAGTGTGTTCAGGCTCTGTGGAGAGCCCGGCTGGTGGCAGCAGTTTTCTGGTGTCCCGGCTGTTTTGCATGGCACCATGCAACACTTGCGTCTTTACATCTCAGCAAACAAAGGCTTAGACAAATCGTCTGCATTTGAATGCACCTTGTTTACAAGTCAAGTTTCTTGAAGACGAGGTGGATTTGGAGGAGACAGGCGGGTCAACTCTGAGACGGAGGCAAATCTTGATCCTTGCACGCCTTCTGTGTTTTACTTGTTCACCCTTGAGGCCTCAGTCTTGTAGAGCTGAATACGTTCTGTTGGATTCATGTACAATTATTATATTAATTATTGCTGTCTGTCTTTAATAATGTGGCAGATACTTTTTTTTAAACCTCAGCCCTTCTGGATGCAGAGTGGACTTTTCATCATGTGGTGTTATTGCTGCAACACATTCATCACAAAGACTCGAACATCAGCAGTTTCTTTCTTTGCTTCCTCCTCTGGAAGTGCTCATTTTATAGCTATTTTTTTACCTGATAAATGGATAAAAATGACCAACAGTCACTTCTCCAAACTGTCATGTTTTGTTAATCTACTCATTAATCAACTTATAACTTCGGCTGTTGAGCTCAAAACACACACACACTTCTGACATCGACCATATTGTTTTCAACATCAGCAAATGTCTTTTTTATATATTTCTCTGAAAGTTATCTCTCAGTGGACACAATCAGCCCCCAAAAATGTAGATCCAAATGTATTCCACGCGGTTATGTTCACAGATGCGTCTTTTTGTTTGTTGGTTGGTTTGTCAGCAGGATTTTACAAAAAAACACTTAAACTTTCTCTGTGAATAATGGTTGGAAAAAACTGGGGACTGCTGGGGCTTGGCGGAGGTATGCGCTCTGCTGTGTGCTGTTCTTGTTTAAATCAGTATTTACCTAAAGGAGCACTCCACCTTTTTTACACAGAAAGATCTTCTTTTATTTTTTGTAGGGAGAACTACTCAGCCTCTACGAACTGCTGTATGACAGAGAGTCTCAGGATCTGTGATCAGGGACATCTCGACCTGGAGACTCATTTTTGATGGAAAGCCTGCGTCACAAAGTTGGGACGTTCAGTTTGGACATTGAGGGTCCAAAATATATCTGTGCTGAAGACGCTTCATAGAAAGGAAAGTGTTTATTTGCCTTTACCTTTGTGCACATCTGCATTTGTGACTTGTGCGGGCTGGTGTTTTACAGTTTCCCCTCACACAGACGCTGTGTGAATGAATGTGGTGCCATTATCATCTGTCCACCTTAACATGTTCATTTTTTTCATGTCTGTTCGTTGGTTAGTTTGTCAGGAAGATTATATAAAAACTACTAAATAGATTTCTATGACACTTGGATGGAGGATGAATCTCTGCATCGGAATAGACCCCATTAACTTTTACTGCAGATCCAGAAAAGGTGACAGATGAAGGAATTATTTTCTCACATCGCTTGATTGTGTTTTTTAAATTCTTCATGAATTTATCCAGGAATAATGTACGAATCTTGAATGAAAAACTCAGGTTTGTCTTGTAGGCTGAGATCTACGAGCACAATCTGATGCTGATCCAAATAAAAATCCAGATCCTTCAGATTTAAATATGCTTTATTTTATATTGGATCAGTCTTGATTGAACTAAAGCTGATTGTTGGGCCTTGGCGGAGGTATGTGATCTACTGCGTTCCATTCTAGTTCCACTGAAACTTACAACTTCATTAATAACGGAATGTGTGGCCACAATTAACGCCATGGAATAACTGAAGCTCCTGTGATTCAGGTGCAGCAGTTTGTCCACATTTGATAATGTTTTGATCAGCTCTGACATTGACTGTTTGTTACTGACTGTTTGTCACTGACTGTTTGTTACTGACTGTTTGTTACTGACTGTCACTGACTGTTTATCACTGACTGTTTGTTACTGACTGTTACTGACTGTTTCTTTACTGACTGTCTGTCACTGACTGTTACTGACTGTTACTGACTGTTTGTTACTGACTGTTACTGACTGTTTGTTACTGACTGTCTGTCACTGACTGTCACTGACTGTTTGTCACTAACCGTTTATCACTGACTGTTTGTTACTGACTGTTTGTTACTGACTGTTTATCACTGACTGTCACTGACTGTTTGTCACTAACCGTTTATCACTGACTGTTTGTTACTGACTGTTTGTTACTGACTGTTTATCACTGACTGTCACTGACTGTTTGTTACTGACTGTTTATCACTGACTGTTTGTTACTGACTGTTTGTTACTGACTGTCTGACACTGAATGTTTATCACTGACTGTTTATCACTGACTGTTTGTTACTGACTGTTTATCACTGACTGTTTGTTAATGACTGTTTGTCACTGACTGTTTATCACTGACTGTTTGTTACTGACTGTTTGTCACTGACCACTGACTGTTTGTTACTGACTGTTTGTCACTGACTGTTTGTTACTGACTGTCTGACACTGACTGTTTATCACTGACTGTTTATCACTGACTGTTTGTTACTGACTGTTTATCACTGACTGTTTGTTAATGACTGTTTGTCACTGACTGTTTATCACTGACTGTTTGTTACTGACTGTTTGTCACTGACTGTTTGTTAATGACTGTTTGTCACTGACTGTTTATCACTGACTGTTTGTTACTGACTGTTTGTTACTGACTGTTTGTCACTGACTGTTTGTTACTGACTGTTTGTTACTGACTGTTTGTCAGCTGTTTCAGGCACGATAAAAAACAAAATGTTGATACAGCGGCATGTAGCTGACACTAAACTAAAGCGGCCGCCAACGGGGAGAAATTAATCTCTTTTTCAGCTCACAGATCTTCTTCCTGTTTATTGTCTTTTCCCGGGTTACTCAAACAAATAATCGGCTTATTCTGCATTCCTCTTTGTGAACAAGTCCACAACTGTCTGTTCTCTTTGCATATTCTGTGCTTGCATGAGACTGTTAATATTTAATACTGATACTACATCTATTCAAATTAGCGAGCCCGCATGGTGGTTCATGAAAACGCTCGATCCCCGCTTTCTTTCACGCCGTTCACCGTTTATTCTTTTACTCCTGGTTCCTCAATAGCGTCTAGTGCTTGCAGAGCGTCGATGAACTGACTGAAGAGGCTGAACGTGTAGGTGTCGATCTCTCATCCTGCTTCACTCCCACTCAGCGACATCCACTCTGAGTCACTTTGATCAGGTAAATAAATGTCATTGTTAAAAGTAAACTTGTGTCATCTGATTCTTTGAGTACTTTGAGTTACCTGGACCATATAAAAAGAGACACGTCACATGTTGTGTAATTGGGACAGTGGACCTCTATAACTGACCTGTTCAACCTGCTCCTCCTCATCACACCGACCGTTTATTCACTTAAAAACTTAAAAACCTCCATCCACATAATCCACACAACACTGACTGTTGATGCTAACACTGAACCTTCAGATCTTACCCATCATTCCCCTGCACAGTGAACCGAGAGAAGAACTTCCCCGACAAATAAAGTGTACATTCATAAAGCCGCTGTGGGCAGAAACCTGAAACTCTCTTTAAGAGAAAGCTGGTTCTCAGAGAGCAGCGGGAGGCAGACCTACAGCTCGCGTCCCGCATGCGTTTGGATTTGCATGACGTTTGCATGAGGTGTGCCCGCAGCAGCTAGTTATGGCCTCCGAACACACCGCTGACCGAGGCCTCGCCTGTCACTCCCGTCCCAGACGTGCAGCCGCTCTGCTGCAGCACAAATGGGTCGAGTGCACTCACAGACTCATGGAGGCTCTTCTGATGCCACGTGGCAACACCCCACCCAAAGGCCCGTCAATCAATCATTACATTATTGATTTATCATGTGTGTCTTCTCAATATTATGCACATGACCTCCATCGTTTTATGTTGACTTCTTATTTTGTGTTGTTTTGGATATTCTAATATTTTTTTCACATGACAATTTCCATGTCTAAATATTGTCAAGAATTAAAAGTTTGTCACAGTTTTACAGGGTGCATATTTCAGGGCAGAGTAATGTGTTGATATTATATTGTTATCGTGATATCGTCTGTTTGGATACCGTTGGTTTTAAAGGCTGCACTACAGTAAAGCGACGTCATTTTTATGAACTTACCAGACTGATCTTCTTGTTCTCATACTTGTCTTTCCCCACTTAAACATTATATCCACATTACTACTGATTATCTAGCAAAAATCTCACAGTGTTCATATTTTGTTAAGGTACCAATAGTCATCCCTGCAATGTTTTGTGAAAAATATCATGATACCTGATTTTGTCCATATGAAAAACTCCAATAATGCTATTATATCATCACTGTTATAATATAAATCCATATATAGGACAATATTTTATCCAACAAAGGTAGCTGTGGTAAAAGTTTTACAGTCTGACTATCAACTTTCACAATAATTTTGTCCTAGAACAGAAGGTGACGGTCATTCGTCGTGTCTTCGCTCATTTGAATAGCTGCCCCCCTTTACATGTATCGCCCCTCATTCAAATAAGAAAACATTCAGCGGCTGACTAACGCATGAGACTTATTCTGAGAACTAATGAGTCCGTACCCAGCCGTCCTCTCACTGAGTCAGGAGCGAATGCACAACAGAACGTTTGAGAACATTTTAACTACCACTTTCTTAATGTAACACAGCTGGAGGAGGACACACGTGATGGATGTAATAACGCAACACAGATGTAATGTTGTTAATGTGTATGTTGAATATGGTCCACTGGATCTTTGGATCCCAGAAAGACTAGCTGGTGCATCAGCTAAAGGAGAAAACATAATAAATAGTAATAAAAGCCTGCTAATCCCAGCTAGTCTCAGACCTGCTGAGGAACCCTTGAGCAAGTCAGTGAGCCGATACCAGGAAGGGTCCACCCTTTCTTCACTGTGAGTGACAAGTGGATAAACTAATGTATCTCCAATAATAATAATATCTCCATATACAGACCTGGTGCTGCATGTTTAAACACCATGAAACAGGACATCTCTCCTGTCAGCAACTGGACATTGAATCAATATTTTTCTTTACCCCTTTTTTTCCTATTAAATGAGGTTGGAGTTCATCCAAACAGAGGGCGGGAAAACGCCCTGTTTTCTTTAGTCCATCTGGGAGCAAACACAAAGAAATCCTCTAACAAGTGCGATGAAGGAGCGGACTTAAAACAAGCCAAAGTCAGAACACATTGTCATCTTTTACTACCTTTGCATGTAACTATTTGGAGTACTTCTGTTCCAGGTGAGGATCAAATGAGTCTAGTAGACAAAATAACCGAGGTTACAAACTCTCCACTGTGCGTAAAATCAACGGTGCGTCGGCGGAGCCAGCGCGCACTGACAGACTGCTCCATCCGGAGACGAGAGAGGAGAACGAGGAGGAGAGGAAACAAAGAGAATAGTGAAGACTTCCTCACGCTATCATTGACCTGAACATATGGAGGAAAGAGATCCTTCTGCTGAGTCCTGTCCCACCTGCCATGACACCTGCATGTCCAGGTGTGTCCAGGAAGCAGTGAAGTAATGGGAAATTTAAACCTGCTCATGACTCACTGAGCATATAAACCACAACCCCCCCCCAAAACAGCTAAATATAACTCCATCAGAGGGGAATCTTCGAACAGCGTCGGAAATGTATTTTGTGGCACTCAGACAGAAAATGTATCGTACGCGCCAAGAGTTTGATCCAATTTCATATTCTATGCTTCACCCCACAAAGTGTCATGTGCTCCGGGATGAGGGGCCACTAAAGATGATGCTCACCCAGCAGCAGCAGCTTCAGCTCCCTCCGAGAGTCCTTCTTGTCCCTCCGCAGCTGCTTCTCGATCTCCTCGTTGATCCTCTGGTTCTCTTTGTCCTCCGCCGACACGCAGCAGCCAGCCATCCCTCACACCGGAGAGCCCTCTGCGGTCAAGGTGAAAATGCTGAAGGCTTCTGGAGATGTCTGCTCCCTTCTCTCGCTTCACAAATTCAGGAAAGGGCGCAGAGCATCTTTTAAACCCCCTTCTTCCTTCTTAATTTGAATGTAATGGCTAAAATATTCCGGAATTCTGCGTTACAGGGGAAAGTCCAGAGATCTTTTATTTTTAACACTAAAAAGCTCTGATCTTTCCTGATAAGGTGCTGCGGCTGGTGTGAAGGAGGAGGACACTTGTTCAACTTTATCCAGCCTTTTCGGGAGGGCGTGGCACCGGCTGCAAATAGAAGCAGATAAAATGGGAAGCTGGCACCCAGAGCAAGCAGACTGTGTTGACTTTACCCCACAGAGATCATGCAAACTGAGAATGGCGGAGCAGGTTTTTGATTAAAGCCAAAAACCAAATAAAAGAAAGCCAGGAAAGTAGGATCCACGGGCCCGGTGCGTAAACTGCCGTTTATCACATGGTTGCAGGCTGCAAGTAGCTTTCCTGACAAGTTTTTTATACATCCGACATGTGTCAGAAGGAGCTCAGGGCGTGAAACATCCTCCAAAGTTGCGCAGCACTACATGGAAATGGGAAGTGAAGGATCCTGCCTCAGTGCAATGTCTCCAAACGGCCACAAGGGGGCAGGAAGGCCAGCTGTGAGTGAATGAGTCGTCTAAATAAATTACATCCTGGCTGGATTCAGTCTGTTTCCACCTTCAGTACTTTTAATCCTGCAGAAGGACAGAGGTCTCTGAGGGGTCTCCCTCGTTTAGTAATGTTACAGTATGAAAATGCGCATGTGAAAGTGAACACATGTGAGCTCCAGCTGCACAGATCTGCGCTCATGATCAGTATTATGAACTCGAAAGACAGAAAAAATAAACAGGAAATGAGATTATTTAAAAATAAAGTCATATGAACATCAAATTATAGATGATGAAGAGATGAAAATACATATTAATCTACTAAATGTTGTTACAAACCGAGGAAACAACCTAAACAAGGCATTGTTTTCATTTTGGATCAGGTAGATGAGAAAAGCATAGTTGACTGTATTAAAGGTATCATAAAGTAAATATTCATCTTAATAAAGTGACCACAGAGGCTCATTAAAGGTTTGATAACATTACAGGTAACAGTTCAACTTTTTATTTATGTTCTTAAGTGTTTTTTACCTGATTAAGATGCTTTACACGTACATATTCTTATTAATGTTAATATGCATCTTTTAAGGACTTTAAGGTCCTTTTAACATATTTATTAGCCTATTGAAAAGATCTGATAGACACTGTTACAAATTCATGAATGGACAAATAAATCAAATTAAAAAGATCAAATAATGTCTGTGGTCATCAGCAGTCACCTGTTTAAAGGGTAAGTTCATCCGAACATAAAACTTTAGTCATCATCTGCTCACCTGCACGTAGATGGAAAGTCAGCAGCAGTTTTGTAGTCTGCAAAACATTTCTGGAGCTTCACAGCAAAACAGCGCTGCAAGGTTCTCTGTGACACCTGAAGTAAAACGCCCTGATATCCCAATTTATTTTGAGAAGGAAGTTATTTGCACCTTCAACGCACGGTTGAGCCTGTGCACCGGTTACAGACCGATGCACGCTTTCAGGTCAGCAGCTACAGTGAAGATTTTGTCTTTGAATTAAATTTGGGATCTCTGGGCTTCTGGAAATTCTAATTAAGCCAGACGGGCTGTATGGAGCCAGTTTTTTTTATTGCTGTTGTCTGTGGTGTTTTTTGTTTTTTTTTAATTCCATCTACTTCAGTTGTTCAGGTGAATGCTGCAGCGATCGTTTGCTGTGAAGCTCCAGAAATGTTTTGTGAACTATGAACTTTCATCTGACCTTCCATCGTCATAACGGTGAGTTTAATTTTGGGGTGAAGTTATCCTTTAAAAACACACACAACCACATATTATAATAGAAAATAGCAGAATGAGCAGTTTCACTCCTGATATGAAACAGGAAGTAAATAAAAAAAATAATGGACTCAGGAAGTGATAATGACAAACGGTATCTTTGAGTGTGTGTGTGTCGCTGAACCATCCTTTTTAAATGTTCAAGTATACAAATAAAGTTAGTGAGTCACCTTAATGAAATAACCACAAGCAGTCTTTTGGCTTTTTCTTTGCAGTTTACTCTCAGTAAATCCACTCGTGTCCTCTTTTTGAACTATGTTATCAATACATACACTTTTTTTAAAAGTCCAGACTATTCTGTGTCATCATGATTGCTTTGCAACAAGAACAACAACAAGACTTAACATGTTATCATCAGCAGGAAAACTTAAATACAAAGATTTTTCATTTCTGTTGAGTCAAGTCGAGCTTTTCTCAACAGGGAATCTGGTTTGGGAAGGTTTGTTTCTTCCCCCGTGGTGTTGGAGAGGCGAGAACATCAATCTCAGGGATAAAAAAAAAAGCACTGAATTTATAAAACGTGGTGGATTATCTTCGTATTGTTGGGTTGCATCTCAATAAATGTTTTATTTTTGGTGGTGTTAGGAGTTTTAAACCAGGAAGTAAACAAATCCAGCTCTTTATGTCTTTCGATTGCATGTAAAATATAAACGACCAAAGATAACAGAGGACAGAAAAGGAGCCCAAATAACCTCTGAGAGGCAACTTCATCCATCCTGCATGGCAACATGCTTGGGGCACATTCTGTTGAACTTTATAGAGTAACAAGAATCACATCTGTGTTCACTTTGACTTAACTGTCAGAGCTTGACGGAGGTTTGTAATACAAAGTGGAGTTCAAATACATGTGGCGCCGACATCTGGAGAAGCACTATGCTCGTGCTGCGATGCAAAAGTCACACATTTTACACAACTGTGACCAGAGATCATTATAACATTTCAAAATGAAACTCCATATCTTCGTGATTTAAAGGCAGAAAAAGAAGGCCAGGTGTTGTCTGGAACTTGAGCGAAAGCAGTTTATAGAAAGTTAATCAACACTGCAGTGCTACAATAAGTATATTCCATATTCTGTATGTAAATGTTCTGCTCGATATCTGAACCGCAGCACAGGTTTCCAAACCGTGTGTCGGCACGTCGACACCTGCTGGAAAAATCCAGCCTGATATGACTCACATGTGCTCCCTCAGTGTGAAGTCTCTCACATAGCTTGGAAACAGTCCTTAACACTGGCTCATATTTAGCTGACAAAATCCATTCTGCATCTTTGGCAGTACAATATCTTCTTTTATTTTAATGATCTGCCTCAATCATTGTGTAAAAAACATCTGAGATTCACGAGCAGTTGTCACACACCAGGATTGATCACTCCTTGAATTTCTTTTTTTTCACTCAGACGGTGTAAAGATCCACTTTACATCAGCAGGGGACACAAGTTACTGATTACTGCAACAAGCGATCA
The DNA here is from genome assembly GCA_963678695.2 of Diplodus puntazzo. NCBI lineage: Eukaryota > Metazoa > Chordata > Actinopteri > Spariformes > Sparidae > Diplodus > Diplodus puntazzo. The sequence continues at coordinate 30,385,608 of OZ023159.1, read as the reverse complement.
ACACCGAGAAGCTGGAACTTCAAAACATCTCCTCTGGCAACAAGAAGAGTGACACAGTTTTTTTTCCCCCCCTATTCAGTCCCGCTGTTGGTAGGCGGTTGTTGTAAGATCTTAATTTACTTCGAGTACGCTGTGAACTGGCCTGGGTATTAACTTTTTTTCAGGCGGTCGCTGCCTGCCAAAATCAACCATCCTTGTTAGTAATTTCACCAGCTGGCTGAAATATCTGAAAACAACAGGACCTCCAGGTGAGTTGCTGGTCGCCCGCCAAAGTGGCTGCGAGAAGCCAAACCGGAGCCAAACGTCCTGAAAACACTCTGCAGGCGGCTGGTGGCCATTTGGAACAGGGCTGCACGATATGGTCAAAGAATCCTATTGATGATGATGATTCACCATCGCATGTTTGTCTTTTATGTTGTTGTTGGGTTCTTTTTTTTTTACATCTAGAGAACAAGATGTGTAGGCGAGGGCATCTCTACAGCACTATAGGATTTCATCATAACATCGTTTTGTCACACAAATTTCGATAATTGCAATTTCGATAATATTTCGATTAATTGTGCCCATCTTATTTTGAGTCCTGATTGTGACACCTTGCAAAACACACGAGGCAGTCAAACGCAGTACAAAGCACTGTGGCGTGGAGGTTTTTTTTTAAGACATGACTCTGACGCCACAACCGCATGAAATCAACAGAAAGAAAGCGTGTTCTGATTACAATTCACTCATGATGTGTTTATAACGTCTGGTTAATCACGTCACCTCAGCTACATGAGCTACGTTTCAAAGCTGCTCTCGATGTCTTCTGACGGCACAGAGTAACTAAAAACAATCCCTCCAGCTGCACAAAGGGACGTTATCGAGCCGCACTAGCTTCACTTCTCATAAAAACACAGGTGCCTTGCATGAGACTTCATGAGGCACAGCTTATTCAATAAGGCAATATGTACATGTGAACTGTGTGTGTGTGTGTGTGTGTGTGTGTGTGTGTTTTCTCTTACGGCGTCTTCTCATAAATAAATCCTGAAGCAATACTGTACATTCTAATCACAAAGGAAATTAAGTGAAATGTAAGAGAAATAAAGCCCCTGTAAATGTTCTAAACAGGCCAAATGTTTGAGTCTCTTGTTTGTGTACACTGGTCAGTCACATATTAGTCTGACAGCCTCTAACATACTGAATTTCTATCAGGGCGGAGGGTTTAAAACCTATCAACAACACTTTACCTGCCTGTCATCCAATAAAACACCTCTCCTAGGGAACGGTGTTTGGAGGAGGGTTTGGGGGGATGTTCAGGATCACAAGGTGCCTCAAAGATAATCAATACTTACTGAGAAGTAATAATGAAACTAAATATAAAAGAATAAGAACCAATGTGCGATGTGATTGCAGCTATATATGACAAGTGATTACTCTAATGACTACAATTAGCCCTGTAGATTGGATTCAGTCTGCAGCTTTTTTCATGTAAAAAAGTCAATTTAACAGACCGGCTACTGTAAGTACTGGCATACCAATCAATCTGTTGTTGGATGATAATACTCCTCTTTATGCAGTTTTGAAGCTGAGAGAAAAAACAAAAAAAATTTACATTCTCCTCTGAAAAAAAGGAAACAAAAACAAACATGTAAATAACATTTTCTTTCTTCCAAAAATGAATTAGCCATTAGACATACAATACAATCACATAGATACATATTTTCAATACTGCACATTCAATCTGCCAAAAAAAAAGTAATGATTACAAAGCCAACAAAGATGCTGCCATATATATATATAGAGAGAGATGTATGTACAATGATTATAGCGTTCATAATTGCACTATGCCTCAATAAATGTAAATTACAGGTTTTATGTTCATGGAAAAAGAAAAAAAATAGTAACTTTGGAACGAGGACATCAAAAAGGTGCCAATCAGAAACGAGGAGGGGTTACTTTGGTACAAACTGAACGTCGACACTCTTTAACGCCCTTTAATGAAGCAATCAGCCGAATGTCTCCTCCACTGCTATTGAACGGTCAAGTCAGCCGGGCTGTGATTGGACGATTATAAAGACACAGCTGAGATGTGACTGGATAGTCCGCAGGCCGGGATTGGACAGTTCGAGCAGTTCAGCACACTTGGGCATCCTCCTCTCTGCTAATGAAGTGTGTGTGTGTGTGTGTGTGTGTGTGTGTGTGTGTGAGGGCGCCATCGTTGAATACTTAAGGAGTGAGTTGGTCGATCAGTCCGGAGTCAAGTCAGTGAAGTCAGTCGGTCCGAATCTGCTTCCCTCCATTTGAGCAGTAAAGTTTGGCATTGGCAATAAATACACACATCACCATAATGAATGAAAAAGCGTTAATGTGGCACAGTTGAACATAATCTTTCAACAGCACTGCATCATAAATTATAACCTCCTCATCTCTCTTCAGTCCGTGTAAAGCGAAACCAGCTCTGTGCTGATTTAACGTCCACCGGGTCGCCTCGAAGCTCAGAAAGCATTTTTATCTTTAAAGCCAACAATACTGAACTTTGATGGAGAAACTGACATGAGACTCGAGATACTTCCACACAAAAAACATTTGGTGAATCCACTGTCAGTCACACATGCTCTACTTACTGGACGGTACCAAAAATGCAACGTAATACTAATAATGATTGAAGTCAATACCAAATCGGTATGAAATAATTTAAAAATCACAGTTTTATGCCTATTTATGGAGAGAACTGCCGATCTCTCATTTGAGGGAAAATGGTCAAGCTGTCGATTACAGATCGGTTTCATTGTTTCCTAGTGAGCGAACAGGTAAAACGCCCAGGACCAAGCTTCAGAAGAACCGAACGACGAAAAGAAAGAGGAATAAAAACCTTTCTTCTCCTTCTTCTCCTTCTTCTTCTTCTTGTTTATAAAAAGGCAGGAGGCAGGGAGCACATTGCATTTGTTCCAGCTCTGATGGACAGAACAAGCCACCAAAACCTCAAGTGCACAAAGTAGTTTTCTTTCTTTCTCTCATAAAAAACTAAACACACACACAAAAAAAAAAACAGAACTTCACAATGCGCAAAGCCTAGAAATGAGGATCGTCGCTGTTCATTCAACAGCAAATCCCTCCCCGACCCTTCAGAGTATGTTGCCCCCCTCTCCCTGTATTTCATTGCCTCCTTCTTAAATAGCAAGATAAAATTTACTTTGCTCACCCCTCGGGCTCCAAGAGATCAACAAATGGCAAATAAATTAGTATTATGCGACCATTAGAATTTTTTCTTGGATTTTTCTTTTCTTGTGTGTGTATATATGATCGTTTCGTTTCACAGATTTGCGTCAGTCAGTGTGTGTCGGTGCTCCGCTCTACACCAGGTTGTACTCCTTCAGGTTGAGCTGCAGGATGGTGTCTTTGACGGCGGCAAAGACGAAGCGGATGTTCTCTGTGTCGGTGGCGCAGGTGAAGTGAGAGTAGATGATCTTGTCGCTGTCTGGGTTCAGGTCCACGAACATCTTGAGGATGAACTCTCGCCCTGCTTGGGCATCTCTCTGAGGCCCTGGAGAGGAGAGGACAGCGCTTCGTGAATTGACTTGTCAAGAGTGAACAATGAACTTTTTCTCCTTCTCCTTCTTATATTTACAGCACAACACTGAAGAAATGACACTGTGATACGATGTAAAGTCGTGAGTGTACAGCTCACATAACAGTGTAAATTTGGTGTCCACTCAAAATAACTCAACACACAGCCATTCATGTCTGAACTGCTGGCACCAAAGTAGAGTACGCCCCTAAGGGAAAATGTCCAAACTGGCCCCAATTAGCCATTTTCCCTCCCCCGGTGTCATGTGACTCGTTAGTGTTACAAGGTCTCAGGTGTGAATGGGGAGCAGGTGCGTTAAATTTGGTGTTCTCGCTCTCACTTTTGCTGTGTCTCAATTCAGGGTCTGCATCCTTCGAAGGACCCGGCCTTTGCAGTCTTCGATGGCGAGTCCTTCGGAGAGACCTTGTTAACCGCGTCAACCATTGTTAAATGGGACGGTCTAGCCTTTGGAGCATTTCCTAGTTGCGTCACCAGATGTTTTACCCTTATGTCACACTTTCTTTCTTCTTTTTCGCCGTGCAACGAATCTTCGGATGAGTGAGGCCATGAAAGATAGCAGCTGTGCATCCTCCAAAAATAAGGAAAAGAAGGCCGCATTTGTGGGCTGCATTTGGAGGAGCCTTCAAATTGGGACAGCCTTCACGCGGCATTGTGACGTAATTGGCCTTCAAATGCGTCCTCCGAAGGATGCAGAGCCTGAATTGAGACACAGCAACTCTCTCATGCTGGTCACTGGAAGTTCAACATGGCACCTCATGGCTGACAAGTGAAATGTGAGGCTTGCGTTGACAATACATCATCATTATATCACATTCTGTGTCATATATAAAGGAATAGTTCGTTGTATTTTAATGCGTGTCCGATACAGTACTTTGAAAGATATATCATGCAGCCTCACAATCTGAAAATATTAAATGTTTTTTGAACTGTTGGTATTTAGGTATGTTTGCCAGCATAATACAATATATACCAATATCAATGTGGACCACTACTAGTGTAACACTTTTAAAAAGCTTAATAGCATTTGTCCAATGTTGTTCTTACAGCTCGATTAGTGCAGATTCGGCTAATTGAAATGTGGGCTGCTGCTGTGACTCACCATCATACTCTGGAAAGTAGTCGACCAGATGAGAGTACATGATCTTCTCCTCCAGCAGGTCCTTCTTGTTGAGGAAGAGGATGACGGAGGAGTTTTGGAACCAGGGGTATGTGATTATTGTCCTGAACAGAGCTTTACTCTCCTCCATTCGGTTCTACGGGGGAGTGTGTGTGAATGTGTGTGTTTGTGTGAGGAGGGGTGGGGAGAAAGACGCACAGAGAAACAGAGAAAAGAGAGAGAGAGAGAGAGAGAGAGAGGGTGAGTTAATCAGTTAATTAAACCACAGTCTTTCACACTCATTAAGTACAGATTTTAATAAATGTTTTACAGCACCAGAGGGAGAGCAGTAAATATGAGAGGGAAGGGCGACCATGGCGACTTCGAGAGTTTAATTTCTCTACTTGCACTTCATTTCTGCGCTTAATTGAACAAAACAACCATTCTGAAAGCAAGGCTATCACATCACCAGCGCGGCAGAGTATTACAAGGGCTAAACAGAATATCTCCTGTATATTATAAAAACTAATCTAACTACGTCACAATACAGCTGACGTGCAGCTGCTTCGTCCTCTGTTTTCTGCAGTTCGATGCAGCAAAGGAAGATAAGGAAGGAAAAATAAACATGGGCTCAAGAACGCACACATATGAACACACAGCTGCTCATTAACACACTTGACACAACTGCTATATCCTTTTAAGAAGGAGATGTGGCCTGCGGCGGTATTCAAAACAGCTGGCTGATCATTTACAAATGCTTTCCAAGGGAAAAAAAAAAAAAAGGTGGAGCACGGCCAGGCAGGAGCGGAATCTGATTTCCATTGTTTTAAATAAGAAAATAGCTTCCACATCAAAGAACAAAAAGCTTTTAAATCTGCAAAATCGCTTATGAAAATGTGAAACGAAAAGCACCACACAGACAATAATCACTTCGATTGTTCATTACATTTACTCGCTGCTGTTTGTCATAACTAAATCTGATTTTCACTGCGTGCGTATTCATCGCTCACCTCGTTGTCCGACTCCACCAAAACTTGGTCGTACTCGCTGAGCGCCACCAGGAACATGATGGATGTGACGTTCTCAAAGCAGTGGATCCACTTCCTCCTCTCCGACCTCTGACCTCCAACATCCACCATCCTGTCACGGCGACAGCAGCAGCAGCATCCAAAAAGTGAGAAGTCAGTCACTACAAGCACTGAAACTGTTGGCTAGCCTGCCTGAGTGTTAGACACATTTATAGACAAACACGCTTTGTCACGCTAGATGTTCATCTGGATGTTGTGTTTTTGTCACAGCCGATCGAAGCCAGAAATGATTAAAGACAGAGAGTACTGCAGAGTTAACTGATGCGGGTGTAAATGCAAATTATACACATTCACACTGAAGACAAAAGCCAGATGTTTGAGGCTTTTTTTGTCCAGTGTGAAAGAAGTAATAATAACTGACATACAGGCAGCTCGTTCAAGGCTTTAGGAACGTTAGCTGAGTGGGCTAACCAATAATAATAGTGTTTTAGCAGTATTCAATTGATAAAGTTGCTAACTATGATCTTTATATATGACTGATACACTGTTCAATTCGCAAAGGAAGAGGATTTTTGTCCTGCAGGGTATCATGGGGAGGGGGCTAAGAATAATGTAGATAATAAGAATAGATATGAGCTCTTAACATAACAGTAACAAGCAAAAACATAACTTTTGCTTTCACATATTATATGCTTTTACTGACAGCAAAGAAGTCATAAAGTCTGAGTATTTACAACAAAATGAATCATGTTTTCTGAACACATCTTTGTTCACCTGAATATGACACTCTGCAGGTCAAACGGGTATTCAATGATGCCCGTGGTGGGGACTCGAACCCTCAACACATCCTGCTGGGTGGGAAGGTACGCCGGCTCGGCGATCCGGTCCAATGCGTTCAGATAACTACAGACACACACACAGAAAATGAACCTACATATTTAGAAAAGTCCTCCCTGAAATGTCTCACAATCCTGAGTTTAATTCACGCTCAACTTATTTTCAACTCACTATTTAGTGGAGTCTGAGAGTTGGTATTCCCTCCTTCGGTCGTAGCTCTCCTGGATGCCCGGGTCATTCCATAAGCTCTTGATTGCATCTACATAAGGATTCTCCAACGCACTGACCTTTTCTACATCCACCTCTCTTACGATGTTGGCGTTTCCCTAGAGGGAAGAAACAAGAAGAGAAATTTACTAAACAACACCAAGCACAGAAGTGATACTTCATTCAACAAAACTGCATCAACTATTTTATTTATTTTTTTTGGGGGGGGGGGGTGAGATATCAAGAGACAGTAACTATGAAAGCCAATCAACGTACAGGTTATACGGTCCTAATTATAACTGGCTTATTTTCTCCCTCACATCTTCTATATCCAGAACTTTCCTTACACCTCCAGGCTCAACATGGACCAAATATCTGAAGCTCAAATCCTGCTGGGCCTATTAAGGGGAAAGTGTGGCCGTCCCAGATTCCCGTTAAAACTCTCCTGAGTCCCAGGACACAAGATCAACATGTGCCTGAAGGCTGAAACTGTTATATTACCATAAATCAGACCGATATTAAACATACTAACACGACTTTTATATTGCTCATCTAATCCTCATTTGGTTCAACTCCCTTTACAGTGTAAAGTCATTCAAAACAAAATAAAATTATTCATGTTATACCTGTTTTATGTGCTGTAATGGACGTGGCAGAGTAAGCAAGAAAAAAGTACACAAGTAAACAATCACAGCGGCAAGTAACTCAATGTGATGGTTTAAATGTTACTGAGATGTTTGGACCTTGGCCTTCAGTAGGAATGTCTGTGCAGCCAGTCCAGACGCCACCAACAGGTTTCATTTTCGCTTACTTTGTGATGTCAGAGGTCAAAGGTATGATAGCTCCCATTTAAGTCTCATGAGCACAGGGATGTTGAGTATGAAGGTGTACTGTAGTTTTATTTTACTTTTTCTTTGTCTCATAACGTTGTTGCTTGCTGCACTGAAGTACAAAGCCTGAATATGTAAAGAAACACTGACCCCACAGCTGCCATTGTGATAGTCGGGACATCTGTATTGTTGTTTTTTATTATCTAATTATAACCTAATCATTCAGAAGAGAAGAGGAGAAGAGGAGAGGGGGAGAAACTGCTGCCATGTTATATCAAAAGGTTGTTTCAGACCAACAGATAAAACGTATAAACTATTTGCTCTCACACACTAAACATTGTACACACACAAACAGGCTTTTGCAGATGTTAAATGTCAGCATGGTGGTTTAAGTATATAGTGTGTGTGCAGGGCTGTTTTTTTTGTTATACAGCATGAGCTAAGAGACAGTAAAGTGTGAGAGAGACAAGACGACGTGCAGCGAAGGGGATCAGCCAAGCCACAGTGCGAGAGCACGACCCGGTGATCTACCAGACCAGCGTTTGTTCTTCTACTTTTAATAAAAACTGATTACGGCAGCATTATATTTCCTCTCAGCATACTGGAGGGATGACTAACCCTCTTTTAATGTGTTCAAAGTGGCTGATTTCGCTGGGCTTAAACAGCACATTCAGTTTCACTCTGCGTGAGCATGAGGGAAGCGAAAGCACACGGAGAATGACGGTCCACCACAACGGCGCAGTTTCAAAGAGTGCCTGTGCTCAAGTTACATCTGAGTTGTGATGCCATTTTAAATCTTGTGGTTTTTACTGTGTCTTCTCCACTGCACACCTGGTAGACAGGAGATTTGGATTTACTTTTTTGTTTTTTTGACGAGTGATGAAACGAATGGGAGCCGACGGCAGATAGTGTACTTGTTGAGAAACATTTCCATTTGTACCTGTACATTATCTATAAAATCCACTGCGTCCTAATTCTAACATCCCAACATTATGGCCTGAGAGCAAGAGATCACACTAAAATCTACTGAGTAATCCATCAACCCCTCCGAACCAAATCTCCACGAAACCTTTCAGTGAGCAACAGCATGCCGCTGGACCGCTGCCAGGCAGGCAGGAGCCGAGGCAGAGAGGTCAGCTGTCACCCCTGAAATGGTCTCTGATGGCGGAGACTACTACGCTCCACTTCCTTCCATTTGTCACTCTCGGAGGGAATGAACTGCGAGTAAGAGGTCATTATTACAGCTCCCAAAGCTACGACTGCGCGGAGAAACTCACAAGTGGCAAAAAAAAAAGGAGAATAGAGAAGACCTGCTGAAGTGAAAGTTTCAGAAAACTCTGTCAAAGTTGGCCTCTGCTGTGCATACACAAATATGTGACGGAGGGCTAGTGTGCTGTAAGGACACAGGAAGTGTGAAAAGGGCACAGGAAGCGATTATGGATGGCTGCTCCGCATAAGATAGACAGGGCTCTAAAAATATACGACGACGGCGTGGTCGCTTCGTAGCATCTTTCTCTCGAATTATAAGTCAGTCGTTATATCAGCTGAGACGTTTGTGCGACAGAGTCTAGTTTACCTTGTTGTGCTCATATTTGTAGGGGATCTTGAGCGTTTCCATGGCTCGGATCATTGCCTGCATGGCTGTGAAGATGTTCTGATAGACCAGTTTGGTGAAACCCCTTTTGTCCTCGTCTGTGTAGCCGGTGCCGTGAATGATCCTCATCTGTTTGATGAACGTGCTCTTCCCACTTTCCCCAGTGCCTGAGAAAGTAGACGGGAAAAGAGGGCAAATGAGCAGAGTTTATTTATTTTGTAGGTTTTCTTTTTTATACCAGGCAGCACATTTAATCTCCAGTGTCAGCATCCACGCTCCTTAAATAGACATTCAGTCTTTTATGACTTTTCCTGGAGCTCTACTGGGGAAAAAAAGGAAACAACAATCGTATTATCACAATAAAACAATTCATTATCTCATTAGAGTTGAACAACAAGAGGAGAGCGTGAAAATTCCTCAAACATGGTGCTAATGAGTGCAATCAGAGAGTTTAAGAGTCTAAGCATATTTTGATGATCATCAGGATAATATTGTGAAGCGCATTTACTTTGGCTTGCGTGAGTTTGTCTGATTGGAGCTGTAAGACAATATTGATGCGTCCAACTTAAGGGGCCCACACACCGGCCAGAATCAAACCAACGGCCACCTGCCTTTATCCGACCACTCCGTTGCCTCTCGTCTGACCCGTTCGGCAGAAAAGTTGCATTGAAACAAACCGCCTCGACTACTGCCAACTACACAGTAGCATGTGCGTTCTGTGCTTGCGCAAGATGCAATAAGTCTCCTCAACATCGGGTGGTGCTACACTCGTGCCAGTAATCCAGAACATGAAAACGGGAAATGACGGAATGGAGTGCAGACCATAGATTATCAGAGGAAAGCAAAGCGCACACAGTATTGGCTCAGTATTTGTTTGACCTGAGAAGACGTTTGTGGAATACGATACTTGAGGCATTACTTGAAAGATCACTATGGCTGAGCTGATGGTCGCGTTGTCTGCTCTCAGGCTCGTTATTATACGAAGACGTAGCAGGAGGGAAAAAAAACACAGCTGAACAAACCGAACAGATTTGTTCGCAAACTCGTCCGAGTCTACCCAAACGTTTCAGATGTCCAACGTTTGTGTTCCTGCCTTTAAATGCCATCACTTGAAAGGATGGATGGAGCCACTGATGTTTGGTATTCCACGTCTGGAAAGTGCTTAAGAGATGAGCTGGTGGCCAGAAAACACAAAACAAGGAACCAAAAAAGACTGAAAGGATCTGTAGAGGAAATCTGCAGAATTTGGTGATAATTCTCTGTGGGTTTTCTCCCTATAACAACTCTTAACATATTACACGTTTGATCCGTTGTTACTTGACAGCTTTAAAGTTAAGTTCAAGCAACACAAACCCTGAAAATGAAGATCTGGCTGTATTTGGGAATGTCAACTATTTTAAAAACATCTCAAAATGTGAATGTGTATGAAGACTTCTCCTGAAAGCTGATGTATACCTCTCTGTGCCAACATCCTATCATGTGCACACACATTTATACACACAGATACACAGTACACACACACACACACACACACACACACACACACACACACACACACACACACACACACACACACACACACACACACACACAGTATGCACTCATTCACTCACTCAGTCATTCACACGTATAATATTATGCGCTGGCTTCTCTCCTCTCAGCCTGTTTGCTTGGTCTGGGGACGGACCAAGAACAACATCTCTCTCCTCTCAGTGGTGACAGGGAGTGTTTGGGTGTGAAGAGCCGGGGGTGTAGTTTCTCTTTGGTTCATTGAGAATTCTGGCAGACCCACACGACGGTCCAACTTAACCTCACCGCTAACTCTTGAAAAACTTGGCAGGAAGCAGTGTGTGTGTGTGTGTGTGTGTGTGTTTTGCATGGCAGTGCCCAAGAGACGTGCTGCATTCCAGTGAGTAACCTACAAACTCTTTTGTAAAAGTCTGGATGCGTTACGCTCCTTTGTATTGTATATTATAAACTCTATTTTTGCCTCTCTACTGTGGGCCCACAACACAGAGTAAGCACTTAGCTAAACCAAGCTACAGGCTATTGCTGAAATACTATAAACTCTACGGAAACAGCTTTTCTTTTGTGGGGTTGCTGACTCAGAAGCCTGAAATGAGCCTGGAAGGTCGTAACAAGGAAACTGGAGTCAGCACTAATACATCTGAAGGGCTCTTTAGCCAAGCACTTTGGATCATATTTCGAAATTACGTTTTTAAAGTGAACGAACTCATGAGGAAATGCAACCGCCAAAATAAATGTTTGCAGTGGCAGATATGTTGACAACGCCATGCTCATGCTCTGGTTACGTTCAGGCACAAACAACAGTTCGTAAGATTTAGGAAAAGATCATCCCTCGGCTTAAAATGCTTGTTTTTGTCACCACAAACACGGCTGGAAATTGTCCCATAGTATCCTTAAAAAATATCCAGTGGTGTCACACTTGTCCACTGGTTTCATACTCACATATGGTCTCTGGCTGTCTAGCCTTCTCGTCTGTAACTCCACTACCATCCACCTCCCAATATAAGAAGTCAGGCAATAAACATATAAACGTGATATGACACATTTTGTAGAAATGTCAATATGGTACATAGCCTATGACACGTGCAAATGTGATCGTATCAAAGCTCACCATGCACACAAAAGCATCAGAATATACTGTGTGTTTCCTCATACAACTTCTTTCCGCTTACCTATTTGTTTAGTTCAGGTGGCTTTGAAATATGAAAGTATGGCTGCGCTAAGTCTAGTCGTACTACACAGTCTGTACACACAGATCTCACACAGGTCTCCACAGACCAGGGCAAAGTTCGTACCTGCTCGCTCCATTTGATTTTGAATTGGATTTTCTATTGCTTGCTAGTGCTACATGCTAATGCTACAAAAACACTACTGCATGTCCTTTGGTGCTCTTTCAAATATTCACCTTGCAGCATCAGAGGGTGAGTCGGTCCCGTCACCACGTGTTCTCCACCCACACACACACACTCTGTCCCCCTCTTCACGTTAACCTCGATGACACATGCTAGTTGTTGCAGACCACAAACAGTGTTGAACAAGAGTTAATGCTTTACAGCGTCCGCCCTAAAAATAGACACATTCTGTTTTCTAAAAACAGGCAAAGTGGAACAGTGAGTAATCGCAAAAACTTAAATTAACTGTGCCAGTGGGTTTTGGATTTGTACCGGCACAAAGGATCTGAGCTGCTCTTGTGAGGCACAGTTCTGATCCGCTCGTGGCTGTTCAAACAGAGAAAGAACCCGGTGTCCTCAAACAGAAAGACACATGTGAGTGGTTCATAAATTCATCCATTTATGACTATTGACGGCCTCTAATTTCCCCACGTCTGACCTGATGAATGAATGCTGACAGGGTGCAAAATTAACGTGTTGGTTCACTGGTCAAATGGATAGTGAATGTTAAAATTCCCTGCAATTCAGTTTTATATTGCAAAAAAACGGATAGCAATTAATTTCAAGACAGCCGAGTCTACTTTTAAAGGTTTAAAGTGAGTGGAGTAAATGTTTCTCTGGGGATCCACCCATTCAAGAATGTGTTCCCCATAGATGAAACTTAATTCATAAGCTACTTCCCTACAAGGCTACGGTATTTCATACAGGCTCCCCAAGGCTGTAAAACAGAGAAGTCTTCACAGAAACTCAGTGACCAGCAGCTGTATTAGTTGTAAGAAAAGGGTTAGCTTTCGAATATTGAGGAAAAACAAAATAATTCAAGATCGCTTGAATAAAAATCTGTGTCCTAACAGATCTTCTCTTTGATACCCATGAGAGACGCTCAAAAAGACAGAGACACAGCGAGGATGAGTAAGTATGAGTGTGTGCCTGCCATTAGAGGCTGCTGAGTCACCTTTCAAACAAATGCAGCGACCCAAGATTTATCCTGGGCGTTTGAGGTTAGTGTGGATGGGATCGGCGTTACAGCTGAGATGAGCGTGTCTGATCTGGCACCACAGATAGAGGCCGAGGCCCAGGACTCGTCAACTCAGAAAGAAAACGAGAGAACCCAGACTTCTCTTCTCAACTTAAAGTGGTCAAACAAAGACTAAACTCATATTCGGGTAATCAAATGGATCATGTGAATTTACGAGCCTCTCCCAGCTGTTGTTAACAAGACATATCCTGAAAGGTTGTACGTTTCAACAACCCCTGAATGCACCACCACAGTGTCAGCGATGCACGGAGCTGACTCAAGAGGAGAGAGACACCACAGAGCAGACGGCAGACAAACTTTAGTACCAAATCCTCCCGTCTAAATTACAATGTGTGTCTCTAACTACAACCTGTTGCATCTGTGCAGAGGTCAGATCTGGAAAACATAATATCATTTACTTCAGATGTTTCCCTCGTCATCATGGATCACTGGACTGTGTGTTTTAAACCCTGCATCTTGTACATTGTTTCGACAGTCCTTCATTTTAAAACCCAGATAGTCTGAATGTTATTTCCTCTTAACATTTTAGTATATTTAGACGTTAGGGCTGCAACGAACCTGGCAATTATTTCCACAGTTTCTTGATTGATTGCTCTGGTCTACAAATTATACTTTTTTTATAAAGTACAAAATGCTCACGCTCTTTCAGAGAGCCCAAAGTGACTTCTTAAAAGAGTTTCTTTTGTCCTATCAGCAGTCTTAAACTGTAGGATTACCAAACTGCTTTGCAGACTTGAAAGTAGTTTAAATAACTCTAAAATATACTTGTTCAGTTATCAATCTGTGGTAAAGCTGACTCCTGTTGAACTACTTCGCAGATCAGATCGGTCTCTCCTGAATGACAAATCCCATAGAATGAATCTGAACCTGATCTTTTGATGAGCAGTCGAAATTCTTGAAAGATGCCTGTGGAAAATGATCAGAGGAGTCGGTTTTTGTTTTTCTCTTTCACAGAGAAACTCTCTCGTGGGTGTCAAATCGATTCAGTGTTAATGGCAGGTGGCCTTGAGGCAGCACCTGCAAATCTCCCGGCAAAACACAAGACGGAGACATGAAGTCAATAAAAAAAAAATACTAATGTACCCACGCTGTTACTAGACGGCATTCAAAGTGTGCTTATCTAAATGCTAGTGTGAGTTGTGTTAGTTTAGGACAACTATGTAAGTGCCATGAAAGACCTCAAACAAACTGCAGATAATGCTGATAATATGAAAAGCATTTAACTGCATTAAAGTACAGTATGATGACCGGCTGTAGAAGAACCGAATCACATTTCTCTGCACTTTCTATGACTGCACCGCCAACATACTCGGTCACATTCATACAAGTACCACATGACACCTTTAGTGCTTCCTCTCAAAATTACAACCATGTGTTTGTTGAGCACTTGTTAAAAAGTTTGCGGTGGACTTTGTTCGGTCGCGGCCTCGATAAAGTTCCCACAGCTTTCATTCGTCTGATTAAAGCAGCTGACAGTGATTGGAAAGATCAACACTTTTGCAAATATTTCTAACAGCGGATATGCAAAAAATGTGTGGATGAAACACGCTGTGATGCTGCCACGATTTGGGAAACTCGAACTTGAACAAACTTGAGTTCAAGAATGGAATAGTCACAAAAAGCATAACTTTTTGTGACAATTCCATGATCCGAGTTGTTCATAACTGTAACTCCACTTTCAAATCTCATGTGTCATCCCACTTGTCGATAATTTTCTTGCGTGTCTATGTGTGCAAGTTGGTAAAAGGGGGGCAGGCATCATAAACTAGGTCCAATGTTCTCTCGAGGCTTTGAGCCGGTGCTGTGCCACTTTTGTAATTGAGCAATTTCAAATCAATTAAATAGAGGGAGATGGGCCTGATAATTATTCATGTCTAACTCTTTTGATTGACAACAGATGTTTAAAACTTCAATGCTGAATAAATAGGGAGGTCAGATAGATGAGATATATGTACAACAATGCAATCAGAAAGTTCTATGCAGCAATTATATGTCCGGAAATGATGACCAGTAGCCCGGGCTGACAAATTTAAACAGCTTATTTGAACTGAGCAAAAGTTGAAAACCTGACAGATAATCAGTTCACGATCTTAAATGACACATTTTAAAAGCAGCAGCTAACAAATCTTTGCTTTAAAAATGACTGGATAGATTACTCTGTTGTCAAAATAGTTGCCAAGTCACAGACTAATTGTTTCACCTCTAGTAAAAACAAAAAATATTACAAATATTATCAATCCTGTTCAATCGTATCTAAACAGGGTTTCCCTCAGTGGACATAAAAACAATATTGGTCCACTTTGTGACATTCATATGGAATAAAGTTACCAAAATGCACTATCATCTGAGAGCCCGCACTGTGCATGTATTCTCACTTTGGTGTGTTCGAACATGTTCCAACGAGGCGAAGAGTTTCTAGTTACAACTATCGTACTCGTGGTCCAAACAAACATTACACAATCGTGGCATTCATATAAAGGATTGTGAGAATTTGGTGATAGGATTTAAAGTTAAAGTTTCTCTTCTGAAGGGGATTTTTTCAGTCTTCGATCTCAGAGCATCCTCCAACACCAACAGTTTTCATATAATCCACGCTTACGGCTGAATAACCAGGCTGGGATATGAAACGGACTGCAGTTTTTGTATGCTATCCTGTCCGAAAGCACTAAATCTGAAAGAAGCTTGGCAAAAACATACTCACAATGGACTCACCTATCTTAGTGAAGCCTTTACTATCTCTCATTAACAGGATTTAAACTTCTTCTGTGCCAAACAGCTCCTAGGTGTTACACTTCTCCCCCTCCCGCTGCATCAACTCCTCCACTTTGAGACTAGTTATGCATTCTTGGTAAGCTGCCCAGGTGAAAGCCAGTGTTAATTTTGGTACATATCCCTTTATCAGTTAACAACACCCTAATGGATGTTATGTGCACAAAGAGGATGGATGATGTGCTTTCAGTGTTTCTTATACTTGCTCATTTGTTTCTGCTGTATGGGCTTCAATGTACACAGTCCCTGTGGATTTAAAGCAATTAGTGGGCTTGAAAGACTAAAAGTGAAGTAAGAGCCGAGATTATATGAGAAAAAAAAAACAAGCGAGGGACATTTTGAAGAATTGAGAAACTTCCAAACTTGACTGGAGAGTGTTGTGCTGGATCCCACGGGACATTAAGCAATTAGTGAGTTTGAAAACTCCATAATACACTGATAGCATACGGGCTAATGAAGCCATACAGAGCGCGCACAGCTTCTCTACAGCTAAATCTGCCACTAGCGGTGGAGCGATGGAGTCTGTATGAAATCTAAACCACTCAATCACCTAAAATCTTACTATACTTCAGCAGAATTTTAGGAGGTACCTGTACCTGTATTTCCATTGGCTGCTACTTTAAACTACTGCCAACCTCAATTCAGAAGAATATTGTACTTTTTACTCCACTGCATCTATTTGAGAACTTCATTCACCAGCTACTGCAGCTTTAGTTTAACAATACAAAATCTAATCGACGAATAAATCATGATATGTTATTATGCATAAAGATATGACCCTATTGATCCAGAGGTGGAAGCTTCCCTGCAGATAAACTACATGAAACAGTCAAACCACTTTACCAGCGTCAATGTTGAGGTAATGAACACATTAATGCATCAATAATTAAACAACGATATCACGTACATTATTCTGAAATGCCATTCTCCGTAAGGACTACTTTTACTTTTGGCACTTTAAATATATGTAAACGATAATATTTTTGCACTTTTTACACTGTGGTACTGCTGCTTTTACTCAGGGATGAGATCTGAAATGCATCTTCTACCTAGGTTATAAAAAACAAAAGCATTCACTGTGAATCATGGCTACGTGTATGAGCTCATACCTTTAATGAGCTCTAGTCTCGCTAGGAAAAAAAGTATGTTTCAAACACAACTAGGATGGCACTACAGCCCAGCAGCCCCCTCTAATTTAATCAAGCCCAATCCCAAAATGAAAACTTAAATTGTGATCAGACAGTGGTTGGTGATTTAGAGTTTAGAGTGAGCGATCAAGTTTCAACAACGCATCAGATTGCTCTCACTCATAGATACCAGCAACCGAAATACTTCCATCAAGAGCCGAGCCTTATTTCCTCAGAAATTAACAAAAAGGCAACAAACACCAGAACTCACAATGATAAAGAAAGTGAGGGAAAATTCCTGCATCCGCACCAAAAGTTAACAGGGTCTAGTCTGTGATGGAGACCCAGTCTACATCCAAGTTTCGTGGAAATCTGTTCTGAAGTTTTTGCGTAATCCTGCTGACAAACCAACTGACTAACCATCAAATGGAAACAGGTGAAAACACAACCTTCTTGATCGAGGCATCTATTTTATAAGCTCAGACTTGCACATGTTGTCAGGTGTGCCTCTTTCCTCCATGACGGTCTGTGTCCTGATTTGGCCTGGACCATATTCTTACACCATTTCTTATCTATACTCCCGTCAGCCTCTAGATGACTTAACTTTTCCCTTCAATAATTCATGACAGCAGCAGAGGACAATCTGACCCTCTGCCAACGACTACACTCACAAGTGCCTGACAGTCAGACAGTCTTAGCAGTGTGTTAAATGTCATTAGAAAAATCATAAACGTTATATGTGTTTGTTGGAGAAGAATCTCACTTGTGAACCATCATTACAGGAAACTTTTTACCCTGCGACTTAATGGACTGCATCTCCACTACAACTCGATACTCAGAGACATTAATTGTAAGCATCCCGTCATTAAAGGCGTGCTGCTAAACCACTCTGAAATATAATAGCCTGGACTGAGAGGACTGACTGATAAGCAGCAACCACACACACACAAAAAAAAAATACTGAACATGAGTCATAGTCATTAATACTTCAGTTTGAATCGTATGAGTAATCTTTGAATAAATACCATATTGTGTCTTAAGAGCTGCATGCTTACGTCCTCAAACTTCCATTGCCTTTTTGGTTTGGGTCATTGGCTGTTTACATAATGGGTGAATTGTTGGGTATTAAAACAGATTAGAGGGCAACAACAACACAGTTATTTGTACATAGTTAACAGGGGCGGAGGTAGCCGGCTCCTTCAAATCCTGTTAAGGGGTGGGAAGGGGTGGGGGGGGTTCATGTCAGGATTTTGGTGCTAACAGGAGGGCAAAAGGGTAAACGTTCTCCTCCAGCCTCTCATAAACCCCGCATGCCTTCATTAACAAAGCAGGCTAGACGGCGTGATCTCAAAGCCCCCGCGCCTTCTCCGCCACCTTCTCCGTCTCCGAGGAACTGAGAGAAGGAGGGCACCGGATCGGGAAGAGAGAGGCTTCTGGCACCACTCACCACGGCCATCACAACTAATGGGCTTTTTGTTGAAAATCTAATTAAAAAACGGGATGGTGAGTAGATGACTTGTTTTCCTCAAACGTCTCCAGTATGACTAATACTTCTCGACAGGATTGCCAACACACCCCCCCTCCACTCTCCTCCAACCTCACATCTATCAACCCCACACTGTAAATATCCACAGGTACTCCATGTCCATGATATTTACACACCTTTTAAGATGCTACAATAATTTAGGTTTAAGTGTGAACACTCATTTTTGATCTCTGCTGTGTGGGAAGATTCAAATGCATAGAAAACGGTGAGACCACGAACAACATCATCACACACGGACATCTGGCTGCTATGACGTACACTGATATATTTCTTAATCAATCAATTTATAACATCAATGCCTTTTTCTCTTGTGGGTTATAATGTCTTATCCATGGCTGCCTGAGCACCAGTAACAAAGGGTTGCTGGAAGTTTTGCTTTCATTAAGACCACAGTGAAAAAAATACTACATGGTGTACTACCAACACCACACTGTATTGTGAAGTTCTGGGGAGGTTAAATCAACACAAGGTTTTCCAGAACATTCTGCCTTTCCTCTCATTTTCTGGACTGGAAAACTGGTCCAGATTTATCCAGGTTTTTTCCAGGACGCGTGGGAACCCCTTCTCCAACGATGGGGGGAAAGCCTGCTCCCAGCCTGGCTGGACACCTGTCATATAATCATTGCCAGGGTTATGCGTTAAACTGCAGTCCTGCCTAGATTACTCGCAATAAAAAACGCTAGGACTTTGGCCCAGCTGATATCTGACACACCACCTGGATGGGCTCTCTCTCCAGCTGGGGGCCTGGCGGCCAGACAGGTTGCTGTGAGCGCACAGAGAGGTGACCAGATGAGCGTTTGTTTAACTGGTTGTTATTCAAAACAGGTGTGTTTTTCCTCTATAGGCCTGACCGAACAAGCATCTCTTCCCTCTAATGACCCGCCAATCTGTGCGCTCCACTCACAACACCGACATATTTGCGGCCACCCACTCCCCAACTTCACTCAGGTGGGAAGTCCCACTAATAGACCCCCACCCACCTCCGTCTACCTTCCCCACCCCTGCCCGACATAGGTATTTCTGGAGAGAGGAATTTGGGCTCTGCATCTCTCCCCTCTCCTCTCCCCTTCCTCCCTCCCTCCCCCCCCGTGTTCCTCCCTGTCGAGCTTACCGAGAAGCAACAGTTTCAGTTCCCGGCGTGAGTCCCTCTTATCCCGGCGGAGCTGCCTCTCGATCTCGTCGTTGATCCGCCTGGCTTCTTTCGCCTCCTCGCTGAGGCAACACGCCATTATGGATTCCAGGGTCATTCTCGCTGCTCTCTCCCCTCCGTCCCCCCCTCCCTTTAAATATAAACACTCACTTTTCTTCTTTTTTTTTTTGTTCTCTTCCCCTCTCTCCTTTACTGATTCATTCAGAATTCAGATTCGAGTCCAAAAAACAAAAACAAGAGGCCTGTGAGTGCCAGAAAACGTCCTCACACAGGCCCGGTGGTGGTGGAAATAACGCGTGGACGCCCTTATAATGAGTGTGAACAGCGCACAGATTGTGCCGGAGAGGGAAAAAAATTAAGATATTTGAGAAATTATTGACCCCCACCCCTCCCTCCCCCCTGTTTCGCTTCGCTTTCCGGGGCCTTCCCGACAGCTTTTCAAAACAGTGTCCAAAAGCGAAATGATCTGGTGCGATCTTAATTGGTGTATAATCTGCTTTCCTCTCCTCAGCGCGATCAACAGATCCTCTTTAAAAAACACATCCTCCGTTGTGGGATCTCGTTACGCGTTGCCATCCGTGCCCCCTCCCCTGGACACCCTCCTCTCTACAAAAGTCTTCCAATGTATTTATTGCTTTTCTTCCAATCCGAAAACAAAACCAAAAAAAAAAAAAAAAATACCGTCAGTTCAAGAGATCGTCTTGTGGGTGTGGGCGACGAGAGAGAGAGAGACAGAGAGACAGAGAGAGGCAGAGAGAGAGAGAGAGAGGAAAAAGAAACACATGCGTAAAACTGTCGCTTTATTTTTTTTCTCTTCCCAATGGCTCGACTGCCGGGCGTGGTAAAGCAGAATATGGCGGACTTTCACTCCAATCCGCTAGGCTGGGATACAGTACAGTTATCTCTGGTGTGTGTGCCCTCAGAAAAAGAAGAAAAAGCCACACAGCATTTGTTTCCTCTCAGCCGGAGCTCTCGGCGCCGCCGCCGCCGCAGCAGCAGACGTGTATCCCCGCGGTGTTTCGTTAAAAGGCGTCCGCGTCTGAGGAGCAGCGAGGGGCGACGGAGTTAAACAGAAAATGAGGGAATAGGCGCCGCGTTGTTGCCTCCTCTCCCCCGGCCAGTCTTCTCCTTTTCCTCGATTCTCTTCATGTATTTTTATTACAGGGGCCATCCACTCCTCCGCTGGCAGGGTGACGTCGGCCTCCCATCGACAAGGGGGGGAGTGTCACGTCAAACACACACACACGCACACACATATTTATACCCCCAACCTGTGGAACAGAAAATGTGCATGAATGGAGCAGCTGAACTCATTTCTCTATGGGCAGCATGTGTGTAATACACGGTAATTCCACTTATATTGCCTTTTTTCCCTGCGTACTGTGTGGGAGGAGAGTAGTGGAGAGTCACTGCAAATAAACCTATGACTCATGTTTTTTAAAATTTTTGTTTTGTTGCACGGAAGACTAGTCAACTCTCCCAAGGTTTAAAGTTTTGGGGATTTATACAAATCATCTTGGCTCATAAACTTCATTGAAGCCCACACAACACAACAGATTAGCAAGTTTACAACAGATTCAAAGTTGTGCTACATATTCCCCTTGCACAGGTGTAAATCACAGGGGGGGGACAAGGGGGGACGCAACCCCATCCTGGAAAATATGTGATTTGCGACTTTGTAACTTCAGCAATGTTAATAACACGCAGTAAAAGCACTTGTGGCACCATTAATGCCCAACGTTACGGATAAGGACGGATCCTTCTGTCCACACTTTGTGTTGATTTGTTCTGAAAGCTGGAGGAACTTTTTAAGGGCGAGGTTTTGCGAGTTGGCGAGAAGTTTTAAACAGCTGTCTGATGTGACTTAGCTTCGGGTACACAGACAGGAAGCTGGAAGGAGACTGGACGGTGGTCAAGGAAGTAGTAGTGGTTGTTTTGCTCAACATTCATGCCGACGTGAAGGGCGCACGGAAGTATCTGTACCGTGACGGTTACAAAGTTTGAAACAGACTTATGTTCTCTATATTTTAGTACATAGAGGGAGCAGTGAGCCTTTAGGCCTCAGCAGTGGCATGACACAGGTACAGCTGGCTACGAGGGAATCAGAGTCTGTTATTGGCTGACTTCCTTTGCATAATCAAACAAAGTATATGTTAGACATTTCTTTACTTTAGTGCCTCCCGAGACCCCCACATCTGGACACGCCCCTGGGTGAAAGGGTGTTTGTTGGATGAGCTAATACTTTTAGTAGAGAAAATGTCATAGTCCAAAGTTGATATGAGACTTTTGCCCCTGTCCCTTTGAGAATAAGTTCTGATTGCAGTGTTATTGTTTTGTATTGCTAGCTTTTGTGAGGACGTCCTCGAAATGCAGCATTGAATCTGTGTCTCAACAAAATCGTTATGGTATACGTTCCATAAATGTACTTTTTATTGCAGGATAGTTGGATTGCCTCACAAGCTTTGTACCCACCCTGTTTAAGTGTTATTCTACATACATAATCTGTTCCATCTGCCTTTTACGAGATGGAGAGCTGTACAGCAGTTGTTCGTCACTTTATTCTCACAACAGGCCCACACACTTAGAGATTGGTGAAACGAGTTGATGGATGGATGTTAGAGGCCATATCATGTATCCACTGCTGTGTCCATTATGATCATCCCTAATGTTATTGCCAAGTTATCAGTGATTTTTGCCCACTAATTATTGGAAGGACAATCAATTGAATTATATGTCAGTGCATTGTTATGGGAGCTGTTTTGTTCTGGTTTTGGACCTCTGAGTGGACGTCTCCAGGACCAGTCCAGTGAGAACAGTAATGAACAAGCAAGCAACATGCTTATCTTTTCTTTTTGGATCCTGGTCAGAGCTGTGGCTGTTGAATACGTGCTGACCTGCTTTATAGGCCAGTTCTGGTTTGAAGGCTCTTTGTGTTCACGTCCTCCTGAAAACTTGCCAGCTTTTGTTTCTTTGTAGGTCGTGTGTGTGTTTCACCTGTTCTGCCGGCTCACTCACAGTTCATTTCTCTGCACTGCTCTGCATTGGCTTTGACTTCTTCTTTTATGAAAAAAACCCACTCCTGTCCAGAACTTCATGCAGTGTAAACACAATTCTTCTTCAGAGTAGCAGATGGGCATTCGCAGGACAAAGTTCAGGACTTTTTTAACAGCGCCATAAATGATCTGTGGTACCACAGCATACGTTCAGCAGCGTGTGACATAAATCACTACGCCAGTCCTCGTGACAGTGTGGGTGAGGCAAATGGGTCTTGCAACATCAAGTCAAGGATGGGGATTATAGTGAAGTGAGAGCACTTGTCTCTGTGAGCTGTTTGTGTTCTGCCTTACTACATATTCAAGTTCCGTGTGTTTAAGTGGAGGCACATTGTACCAGGGGATCTCAAACATTTTAATGTGGACTCCAGTTTAGAGCAGAGACGTGTATTGGAAAACTTTTTTAGTATATTTATATAATATATAGTACAAGCTGTAAAATGTCTGACTAACTAATTTCAAGAGTTGAATTGTAGTCATTCTCATTTAAACCATTTGCTGCAAACAAAGTTAGAATTGAGGCCATCTCACATAGGTATTGAGCAGTGTTGATTGTAACCTAACTAAGTGGCCTATTTAGACCATTTTAAATGGGAACATCCCAGTGACTCAGTGCTTAATTGCATGTAATGAGTTTGTTTGAATCCAGCTCATGAAGTCAAAGCCGTTCTGATTTTTCCTGACTTTATCTAGCAGACAAAAAAAAGCTACAATGAAGCACATGAAAACATGTCATGAAAGAGAAAAACTGTTAAACGGTTCTGGTGGAATTAATGTTAGCTGTCCAGGGATCTGTCTTATCCGTCCCAGATTTCCAGCTTGGGGAGCCATTCAAACCTGTGCCTGTAATAAAGGTCAACAGACCAGCTCTCTAGAGGGACTCCCAGACACAGGTCAGTAACATTTTAACCTGTCATGTGTTGTTCAGCATACTCGACATTCCCCTTTAAACAAATGCATCCTGTTGTTGGCTGATATCCTGATGTTGCAATATTTTATTAGTTTGGATTCACTGGTGGTTTACAAATTACAAAATACGTACAAAGATATATTTATACACATACTGTATAATCTTTACTCAGGAGTAACATATGAACCAAAGAAAATAAAATAGGACTCTCTTAAATCTTTAATAGAAGCAAGACCAGTAAGATATAGATGATATCTGCAAAGATGATTTAAAGCTTCATTTGTTCACAGCGTTATATAGATTAATGAGTATCTTAGAGAGCTACAGAGCTACACCGTGTCAGATTAAGCAAGGCCTATTCAATATACTGTAACATACTGTATATGTAAATAGGAGAGTTAGTTTACATTGTCTATAAGGGTTTACACAAGGTTGTATTACCAACTGTGCAAATCAGTAGACTGCCTCATGGCGCCCAGTAACCCTAAACAATCCAAGTTACTGTCTGGCAGCTGGTTTATGGTATTTTATTACTCGTGATTTTCATTAAGGGTTATTGGAATATTGATTACTAATGCAAAACATCAACTAATGCAAAACATCAACTGATGATTGCATTAGCTCTATGGCCAAACTTGAACTTGTTTCGAAAAATGTTTTAAAGGAACAGTTCCCCCCAAAATTAAAAATTCAGTCATTAATCACCTTCATGCTGATGGCTGATGGAGTTTGATAGTCCACAAAAAATTCTTGAGTCTTAAAATAGGTCCTGTTTTAAAATCATTAAACGGCTGCAAACAGCTTGTCTGGCTCAATCCTAGCCCCAAAATTATTCAGAAAGATGTTATTTACATTATTTTTTTAGACAAAATCTTCACTAGACTCGCTTAACTTCCTGAAGAGAGTGTGAATGACATGTTTTAAAACCAATTTAGGATCCCAGAGCTGTGTGGAACTACTTTATGTTTACTTTGAGTTGTTTTTTCACGTTTTGAAATAATTTCCCAGCTAATTCAGTTATTTAGGAGAATGTTAATGAGCTATTCCACAAATGTATTGTGGACTTTTGAGTGAAACTGTTCCTTTAATTATTTTAGCTGCAACTGGGATTACATGGTGCACATTTGTGAGTGTATGTTGAATCAGTAACACTGTTGACAATCCAAAGGGAGTGAGAGGGGAGGGGAGCTCAGCAGCTCATTTTTTGCCCCTGTGCCCCACAGCAGGTTAATAGAGCCATGTGTAGAGATCAGCCAATGGAGAAAATGAATAAATAATTTACCTCGTCAAACACGAACCCGTTCACTCGACCGATTAAGACCTGATAAAACAGTGCACATGTCATTAATTGAAGCATTCCCTGCCAGAAAAAATACGACAATAAATCATAAATAGTACGTCCGACTTTTATTTTGTAAGCGTGGAAGCTTTCGGACACTTCCTGTGTAATGTCACGTGACCCCGCCCTCGCCTAGATACGAGAAAGCGTCGCTCCATGGTCGCTACGGAGAGAGGGATGGGACCGTGTAGTTAAAAGACACTTCTGCACACTTTCCTATGGAGTTAGGACAACTTATTACCATGGCAGTCAGCCGGAAAACCTTCTCGGTCGTTTCGACAACGACTCTGCCAAGTTTTAACGTGTGTACATCCACGCTTCGGTGCTGCTAGAGCATTGCTCTATCTTGGCATGCCAGATAAAGATTAGTTAGCATGGTAGCGCGCTAGCCCACACACTGCCTCAGCATCACACGCGGACCACACCTGCCAGTGACAGGTAAGAAACTGTACACTTATCTCCATGACTATGCACCACGAGTCATGAACCATTTTCACCATTTGTAACTAACGTTTAAAAAGCCTCCGGCGTTACGTAACGATCGGCAGCGCAGCTCACAGCAGGTGTTTTCGAGTGACTAAGTTAATTCCTTGTGACAGTAATGATGCGGCTCTAATAGGATTTGAGTCCTCTCCTTCCTGTCGATTGAGGAGTACACCAGGATGACGAGGGAGGAGCTTAGCTGTGCGTGTGTTTGTGTGTGAGATAACATGGTGTTTGCGTGGGAACGTGGGGTTTAATCTCACCTTGTGAAACTGCTCTGTCTCACCTCCTACACAAGATGTTTCGCAGCAAGAGATTGCTCACTGAAGTTAAGATGCGTGATATGTTGATACAGGTGTAGGTAAGCCTTCAAAAGTATTAAGACAGTTGTACTTGTTCATGATTAGGACATGATCTCACTGAGTCCTGAGCTCTTGGCTTGATCCATTGACCTCATCATCAACGCTCACCAAAGGAAAGGATATATATTTATGGATGCAGTCATGATTTTTGCCACAGTTTCACAACACTTCTCTCTGTGTGTGTGTGTGTGTGTGTGTGTGTGTGTGTGTGTGTGTGTGTGTGTGTCTCAGTGTGGCTGCAGTTTCCTAGCAGACATGGGAAAACTACAGAGCAAGTTTCGCAAGAGGTCTGATCTCTATAGGTGAGACGTGTGTCCTACTGTGTCCTTGAATGCACCACATACCAAGGCTCCGGAATATGTTTTGATGCTGGTGGCACTGGTGCGCCTAACTTTTTCATTTAGGTGCACCCAATAACACAATTTCATTTCATTTCCCAACAAATTATGTGAATGAATGGACGTTGCCAAACCTTTTAGTCCCAGCATTTTTTTTTAATACATTATCTTAGTCTGCTGAGTATCTGGTTCACTAGTGCTCAGTGAAAATGTTAGCAGATTTTTGGATGCACGTCCAACCAAAATAGTCGCAGAATTTATATCTCATTGTCCACAGTACAGTGTGCAAAAGATGTAGAGGAGCTGCTTATTGACAAAAAAATAAAAAATAATAATGGCGCAGCTCCTGGAACATCTTCTAAAATAAATAGCAGTTTAAGTCTTTGTAAAAATAATTTGCTTGCTGTTGAGTCTACTCCCATATGTTGTTGTTAGCCGACACCGATGTAAATTTGATTGCAGTACACATAATGAGATAAGATAAGACTTTATTGATCCCTCACCGGGGGAAATTCACTCCTAACAACAACTTTTTACAACAAGCTGAGGGAAAACGGTGATTAGATTAGAGACAGAAAAATGAAAACAAAACAAGGTGAGAGGAAAATATAATAATATATTTGCCTCTTGCTCACAGATGCAGTGTAGTGTTAGTGTATTTGATATCTAAAGGCGTCATCAAGAGATGTGTTGATGTGTAATTTCTTGAGGATTGTTATCTCAATAGTTTATCTTAAGCAGCCATTTTAAGCAGTAAAGTCAGTAAAGGAACATAATATGACAATAAGTTTTTATTTTTGTTGGTGTGTTCAGGGCATCTCAGGGGGAGAAGGCAGACAATAGCTTTGACAGTCAGTTGGTGCAGTATGAACCCGCTCATCAAGGGTCCGTCAACACTGTCACCAGCCTCAGCCCAGATCTGTGTGTTTCTGGTGGAACTGATCAGGTAAGTTAAAGCAAGTTTTACGTAGAAATTGGTATTTGTGCAACGTGGCCCCCCCACATTTTCAGAGTATGACCCGTAAAAAGAAGTCCCGGGTTTGCTGTAACAGCATCATCAAATGTAATGTGAGATGAGCTGACTAGCTACAGTTAACGATATTTAACGGTTATTTTAGCAACCGGTGAAACTATCTGTCCATCAGCAAATTCCGTAAATCACAAAGAGTTGAGAGCAGAACAGACTGAGGACATCAGAGGGAATGCCAGCAAACATTTTCTTCATACCATTCACTTTATTACAAGTCAGCAAAC
Source organism: Diplodus puntazzo (assembly GCA_963678695.2). Lineage (NCBI taxonomy): Eukaryota > Metazoa > Chordata > Actinopteri > Spariformes > Sparidae > Diplodus > Diplodus puntazzo. The sequence goes on along the minus strand of OZ023159.1, from coordinate 30,358,160 downwards.
CATCCAAATGATTTTGAAGCTGTTATTTCAAGGTAAAATAGTTAACATAATGTTGCTTTAATGTGTTTTTTAGTAGTTCATTACTTCAAAATGATATAATTTTAATCACAGTGTTAATCTGCTGATATTTTTGTCAGGCTTTTAGAGAAATTTAAGTCATGAATGAATCAGTGTAATGGTTTTTGGATCATTTATAAGTATGCCTAAAGCGGGAGTTTTCCTTGATGCACTTTTAAAAAGGACAGGACTGAAACAACCTTAAACATGTAGTGATTATTTTGTGTGTGTGTGTGCATATATTTGTGTATGTGTAGGCTGTGGTGGTGTATGACTGGAAACAAGGCCGGATGTGTCAGTCCTTCCAGGGTCACAACCGAGAGGTTACCAAGGTAACGTCAATACTTTGTGTGCGCAAACTGATAAAGGTGTGACGCTGTTCAGAGCTGTTACACATGTCACAGACTGTATACATCCTCTCAATTCTGCCTCCATCTATCTGCCAGGTGTTGTGTTATCCAGGCAGTACGTGGATCTTCAGCGCCTCACGGGACAAGACTGTGCTGATGTGGGACCTCAACCAGGGGGACGAACCTATCCAGGAATTTTGTGGGCATGAGTTGGTGGTCAACGGACTAGCTGTCAGCCCTGGTACACACACCCACACACACACACACACACACACACACACACGCAGTGAGTCTCCTCACATGTTAAGTTTATGAACACCATCACTTATTTCAAATTAATGATATACACTGAACACATGGAACTGTTTTCATTGTTACCTGTAGATGGGAGAAAGCTGTGCACCGGTTCTCGTGACAACTGGATGTGCCTGTGGGATATTGAATCTGCAAAATGTGAACAGAGACACAACATTTCTAGAAACCTGGTGAGAATAATAGTATGGGCTCTTTGTGCACACAATCTCGTACAGAAAATTGTTTAAAGCATGCCGGAGCGCCTTAGGTGTGTTCCTGAGCGTTTAAGGAAAAGAATCAAATCAATAAGCCATTCATCTTTACTTCCTGAGTTCATGCCCGGTAGGCTTTCAACTTGTGCTCTTTCCTCTCTCCCCTGTCCAGGTTACTCATGTGTGTTGGGTGCCAGGCAGCTCCTCTGTAGTCCAGACCTCTGAGGATAAGACCATAAGGTACTGAAAGATTTGCTACTGCAACTGTATCACTGTGGTATAAATGCATTCTGTTTGCAGTTGGCAATGCGAAATGTGCTGACACATTTCTACTTTATATGAAAATGTATAGCAATAAAGGTGTTGTGACGCGTGATACCGGTGTCAAACTACAATTAAATGATTATGAATTATCTGTCACAAAATAACTCTTTTTAATGGTAAAATCAAGTGCCCACAGACTTGTGCAGTGGTTAATTGTAAATTATGAGTTTCTGGAACGGAGTGATGGTGATGTCTCTGCAAAGTAACAGATTCGTTATGCTGATGATCAAAAAGCTCTGTCATTCAACACTATGTTCATGTAATGTACAAAACATTCACAGATTTTCAATGGCCTACAACAACTTGAACAACGACTTAAAAGTAGCATAGTTTATTATAAATGTATTGTCCTTTTGAAACTTCAGGCTCAATATTAACTATACTACTGTTAGTGATGGTTGTCACTAATGTCGCTTTACCTTGCTTTTTTTCTCCAAATACCCTTGTTTATAATTTATTCTATCCTTATTTTATTTTCATATACTTCTTATTTCTTTCTTTTACTTTCTAGATGTATCTGTATTTATTGCTGGGGAACAATAAAGATGTATCTTATCTTCTTGTTCTATAAATGTGGTCATCATCAGATAAAGGTTATAAACTCTGAGCACATGAATGGTTCATTACTGCGATATGGAGGATAAGTCCTGCTATGTATATAAGAAACATTTCTCACATATGGAGCCTATTTGAACATGTGGTATAGCCAACATTTTTATAAGTGAAATCAAGTCTTGGCACTCATGACTAAAGAAAAAGATTAAGAAGCCCTTGAAAACAACCTGAGCTCACCCAGTATTACAGCAAGAATGAATAACGGAATATAGACTGTATGTGTTTTGCTTGTTTGACTGTATTTTGGATTGTGCACCTGTCTACAGGGTGTGGGACAGCCGTGCGTGGCAGGTGACCAATACTTTTCCGGCCAAGCAATACATCCAGACCCACTGTGACGTTTCTCCAAATGGAAACTACTTGGTGTCCAGCAGCAATGGTTTTGGAGGCCAGGGCTGTGAGGCCACGGTGAGACCTCTGGGAGGTGTTTGTGTGGTTGTTGGCTTTATTGATGGAAATGCAGGGATGGTGGATAGGGTGTGGCACTTACCAGTGTCAAATCACTGATAAGGCAGGCAGCCTAGTGGCTACTCTGTTAACGTGTATTCTTATTTTTTTTCTAATCTGTATCTTCTAAAAGTTGCAAGAGACAAGTGGCATGTTACCAGTGGTTCTGTAGAACAATCTGTCACAGGCACTGGAAGGTTTTATTACACTTCTTCCAGTGAATTAAGTTTTTGTAACATTGTTGTTCTGCTCCTGCACAGTGTTGCTCCTCACATGGGGACATCTTGTTTCCAACGCAGCCTTGAAATCTCTGGTGATTTCTTATGTATCTATTGACTTGTGCAGATGGTTTTTAAAACATTTGTTCTTACTGGAGTTGTGTCCGTGTTATTAGCTGTGGGACCTTCGCCAGCCTGGCTGTAAAGTTGTGGAGTACAGAGGCCACCTCCAGACCACCGCCTGTTGTGTGTTTCTGCCCACGCCTCCTGGAGGACCAGCTCGGGTAGCAACATCTTCCCATGACAGCTCCCTCAAAATCTGGGACCAGAACACAGCAGGTAACTCCTGGACACACTCGTGCATGTATACAGACACTGTTTGGGTGATTAACCTTTTGACACCAACTCCCCCACTCTCTGTTCAGTCTGTTTAGCGACGTTGTCTCTGGATGGTGCTGGTCCGCTAGTTGCTCTTGCTCCCACTGACTCCAACAGTCTGCTGTGTGCCAGCTTCAACTCCGGCCTTCACCATATCCATGTGGACCAGGGATCAAACCAGGCTCAGGGTTCTGGGGCAGGCTCAGGTGGAGCTGGCGGCCTGGACATTAAAGTTGTGGCACGCTTCTAACGGTCCAGAGGAGTCTGGAATGACTCGTTATCCTGACCTGTGACTCAGCGAGCAGTATCACTGCATGTGGACTCTTCTTTTTTTTTTTTTTTTTTTTTATAATTTTACATATTTCTATAGACATTTGTGCTGAACTAGACTGCCATACAGCGAAGAATGACAGAGGAGATTAGTGAGAAAAGAAACAGGTGGCAATGAAATGAATGGAGGATGCCTTTTTTTTATTCAGCAGAGCCACCAGGATGCCCATCATGGCTGCTCGTCTGAGAGACTCGTTTGAGTCACATCATGCATTACTTGCTGAGACTACAAACACCAAAATGCACCTGCATGGATTGCTGCCTTTTTGGACCAACCTGAAAAACTTGGTATTTCTCTTTATACACTACTTCAGCTTGTTGGAGTTGCAGAGATGCTCCATACACATGTGGTGGTTTCATTGGTGATGCTGAATCCATTAATGCGGCAGGAGTGGTGTTAGAAAGTTGGAAACTTTGGATGTGGCAGGAAAATGTTTGGTCAAATGTTGTGATAGAGAACTGGAAGCCAAATAGAATTTCATACTGAGAGTATGTAATTAGTTTTTTTTCCTGGATAAAATGTAGTGGGTGCAGTCAGACTCTTAAGTGTTGTTTGTCAAACACACTGTGGAAAGTTGTTTCTATCAGTGAAACAGAGGAACTCTTGTATGTTTATAGTAATGTTACTGTTGGTTAGTTTGTATTGCCGCTTTAACCTGTCAAGTGTTAGAGCAAATTAATACCTACGACACGAGTGTATAAACATGCTTTGTTTTTAGGTAGAATTCAATTGATACAGATTCTGATATTTTTGAACTGAAGCTGCTGATAGCTGATGTTTGGTACCGATATCCAAGATTTCTATTTGAAAATGACTATGCAAAAATATAATGAAATGTTGTTGGAGCAAACAAATGGAAATAAAAAAATATTGCAAATGCAAAAGAATTCTGCGAATTCTGTGACTTGTCAACATAAAACTTGTTTTTTAGTATGATGTGGCTGCTGTGCTGTTATCTACAGATGATATGGGACTACTTTGTCACAGTTAGGAATTCAGAGAAATGCTAATGCTAATATTATCAGCCTTTAGCCCGTGAATGTGGCTGCACATTATACTCCTCCCCCGAACCGATCATTGTATTTTATAGGTATTTTAGGTCTAAGTATAATACTGGTTACTTTTATTAGTTGTTGCATTTTTAAAATGACATAATTAAATATAATACATCTGTTTGCAGAAGACAGTGGTTGCTCTATCACTGAATTCTATTTCAAAGAATTATCTGCTGCTGGATCGGAATAACCAATCAAGCAGGAATACACTCACAGTTGTTTTTTTAAATGCACCTGCAGATTAGTTTGCTCCAGGAAGATGAGGTGTGGCAATAAGATTGCAGAACACATTGAAAGCTTAAAAGTCACTGTAAAGATCTCATTCAGTTGGAAACAGTAGGGAACCAAAAGTTATCAGATCTTTCATTTTGGTGAGACATTTCTGTTCAGTTAGTCGTCACTCAACATCACCAGCTGAGTTGATTCGATCTGTCTTTGTTTGATACTTTATGATTGAGCAATAATTAAGGTGTTTAGGTGTCTCTTTATATGTCTGAGAAGAATTACCGTCTTTCCATTAACATAACTAATAATGTCTTACTATGACATTACCGGCCTGTTTCTGCAAGTTCACAACTGAAAGCTGCTGTGCACACTGTTCCAGTGTTCACTGATCTGACAATGTGTTTTCCCACTGTTTTTTTTAAAATCCTTAATTCACAATAAGAGTATTCTTGCCTGCTGCATGAGCTACAACAGAACTATAGATCGTTGTGTTTTTGAGCACACTAATGTACAGTTAAATATCATCAAGAGAGTATACATGTATGTGTATGCTTTCAAAGTATTTAATAGCAGTAGTAGTAAAAGACATTTTTGTTGGATTTTCTTTTTGTCAACAAATGATCACCTACTCCAAAACCACCATGGGCTTTTAGGAAATACCAAAGATACACCAGCGCCACCTTGTGACAGAATGTCTTCAGTCGAATGTCATCAAGTACTCAAAGTAAAAAATCCTTCACAAAATAAAGTAATTGTAATGAATCACAAACTAGGCCACTTTTTCATAGTGTGGTGCTTCATTTATTCAAATCTGGACCTCATTTTCACTTTAGACACAGAAAAAAAGAGTCATTTACCCAACAGCAGATTTTTCATGAAGACAAGCAATCACACACACAAAGTAGACAACAGCAGGCAGAACAGTTTGGTGCTTGCCACATCACTGAAGTACAGGAATATTTAGAATAAAAAAAAGGTCTAAAAATATTAACCGATGAAATGAAAGACAGCAAAAATCCAACAAATAAAAATGATAAGAAAAAAATGTCCATTATTGGCACGGCATGTTATAAAAAGCAGGCTACGTGGAATAATAGTAAGTAGGATACAGTACATTAAATAGTGGAATCACCAGCCGGTCAACAGGCAGTTCACGCACATAAATATAAACTGAATGTAGCATTCAATCGGGAACTGACAAATACCAACAGAAAGAGTCGCTGGCATCTTTCAGCTTCCAAGTGATAATGTTAAATTGTACTCGAGTGAGTATACACAGCGAATCTTCCATGATACTTGAAAAGAAGGTTTAAACCTCTGTCTTTGAGCCAATGGAGTGTTTTCAAGCTGTTTTTTTTGTCTCACAAACAGATATTTTTGTGGTGATGGAAGATAGTAAAACCACGAGAGCTTCTGTGCCACTTGAAGAGAAACAAGTTTACTCTTTGTTCCCAGTTTTCAGTGTTTAAAATACAAGACCCTGAAACTTTTGAGGTCTGTGTTCAGATTCCACACAATAAAATGATAATCTGACCACTTAAGATCACTCGACTCCTACTTCAGTACCACAATGCATTGGTAAACTGTGTGAAACTTCCCTTTGCTGACATACATTATTACAATTCAGAACTCCATCATAAATCACACATGCTCTCACTAATAAGACAGACACACAAGTCACTGGCTACGGACTGTAACCACACGCTACAATACGCCCACATCAAGTCATTCCTTCAAGTCAACTATATACCTCTGCGAATTCATTCAAGAAAACACTATTTTTCATTTTACACATGGTAAGATTTGCAAAAAGACATCACGAGATAAGACAGAACGGCTGTGATGATGGAATGAGAGAAAACAATCTTAGGTTTTGCGTCCCATTAAAAATCATGAATCGTGAAACAGCAAGTGTAATAATTTGGTCTATACAGTACTGTCATCAGTGCAAATGTCGACTGACAGAAAAAGAAGACTCATAATACACATCCCTAATATAATCTTTACATCACATTTTGGAAAGATGCTCTACCTCGACGACATGTATATCATTTAACAAAACATTATATAGGCATAAAAACATGGCATGCAAGAAAATCCAAGATAGCTTGTCTATGTGGGCGACCTGGAGGTGAGGGGTTCACTGCAGAGACGAATTGGGTGTCAAAAATAAGGAAATCTTTTACCCGATACCATTTAGTGAGCCTGTATTCAGACACTGAGCTATTCTTGTTACATTGTGCTGCCTTCATTTCAAGATAAAGATGAAAAGCAAGATATTGAGTCTACTTACAGTGTCTGAATTCAGCCATGCCTGCATACATGAACAAACTGATGAATGGTATCTGAGTGTGCTGACAAACAGCCCTACCAGTATCTGGTGTCACTGTGATTGATACCCTGTCAAAGAATGTTAACACTGCGTCTTTACTACACTTAGAAACTTAAGAGATGGGGCAAAAAATGCTTTGCAAACCATCTCACACATACCATCGTGAGTTTGTTAAATCTGTGTCATGGGGTAAAAATACTGGTTGGTTCTTTGGCTTCAGTAGAGTCATCATCTGATGAGTTGAAGCATTCTGCAACATTACTGACTTGTATCCTTCGTTACTCAATGTTTCTCCTAAAAGCGACATCTCCCCCTCCAATTATGCACAGCATTAGGGTCATTTCTATAATAAAAACATTGGTTTACAGAGTCCAGATTCTATAAACGAAAATTACAAAAAACTTCAGCAAGGGGAATATGAATATTTGAAGTGTTAAACAAAAAAAACAAGGCAGGGAACGTCATCCTTTTATAACAGTACAAGATCAGAATTATAAAAAAATAGACAGAAATAAAAGACATAAAAAGCTCTAGACTAATAAACTACAGTTGGCTGCAGTGATGTACACAAAGCATGTGATCAAAGCAGTCTGAACATGTTATGCTGCTTGTTTTCATCAAGCTGGCTGTAAGTCTCTCGTTAAGTTACTGGTAAAAGTTATGTACATCAGCCTGCCTTTTTACAGTGTGTACTTTTGCCAGAGGATTAAAGGCACTAGACCTAATTTAATCTGTTATCAAGTTGAAAATCGATCCTAAAAATTCCCAAACAATTCTCAACCTAACAGACAGTAGCAAGACATGTAGCCAGTGTGATGTGACTGAAGTTTTTTTGTTTAACCCCCTACTGTGGTTTAGTAGTTTGTGCGTTCAAACATTTGAATGTTAAAAATGTTTTTTTTCCCCAATTTAAACATTAGACCCACTAGCTGCAGGTTCAAAATCCTACAATGATCCATGCTAGTATCAAAACAATGAATGAAAGGCTGGATTTGATCGTAATCAAGCTTGGCATTTTCAACATGATGCAAGAACAAACTGTGCGCCCATTTATCAGAAAGTATTGTACGTTACGAAGACAGATTTCAAACTGTATCTGAAAAACTGTGAAGTGACTCAAAGAGACCAAGTGATGATTCAATAAACTTGTTTTCTCTTTTCTAAATTCTATATGCTTGTTGGTTGAGTCCCTGAGATATTGCTGCCGGTCTACATTTTCTTCTAATTTGACGGGGACTTTTTGATTCAGTGCTTTTCGTCTCACAAGCTTAAAATACACACACATACATTTGAGTGGGTCACCCGGATGCTCATGCTCTCATACACAAACACACAATGAAAAAGAGGTCCTGATGTCAAACTACTGCCACGATGGAACGGTGACTACATTAAAACAAAAACTAGATCTACATGATTTCAACATTTTGGATGGAAAATGGAATAAATAAATCTTACAATGAACAACTAGCTAACATCTTTAAGATTTTTACATATTAGAAATACAATGTTTGTATCGGTCCCCTGCATCAGACACCCAACCCCTTCTCCTGCTTCAATAGTTTCAAAAATGGGAAAAAAGTTTGTGGACAAACCTGTGAAAGAATCGTAGCCCCCAGGTTATTTACAAGGATAGAAATAAAATTAAAAAAGATACATCAAATATGCTTATTCATTTAGCGCAAGCATTGAGGATGCTTATCCAAACACCAAAAATTCAAGCCCCAACTTGGGAGTTTCTCAAAAGTAGCTAAGGTGTAGAGCATTTAGAAAACCATGGAGATCTCTCTGATAACTTCCTCACAGATGTAGCAAAAACCTTTCAAAGCCTTGAGACAAAAACGAAAGAAAAACTGTTGTTTGGTTGATTTGCGTAAGCTCAAAGTCAACTGTCCACACCTCTGAGGATTTTTAGGTGCTCTGTAACTAAAATCAACTCAAGCAGTTAAAATACTGTTTTCCAATCTAGTTTTGTCCCCGATCTGACCATAGAGTTGTAAATACCCAGTAGTTGCGTTGCTGCAGATTTGTACAGGAAACAGCATACTGACATCAGCTGCAGCTGGTTCTACATTATCCCCTCCCTCCCCGCCCCCATGCTCATCGCCCCCTACTGCTCGCCAGGGCGTTCCAGGCCGTCAATGACACGGCTCAGCCTGATGTTAAGCAGCCTGATCTGAGTGTCCAGGTGGTCGATTTTCTCTTCCAAAGAACCTGCCCCTCCTCCCCGACGCCAGTATGCTCCCACAGGCCCTGTCATAAAATACACCGCCATAATGAAGCACAGCGGCAGCACTGCGCGCTCAGGGTCACCCTCAAACTTCTGCAGGATGTAGAGGCAGGACAGGGCGAAGAGCGTGACACGTGCTAGCCAGAAGAAGCGGCCGAACACAGCGTGCAGCAGGTAAAAGAAACCCCCCAGGAACATGGAAAGGAACCAGTAGGCCAAGAGCACGGCGGCGACCAGGAGAAGGGCACGCGCTGGAGAGTTGGTGAGAGATGTGGGGCTGAAGTAGTGGCTGAGGTTTGAGGCTACAAAGGAAAGAAAGAGAGAGAAGAGATAAAAACAGATCTCTTACAACATTTTCCTCTCTTTGCACAATATCTTTCTTTGCTAGCAATGTCATAATAAATGTAAAACTTACAGTCAATGCCCATCACATCCAGCAAATCTGACCAGATCTTCCAGATGGTATCGAGAAAAGAGTCCACTCCATGGACGAACCGCTCTGTCGTTTTGGAGAAAAACTACACAAGCAAAAAAAGGCAGAGGGAAAAATAAGATTACCATCACATCAAATTATGTGTGCAACTGTGTATCGTGCCTATCATCAGCTTATGCAATCTCAGTGTCCTTCTTTAAATCTCTTCACAAAACTACATTTTTTCATATGACTTTCTTAGTAGAGGTGATCATCATTATTTTTCATCTTCATGTTTGGCTGTGTTACTATATGTTTTTTGTGTTATGCACTTTGCAACTTTTTTTTTGAATGCTGCTAATTTTAATTGTTATCCAAATAGTTTTAAAGACTGCACTTAAGTAAAGTAATTTTCTGAAATGACTGCACTGTTGCACCTTTACCTACAGAGACATGATATCCACATTACTCATTAAAAATCTTGTTGTGTTAATATTTGAAGTACCAATAGTCAATATTGTGATTCTGTTCTTGCATTGTTTGATATTGTCTAGCCCTCACATTTATCTCAGGCAATGAAGCTTGAAAAATATTTCAGTATTGTTTTATGGCCATATTCCTGAGCCTTACTGACATTACAGCTTTTCAATCTTGTGATTAAAAACATTAGAATAATCACATGTATAGTTTGATACTGTATAGATGATACTACTGATGCTGCATTCTGTTGATGTGTGCTAATAAGCCGGAGCACAATATTAGAATGTGCCTCTGGGACACCTACATTAATAGAATCAAGTTACACCTTTACATGACATAATATATCCACCACAAAGGTCTATTTAAGGACACTTGATTGTCAATGTCAGTTATAAAAAGGTGGATTAACTAAAGATTATGCTCATCTACATCTGTTCAGTCTCAGAAGACGAGACACAAGACGAAAAGTTTGGTGTATTTTTATAAATATTTTTAGTACATACCACCCCTGCACTGCACTTCACATCAATAAAAGGTACACTTTTCTTATCTAATCACGTTGATCATTAACAGTGAATCAGGCAGACTGACCCCCAAAGCTTTCTACTTTGTCAAAGTCCACAGCTGTATGTAAATTAACCTTTCTTCCCCCCATACAGGAAAAAAAAAGCGAAATCTGCTCTGTGCATAATCACGTGTGTGACATATGTCACTTTGGGATCGTCTTGGCGGCTACAAGCAGGAAATAACATTAGATTTCAAAATGCAGGAAGCGCATGTGGACCAATGAGAGCATACAGGCTAATGTGTTTCGTTAGCAGATGGCTAGCTTTCTACTAACGTGAAGATGAAATGAGGAAGCAGCAGCTCTTCTGGCCTGGTCCGATGGGGCTACATGTCATCCGGATGGTGACACCAGATGCACTTGCTGATGGACTCGGTCCAATGAATGACAATACTGGTTACACGACAGAATAACACATTTTTACGGCTACAGCGTGAAAACAAGCCTCGCTGTTACTGTGCACTTCACCTGACATCCTCCACAGATACAGAAAAACACTCGATAAAGGCTAATTTTTCAAAATGGCATCCGTGAAATTATTGGCCAGGCCCGAGCGCGCTTGTTTCCTGTTCTCCATTCTCACACCACAGAGAGAAAAAACCCCCGCCATTACCTGCCGGCTTCTGGCAGCTAGAACCGGAGCAAGCGGTTATCCTGACAATACATGTCCAACACTGACCTTGTATAACCCTCTGATGTTGTCCTCCCCGAACACACTGCTCAGAGTCTGGTAGATGCCATTAGCTGCCCGTCGGAAGCTGTTCTGGTTGCTGGTCCTGCTCCTGGCCGCTTCGGTTGTGCATAGAAAACACGCGGAAAGCACCAAGAAAACCACGATGAACCTGATTCCCTTCATGGCACCGATGTTCAGTGATGTCGAGCAGAAACGTGTATCAAAAATGGTTCAGTAAAACGCAAGTTAAAACAGGTAGCTAGCTGCCTTATGTGATGCCTTGCTGGGGTCCGACTGACTGTGATGATGATGGTGATAACCCGTGTTGCCTTCATCGACACTCGTACACTTGCCACTCCCCCCCGCGCGTGAATTGGCTTATCGAAATGAATGTGCGGGAGGCAGATGACTGGTGTTAGCTGCTTCATCTTATCGGTCAAACGACAATCAGACGCGGTACTGAGCATTGTGAAAAGTTAATATCCTGATTGGTGTTTGAACTGGTTTATGTGAAAAACGACACTGACTTTTTATGTCTCCTTTAAGCAAAAATAACACTACTGACTGTCACTTGCAAGAAGTACTCATACGCATAATTCAAACTCCTAAATTATTAAACAGACATCTTTTACATGTATTTTCCATTCAATTTACTGTTTAAAACGCTTATATTAGGGTAATGCCTCTGCGGTTACAACATTTACGATGACAAGTGAAAGCATCATTTGTGTGTAAGGACAGCCTCGACTGTAGCTCGCTGCTGCCCTCCAGTGGTGGAGACAGTTGTGGATGCCTGAACTTATTATTTACACCTTTAAAATAAATGCTGCTTTAAAAAAACATTCTCCTGATTCTGTGTTACTCCTGAGGAGAGAGAATATTGATGGCAATTTTTTTTTTTTTTTTAAATGGCTCATTCGATGCAGCGAGGGTTTCATCCCCCAGTTTTTCCACAGATATTCATACAACAAATTGATCAAAAATGGCAAAAAGTTGGCTTTCAACCATAGCCCCTGCAGGAAACAATGATCATGTGTTGTATTAAAATATTGCCAATATCTTAATTTACATTTTCAGGTATATAAGCAATACTTTGGTCCTCTGTTCTGGTCTGGCAAGTTTAGGATTATGGGATATCACTTTGAGCATACGGTTCACATAATATTTTATCCTGTGGTAATTTGATCGATGGGCATATTCTAGTATCACTGTAACACTGATAATTGTCATTTAGCAACAGTAATCATGTCATTGTTAAAGTGATACAATTCTACATTATTGTTTTTGCTGTATTTGTGCAACACAATCTGTTTCTTCTGGGGATTATTAACATTTATCAAATGAAATATTGTCATGCAGACCAAACCTCCTGCTGATGAAACATGACAAGAAGCTCAGTAAGACACAGTTTACTGCTGCTTCAGTCTAGGCACTTGTTACTGGGATTCCCCTGAGTTCTCATTATCCAAATCTTGACTGCATTGTTGGGCAGACTAATGGTGCAGGAGGAAGTAGGTCAAGACTGCAAATAATGGTAACAAGAGTGGTGTAGAGTAGTGCAATAAAGCCAAATGCAGAAACAGGTGTTTTTTTTTCACTCCAGACATGAGCAAGCAGTGTTTGTTTACTCCTAGAAGCACAAGTATTCTATAGTCTCTTTAAATGAGCAGTAACCGGCCCAATTTAGAGGAATATTAGTGGTTAAATGGTTGGGATCACCCACTAGATGGTAGAATTGGACTATGGCTGCACCTTGACAACAATAACATCTGATTAACATGAGATGAATGCATTTTAGCCTATAACTGTAAGCGGGTGTACATTTATTCTACAATAATTTCACAAATATGCAAGCAAAATGAATGTTGCAAATAATGGTGAAATAGTTTATTAGTTAGAAATATACTGAGGTTATACAGATGGTAGAAATATCAAGGTATATATCTTACAGGGGCACTGTGTAGTTTTGGAGAAAAAAATCAAACTCAGAATTTATTATTATTATTATTTTTTTTTTTTTCCAGAACTGAATAAACAAGCAGTTCTCAGGGGACAATAGGTTGGCTTGAACACTGAAGATGGATATATAAATATAAACAAAGTAAAAAAAAGTATGATATTGCGTTGTCCATTAAGGTCAGTTTGTTTATCAACTTTGTTTAGGGATTAGAAGAAATCAATCTGTCCTTTCTGATTACAATTTATGTCCTCCAAAACTACATACTGCACCTTTAAGGCTGGTCTTCCTTCCTTCTCTCATGTCTTTAAAGGTCTCTTTTTTTTTGAGCGTCTGCTTTCTGACGCCGGTCACTGTGGTATCCTAGCAACGACGCACGCACGGTAACGCAGAGCCCCGACAACACCTGTTGTGAGGAGAGCAGTGACGGGAAGTTTAACCTTAAGAATGTACTGAAGTGAGAACTAAGAGAACTTCAGAGTGACTTTTGGCCGACTCAGGCAGGTTTCTGTACTGTTCAAATGAAGTAAAGTTAAGCCACCAGGCGGGGTGAGTTAAAATGTATGACCGAGCTCCCAGAGTGACCTTCGTGACAACAAGCGGCGCCTCAACAACGTCAGTTGGCCCGGGGTCGTATGATGTCTGCCAGCGTGAATTTAAAACATCAGGTAGGGGTTAGCTTCAGGAAGTATGACTTAGTTTATACTTACTGTGAATGAACAACTTCAATACCCCTTGAGAAAATACACTTGCTTCTTCTTTTATCTCCTGATAAAACGTAACTTGGGTGAAAATGTAGCATCAACGGTCGTTAGTTACATTATTAAACATCACCTAGCTAGCCGTTTGTCAAAAATGCTAATGCTAACAGTACCTGAGAAATGGCAAGTAATGTAGAATTTTAGTTATGGTACTTGACAGTAATGACGTTAAAATGTAATTTATTTATAACTAGAAAGATGACATAACATTGAAAATTAATGTAGTTGGCAGTGATGGAATTTAATATAGTGCAGCCCTGCCACATAGGTAAAGTTATGTCTCAGTTATGTTGGCAGAAAATGAAGGACAAAATCTGTCAGTTTGATTCAACACATAAGTCGTGAGATTTATAGGCCAAGTTTAGAGTTTCCTGTTATCTTTGTCCATTCCCTGTAGAACTTAACAACAAAACTCTAACTCTAATGTATATTCTGCATTTGTTTGTTTTTCTGCATTGCAGTTGGCAATGCTCCATTCCTGTCTTTCACCAACAGACAATCAATATTCAATGAGTCCAGTGATATACCAGCACCTGGACAATACAACTCCTCACCTGTCAGGGTAGGTCACAGACCATCATTTAGGTACAATAAACCCAACAATCTTGCTCGACTACAGCTTAATTTTCTCTGTGTGTCTGCTGGCCTCTCTATTGAACCTGCGTCTCTTCAGCTAAACATCCATGCTGGCCGCAGTCTTCAGAATCGCTCCAAGCGTTTTGACGAGGTAGTATCGGAGGTCCCGGGCCCTGGGGCCTACAATGTGCTGCCCGCCTCAGGAAACACGCTCAGGGCTGTGACGGCAGGACACGCTGAGAAGCATCACAGGAAAACGGTAGGCATATGGGTAAAGTTATGAGGACAGAATATTATCAATTATTGATTTAATCTTTCCAGCCATTATGTTGTATAAGAGCTACAGTATGTCCTCTGTATATATAACAAATACACGTGGAAAAACTGCTCTCTCCCATTGACCTGGTCAAGATTCAACATGGAACAAAAAGTCATCTAATACTAGGGCTGGTGGTAATGCCTTAAAATAAAATGTTCTATTATTTTGTGGCTAATTGCGTTACACAATATGTATCTCAATAAACCTCTTAATAAATTCTAGGAGTGTGCAACAAAATCTAATATTACAACAGTCATGATGATCAAATACCTCACTGATATTGTGACAGTGCTGTAGGTTGTAGTTAGCAACTTTTATTCTCACATAAACTATGAAAAATGAAACAACATGTAGTGCTCTCTTCAGCATTGTGTAATATAATGTGCTGTATTTGTGCCATTTGTCATAGATATGAATAGGCTGCTATTTTAAAACTTTTGAGAGAAATACTTGTGCTCTAGACTTGTGTCAAAACAGTTGCTCTTCTATTGTTCTTAATAAAAGAACACCATCTGGTGTATTTGCTGTAACATTTTAAAACTTATCACACACAGTAAGGCATACTTAAAAAAAAGAAAGAATGTGTCTTTTTGTCCTTAATTAGTCAGACATTCTGCCATATCTTGTTAGGTAAAGCCTGTTATATGCGCGGCAGAAGTCATTTATAATATGCACCTGAGACTCAATAACAAGGTCATGATGAAGAAGGAGATCATTAGGATAAAAACTGTAAAGAAACCAGACTAAGAACTTTTGTAGGAACCTGTAACTTGATATTTACTGTTAGAGTGACAATTGTCTTTGTCTCGAATATGGAAATGTCAAATAGGATAATAAACACAGCGAGATGAGCCAGTTTTCTGGCATGTATTGATTTTCTTAATGTCACTGTAACAGTGTAATAAAAGACTTGTTAGGTTGAATATGCCATCTTTTATGTATTATTCTCAGTACAGGTTTATCATGGTTATTCATCAAATTGAGCAAATAGAAGAGCTGTGTAGCTTTGAAACATTTGGTGCAGCAAAACCTTCTACCTGTTTGCTTTGAAAAATTACAGCCGGGTGGTTTCAGAATTTTCAGACGATGTACTCAGAAAGCAAGCTAACAATTCCTCGCATGATTTACGAACCTTTGAGAAAATATGTTGAATATTAGATGTGGCCAGTCCAGCAGCCTCCAGCTTCATCAGCACTGATACTATAGTAGTGAAACATAATAAATTCAGCCTCGCAGTGAACTGAGATGATATTAAGTTGCTCTTTCCATTCCCCCTGCTATTTTAAATTTATTCCCAGAGCATACACGCATTGCTAAGCTTTGAGTTAACACTGAGCTCTGGGCTTTTATCTGATCTAGACTGATACCAATGATTAGCTCACTTCGTACGGTGAATGGAGTATTAGAAACTTTTACCTCCAGACCTGACCAATCATAAAAGAGAGGGATTATTCACACACTTAACTTCCAGAGAGTCAGTTGAAAGCTTTCATGCATTTTGACTGAGATTGCCTTCATTGCCTGTTCCCTCAGTAGATATTGTTTCTATTCCAAACTTCTACTTCAGTCTTCTTTCTTCCTCCTTTTCCCTTTTCCTCTTTTGTTTCTTATCTGCTGCCTCCCCTCAGTCCTTCGCTCTCTGTGTCCCTCCCTCAGTTTCATATTATATTGGCCCCAGGCATTGCTCAGCTACTTTATAAGCCACGGCATCCTTTCCATCACAATCCATGATTTCTCTTCCCACTCTCCCTGTCTTTTTGTCCAAGCAGTGGCTGTGGGCTAAAAGTCTCCAGCACCGTCAGTCATGTATCCCATCCATTCCTTCCCCGGGCCAGGCCTATGGCTATGAGGAAGACGCCCTGGGTGAGCTCAGCAAACAGCAGCCCCCTCCCAGGGACACAACCCTGGGGCCAGCTTACTACAATCCACTGCTGGTAGGTAAAGATTAACACACACATACACATGCACACTCATGTCGAAGTCTGAATGTTCATCCATCGGAGAATGTGAAGTGCTCATTTGTGCATGCATGTGTGCTTGCATTAGTCTGTACGAGTGTGTGTTTGAGTGTACTTACTCTGCCCGCGAGGCGAGGTCCATTAGTGTTAGTCAGATCTAATGCACCACCGAACCCCCACCCCACCCGATTCAGTTGGCCCAAAACCCATTTCCATAGCTAATGAATGCAGCTCCACTTTAAAAAAGCCACACTGCACCAATGCTCATCCATTTTACATGCCAACAAAGAGAGCCATTAGTAATTATTCTTGAAGCTATATTACAGTATTCACTTAAAATAATGCACACGCCTGCTGGTCTGGCTCTCAATTAGGTCATTTTTCATCTGTTAATGACCGGAGGAAGTCAACAGCGTCCTTGAGTGTTGGCCGAGGTTGTGTCAACACACCGGCGCAGGCACAGAGGCGCGCTGTGATTTAGGGCTATCAGCAGTTCATCCATCCAAGGCTTTTTCTTCCATCTCGACTTCTGTTGCTCTCCCTTTGAAAGTTCAACTTCAGTTTCTGTGCATCTTCCCCCTTCTGTCTCTGCGTCTGACACACTAATTTCTTTAAACTCAAACACTTCCCCCGCCCCGTGCTCCAACTGAGTTCAGAAGTGTGGAGAGGCAGAATTAAGTGGTTGTCTGAGGACGTAACTTCAAAGTGGCTGGGGCAGCCTTTGAATGATAAGACATTGGAAGAAATCAAAAGTGTTAGTGTGTGTTATTGAGAAAAACAAAAACATCTTAATCGGTTTTATCGACTGACCCTAAAATTATGGTTCATGTCTGTATTGACAGAACAATTACTTAACTGCATCGACTAATACTTCACTTAGTACACAGAATTAGAGACAGAATAGTATGCTGGAATGCTGAGTAGTTATCGGCATAAACATGTTCATCATAGATATATTGATACTGACGTATATATACCCATGCTGACCGATATGAACAAAAACACTTTGCATAATGCAGTAAACAGTATCACCATGAGAAATGTTGTTAATTGAGAATGTGCAGTGTTAGATTTGGCAGATTATCATAACACAGCTGGCCAGATGGTGATATGGAGCCCAGGCTGTGTTAGTTTAAAGGAGACAGCGACCAGAATCCGTTTTTAAAAGGGGGAAATTTGAAAGATAAAGATTGCAGAACTTTCTGCAAAAATGAACACAGTTCTGCCAAATTATTTTCTCTTATTCAGTGTTGCAATGATGTCTTGATTCATTTTTGATTTATAAGGAGCATTATCAATGGGTGACCAAAATGCCTTTGGATAGTTCCTACCACCCACAACCAGTTTTTTAAGCCTGGTGAGATGTGATGAACCCACAGGTGACTGTCCTGTCAGTCATTGTATTAAAACCCGCCTCATTTTAGATGAACAGTCCATGATTGGTTGAAGTCTTTCTTGACATTATTTTTCTGTCCATTAAGCAACTCAGTGTATGGAAGTGTCTGCTTTGTTGTGTTTCCTCACTCATTCATACAGGTTTTTCCTTTAATTCATCAGCCATATGTTAATCTCAAAGTGTTTTTTCTAATTGACTTTGTTGCAATGTTGCTTTTTCTGTAAATAACCTGCCCAAGAAGTCAAGTATTGGTTCGCCTCTACAAAGAAAATTTGTTGCAAAGATGAGAGATGGAAATGGGCATGACTGTCCTCTCAACAGAGCCTGAATCAGATTCAAAGCCATACTGTGTTTTGTATACGTTTGTAGAAACAATTTCAGCCCGCAGGATCCTGCCCACACATGGCCCTACTGGCAAAAACTTTTATTTATGCTTGACTTCTTCTCATTTAAATAATAGATAGCCTGCCACTCCAGTTTATCAACGCTGAATGAATATGTTTATACCCAGGAGCTGTGTTTTTGTTTTGCTTTTAAAAGCTGTCCTTGACATGAAAAGGCAATTGGTGCCTCTGAACTCAAAGCCAGCTGCGATACCATCATGGTGCTTGTCTGTGTCTTCGTGCAAGGCAAACAGTTATGTTTTTCTTTTTAACTTTAAGCATCTGAAAATCCTTGTTTCTCCTCAAAACTGGATTGGTAGATCACAGGGGACAGAAACTCAGATCTCGTCTTCTAGTCACTCCTGAACTTGAGATAAGGAGACAGGCACCACATGCAGTGAGAAACTTTTTGAGTCTTCCTGCCTGTCCTTCCATAACCTGCCTCATTAAACAGAAACAGTTGGGCTAAGTTAAGTTTAGAAATGATTGGGAGGAATTGTAGACGTTGGTTTCGCTTTTCAAAGGACAAGTAGTAGACTTGGCATTGAAGTAAATCAAGAACTTTCAAATAAAAGTCCCTCAAAAGACACTTAAATATCCCATTTATCTTTTGATTTAGAGAAATTATGGAAAAAACATTACATTTTGTGTGTATTTGTCTCTCTGTACTGAGAGCAAATGGTGAGATCTGGTCTTTAAAAACTCCATTGCCAGGCTTTTTTATGTATCTACTTAATTCATATTTAATGTTTACCTCTCCTTGCTGTTTGTAGATCCCAACAGGCTGAAGGCTTAAGACTTTGGTGATCCACTCATTTGTTTCACATTTGTGGTTTTGAAAAGATATCTAGACAACATTCAAGTGAATTACCATTAAGCTGGTTCACAAAATATATCCCCCTAACAATGAACTGTAGTAACTTTGGTGGTCAATTAAGTTTTGATATAGCACCATCGTCAATTTTTAAATTGTCTAACAATTTGGGTACAAATACCTGCAAAACTGATAGGAGCTGTAGTTTGTGTTTAATGCTAATTAGCAAGCATGCTAGCACCCTAAACTAGGGTATTGAATATAGTAAAAATGATCTGCAAAATATCATCATGTAAGCCATGTCATTCTGAGCGTGGTAGCATGCTGACTTAAGCATTAAGCTCAAGGCATCACTAGTATAGCCTCAGACACAATAGCATGGCTGAAAAATCTCAGTCTTGTTGGTCAATAAATCACCCATTTAAGAATCTAAGATAGATTACCACAGGGGGAAAAAAGCCAGTAGTTATTTTTTGCTACTTTTTTTTTGCAGCCACCTTATTATACCCTAATCTATTTTTTGAGAAAATGGCGCAGTATATCTGAAATGTGTTTGGTCACAGCTTGCTGGCTTATTTTACAGAGGTAGCCTCTCTCAGTTGTTAAGCTGCAGAGTAAACTGGTCCTATCTGAAAGGCCGGAGGCAGAGGCAGCAGCCTGTAAAACTCAGAGAGATAAGAAAGGACTGAGGGTCTCCCCCAGATCCCTGACATGCACTGGCATTTGGCTGAACTTCACATTTTATTCAGCCCCAACTTCATGAGCCTTGGCTGTAGGAGAAACCAGATAAGTGTGAACGAGTCAATTCTATTTTCTTCTTCTTTGTTCATCCATTTATCCTCATGCTATCTCATTCTGTCCCTCCTCCTATCATCTTTCTTTTTCTTATTCTTTCTCCCTGGTCAATCCCTCATTCATTCACTCCTCATCTTTTCTCTCTGTCTGTCTATCTGTTCTCTTCCTCACCCTTTCTCTTTCGTAGTCTGAGGTGAGCTCTGCACAGAAGTATAAAGGTGTCCACTTTGGCAACATGACAGGGAGGAGAGGTGTGGAGGCAGTGGAAGAGGGACCAGGTCCAGGACACTATCACCCTGAGATGTGAGTATCACATGTCATGGTACTATATTAAATCAGTTTTTAGTAGCAGCCTGTGAACAACAATGATGATTGTTATGTTGTAACAGTGACCTGGCAACTGTGTTAAATGCTGAAGAAATAGTTTGACATTTTGTGAAAGTAGAGTTAGAGTTAGATGAGAGGACTTATATCACTCTTAGTCTTATGTGATCAATTCAAGGCTATAATCAGCTTTTTTATAAATAGTAGTAACAATACTCTCATCTTACTCTCTGCAAGAAAAAGACCATTGGCATACTGCAAAACTGTTGCTATAAACAGTCACTTTCATTTTTTACTTGATTTCTATACTACTACATTATAGAAACCTTTAAACACATTCTTAATTTTCTGACATATTATCTGGTCTAGCTCCATCGATCTAACAATGAAAATATGGATACAACACTGAAAACTGCTCAGTGGTGCATAAACCAAAAAAGCTTGACATCTGGGGTATAAAAGTACCTGGATCTTCTGCATTGTGACTAGAGCCTTCTGCCAACCGAGCTGGCTAACTTCCAGTTTAACGCCTGGCTAACCTGAATGGGAATGAAATGATACAGTCATGTAGGTCTTCTAGACGTTTAAAATGTTATCACACCAAATAGCACATATTATAATATTGTAATAGAATTATACTAAGACTATATATAAAGTATAGTCGTTTTACAGTGGTTGTGACACTGAAAAAATGGTCTCTACCATTTTACAGCTGCTTCTTTCACAGTTAAGTTTTTGGGATACAGTCTTTTAGACCCCAGTGTATCACCTGTCATTGTACGAACGTTGGCCTCAAAGCCTGGTGCTGTTTCTGGGAGCTTTTGTTTCCTGTGTTTCCCTGGAAGTTATAGCAACATGCCGCCAAATGAAACCCAACGTTACCTTCAAAAAACAAAAAACATTGTTGTATTCGTTTGGATTAATATAAGTATACAACTCTTAAATATATATACCAAAGGGCTTGTAGTTTCTAGCCTTTTTTAATACAGAATACATATAATATGTAGACTTATGTCGTACAGTATTATTTTATTATCAAGTGCTGATAGTGAATTAAATTTGATATATAACCACCAGAGCATATGAACACACAAACACTGTGTATCAATGTATATTGTGTATTGGAATGCACATTTTGAAGCACGGGTATAGAGAAGTAGGGTAGATAAGATACTCCAGGGCATGTACACTTAAGTAGTTCACTGTTCTTACAGAGATGTGAGCTGAGCAGAGAAACTGCTCCACCATAATGAAATATTGCTTTGATCCAACTGCTAGGGCATTATGTTTGACATTTCTCACATAGCATTTCTATAGATTTCCATGGAGGATGGGCCTTACTAAGCTCTTCTAGATCGGCGGGCAGACATCCAGCTCAGCTATTCATAAAGGAATTGACTGAGTAGTAGAAGGCCAAGTGTGCATGAGAGCAATCATAGTGTGAGCACATAGGTGGAGGCAGGCATTTACCTGCCCACACATTTATGTTTGATGCACATGTAATAACTGAAATCATTGAAAATTGATTTAAAATAATTATTTACACGGCTGCTGACAGTTGTTTGCAGTCATCTGTTCTTTACTTCACTCCTTCTCTAATCGATTTAGTTTTCTCTTCTCTTTCTCTTCTCCTTTACTCCCATCTGTTTTTTCTTTGTTAATCTCTTCCCTCTTACTTTTCCATTACATGTCTGTGTATTTGCATTTATTTATTTACCTAACCTCGAAAAAAACACTGAGGAGGGTGTTAATGTAATGCTTGAAATTTTGATTATTGTCCTGCCAGATACTAAGTTTTTTTTACTGAGGCACTCTCTGAATGCTTTACCATTTGCAGAACAAATGGTAGGAGATTTATCGTAGGATAGTAATAATCAATTAATAATACAAATTTATGGTTGTGCAGTTGGAGTTGTAATGAATCAAATGATAACAGCAGACATACAATAGCAGATTGAGCAGATGTAAAAACTGTATCATCTGCATAAAAATAAAATGTAAATGATTTAGATGCTTTAATAATAATATAGTTTATATATTTAATAAACGGAATTGGACCAAACACAGAGCCTTGATGAACACCTTTACTGATGATTAGACTGTCAGAATAAACATCACCCATTTCTACACACTGTAATCTAT
Organism: Diplodus puntazzo; assembly: GCA_963678695.2. Taxonomy (NCBI): domain Eukaryota; kingdom Metazoa; phylum Chordata; class Actinopteri; order Spariformes; family Sparidae; genus Diplodus; species Diplodus puntazzo. The sequence continues at coordinate 30,335,540 of OZ023159.1, read as the reverse complement.
TAGTGAGGTAATTTTCAAACCACCGGTAGCTGACTGAATCAAAACCAATACTTTCTGAAAAGTAACAAAATATATACTGTATATACGTATATTTTTACACACCCACGCACGCACACACACACACACACACACACACACACACACACACACACACACACACACACATATATACACACAATTTAGTAATAGGTTGAGAAGTATATACATGTTATGTATACATATATCTATGTTTTTTTTCTTCTGTGTTTTTCTGTATTCTATCTTAAAATAAGCTGTTGTCTGTCTCTATCTGTCTCAGAAACCTAGAAACACACTATGAAAATGTGAATCTTAAAAAGGAGCAGAAAGGCAGAGCTGAGCTCATCATCCCTCGCTACCACGAGCTGGTGCCCAAGCAAGAAGAAAAGAAGGCAAGTTTGTGTTTTTCTTGGTGGCTGTTTGTGTCCATGTGGTGCTACACGTGTCAAACTTAGATGTATAGTGTAGGAGTTAAAAGATTTAATGGACTGGGATCAATGTAAACTCCACCCTTTCAGGGGACTTAGTACTTTAATGTGAGACCATGCAACTTGCTGAACAGTTGCCACTATGACAACTAGTGGCAATTACAAGGTCCAACGACAACATTGACATAAACAAACTATCAGACCAGACAGGCCAGTGTGGAAGATCTCCAATCTCCATTACAGAATGGAATTAATTACCAAATCATGTTGTTGTAACAGTATCAGTGCTGCTTTTACAATAAGTATTCCAAGAGAGAACTAAGAGTCCTTGATGCAATTGACTTAATAAACAAACATTTGATGACTCAGCTTTGAGCTCATGATTCTATGATGGATCTTTGAAACCAATTTGTAACTGTAGTAGCATATAATGTGTATAACTGTGTGGTATGTGATATCCATTTCAGACCTCAGAAAGACAAGCTGACGTCGTGACATTAGCTAATGGGGATGTTAATAAACTAATAACAGTATAATCAACTAACTCAAGTAGATATGGTGCTTGGTTTAGCAAGGAGTCTCTGCATTTGAATTACATTGATTGTAATGTCAATCACATTATGATTCAGTAATACTGTATAACTGCATATCCCAACAGTTACTGAAACCTTTAATCCTCATATGTTTCTTTCTATTTTATCACAAACTTGTTGTGATCACACTAAAAAACACAACATTTTGATGCTTTGATGTGTCTTAGAAGGTTTTTGATACTTAAGCAGACATTACTTTTCAGTGGCACCTTGTCTTCTTTCTTCACTGCACTCTGACTCAGATAAATTCTTAACACAATAGGATTTGAAAACTGCAGATTGAGAATGACTCATAATAGAGCACTGTGATTTACAGTGAGAACAGAGTCAAGGTAAGTACTTTGGATTTATTCCGGATTTATTCAAGTACGGTCGATTAAGGATGAAATGATTCAACTCCTCCTCCTCTTACTGTAATTCATCAGTTTATCCGATCACCCATAGAGGGCAGTAGAACATAAGCTTTGATCACAGACCGGATCACAGAGTGGAGGGGAGTTACTCACCTGCATATGAACTTGAGTGTGCTGGCAGAATAATGCTTTGTGATGCCTTATTCCTACGGTCGGCGGGTTAGAGTGGCTGAGGCAGAGTCTAAAAAATGTGGGACTGAATTTGTGGAGGGAGAGATGAATGTATTCTGTTTGTCAAGGACTTGCACCTACGCCTTCCCCTCTTCTTGTCCTCTCTTTTCTCCAACATTTCATCTGCTGGCGCTCTTTTAGGATTCATTTAATTTTACAGATGTCATCATATATGGAATTTGTTTGCATTTGTTTATTTATGATATATATGACTACTAAAGCAACATGTAATAATTTATCCTGTGACTTTGAGCCACACATGTGCCTTCTGTGTAGGCTTGTATATGTGCACCATGCTGTATTTGGACCGCCTACAGTGATGACTGCACCTCCATCCGTCATCATTAGTACCTGACACCACAACTTGCATGTACTCCCACACACACATGCACTGACCAGATGGGTCATTACCCACAGTCGGGACACTCAGGACAAACACCTTTGCTTCCTTGACATCAGCCGACAGTCTGCCTTTAATGGCTCGGGGCTGCTGGTGTCCCATAGAGTTTGAGAGCCTGTGTGTAGGATTTTCCCATTAAATAGGAAACCTGCCATGGCAGGGGCAACTACTGAGCGAACCATTTTAACAAACTACCATCACGTATATCCCTGCAAACTAAAGTAAAACAGATGGAGTAGTGCCAATACAGTTCCTCATTTTAACCTTTGAATGAAGTCCATTGTCAGTCCAACACAATATTGTGAATCCCATGTTAACATTATCATGGATAGTGTTGTTATGGTTACAGCAATTGTTCTTTTTTAGAAATGGGGAAGTAGTACTGCTCCCACTGGGGAAAAAGGGAAAATAAAATTGAGACACATTGGTTTTACAATATATCAAGTCAAATATAGTATAATTATGCTTTGTTTATATTGGATTAAATAATGGTCATTACATTTTTGAATTGTGAAAAGGTTTTCAGAGATTATTTCTAAGCCTGTGGTTGTACAGTATATCATCCTCAGTAGACCTGTGGGGAAAAAAAAGAAAACATTCAAGAAATGCTTCTATGAAAAACTACTTACAGATTCAAAGCAGAAATTCTGTGTATACAACTCCTTACACATGCAAACTTTGAGTTTTTGTAATCAAAAATCGTTTTCACATATTAGCAACTTGAATTTCTCGTGCAGAGTACGAAGGGTGATCTATAACTTCAGACACTGACGTTATATGCGAACATATTTTCGCTGGCTCAAAATCTTATTGACCCTTATTTGACATCGAGAGGGTCTGGCAGAGAGCTGAACACAATCAATAAGATCAAATGTGTGGTCTTGCTCCCTGTATTCCAGAAGACTGTTAAAATTGTATCTTAAGAAAAAGTCAGTGGCAGCTGTTCTGTACATCAACATAGTGTTTGTCAGTGTGACATTTCAGATTCGGTGGACAAGAAACTTGTTTCTGGCAAGAACACACTGTAGTCAATATTCATGAATAAAGATTTAGCTGTCCGAAAGCATAGGGAGGACAGATTGTGAAGAAATTCACTACTGGTCCCCCTCAAGATTTGGGTGTAACTGCTAACAATCTCAAAAAATACAGGCTGTATTAATGCAGACCTAATTAAACCCTCTCTGGCCCAGCAACCTTGTGGGTTTGCCACACATAACAAAATGTCCTGGTTCTGCACTAAGGGAATGTGCAAATATGTGTGTGTGTTTGTGTGTGTGTGTGTGTGTGTGTGTTTCCCTACCGCTCACTGTCAGCAGCTCAGTGACTGTACTTCCTTAACTGATTTGCTAGTTGCAGTAATTATTTGAAATGGTGCAGTAGTCCTGAGTTGGCACATGACATAATTGTTTCCTGTGACTAGGAAAAGAGCAAACATGCCCACTTATTTCACTCCCACTGTGTGTCTGTTTTTATTTATTTACTTGTTCATCAGTTTATTTGACAGGGACAATACATGTAGTCATGTTATATCCAAATGAAATGCAACCTATGCATTGTATATAGGACTTCTAGCCATGGCTCATTTGTAACCCCTGTCCCTGGTTAGGCTTTTGAGGAATAAAACACTTAACCCATCACTCCTACAATATGATAAAGGCATTAAAAAAAGATATAGACATGCAGAAAATAGAAATAATGATTGTTACAGCATAGATGCCTAATTGCAGAGTGAAAAAAAAAAGAAAACAACTCTCTTAATAAAGTTTTTCTGCTTGATTTCACAGGTTGCGCATTCATGTTGTGTTGCTTCATTTTTATCTGCTGTGTCTTTCATTAATTACCTCTTTATAATAGTCTTTATTGTCAAAATTACACGGAAAGGACCAAAGCGCAAGACACATAGACAGGAAAGTAGTAAAACAAAGCGTGAGAGAGGTCGTACTATGCCTTCTGGGTTTTTGCCTCTTTTGTGTTATGTTATAGCATTTTTGTGCATTAAAAAGGTCTACAACGTAGCAGGCATTTTAATTTTATATATATACTGTATATATCTATGTATATATGTATATATTATATCAATAAAAAAAAAGTTATATATGCACTCAGTCAGTCAGCAGATATACAGTTGCTACTGCTGTAGTGGTGTTATTTTAGATCACACTACCTTGGCATGACCTGCCCTGCGTCTGATTGGCTTCATTCTGCCTATTAAGGAATGCGCAAGATGGCAAGATGTTTCATGCCGTTGCTAAAAGGGAGCATTTAAGACACAGTGTTAAAGGGATGCTGCAGCAATACCATATGAGAAAAAGAATGTGTTTTTTGCAAATTAAAGTATTTCAACCTATTCCACTATGAGCCCCAAATAAAAGTATGAACCCGAAAATAATCAAAATATGAGGTCTGTAATCAGCTGAAGTCCAAAATCCCAAAATGCAAACAATACAATGGCAGATGACAAAAACTGGCAACGAAAAGACCCGCAAAAGGAAAATATAAAGAAATAAACTAAATAAAGGAAAAACCAGAAAACCCAAGGAACAAATCAGGTACACAGAGAACACATGAGGGCTGGGGAACAGACAAGCAGGAGACGGATGGATGAAAACAGGACTGACAACAGGCATTAGGATGACAAAGAGCGAGGGAACAACACAGACTTAAATACAAACTCAACTAACGAGGAGGTGAGGTGCAGGTGGACAGACACTGGGAACAGGGCAGTGCTAACAAGGCTGATGTAAGACAGGTAAGGGAAGGAGCACAGGACCGCAGTAGGGAAGCAGAACACTGGGAACACAGGTGAGCAGGAAGTAGAAATTGACAACGAGACACGAAAGGACACGAATACAAGAAGGAAATAACCAACCAAAAGCAACTTTTTGCTCTTCTCCTATTTCCTCTCAGTGGCATTCTTCCTTTTACTCAGGCTCTCTCCTGATCCTTTTCATATTGCATTGTACTTACTGTACATTTCCTGCTTTCTGCTTCCCATCAGGGAGTCCCTGGTCCGGGCCAGTATCACATCAGAAGTCAGTTTGAGAAGCCTGTGAAGTCCAGTGGAATTCTGCCGAAGTTTGCGTGCCCATTTCTCTCTCAGGCTGAGGTACAATCCACAGAACCAGACACAGTTCAAAGTAAAGTCATTCAGGACTTTGTGTGCAGGCCTGTGGGTGCATATTCAGGTGACCCAGGTTGTTCTGTGTAGAGCAGGTTCTTTCTCCAGCAAACTGAGCACTGCTTTTGTTCACCAGTGTTTTGTGTTTTTGCTTTCACCCTCCTATTGTATTGATTCAGTGTCTGCCTGCATTTAGCAGTAAACTCTAAGGTGACCCCTTTCTAGGAAATATAGGAACAGTTTCTTTTGTCTATTTTCATTTTAGCCTTTCCAGCCAAGGTCGACCAGATCATATGGTGAGAAAGTCGACAGAAAAAAAGATGTGAGCCAAAACTGACAATATAAAAATGAATTCTAAATCATATGATTAATTAAAAAAAGTTGTAAATACATTACACCTGTAAACAAAGGTAGCCCATTCAGTTGTGTTTAAAATTTGTATTTATTCTATGATGTTGTGTGCACCACCATTTAGTTGCTGACTTTTACTGTCATATTGCATATAACAATTGGATCCATTGTTGATATAAAGTATTGGTTAGTGCGCCTAACCTAGCTAAAACTAATTCAACATCTTCAGTTTGTGATAACACAGATCAGACTTGATTCAAGGATGGGTATCATCATTCACAAATATTGATTTACCCCACTAAGATAAACACATTCAGATCCATAATTTTAGTGGTGTTACTCTACATTAAGCACTATACACAGAGAAACAATCAGACCATATTGAAAAGGCTTCTCAGACATAATCTATGAGAGGCAAATATATTCAATGTACAATTTCTCAAAGGAGACTCGATTTTAATATGGAATATTTAAGATTAAGTTACATATCCAAGACACTGTGCCGGGCTTTGCTTGTTTAATTGATGTGCTGGGAGTGGAGGGTTTCTTCGGATGGGGGTGAAGATGAGTTTATTAAGAGGCTCAGAGGAGCGAAGATGAAGGATGTGAAAATGTGTAGTTTTACGTCTCAGGAATAGCTGAACTCCTCTGTGGCACCGCCCCACAGCTTCACTCCTGTGAAACTTCACTGACTGATGTTTTAATTATCACTCTGACACGCAGGCACAATGTGACGGTGCATGTACCCGCACACACACGCGCACACACAAAAAATCATATACAAATGTGAATTTCATGGGCAGACAGATTTTAAGACAATAAGGACAAGTTCCCTTGAACAGATAGCATGCAAGCAAATCAATGCACCCATTTCTTAGGGTATACAAACACACACACACACACACACACACACACACACACACACACACACACACACACACCTTGATAACGTCTGATACAAAATATTTTGCTAGTTTCTAGGTGAGAACTTCTGATGCAAGATTCTGCCGTTCATTTGATTTCTGTGTGTGTGTGTGTGTGTGTGTGTGTGTCATAGTTGGCTCTGACCTAATTTCCCTGGCCACATGCTGTGTTAGTGCTTCGACCCTGTGATGTCGTCACCGACGCCCGCCAAGGAACTCTGTGGTCTGTGTGTGTGTGTGTGTGTGTGTGTGTGTGTGTGTGCGCGCACACGTGTCATAAGTCATCTCTGATGCAGAACCGAGAGCGACAGTTTTCTTAGATCTTCTTCTCCCTGTGAGTCCGGTTCCATCTGACAGTGTTACCCCGCGGAGGGACGTAGGGGAAACGAGGGAGTGAAGGAAGGAGAGAGGGAGGGGGAGATAAGAGGAACAGCTGGAGTCTTCCAGTTCTTGCCTCTTCTCCTCCCTTTGACTCCCCAATTTCCTAATATCAAAGCATCAATCCAACACTTTGTGAAAACATGCTTTTTCCTCGATTCTCCTTGCCCTTGCTCCCCCACTCACCCCCCTTTCCCCCTTTCCTTCATTTATCATTCTATTTCTCTTCTCCCTACTCTCTTTCCATGTCTTTCTTCTTTCTCCTCATTTATGAATATTTTTATAACTCCATTCTTTCTTGAGTCCCTTGCAGCTTGGAGACCATCGTCTCTCTTGATGCTTCACGACCATTAATATAAAAGACTAGAATGGCACTCACTAGATTGCATACCCACTAGATCTCCCAACAATCCCCTTAGATTAATCAGGCCTTATCCAATATCAAATTAAACATATTTAAATCTGCTAGAATCAGATTTGTATTTAATTCAATTTTAAAAGATTTATTGTATATATATTACTCTCTCACTTACCAGCCACCAATTATGTCTGGATCTGTTGATTTTCTGTCGACCCGTCCTCCAACCAAGTTTTGTAGAAATCTGTTCTGTAGTTTATGTGTAATCCTGTTTACAAACGAACCAACCAACACACAGACAGACACTTGGTTGATGTAGAAAATTACAACAGGTAGTGAGCACTAAGCCTTTAGCTGATTAAACCGATACAAAAACACAAGATACTCAGTCCTTTCACTTTTCTGTAGCTGACTCAGGGCTCGCACTTCCTGACAATGCAAAATCAAACTTCCTTACAGGCTGTAGTAAGGTATCATACATAATATAGAATGCAAACTTAAAATGTATGGTGCTGTCTATGACAGGATTTAACAAATCAGTCAACAAAGTCTAATACACATCTCAGGGATGCAGGTGAAAAAAGTAATTGAAACTCAGGGTTTGATTGCAGTGATAAAGTAGGTAAATTAATAACTACATTATATTATATAACATATGAGATTTTGCCTAAATGATGCAATTGATATCATCACTTATTTTTATTAAATGAGCAAAAACACATAGGCCCTCATTCATCGATCTTGCGTGAAAACGGGTGCAGATCTGAGCGCAGAATTGATCTTATGACAGGACACACGTGTGATTTATGAAACATTCGTATCTGACCAATTCCAGCGTACGAATGATCGGGTCTTGATAAATGCACAGCTGAATTCGATCGTCATTAACATGTTACACCCTTAAATATTCCTGGTTCGGAGGCCTCGCCCACTGAGGTCAAACATAGAGAGAAGAAATACTGGCAAGAAGAGAAACTTTTCCGTGATGGAGATCGGCATCCCGACAGCGCCGGCACATCAAAGGCACTCCATTCACTAATGCAATGTTGTGCAAAACTGAACAGGCCAAAATAATATGGCACACTTTCTGGGGTATACAGCAGAGTTCCCCCTGCTGGTCTGAGACGGAGCCACCTGCCCTTCAGCAACCCGAAGCAGCTCCACTGTGACCCGTGTGCGTGTGTGCGCATTATTGAATCTGCGTTCCTGCTCTGTAGCAGGTTTGCCAGCGGGGTTATTAGGTATTCCGTTAATTAGTTGGCATGTTATCATATATTATTTTACAATAAAGTGGTATCAGTATAAACATGGGCTTTTTTTATTAAAAGTTTTGTATTTTGTTTTATTCGTGTTAAGAATCTGTTGATCTGTTCAAAAATGTGACTGCTTATACTTTATGACAGCTGAGGTTTGTTTAATAATTATTTTCAGACTCAGCCGGATTTTGCTGTGTTGCACCGCAAATCCACAGACTCAGATTTGCGTACACAAGCTCAGACCTTACGTGAGATCTGATCGTAACTTCCGCTCACGTCCAAATTGATAAATGCCGAAGTTTGCGTGGAAATGGTCGTACGCACGGTTTTCTGCCGTACGTTCGTTTGATAAATGAGGGCCATAGTTTTCATACTTGGCAACATCTAGCGACTGCAGTATTCGCAGAACAAGTTCAGAATATCTGGTGTGCATTGTTAGTTGAGTTTATTTACCACAGTGCACTGGCTGTATGAAAACTAGAAAAAAGTTACACATGGCCATGTGTGTGCAAAATATTTGTATGCTATGTTCTTGGGACTGTTCAGTCTCGGATCTCAAAATGTACCAAGAACTCCATGTCTTTTCGTATGTGAGTGACAGTGTCACCCACAAACACAGATGTGCCTCAGTGGGTGTCAGTGACATCACAGAGTAAGTGGGGAATGAGGCACAGAGAAAGAAGTTGGGTGTTATATGAATTTTGTGCTCAAGTTGAGACTCTTTAACCCAAGGAGATACTTCTTTTGGTGGCTTTGTGTCTTCTGCTTTCATAAGCAGGTGTACAGCCTGTACGAATCTCCATGCTTAGATTGAACTCAGCTTAACAGTGGAACTGAGGTTTTGTTCTGGTTGGCACTTCTATTGTATCAACATTCTGTGGCCTCATTAATCTACACTAGCAGATGTTAATGGTGCCCATAGAGTCACCTTGCATAGATAGCATAATTACTTTGGGCATGATATTCATATCTTGTCATATGTGTTTAGAAATGGAGCAACAGGAAGCACAACAAAAAAATCCAACTTTAAAGTAGATGAAGCATCAAAGTGAAGTGCCAACAGGGACAGGAAAGAAAGAGCCGATTAATAAGACTTCAGCCAAGCCAGTAGGGCCCCATTGGGTTGACAGATGGCCACAAAGACCGGTTCTACAAATGTTCTTGAATGAGCACAGTTTGTTTTGGCCTTGAAACAGCATGTTGTGTAACTCCTGCCCCTCTTCTGTATTCTCTTCAAATAATAACTCCATTTACAACTAAAATATTCTCCTCCAAGTCAGTTTTTTTCTTCTCTCTCCATTTTTTTCATCAGCTACACTTCTTAACTTGTTCTTATCTCCATATTCTGAGTCACTCACAAAATTTGTATTGTTCCACAATTTATTTTCCATAGGCTGAATTCTGTTTACATGGAAATTACAAATCAGTGATTAGCATGTCTCCAACAAATGGGTTATTATAGTTTAAATGTCATCTGGGGACCTGACTAAGAGTCTGTTGGCTTGGTGTTCTCAGTGTGTGTGTGTGTGTGTGTGTGTGTGTGTGTGTGAGCATGGAACCATTAAAGTGAACATGCTGGCATTTGGAGAAGTATTTTTTATTTCTCTGCTGTGTTTGATAACGATGAATGGTTCAGTCGTGGGAGGCTGAAGAGAAATTTAGACTACATTGAAACGCAGCTCACCTCCAGTTATTTTGACTCAAAAGGCAACTTATCTGCCTCGGTCCCTTGATTGCCTGTGTTGTTATAATAGGCTATCAGATAAACACATTTATACCCTGGAAGTGAAGCTGTCGAGCAGTTGCAGCGCTGAATCAGCTCTGATATCAGCAAAACAGTCAAAGAACATTATGCACCTGATTGTGTGTATCATTATTTTTGAGTCGGAGATGCTGTTTACGCCATCTCATTTTCTCTGTCCTCATCTCACCACTTTGTTCTGCCTGTATATATATTTCACTCTCATCTATTCTTCCTCTTATGCATTTACATCTTTTTCTGTGTTCATTCTTTCTGTCCTCTCTGCTTTCTCTCAGTTCAGTGTTGTGAGATTTGGTCAAAGAATTGTGAAAGAGTTGACTCTTGAATCCAGGCTTTTATAAATCTAGTGTATTGAGCCAAAATCAACAATCCGATAAATATCACCTTTTGCACTTGGAATGGATTGATTCTCTTTGCTTGTTATTGCTTTGCTGAACTATCTCAACAACTATTAGATTGCCATGAACTACATGAACTGAACCACAGCTGAGGTTTGAAAAGGAAAGCTTTGACTGAACGCTGTTGATTAAAGTTAAAAGTTAAATCAAATCAAATTTGTGGCTCCATTTTTGTGGATCGAGAAGTAAACCCTCACAATGATGATAGTGAGGTTACTAACTTTTAGTCTTGTGTACATGTAGGCTGGGGGCTTGTTATCCTTGACTGTGAAGAGATTCGTTTATCTGTCATTTTCTATATCTCAGCTTTATCAACAAAAACTGTCAGGTAGGGGACTTGATTTTAAATGTATCTTTCCACGTACACTTTTTACTCGTATTCTAACCCATACCTGTCTATTCCCTAGCGGTTTAGTGATGTGAAAGAAGTGGCGCCCCCTGTTGGTACATATAATGACCCCCGATGTGCCCTGGAGGTGCTGAAGAGGACCACAGGAGCAAAGAAAAGCCCATTCGGCATCAACGCCGTGCGCTTCACTCCTAACCAAAAAAATTGCTCCACGCCCGGTCAGTATGAGTCAGGACAGTACTTGTGTGATTGTGTGTGTGTGTGTGTGTGTGTGTGTGTGTGTGTGTTTGTGTCTATGCACCAGTCTTTGCTGTTCAAAGTGATGTTCCTCTTTGATATGTTGATATGTTTTACAGATGCAATCCAGAGATCTTTAATTGTTCTGTATGCAAATGACAGAAACAGATAAACACATAAACACATAAACAGATTTCTTAACGTGGATTTAGCTCTCAGAGTTAATGTCTGAGGCCTGTCTCTAAACATCCACATCTCACCCTGTCAGCTGAGGAGAACATTTTTTATGTATCTATTTTTGGCTTAAAGTCTAAATGAAAAGTCTAATTTTTCCTCATTTGAAACAACCCACATCATTTACAAGTTCAAATTCTAGCTTGTCATGACCATTAATAACAATCTAGCAAGTAATAATTATGATTAAGTACTATTTTGCAGCTTGTATTAACATTTTGAAATGAACTGAAAGGGGACTGACTTCCGCTATTGTGCCGTCTGTGTTTCTGTGAGTGTGTATTGTTCAAAGAGTAAACCATTATGTTGCGTACGATATATATCCTAGAATTTTTGCATCATTTTTGTAGCATTGCTTTAGAGGGCATTTTTTAACATTTTGTTGCAGTGAAAACAATTTTTATTCTGTAAATATTTTTATTTTGTGAATATTTTTGGTCCCCAAAAATACGAGTGATTTCAAATTGACAAAAATCTTTTAATTAGCTTGGTTCTCAAATTGCTTTGTCAGTCTTCTGTTGAGTTGCAATATACAGGGTTTTCTCAAGCATTATTAGAACTGCAGACACATTCCTCTCTGTTTTCAAGCATTTTCCGTCAATCTGTTACCAAAGCAGGTGTTCACACATGCAGACACAGTGTTGAGGAGAAAGCTATTAAAATAGCAGAGAAGCATGAGTGTATCCACATGAAATTAATGAGCGCAGGTGTAGCGTATGTGTCATCTTCAGTGCAAGCCAACACCTATGCAACACACACTGCCAGGATGTAAGAACATTAAGCCACAGTTACACCTACACAATATGTGTCTTAATATCTGCGGCTTCACTGGAGGTCTGTTTAAATTTCTTGCATCATCATGGAGCTTTGGACAGAACTGATAGTTCTGAAGGAAAGTAAAAAACACAAGATTCACAAATACAATAACATACATACATTTTTTTTTTTTATTTTCTGCAGGTCCAGGGTCCTATAATGTGTTTGAGTATGGATTAGCCCAGCAAAGTTTTAAAAAGGCGTTTTTAGAGAGAAATATGAAGGGAGGCTTTGGCTCCACAACTCAACGCAGCTCCTTCCCCCACAACAAGGAATCTATAATGGTCCCAAGTCCAGGGCAGTATAAGGTAGGAAGATCCATCAATATAGTCATTAATATATTTTCTTTTCTCTCTGTACAGATCCTGATATGTATTAGGCTGATAGATAGCTTATAGATTTGTGATACTGAGTTGTATAGATAAACATTGACTTGATAGATAGTTCTGTTATTTTGACTTGGTCCTCTTTGTAGTACGTATTTACATGTGTGTAAATCCTGTGTGTTTGCATTCAGACAGAAAAGCAGACAGAGGAGAACTACAAAAAGAGGCCCACAGCGGTTTTCAGATCAGCCACTGAACGTCTGCTGTCATCACTTCTGACTAAAGTGAGTCTTTTTCCCTCTCCTCCCTCGGGTTCTTTGGCTTCAGTTTCCCCTGGAGTTGTCTTTGTCTCATGACTCGTTCTCATCCTCACAACATGTTGCTGTTGTTAAGCTGTTGAAACCTACTTATCAGAAGAGTCTAAGATGGGGCAAAACAGCCTTACATGCCAAGTTGTTAACTTTCATAAATGGGCCATCGCAGCGGTAGCATCTGACCCACTATTCCATGGGTCCTGTTTTCCAGTAGTTAATTTTCTTTGGCTGCTCTTTTCTTTCCTTGCTCTTCCTCCTAATGCTCATTTGTGCTGAAGAAAACAGGTCACAATTTGGGATAATTAGTTTCCTCTACTTCTATCATGTTCCTCTCCCTTTTGCTCCTTTCTCTCACCAGCTTTCCTGACTTTATTCCACTCAAGCTTAATGTAATATATTTACATACCCAACTCTTTCCACTTACAGTATAACTTTATTTAATTGGATTTTAAAAGACTTATCGCCTTTTTATTCCCAAAGTTTTCCATAAACTATAATTAAAAGCTTACTGAAACCTGCAGGATAACTCTTTCATTATAGACCTGAATTTCAACAATATTTATAAAACTGTAAAAATGGATCTTTATGGAATAAGTAATTAGTGTTTCAGTATTATTGCACACAGTCTTTTTGTGTCATACAGATTTAATGAAAAGAAATTATCTCAACAGACAAATCTAGACTTAATTTCAAAAAAGATCCCATTTTAACTGCAATGTTATTCACTCTCATTTCACTAATTAGACTTTCTATTTTGATGTCTCTTTTTTCTGTTTCGCTGCCAGTTTTTTCATGCATGCTGCTGAAATCATCAGTTTCAGTTACGATGCAGTTGGTAGAGGGAATTTTATAGTTGAACCACTTGTTGCATTTACACCAATTACTCCAAAAGTTGCTGGCCACTGGGGACTTACACCATCTACCTGTGAGCACTGTGTCAAGACCTGAACATTTCCACAGCGTAATTGCAAAAAAAAAAGAAACTGGAGGCGTAAACAAAAAAGACTACTAAGGACAAACGTCAATAAGTAAAATAAAAGTGTAGGAATGTTGTAATCGAAAGAGGAACTTTGGTTTATGATTTCAGTTTGGATTTCTTTGTTCCAAATGATTATTGTTTTGTTCAGTAATAGTGAAATATTTTAAATTTCATATACTTAAAAGATTATTATGATTATTATAGTACATTAGTTACAATCTGCTTGCTATAAGATGGTGACAGCACAGCCAAAGTGACCTTTCGAAACACTGTAAACTCTCTGTCTTTCTGGTGCTTTTTTATGATTATAACCATTTTTATATAGCGCTTGTTTGAAATATTACTAAAACTGCTGTCCTGACACTTTTACATTAATTAACATTCATTATGCATAGAATACTGAATGTTAATGTCAACAAATAAATACTGGCATAATTTAAAACAGTGACAATGTTTGGATTGTGAAGGTGGATTTCTTTGCCCTGTGTGACATAAGATGGTGTTTACTTGCATATAAATAATGTGCTAATGAAGAAACACAGAGAAGCAGCTGGATGTGAGGGTTAGCGATTAAATCTTTCGGACTCTAGTAGTAAAAGAATGTTCCAGGAGACAATTATGTAAATTTGCCGCTAAAGTGTATGCTATAACATTTTGATATTCAAGGTACACAATTTGTATTTTCATGTACCCTTCTGGGTACCAGCTGGTGTTTACTCTGATTAACTCCAAAGGTTAGAAGTGTTATCTAAATCTTGAGGCAAAGGTCTCCACAACTGATCTCAACACTGCAAACTATGCAGCTATCTAGAAAGACAGAGTTTAAAGGGTAATTCGACTTATTACAGAGGGCAGACAATTGTAAATTGTAGGTGCACTGCTGCACACCATTGGGTTTAGTTTGTCATCTTATAGCTTTCATACATACCTCTCACGCAGTTGTACACTACGTTGCTACCACTAACATAACATAAGCAACATCACAGCAAGCGAGTTCCTTCACATGCACACAAAAAGGAGCTTGGTAAACATGCGTCACGTTGAATCAAACCTTATTTTGGAAATATAGTTTGCCTTTGTGAACTGCATTAATGACAGAAGATGCTGCTTCCTGACTTTTTCTTGGGGAGTGTATGACAGACTGGCAGAGAGATTTTGTTGGTTTTCCAACCCAACAACTTATTTTTAGTTGTTCAGGCCTTCATAACCCAGTTACATGTATACATCTGCTGGAAATCAGTCATCTTCAGGATAAATCTAACTAGGGAAATGTGATCTTTTTTCCCTCCAGGAAACAGGACTGTAATTTACACAATGTTTAAACACTAAAGAGAGAACTGCTCCAGGGACCCAGTATTGAATGACCCTTAAGCTGTTTATCTGCCTGAAAGTTATTTAAAAGTCTTTCTACTAAAAAAGTGCATTTGTGAATATGATGTTTAAAAAGTTAGAAAACAGCTGAACTTAGGTCTCACCAGGCCCAGTTTTCATAAGTCCTCACCATCAGGACACAGAAACCTGCTGGTTTTCATTCCTGTTGTCTAATCAGGGAGCGATTTACACCTCGGACACCAAGTGAATACAATTAACTACCTGGTAGGACATAAAAGCAGCAGGACTCTGGGTACGGAGCAGCAGGATCGAGAACTACTGGCCCAGCGAATGAGGAGCAGAGCCTGAGAATTATGCAGGTGTAACACAGGAAAATATCACAATTGGAATACTAGGTGCACATACTAATGTTGTATATCAGCAATCTTTCAAATCCTCTTGCCTTCGGATGTAGTGGGGTGAGAGGTCAGGGTTACCTTATACCCTGAGCGACCCTACCAAGCCCAGCATAGACATATGTTTACATTATTTTTAGTGCAATGCTATTTATGCATTCTGATAATGTGGATCAGTCACATTTTGTGCGTATCACAAATGAAATCATCCGTGCAGATGATACTCATTAGAAAACTGAGATTTCTGCTGCTGCTCGCCTCTGTAATAGTCTCTACCTCATATATCTGTCTGCACTGTTTGCCATTTTTCAAGACAATGGCTGGGTGTCGTTTTCTGTCAGGCTGCAGTATATTGTGCTGATGGATAATCGGGCTCACTCTGAGCTCTCAGTGTACTAAATCCTAATGTAGACAGTGCAAAGCTTGACAGCCATACTATACACAGTCCACGTAATGTTTGTGTTTCACATTGTCTTGCACTGATGCAGTGTGGCTACAGTATGGATCTGGAAGTTGAAAGCATCCAAGTTCAAATGATCAGTGGTAGACTTTCATTATATGCCAGACGCACAGAGTGATTAAATATTTAACACCGGCTTTAACTTGGCTCCATTCCCAGCAGCAGCACTTCCAGCTTGGTTTTGTGTTCCCACAAATATAATTGGCCGCAATCGCGGGTGGGGAGCTGGTGAGGTCGAGGTGAAAGGAAGCGGCTGGTGGCACCATGTGTCATGGAGGTAGCACATGTCTGTCTGCAACTCTCCTTGGGCAAACAGCATGGATAGCAGTGACAAGGACAGATGCAGAGTTTGGAGAAAATGGGGCAAAAAACTGAAAGAAAACAATAGTTTATGGAACTGTGCTTTAGAGACACAATGTTACCTCTACATATCCCTGCCTGTTTCACTCTCCTTCTCTCTGGGTAGTACCTCTGAGTGCTCTGTGGAGAAGATCTGAGGCCACTTATAATGGCTCCACACAGAGCCTCCTTTATGACCAGTTAATGAAAAATCACACAGGGACGTCTTAGCTGTAACAGTTAGCCACATACCGCGCTGCAGCCTAGGCTGTATCCGTGGTAACAGTGAGTCCCCTACTGGGACGGATATTAAAAGTGTCTAATCAGGAAACAATCATGACCATGTGAAGGGAGTAAGGCAAGAAAAAAGAAATCATGTATTATTATTATCTGTTTCATGCTTGGAAGTTTATGTCCTCTGTACTTTGACTTAAAAGCTTCATCTAGCAGTAGAGGTCGACATTTTATAGGAGGAATTATTCACACTGCATGGCTTTTGAAGTCAGAAATATAAAAGACTTATCATGTCAGTTGAAATGATAGAAGCTGTCTTGTTTTAAACACAACAGGGAAACCTCTTATCTGACTACCAGAAGATATGTATTACTTTTTTTTGTCTGTCTTTAGCTGCTCTGCTTTCTGTATTCACGATCTTTAGTTTGTCAGTCTTTCTTTGTTTCAAGGCAAAGTCCAATTTATCTAAATTATTTTATTGACACTGTGAAATTTAAATCGGCCTATTCCCAAATCCTCTCTACACTGGTTAGATTGCCAAACACTGGCTCAATACATATTGAAATAACAGGCATGGCATGTTTTATTTAGGTTGATTTTTCTTATCTTTTGCTTCACCCTCTTTCAGAGGATGCTCACCTTTCTGACAGTCTAAATCAAACACACCTCAACTAGTTCAAATATTTGTAGTCATGTCAGATCTGTACTTTAGCTACAGGTCTGGATCTGAAAGGAGTTGATTACCTGTCTGTGGAGAAGAAAGAATCAGACACGTTGTTGAGAGATAACAAATCTGAAAGAAGAGACGACTATGAGTAGAGCTTAACTTAAATGAGAGTTCGCTCTAAACCAATGCTCTTTTTCAGTCTTATTTCTTACGTTCTCTTTCTGTTCTTGTCCTCTCATCCCTCTATCCTTCCCCCTTGTACCTTGCTTTCCACCTTCCCCCTTCTCCATCTCTTTCCTTCTCCTCTCCTCCTTCCTCCTGGCCAAGCTGTCCTGATAATGACCTTTCTGTTGTGGAGGTTGTGGGATACCCCCAGGCAGCGCTGGGAGAGAAGAAGAGAGGAATTAAATTTGGACCTGTGTTTTACCCTGAGGCAGTGGAATTCCTCTCGTCCATGGATCAATGAAATATTGCCCTGTCCCTTGAAGCGACAGCAGAGAGGCTGGACAGGCTGTTTTGTCTGTAGGTCAGTCAGTTTTTACCAATGTGTTTCTGTCTTTCGTCATTTTGACCGATTATGTTCTGTTGCCAACGATGTCGAGATAAATCGAGGTCCTGATGGATGGTTATTGTTTTACTCAGTGAGACTGTCAATGGCAAGGACATTGGTTCAATTATGAGGTGTTAACAATAGCTTTAATAAGTGCACTTTCACTTATAAGTGCAATTGTGGGCAGTGAGTTAAAAGCACAGTTAGGTATTTTCTGGCACTAGGGATCTCTCAATCAGAACAATGAATACAAAAGACATGGACCCACTCCCAATGGCGCACCTAAGGCCTAAAGCCCTGAACCCTCTCAGACTGGCTGATGTCACCTGGTTAATGTTTGAGTGAGACTTCAACAGCGCAAAATGGTATTGATAGGAATGTGACTGTAGGTTTGAGACTTTTTATTTTATGTGTAGGGTTAGGGTTAGGGGTTAGGGTTAGGAGCACATATACAGAAATAGAAACATATTCAATCAGAGTTTTCAGAAGTGTTTCAAAAGCTTATTTAACCCCTTTTTTGTACATAAATGCAGTAGACTTTAATGTGTAAAATTGGTGGAGTTACTTTAAGTAGAGAATCAGTTTTGGGAAAATGTCAGATCTTAGGTTTCTAATGTAAATGTTTGCATATAGTACAATGAATATAATCAGATATCCAAGAGCGCCAACATCTGGAACATCTTCGGGCTTCTCGTGGTGACCCAATGTACCCCGTGGCAAACGTTACAACAGTATGAACTGTGGGCAATTCCCTCAGGCAAAGTCTGCAGAAATGCAGACTTACAGAAAGTGGCCATACAGGGCTCAAAATGTCTGTGGATGAGCCTTGATGCACTTCAGCGATTCGACTGTGAGACAGCCCTAAGCCCTCGCAGACTTCCCAGGAACGTACCTCAAAGACTGTGAGTCTGTGGACATTGGGATTGGGCCATCGATCGATTTCGTCCTGAAGTAGTGTGGGATCATGCGAGTTGTTGCCTTAGCTACGATTCTAGATGATGCTGCAATGGCAGTGGAAACAACTCAACAACAGTCACATACAAAAATGCTTTTCTAGTTATAATCTACACATACAGTGCTTACTATTTACATGTGATTGATAAGCAAATACCAAAAAATGGTTTTCATATAAATTTGATGAGTAATACTTATTTAAAATATCTCTTAAGCCCCCAATAATATCAGCAAATACAAATAAAAACATTTTCAGGTTTATTCTGATACAAAAGCCAAGTATTTGCTATTTATAGTTCTTTTTAAGCTCGTCTGTTGGCTCAGTGCATCTCGTTTTAAGCAGATGTATCCAAGTAATAATGTTTCTGCCAGTCAAACAAATTTCCAGTTTATCTGCACTAATATCTGTGACGCTGACAATGAACAACACTTCATAATTCTCCTTCCTCAGTGTGTAACTGGCTTGATGGAATCAGACAGACGATATTGAAACATGGCTTTTATTACATTTACCACTGACAGTGATTGGAAGCAGGATTCATAATACTCCAACGGTGTGGAAATAATAATAAAAACAAATAGAAAAAGGAGGCGCCTCACAGGAGACATTTCCATCCTTCACTCTCTCTGTTGCTTGTAGAGGTAATACACTGACTTCCACTGCCATGGCAACAAATATAAAGTATTTTATTTAGCAGTATCTGTCTGAACAATCACTCATTACTTACTAATGCACAATTATAACCTGGATTGACGGGCAATAAGGCACATATGCCGGAATTGTGGTAATTTTATTATGAAATAGTTTACTGTGAAGGCCGAATAATGCATCTGTGTTAGGCATTGCTTTATGTGAGGTAGCTCTATGGGTAGATAGAGTCCAGCGATTGTTATTGTGCAACTTCTCAAAAATGTAACTTCAGTAGGAGCTATGTGGGCTTTGTGGGGACTGGACTCTTGTATTTTCCCTCCTACCTGTTTCCAGTGCCGGTTGCATTCATAAAAGTCACATCCCACATGAAAATCCTATTCAGTAGCGACTGTGTTATATTTCTGGTCCAAAGACAGGCAGACATCTTTCACAAGGCCTGATGCAGTCATGGGAAACCTCAATAATGTCAATTACAAGTGGAAAAACACCACATTGCTCTCAGCCACACACAATGAGGGAGACGCACAAAGAGAGGGGAGATGAAACTGAATGGAAGAAGCAGTGGGAGGGAATGAAGGAAAGGAAAAGAGAAGACAGAGAGAAAGAGAGAGAGAGAGAGAGAGAGAGAGCCTCTGTGTATTATGTGTAATTATCAATCTTATTAGCTTGGATTAAGATAATTAGAGTGTTTGCTAAACATACATTTATCAAACTGAAGAGCAGCATCACCCCCTGCTCTGCAAAATGAAGGCAACGACAAAAATCCAGGAGGTGAAATTATACTGAAAATGAAAGGGCGTGAAACAGAGAGAAGAAGGAATGAGGGACAGATAGAAAGAGAGGCTGACAACATGGAGAGAAAAACGTAATGAAGACAGAGAGAAAGAACGATGGAAAGACAGAGGCAATGAGCAGAAGTGAGACATTTCTGTCTCCCTAGAGAGATAAAGGTGATAAATAAGTAAAAGCCATTTGAGTCAGACAAAGTGTGTGACAGCTCCATGGAAGGTAACGCCATAGGCAAGATACATATAAGTGTCTTGAATAGGAAAATATGCAGTGGCCGAGGGTTTGTCACTTATTGACTTTTTGTCTCTGGGTTTCATTGCATTTTTATGATATATCCATGGACAGCTAATGGCATGTCATGGTGCAGCCTCTATTTATTGGAGACAAGGGAGTCGAGTGATGAAAGAAAAGGAACAAAAACAGGAAAATGGAGTTATAGATTTGATATGGATTTTACTGTCAGCTGTCAGGGTAATGCTGATGATTTGAGTCCCTGTGAGAATTCAAGCGTGGTCGCATACACTAGCGCACATACAGAGGAAGTGACCCACTCAAATTGTGTCCATATACAAATACACACATGTATTTACCTAATCAGAATGTCCATACAGTATTTATATGTATGCATGCATCCACATAAACAGTATAGTAGCTACCACATATAGAGGAGACACACACGTGCCTGATTAAGTGACCGAATGAGAAGAAGTGCTTAGTGACAGTTGTACCCTGAGGCCTCAGACAGTAACACTCCCATCATGCTCTGCTCAATATTCGCCTGAACAATTCATAAACGTGATGGATAGAGAGATTTGAAGAAGAGAGTTGGGGGGGCGCAGAGCGGCCGTGCTGTCATATCCAGTAGCTATATTGACTAGTTTCTCTGACAAGAGCATTTTACTCCCATTTTCTTTTTCTTCTGGTTTCTTCTCCATCCTGCCCACTCTCTTTCATTTTCTCTTAGCTGTAAACAGAATAAAAAAGGAAATGACAGGCAATGCTATTTATTTTGCGCATGAGTCAGTCAGTTTAGTAATATGTGTATGTGGCCTCTCCATCATCTGATTTACCCATCAAGCTACCTGTCAACACTTAAAGTGATAGTGAATCTGTATTTTGAATTGTTTAACTTTGATATTTAGGATAATATTTAAGCCAAAAAGAGATCCCTCTCTTGAAAGACGCAAGAAACACTGCTGCCTTTGCACTAACTGTGCATTCAGATGGAAAACAGCAAAGTGTTAATAGTCACAAGTGGACTCTACTACTGCCTCTAAAATTGACATTGTGATCTAATTCAACACCCATGTGCCACATCCGGCCTGCCAAATCCTCCTTATCAACACAAGGAGTATTATTAAATTCAGAAAATGTGGCATCTAACATTACTTGCCAGTGGGAAAAGGCCCGGTCCGCTCTGGGAGTGATAGTCAATAAGCTTGCCAAACCCCAGGAAATGAGCCGAAATGTCTGCAGTTCATGGTTCACCCACTCTACAGAATCAGATACTCCAGCTCCTCTTCTACTCTGTGGACCCAACCAACAAAACCAACTACCTCCCATGCTAGCCACTCCCTGGATCTGACACCAGTGCATTGACTGTGACTGCAGATGTAACTCCAGACTTGTCGGAGAATCATTTTTCTTGTCCATTAAAAGCAAGAGACATTTCCTGGGTTTATTTTATTTGGCCAACTCTTGTATTGAGTCCCAAACTGAGTATTTTTTGTTTGCTTCCTGCAAGGGTTTTTTGTTGAGAAAAAGGACAGAATTATTAGGAGGCGACCTGTCGGTTTTTATATAAAGCAGTACTGACTGCCTCCTTGACAGAAATCTCTGAGCGTTTTCTGTTTGGTTGTCTTTAAGGATTTCTCATGGTTTTAAGGACTCTGTTTTCACTGATATAAGCTGTTAAAAATACCCTTAATTTTTTTAAGACAATGAATCCAGCCCTCACAGTGTCTACTTTTAAAAGTCTGG
This sequence comes from Diplodus puntazzo, assembly GCA_963678695.2. NCBI lineage: Eukaryota > Metazoa > Chordata > Actinopteri > Spariformes > Sparidae > Diplodus > Diplodus puntazzo. Next base: position 30,313,366 of record OZ023159.1, on the reverse strand, counting down.
CCCAGGACAAATGTAGTTTACCATTCTCGGTCTCTGGGGTAGAGGGACAACACCTTGTGACACTACCTCCATCAAAATAATCAAAAGCCAGCCCACAGATGACCTGTTCTCGCTTCACAACTTGAGAAGCAGACTGGCGAGACAACCGAATAAAATGCTAAATGCTGAACACTGTCCATGTGAAACAACAAACACCTAATGCAATGAATGCTGGCTGACAGGTCTCAATGATGCTCTCAATCCATTACTTCAACTCTCTGTATGTGAGAAAAGCCTTTAATAAAAAAATTTAAAGACAACTTTTTTGTGTATTCTACCCTGTGCGTCTCCAGGGGCCGTTTCAGAGAGAATTATGAGTGTAAAAATGTTTGAAATAAAAGCTGTAGGTCCAGTGCTTTTGCCTGATCCACAGTACAGTATGTCTCCCTTTTACTTGTAGACGTATTATCTACAGACTATTTTAATCCATTGTCTGACCTCTTAAGTGCCTCTGTCTGGGCTTCTATTCACTTTTTTTCCTCACTTTACTTTTCAGTTAAATTGTCGTTAAATTGCTAGTCCATTAAAAGCTGTGTGGGTCTCTGACTATTTTTTTTTTTTTTTAAGAAAGTCTCTGATTCAAACAGCTTGCTGGGTCCTATTGAAGTCTGACGCTCAGATTATATAATGGCCTAATCAGTTAACAGAGATAGAGAAAGGCTGCGTGATACATGATGATCGACGGAGAGATAAAAGGAAAAGTTCTGCCACTGACTTCTAGAGGCTGCAATGTTACTGACGCCTACACAGTATTGAAGAATTGCACAAGGCGAATAACATACTAATTATTTTTCTGCTCTTAACTAATCTTTGTCATGATGGCGGTGCTCAGAAAAAGGCCACCGGGTGATTAAAATCGAGGCAGAGAATTAATATGCTGAAAGATTATACAGCAGTTTATACTCCATTCAACAACATTGGTTGTTTCAACAAATTCCCCAAAATGACAAAGGCCTCTGGTGGATGTTGTCATTTCTCTAATAGGGAGCCATAAAGGAAGTAGTGTGATGTTGTTGAAGAGCTACGACATGGATGAATGGGTCAACAAAACATCGTACTTTAATGGAGTTATGAGTATTAATCTTTTACAAGATTTTTAATTTGCCTCTTGCTAATAACTGATGCTCACCTTTGACTTCACCCGTCCTCTAATTAAGTTGTTCTGAGCTTAATTTCCGGCCTTGCATGAGATAGACTCAGATTAAGTGATTCATATCTAATGAAAATTCAATGTTGACATCTTTTAATAGCTCAGGTGCGTTGATTCAATTCTGTTTTGATTTACAAAGACGCGATGGTGAGGGTAAGGGGAGGTGAAGTAAGAGATGAGTGAAAGTAGAGACCACGGAGACGGTAAAAGGAGAGCTTCACCAACTGGAATAAATGCTTGGATGCATGCATGAGCAACAGAGGAAGACACAGAGAAAAGAGAGACAGAACGAGTGAGTCTTAAAATGTGTGATAGGGCACAGATGGAGAACTTGTCTGTGTAGCACTTTCAGATTTTATGATGTGTGGATGCTCTCTAAGTTATTGCTTGGAGGAAAACATCACATACGCTCGGTGAAATTCTTTTTCTCTCTTTCCTTGTCTTCCTCGCTTGCTGTGAAGTCCTGGTTATTGTTACCTCCCTGCTGTCTTGCCGTTATAAAACAAGTCAGCTGAAAAACAGCCCCTCCTCAAAAACAGCCTCTGACTCGAAATAAAAGACATTTTACAAGCGAAGGTGGATAAACACTACCTGATTTCTCGCAGATTCTCCAGATCAAGCCTCTGTAGAGTCAATACCTACTGTATGCTTCATTAGTTTGTTGTATGCAGTGTCGCCATTTAAATGGTAAATGGTTGCTTTCATAAAGCGCTTTTGTCCAATATGCTTTACAATTTGGCTCTCATTCACATATTCACACACACACACACACACACACACACACACACACACACACACACACACACACACACACACACACACACACACACACACACACACACACACACACAGCCCCACTGATGGCAGCAGGCTACCATGCTTGCCTGACCATTGCCAGCAATTTGGGGTTCAGTGTGTTGTCAAAAGACACTCCAACATGTGGACAGGAGGGGGTTGGGATCGAACTGCCACTGTAATAAGTGTCCAATCTGTCCTTCATACCTGCAAATAAACTTAAAAAACTAAAAAATAGGGCCTTTGTCAATATGACCATTATGAAACATTTTACGTATGAGTGTTTCGTAATCTGACACTGCTACAGCACAGTTAAGATTTGGTCTAAGGTCCCCCAGGGGAGTTTTTGACCACTTTAAGCACTAATTAGGTCAATAAGCCATGTAGCTAGTGGCCCTGTTAGCTGGACTCTGCCTGGACTGCAAGCGTGGGTCGGGTGAATCACTGTGGGAAACGGGGCTGAGCTCATCCAGGCTCGGCAGCCTCCAAGTGAACAGGGCTGGATACCAGACTGGGGCTTAACACAACCTCAGAGTGCAACAGATGTCAGTTCGACAACAGGGGATACAGTGCGGACTCTACTCTCTATGACATCACTGACCAGGGCTGTGATTCCCGGGTAGAGAGTACACAGCAGTCGAGGGAGGCAGAGTAGTGAGAGTCAGGCATTGACAGAATGTTTGAAACTGCAATTCTGGCCTTATCTTACACATTGTCCTTTTAAACATGTGTTGTTTTATTTGAACAAACAAGGACCGACTGCTGTCCTATTTCAGAATCACATAGCAACAAATCCATATTTGAGTCAGTCTTTACTCTATTTATTGTTCTGAGTAAGAGAGATTTTTTTTTCCTCTGGCGCATCCACACAGGAGGTGTCTCCTTACATGTGTTGTCTGTCTGTCTCTGTCTTAAATCCAGTGTCGTGTTCAAAGAAACAGATTGCACAAATGCAAATTAAGAAAGGTAGCAGCTTTTATACACTACTCGATGTAAATTAACATAATTTTGATACTTTTCAGATGCACCTTTTCTGTCTAGTGTCAGACTCAGCCAATGCTCCACCTATCAAATTTCATTTGTATTGACCTGCTTTTAAAAATCTTCAGCAGCGTGTGAGAGACTGGACCCCATTTGTATTTATTTACCTTGAGAATAATGGAATTGTCAGCAGATACCAGTGGACCTGTGGCCCTGACCAGAATAGAGATCAGTGTTTAAACAAATTAAAAACGTTTTTGCCCTTTTTCGATTGGATTAGAGGCCGTCAAATCTGACCAGGCCTGGTCCCTTAATTTGATAGTGTCTTTATCTATTATTAGGCCTGAGTTTTATTTCTGCTGCCAATTTTCTCAACTTATTTTTATTTATTTATTTATTTCTTGGCAGTTTTTCCTCGTTTCTCTCCCTCTGTACTGTACTTACGATTCTGCCTCTGTCTTGCTCCACATCTGTATGTATTCTCTCTCTCAGTTAATCAGTCCCTCTCAGCCTCTCTTTCTCTTCAACCCGCTCCTCGTATGTAAATTAGACACATGTGGTAAGCAGCTGTGTCCAGTGTGTGCGTGTGCATGCTTACATGTACATTTCTCCGTCCAAAGTATGGGCACCAGCTGTGGCCAGCAGCTGTGTGTATTGCACTTTGTGTGTGTGTGTGTGTGTGTGTGTGTGTGTGTGTGTGTGTGTGTGTGTGTGTGTGTGTGTGTGTGTGTGTGTGCGCGCGCGTGCACGCATATGCAGGTGTTGGCATGTGCCCATTTTACGAAGCAGCTGTGTGTTTAGTGTGTGTTTGGTTATGGACAGCTGTTTAGTAGCAGGTGATGATTTTAGGAGCCAAGCAGACAGTCAGCCAGGCAGGCGGCCAGGGGGAGGATGAGGAGAGTGAAGCCCAGTAAGATGTGAGGAGGGCCAGGACTGGGCATTAACTCAACCAGGCCATCTCCTCTGCTGGAAGGCTGCTGGTTCAGGAGGGACCCAGCTGTGGGTGTCAGTGTTTATACAGGCCCCTAAACCTGCCAAACAGCACAGACAGCGTACTGATGACTAGTGTATATAAATCACAGGGAGACAGTTACAGTGAGGCTTAAAGGGGTTTGAGTTTAAGCTCTACTGTAGATCTAAACTGGAGTCTAATCCTCTCACACAAATGCTCCTCAACACCAGATTAGCTGTTTAGTTCTTCATGTAAATGTCACATGAGATGTAGCGAAATGAGAGAACTGAGGCTCTTAGATTAAAGTAGACAAATAAAGCGCTTGCTTAATGAAGAGAGAGGTTAGACGAAAAAAGAAACGTGAGACTGCAAAAATATCGTGGATGTAACTGATGTGAGGGAGAATCGAGTTTTTAGTTCCGTGGGAAGAAGAGAGAGTAGGCAGAGCATCAGAAATCAAAAAACAATGGACAGGGCAAGAAAGTAAACATCAAGGAAGGCAAAAAGAGATGACAATGCGATAATCGACATATAATGCATGGATGGAGTGAAATACAGGAGAAAGCAACATATACAAGACTACAAAACACAGCAGAGAACTGTAGCGTCAGCAAATTGTTGGACTAACTGCTGTCTATAAAGTGCGAATAGGAAGCGAATGGGACCCATATGGTTTCCTTCTGCCATTCCATCTATATTGAAGACCTGTCTAAAACCTCATTAAGGCCTTATGACACGAGCCATACCTCCACTACTAAAATCAGACAGATGGTTATCAAGCTCTATGATGAGACACCAGCTGTGCTTATGACACAGAACGACGTAGATGGTCTATTCTGGGAGGAAAACAAGGAAACAAATGCCGCGTTCACTTTTCATTTAGATACTAGCGATCAGTGTTATTGCATAAGATTAAGCAACACACAAACTGAAAATTAAACACAGTGTGAGGACGATATCTGATCTTAAAAAGGTTTGTACAAGAACTAGAAAATGAATTCCTAACAATTAAGAAAGGCAAACTTGATATTGGTATTGATTGAGCACATGGCCCCCTTCTTTTTCTTCATTTCTGAAGCATATGGTTAGAGGCTTTGACTTGAAATTATGGCAAATGATGACTCTGTTTTTAACTGTAATCCCTTTTCTCCATGATAAAGAAATATTTTAACTTGTCTCTACATAGCATTATTCTGTATTTAAGTGCTATGGTGTTAACTCTGTAAAAGCTGAATCTCCCATCCTCAAAAATATATTTTACCTATGATTGCTAAAAAGGAAACATTGTACCCATGGAAATGAGAAATGAAATAAAATGACGCATACCCGTCACTGACTAACCAACACTGCGATACATGCGCAATGCGCTTACACACAGACAAGCACATGCCCCAGCCCACACACTAAGATTATATATTATCTCGAGTGCAATGATCTGAAATATGGAAATACAGTCTAAAAAAAGCATTGCGCTCTGCGGGGAAAAAATAAAAGGTTTTAAGAGTAATGAGAGGATGAAGAATGGGATGTGGTAGACACACACACACACACACACACACACGCACACATGCATCTTGTATGTCATGCCTGGTCATTAGTCAAAGCTGTCACTGCATAACTAAACTGAATCGTTAGTGTGGCCGTTGCCAGGAGAAGATGGCATAGCAAAGGCTTTAAGAAGACAGCAAGGAACATCCGACTTGGTGTTTACATTTTTGTTTAATTCTTTCTTGGCTGGTATGTAACTAAGTATATGCTTCAGATTTTCTATGGGATGTAGAAGATGCTACAGTGTGTGTTTTCATCCCTATTAGATATGTTCAATTCAGATTTACTAGGACAAATTGATTGCGAAGACTCTAACACAGTACCAACAAACTACTACTGATATTATCAGCTGTCCAAGACACCTGACAATGTTCATTACCTTTGAACAATAAACAGTACATACATGTTGTGTAATAATCCACCAGTAATGCAGAAGAATGCCAAGTAATGTCAAGAAATACACAAGTATAGAAATCTTTTTTAAACAAGCAGTTAAGCAAAATCGGTCTTGCAAATTTATGTGTGTCGTCAATTTAATGGCCGAGAGTCGTGTACATTTTTCATGACTAAACTCTTGAAGGAGAAACGTGGCTGTCTCCAGCTGCTGTGCACTGCTCAAGGACCTCCAGCATAATGACAAAAGAGACTGTGCAGCTGCACTGTTTTGTCACTGGGAGATTTTTTTCCCCTCAAGAACAGGGATTATCAATTATCAAACTTATTTTTTTTTTTTGATCAGTTTTAGAAAAGACCTTCATCAATGTCAGATCCACCAAAATTCAGAACCACATCAATTCATCAAGTTATTCTTTTATAAACCTTAAAGGAGAAGATAAGATAACTGTTACTTTGCCCACATACCAGAGGAATCGTATTACTATGTGTAATTTTGTTGTATTTTATGGTCAGTTTGTTGTTTGTTTTGTTTGGATGGATGAAGCTTTACTGTACTGCAAGCATATTCTCTGACTGTAATCATATCTAGTACCCCTCACGATGAGGGGAAAAAACAAAAACTGATAAACACCCACTAAAATCTGGCTTTTGTCTTCTACAACTGGCATTCGCTCCTGGGTCAACTGACTCAGCGGTTTTCACAGGTGTTTTTAAAAAGTAATTTTGACCTCTTTTCTGACACATTTCTTTGACTCAGGTTAAACTTGGCACAGAAATACTTTTCGATCCGTCTCAAGCATCGCTCCAGCGTATTTCAGTTTTTGCTGAGTTTCATAGCGACACTGAGGTGAAAGATAAAGAAAAGTAACATCCCTAACTTTGTCACTTACCTCCATGTAAGTCTCAGTATCAGTATCTTCAGTCGTCAGTTTCAGAAAATGTCTCTAATGTAGAGTGTTACTGATTAAGACAAGTTTTAACCTCCTCTGGAATTTGATGCTTTCTGCTGTCCCTTGTTTTGCGAACAAAAAAGAAAGAAAAAACAGAAAAGGCAAACTTGTCCACTGGCAATGTGAAACTCAGTCGCCTATTTTTAGCCACTGTGCTAAACCCGTGTGCCATGTGACCCCAGTGCATTCAAGACCCACATATACATGCTAATTTTGGTACAAAACTGCTACAGGATTTATGAGAACGTTTTATGTTTCTGTTTTGTGCTTTGACAGGGGATTTGGATTCAGGGCTAAACTCATCGCTGTTGATGCTCACTGTGCCTCTTGGCAGTATCTGTATGTAAGGCAGCATTGCTGATTGCAGTATGAAATCCAGGACATACTGTACTTTAGACCTCTGCCACCTCTCATTGTACACCTTTACTAAATTGAGTATTTACCTGTTGGTTTATTTAGTATTTACCTTGACTTCATGATTTAATTAAGTCCTCCCACAGGGTGTTTTTAATTAACTAGAACTATGAATTCTAGTCTATATATAACATTTTGCATGCATCAAAAATATTCATTTTTTGTTTATTTTTCTTGCTCCACTTTCATTAAAACATACTGTCAGGCTTGACAGTCTGTCTTGGTGCTCACATCACATCAATATTCAATTTCACCGGCTGCCTGCCACGAATGTGTATCTGGCATCTACAGTGCACTTTATGCACAGATATTTTTCAGACAGTCAAGGGCATGAAAATGTGACGAAATTGTTTGGAAAATCTGTGCTCGCGTGTGTGTCACTGTGCGCATGTAGGAAGATACCTATTGAGCTGTCTAAATGTCGAAGGTGTGTAATTAAAGAGAACCTGAGTGTTGTCAATAGGTGACGACTGCTACTGGGAGCAGTGTCTTGCTCCATGCTCAGGTATAATTATGGACCATAGGGCCCCTTGAAAGGCACGTGTGCACATTATGTTGGCGAGGTTGGAGGATGATTGCTGCGCACTGTTAGATAGATCTGTGACAGATGTGTGCGCACATGTGCATGTGTGTGGCTCTGTGTGTGTGTGTGAGAGACATACTCCGGACCAAACCAGGGAATACAGTGAAAAGTGACAGAATTTCTTCTCCCCATTGTTGAATTCATCCTATTTCTCAGCAATGCCACAGTTGCTTTCAACATCACACAGAATCCTGTTTGTGTCTGTCTGCGTGTGCCTATAAATTGACGGTCTCCGCGTGTCGTGCGAGGTTGTACCGTCGTGCACATGTTGTGCTTGCCTCTCATTCCTCCCACTGTGTCTATAATGAAAAGCTAAATGGCCTGGGCTAGCAATGATTAAAGATGGACGGCTACCTAGGAGGAGAAGGAGAAAACAGCGGTCGGGAAATGACAGTTTGAGGTAAATGACAGCTCGGCTATGTTTAGGATAAATGGATCGTGCAGCTATATTCAGCCTTCGCCATCAATTATTCAAAGACCCACCGACAAGACAAATCCCTAGTAACTCAGACTCCTTTGCAGTGCTAGTAGTGCAAGTTTCTAACCAGGTGACATGAATCACACAGTTCCCTTTTCAGATCCACCTGGGATCCATTACATGTTCAGTCATCAAGGGTGCCTCTGTGAATTTGCTCCTAATTATTAGCAATTCATTAATGATGAAGAATGTAATAGCCTTGTTAGGGAGGCTATTCATCTTGAATTACCTGTGATATGTCGGAAATGCCACCCATGTTTCTTTCATTATGCCTCTCTCTGTGGAGGAGCTGCATAATGACAGGTGTGAGCCAACCACTTCTTTTTGCGCGTGTGCTTGTACGCGTGTGCATTTGTCTTCATTTGCATGTAGATGATGTGACATGTACTGTATGTCCTTGCATCTGCATGCTGATATTCATGCATGAGTGTGTACATGGGTGATATTGTAACAAGTTTAACAGCGTGTTCTGATAACAGGTGGGCAAGCGGGTCATTTGCTGTTCAAAATGAATGCGTTTCGCCACACTGCGGACCTGTCAGCTGTGTAATTTAATAAAGGAACCAGAAAACATGACGTTTTGTGTGTGTAAATGTGTGTTGCAACGGACGACATTTCTGAGAGTGTTAGCTGGCGACTCAACCTTGTTTCCGCCACCTCCATTCAGTACTTTCGTGTCTCACAACATTGCAGAAGTGATTCCTACAGAGAGAGAAACTTTTGTTGAATAAAAAAGATCCTTTTTGCAACCAAAAAAACAAGTCCTGCTCATGGACAAGGCTCACGGAAATTTCGTGAGAGGTGGGTTGTTTCAGGAAGACAACTGCCAAAACTAGTATGAATCATTTACGCACCAAAACATGTAGAATTTGGTGAAGTTAATCAATGAGGTCCAAAGAATGAATCCAGTTGACATGGGTGATAGCTTGACATTTTGACCAGCAGTGGTGATTCCACTGGATGCAAGAAGAAGTCGGATTGAGGTTCATTTTGTAAATTACGATCCCATTTGTGGTAAAATAGACGTTAGAATTAGCGTATGATTTTGGATGTGGCTACTTTCTGATTGGAAAGAAGCTACCGAGGTGTGTCCTTGATTTCTCGGTCAGATCCCATCAGGACATCCTACCCAGTTACACCATCTTGTCCAAATATGGTCACTCCTGACTCCCAAAAACAAGATAATGATGGCGTTTATGCCTATCTCAGGGCTTCAAAATGGTAGTCCACAAGCTAGATGGATGACATGACGATAGTTTAGTTCAAATTAGCAAACTCTCCTCTCCTCTCCTCTCCTCTCCTCTCCTCTCCTCTCCTCTCCTCTCCTCTCCTCTCCTCTGTAGGATTCCCCTCCACCCAACAGTTACAATGTGAGCCAGACATTTGAGAAGGCTAATGGCCGCACTTACTCCCAACCCCGAAGTGAAGAGGCCAAGAGACGTCAGAGCTGCTTCCTCTCTGTTGCACCGCGGGCTAATTTCTTCTTGCCACGTGACCCCAGTCTACCAGGTATCTCTCCCACACACACACAAACACACTGAACAGCACCATACAGAGACAATGAAACTGTCTGTCTATCCATCCATCCATCTCAATGCTGTACGCCCTTTTTACCATCATGCAGTCTAATTAGCTCCATCTCTGTGGGCCTTTAACCTAATATTTACCTCAATTACACTCCTATTGAAAAATGTTGTTTCAAAATTGATAGATTCATGACTTACTTGGATAATTTATGACCAGCCCCATTTCACCAAGGGACTCAACCCATGAGGCACCCCAAACCGTTTAACCAAAATCCAATTTGCATATAAATAGATTTGGACTGTTTGCAATAGTGTTTCTTCTTCACACACACACACACACACACACACACACACACACACACACACACACACACACACACACTTGAAAGATATGCAGACACAAGCATGTGGGCATCCTCATGTGCACATACAGACTCACAGTTGGACACACACATTGATATACACATAATAACGCACACATACAATCATTTTGCCCATTATCGAATTTGCATTTATGAATAGGCCTACAGTATATGGAATATTATATTTCTCATCATGCTGGGTCCCTTGTGATCACATTTCTAATAATGGTAAGATCATTTAACTATTCAACATTTTTCAAACACACACACGCAAACATACAGTCCCTGCAGGAATGACAGTATTTATTTTGAATGTAATCCTCCGTGACATTAGCAATGAATCAAAGTGTTTATAAAGCATGCAAGCTGTTTTCCTGGTTTGTGTTTATTATAATGTTAAAAGTATCGAAGTCATAAGGTAATTGCAGTTACAGTAGCTGGAGGGTCAGAAAAGCACCTGACTTACCATAAAACAGTGTTAGTAAATCAAGTAAATCAGCGCCCCATTCTGCTCATGCATGAAAAATGATCCTATCAGTCACAGAATGTTACCGCAAATTATTTGCGTGAATGATCATAAAGCAATTCCTCTCAAACTTAACCTCTCAAATCAAGGTAACAAAATGGTTTTTAATCATTGTAAATTAACTTGTTCACCGTTATGTAAGAGGGAATTTACTGACGTTATTAGAAACTTTATTGGACAGCACCGATATTAGATACTTCAACAGAAATTAGGCGAGAGAGACACTAAGGTAGTTTTATACCATCTAGATTAAAAAGGATTGGAGAGGATGAGAAAAACAGGATAACACTATGATTTAAAAATAAATGATTCTTTTTATATTATATTATATTGTCTCTAATATTTTTTTTACTGCAACCTTCATAATGAAGAAACTATCTGCAATCTGCAATTCCATCTGTGTTTTGTCATAGGAATGTATTGGCTGAACACAGAATTACACTTTATATATTACACAATTTATTTTTCTTAAAGATCATAATACTCATGGCACTGATTGTATTTGCTGCCATTGTTATGTATAAACCTCTCCTGCCTTATGATTGTACATACATTTTGAACAGGCACCAGTAAACTTTATTGACGGACAGGACCACCACTTTCGCACATGTGCAGAACAGATTGGGCAGCTGGTACATGTCGTGTACTGACAGGATGTGGTTGGATACTCTATTAGTAACACTAATCTTGGGTGCCCACCTTGAAACTGTGATGATTGTTTAGATCTTCTGTGCTGCCCGGTTGATGATGTGTGTGTGAAGCATCCATATGTTTAAATCTGTAGCTTCTTCATGTTCTGTCAGAATTTGCTTTATTGGCTAAACATGTGAACACATAATACACATTCAGCAGCAGTCTTCACTACATATATTATATGAGTCTGAGCATACATTGATATATAACTGGAACACCGTTGATGCGCGGAGGCATACAACTGTAGCAGTAATTCTAGTTCAACCATGTGTTGCCCTGGGGCCCATTAAACCATTTCAAAACCGACTGTAAAAGTCATTTCTATAATGTCTGAGAGGTTCACAGTTAAGGTTTTAAACAAAAAAGGTTTATGCAAACAATGCTGTGTGATGTGTAAACCTACGGTTTATCTTCTTCACTCTGAGAACAGTTTTCAGAATTCGATGTTTCAGACGGTTTCTTCTGTCAGTGAAGAAAGCTTTGGATGAGGTTTGTTTTTACTTGCAAAACTGACAACATGTGTGGGTTCCTGTCTTTTGATATGCTTGTGTGTAATGACATCAGTATGTGTTTGTGTACGTGCATCTCTTTACACCTGCTTGTGTGTCTGATTCATTATATATTCATTACATGAACACATTTTCAGAAAGAACCTCACAGTAGAAAATACATTCTAATCTCTGCAGAGTTTCTGGTCCTATACAGGTCCTCCCGTGTACCACATCTTGGTGTTAGACAGCAGGGAGGTTCAGTAGTCTGGTAGCCTGAGCTTTGATCAAAGTACAGACAGTTACATGAAAAATAAGCTTACATACCCTGATGACTCAGTTCAGATTTATGCTGTACAACCCATACTGCTTTGACTTTAGTTGTATAATATATGTGAAAAAGGAGCAAAACAACTAAGGCACCATCTTACATAAAGGAGAAAAACATGATTAAAACCTTCTATTAACCTTGAGCAAAATCATTTATTAATGCTATGGCTGATTCAAATAAACAGCAGCAGTACGTTACCTGCCGCAGCAGCTTTGCTGTAGACCTCTGAGCATTGCCAAAGGCAGAATGGTCAGAGAGCTACAGATTCCAGCTTCAACCAGAATGATTTAACCTACCTTAACCATCAGAATTGTAGCACTTTAAACTCAAATAAATATCTGTGATGTTGGACAAAAATATAAATGTGTGCTAGTCATGCATTTTTTAGCTACACCTGCTTTTCCTTTAGAGCAGGGCTGCCACCTTTGGCCCTCCATAGGGTAATCTGAGCACACCTAGAGCAAGAAGTCAGTCAATTAAGGGAATACTAGTACCATTGTCATCTTAATATATCACAATAGGTGTTTGCTTTTGGCCCATGGCCCACCTATGTCTCAGTTTTGGCCGTAAACACCAGTGACTACTGTGGAGTAGCTGGGGGCGAGTGCTGGTTGTACCCACTCCCATTGGTGACAAAAGCCAGATGTTAATGGTTGTTTTTTTGTCCAGTGTGAAAGGGCCAACAGCGACAGACCATCGTCACTAACATTCACACCAAAAGAGTCACCAATTAATCTAACCTACATGTATTTAGACAAGGGGGGTAATTTTGAAAGAAATATCTAGAAGAATACTCCTTCTTTGCAGGATGTGATGCTCTGGCCTTTGGTTTTCGTGCACACACTGAAGGTCACAGTATGCTATAAAATCCATGGGTGTCTGAGTTGTTTGCTTGCCTGCATGGCATTGTATGTTTGTGGGAATACACCAGTCTTTCCTGCCTCTGTCAAAGCAACACAAATGAAATTATTTATTTACTTGTACGTGTGTATACAGTATGTGATGTGTGTATGTGTTCCTCAGGCCCTGGCCAGTACGACCTCAGTGTAAAATCCTTCCCTCCGACGGCTCTGATCTCCTCCAGAGAAGATCGATTCAGAGTCTCCATGAACACCAACCCTGGGCCCAGCGCTTATCAGGTAAACATGCTGTCACAGTTACATGTAACTCATGAAACATTGCTTCCCAACACACTCCCAGTCTACATCACTCCTTGACCAACCAACATTTAGTCACAGTGCATTGACATCAGTGTACGTATGGACATGTGTGCCCTCTGAGTTTACCTCATGCATCTCCATGTGACCAGTAGTAAGTGTATGCAGCAATGCCACAGATATACTGTATGTCTGAGAGTATTTCATGTTTTGATCGTCAGACAATCTATAAGTTTTCTCTGTGACCTTGAGCTGAAGAGGGAGAAATTGATAGCTTTGTTGAATTATTCTTTTTTTAAACCAAACATCAGTAGTTTCTGTGGTTTTGGGACAATAGCCACTGAAGAAACACAGAGCTGAATAATGTGGTTTCTTGCTCAAGGCTTGAGCTTTTCACATTGTGAGAGAAGTGCTCTTAATTGACCTGCCTGGGCAAATTAAACTGGGAAAAGTGAGTGCATTTTTATGAAGTGCAGTGTTGTTTAATGCAGCCACCTTAGACTGCTGACAGAGACAAATGCACTTCATGGTCAGAGCATAATACAGTTGTAATGAAACCTATCCAGAACCTAATCTCTCTTTGCTCCATTTCAGTGTGTTTTAATAGGACTTAACGCTTTGGGTTACAGCTGCTGCTGGTGTGTGTGTGTGTGTGTGTGTGTGTGTGTGTGTGTGTGTGTGTTATAGAGAGAGAAAGAGAGAGATGATTGAAAGAGCTAGTGTTGCTTCCAGTCCCTGCTGACTTTGAGTGGTGAACATCAAAGACAAAACCACTGGGTTTGATTTAAACCTCGCTACACAGTTCATCTTCATGTTCATGTCCATGGCTGTAATCTTATCACACGGCTCTTTCTTCTCTCTTTCCCTCTCTGCCTGCCCGTCTCCCAGTCTGTCTGCTGTCCCTCTGTGGATTTATCCCCTAAAAATTTTCCCTCTCTTCTCTTCTGTAGTTCACTCTCTCAGTCCGTCCTCTGACTGTTATGCTCTGTTTGTCCCTCCCATCCTGCTCTTCCCCCATTTCTTTTGGTTATTTCACAAAAAGTTTATTTTTGATTACAAATGGTTCTGCCAAAACCAATCTTGGTCAGTTGTGGTTTATAGACAAATTATACCTTATTTGGTGTTGAATGATTATCTTCTGATTTGTTTCCTGCCCATCGTTCTCAATTAGATTATTTCAAACATTTTGAGTCCTACGAGGGGATGTCAGACTGCCAAAATGGCATAGTGGGAGAAATGATAATCAAAAATGGCAAGCATGAGGCAATCGTGTTGTAAGAGTCACGTCCAAGAATTGGCCTTTCACAGAAAATGTTTTCACAGTAAGATTTGTCAGAAAGGCTCCATTCTTTAAAGGTGCTCATGAGGATAAAACCAGCCTTAGAAAGTAACTCGGCCAATTTTACAGGTGTGTGTGTGTTTACGGGTCTTGGGGAGTGCTAGTGCACTTGTGAATAAATTAGTTTAAAGCATTTTGCGACTCCGGAGGAAGCTGTGTGTAATGTAAGCAATCAACTATTATGCATTGCACTCCTGTGACACTGTTGGGTTGTATGGACAGATATAAAACAATTGATCAAAATCAATTCAACAGAACCAGGGATATTGTCATTTTTACTCCATGCATTGTTTTTCCTTTTCTAAACTTTGGTGCCTACATTATCCACAATGCAACTCAGCCAATGAGTGACATCACTGGAGGCAGTTTTTTTTAGATTACATGTAGTTTCCTCAAGGCCCAAAAAGGCTTTATTAGGGGGATTTTTAGATTTTTAGAATTTTTTTTTACATTTACCGTACTACTCCCCAAAACTGGTAAACACATTTCAACGTGTAAAAATGGTGGTTTTACCCTTTAATAAGCACGACAAAGAAAAACATGACATTTTGTCAAATCAACACTAAGACAAATAAACAATAATGGCACAAAAAGAAGTAGACTGTAGACGGGGAGAGAGCAGAGACAGCAAACAATGTTGACATGAGTGTATCATTACAGTACCCGTGAGAGATGTCAGGTAATGGTCTGGCCACGCTGTGCACCTGCTTAAAGATAATTGGACATTACCAGTCAAGTGGTTGCCAAACAGCTAATAAATGAAGCAGCTAATGCCATTCAGATGATGCAAGCGTGACTTAAATGCTTCCTGGACTTGCACTATGCTCCAGTCCACTTCATTAGGTCTCAGTGCACAGCCACAGCTCATTGGAAGTTCACCTTCACTTAATATGAAGTTTACCTATTTCCAGCTCTATCTGCAGAATATACAGTCTGTGCTGCCAAAGCCCCCCATCCAAATTGTCCATTTACCTCCTTTTCTATGCAAATTGCCTCATAAATTAGCAAGGCAAACTGTTTTTTGATGGATATCCATTTTGGTACAGGAACATGTGAGAATAGTAGCCAAACAGCTGACAAATTAGCCAGTGATTGTGAAGCACGAACAAAGCAGCTCATGTTTAGCTACTTCACCGCTCGGTCTGACCAGGGTTCCTTCTGTGTCACCTGTTCCAGTTCATCAAGTTTCAGTATAGAGACACAGCTCACCTGAAATTCACCTCAGTCTTCTGAAATTCATTTTTCTTTCATCTCTCTGTCCAACATCTCACTGAAGGTTTGCATTTATCCTGCGTTTCGTTGTCTTTTCAATGCAAATTCCAATCATCAAACGCCTATTTCTGCAGGGAACACGAGAGTATTTGTGATCTCACTGGATGTTGGAGGTTAGCGAACATTGCTGCTACAGTCATAATCTACCTGTCACAAAGTGTATTGTCGTCATTCATGCAAAGTGGCAGTCAAGAATAGAAATCCTTTGTATGAGTGTAAAACGTTGTGATATGTGGGTCACAATCCTTGTCTTTCTCGGTTTGAATAATCTTAACATTAAACAGTGTCCTTGTGTGAGCGTGCAGCAGTGTGTATCACTTTGTAAGTACTAAACCTCAGTAACACAGGCAGTATAGAGTGCATCATTTCTCCCCATACATTTTAACAACCTCTATCCTCCCATGCAGATGTATGCTTGTAGATATTCTTTCATCACCATATGCTGTGTTTCACCTCTCTTTATCTGCTCTCCCCATCCCTCTCTCCCTCTCACAACGTCTCTCTGCTCTATTTCTCTCCGGTATTAGAGGAAACTGTAGCTGCGGGAATTTTTCCACCAACAGTAGCCAGTAAAACCGTTGAAGTGTCTCATATGGTCTCCTCTCCTCTCCTCTCCTAGGTAAAAAGAAATAAGGGCATTCAATTAAAAATTTAGATTAAAATCAAAATCATCCATTTCGGCTCGTCAAGTGTTTGTCTGCAGCCACTTTATTCAAACCATGAGAGTAGAGTTAATGTTGGGAGATAATTTGCTCACATTAAAAATTGGCTATCTTCAGTAAACTTTGCAGCAGCTCAGTAACATGATTAGATTAGACAATAAATAAGTTCTCGGTTAGACTCCACTGACTGGTTGAGATCATGCATGAGCTTCATCTGGGTGCTTCATGTTCCTCTTGCAAGTCTATGCGAATAGAAGGTATTCATACACATACATATGTATAGAGACCCTATACATTGACAAAGAAACTTTGTAATTCATTCCCTATAGAGACTCATGTCATGCATTTGTGAGTGAGACATCTTGCGCCTCAAATTAGCTTTGGAAAGTTCAGCTCTTTCTTTTTTAAGCGGAATGCATGTCTCAGCTCTTGTCTCGGTAATTAACTGTGTGACTGTGAATCCATACGACACCACAGAGTTAAAGATGTTGTGAAGTGGTGCAAAGAGATAACAGAGCATTGAAGTCGTGCAGGCAGAGAGAGTGAGAAGATAGTGATGAGGGAGAGGCGGGGAGGGGTGAGACGGAAAGGTGAGATAGGGACAGAGGTGAGACAGGGACAGAGGTGAGACAGCGACGTAAAGGTGGTGGAGACGCGTAGAGGAAGAGAAGCAGAGAGCTAGACAGCGACAATAGAGCAGCTGAAGAGGGTTGTTAAATTCAACAGCTGAAAATGTGTTCTGAGGACCTGCAGTGTGAAGCAGGCGGCCGCATAATGGAACAGTAGCTATTTAAGCATCAGTGTGTATGTATGTGCATCCATCCATACATGTGCCTGTATTGTCACAAAGCTATCTACTTGAGCGGCATTAGGTCACAGTGAGGGCTCATTTAGCATTTCCATTAAATGCACCATGTTCGGCACCTACTTCTGGTAAGTAGGCTCGATTACCTTTCTCGGGCGCAGCACCGTTCTGATTGGTTTAGCTTAATTTAACAGAGAGAGGAGCGTTCCTGGAGCACAGGAATAGAAAAAGACACAAGGAGCAAACGTCGAGCTGGCTGCCAAGTGCAAAGCACATGCAGAGCCAAGAAAAGTTTATTCAATATTCATTATGAGTCAGAACAGAAGGTGTCCTAAACACAGTTGACATTCATCAAACCTTCCTCAGGGTGTGTTGTTTACGTCTCTGCATGTGCTGCCTCAATGTGAGAGTTTTTAAACTTCCACTTTTAAAGCCTTTATGTGGGAAGCACTTACCCCTGATACCATCTCATCATGTTCTCATTTTTTTCTGATGCGGTCAATGAGGTAATATACTTTATGATTTAAAACGTGAAAATGTCACACCGCTGCAATCCAACTCGTCACAGCCACTCTGCCCAAACCCTCTGTTTGTTTGCTACTGTGTTTTGTATGAAGATTACAAGATGTTTTGAGAGTTTGAACAGCAGCTATGAGTTTGCATGACCGTTTCACAGTTATTTTACTGTGTGTGTGTGTGTGTGACCCTGAGAAAGGATTATAGTCAAAAGGAAAACTAAGTAATTTCACTAAATTCAGTATTTGAAGTTAAAGGAAACATGACCTATAACCCACAAATGTGTCACTTTTAAACTTGCCATTCAAGATCATTTTGCAATCGCTATATCTGTTGTAGGGATTCAGGGAAATAAGGGACAGGCACAAAACAGTGCAAGCCATACACACCTCCTTAAGCTTTCCAAATAGATGTAACTTTTAAATGAATTGTAAAGATTGAACTGTAACTTGCTGGCTGACCCAACTACCTTATTATATTCCATACCTTATTTTGTGAAGGTCTGTGTTTTCCTGAAATTGTAAAGTTACCCGGCACACTCGTCTCAATGCAGCACACCCCTTTTATCACAGGGTACTCAAACCCTCAGCCACTGCTGCACCGCTCATTGGACAGCCATGCATGCCCACCTCCACCTTATCGCCTACTGTATGTTTACGCCTCATGATTATCCTGTCCTGTCAGCAAAGGCTGAGGGAGCGGGATGTTGCAGCATCTCAGACCTCCTACGGTTTGGATTGATGGTGACTAACGACTTGGTTTGCATCCCTTTTTCAATTTTGCAATCAACTTTGTTTTCTTCTGACTACGACCATAATATTTTCCAAGCCAAATTGCCCTCACTCAACCAGTTGCTGGCATGTATCTGTGCATTTATGGGATGAAGCTTGTGTTGTCTTTACCTCCCTGTGTCATGTACTGTGTGTGTGTTGTGGGAAAGACTTTGCATTCAGCACTCTTTCCTACGTGCCTGTGTGCACATCGCACACGTCTGCATACACACTGAGCAACATCATCACCAACTCCCTGCATGTATCCTCTTTACCTTCTCCCCTCTTTGACCTAGTAAAACATCCCATAATCTCCCCCCATCATTGCCATGCAGGTGGTGTCGTCACTTCCAAGGGCTCTTCCCCATCTCCTCGACCTCCTGGGCAACCCTGAGGGTGACCTGGAGTTGAACCTGCAACCCTTTTCCCATTAGGATCAATACTGAGATCTGAGCCGCCCCGCCGATGTGCCTAAATCCTACTGTGGCACCTCTGGCATATTGATGCATGTAGTGTGTGTGTGTGTGTGCGTGCGTGTGTGTGTGTGTTTGCTGGGAGGTTAGGGGAGAATAAAAGAGAGAGAGAGAGAGAGAGAGAGAGAGAGAGAGAGAGAGAGAGAGAGAGAGAGAAAGCTTTGACAATATAAGAGGTAGATTCCTCAGGAAGTGCCTGGCTGAGAGGGGGATGGTAGGTCAAGTGGGTGTGCATACAACATATGTATGCATGTATGTCTGCATCTTTACGTGTGTGTGTGTGTGTGAGAGAGAGAATTTATTGTGTTTTTAGACGAGTTGAGGTGATTTTAAGGTCAGACTTCGAAGTACATGTTCTGTTGTCTTTTATTCATGTTCCTCTTGGTTAGACTGAGGACTACTGATTTGTGTGTGTTGCTGTGTGTGAGCTGCATGTTACAGTTCATTGACTGTATATACTGTAAAGGTGGATGACACATCGCTTCTTCCTTCCACGTCCTCCGAGATACAAGCGCTGCCATCTTGCGCTGGTGATGTATTGTAATTCGGAGCCAGAGTCTGTGCAGTTGTGATCGGGCAGTCGAGCCTCGGGGTCAAGATCCCACATTAATTGCCGATATCGATGATCCAATAAGGCATGAGGATATGTTCAAGCTGTTGTTGTAAAGTACCCATACCTTTTTAGGAGAAGGAGAAGAAGTTGTTTGTCTGTCTGCTAGGGGGGCGGAGAAGACTAACTTTATGATTTATGCTGCAGCATGTCCCCAGGGTGCAATCGAGATGTTTTGGTTTTCAGTTTTGGGGAGCGGTCATGCCGTCCATCTTTTTGTACAGTCAATGTTAAAGTCACAGTTAGTTTTGAGAATTCATCTTTAGTCTCAACTTTCTCTTGAGGGCCAGCAGAAACAATTGATTGAAGTGTTGTACCTTGAGCGATTGTTGTAGTTTAATTCTTTACATGCACAGTATGTGCTGTTTTTTGGATGTGAGTTATTGTTAAAGTCAAGGTTGTAGTGCAGTTATGAATAGTAAATAGTAATAGTATTTTTTAGGATAACAGTCCTGTGACCTTTTCTGCCATCACAACAAACAAACAGTGCCAAGTTAAAGTGAAACTCTCGCCAAAAAGCAGCCGATGCTTTATTTGTGATTGAACAGTCAAACCTTCATGTAAAAGCATAATTACGACGAAAGAGGCACTTTTAAGATTTACCGGAGTTTCGTTTTTTGGGGAAGCAAATTTTCAATGGAGTGCAGGGGCACTGGCACGCTAGCATCAAAATCACTATTTTTAAAACAGTAAGAAGGCTCGACACAACATGAAACTTTACTTATAGTATCACCAGGGTCTCTACACATGAACACGAGCATTAGAACATTGTTTGTGTTCTCAGAGTTTACTAAAAAGAAGGTTTTTGAACAACTCACGTTAGCAGTAGCACCTCCGGCGCGTTTCATGTTGTGTCGAGCCTTCTTAGTGTTTTAAAAATAGCGATTTTGATGCTTGCTAACCCTAAATCTAAATCACAAATAAAGCCTCGGTTGCTTTTTGGCGAGAGTTTCACTTTAAACTAAGACCTGACGAAGAAGAACGTTGCTGACAGGAAACACCGTCAAGGTTTTCAACCATATTTTGCAAAAAAACTCCACATAAAAGTGAGGGAGCTGAATATCTGAATGAAGGCTGCAGTGTATCAATGAGGATGCAGGGCTCAGCATTGTTGTACACACACTGAAATCGTGTCAGATGTTTATATGGATTGTGAGAGATGAAGTCGAGGACATACGTGATCAGATGGCGTTTAGAGCATTTTACTATAAAATAATTCCCATGCCTGCCTGAACTGCTGCGAGGCTCCATCCGTCAGTAAGTTGTGTGTTTTTCTGGCTCGTCCATTTCTTGGAAGACGCTGTAAAGCTGTTTGACACAAGGCTTTAGTAAGCAGTTTCATAAACTGTCAAAGGAGACGCTTTATGTGAAGTTTTATATGACTGTTGAAAGCAGATAAAAGCAGGATGATTGGTGGAAAATGCCAAGAACTGTTGAGCGCAGGCTTTTAAAGGACAGCCATCTGTCACTCCTCGCTCAATCAGACTAGCCCACATTCATTCATTCATTCATTCATTCATTCATTTTCCTTTGTTTCATCTATATTTGTACAGAACAGTTCAAAGCTTTTCGGAAATTAATATTTCTGTTTTCATATTTATTTTGATCATGTTGTTTTGTCAACGTCAATCTTTTTAACATTTAATAATGTACAAAAAACGTTTTAAATGGATTGACATGTTTCTCAGTTTCACATCAAAATGCAACGCTTTTTGTCTAATGTGTGTTTATACGAACGCATATTCACTCCCACATATGTCAGACTGTGCTCTTCATTTGACCTCTTCGTCATCCCTCCCCTCTGCTCTATTTGTGTCTTTGCAGTTGAGTCCAGGTGTGATGAACACATTAATGAAGGGCACCTTCAACGTGACACTCAACAACCCTCTGGTTCCCTGCTATTCCCCCTGTGTGGCCCCTGGCCCTTTAAAAGCCCACAAGACCATTAACACCGCCGCACCCGACACCTTCATCGCCAAAAGGACTTCTTAGAGCTCTTCGTGGGTCAAAGTTTAGAGGTGAAAGGTGAGTGGTGTGAAAGGTCAATATTAAGGTCATCGCAGTTTAATTCATATGCTGGAGAAAGCTGATTTTTCATGAATATTTATGGTTATCTCCATTTCTGTGGAATGTATAATAGATAATGAGAGAGAGATTATTTTCAGTTATTGAATTGTGTCTTTATAAAGCTTATTAATTCAATTAACAGAAATGTGGTGAGATCCAGACATAGCAAATATTAGAAAGAAAGCTTTTTCGTTTTGATTTGTTATCTACACAAGCTGTTTGTAAATTCATTGTGAATCACTGAAACACGTTTTCTAGCTTGTTCTTTTCTCCCTCTTAGCATGATATCTACTCTCTGCCACCTCTTGAAAGCTTACTTAAGCAGTCGGTCCAACCTCTGTGTGTTTTTGCACTGTGTGAGTTTGTGTGTGTGTGTGTGTGTGTGTGTGTGTGTGTGTGTGTGTGTGTGTGTGTGTGTGTGTGTGTGCCAAATAACAACACACAGTAGATCCCCAGAGCTGTTGTTTTGGTAATAGTCTTCAGTTTTCATGCCCTCACAGTTCATTTCACAGTTAATTTACAAATTAGAGCGGCAGTTATTTGGGGATTAAAAAAAAAACAGAATTGAACCTAAAATTTGTATCACTTTTATTGTTTCAGGCAGCAGCTTGGAGGAAGATACCTTCTCTTTATTCAGTGTTGCAAAGTAGAATATCTGCACCGGACTGCATCTACAGCTGATGGTTCCCTCATTCTTTACGCTCACCAGCAATGACAAGCTTGACACTCTGATTCAGCTGTTCTTTGTGGAGCAGCTCGCTCTGTTTAAACCACTTTGCTAATCAATAACAATTGTAAAGCTATTAAAATGAACATCGCCTGAGGTCTTTTGAAAGCCTGTTAGTCTTTGTCCTTTGGGCACTTTATTTTCTTAAAGCAGCAATTGCAAGATCCAATCTAACTTAAAGAAGACTAATTAGATTAAGAAATGTTAGGAAGGCTTTGCTATACTGATTTTGCAGTATAATTTAACTGTACTGCTCATATTGGTTAATGAGAGGTAAGCCGGGTAAGTGGCAGCATGGGATCACATGCCGCGAGCTCGATATGAACTCACAGTCTGCGTCTGGACTGCACAAGACAATCCAACATAAGCCATTAAAAAGATTCTTAGTCATGCATTATTGCTAAGCATGCATAAATTATAAAGCCATTCATTATGTATATTTGTGCTGAAAAAGGGGTAAAAGTCATTTAAAAAAAGACTGTTTTAGTGTTGTTGTGAACTGATATACTTGCTTATTAGTCAAATTGTTTGACCTTTTGTGTCATGTACTTGCAGACATTCAACAGAAACACACAACAAAACCAAAAGAGCCAGCTGCGTGTATCTATGGTGATAATATTAGGTATTTTAAAGGTGGGGTGAGCCGTTATGGAGAGCAATTTTTTGATATTTGAACCAAACAAGCAAACATACGCCCCTCCCTGCAGTGCTCCTTCTGAAACTGTGCCTCCCGAATTCATGTGGAGAGGACGAGACAGTTTCCCGAAGTCAGCACGCCAGCTCCAGACATCGATCCTCAGAACTCTCCTGCTGCTGGAGCTCATCATCAAAACAACACGAAACAAAGCTACACACTAAGCATATTTTGATTTAATCTCCTACCACATTGTGTAAATGTGGCAAAATGTTACCAGAGGCATCTTGGGAACGTAAAGAGGTTTACCTTTGCCAGTGAGCTCGGGTCCTGGCCTGAGTTAGGACAGGACAGGTAGGTAGAACAGATGCCAAAGCTATTTCATGACGAAATTGCAAAATAATTGGGGCGCCGTTTAGCTCAGTGGGTAGAGCAGGTGTCCCATGTACAGAGGCTTTTCCTGGGGGCCCTTTGCTGCGTGTCACTCCCCCTCTCTCTCAACCTGTTTCCTGTCATGTCTTCAGCTGTCCTGTCAATAAAGCCAAAAAACTATATACTTTAAAAAAACGAAAAAAAGAAAGAAATGACAAAGTAATCAAACAGAAAATATGTCTATAGGCTAATATTTGTTCAAAGGAAACTGTCTACACACACAATTGCTATTTGTTAAAAGTACTTTTAATCAGACCTACACTGGTGCAACTGATTAAAATGATGAGTCTCGCTTGTGAGATCAAACTAGTTGTACCCCGAAGCCTCAAGAAAGTAAGCTGAATGTCTTCAGGCAAGTAATTTACATTACCTGACACAAAAACATCACAAATATTACTTTAGTACAGCATAGCAACGCTATTGTCACCCAGCTGTAAAGCAGAAACCTCCCCAGCAGTCTTCAGGCCATAACCCTATACTCTTTGGCTTCTTGGCTTGAACATGAGCATGAACACCACCTGTTGCTGATTCGTTGGTGTAGTGTTATATATATGGAATAGTTTTTGTTTCCCGTTTACAGAATCAAGGCTGTGTACAAACATGTTAAGATTTATATACACTGAATTTGACTATAAGTGCATTGGGCTTGAATGGCCGCCCCCAACTTTAACTCAGCATGCAGAGGAGAGATCTGATGTGTGACCACAGCAGGAAATATTGAGTGTTACAAAGGATGCTTTGACTCGCCCTGTCATGGGAGAAAGGCTGGGGAGTCCGGAGGAGGGGCAGGAGAAAAGTGGTGGAAGAAACTATGACTTAAAAGGAGAACATTTTTTAAAAATATGGATATTTGCTTTCTCATGTCTCTTGAATATGAAGCTTCAGTCAGCAGCCAGTTTTCAGTCATGCTCAGCATAAAGACTGAGAACTGCTCTCTGCAGAGTGCCTGGCAGCCTCACAGTGACGACTGTTGCCGGCCAAGAAACAGTCCGGCACATCACCTCCTGTAAAACAACTTGTCGGTTTTGTACTTAAGTTTTGTAGGGATTAAAAAAAACCCACCATTCTTGCTAATTGGTGAGCTGTAGAGCTACAAGTAGGAGGATTTAGCTTTTTCCCCATTTCAAGTTTTTCTTTGGCTAAACCAGCTGGTTGTGGATTCAAACTTACGAATACCACACAGACGTGAGATGGGTGTCAATCTAAGTAAGTGCTTTTAGATTTTAAAGGATTTAGTGACATCTAGCAGCACACTTACAGACTGAAACAACCAAACACCCCTCATCTCACCCTTCACCCTACGTTGGCCGATGATATCATGAAAAGTGCAAAAGGCACTCTCTAGAGTCGATGCTTTGTTTGTCCGATCTGGAAGAAATATGGCGTGCAAAATGGTGTTCGTGGAAGAAGACCTGCTCCCAGTCGATCCCCCTAAACCCCTATGTAGAGGAAACATATTTTTGTTTGTTGTCGAGAGCTTGCTGCTCCCCTGTTGTCTTGCTGGCATCACTTTTTTTTTTCTTACTTGCCCCGGGATGTTAGCTTCACCTTTAACATTTCAGATTCCTAACAGCTGTCAAGCTAAACTTCAGGTCAAAAAGTAGCACTTGCGACTTGGTCTTGGCAACATTTTTGCTGTGAATTTTTTTTATTCGTTTGGCATGTTTCCCACCGTACATTTTGGCCCTTGATATTTTCATCTGCTCCATCGTTCAATGTGAGATATGCCGGGTCATGTCTTCTTGTCTTTGCGTGGGTAGTTGTCACATTTGGTGCAGATTCATCATCTGCTTTACGTTTAGCTGGGAGTCCTGTCACAAACATGTCCGTGCTTTGTTGGAGGTGGAGGATCATGTCCATTTTGGGAACTGATGGCTTACTGTAACATGTTATATGTGTTGTGCTGATACCTTCATTAAAAGACAACATGAAACATGAAGGAAGGGCAAGTTGATTCAACAGAGTATACATGAGAACATCTGAAAAGTGAAGAGAAATAAGTCCCTGACCTTGTACACCTGCTATCAGAGAGGCAGAGATGTGCTGCTGAGACAAGGTGGTGGAGGCGGTTCAAAATGTCAGATAAACCACTTTTACTGGCCGTTACCACTGGAGAGTGGAGATTTATGCTCCTCTTCTCTGCTGATCACTCACCGTAAAATCAGCTATTCATGGCTGTGTGTGAATGTGTGTGTCCTCTGTGTTCAAAGGAGGCGACAGGAAGTGTTTAAGCATCGGACGAAGATACACAGATCACGCAGTGCAGGTAGATGTTGTGGTTAGGAGGATGCAGTTTGGTCATATCTGATTTGAAATAACCTCTGCATTGAATGACTCACCCCAGCAACCCCCCCCCTCACTTCCTGTGTAGGATCCTTCCTTGTCCTGCTGTGTTCAGAATGTCTCACAGTAACAGGTTCGACGGAGTACAATGTCTCTGATTGCTCCTGTGGGCCTTTTAACCTAATGAGGTGTTTACTATCATTATTCAGCTGGGAGCAGAGGGAGGCGCAGAGGGAGCAGAGGGAAGGGGAGGAGCAGGTGAGGATGGTAGGATAAAGAGCAAAATAGAGAAGAGAAGCTAAGAAAAAAAAGGGGTGAAGAGAAGAAGAAGGAGAAGAAGAAGAGGCCAGTGCAAGCTGGAGAAAAAAAATGGGAGATTGTATACGGGCGGAGGAAAGATCAGAGAGTAAAAAAGAAACATGAGGCTGAGGAGGAGAGAAAGGCAACGGAGGAAGGGGAAAGAGCCTGGTGTTATTTATGCCTCCCTCGGCACTCGTCTTTACCTTTTTTTTCCCTGCGAGCTGTTTTACATCGGCGATCTAATTAAATCAAATAAATCACAGTGCACACACACACACACAGCCCACAACAGCCCCTCCTGATTCTGGGATTGTGAACATCTCCTCCCCCCTCCACCCAAGATTGAATAAATCTCGATTATGGTGCATTACACGGCACATCATTCATGTTGTTTATAGGTCTAAAATATGCAAACAGACCGGGGGCATAAAAGTGATCGATGCTCAAATGGCCCCCTTTTCCCTGTTCTCTTCTCATCTCTCGCGGCGCACCGAGCACCGTCACTTACGGATGTCTGCGATGGGATGAAGACGTATTGCGATGTGTCCTCACACTGTCCGCTCATCACGGTGCCTTTCTCTCATTGTCTTTGTGCCCAGGCATCAGGAAAAGACGTTTTTTATTACCTCATCCGCTAAAGCACCCCGTCTCTGCTGTTGAGCCATTATTAAATCTAATTAGCTCTGCCAAACCTCAAAGCTGTCCCCGAGAGATCTCATGATAATTGTAAAACGGAGGTAAGTTGATCAGTGTTTTTTATTGGTTACGGTGGGACTCTAATACAGGAAACACGTGCTAAATATCTAGCAGCTGTTAAAGCGGCAGTTTGTTTCCAGGAAATAACTGCTAGCAGGAGACAACTGTTTGGGCGTATGTTGTCCAAATATGTTCTTAGCAAATGTAGAATTTTTTGGGCCAAACCGAGCATGAAATGAATGTTTATATTCCACGATGAATGTAGTTTGTTCACGATGACGACGGGTTTATTTGACTCTTTCTTTTGCAATGTCGGCTCGCCTGCTCTCCTCTTGATGGGTCAACATTTGCAATGTCATGTTTTACTCCCAGGAAAGATCCTTCAGTGGTTTGTTTAAAGGAGCTGACGTTTTTATCGTTACTCTGTGCTTTTTACAATGACGGCAATTGAATGCTCCACCGAAGACAGTCGGTAAGTTTGTTTGGGGATGTGACTGTGACAGACTGTTACTCCGGCCAAGTCGGCAGGACATAATGTTAACAGTTTACGTTCCTGCACAGCACACATACGTCCAAGGCTGCACCAAACACGGTATATTACAAGCATTTTGCTTTTCAGCCACCTTTCACATCAGGAGGTAGAGCTGATCATGTTATTTCAGGCCAAATGTCAAAAAAATCTACCTTTCTCACAGATAGCACCTTTAAGCCAAGCCATGGTTTCTTCTTAACCCTAATCAAGTGTTTTCTGGGCCTAAACCTTCGCCGACCATAAGCACAGTGTTGTGACAAAAGAGAAGTAGAGAATTCAACCTCAACAAACACGTTTTAAAATGTCTGTGTTTTTGCAGAAACGTACTAAGCTAACATTTATTCTAGGAATTCGTTTGGCTCTAATGTGTTTGGGGGGATTTTCTGTCAAATCAGTGCCTTGTTTAGCTTTAAAATCTGGAGTTTAATAAAATGGTCTTAACAGATTTTGGTGGTTTCTGATGTTTTTGATGTTAAGAAAAAAAAAATCGCTTCACATTTTGTGTTCTGCCTAAGGTTGCATTTCACTCCACTAACTTTTATGCTGAGCTTCAAAATCGAAAAAAAATACTGTGTTGCATAACTTAATGTTTTAGATTTCTGAAAGTGTGATGTGACATTTTGTCCATATCGTTCCACACTGCAGCTGATTTAAACTGATTTTTAAACAGGCCTTAATTTTTGAGCAGGAGGCGGCTGCTTTAATGAGCAGAAAACAAGTCAGGGATTTAGATGGAAGCGGTATTTTCTCTCATGTTTTGACACACGGAGATGGAGAGTGGAAACGCAGAAGTTTAAATTTTTCTTTTTCGTTACACTGAGTCCAATTCATTGTTATCGACAGTGTTTTCTCTGGTACCTGTACGTGAACGTAGAGAAGGTCAGCGGTGAAACTTGGCTGACCTCAAAACCCACTTCATCAATACATGTAAATGTAAAGCGCTATATTTAGCCACAATCATCTCGAGATGACAGCTTCACGCTCGCACATACAGCTCGCTGAACAGCAGATTAGCCGGTGTCTTTAATTAAAGGAGATGTATAGTAGTGCAGGGGAATCAATGTGGAGGTTAACAAGTGCTGACAGGGGCAGAACAGACGGCGTGGCTTCATTTAGATACAGTGAGAAAAACGAGACGGGGTTGTAATCAGCGGCGGTTACTGCTGAACTCCTCCCTGCATCTATCCACCTTTACTGCCGTGGATGATCCTTTCTTTAATGTGGTGCACAGGGGCATTATGGGAACTTGATGTTTTTGAACTTGTCAGGCAGCTGTTTAAGGTTTCTGCAGAGATTTACCGCTCAATTACTCTGCTTCTTGTGAGTAAAGATGAAAAATAAATGTTGTATATTAAACGGAAGACGCACGGTGAGTTCTTTTGTACATGAGACAAACTGTATATGTAGGGTCCTGGTTTGATTTAAGGGGGTTTAGTCACTTCCTGTGTTTCCAGTCAGTCTGTATCATAAGAGAAAAATGTTCCTACGCTTTCTCAAAGTGTTGCTGTTGCAGGTGCACGGAGCAATCTTCTCATTAATGAAAAAATTATAAATGTGGACACATTTCACATGCTGCCAAACACTAGCTGGGCTAAAAAACATATCTTAAATTTAAATATATCTTACACACTTGGCTGCACTGCTTCAGCTTTTCCTTCTCACAAACATAAATATGCACACACATTATCGCTGAATTATTACATCAACATATTTTTCATTCACACATGCTTCTCTCCCCCTTTCACTTCCACCATAGCTGGAAGTTACGGATAAATAATTAAAATCTTGTCTGAGACAAACTGTCTCCCTCATTAAGAAGTTTTAAACTCGTGTCCACTAAATTTTGTTGGCTGACCTCAGAACTGGAGGGCAGTAATTTCCGATATATTTCTACTTTTGGCTGCTCATACTTTCTTACTATCATCAGATCCCATCACACCCAGAGTTTACAGCGGCCCATTCCTATTACCATTATCTTGTGTGCTTTTTTTTTTTTTCCCTCTGTTTGGTCCAGGAAAAGCAAAGTGCTGCTACCTTCTCCCCAGGGCGCATTTGTGTAGCGCTGCTCAGCTTGAACAACTAACATCTTCTGACCCCAGATGGCCCCTGCACAGCTTCACTGGACTGCTCTGGGACTGCACCAGACACAGCAGTCGCTCCAGGAGGGCAGATGATTAATTCATTCATTTTACCTGCTCACACTTTTACAACTCACTCTGGAAATCAAGCAGAGGAATAAAAGATAGTAGATTTTATAATAAAACCTTTAATAAAAGCCAACTTTTTCAGTTGACGGTGCTTAAAGTCGCTCTCTGTCGATTAAAGTCGGGAGAACTAAGTTAGCTTACGTTGTCACAATATAAGACACGTCTCCACTGAGTTAATGATCGTAATTATAATCAACGGCATCACAGTGTGCTCTAACTGTAGATGCATCGATTCAAAACACCTGCAAGAGAGCGAGTTGATGCAACTGTAACAGATGTTGATGCCGATAAGGTGTCAAAAACAGCTGTTACAGTACAATATTCAACACTTTAAGAAAAGTTAAGTTGCTTAAAGAAAAAAAAAACTTGTTGAAAAAAAAGTCCTATGGTAAAAGTCATAATTATTATATCAAAAATCTAAATTATGAGATAGAAATGACAGATATGACATGAAACAGTCAAAATGATTAGCAAAAAGTCACACGTAAGAGATAAAAAGTGAATAATGAGAAAAAAGTCATAAAGACGAGATGGAATGTCAAATTTATTAAAAATAAAGTCAAATTTTAGTTTAGGTCATAATTATGAGATAAAAGGCAAAAATTATGAGCTAAAAAAAAAAAAATCAAAATTATGAGGTCAAATGTGGGAAACAGCGCCTCTCTGGCTGTTAACGGCTTTACAATGTAAACCAGCGCGTGTGGCCGAAGACGGTATTGCAGCCTAACGGATGTTGACGCAGGTGAACCAACTTGGAATCTGTTGATTGAAAAAATATGCGCCGTTAGCATCACAAGTAAGTTAAAGGCTTTAAAACTGTAAACATACCATGGCTATGAAAATGGTTTGAACTCAGTTTTATGTTAGTTATACTCTGCTCTTGCGACAAACAGTAGAAAGTCAATATTTTAATGGAATACCGTGAAAGTTAGCTAGCTAGCCTGTTTCCGAGTGTCACTAATGCTAACAGCTAACGTTAGCTACCGCGTTTTGTAAGACTTGGAACAAGAAATGGGAGGAAACCAAACAAAGTGATGGATTAAGTGCACTGGGAAGGGACATGAAGGACTTGGACAACTTTTTCAAACCTTTTCATCCCCATGAAGAACATAAGAAGGGTCTTTGACGTCAAATAATGTAAGTCAGATTCGTCCTCAACCTGAAAGTCTCTATCTAGTCCTGGGTTGGTTGGTTTCATTGCTGATTTGTCTGTCTGTATTAAACTCTCTGCTGAGCTTTACATGCTCCTCTCCAATTTTCACATGTATTGGCTTTTGCCTGTGACATTTGTGAATGACATTCTCCATTCCTGCTTTTTAAGCTGTGCTGTTTTTTAAGCAGTGCACAGGTGTTGCTGGATATCTGTTGTATGATGAGCACAACACTGTAAGTCACTGATTTGATTGATGGCGTCATGTTGAGATGTTCCTAATGTTTCTCCCACCCCTACAAACCAGTATACATTAATTGCCATGCATTTAATTTCAACTCCAGTACAAACTGCAGCCACAATTATAAACACATAGGTTAGCTAAATGAAGACTTCTCTGACTGTGTATTTAACCATAATTATCTTTGTAAAGTAGTCACAGAGTAGTAGTGGTAGTAGAGCTGTGGTTTGGCAGTAACAAGGAAGAGAAGTCAACTAAATAACAATTCAACTAAGCATGTAATATGTTAAAGATAACTCAAGTGTGAGTGAAACTATAGAGAGGATAAACAATCAAACTCCAACCAAACAAAAGCCAAGCTGAGTGCTTACAAGGCAGCAGCGTTCAGAGAGGAGAGAGACAGGCGGCCAGCTTGGATGCAGACCGTCTCATACAGACTCCCACGAAGTTGAGGCCAGTCCTTCAGCGCCAGTCAATCAGGGAGGACCTGAACGAGGGCAGGCAAAAACAGAAGGCACTGTCGTACGGCTCAGGACATTACAGATTGCATTTAACACCTGTTATGGCGTTACAAGTCTGAATTTGTAAATTTAGCTATCTAGTAAATCTAGTAAAATGACAAGATTGTTCTCCTGTCTCTCTGGGTAACCTGTTTCACTCTTCTTTCCTGTTAATCTCAGTTATTTCTGCTGTTCATATTCACATGTGCCTGTGGGTTTCCTGTGTTGTGCACATGTGAGAGAGAAAATGGAAACAGCGTGGCAGCTTCTATCTTCGCGTGACGGCAGATGCGGCGAGGATGTGTTTTTATGTTGGTAGCCACACACACACCAGCATTTTCCGTGTGTGTGTGTGTGTGTGTGGGAGTGTTGGTGCATGTGTATGTTATTGTGACATATTGAATCCGTCCCCACGCTCTGTTCGCTCCAGTGCAGCAGGGGCCTCGGGGCCACTCATCTATCTTACTGGTCTTTGCTGTTGGCCACCACTACGATGATCCTGATTGGCAGTCATTACTGAGCCCCGGTGGGAGGACACGCCTCATTGGTTCAGAGCAGATTTGAGGGTGGGTTGAAACGAAGGATAAAGAACAGTGTGTGTACGTGTGTGGATTTTATTGATGAGCCTCAGGTGTACTCCGGGTACTGTGTCACTTTGGTATGAGTTATGGACACACAAAGAGTGAAAGGGTTTAAAGAAATGAGGCATGTTCTGACAAACACATTCACAGTCCACATTCAAAATTTCAGTCAACTGTGTGTGTGGTTTGCCTACATTTGTTTGCATTACTATACGTGCCTGTGTGGACTCCATGACTCTATGTATGTGTGTGTGGTCTGGGTGTGCCTCTCTTCATGCCTTTTTAAGCAGCTAGGCACTTTAAATGGAAATGTACTTGACATTTAGGAGGAGATGTAATCAGCGCCCATTAGAAAGCAGCTGATTTCTTCCTCTGAGCTCCCTCATCACCCTCCCTCTCCCACTGCCTCCCGCTTCTCTCTCTTTTTTCCCCCCATCGTACCACAGTATATCATTTCTTTTTCACACTTTTGATTTATTTCTATTTTCTCCCACATTCTGCTGCCAGGCCTTCTCTCTCCCTTTCAATCTAATTTACCTGCGCGGCACTCTTCCTCTTTCCCCTCTTCTACCTCCCCCGTCCTCCTCCCCTGTCTTTCCCCATCAGGACTTTGTAGTTCAAGAATAGATGTCTGATTTCATTTCCACATTTTGCTGCGTTCATCTCGGTGTCATTATCAGGGCTTTTTCTCCGACAGATAGCAGAAGCGTTGTATAATGGCAAATCATGCAAAGTAGTGAATCACTGGAGAGACATTCTGTTTGTAGGTGTGAGGTTGTGATAGCATCACAACAACGTACAAACAAATCTGCATGATTATGAAAACTGCTGCTCTCCTCCTCTCATTATGAGTCAGAGCTCAGGACTTTACTGTAAACTGTGGTATATTAAAAGTAGCTGATGACTAGATTAAGACCCAGTCCCATGAGGGTTGTCTTCACGTTGTTTTGTTGAATATCTGATAGAAAAAGCAGTTTGTATTACTCTTCCTCTGGCATTACTATTCATCAGCTACACTAACTGCATTGAACAGTCTGCTCTGGACCAGTTTATTATTTTTCAGGGAATTATGCTTCACGTTCTCCTTGTAAGATGCATCTTCCAAATTCACTCCCTAAGGACAAGCTATAAATGAAGTGAGAATACATAATGCAGTCATTCATAAAGTAATGTTAGCAGTTGAGTAAAACTGTTGAACTCTAAAAACGATACAAGATTTTCACGGTATGATAACCATCTCCAAAAATATCAGTCACAGTTCATCAATAACCCAAATGCAGACATGGAGGCACAAACAACAGAAAGAGAGCTGTAATATACGTGACTTGAAGTATAACGTCTCTGATAACACTCATACGGTAGAATTCATACCATTGACAAGCAAGATATACACAGTAAGATAATAATTTTCATACCAATATAATTGTCCGCTGCAACCCTAATGTGCACATCTTTAGTGAGTCTGGCCGCAACCAATGATTCTATTCATTATTGATTAATCTGCTGTTGAATGTCCAATGTCCATAACACAAGAGCTTGAACCACAGAATTGATATTTTTTTACTGGATGAATCCCTATTGATTATCAGCATTGTTGCAGTCAAACTTGCCAATAGCAGAGGTTAGGAGCCATGTCTTAATTTGTTTGCAGTTCAGAAAACTCAAGATTACTTCTTTCATTCCCTTGTTTTGTCTCTTCATAAGGCCAATTTTCAATGATTTTCAGGATCAAAAGATCCAAAACAGTGGAAAGCCGCAAATCCTCATATTTGAGAAGCTGCAACCTTTGAATCAAAATTGTTTTCTTTCCAGCACAAGATAATTTCTTTTCCAACTTGCAAACAGTGATTTAATAGAATCCAGTCAATATTTTCAGACGCTCTAACAAAATAATGTGAGTAGTATGTGCTTTTTAATCTTGTTGTCACAATCTATATTTTCTGCTTCATTTCACCTGTTCCGGCTGTTTGCTGCACGTCGTGAGCAGTGGTCTGTTTTTCTGGTTGTTTTCGTCACTCCCCCCTTAATCTGTCCTTCTCTGCTCATCAGGAGACTGATGTTAAAGAATAGGTGTCTGATTTCATTTGCGCAGTCGTCTATGTTCATCTCGGTGTGATTATCAAAGCATCTTGTCAAGCAAATTGTCCCAGGGTTGTGTTGCAACAAAGAATAACAAAAACTGTATCCTGATTAGCATTTACTGATTAGCGTTTGCTTTAATATTCTCAAAACATTTTACCTGATTCTCCACCGTCACTGCAGTTGCATCGGTGCTCTCATCACTGATGCAAACATGTCCATTCATTTCAAAAAAGGTCTGGGAAAAGTCAAGTTTAATTTTTGAACATGACTTTTTGCACGTGTGTATTTTGAAGTGTAGGGTACGCAGATTCCTTTCCCAATGCTACTTTCATCTGCCACTCAGATGAAAAGCTCTTTTTTAGACTCTTTCAAGCCAGATAGGTGACAGATGGAAGTCTTCAGTGAGAAACTGAGTTCATTTTAGTTCACACATGGAGTCAAATCAACAAACAACAGTTGCGCTATTTGCTAAGGGATGCTCCAAAGACGGTTTGAATAATAGAAATGATGAAAACAGGTGGGAGAACAAATCATATTAATTAATGATACACAGCGGAGAGGTGAGCGTGTGTCAGCGTGGCGCAGATGCCTCGCTGAGAGTGTGGAGACACTGTTTGATTTCAGATCACAGGGTGAGAGAGATTTTTATGGAAAGGAATATGAGTAGGAGTTAGAGGAATCAGCGAGGGCAGGTGCACAAGGGTAAAGGACAAAAAAAAAACAATGAGATATCTGCAGAGTCTGGTCAGTCGAATCTGTAGAGGAGGAGCGATATAATAACGGGATTGATAAAGCAGATAATAGTGTTCTTTGTGTGAACTGTGAAGACACGAGGGAACAATTCCGCAGGGAAAACGTATTCACCATGTGTGGACCGGTATAATACCTGCAAAAGATGGATCTTACTTCCAATTCTATGTCCGTCATGTTGTGAAATTGCATCCAAATGTGACTGCAATGTCATTTTCTAAAGCTCTAGGCAGATTCCCAGATAATAATGTTCCTGTGGTAACGCAAAGAAGCATGTACTTGAAAAGAAATATGAAGTTAATCCATTCCTCCATCTCTCCATGTGAGATTGATGGACAGGGATGGCGTGAAGGGCTCCAAGGCACCAAAACAGATAGAAGGTCAAGTGGATTTCATTATTTCACATCCAAGCAATGTGGAAGATGTAATTTTCTTTTCTCCCTCTCTGATTATTTAATTTTGCTGTCAGTAATCAGAATTTTTTCTCCTCCTCCAGCTGCACTCGGATTTTTATCTTGCGCTGTGTTTGTATGCGTGTGTGCAATCATGCGTGAGGACGATGTCAGGACTATCGGTGAGTGAATGCTGCCTTTTGTGACCGTAATTATGGAACCAGAAGTACTGACACAAGCTGTTTCATAATTCACACCAGTGTCACAACAATGCACTTCCTAAACCTTGATTTTTGGCAGATGGCGTTTTCTTTTTGAAATGTTTTTCATTTCACTCACTCTGTATCCAAAATTGATGTGCCGCCACCCAGTGAGTTTTGGCTGCTCTTTTGACGGAGATGAGATGAATGCTGATCAAGCTTTGGCTTTTATCTTAGAAAAATAAATAAATGAGTGAATACAATTTGATAAAACAATGAAAGCCCTGAACTGTATCAAACTGGGGCAAACTCTCATGAAGATCTTGTGGTACTGCATTGTATTTCACGTCTTTAGGTTTCTCCAGTAATGATCCGTTGGTAGATCTTTAGTCGTGCTTGGTTATACAGCGTCCCATAAAATAGACTTCAAAGCCTTTCACCTTCGCTTTGTATGTGTGTTTATTAGTGGGTAGTGCTGCATTTTTTCCTACAGTGTGTGTTCTCTAATACAAAGAATCGCAGGTGATTAGGTTGAGAAATGCTGGATGAATGCAGAATGAGAATTTGGGGGGGAAAAACCTTTTTGATACAGTATTTCTCAGTGATCCAGTATACAGCTCCATTAATAATGAAAAGTCTCCATGTGTGTGCTGAATGCAAGAAGGACGTGTTTATTTCTGGTGTTTAATCTGCAATTAAGGATTTTTCTGGCCACCTGAGGGCAGTGGAAACAAGCTAAAAGCACAGGACTGACATATTATCACCTTTTGAATTGTAAAGATGTACTGCTACTTTGATACAGCTAGTGAAAAGGAACGCACAGTCCTATTTTTTTGAATTGCCACAAGGCTGGAGCTCCACTTTCTGTAAGGACAATATTATTTCTTAACAAAATGTAAAGTCAAGTGATTTAAGCATGTTTTAGTGCCATTTTGAGAGTTTTAAGCAGGTTGAATTAGATTATTATCAGGATAATTTTGTGAATTGCAATTAATCCCTCCAGGACAATGGTGATGGCCTATAACGAAACCCATTCGATGGTATCTAAGTATTCCAATTAATTCGACTTCCATCATTTCATGACAGCAGACTCTGATGTTTGACTCATCTGCAGCACACCACACATTGATTTTAATGAAGCCTCAAGCCTTGAGATTCATCAAGGTATAAAATATATATATTTACTAAGTTGACAGGTTTTTCAGATAAATGTACCCTTGACAGTTAAATTCAAAATTTTGTTTCAAGACCTTATGGTAGAGTAAACAAAGCTAATCTGCATTTCAAAGCCACTTAATTAACCATCATTTGTTAAAATCAGTCAACACGTCAAAGGATATGATGTCTCGAAAAGAAAACTTGTTGTTGGTGTGAATGTTTAAATACTCATGTTGTAATCAGTCAACAGTGGAACGAATGAACGAAAATGAGGCTTCAGAAAAAGAAAAGACTTTAAAGAGAAACAAACAACTTGTGTCAATCAAAATGTTGGCAGGACTTGTTCTTGTTTGTTTCTGCTAGGGCAAACACTGAGTCAGTGTTTTTTTCAATAATGACAAATATGTTTTAATTAGAAGTTTGTTGTACATTTATTGGATGTGAAAATATCAACTTTTATTGTAACTGCTGTAAATTGGCTGACTACAACATTTAGTTAGCTAACAAGACAAAGTATTGACTGAGTATTGACAGCCCATACATCATCTCTAAGACTAAGAATCGTGTGTGTTTTGTTTTAAAAAGGGTGTGCCAATATGTCAAACTGACAGAATTCACATGGTGTAGATGCTGTGACATTCTGTTTTCAAGGTGCTGTGTGTACACTGCTGAAAAGTGTGTGTGTTCATATGCGCATGTTCTCACTTCCGGGTGTTTTCTAGCAATGGCAAATGTATATACAGAGGTACTCACACAGATATGCACATATTTGCCTTGCATTACTTGTGACTTCCCTTGTTAAATACAGCCCTAAATGCCCAACCTCAACCTCGACCTAGACCTCATCCTGACCTTCACCACCAAACAAGTCTTTCAGGAAAAATGTGTCTACACAAAGACGGCAATACAAGCACACATACACTCTAAACACACACCAAACTTTCAAGTCTTACTTCCATTACGTAGCATGTTTCTTTACTGAGATTTTGGGGGATATTTGCTGATTATTTTATAGCAGATACTTTGACAGATGCAAACTCCCTAAAGCACCAATGACAAGTGAAGCAATGTATTTACACATTTTTGGGACACTTTGTCAAAAAAACCCAGGTTTACTTGGGCTGGTAACCCGGGTGTATTTAATGGGGTCCACAAAATATGTCAATCGTGAAAAACAAAAAAGGGATTTATTGACATGTTTGCAGTAAAGATGACATATGTGAATAGTTTTTGGCAATTAGACCCTATCATGACATCGTCATGTTTTTTAAGGGGATGATGAAGCAGTACATGGTATAGGATCCCTATTTTTTTTATCCGTGTAAGAGAACAATGCCATCAGGAATTGATTAATGAGTTGACATTTTCCCCTCACTCTACCCCATCCGCACCTGTAACTGCTCTGTAGAGAAGCACTGGGAGGGAGAGAGAAGTCATTCTATGGTGTCAGCCCAGGTATTTTGCCTTTCCTGTAGGTACACACTGATCCTTTCTATCTCTACTTGTACCATCGTTTTGTAAAAGCTTATAAGTGCATCTGGCAATGTACCGCGTCGGTTTAGATTGTTTCCATAGGCTGCGCCATTAACAAGCCTCCTCCTCCAAATGTGGCTCACCTGCTGTTATGAAAACGGATATGTGGGTAAAAAAATTCTAGACCAGAATTATTTTTAGGTCCACAGAGCCAACACATGCAGGGAGAGAGGAAGAGAAAGGTGCAGGGCAAGCCGGTGTGCATGCAGCAAAGAGACCAGAGGTGGAAAGAGAACTGAAGGGAAAAGCAAGGAGCAGAAACAAGGTGAAGAATTAAGTAGAGCTAAAGTGCTGAAATAGGAAATAACCTACTAGAGATAGGGTAACCTCCCATGCCACAGTTAAGCTGTCAAGTCTGTGGGAAAAACTGACAACTACTTTAAGATGTAGACTTAAAGGGAAGGACATAATGATGGAAGAGCGTTGTACATGAATAGTTTATAGACATGTAGTGTGAAGGCAATTCATAATTCAAATCCAACACTCAGAAATGTTGATGACATCCAGCATGATGTAAAAATTAACTGCGATAACAGCCTAAAAATCAATCAGATGTGTTGGGGAGCGACTCTTCCACATGATGAGAAAAAGCTCTTCATACAGGAAACAGATGTGTCCCATTGCAGCTAATGCATTTGTATTTGTCTGTGCTGTGCAGCAAAAAAGTAAAAGAAAAGTGAAAAAACAGCGAACAGAACAGCATGGATGTGAGAGAGCCGCATGTGGTCTAAAGTGGGGAAGGATACTGTTAAAAGCTTTTACTCAGGGGATTGATACTTCTGGTATAATGCCAAATAACTCTGATAAGAGCAATATCTATGAAACAGAATCAGTGCTGCATGAGGACGTGGGACAGAGATGGGACTGTTTGTGATGGTTGTGTCAAAGCATGCAGTGCTCATTGGCAAAACAGCAGCTGTAGTTCGGTTGAAAGACTAACATTTTGGATGGATGTTGGTAACTGGCCCTCGTGCTTGGCTGCTAAATGATTGCGGAACAGACTGCGTGATATAAGCGTGGACAGGGGGACTTGTTCCATCTACATGATGAATATTTATTCTAATGTAAATGTGATGTGACTGGTACAGCAACGTTTCTAAGGCAATAGATGAGGCCATATATGGTTGTAGTCTCTAGAGTTTAATTCCAAGTTAAGTAGAGCGTAAATAACAAAGGCACAAACATTATGCCTTGATTATTGAACTTGCTGTCAATTTTGGCATATCATCATGTTATTGTCACAGTTTCTACAGTGCCAACAGGAGATGTAAATTGTTTACGAAAAGTGCAGTGTAATTCTTGCAGCATACTCTGCTTTTCTGTATTAATTTAATGTAAAGCGAGTGGATTATCTTATTCAAGGTGGCTTGCAGCACCATGTGTACATGCGGTACATGTATGAGAGTGAAATCAACTGAACTTTATAAATATACAACCAGTACGATAATTTCATGTCATATCTGAGCATCTATCCAATTTTGCTGTGCAATCTGCAGCTGTAAGCCTTAGTTTATGGCATTTGGTTTGGTACTGGCTTTTGTACCAACCAATTCTATCTGGCATCCAAATTGCTGATACCCCAACTGCTCCCATTAGTAATGTTGCTGAGCAACACAGACTTTTTCCGCCACTCGTCAGAGTTTTAGGCTGATTTTCATTCATTCCAAGAAATGAAAGTTGGCTCACTGGAGGCTTAAAGTCACAGATGCTCATACTGCCACAACTCTGCCTCAGACAGGCACCACATTCATTTGATAGAGCATTTTATCATAAATCAGGAAAGAGAAGGTAGAAGCTGGTGTTTACCTTGATGATATGTTTGACGTTTGAGGTCTGCCAAAACTGAAATAAGCACTTGTCATCTGAGGCTCTTTCCATAACTTCATATGCGTCTGCATCTTTTTTACCATTCCTTCCTTGCAGTGTTTAAAAATGACTGGTTTTGGTCACCACAGACAAGGCTGGAAATGTCCCATGGTCTCCTTAAAAACACCTGGTCCTGTCACCACAATCATGACTAGAGATGGCCTGACTTTGCCTGAAAATATCAGTTTATTGTCATAACAAACATGGCTTAAGGTGTCCTGAGTTTCCCTCTACCTCCCACTGTGACAGTCAGATATTAAACATGTAACGTGAACTTCATATTGCCCAGTTTGTAAAAATGGCAATAGGGTGCATAGCCTTTGAAATGTACAAACTTGGAGTTGATGTGTTACGCAGTGATATGAGTTATTTTTAAATGAATCAGAAAACAATGAAGTGCATCTCTGTAGCTGTTCAGCTAACTTGTACAATCATACTCCATATTTCTTTTTCTCTTGCCCACTTCATAACAATACATATTGAACAATTTCAGCTTACTAGAACAACACAGCTCCGCAGACGTTTTTTGCCCTGTAGGTGTGATATCAATTGTTAGCTGAGTGATCTCATACTGCGATGAATAAATGCATAAAATCACGGCACATCTAATGTTCACAGTACCAACAGTGGAGAAATGAGACAGGTTCTTGCCGCTTTCTAATAAGATGGTTTTCGCTGAAGAGGTACTTGACAGTTTTAATAGTTTTCCCCCTTTGTGGCGCACATTCACTGAGAGTCTTTCGAATAAAAGATTTGGTGGCTGTTCTCTAAAAAAGTGCTCGGTAATTATGGCATTATTCAGAGCACAATAGCCTTCCTTTAAATACAAGCGGCATGTGAGTACTGCAGCATTTGCTGATGGAGGGGTTGTGATTAGAGAGAAGAATAATGTGATTTTCTTCATTAGAACAGACAGTTTTGTTGCTCTGCAAAGTTTTTCATTCCTAAAAGCCTATGCATCAGAAGATACAGAGGAAGATAATGAGATAGAAGGGAGTGGTGGTAGAAAGAGCTTTTACCAGAAGCCCGAGACACAGAATGGAAGAACAATCAAAAATGAGCAGTGACTGAGAGACTGACAGTAAAAGAAGGAGGGGGAAGCGACTCTCATTTGTCAGGTCATTTGTAAGGATTTCTCAGTACGAAAGACCGAGGAAAGAAACAGGAAAAACAAAGATCTGCTCTCCTTCTGCCGCTCGTTACTTTATTACAGCTAGCGGAACCGATTAATCAACATAATGCATTTAACCAATTATGCTAGATTTGATCTGGCTGCAGAGCTAATTCAATAGAGATCCTTGGTGATTTACGAGGGCCAGTTTATTGTTGTGCTGGGTTGGGAGGTCCAATGTTCCAGTGGGAGATGACTAAGGAGACCTCAGGAAACATCTAAACTGACATCTCTCAACAGAACACAACACTACATGTACTTGACAACCTCTCTTTTCTAAAGACTTTTGAACTTGAAACAAACTTTTCACAGTGTACAGCTTTCTTTTATTGGTCTCTTACCACAGAATAACATTGATCAGATTCAGAACACATTCCATTAAGAGCCCAAATTGTATTCATGAGAAAAGAGAAGAATTGGAGCCAAGAAAAACATGGATACAGTGAAGTTATGGTGTAATAAAAATGCTGATTTGAACATATCAAAGTCAAAGCCAGAGAATAGCAAAACTGAATGAGTGAACCTTTGTTCCAAAGTCTCTTTATTTAGATTGGGTGACAACAACTTCCTCCTGTTGTTGTGATTGGTTGTTACAGAATATAATTATTGCAATGCTAATGGAACTGAACTGAACTGAGTAGTCCACATTTCTTAACTCTAATGTTTGTTTTTGCTCTAATATTATTTTGCTTAAATAACTCAGAATGGTTCAGTCAAGATGTGATTTACAATGCAAGGGTATATGAAAGGGTTTTGCACAGAGTTGCACGAGTGTCTGTAGTCCAACTGTAATCTTGTGTTTTTTGTTATTTTGCTAAATTACAAATGCATGCATAAGTCATGGAAATCACATCACACTGAGCAGTACTGAAGTCTTGCATAAAGATCATGATACAACAGCCTCTTAGAAAAATAAATCAATTCACTTCAATTCCTTGCAACGATGCACAGAACAAAAAATTGCAATATTACATCTACATCATTTCCCGTCATTGTTTTGAATGATTAATGAACAGATATCCAAATAATGCATTTTCCTCCTGAATATGCTGTAAAGACAGCCTGTTAAAAGGATGTTATTTCCTGCTAACAGGTGCGACATAAATAACAGTCTGATCTATACACACTCCTAACAAGAGGTCTAATCAGAGTGAAGTGAAGACACCTGCTAGACTGAACCATTGCCTGTGTATAATTACAGCATTTCTAACCATCTATTATAAGTGATGCTATTTGGCTACATTCTGTTTTTATTATTCTTCAGCAAATGTCTTCCTGCTTCTATTATCTAGTATCCTCACAAGCGGCCTCCTTCAAAAACATGAAGTGAACATGGTCTGATTATGACCAACAGCTAGTATAAAATGCGCTATAAAATTCCTGACCGATCTCTTATTGTAATCCTCATTAATCTCTGATCCCAGTGTTGCTCGTGTATCTTGTCGAAGAGCTCAGGACGCCCTCTCGACTCATCATGACAACGAAGGTCGCTCAGAGGACACAGCCCTTTCTCTCATCCCTTTTGAAATTTGCTGGAGATTTGATAGATTTGATAGATTTTTTTTTAGCATTTATCTGTTAATGAATGAAGTCTGTGTTAAATTCTCTGTATAATACATCTTAGTCAGCCATAAGCCTGTAATGGTTCTGGTAAAGTGTAGACTGAATTATAAACAATTGAGTGTTTTCCAGCACAGCTTTTTATATAGTAAGTCAATGGCATTAATGCTTTTCAGAAAGATATGATGTATGTGAAAAAAACATTGCCACTCTCAGTTTTCTCTTCCTCTGCCTCTGCGCTCTCATCCTGTCTTTCTTCTCCTTTAATATATCTCAATCATTCATCAAATTAATTTTGTGTATTCACCCTTTGTTTTTGCCTGTACTGTGAATGTGTTTCATCTCTCTTCCTTCATGCAGACATCACCTTTCTTTCTTTCTTTCGTTCTTTCTTTTCTTTCTCCCCCCTCCACACTCTATTATCTCTGTTTCTACTCATCCTCTGCCTGGCTAATGTGCACTC
This sequence comes from Diplodus puntazzo, assembly GCA_963678695.2. Lineage (NCBI taxonomy): Eukaryota > Metazoa > Chordata > Actinopteri > Spariformes > Sparidae > Diplodus > Diplodus puntazzo. The sequence continues at coordinate 30,270,025 of OZ023159.1, read as the reverse complement.
TACACTCCAACACACACTCAAGCACTTAAGTACTCACACACACGCACGCACACTAACACACACAGACCATTCAGTTCCGCCAGCTTGTCGGAGTGTGACTGATTGATTACTACCCAGAAGGCTTGGCTTTGTTGATGTCAGAAACAGGACAGGTACCCTGGACCACAGGGGGCACAGAGAAGATTGATGTCTCTCTCTGCTTTACCCCAACCCCCCCGTCTCATTTTTTCACTTTCTCTCTCCTTTTCCCCTCCATCTTCATCATGACTCACATTTCCACATGCGCACACTCACTGACCCTCACTTATCACTGTAAGGGCTTGTAATGCATTTGTAGCTTAAAATGTTTAATTTTTCAGTTGTAAATTCCAGTCACTCACAGGCTCATGTTTGTTAGTTGGAAGTACCTGCTTATCCAATCACAAGCAGGCATGTTAATTTATTTTGGTAGTCGTCCAATGGTGCAATCACTCTCTTGCATTTAAATTTAAGTTTCTCAGTTGGGGAAACGTGTTCATTTCTGCAAATAGATTTCGAATTAAAGCATACGACCAGAGAATACAAAGGTGTTGTCAAGTGGTTGTAGCCTAAATTGAACATTACAATGCACAGAGTTTGTACATAAGTACAGAATAAGGCTGCCTGCTGACTGACACTACCACTGCATAAAAAGAACAAAAGAAAACAGAGCCATCTCATTTAACTCAACTCAGAGGGCTCTGGAAAAGTAAAATGCAGGGTTATCTTTACAACCCTTTTATTTATACAACCCTAATTATTACTTTTGTAAAAACAAAAGTTACTTAAAATGGCAATAGACACATTTTCTACTACAACGTATTTCTAGAAATAACTGTTGCTTGCACAACGTAATGGTTACCGAATAAACAAACCATCTGTGTTTACATTGGTTCCCCTTAAACCTTGTTATAACTATACTCTTGTCTGCCGTAGGGCCCTTCATCTCCTGGAAAATAAGGTTAACTGCCAGTACATTTCTATGAGACTAAACGACTGAATAAACCATCTTTGTCCTGTGTTGTTGTTATCTCCCTTTTAGTACAATGGAAATGGTCCAGGTAACATTGCAACAGCTGTTCCAACATCAATACCACCTGGAAACTAGGGGTGGGAAAGTTGTATATTGTCACTTTAAGTATCAAAAGTACAAGTAAAAGTAGATTATATATTTATATGTATTTACTGTATACCATGAAATGCTCAAATTATTGACCTGGCTGATTGTTGGATCTGATATTAAGTATTTTTCTGATTATCAGAATTTGTTAAAATTTTTCTTTTTAAATCCGATTGTGCTACCTTGTTTTGATGCAGCAGCAAATCTGTAACCTGAAATAAATGTAGTGGTGTAAGTACAACTAGCTTTTCTTGTGCTGACTGGCACATTTGCTCTTTCCCCTTTATGTTTTTGCTGTACTTTTAGGATCAGACGGGTCAGCGTCGGCATCAAAATGTGCAGCTATACTGTATCTACATGGCAGGTGTTTTACTGCGAAGGAACTTGGTCATCTCTAAACAGCGACTCATCTATATGTACACAATCCTGCAATTTTGCAAGGATGCTGAGCACCAGCCACTACTGGCGGTTAGAGGAGAGGACAGGAGAGAAGAGATTTTATCTTCTTGTCTATGTGCCTCACTAGCTCTCTCCCTCTTTCTCCTTCTGTGGGTCAGCTCTGCAGGAGGCATTAATGATCTGATGTGGGATCTGCCCTTTACTGCCCCAACCAGCTGTAACACAGCATTTGCAATAATAATAGCTGATGTGGGACCACCTATTGTTCACCCCCAGCCAGGTGTTCCTGGGTACCTGGAAATTTAATGACCTGACCAGGGAAGCAACCCTTTGACACTTTGACCAGTTGTCTGTATCAGCTGTGCCTCATATCACCTGGAATATGAGCCACATTCCATGAGACTGTTCGAGGCAGATACACAAACACACTGAAACAGACAGTGTTGGCTTTATTTCAAGGTTGGTAAATGTGGTAAATGAAATATGGATTCCTACAGTAACTGGTCCTGTAGGGACTGCAGATGGAGATATTTTGTTTCGGAGGTTGCTTGGCACTGAGGCAGGAGCTGTTATAAATACCTCAAACATTATGTTTACTATACTGCTTCTAAAATAATACCACAGCTGCTGATACCAGTACCATAAATGCTGCTGCTATTACTGTTACACCTGTAATTATTACTGACCTTGAATATAGTCTGTAACCTTTGTTTTTGCAATAATAAGCATTTATATGAATATAATCATTGCCATGCGTGGGGAGTTTTTTCTGCCAATTTACTGCTGTGACATTATGTGTGTTTATGTCAGTGAGTGTCGGGCTTGGTTGATCTCGCATGATGTTCTGACTTGGATGACTGTTCAATTGGCTTTTATCTTATAAAAAAAGCTGCACCAGAAGTAGACAGGAAATGCAGGGAGACAGAGCCGGTCTGACGCAACAAAGGTCGCCGACTTGAATTGAGCTGGCGATGCTGCAGTTTTGTGGCTCTTCAGATTTACATCTCAGCTTTACTACAGGTAGAAAATAAAACCTCTACCCCTGGGAACATGTTTTGAGTTTAACATGTGTCCATGACTCTCTAGTTTTTCTCAAATTATGTTTTTAACCATCCACTACATACATCACTATATAGTCAATGAGACTCTCACCGACTCCATTATAGTTCTGCTGCATTTCATTGCACTGCTGAATCTGTAATGTGGAGTAAAGCATCCAGACACGGTTAGCATGATAAAGTAGCTAGCGGACGTCGTGCTGGGATATATTTCACAATATGTAGAGCGCTTCGTCCTGGAAGAATAAAATTACACCGTGTAGACAAGAGAAGTGCAAGAAGAAGGTGAAGTAGATGGTGTATTCATTTCTCCGAAACACTTTCTACAATGTTTCTAAGTCCCTATGTTCCTCTTTATATTTTTTCCTCTCCCTCTTTCACTCATCATTTATGCATATTTGGACAAATATATATATTTGCACCTCTGTCCAGTTCACTCTGCATAATGTAGTGAAGAGAAAAAATAAGCCTGTAACTTCAAATTGCCTCCTTTATCACGGCCAGTGGTGCTGCAGGGAGTGTGTCTGTAGGCCCCTCGAACCCCCCGCAGAGCTAAACTCAGTGTGGAGTAAATCCCCGAACCTGTCTCTCAGATAGATTACACTGCACATGATCTCTCTCTCTCTCTCTCTCTCTCTCTCTCTCTCTCTCTCTCTCTCTCTCTCTCTCTCTCTCTCTCTCTCTCTCTCTCTCTCTCTCTCTCTCTCTCTCTCTCTCTCTCTCTCTCTCTCTCTCTCTCTCTCTCTCTCTCTCTCTCACATGTACATATCTTCTCATGGCTTTGGGCGGCATGCTGTGCTCCGTTCCTCTCACAACCTTGAAGATTCCCTGTCACATAGTTTGATAAAATCATTTAAACTTTATGCAGTTGAGTTGTGTTACCTGTGTTCGGCCTCGACATGCAACACAACTGGTGCTAACCTCGCTTTGTTGTCGTATATTTCACTTCTTATTGCTTCCCTGTGCATCTTCCTCACATTTACCTTTTCCATTTTCGTCAGCTGTGGAGAAATCAAATGTGAAAGTGGAATGAAATGATCCAATACAGTCTTACCTTAGTGGCGGACATATTTCATTTCAGAATTACAATGATATTTCTAGTTGGATCCATGACATTAAGACATTGCCATCTGACAAAATTCAGAATTTAGAAATGAAGCAGATGAAACCTGTCTTGAAATCGAGACCAAAAACCTTTCGAATTAAACATTTAATAGACTCCGAAATTATGGACTTTGAATTCAGAAGATCAGATTAATCTAGGGTTTTAACAGCTGCAAAGTGACACAAGTCATCAGGCTCTGTCCATGATAATTAGAAGAGCTCATTGTAAAAGTAATTTGTATCTACTGAATCTAATTTTTTTTCATAAACATAATGAAAAAAGATAATGATAGCGATTATGCCAGATAATGAACAGCACGGTAAGAGGTATTCAGGACAATGACTAGAATAATGATCAGAGTCTGGACACAAAATTGGGTCACATTCAATTTGATAGTTACTGGATGTTAACAAGGCCTAAATAGAGGACGAGGGGTCACACTGATGGCTGAGAGTTTGCTGACAACATCCAAGACCATACCGCAGTGCATGGATACTTCAAATCCTTTCTAAACTATGATCTCTGAATAAGAAGTGTGACTTATAGCAGCTATGCATTCTATTCATAATTAAAGGGCATGAAGTGGTAACATTTTTCTACAGATAACTTTCCTAACCCTAACCCATTTTGTTAAAGAGAATACATTACCCCATCCCTTGTAGGCTATTTGTTATTTCAGCATTTAAAAACTACTTAATCTGCCGCCTTATTGTGTTATTATTGTACTCACAAATTACTTCCAAACTACCCACTTCTCTCTCCACCTCTGATCTCTTACTCAGTGTTTTCCATAAATAGGTTCTACTTAGGCAGCCAGCGCAGGAAGATAAAGTCCAAATTCCAATCAACGATGTCATTTTACAGCTCACGCTGACCGTCTGCCCTCCAGCCTCACCCACCTCGTCACACACCTGTGCCTCCCGCAGCGTGCATCGACTCTGGCATCAACAATTTACTTCAGTGTTTCACACACATTAATTTATTTGCGGCGGTACGCCACAATATCAACGCTGGCTTTTTCTATTTTTGGAGCTGTGCATCCTGTTCTCACTCACTCAAGACAGCACACCCGTCAGAGAATAGCATGATGTTATATACTCCGATACAGTGGATGGTGGTATGGTTGTCCGCTGGTAAAACCAATGAAGAGGAGGAGTAGGAGGAGACTAGATAGCCTCATAGTTGAGATTAAGCCCCCAGGAAGAGCAGCAGGCCTTAAAGCTAGTATTTCGTAGTGTCCAACCTGTGTGATTACATCGTCACTTGAAGCACTGGGTGAACGCTGTCCTGCGTGATTAAATTATTTTCTCCCCACTCAAGTTAGCTGGGCACAAAGAAGGGAAGATAACCGGCTTGGTTGGCGGAAGGCTTAAGTGCACATGCTCAGTGCCTGCCCTGTCTCTCACACGAATGAAGTGTTGCACAGCTCCAAAAATTGAAAATCAGTATGTGGTGGACAATGTTGATATTGTAGCAGGCCACCACAAATAAATGAATGTATGGGAAACCCTGAAACTATAGCCGGGCTTGAAATAACCCATTCATATCTCTATTTGTACCATAAAAAAACAATAGTGCATGAGGGAGAGTTATTTTTTGTCAAAAGCTTCTTATCCTCCATGTTGTCAACTATATTGCATGTTGCATTATTCACAACACTTCGTAGTAGTTTGGCTCTGCTGGTCAATGAGGCATTGTAAAGTTTGGAATCAAACTGCCATTCGCCTGAAAAGTAGATTGTGGAAGCTTTCGTGACTAAAAACGCTAGCTCTCACACCACTACTCCAGGATTTTTTGATGAGTTCACATCAATCTCATGACTTCTCTGATGTAATATCATCCGCTGCAACAACCACCCGCTGTTTTTCAAGATGTGACTTCTATTTTTATGAGTGCATTCTCAGTCTGCTGACTTTTTTTTAAAAGTAGCTGTAGCTCATGCATTTTTTCCTCCATTATCAGACTAAACCATTTCCCATGAATTCAATCTTTGGCCCCTAAACGGATGAATGGGTAGAGACAGTTTTGTCTCAAAGACTTGGCAAAGACAGCATTTGAACCCAACCGTGAATACATGTACTAAACCTGTGAACATATTGTAAGAGAGATGCCAAATTCCATCCAACCATATGTAACAAACAGAGGGAGAGGAGGGAGAGTGCTGAGGGCTGAGAGATCAGAACGGTCCAAGTAATTCAAAATAACTTCAGACTGAAAAGCAAGATTTTCTTTCTGTTGCGCATCGAAGTGGAAGTCCTCCTATGGCTGGTATGTGCATGCAGTCATCACTCTTGCATAGGCATTGTAAAGCAACCAGACCTTACTTTACCATATTGGAAGTGACGAGCAGCCACAAACAACCATATGTGAACGACTTGAGGGATTAGACGCTGAAACGGACTCAAGGTGTCATCCCCGAGGGCTGATGAAGGAGTATGCAAAAACTCTCGCTAGGAAAACAACATATTGCTTCATGTTTTAATTGGAGCAAGTTAATGGTCCGTGAAGACTTGTGTATTAGTCACTAAGACAAGCTGTTGTGATCAGAAAATGTGTGTGTGTGTGTGTGTGTGTGTGTGTGTGTGTGTGTGTGTGTGTGTGTGTGTGTGTGCACATAACAACTTAGATTTTCTGCATCTCTGGCTGTTTTGCGTCAGGTCTCCGCGGGGAACACTAACTTTTTCTTGGCTAAGATTTCTTAAAAACTTCGAGATAACTTGTTCACAGATTGTTAACAGCCTGTGTACACACAAATTTAAACCCTTGCTTTCATAAAACAGGCAAACAATAACTACTCGCCGTGTACATAATAATTTACGTCCTACAGATAGATAACAGAAAAGATCAGAAAAAGTTTCCTCCTTTTCAAAGTCATTACAAGTCAGGAGTGTGTGTGTGTGTGTGTGTGTGTGCGTGCGCGCGTGCGTGCACCCGCATGTGCGTGGTAAATGTGTTTGGTTTAATTGAAGTGTGTTGCATGTGTGTTTATCTAAGGGAGAAGGAGAAAGCTAGTGTGACATGAATAGAGTATGTCTATCATCTTTATCAGCTGTCATCACAGTTAATGGGATAGACAGCTTTAATAACACACACATGCACACGCACGCACAAACATACACACACAAACACACACACAGCCGTGAGCGGGAAATAAGCCAATTTGATCAGGATGAAACATATCTTCTCTTTACACAGCAGTTCATTTTACACCTCAGAAAATGTACTATTGAATCATTACATGTATCTTTTTCCTCCAAATTAAATTACCATTTTCTTAGAGTTCCATTGTTGCAGGAAACACAATCATTATATCATTGATGCTAAATTCATTTTATATTTCTCTAAGGAAAATACAAAACCTTATCAGGCTTTTTAATTGGTCACAAGTGGCATGAACATTATATATTGCATACGATGTAAACCGATTCAAAAGAAGGCTAAGAGACTTCAGTTATGCCAGCAGCTGTGTGGGCTGTACAAATGCACAGCAGCACTTTGAGCTCAGTGATAACAGTGCTCACAATGACAGCATGCTGATGTTTAGGAGGCACAATGTTTAATATATTCACAATATTATTGTTAACATGCTATCACCTGCTTATGTAGTGCCAGCTACAAAGTTAGAACTGAGGCTGATAGGAGTGTTTTTGCAGGTATTTGATCAAATGCAAATTATTGAACAAACTGAAAACTTCGAGCTGATGACGGCCGTAAAATAAAAGAATAATCATTGCTATTAGAAATCATCCTGTTGGGAATATAAATGTCTTCATCAAGTTTCATGGCAATGAATTTCATTTTTAAAATGTAATGCTAATGTGTTCAGTTACCAAAATGTGTCCCCTTTGTTAACCTCTCTGAGCCCCCAGAGACCCAAGACGCCAGCCTATCTTAACCCACACAAGCGATATATTATTGTAATTATTACACTTAACAATGCTGGATGCCGAGGAAACTCACAGACCAATTGCATGCATTGTATTGCTTTAAAGGGATTTTCCAACGTAAGCTTAATCCATGGTCTAACACACCGTGACACAGAGAAAAACCCCCCTCAAGAGATCAAGTTTTCTGACCGCTAGCTTATTTAGTTTTAGCAACCTCAGAAAAGACCACACGATAACAATACACTGCAGTCTATGCCTCCATCAGGAAACCGCCATCAAAAAGCCACTCCTAGCCACAAATAATGCTCAGAACAATACCAAACTTCAGCAACAGTACAAATAGGGTCCCAGCACATAGTTCGAGTCATCAAACATCTGCTAGATTTGCTGGATTTCTATTGAAAAGAGAACACAACTCACCACTCTCCTCCAGCAGTTTGCTCGTTGTGGGGAAGCCCTGACAAGTCGATTACCGTGTGCAGCTAGAAATGCTCAATTTCCTTTTCCCTGTCAGCTCTCGATAATAACTGTTATAAACTGGTAGACAAGACACATATGAACTTTGATTGCATTTCCATGGAGTAATAATCATACATTTTCATCCTTGAGATGCGGAACTCTACTGCACTTGCTAATCGACTCGTCAGGGCTTCCCCACAACAGGCAAGCTGCTGGAGGAGAGTGGTGAGTTGTATGAAATCTGGCAAAGCTAGCAGATGTTTGATGCCTCGAACTATGTGCTGGGACCCTATTTGTCCTGCTGCTGAAGTTTGGTGCTGTTCTGAGCATTATTTGTGGCTATGAGTAGCTTTTTGATGGCAGTTTCTTGGTGGAGGCATAGACTGCAGTGTATTGTTATCATGCGGTCTTTTCTGAGGTTGCTAAAACTACACAAGCTAGTGGTCGGAAAACTTGATCTCTCGAGGCGGGGGTCTTACTCTGTGTCACGGCGTGTTAGACCATGGTTTAAACTTATGCCGGAATATCCCTTTAAGCATTGTGATTTGTGTCAGACAGATACATACTGTACACACAGACAGAAGACAAGATGAGAGAGAACAGTTGGTAAAAATAGACTAGACTCTTGCACGTTCATTTTCCCCTATAGGCAGTTCAAGTTGAGACTGTGGTGACATTAAAAGTGGCAATTAAGTGCTGCAACTATACAGCACAGAGCATGTTCTGAGTAAACAGAACAACTTTAATTCAAAGTGAGGGCACAGAAAATAAAATACCTTGCATGGCACTGAGTCATTACGCCGATCTGGACCTTTGCTTGGCTTTTCTATAATTGGATAACTGGAGCTCCCGTTGTTCTGTTCAGTTTTGTTTTGTATCTTTAATATTCAATAAGAATGTGTGTGAAAAATGTACAAATAATGAAAACTAAATGGGTAAAAAGTAGTAGAGAGGTCGGCAAGATAAGGAAAGGTAATAATACAGTTATAACTGATAGCAGGCTATAGCCAATGAGGGTGTTGCTTGATTGGAATTAGTCATCAGCATTTTTTTGCATAGCTTCATTCTAGCTTCAAGGGGGAGAGTATTGCTGCATTAAGACATGGAGAAAGAAAAATTTAAAAAAAGTACATCAGCACATGAGTTATATATACACAAAGCAGCTTAACTGTTTGCACTTTGAAGGGGGCATTTGAGAACGTAGCACGAGAGTCAACAGAGTGTGAAAAGAAAGACATGAGGAAAGAGAACCGGTAAGTGATAAAACCAACGACAGAGAGGCTGGAGAGCATGCGAAAGGTCTAAGGTTTGTATTTAATCCCCCTGCTGTTTGTGTCTGCAGCTCTCGCAGGAGCACTAAAGCTTTCAAGGCGAGACGTCTTTATTACAGTGTATCCCCACACCACATTCAACCTGCCCAGCATATCCTCTTCCTTATCCTCTCGTCCACTTTACTTCTTTCTGCAGCCGTTCCTGTGTGTAATTTTTGCTTTCTCTTTTTGTTTCCTTTTTACTTCTCTCTCTTGCAGCAAGTGTTTTTTTCATTATAACAGTAGATCACACTCCTGCTTGATCAGTTCATTTCAAGAGAGACATTTATGCTCTTCACACCCCCTCTCACCAGTCATCGCTCATTCTCTATAACCATGATGTGAGCCAAGCCTGGCAGGAGTAAATATTTTCTTATACCTTCTTCTCTTTTGTTGTGTGCATGTTTGTATTCGACTTTTCCCTTGCTCATGATGTATAGTCTACGTACTTCACATGCAATTGTGTGAGTGTTTTCTGTTTTCTTGGACTACAAGCTTGTGTGCGTACTGGTGAGGCTGGTTAAAGCTTGAGTGGTTGTATAGCTCATATGCTGTTTACGTGGTGCCCAGGGATCTGTTCGCTCATAGTAAACTTCAAGTGTGTGTGTGTGTGTGTGTGTGTGTGTGTGTGTGTGTGTCTGTGTGTGTGTGTGTGAGGGAGAGGGAGAGGGAGAGAGAAATCTATTTTATTTGAAGGTGAATAAGGCTGGTAAAGTAGTTCTATTTGTCCTCAGTGGTCAATGTCAGCTTTTAAAATGACCAAAGTCAAAGTAGTCTTGGCTTTTTAAATTCAGATCGGCAGTGTTTAACAGGTGGAATAAGGATGGTAACATTAAGTTAACGAATGACCCCTTTTTACCTGAATCATATTTAGTGATCACAGTTCAGTGCAAGGTTGGTTAAAGAGCCAAAAATCTTTCATCATGAAACACTTCCATTAAAAAAAAAAATATTTTCTGTCATTTTTAGTAAATCTGGATTTATACACATACTGTAAATTCTGTCTTTCCACAATCGCATCTGAGTTGGTTGAAATAAATCTTCAATTCACCAAATAAGATTTAAAAGTATTCCAGCTCAACAGGCCCTCTTCACCCGCTGCTGCTGCTGAGCTTTAATACTGGTTAATGCATCAAACAAGTTAAAAGTTACCATGGAAGCATGATATGACATTATGGTTTGGCCTTCTCTGATGCAGCCTTATTAACATTTGAGAAAATGTTCATAACATGGAGCAATAACTGAACTGTTTGACACATTTATGTGACAGCTTCTGCACTTGAAGTTTATCACTCGAACATCTCTTTTTGGTTCCCAGAGAGGCACTGAGTGATCACTACAGCTGCAGCACACTTAAAAGAATGATTGACACTGATTTTGTGTCATGTTGACACATGCAGTAAAGCTAGGACACACACATGCACTCTCTCTCTCTCTCTCTCTCTTCTATCACTCACTCACTCACTTACACACACACACACACACACACGCGCACGCGCACAGACCTTTATGCAACCCTCGGATAGTGTCCTTGCCCTCAGCTGCCACTGGCTAATGTGTCACGCTTGGAGGTGGTGAAATCTGGTCATAGATGCTGGCACTTGCCTCAGGTCACACATAAAGACACACACACACACACATACACGCACTCAAAACACACAAATGTGCTAACTTGTCCCAGAGGGTATGACAAGAGGACAGTGAATCAAAGGACGTTGAGGAACAGTCATCTGTGACACAGATTGACTCAGACACCCATGTTCCTCCTCCTCTTCGCTCCTACTCGAATAACCTTTACATTACACTGCGTCAGATGTTTGTATGCACATACAGTACATAGTCAGAAATGCGGCAGCATGGAAAAAAAGTTAATTGCTGTGAAAAACTATTTCACAAAAAACAAATACATGGTGCCCACAGGCGTCAACTTTGCACCTCTGGATCCAGAATCCATCAGTGTTAACTCACATTTGAAATTACTTGTTTGTATTCATTATTTCCTTTATTTTGGGCTCACTCTTCTCTCTGGACTCTGTGTCAAAATGTGAGGTTTAATTACTGTGCCTTCACCACATTCCTATCAAGTGACCTTCAGGTGTATAGCAGAGCATGATGCTATTTAGTTGTGGGTATGTGGGTTGATAAAAACTGTCCCATTTAGCCCTGGAAACCAATTATTTGCCTCCGACTTCCCTTTGAATAATTGTACCATGATGGTTAAGGTCGCAGCTAGACACCTTCAATTCATCATGAGTCCATTTTACTTTGACTCTACACACAACATTATCATTGCAAATAATAACTGAAGGTAAACAAGCATATAACTCTCAAAAGCTGTCCTTTTGAAGTCCTTGAGAATCCACACAGATTCCACATAGCACACACACACTTACTCACACATTCAAAAATAGCAAACCAATTTCCAAGCTACAAATGTATTTTCCCATCAGTTTATTGTGCAACAAACGGTTGAACGGCGAAGAAAAATGCTCCAGGGAGTTCAGTTTGCCATTCACGTGTCCTATCTCTGTGAATTAAGAGCCGAAAGTGCTGGTGTAGATATTGCCAATCCCCCACCCCCTTTATCCAAATGTGTAGAAAGAGGCAAGGTGGTGCAGACATCAGCAGTTTAGTGAATCTCTGCATGCAGTGAGAAATAGTAGGACCTGAGGGAAAAGGTCAAAGCAATATAAATTTGACATGTAGATAGGACGGGCTTTTTCACCTTCTGGGGGTGTTCATGTTCTGTCCCACAGCTTTGCACGTTACACAGGGCTGAGTGCAAAATGTTGTGTCTTCCTCTAAATATAAACCTGTTTTGTGTTTTTTATACATATATATAACTGTGTATATATGTATAATGTATACTGAAGTGTACTTCCTAACAGGGTGTTCCGGTTGTGTTATTTACTCTATAGTTTGCAAACAGAGTTAAATCAGTGCTGAAACTAAATCTTGAAAAAGAGTGTTGACGGGACATGAACAGATGTAATGAATGAGATAATGTTAGTATTTTAGAGGAGCCATTCATATTATGAAGGCACTGCTCTGATAAAATGTCTCTGAACTGTTACACTATGTGGACACATTTGTCATACACGATGGACACGAGTCATTTATCAATAGCCTACCAACCGGACTCCAAAATATTCTCTGTGTCAAAGGTGTAATGAATTTATGATTGTCGGAGTTGACTAAAAATCCTTTTAGTATTTGGCAGTTTCTTTTGTTGATAAATGAAATGTGCTTAAGAAACCATATCTGAACTTGAGCCAACAATCTACTTTAGGGGATGATAATTTATCAGGATGGTTTTACACATAGTTATTATTTTAAGATTGAAAGTTTATTGTTGACCTTGGAAAACAGATGCTTACAAAACAACCTTCCCACAAAGTGAATTTAGCTGCTGTTCTGGAACTTTTCACAAATTTCTTTACAGCACTTTCTGTAATGTAATAATGTATTCTGATCTCAACTTTTATCTCAACAGCTTCTAAAAGTGCACAGAAAAATATACATTTTAATATCGACAATGCCGTGATGAGTAGCTTTTTCCCTCAGGCTGTGAAGCTGCTGACCTCATGCTCAGCCCTCAACAAGGAATGGTTTATTAATTAGTCTGTGTGTTAGTTAGTCTGTGTGTTAGTGTGTGTGTGTGTGTGTGTGTGTGTGTGTGTGTGTGTGTGTGTGTGTGTGCATGTAAATATATATATATGTGTATTTATAGTTGTGTGTGTATGTAGCTTCAGAAAATACAAACAAGAATGTCATTACACAATCTTGTAATATGAATTAAATTAATCTTGAATCTTAACTATCTTTCCAATCACCCACTGTGAAGTCCTGTTATTTCTTAACCCCAGGCGTTTGGCCTTGATTCCTCTCCTGAGAAACGATTTCAAAACTCATCTTCTGAGACCACTACAAGTCTTTTGTAAGTTCTTTTGCTGATTGGAGTCATGTGTTTTTTATTCAGCAAATTCTGTATCTGTGATGAAGTGGCTTTTCTATCTCTCAGGGAACTAAGCTTGCTCTATTAATTCTCTGAATCTTGTGCACAAGCGTGTTTAATATAATTTATTAATCATGACTTAGGTAAATGTGACAAACAATCTAATTTTAGGTGAACACATCCTGCTATAACAACAGCTACTTAATGGATCCTGCAGTTAGATTGTTTTGATTATCATTGTTGGTAATTGAAAATCTCCCAAGTGCTCTGCACATCTCAGAAAAAGCACACACAGAAGTGCTGGCGTACACATGCAAGACAGAGGTACACCCTCACTTGTACATGCTCATACGGACCCACACAGTGCTGGTGGTGAAATATCTATTCACACATTCCCACTGACAGGGAGATGTTAATGGGAAGGGACAGCCTACCCCGGGCGCCAATCAATCAGCATGTCCTCACGCTCTTAGATGGTCTTCATGTGCAACAGACTTGGTGTTTGGTGTGTGTGTGTGTGTGTGTTTGAAGTCCAGGTTTATGCGTTCTTGTGAGTACAGTGTTTGTGTGCAAATATTCAAGTTGGTAATTGTTTTGATCAAACGAGATCTAAGAGGATAAAAGGCAAACTCTTGCTGAACACAGGATGGGATTTCTCCCCGTCTGTCTCTCTCCAGACTTCTAACTCCACCTCGTTGCCGTGACACACAGGAGAGGCACGTCGAAGTGATTTCCGAGATCTCGATTGAAAAGTGCATCATGTGTATAAACTGACCTTAAAGGAGAGAGCAAAAAAGAGAGTGACTAAAAGAGAATCAGAAGAGCTGTTGGTACTGATTTAGGTTGTCATTTCTTCCCTGTTATCAACTATAACTCTACCATCACTGATCTGTTTGCATCTGAGCGATTCCTCTCTGACCTTTCTGTCCTCAGTTCCTCTCTGTTCTACCCTCTAAGTGACCAACTCCCCTCTCTTTATCCCTCCAACTTTATCCCATTTCATCTATTAGCTCTCTAATACTTACGCTATATCTTTTATCCTGAATTCTCCCTCCTGTCCTCCTTTAGAGGAGATATGCTCTAACTTTGTCTCCCTCAAACGCCCGCCTTTCATCTCTTTTGGTCACCTTGCCTCCCGCTGGCTCTCACCTCAACTTCTAACCCCCTCTCCATGCCTCCATCCGTTCTTTTGCTGCAGCCAGCTTCCGTTCTCTCTCTGTCCTCTCTTCCGATCTCGATTCACCGCCAGCCTCTGTGCTCCTCTTCCTCGGGACTTGTTTTCTATTTTAGTTTACTCCTTCCGTGTTCTGTGGCTTTTCCACAACCTTCTGTTCTTGTTCAGTCCCGCCCATTATTCACCTATCTCCGCATCTCTGCCTCCTTCCCTCTGTGCAACAGCTCTTTCTCTGCAGGTCCTTGTACACCTGAGAGCACACTACCATCTGCTCAATACATCTCTTCCTCTGCCTTGCATCTTTTAGTACCATATCTGGCTCCTCTCTTTCTTTGACTCAAGTGTTTTTCTCTGAATCCATTTAAATGCATCAGTTCTGCCTTCAGGAAACACACTTGAGAAGTCACAGATATGAATTTAGAATCTATTTTTACTCTCATATGTTTAAAGGTTGTGTCTATTTTTCAGTAAATGTATTTTGTGCTTTACTGCTAATGAGTTTGACAACCCTTTAAAGAAAATATAAATGCAAAAGGTCAGGACATTTTAGTCATAGATAAGCGTTTTCTGGTTTAATTTGAATAAAAACAACAGAACGATATGCTTGGACCCAGTAAATGATCCTCGCATAAATTGCTGGCCAGAGATAAATCAGTATCGCTATATCTGCAATTAAAGATGAAAGCTGATGAAGTACTAATGACTTGGTGGGAGGTTTGATTTGTTTGCTCGTTGTTAGATACAAAGAACAATCCTTTAAGCGTTGTGTGTTGTATTGCTGGGCGGTATGACGAAAAATGAATATCACAGTATTTTTCAAAATTCCTACGGTTTCACGGTATATGACGGTATTTTTTTTTTTCATGCATAATCAGGTGTTCACAGCATTTTCTACTGGTTGAGAGAGGAATTACTAACCCCTTTTAGATAGAAAAGGCAGCACTCTGTCTATCTTTAAGGGAGGTGTAATTTTCCTCTCTCAACCAGTTTCTCATTCCTGTGACATGTGACGTGACGTGAAGCACGAAGTTCGGTGTGAACAGTGACGTACAACATATGTATCGGTAGAAATGTGGCGACACTTGATATATTTATTTAATTATAGATCCGTGGCCCATATTCTCGCCTCCTCAGTCAAACACACGCCGATGTTAAACCCCCGCTAGTAATGGAAGCGTGCACCACCCCCTCCGTTAGCTGCCTCAAGCAACAGACAGCTAACAGGAAGCAGGTGGAATTTGCCTTCCAAATAAGAGCTTTACATTGCACCCCATTGGAGTTTAGGACTGGCTTCTTAGCAGGGGGCTTTTAATTTGAAAGTAGCAACCGTTCCTAGCTTGCCGCTACACAAGTAGCGGACACAACCAAACAGTTACAGAGACGAGGAGACGCTGCATCCCCCGGATCTCAGCGGCTTTCCAGTTGCTCATCTTGACGTCCGCGGGTGAAGTCATGATCTGCAATGTCTATCCTATCCATCTTCACCGTAACACAACACCAGAGCACTACTGTTTACCCTCGCAGTCGCATCATACCTGTTTAGCAGCGCAACATTGAAAAGGGTCCGGTCTGAAACAGTGTCGCGCAGCGCAGCATAGCGTCCCGAACGTTGTGTATTCAAATACAACGGTATAGCAGTATATTAAAAATTCATAGTATAACGAAAATATACACCGGTATTCGGTGTGAACCGGTATACCGCCCAGCACTAGTGTGTTGTGCAAACAAAGTGGAAATCTAGCTATTAGCACACAAGGACTAACATCTGGTTGATATTACAGCTGCGTGTCTATCTGCATCCCTCTTTTTCTCAAACCACAGGCCATCACTTCGTCTTAAGTTGGCTTGTGAGAGTGTCGTGTTGCCGAAAAAAAATGATTTATTGAAATTAAATCACCTGAGGTCAGTTTACCGGAATTATACATATGTAACCCCCAATCCCGAGTCAAAGCCATACTCATTAGCTGTCAATTCTCTCCGAAGCCCCAAAAATGGTATTTAGGACAGACAAAAGTAGATGACCACTCCTTACCTGCTATACACTTTGCATAACACCTTGGAAAATATGATTATATGAAAATAAGTCTTGGCAATGTTCTCACAACGTGCTGTGTTGATGGCAGAACAAAGTGTCATAGTCTTTTTTTGTTCTTGATTTCTCACTTTGTTTCCCCCACGCTATTGTGAAGGCTATTTGTGTTATGAGTCACTGCTCCTCCCCTGTTGAGGTACAGTTGTTTCCTGTGAAAGAGATTAGAGGGCTGCATAAGAACATTCACGTCAGGTACACTTGCTGTGTCTTGGCACTCACTCCTCTGAGAGTGTGTGTGTGTGTGTGTTTGTGTGTGTGTGAGTGAGTGAGTGAGAATACATATGGGAAGGTGTATATGGGGCTAACAGACGGTTCCTGTGTGGGAGAGCAGCACTGTATGGCTGCAATGGGATGTTGTCACTTCAAATGATGTAAAGGAGCTGAAAGGAAGGTTGTCACCTCTATGTGTGTGTATATGTGTTGTGTGTATTGTGTGTTTGAGAGCTAAGTGGGAGTTTGGCACCTGTGCGCTCACTGCAGGGACAGAAACACCAACGCATGCGAAGTTGTACAAGGACAACACAAGGACTGGGATCAGGAGAGGGGCTCTTTCTGTGTGTATGTATATGTGTGTGTGCACTCCAGTTTGTTTGTCTTTGTAGGGATGAATTAGGACACTTTTGGAAAGTGAGGACTTTTTTGCTGGTCCTCACTTCTTGACAAGTTTTAGTTTGGGGATAAAGGTTTGGGGCTTGTGTCTGTGACGGTCCTTAGAAGAGCAAAAGTACAAATATCTGCCAGCACACCTAAGCACAGTATCCGTATTAAGTAGTAATAGTGTAATGATTGTGAAAGTAAGACTGTAGCAGGGATGCAAATGTCCACAGTCTCAAGTCCCTTTTACTTTTACTTTTTAACCTGAACCATTCTGACGTGTCAGAAAACTGGAACCTAACACTGTTTACCATTAGTTTTGTCCCTAAAAGCCTCAAACGTGCAAAATAACTTCCCGCTCAAACTGGACTCTGTTTTCGTCTTGACTCATGGACAATGTGTCAC